>CM077017.1:76885714-78242622 GCA_039090855.1 Macrothele yani | reverse complement strand
TAACACTGATAACAGACATGGGTAAAATTTGGAAGAGCAGAGCTATTAGCCTTAAAAGTTCAGTATTCTTAAGGCATACATTTTTTGCAATGTGTGAATTTTTTTTGGATGTGAATCTTGGACATGAACAAAAGATTTAGAGAGAAGAATTCTTGCTTTTGAATGAAAGTGCTATCGTAAATTCTTACAAATCGGATAGACTCAGAGGATAAAGGATGAAGTCTACAGAGGAATACAACTAAAAGAGACCCTGTTTCAAAAAGTCATACCGATAAAACTAGGAAATTCTGGACACTTCTGCAGAATGAAAAAGGACAGGAAGATAAAGACATTCGTGTTTGGCTTAATGAACAGAAGAAATGCAAGAGAACGCCCTCATTGCGAGTGGGCTGATGATATTAAAGACTGGTGCGATGGAAACCTTCAAGAAACGAACCACTATGCAATGAATAAGGTGCAATGATACAATTTAGTTAACGGGAATTACACCCATGGTTGATGATGATGATTATAGCTTAAAAGAAACGAGTCGCTGCTAGTGTCTTCTTTTGGGAAATTCATTTGCAGGCTCATGGGTCCGATAATTGATATTAATCATAAAACAAATGTCGGTGTCTATGCTAAAGGATTTGTCACTCACGAGCGAAATACGAAAACATGTTACGTAAAACTGTGGGTCTGAATAAAAATCTTGATTTATATAGCAACTTGAAATTATATTTGGGGAATGAGAATGCCCATGTAGTAGAGACATGCAAGTTAACGTAGGCACAACAGTGACCCACCGCCTTCGATTTCGAAGAAAAGACGATTTGGCTCAGTGTTGTGCCTAAGTTAAATTACCAGGCTGTGAAAGCCATAATTAAGCGCAAAAACGAGCGTTGTTTTGGTGTTGACTTTGGGATCAACGCGTGCGACTACTGTATATATAGCAGGAAAAATCAAACCAACGAACACACACGCAGTCTACCAAAAACTTGAGGGGGGGCGTCAACAAATATTTCGGCACCGAGTGCCACAAACGCAACAATTCGTTCTGCAATTCACTATTTCCGGTGTAATGTTTGAAGTACTCTATTTCAATCGTTGTTGCAAAAATTTTTATTTCATGAATGATGATTTTTTTGTCAGTGGAATGTAATGTTCTCAATAGAACGAAAAAATATAATTTCATTAATCTGCTATAACAACATTATTATCATAGCATGTAAAGTATAGTTAAACACTTAAACATGCAATTACATTTCTTACTGCCAAAAGAAGAGCTAGAACATGTTATGTCATACAAATTATTAAAAAAGGAACTAAACGGCTTGACATAGAATTAAAAGTTTTAGGTGTGATTTAAATAATATTCAAGAAATAATCAGGTTACCGTTCCTGATTACATATTCATTTAAATATATATAAATATAACTTATTCTACGAAATTAGAATAGGCAAAGAATTTCCGAGCAAAAATAATATGTCACTACATGTAACAAAATGGTGAATATAATTTCTTTCTTGCACAGTTTGACGGTGAAAGATTGTTTGCACTCTTTCGTTTGAAACATATTATTTCTTAAGAAATATTTGAAGCTGTAGTTCAAAAGGGTGTCTGCTTGCTGAATGATACTCAGTTTCAATTGGAACTGTGCAGAATCGCCAGCAAAAGATTCTGTGCACGTAATTTGTGTAGCAAGAGGCAGCTGATAGGCCTTCTACAGTATTTGGCGCCTCTCATAGTTGAATGAAAGAAACAATTTCCGTCGGTAAGCAGTCTTGGATTCAAATTGTTAGTACTTGTGGAAATGTAGATCGTGCGGTCTCCATGGTTACAACAGTCGTGTCGCAGCGTGTTCACAGTCAAATGATAGAGACTTGCTTCAATTTGGATCATCCGAGCACGATTACGCAAGATCCAACTTGCTTCTTGGGAGTGGGTCGATTGCTTTCTCCAGGAAAAGGCAACCCAAAGGCAAAGAACGAAAGTCTGCATGAAATTCATTTATCACAGCTTTGGTTGGTTAGACAGAAGCGAGGTTGCTCAAAATTTCAAACTCTACAAAGTAACAGTCTTCGAGAAAATGTATACAAATAATTTATCATGCAGTTCATGATGACTAAAATAAAACAAGATATTCTCACTAGTTGGCAGGCTGAACGCAAACACATCGGTCGCTGAATTTTGTTGACGCAGCCCTAGTGGCGCATTGGTCTAAGCGCTGGCTTCTGACCGTTCTTCCGAAATGGGTGCCGATTCGAATGCAAGTGAGTCGTGGATGTTGTTTTTGTATTACGACACTGGCTTTCTCCTTTTCTGCGGAGCCAGTGGCCCTGAATTAGGGAAGGGAGGCTGCTTATAGTCATTCGTGTCGCTCACGGTAGTGGTTAAACCAACAAAATTAAATAAATAAACAATATTTTTGACATCGTTTATGAGGTGAAGGTAAATGCAGTCAAACCTCGATATGTCGAACATCGATATCACGAATTTTTCGATATCTCAAAAAAAAAAGAGAAAACTGTTTTCCCTACGCATTTTGAATTCCACT
This sequence comes from Macrothele yani, assembly GCA_039090855.1. Lineage (NCBI taxonomy): Eukaryota > Metazoa > Arthropoda > Arachnida > Araneae > Macrothelidae > Macrothele > Macrothele yani. The sequence goes on along the minus strand of CM077017.1, from coordinate 78,240,085 downwards.
AATATAATAAATACCTCATTTAAAGGAATGTTTTCCTCGCTTACCCTCGTTGTCTCGTTTTACCCAGCTAAATTATTTCATTTTTGAAGATTTCAAAATGCTAATTAAATAAGAAGAAATTGTACACCAACTGTACTTAAATAGTATAACAATAATAGTAATCCAAAATTTCTTGGTGTAGAATAGAAATCAAAGTTTCCAAGAATTTGCATATCAACCAGATGTCTTTTTGAAGGAAGGTAGACTGCAAACTGAATAATAGAACGCGAATAGTGTTTCTAATTTCTTGGTGTTTCTAAAAGCTATCTGGTTAATGTGCGAAAGCTTGGACACTTCGATTTATCGTTCAGTTATTCTATTTGCAGTTTGCTGTCTACGTTCCTTGAAAAAACCATCTGGTTAAGGTACAAAAAGCTTGGAAACTTTTATTTCTATTTTACACCAAGAAATTTCGGTTTGCTACCATAATTATATTTTTTAAGTAACTTAAAAATGTTACTTCAAAAACCCGTTTTGACTGTCCTTTGGAGCTAAAAATAGATCCCAGACGTATCAACGCAAAGAATACAAGGATGGCAGACAACACGCCATTGACGACCAAGGTCAACATCGATTGTCCAAGCTCGAACCGACCTACAGCTGGGCAACGGCTCCAGTAAATCACATACAACACAATGTCAGAGGCCCAAGGGGAGTAAACGGATAAACGGTGCTACGTACACTCATACCCTGGACTACGGGAGCTGTCGCGCCACTCGTGTGCCACTGTTCACCGCTCGACATCAGAAATTACGCCTCACCTGATGCCATGAACTTCAAAACTGGGCTCATGCAAAGTGGCACGCTTCGTGTAGTCAGATGACTGCCATTTTTATCTGTACCTATCTGAAAAAAAGGTTGCAAGTGTTTGGTGGATAGCATGAGGCCACAGCTCCAGCAAGCGGGTTTGGCTCTGTTCAAGGCGGAGGTTGCTTTGAACTTAGCCACCTTAAATTCAGGAATTCGAGGTCAATAAAAAATTCAGAAATTTCCACGAAATATGGTTTATTTGCAAATTTTAGTTTTTCGTAAAGTCTACAAAGTTTACTTGATTGACACGCCTTGATCTAAACAGTAATTGTTGCCCCATATTTGCTTACTCCTAGGTGTAAGGAAATGAAGCTAAATATGGAAATTCTATTTGTTGGAAGTTCTTGCAAAAGAAGAGGACATTGTAAAAACATATTGCCTTCGCAGTAAAAGTGAGAAGATTCTAAATGATCTGCATTTACGGACTAAACTACTGTGAATTTTAAGTCTAAACGAACACTGTACGAAGGACAACTTCCTATATAAAAACAGTCACCAGAATTAGAGAGTTCAACAATTTTTTTACATGAATGTTAAAAAACTTTAAATATTGAATTTTGTTTTGTCGTTGGAGGTATAACGACCATGGAGATCAACTCAATGGGCTGTGTGCAGTCGCCAGTTCCTAATTTAGGGCTACTGGTTCCAGAGAAGGGAGAGAGTCAGTGCTGTAAGACAAAACAACATCCATGTCTCACTGGGATTAGAACCCTGACTCCATTAGGACGAACGATCAGTAGCCATCGCTTAGACCACTGCGTCACCGGAGAGAGGGGGGGGCTTCGGAAATTTGAAGTATTTAGTTCAGTAATTTCCTCAGCTAATGTCATATATATATATATATATTCTTCACCAACATTTAAAATTCGTTATATGAATAACACCCTTAAAATGCGAAGTAAAGTGAGAGGTTGAGCTGAATATTCATTGTTACCCATATTGACTTCCTAGCAGGCAGTTTAAAAGCTAAATAGCGAAATTTTCCTATTTCTTGGTTATTCCAAAAAAAGTGTGAGTTCAAGAAAAATGTTCAGAAGCATATGCATTTATGAATAAGAACACAGAGAATTTTAAATCTCAAAGAGCTACTAGAAAAGATGGAACTCCGTATATGAAAATAGTAACGTTCATGAGCAGTGCACTCTTGACATATCCTCAGGATGGTAACTTGATTGATCTTAATAAGTTTCGCCCAGATGTTTTAAAACATGTCAAAGTTTGTTAAAATTTAACGATTAGAGATATTAAGAACATGTATTTAACTTTACGAGAACGTTCCAGTAGAAATCTAGCATTTCATGTTCGGCGAGAATATTTAATGCTCAGAGAACTCCTTGAAACCTAACATATCGCACGTTCCACTGGTCAAAGGACAATATTGTTTAATACTTTCTCATCAAGAGATTCCTACCAGATTTTAAATAAAAAAAAAGGTGGAGTCTCATTCATTTATTAATTCAACTCTCAGAGTGTCAAAGATCGCCTCCACTTCCATGCAAATTATGCCTTTGCCCAAAGGGTCTGAGAAGGAAAAACAACAAACTGTCGCTTCACTTCCTTAAGACTATCTCGTATTCCTGTGTTGCATCCAGTCCCTAAAGGAAAAGATGGTACTTCGGAATTTCGTTTTTATGACTATTTGTCAAATATGTTTCAAAGAAACAAGTTCTTCAATGGACAATACTAAAAGGAAATTTATAATGTTGTTAAATTAAAAAAATAATAACAAGCCTAAAAGGTTGAATAATAGCTCCAAAAACTTTCCAGATGAAATATTTCTTAAGAAACGGTTGAAGATAAGTTTCTCTTGGAACTAGAAAAAAAAGTTTTCAGTAGTTAACGCTTTTCTCTTCTACGTTATGTGTTGACGGACGGAAATTAGTGTTTCTCATTCCTTGGTGTTTCCTGACATTGTTTCTACCCTCTGATCGGTACAAACTACTGGCAGCATTTGATACTGTTGGACGGTATCTTCACAAACGTGTGTTTTATTCAAACGGTATCATCACATTCGTTTTCGCTCAAACGGTATCATCACATTGTTTTTCGCTCAAACGGTGTCATCACATTGATTTTCGCTCAAACGGTATCATCACATTGATTTTCGCTCAAACGGTATCATCACATTGTATTTCGATCAAACGGTAAATCCACAAAAAGTTTCTAACTTGTGGTATCTTCTCTTTCTGTAACATTCTTATCTAACAAAAATATTTTAGCGTAAGAGTCATCTTGAATATTGTTATCAATAAAACCTTTTTTACGTCGTTTTGAACTGTTGTTTTTCAGTGAAATGCTCTCTGTCGGATGCCCATTTAGCTTCTGTCTACAGTTCATGCACGTCTAAATTATTTCCGTGAGATGTTTAAATTCGTCTCAGCATCACAGTTTACTACGTCAGTGTGTGTCGGAATACTAGTGGGTTTCAAAATAATTTACTGCTTCAGTATAAATGAAAGAGACACGGTGTTTAGGGAATACTTGAAAACTGTTTTTTTTAATTCATATCCTTGTCTAGAAGAGTTTCCATCAAGAACGCTCATATACAGTAGATTTGACTTTCTTATTTCGTTTAATAGGTGCTTCAAAATCTTCGTTAACTGATAACGGCTAAAATCATTGACAGTTCTTAGAACAGGTTCATTCACATGCATTCAATAATATTCCTGCTCACAAATAATTTCTAATGCGATGTTTTTAGCAAGTCTTTTGTAAAAAAAGATCGTGCTTCTGTTATCGGTATGTCCGTCCGTCCGTCCGTCCGTCCGTCTGTACCCACAGTATCTCTGCAACTATCAGTCCGATTTGAAAAATTCTTTTTGCATTCTGAAGCTCGAAATATGCGAATGATGATCCTTCATTTCGTTTTTTTACGATGCACAATTTTGCCGCAAGAGGGCGTAAATGCAGATGATGTCGAATTCGAAATTATGTTTTATTCCACGTATTTGCTTCTAAACATCCGATTGCAAAAATTCTTTTATCTTTCGATTCCATTTATGTCGAAGAGTATTTTAGATATAGTTTATTTTTCAAATAACGCATAGATTTTCCGCTAGGGGGCTTAAAAGCAAATTACATTTTTTCACGTTAACTCTTCTCTTAAAACTCTGATTTGAATTTTTTTCTCTGCGGATACATCTCCTGAAGGAAAATCTTTTGCATATAATTTCGAATTTTTGGTAAAGAACGCTTTGGCCACCAGCGGGCGTAAGTGTTAATTTTTGCTTCTGATGTATTTGCCATAAAATCTGAGCTTCTAACATACCGATTGAAAAAAATGTTTCGTTGACTGATGCCACTCACATCGATAAACCATTTCGGAATATTTTCTTCTTAAAATATTTCACAGTTTCTCCGCCAGGGTGCGTAGACGTATATCTTATTTTTGACAATATCTCTACTTCTAGGAGTCCGATTTGAAAAATTCCTTCTTTCTTGGATAGTGTTTTCCGTGTGACATGTTTTTCATATAATTACAAAATGTTCAAGTAGTTCATAGACTTTCCGCTAGGAGGCGTAAAGGTAAATTGCGTTTCTCCCTATATCTCTGCTTCTAAATCTCCGATTTGAAAACTTCTTTCTGCACCGGATACAGCTTCTGATGGGAAATCGTTTGCACATAATTTCTAATTTTTGTAAAATAATGGTTTGGCCTTCAGGGGTCGTAAATCTTAATTTCCGCTTGTGATGTGTTTGCAGCAAAATATGAGCTTCTAAATTCTCGATTGAAAAAAACGTCGTTTGTAGATCGATACTACTCATGTCGACAAACCTTTTAGAAACATTTTCTTCTCAAAGTAGTGCCTGGTTTCTGCGCCAGGGGCGTAGATGTGTATCTTATTTTTGTCAATATCTCGACTTCTTGAAGTCCGATTTGAAAAATTCCTTCTTTGTTGGATAGTGTTTCTGGTGTGGCATGTTTTCCCTATAAGTTCAAAATTTTCAAGTAATTCAGACTTTCCGCTAGGGAGCGGAAAGGGGCGGTGCGTTTCCCACTACTTCTCTGCATCTAAATCTCCGATTTGAAAAATTCTTTCAGGACCAGATACAGCTCCTGATGGGAAATCGTTTGCACATAATTTCTAACTTTTGTAAAAAAATGGTGGCTTAAGTCACCAGGTGGCGTAAGTCTTAATTTCCGCTTCTGATGTATTTGCAGCAAAATATGAGGTTCTAACATCTGAATTGAAAAAAAGCCCTTTGTTGACCAATGCTACTCACGTCGACAAACATTTTAGGAACATTTTCTTCTTGAAAAAATGCGTGGTTTCTACGCCAGGGGGCGTAGATGTATATCTTATTTATGTCAATATCTCTACTTCTAAAAGTCCGAGTTGAAAAATTCCTTCTTTGTTGGATAGTGTTTCTAGTGTGGCATGTTTTCCCTATAAGTTCAAAATTTTCAAGTAATTCAGACTTTCCGCTAGTGGGCGGAAATGGGCGGTGCGTTTCCCACTATTTCTCTGCTTCTAAATCTCCGATTTGAAAAATTTTCTGCACCGGATACAGCTACTGACGGGAAATCGTTTGCACATAATTTCTAATTTTTGTAAAAAAATGGTTTGGCCACCAGGTAGCGTAAGTCTTAATTTCCGCTTCTGATGCATTTGCAGCAAAATATGAGCTTCTAACATCTGAATTGAAAAAAACGTCCTTTGTTGACCAATGCTACTCACGTCGACAAACTTTTAGGAACATTTTCCTCTTCAAATAATGCATGGTTTCTACGCCAGGGGGCGTAGATGTATATCTTATTTTTGTCAATATCTCTACTTCTAAAAGTCCGATTTGAAAAATTCCTTCTTTGTTGGATAGTGTTTCCGATGTGAAATGTTTTTCCCATAAATTCAAAATTTTCACGTAAATCCTAAACTTTCCGCTAGGGCGCATAATGATAAATTGCGTTTTCTTCTCCTAAAATTCCGATTTGAAAAATTTTTCCTGTATCGCATACAAGACCTGATGGAAAATATTTTTCACATAATTTCAAATGTTTTGTAAAGAATGGTTGGGCAACCAGGGGTCATAAATGTTAATTGCTGCTTCTGATGTATTTGAAGCATATCTGGGATCCTGAAAACTCGACTAAATTTTTTTCTTGGTCCGATACCGCTCATATGGATGAACCTTTTTCGAATACTTTCTATTCGAAAAAGGTTTATCCATTTGTCGATAACTGTGTTTCTAAGAGTTCACAAGCTCACGATTCCGTTTACACCAATATCTGAGGGATTAAAGACCCGATTGAAAAACTTCTTTCTTTCGTCAGATACTATTGTTTTCCATACCGGTTCCATTGACTTTGAATAGTTTTGATAAATTTAATTTGGGTCAGAACGGATTCAAGAGACGTGCGTATTACATCCGAAAATTTGGTGTCATCTTTCTTGTTCTAAATTACAAATGACCGCCCCGGCAGAGCAATTATCTAAGCATTTGCTGACGACCGACAGTCCGAGAAGGACCCAGGATTGAATGCTGATGACGTGAAAATGTTGTTTTTGTCTTAACACATGTATGTTATGTTAAATATAGAATCTGTGTTTGTCCTGGCACCAGTGACTCTAAATTAGGGACGGGCGACTGCTTATAGATCATCGAGTTACTGCCTGTTTTCACTAACCCCTCTTCCAAAAAATTACAAATGCATGAGAGTTTTATCTTTCTTTCGCGATTTAAGAACTGAAAAGAGAATGATACAGCACCCCATGTCTTGATCAAATGAGATGGAAAAAACGTGCGTATACATTCCCGTCTACTAAGTGACCAGAAGAAATTTTCAGTCTGATCAGTACGCAACATTTACTGAATAAAAGAAGTGAATGAAACATAAAAGAACGCGAACAACTAGTGAAGAAATGTAAAAAAGTGGTTTTCACAATAAAAGTTTAAGAAAATTGGTTTTGTAATTTCTTGTGATGATTGTAACTAACAAGTTATTAGTAGATTGATATCTAATGTTATAGAAACAAGATTTAATATCACAAGGATAATTTTGACATAGATAGAATAATTGAGAAGGCGAAACCTTCTGTTAGTATAGTTCGAAGGTATCATCGGCGATGATCTTGTAACCGATTTCTCAAACAAAATAATAAATTTATACCTCAGGAAAACGAAAGTAATACAGATGCATTTCTCTAGAAGCGACCACTACTATATTTATAGAACGCCTCTTTAGAGGTGAAAACGAACAATAACGCAGGTTTCGAATTCCAGTTAATTGACTCTTAACTCAGATGTGACATATATTCTAAATTAATTTTCCTTTTTAATTTCTTTCCCTATGTAAATCTTGAGTTTGTTCTCAGTTATACTTCATACTTAACGTGATATCTTTTCTCTCAAACGAATACTGTTGACTAAATAATTGAGGTGGAATGAATGTGGCGTATGCCTGTTATTAGATAAGAACCAGAGATAAAAACTACGATACATCAGTTGCTTGTGGAGCGGGGTGTGTGGTGTGTAGAGCGTTAAATGTGTAGTGTTGATACCGATTTGTTATGTGAAGTGCTATATCTGTGCTGGAGAAATAAAGCATAATTTCCGTAAGTTTGACTTATGTTTCTAAATGTTTCGTCTGGCCGTTAAGGTTTAATCTAGGAACTATTTCATCGTATGGTGATTTTTTTAAAATAACGTAGAAGTACGAAAAAACATTTACGTTATACAGGTTATACAACAGTAAAAGAATTCAAAATTATAGAAACATAATTTCAGAATAAAATAAAGTACGCTTCAGTGTTTCAACGAGCTTAAGTGTGGTTTATTTATTTTACTGCATAGTATGTCTTTAAACCGACACCTTCGCCGTACGTTCGTCATTTTTTTTGAAGTTTTAAAAAATATTTATTGGTCTTGGTTGACAGATACATTGATACATAAATGCGGATATTTTGTGTTTCGACATCAGCAATGAACATAGTGAATATTGAATACAATATACCGGTTAAACAATGATCACAGCGAATAAACCCCGGAAGACAAACACAAACAACCATGCCCTATCGGGATACGAACCCATACCCCTCCATCGGGCGAATGATGAGAATCTATTGCCTAGATCACTGCGCCACAGGGACAGCCGTAAGACAAAACCAACATCCATGCCTGGCTAGGGATTGGAACCTGAATCCTTCGTTGGGCGAATGATCAGAAGCCATCGCTTAGACCACTGCGCCACCGGGGCAGCATTTTGGTTTCTGAAACAGAGATATAACATAATTGAATCAATCTGAAAATAGGTATAACAAAAGAACTAAAATTACTGTTGTTGCTTTATTTAAGCCTCGCAGCGAATTAAACTGTGTTCCTTGAAGTGCGCAATTAACAGCACTATTAATTGTGGTTCTAGCAATCTAATTCGACATATGGCTACAAATGAATATGAATCCCGAACCAATTTTGTGAGACTAATGGTTTTTAAATTTGCGTAATTTGACGAAACAGTCGTTCTGCATGAAAATGTTTGCAAAAGAGGAAATCTTGGTCCTCCTTACACATCAACCAAAGAAGCATTATTGGTATCCAGAGAACGGAGAATCATACGATAATGTAACAGTAATTAGACACTTATAGAAAACAAAAGCAGCATACCTTGTCTTTTAAGATAAAGCACACCCATAATGCACCTCGTAGTACAGTCGTGTTGATCTCAGTAGCCGCTGTCCCGTATTTCCCAAAAAGAGTGGCTTCTAGGGATTGCATGCACAGCAGTTCTGTGACAATTCTCTCCACCTGCAACCAACTAGAACGGATTCACTGATCTCAGACTCATTCCCACAAAACATGCTAGGCCCGGGCGTCACTTGCCATCGTGTGACATCCCTGTCATATTCATGTTCATGCTGTTACTCATTGAACATAATAACTACACACAAAAAAATAACAAAACTACATTTATACAAGATCGAAAACTATATCTTTAAAAATATAAGGAAAAGTATATTTCTGTTCTCGCCAATTCTTGTCAGGCTTTTCAGTTTATACTGGGCGAAAATGATCTCCATTATATTCTCAAATGAATCAGTATTATTGAAATCCTTCAAGGTGTTATTGCTACCTTCGCTTGAAATTTGACTGAAAAATAGAAAACAAATTCTCAAAAAATTCTAGGATAGGCACTTAACGTAGTTATTCCAATAAAATAGGTATTTATTAATTCATTTCTCTGGAACCTATACCTTGTATTACCCAACTTACATGTAACAAGGGATGGCTCTTTTAAAGCAGATTGATACAAATTTAGGCAGTATCATAGGCCAGTACTAGTCTTCCGTGTTTTCATGAAAGCTTGGCAACAGCAGTTGCTTACGACAGTAGAAACGGAGTTTATTTTATTGGAGTTTTAACGACCACCGTGAGCAACTCGATGGGTTATAAGCAGTCGCCCGTCCCTAATTTAGTGTCACTCCCTCCAGGGAAGGGAGAGAGACAGTGCTGTGAGACAAACACAACATCCATGCCCTACCGGGATTCGAACCCGGGCCCCTCCCATACGAATGATCAGAAATCATCGCTTAGACCACAGTGCCTCCGCGGCGGCGGAATTTTTTAATAACTTGCAAATGGACCCATTTTACAACTATTTCTCTCAGTTCACCAATTTCATACGTAACTGCGCACGAAGGTACTGTGTTGAAGAGCTTCCTATACTTCATCGCAAATTCAGAAGTTTCAGCCACAAATTCGTGAAGCTAAAACCCTCTTTATTTATCTTTATTCACATTCCCGATCACCGGTTATATTTTAATGCATTGTTTTTACTTTAACCACGCGTGCGAAATTTAAATTGCTCTAGAAAATTTTAGTGAAAACAACTTTTCTAAGGTAACAAGAACTACATTTTTTCCCAATTTCGCTGAAACCTGTTTTTAAGAAAAGCGAGAAAAAATATCGAAATCTGTCTGATTTTGCTCTCATTTTTCAGGTTTTTTCTTACACAAATTCGAGTTATTCCATGTACACTACTGGCCACCCAAAATGCAACACCAAGGAGGAAGTATCCGCTTGGCCTGAAATTCGCAGCATGCGTCGCCCGCGAGAGGACATGCAAACGATTAGCATTTCAGGGCATATGCAAATCATGTGCGCCCGGCACCCCCCAAGAAGCACTATAACAAGGGTAAGTAGTGGAAGTGTGTTGTGCTGCCGGACCTGTGCGTGTGAAGCTTCCTGATGCCTCGTCGCAGAATACGGCAGTCATTCAAGCACGTTTCGGAGTTCGACAGAGGACGAATAGTGGCTTATCGCAACAGCGGTTTATCGTACCGAGACTTCGGCGCCCATGTTGGACGACATCTAGCCACAGTGAGGCGAGTATGGATTCGGTGGGTGCAGGAGGAACGGACGGACCGACGTGAGTGATTGCCGCAGCCACGTCGCACCATCGAACGAGAGGACCAACATGTTGTGCGGCGGGCATTGACGGCTTGCACCGCCACATCTCGTACGTAACCCCAGAATTAGGAATTTTTTTTTGATTGGAGGTTTAATGACCACCGTGAGCAACTCAATGGGCTATAAGCAGTCGCCCGTCCCTAATTTAGGGTCACTGGTTCCAGGAAAGGGAAAGAGCCAGTGCCGTAAGACAAACACAACATCCATGCCTCGCCGGGATTCGAACCCGGACCCCTTTCGGACGAATGATCAGAGGCCATCGCTTAGACCACAGCGCCACCGGGGCGGCATTAGGGTGTTTTGCGCAACAACCTGTGTCAGTATATACAGTTCGACGTCGTCTGCTGGAGCGGGGATTTGTCGCACGACGCCCATTGCTCCTATTACCATTGACGTTACACCACCGGCCAGTGCGGCGGCAGTGCGCCGTTGAACGCCGCACCTGGATTACGAAATGTCACGACATTGTCTTCTCCGACGAATCCCGCTTCTGCCTGCAACACCACGATGGTCGGATCCACGTGTGGCGGCATCGCGGCGAGAGACTATGACGCTGCACTATGCATCGCCATACCGGTCCGCCGCCTGGCGTTATGTTTGGGGCGCAATTGGATATGACATACGCACCCCTCAGGTACGCACGACCGGTACACTCAACAGCCATCGCTACATCTCGGACGTTTTGGAGCCTGTAGTCCTCCCTTACCCGCAGGACCTGCCAGCGGCCACGTTTCAACAGGACACTGCGCGGCCGCACGTGACACGCGTCGTGCAACAATTCTTCCCGGCCCACCAGGTGTAACTGCTGCCGTGGCCCGCCTGATCTCCCGATATGTTGCCCATCGAACACGTCTGTTCGCTGATCAGCAACCGAGTGTGCCAGCAAGAACCACCCGCGGCTACGCCTGATGAACTGTGGCAACGTGTGGAAGCAGCCTGGAGCGGCATACCCCAAGCCCACGTCCAAAGCCTCGTTCTTTCGATGCCGCGGCGTGTAGCGGCTGTTATTGCCAACCATGGGAGCCCCAAGAACTATTAATGTCTGCGTGTTCCGCAAGTCGCACGGGCCTGTAAGCTCAATCCTTTCATCTTTGTATCTGTTTTTATGTGTCCAATAAATCTGGCTTTGCTATCTCGTGTCGTTCTTGGTGTTGCATTTTGGGTATCCAGCAGTGTATGTGTGACTGTACTAAACTTCTTTAATTTGCCTGTCTTTAGGTTTCAGTATAGCAGTCCTTAGGTTTTCGTGAAAAAATATATTTAAGGCATGCATCGCCACATACATACGTTTTCTGTACAAATACTGGGAAAAAATTTACAAAAATTAAAATAATTTTTATTTTATCACGGAGTTTCTCATCAAAATCTTTTAAATGAGCTTTAGCTCACTGGTTTAGAAGTAAGCTTCTGGAATTTCGAAGGTGCACTTTTGATAATTAGTACTTCTCTAAGTTTCTTGAACAAAGCCGAAAAAAAAATGTGAAGTTTTCATGGTGCCCGAAAAAAAATGAAGTTTCCATGGCTTTTGTACGTCGCTGTGTTCCTCTGGGACAACATTTGTTTTTTTACAGCAACGTTTTTTTTACTTCGGTTCTTATCCCGACAGTTTAAGTAAAATTTTGAAGATACTGTGTGTGACTACCTTAATACTTTTCTTCACTGCGAAGCTAACTTCTAAGCTCACAGCTTAGGTTCTTCCTCTGCAAATGGATGTGCAGAACAAAATTCAAACAGCAATGCAAAATTTCGGTCCAGTGCTGTTTAACCGTTTCAAGTTAGCTTAAACTTTCTCTTTTGTTATAAACTTATTGATTGCGAGTATCTTTCTGAAGCAATTTTCGATTACCTAAGATCTCTGTTGAAACAACGATACTGGTTACAAAGCCATGGAAAAAATATAAATTACGAAGAAACTCACACACACACAAAATATATGTCCATTAAATTGTGCATTAAGAAACATAACATAAATTCTTGAGCATTACATTCCCAGTCAGATGCCACGGTTCTTTTTACTGCAGAACTGCTGTGAATCCCAAGTGTGACAAGCAAGGCTAGCTTTAGAGCGGGTATACTTTTCGATTTATTAGTAGCTCGTGTTGTGCAAAGGGAATACAAAAAAAGGAATCAAAGACATTCCAATTTCGAAATGTTGGAAGGTATCTTTTTTACTTATTTCAGTTGAGCAACGAAAATCTTCAAAAAGAACGGCTTTTGATTAGTGATATAAATCTCTTTTGGGAAGTAATAGTTCATGTTATAATGTTTCTATGTTTATTTCAGTGCTGCTTGATTCTGTGTCCTACTCTGTTGGTTGTGATGTATCTCAGCATTAATGCATATGGAATTGACTGTGACATATAGTAGAATACCTTGAGTATTTTCTTAAACATATCCAATGTATAAATTTAACCGTTATATTATACAAATTTTGAAGTTGTGAACCCGCCTATTGGTGTAAATATGACATGAATGGTAAGTCAGATAACATCCGAAAATTTCCAGGGAGGGGATATTGTGAAGCAGCCTGGGCACCTCTTATTAACCCGCAATCAAGTGATATACACAATAAAAAATATCATAGAAAAATAATTTAATAAATATCTAATACAATTACAGGGTGTCCGGATAGTAGGATTCCAAAATAAAACAATTATTTCTAGGAAAGTATTTATTATATACTCTACTTGTTTGCACAAATACAAAGGAAAAAGTGTGAAATTGTTTTACTCACTATTATTTCATTTCAATGTGGAGACCCTTGGTGGTCTCACAAAAAACCAGACGAAAGTCGACCTCCTTCCATGTTTCTTGAAGCATGTTGAAACCCAGACGAACGTCGACGCCGTTCCACTTTCCTTGGAGCATGTTCGAACACTTAGAGGAACGTTGACGCCGTTCCACTTTCCTTGAAGCATGTTTCAACCCAGATGAAAGTCGACGTCGTTCCACGTTCCTTGAAACATGTTCGAACCAGACGAAAGTCGACGCCGTTCCACGTTCCTCGAAGCATGTTCGAACCCAGACGAAAGTCGACGTCGTCCACGTTCCTTGAAGCATTTTAAACCCAGACGAAAGTCGACGCTGTACCACTTTCCTTGAAGCATGTTCGAACCCAGACGAAAGTCGACGTCGTTCCACGTTCCTTGAAGCATGTTCGAACCCAGACGAAAGTCGACGTCGTCCACGTTCCTTGAAGCATTTTAAACCCTGTAACTTACCAGGAGACGTGACGTACCTGCCAGAAGGACGAACACGACATAAAGGCAGATAGGATTCAGAACAAACGTCCGCGTAGCTCAATTGGTAGAGTGACTTATTCCGGAATGAGGGGATCCGGGTTCGAATCCTGGCGTGGACAGAAATAACGGAGAAATTTACTTCGTTATAACCCAGACGAAAGTCGACGCCGTACTACTTTCCTTGAAGCATGATCAAACCCAGACAAAAGTCACGTCCCTTGAAGCATGTTCGGGTCCAGACAAAAGTCGACGTCGTTCCATGTTACTTGAAGTATGTTCGAACCCAGACGAACGTCGAGGCAGTTCCACTTTCTTTGAAACATATTCGAACCCAGACGAACGTCGACGTCGTTCCCCGTTCCTTGAAGAATGTTCGAACATAGACAAAAGTCGACGTCGTCCACGTTCCTTGAAGCATTTTAAACCCAGACGAAAGTCGACGCCGTACTACTTTCCTTGAAGCATGTTCAAACCCAGACAAAAGTCACGTTCCTTGAAGAATGTTCGAACCCAGACGAAAGTCGACGTCGTTCTACGTTTTTTGAAGCATGTTCGAACCCAGACAAAAGTCGACGTCGTCCACGTACCTTGAAGCATTTTAAACCCAGACGAAAGTCCACGCCGTACTACTTTCCTTGAAGCATGTTCAAACTCAGGCAAAAGTCACGTTCCTTGAAGAATGTTCGAACCCAGACGAAAGTCGACGTCGTTCCGCGTTTTTTGAAGCATGTTCGAACCCAGACGAAATTGACGTCGTTCCACGTTCTTTGAAGCATGTTCGAACCCAGACTAAAATCGACGTCGTTCCACGTTCCTTGAAGATGTTCGAACCCAGATGAAATTGACGTCGTTCCACGTTCCTTGAAGCATGTTCGAACGAAGACTAAAATCGACGTCGTTCCACGTTCCTTGAAGATGTTCGAACAGAGACGAAAGTCGACGTCGTTCCACGTACCTTGAAGTATGTTGGAACCCAGACGATAGTCGATTCCATTCCCCCGTGCGTTATGCGGGATTACAGGTGGTGAAGGTCGGTGATCTTGACCTGGAAGAAAATGCTTTTGACGTAACCACACAAGAAAAAGATACAGTGGCGTAAAGTCTAACGACCAAGAAGGTCAAGCATTTGGTCCTTTTCTGCCGATCCATCTCCCATACAGCTCGCGACACAGGTGATCTTTAACGATACGGTTCCATCTTAAAAGACGGTTTGAGGTGGTCGCTGTGATAGCGCGAAATGTTTCAACCTCTACAACTATTAGACACATGACCGTTTTTTCCGGAATTAAGAAAGATCCGATCAGATTATCGTGCACCAAGCCGACGTTTTTCTTTCAAATCATGAAGAAATAAGTATCCATCCATAATATTTGTTGAGTAATATTCTGCAGGTATTATTAAAACAACAACTTTCAGTTATATGTCTTAATGTGGGGCAAGAGGCAGAGATCATTATTTATATTTATTTCTCATAAAAATGTCAGCATTCTCTTCATATGGCATACCAAATGCTATATACAACTAATAATACGGCGCCTTTAGAAGAAGCACATTACACATAACTAAAGATAATTACGTGCACGGGTTCTTAAGTGATTGGTTTTGATAGTTAGAAATATTACGCATAGTAAATTTAAAGAATCTTTTCTGCCCTTATGTATAACCAATAAGATCTAAATTAACAGTTTTTCAACAACGAAATCCTTGGCTTCGCAATTTAACGCGATCTGTAGATGATCTTAAATTAGGGATGCATGTGATCACACATGTTAGAACCTTAAAATACGTGACTACCCTGTAGTGTGCCATGTCACTTTCGATACTTTCATACAAAGTTCGAGATTTTTGGAATATGTAAAGGTATAATATTTATGATACTTCTATGTTTGAAGGAGGTATTTGTTGAATAGGCAAAGTGCCAAAATCTTATGCTTGGAAAGAGAGGTTTCATCTCTCTCTCTCTCTCTCCAGCGGTCAAAAATCCTATGGAAGTCTTTGAAGTTATTTTTTTTTTGATTAGAGGTTTAGCGACCACCGTGAGCAACTCAATGGGCTATAAGCAGTCGCCCGTCCCTAATTTAGGGTCACTGGTTCCAGGGAAGGGAGAGAGCCAGTGCCGTAAGACAAAAACAACATCCATGCTTCACCGGGATTCGAACCCAGACCCCGTTCGGACGAATGATCAGAGGCCATCGCTTTGACCACTTCGCCACCGGGGCGGCTCCTTGAAGTTAATAAGTGAATAATGGAATGGACGTCAACTGAAACCATTGAATGATAATTATCAATGACTTTAAATTGCATCTTTCAAGCAGTGGCTTAAAGGCTAAGCTTCTATCGCACGCAATTCCTTTAAAGCGACGCTCGCATTGTCAGAATTGATAATTGTTAAACATTTCGATTTCAAAGACTGAGTGCTTGATGATACACATTTCGAGAGAATGCATTGAAGCTCCGTTTGCTTTTTAGATTTTGTCGTTTAAATGCCACAATGAGATAGAAGAGCTGGTCACAAATTTAGATCCGCACTTCTGAGGTTCGAACAGAGCTGCGCAATCAGACATGCTCATCAAATCTAAATGAAATTTGAATACTATCCGATCTCCGACATACGGGTCGAATTTAGTCATGACGTATGCTTCTAAATAACCATCCTTCTGATAAGTGTCTGTGTTGTTATGTCAACATCTTTACATCTTAGTTAAATATTTTTTTCACTGAAGTATCTCATACTTATGCGAACAGCTCTTCAACTTTGACAGTAATGAAAATTAAGAAAACTGAAAATTTAATTAATGGTACATACGCTTATCTGATAGTATTCGAATAACTTTTTCAAAAAATTGAAGAATTTTTGTATCGCGATAAATTACTTTACTGTAATGGGAATCGGGTAAAATATATACATTTAAGGGAACTCGGGAAGTTAACAACCGTTGAAACCAAATTGGGTAATGACTTAAATTTTGAAATCCACTGAGAGATGGAGTTAAGTCTTCCGCTGAAAAATCGCGGTCTGATACGGTAGCTACCATTGCTGATGGCCGTACACTCTTCTACATCTAAGGGGCCCATCTTCAAATTGCAATTTGTACATGAACCTAGGGTACACAGCCAGGACGGAATCCATATTTATCTTTTAAACACAGCTCACGGAAGTAGCGTATACCATAAAATGCATGAATGCTGATTGTGAAAACCTTAAGTTGAAAAGCAGTTTTATTTTCTCTAGTTGCTTCACTGTTTTTCCTGCTGACAGGAAAATATCATTTTATAACTTTTATGCTATAGCTCAAGATCCATTCTGACAATGTATTCAATATAGCAATTGTCCGGAGGCCTTAAAGAAGTAATATTATATTTCTATGTCTCCATTAGTTCTAGAGATAACCCTTGGGTGATTCCTTTTCTCATTTGGCACTCACTCATTTTCCCACTGCAAAACAGTTTGCAGCACGTTTTTCCATCAAATGCATATTGCAAATTAAGGCAACCTATTCCAAGCATTTGTGCAGCACAAAAACGAATGAGAGCCCTAATGAGAAAACCAAAGCGGTTAGTGAATGCAAATGGATTAATCATAAAAGCTATCTCCTAAACTAAGGGAGATACAGAAATGTAATACTTTTGGGGGTTTTTTTGGGGGGAAGTGCTATCTGGGATTCATTCTCTGAATGGGCTAATAGCAAAAATTAGTTAAATGTTATTACCCTGATAGCATGTAAAACAGTTAGTGAAAATAAGCTAATGGACCAGTTTAGTATTTTGTATAACATCCATTTCTCTGAATTTCGTAAATAAATGGGTATGTGCACTTAAATATTTATTTATGAAATCCATTTTTCACATTAATAATGAAATGCATTTTCTGAATTTCATAAATAAATGGTATGGGTACGAGCAATTCAGTTAACAAAAACGCAACTTGTATACGAGCCACTTAGGTGCCCATGCGTCAACGATCGTTAGAGAATTAAGCAGACAGCTCTGCCTGCTATATACGACGCGTCTTCCTGTGGATTTCAAAGTTTGGTACATTAATACATTCCTCCGCATTCACTCAAGTGCTTCGTGCTTTCAAAAAATTGCCATTCACATCACAGTAAAAGTGAGGGCCTTTCACGTGAATTTATTCTTTCAGCAAAATTACAATTGAAGAGAACTGTTTTTATAATATTTATAAATTATTTTTCTGTTTATTTAACGCAAATAATAAACTCAGCTAGGTTAAGCATTTAATTATTCCAAATTGCGCTTTCATTATGATAAAAATATGCAGTACACTCTTGAATTGGTCTTGCAAATTGTTGGTGTTCAATAAATGTTTTTCTGAAACTTCGTACAATTGTTATAATGTTTACCAAATTGTAGCAACGCAATTATGTAGAATAATATTATGCTTTACCGGAATGTAATTTTTAACTGTGAAATAAATTAATCTCCGGAATTGATAGTATTAGTGTAATTGTGGAAATACGAAGCGAAACGTGGTGCTTTAAATGTTACGAAGGATAGTGCTGGTGTTATCGTATATGATTCGTTTTCCAACATACCAGAAATTATATTTAAAATTATAAGGATAATGGCTGTGGAATTAATCTCGCTCCTGTGGCCTGACCTTTGACTCCATGTCTATGATTTTCTACAGAACCGGTTCAGTATACCTCCTGAACAACATCCTGAAGTATTTTCGCGAAAGAAGCATTTTTAGTCAAGTTATGAGGATAACGGCTGGGGAATAAATCTCCCTCCAGTGCACCAAATTCAGGAACACTATTCAAAATCTTAAGTTATTTCCATATGGTTTACAATCTGGGTTTCGGGTCTTTTCATCGTACCACTTTAAAACAGCGGGACTGGGCTCAAATTTGTCTTTGGACGGACATTCAACCTCAATAATCATGAGGGCATTTAATTTTTGAAAGTTTAAACTGCCCCTTAAATCACCCTGAGTTCTGTTTACGAAACTGAACCCAACCTCACATGGACAAATAGATAAGGCAAATATACTGGATATTTCTACTAGTGCCAAAAATGGTTTTACGATTTTTGTGCATTTCAGGAAATATTCGTTCCCAGAAAGCATTTTTTCCTTTTCATATTGTTAGACTGGTGAGTATATCTAGAATTGCTCTTCAGTTCAATGGATTCTCCTAGCATATTTTCCAGTTCAACCTTGGCCCGTGTTAAAGGCATTGGAAAATTGGGGCTTTACATTTCGCATTAAAACATTGTTGGCGATTTACATCTCACACAAAGTCGGCGCTTTACATTACACACTAAAACATTCAAAAATTTTCCACTAGCAACTTTTGTTAGAACCACTTCTTATGACTAGCAAAATGCATTTGCTTGCTAGCAATTTGCTACTAACTACGGTCAAAATCGCGCCCTGTATCTTACTAAAGAGAAGATTGATGTTTACTTCAGCATACCTTAAACGACAGCATTTCACAGAGATGTTCCTTGGAGAAACAACTTAGAAAAATCATGCAATGCATTGATTACGATACGCTTTCCAACATACAAGAAATAATTACTCAAGTTATGAGGATAATGTCAGTGGAATAAATCTCCCTCTTGTGTCCGGAGCTTTGACCTCATTTCGATGATATTCAACAGATCAGGTTCAGTATATCTCCAAAACAACATACTACGGTTTTGTCGCAATCGAAGCATTTTTACATAATTCATGACGCATATGGGCGACGGAATGGATCCTGCTCCTAGATATCCCTTTGATATAGTCTCCGGCATTATATAAATCCCAATGCCATGTATGTCGATGTCTCTCTATGCCGTCAACAAGGCGAGGCGTGTGGATCTTCGCCATGGACCGCTCTACGTCAGTTAAAATGTTGTTGATCTTGAAAGGAATACTCTGAACCGTGCTTTCTTCTTCGAAACAAGTCCATGTCACATGGATTTATACCAGACGAATAGGGAGGGTTGTGCAACAGTTGCCAATACCATTGATAGAACATGTCGGTAACAACGCCAGCAACATTGCAGACAGCGTTGTCATGCACCATTATCGGAGTATGCTCCAGCAAATGACCGAGGTTTTCCCGGTGAGCTAGACGCAGGTTGTGTTCGGAAAGGTCGCATAATACGCTGCATTTACCTTGTGTTCTGAAGGTACTGCATATGTTAGTACGACGCCATCCCAGTCAGAGCAGGCGATGATCGCTAATGTAACAGTTACTAGGTTCTGTCGAACATTTACTGGGGGCAGCGAACCTTAATGCCTCCTTTAATTAGACTGGCGTTTGAGTTACGGTTTATAACACCGCTCCTACTATTCATCCAACCTAAGAATACGCGTAGAAATTCTTCCAGTTGATGCTCATGCATTCCAAATGGAGTCGAGCTGCCTCATAACGTTGCCATTTTATAACATCAAGGCACCCAACATGATGCAAATTTTTGCACGTTTACTCGACTTTTTTACCACATCTTTTGTAAAACAAGTTAGTAAAATCATGCAATGCTTTGATTATAATACGCTTTCCAACATACTAGAAATCATTACTCACGTTATGAGGAAATTGGCTGTGGAATAAATCTCACTCCTACGCCCTGACCTTTGATCCCATTTCGATGATATTCAACAGAACTGGTTCAGTATACCTCCGAAATAACATGGTCAAGTTTTGTCACAATCGAAGCAATTTTACGTAAGTTATGAAGCATAAGGGCTATAGAATAGATCCCGCACCTGTGTCCGAACCGTTGACCCCATTTCGCCCATTTTCAAAAGGGTTCGTCTCCAGGAAGATCCCTACAACATACTAACATTTCATCCAAATCGAAACATTTTTGCGTAAGTTATGACGCATAAAGGTCAGGACATAGGAGCGAAATCACGATGGAAGTGATTTCGCTCCTATGTCCTGACCTTTGACCCCATTTAATCAATTTTCAATAGGATTTGTTCCCAGGTGGTCTCCCACCATATATTTAAATTCAATCGGAATTGAACCTTTTTTACGTTAGTTATGACGCAAAAGAGCAGTGGAATGGATCCCGCTCCTATGTCCTGACATTTGACCTTATTTCATTAACTTTCAATAAGGTTCCTTCCCAAGTGTTCCCCTACTACATACTAAATTTTAATCGGAATCGAACGATCTTTACGCGAGTTATCTTACGGACGAACATACGCACACAACGCTTGACGTAATGAGGCAGATGGGAATCGCGACCATCTGCTCGCAAAAGTGTGACGTCATAGAACTTTAATAAGATCCACACACAACGCGTGATGTAATGAGACAGATGGCGTGACCGCGCGCCAAAATCTAATGAAATGACGCCATTACACTACACTAAAAACGTGGTAATTCGGGGTGGTTATTTAAAAAACTAAACGAATTTTCCTAAAGTCAAGATCAAGTTAAATCGATTTCTAGTACCAGAAATTGGTAGGTTAACGACTTTCATCAAAATCCTTAGGACCGTTTTCAAAATAAAATTTATATACACACAAGAATTGCTCCTTTAAGGTGAACGTCAAGTAATTTTGCTTGCTGTACTTTGAATGGAAAATTTCTGTACACATTTTCTTCCCAATTAATGCGTTCCCAAGGATGAAAATTTAAACATCGATTAAAATATCTTCATTTTATAACATGAAATACTTAATATTTTCTAAAACATGACCATAATTATGCAATACAACATTTGTTTGTCCAATGACGTCATGAAAATACAGGTCGCGCCATCTTTTTTCTAGACAATTAATGCGTTCACAAGGATGAAAATTTGAACATAAAATAAAATAGCTTCATTTTATAACTTGGAATACCTAATATTTTCTAAAACGTAACCATAGATATGCAATCCAACATTTGTTTGTCTACTGACGTCATCAAAGTACAGGTCGCGCCATCCTTTTTCTGGTTTCAACACCACCAAAAGGAAAAGTTATGGATTTTTAATATAATTATGATTATGTTTTATAAAATATTAAGTATTCCAAGTAATAATATGAAGTTATTTTAATCGATGTTCAAACTTTCATCCTTAGGTACACATTAACTGTGAAGGAAATGTGTACAAAAGTTTTTCCATTGGAAGTATAGGAAGCAAAATTACTTGACGTCCAACTTAATAATATGGATAAGGGCAATGGAATGAATTGCAATCCTATGTCCTGACCTTTGACCCCATTTCGATCATTTTCAATAGGGTTTTTCCCCAGGTGGTCCCCTACAACATAGTGAAATTTCATCAAAATCGAACCATTTTTACGCACGTTATGACGCATAAGGGTAATGTAATAAATCCCGCCCTTATGTCCTGACCTTTGACCCCAATTCATCCATTTTAGATAGAGTTCGTCCCCTGGTGGTCCCCTACCACACAGTAAAATTTCATTGAAATCGAACCATATTTACGCAAGTTATGACGCATAAGTGCAACGGAATGGATCGCGCTCCTACGGCGTGAACTTTGACCCCATTTGTCTCGTTTTCAATAGGGTTCGTCCCCAGGTGGTGCCCTACTACATACTAAAATTTTATCAAAATCGAACCATTTTTACGCCAGTTATCGTGCGGACGGACGGACAAAGCTGGAGCATATACGCCTCTTCAACCTACAGTTGGAAAGCGTAAAAAGCTGCAGCATATACGCTTCTTCAACCTACGGTTGGAAAGCGTAAAAAAGATCGTGCTTATGTTATCGGTATATCCGTCCGTCCGTCCGCCTGTACCCACGATATCTCTGCAACTATTAGTCCGATGTGAAAACTTATTTTAACTTGAAACATGTGAATGATGATCCTTCATTTCGTTTTTTTACGATGTACAATTTCGCTGCTAGAGGGCGTAAGTGCCGATGATGTGTAATTAAAAATTACGTTTAATTCCACATATTTGCTTCTAAATATCCGATTGAAAAATTTCTTATATCTTTTGATTCCATTTATGTCGAAGAGTATTTTAGATATAGTTACTTTTTTAAATTACGCATAGATTTTCTGCTAGGGGGCATAAAATTAAATTACATTTTTCCCGATAACTCTTCTTCTAAAACTGCGATTTGAAAAATTGTTTTCTCCAGCGGATACACCTCCTGACGGAAAATCTTTTGCATATAATTTCAAATTTTTGGTAAAGAATACTTTGGCCATCAGGGGGCGTAAGTGTTAATTTTTGCTTCTGATATATTTACCATAAAATCTGAGCTTCTAAAATATCGATTGAAATATTTCTTTCGAGGACTGATGCCACTCACATCGATAAAGCTTTTCGGAATATTTTCTTCTTAAAATATTTCACCGCTTTTCCGCCAGGAGGCGTAGATCTTATTTTCGTCAATATCTCTAATTCTAGAAGTCCGATTTGAAAAATTTCTTCTTTGTTGAATAGTTTTTTCAGTGTGACATGTTGTTCATATAATTTCAAAATGTTCAAGTAATTCATAAACTTTCCACTAGGGTGGTGTAGAGCTAAATTGCGTTTGCCCCTATATCTGTGCTTCTAAATCTCCGATTTGAAAAATTCTTTCTGCACCGAATACAGCTCCTGATGGGAAATCGTTTGCACATAATTTCTAATTTTTGTGAAAAAGTGGTTTGGCCATCAGGGGGCGTTAATCTTAATTTCCGCTTCTGATGTATTTGCAGCAAAATATGAGCTACTAAAATCTCGATTGAAAAAAAGTCCTTTGTTGTCCGATACTACTCACGTCGACAAAACGTTGAGGAACATTTTCTTCTTGAAATAATACATGGTTTCTACGCCAGGGGCGTAGATGTATAACATGTTTTTGTCAATATCTCTACTTCTAGGAGTCCGATTTGGAAAAATCCTTCTTTGTTGGATAGTGTATCCGATGCGTAATGTTTTTCCTAAAAATTCAAAATTTTCAATTAAATCATAGACTTTCCGCTAGGGGGCACAAAGGCAAATTGCGTTTTCCGCGTTATTTCTGCTTTTAAAACTCCGATTTGAAAAAAAAAAATCTTCCTCTATTGCATACAAGACCTGATGGAAAATGTTTTTCACATAATTTCTAATGTTTGGTAAAGAATGATTCGGCCACCAGTGGGCATAAGTGTTAATTTCTGCTTCTGACGTATTTGTAGCAAAAACTGGGCTCCTGAAAACTCGAATAATTATTTCTGTTTCTTAGACCGATACACCTCATATGGATAAACCTTTTGAGAATACTTTCTTCCTAAAATAATGCATGGTTTTCCCACCAGGGGACGTAAAGTTACATCCTATTTTTGTCAATATCTCTGCTTTTAAGAGTCCGATTTGAAAAAAATATTTCTGTGTTGGAGAGCGTTTCCGGTGCGAAATGTTTTTCATATAAATTCATGTTTTTTAAACACACAAGTCTGCAACAAAGGGCGTAAGCTCACAATTCCGCTTACAGCAATATCTGAGGGATTGAAAACTCGATTGATAAAGTTCTTTTTTCCGTCAGATACTATTGTTTTCCACACCGGCTCCATTGACTTTTAACAGCTTTGATGAATTTAATTTCCTTCAGAACGGATTCAAAAGACGTGCTTATTGCACCCGAAAATTTGGTGTCATCTTTCTTGTTTCTTTTCAAAACATGTAGAACTGTCGAATGAAAGAATTGTCAACTTCTAGTCATTCTCCAAAAATGCCGACAAAGCGAGCCCTTCAGTTTCACACATTTGGAGATGTCCGCGTCCAGTAACTCCTGCCACATTTCTTCGCATTTTGGCATGTCTTTTGTAAAACAAGATCGTTCTTATGTTATTGGTTTGTCCGTCCGTATGTACCCACGATATCTCTGCAACTATTAGTCCTATTTGAAAAATTATTTCTGTATTGGGAAGCTTGAAAGATGCGAATGATGATCCTTCATTTCGTTTATTTTTACGATGTACAATTTCGCCAATAGAGGCCGTAAAGGCAGATTATGTCGAATTCAAAAATACGTTTTGCTCGACATATTTGCTTCTACACATCCGATTGAAAAAATTATTTTGTCTTTCGATTACATTTATGTCGAAGAGTATTTTAGATATAGTTGTTTTTCAAATTACGCATAGATTTTCCGCTAGTGAGCGTAAAAGAAAATTACATTTTTCCCGATAACTCTTCTTCTAAAACTCCGATTTGAAAAACTTTATCTTCAGCGAATACACCTCCTGATAGAAAATATTTTGTATATAATTTCAAATTTTTGGTAAAGAATACTTTAGCCACAAGGGGGCGTAAGGGTTAATTTTTGCTTCTGATGTATTTGCCATAAAATCTGAGCTCCTAAAATATGAATGGAAAAAATTATTTCGCGGACTGATGCCACTCACATCGATAAACCTTTTCGGAATATTTTCTTTTTAAAATATTCCATAGTTTCTCCGCCAGGGGGCGTAGATGTGTATTATATTTTTGTCAGTATCTCTACTTCTAAAAGTCCGATTTGAAAAATTCCTTCTTTGTTGGCTAGTGTTTTCTGTGTGACACATTTATCACATAATTTCAAAATTTTCAAGTAATTCATAGTCTTTCCGCTAGGGGGCGTAGAGGTAAATTATGTTTATCCCTATATCTCTGCTTCTAAATCTCCGATCTCAAAAATTCTTTCTGCACAAGATACAGCTTTTGATGGGAAATCTTTCGCACATAGCTTCTAATTTTTGAAAAAAAATGGTTTGGCCACCAGGGGGCGTAAATCTTAATTTCCGCTTCTGATGTGTTTGCAGCAAAATATGAGCTTCTAAATTTTCGATTGAAAAAAACGTCGTTTGTAGACCGATACTACTTATGTCAACAAACCTTTTAGAAACATCTTCTTAAAATAATGCGTGGTTTCTACGCCAGGGGGCGTGGAGGTACATCCTAATTTTGTCAATATCTCTACTTCTAGACTCCAAATTGAAAAATTCCTTCTTTGTTGGATATTGTTCCCAGTGTGACATGCTTTTCATATAATATCAAAATTTTCAAGTAATTCATAGACTTTCCGCTAGGGGGCGTAAAGGTAATTTTCCCCCCTTATATATCTGCCTCTAAATCTCCGATTTAAAAAATTCTTTCTGCACTAGATACAGCTGCTGATGGGAAATCGTTTGCTCAAAATTTCCAATTTTTATAAAAAAACTTTTGGCCACCAGATTGCGTACGACTTAATTTCCGCTTCTGATGTATTTCCCATAAAATAAAAGCTTCTAAAATCTCGGTTGAAAAAAAAGTCGTTTGTTGACCGATACTACACATATCTACAAACCGTTTAGGAACATTTTCTTTTTGAAATAATGCATGGTTTCTACGCCAGGGGCCGTAGATGTATATCTTATTTTTGCCGATATCGCTACTTCTAGGAGGCTGATTTTAAAAAATCCTTCTTTGTTGGATAGTGTTTCCTATCCGAAATGTTTTTCCTAGAAATTCAAAATTTTCAAGTAAATCATAGACTTTCCGTTAGGGGGCACAAAGGTAAATTGCGTTTTCTGCGTTATATCTGCTTCTAAAACTCCGATTTGAAAAATTATTGCTGTATCGCATACAAGACCGGATGGGAAATATTTTTCACATAATTTCTAATGTTTGGTAAAGAATAATTTGGCCGCCAGGGGGCATAAGCGTTAATTTCTGCTTCTGATGTATTTGTAGCAAAATCTGTGCTCCTGAAAACTCGATTAAATGTTTTTTTTTTCCTTGGTCCGATATTGCTCATTTTTGAAAAATATTTTGAGAATACTTTCTTCCTAAAATAATACATGGTTTTCCCCCAGGGGACGTAAAGTAATATCCTATTTTTTGTCTATATCTCTGTTTCTAAGTGTCCGATTTGAAAAATTATTTCTGTGTTGGAGAGCGTTTCAGGTGCGAAACGTTTCTCATATAAATTCATGTTTTTCTTAACGCACAAGTCTGCAACAAGAGGGCGTAAACTCACGATTCCGTTTACAGCATTATCTCAGGGATTAAGAACTTGATTGAAAAACTTCTTTCTTTCATTGGATACTAGTGTTTTCCATACCGGTTCCGTTGACTTTGAACAGCTTTGATAGATTTAATTTGCGTCAGAACGGATTCAAAGACGTGATTATAACACCCAAAAATTCGGTGTCATCTTTCTTGTTTGAAGGCTACCACTCACCTTGTTGTCGTACTACACTGTGCACCATTGGCTCCAAATGCTTGTTGTAGTCCTTCATAACATTTCTTCATGGAACGTCTTTTTGCTACTTCTACTTTTAGCTAGAAGCCCTGCTCGGTCTTTGAAACGTAGTTTTAGAACGCTTATACATTGGGAGGCTACGCAGGAGGACAGCGGGAAGATACATTAATAGTTAATACCCATTAGATTCTCTTGCAGGGCCCCTATATCCTCTGTAGTACGATTCTTACAAGAAAATTTCCAACTTCTATATATCACATGAATGAATATCAGTTTTCGTCGGAATAGCACTAAACTACGAAAAATCCATTATTGTAAATATACAATCACGTTC
The DNA here is from genome assembly GCA_039090855.1 of Macrothele yani. Lineage (NCBI taxonomy): Eukaryota > Metazoa > Arthropoda > Arachnida > Araneae > Macrothelidae > Macrothele > Macrothele yani. The sequence goes on along the minus strand of CM077017.1, from coordinate 78,213,136 downwards.
ATATTATGGGTAAAACTGTGAAAATTAACATCCCAGAATGCATGAACTCTTGCGAGGTACTGAGATTTGCAGCGCAATAAATTTACTATTATTTTTGCTTTCAGGGATTTACACACACAAGTGGTTCTTCGAACACCGCAGTAGACTCAATCCTATTTCAGCCAGAACTGATCCAAATTGAGTCGTGATAGAGACGGTACTTTATAAGCAGATAGGGAAGCTACAGATGACCAGGAAATCCGCTGCAACGACGTAGACATCTAAAGCCAATATTATCGAGCCATCCACGCATTAACTTTGGGTACGGTGGAGAACGGAACAATGAATACGAAGTGGATCGGCGGCAGTGCAAATTCGAGAACACAACTGTCGCATACTATACAGGTACAAAGCTAGCGATTAGCACATTAAGCCATAGCGATGGTCAATTAATTAATTTACTTTGATTCTGTGTTGAAGATCCAAGACGTATATTCCTGTACTTTTAACAGTGATTACTTACTACTGTGATTTCGATCACTATATTATAGCAAATATTAAATACATAAAGTGACTAACAATCTGAATTCTAAAAGTTTTCTTGGCACTGAGGATTCGCTGATCAATACGGGCGTTCCTCCGGACTGAGGCCAACCATTGCACTTAGGTGAGCTGTCATTGCGCACATTGCGGGTGATTGGGGTGAATAATGTTTGGTAGCGGGTTTAGCGTTCGTGCAACCCTTATTTGACTCAGATTATGTTATTAATATCTGTGCAAATTTCATTCACAGGCTGATTTTGATTATGTTACCGTAATTTCTGTTATTTGTTTTACGTTCGGTTACGTTCTATATATGTTTTCGACAATCACCCATTTCTAGGTAGGAGCGACACAGATGAGGTTGTAACTACGTAGCCGACAAAATAAAAACTTGTGTAATAAAACCTTCTAGTCAATTCCAATTCAACAGAAAATGCTGCTGGCTAACTAAGGCTGTGCTTCCTTCTAAACCCAAGGAAGTTCAGAAAGCCAGTACAAGTGCGTATTAAAAACCATTCAAAAAACCGAACACAAATTCACGATAAGAAAGGTACGTTGTTCTGTTCACAAGCAAGAACGCATTCTTTTGCATTTCGTGTTGACCTAATTATAATGCTTACCAACACGTAGTACTTCGAGACTGCAGCCATTATTTATGTAATGAAGTAGATGGTTTTACAGTTCACGAAGATTTGATGTATGGGGGTCGGAGCCTCGAGCATCTCTCTCGATGGCATCCCAGATGTGCTCGATGGGATTGAGGTCAGGTGACCTAGCTTGCCAAGGAAGCGAGGTCACATCGGTTGAGTGTTCATCCAACCATTCGGATACAATTCGGGAGCGATGACACGGTGCATTGTCTTGGTGCAGGAGGAGGTCCCTAGTGGAATGTTGAAGACGCACAAACGGGAGCAAATGGTCGTCCAGGATATCCCGGTACCGTTGACCTGTGAATGACAATGTCACATGTACCAGGGGTCCCATCTCAGTCCACGTAAACAGTCCAAAGACGAGAATGCCACCCCCTCCAGCTTGAAGAGTACCCTGCTGTTAAGAAGGATCCATCGCTTCATGTGGTTTGCGCCGTACTCGTATCCTGCCATCCACGTGTACCAACGTGAATCTCGACTCATCAGTCCAGGCAACATTTTCCCACCTGTCTAGGGTCCAGTGGCGATGTTCCTGCGCCCATGCGAAACTTTGCACCCTGTGATGTGCGGTGAGCCGCGGTACCCTCGTGGGACGATGGCTTCTGTACCCCATAGTGAGCAGATGGTTCTGGATATTGTGGCTGCTTACACGTTTTTATGCACCAGCGTTGAATTGCCGAGTGATTTCTTGCCTTGTGGCCCGTCTATCGGCTGTTACAATGCGAGCTAGCCGACGATGACCCCGCTCATCCACACGCAGTTGTCCACGGCAGTTGGCACTTGTAGTGATGGTTTTACCGGATTCAATGTACTAATGGTACACCCGTGACACAGTGGCTCGTTAAAATCTTAGTGCCTGCACGACTTCCGAGATGAAGTGACCCAGTCGTCGGGCCCAGACAATTTGCCTACGATCAAATGCAGTTAGATCCTTCATCTTACCCATACTGTGTCCGACTCTTATTAATTTCCGTCGCATCACTCCTCATAGTGTTGGATCGCTGCACACGTCATGTCGTTTCCGTTTACAAGGCCACCCACAGCACCACATTTGAATAACGCCAGCTATCTCTAATTTAATAGATCTTCAGTGTACATCAAGTGTATAAGACTTAAGTGACAAACCATTTAATCGGCGTAAGAAAAAGAAATACAATTTGCTAAACTTCTGCTCATCTACGGATTGTTTTTTCAAAGCTAATAGCGTAAATAAACTGAAATATTTGAAAAATTACAATTTAAAAATGAGATTGGTTACACGAGAAACATGAAGACAAATTACATACGCAGCTCAGCGTGTTCTCAATGCAAAGTCACGTGATGTGTTAATTTGAGACATGGAGGTTTTGAAGAGGAAAATAATTAAAACATTGTATCAAGGTTTTTGGCAAGTCCAAGGAGACGCTGTCGTTCCTAGCTTCACTGCTGGTTATAATTTCTAAAGATTCTCTGCTTTCTGTTGCTTTTGTGTTAGTGTAGGGAGCCAATTTTTTAATACCTTTCCATATCGATACCGCGTCCTTGGAAAACACTTCTCTGGATAAAGCTGTAAATGATCTGCCTTCAATTGCTTGCCTTTTGTGCTCTCTGTTTCTGGTTTCAGATGAGCGTTTTGTCATTCCGATGTAATATCTTTGCGCATAGTCATAAAATGATAACGGTATGGCATATACACCAACTCCACTGTTGGTCGGAGATCCGCCAGAGAATTTTGAAAGTATGTTGTAACCTAGGTTGATGACTTTACCTGCACCGTCTTAGTGTAGATCTCGCAGGGAAATGCGGAACTCTCTCGAATAGTTTGGGATTAATAGGATCCCTGACGGCGTTCCGACAGCTAGCCTGTCAGTCACCGGAAACCACAGTCTTCCACTCGGACAGATTCGGTCTAGAGACCTGTGGTTATCTGCCTCCCCCACGGGACCGGTACCTTACACCCTTCTGTCACAACCCGTGTGTGCGACGTGCTATAGGCAGTTGGGGCAAGCAACATTTTCAAAAATATCCCATCTGGTGGCCGGGAGATCGTCCGCCAACGCGAGTTTTTGGGACAAAAGTCCTTTATTTGGTATCAAAGTGGATTACAAACATGCACATTTCACTATGAGGGTCCCATGCACCCCTCTCACAAACATTCAAACACTGAGAAATAATAAAAACACATCACAAAATCAACATGATCCACAGCGCTAGGGCCAGTGCTGTGGTGATGACACCGGGCCAGGGTCATAAAAAATACCTTGGTCAATAGACCCAAAAGTTCAAAATCGAGAGCAACGTACCTCCAAGGGTACAACCATCTGTCACTCATAGTTGACCCGGCTCTTCCTTTGCTCAAGTTCCCTAATGGGAGCTCTTATGATTTATTTGAGCCCTTATGAGTCCCAGATTTCTTAGGATGGTTTTCAGAATGTAAAACAAGCCTGCAATATTTGGTATTGATCCCTAGTACTGCAGTTGTGCCTCGCTGAATAATAGCATATCCCACGTAGCGTTTGATGATGTCGGAATGTTTCGTTCTGAAGATGTTGCAATGTTTTTTTTCTGATGATGTTAAAATGTTTTCTAGTAGTGCAGTTGAGTACGCTGAATAAGTGCATATCCCACGTAGCGTTTGATGATGTTGGAATGTTTTTTTCTGATGATGTTGAAATGTTTTCTAGTACTGCAGTTGGGTCTTGCTGAATAAGTGCATATCCCACGTACCGTTCGATGATGTTGGAATGTTTTTTTCTGATGATGTTTCAATGTTTTCTAGTACTGCAGTTGAGTCTCGCTGAATAAGTGCATATCCCACGTAGCGTTTGATGATGTTGGAATGTTTTTTCTGATGATGTTGAAAAGTTTTCTAGTACTGCAATTGAGTCTCGCTGTACAAGTGTATATCCCACGTAGCTTTTCCTTGGTTTTTCTGATGATGTTGAAATGTTTTTGTAGGAGTACCCTGCTTTCGTGTCTAGATTACTTGTTTTATTTAGTTCAGATTGTATGGCGGAGAAATCTTAGCTTACAGTAAAAGTTCTTCGAAACCGTGATCTTCAAAACGCAGACTTATGTTCTATTTTGCAGAAGTAGCTGCTAAGCATCGGACTAGGTACAGACGTGGATTTGTAATAGACTTGAGAACCCAGCGGGTTTTCCGAAGATTTATTAAACCTTACGTGCAGATAAGGTAATGCGCTTTCTTTTTCCATCTTCATGGTGAAGTGGATCGAAGAGTGAATAGAAGTGATTTGTTCTAGAAGAAGCTGGAGTGTGTCTCCCCGTTAGATCATATGAAGAAAACGGCGTTTGCAAACCTTCCCCAAGTGGAAGCTTTTGGTTTAATGTCGGCGAAGGTATTTCCCCTATGAGGCGTAGCACTACTTCGGCAAGAACAGGAGAAAGTGACGACCCCAGCGGTGCGCTTTTTCTGAATTTTCTCTGGGAAACTGAAGAAACTTGAATCTGTGATCCCATGTATGAATTTTGATTTTCTGCGGAAAAAGACATTTGAATATATGGAAGAATTAAAAATAAGCTTCTTTAGATTTCTAATGTCCCTTGGTTCGCATACGTGTGGGTAAAGGGGAAAACATGTTGAAACTGCCGGTAATATGTTTTATTAGGACGCTTAGGTGTCCGGTTTTCGTGATAAAGTCTTTAGTAAAATTATGCGCATGATCCGATTTGGAAAAAAATCAGTTAAAAATTTGGAAAATGTTTTCCTCAGGTGGTTTGTCGGCGCATATTTCCGAGATACTATTGGTCTAAATGTACTGCCTGGGATATGGTTCTTCAGCGTTCCAAACAATGGCTGGATCCGGGGCTCTTGTGGAAATTTTGATCGCCTTTTTAGTTCGTCTCGTCAATCGCAGTAATGTAAGTTACAACTTCATCACACCACTTCTGAGTTAGTTATCGTCTATTAATAACTGGAATACGCACTTCAACTGAGAACGGAAAACGTCAGAATATTTTATAACTCGTATGATTGTGACTTGCACAAAAGATACACGCTTCAACTGTTTTGATACTTATTGTTTTCTTTTCCATGCAATAACCAAATTTCTCAATACTCCACTGGGTTTTTTATCTCTATCATTGGAACCATGTCATTTGGTACATCATATTTCTTTGTAGGGCACATTAATAGGCATTGCCACTGCGCTCTTCCTGTTAAACATCGGAACAGCAGCATGCGCAATAAACAGCGCTGCGTTTGCAATGCAGGCATTTTACACAGAAATTCGAAATTTTTCTTCGCTATAGGATAACACCCTATGGTTTGCTGGTTTGCCTGATGTGTTTTTAGTTTTAGCTTTCTTTCAAACACAGTTTGAAATTGTTACTTTAGAAGGGTTATGTATCATGTTTTCGTTTTAATTCTCATCTATTCCAGGATAGCCTATACTCAAATTATAAAACAACGTGATTTTCATGTCGTCCTTTAATCATTCAGCAAAAAAAAAAAAAAAAAAAGAAGATTTTTCTTAACTACTAGAACAGAAATAATGTCAGTATCATCCTTTTAATAACTCACATTCAGGATTCACTCTTTTGTCGTTCCTTTATCTTTTGAAGTCTTATACTAATTTAAGAACTCTGACTTTGATTTGCAGCATCACATTTATATTGCAGTAACAGCATCTTCAAGCGTGCACATGGTGCGTTCAGAAATTACAAATATTTGATCACATTCTGGAAATCGTGCAATTGAAAATTGCCTGACTACGTATTTTCTAATCAACAAACCTGTATTCGTTCTCGTGGATTTGCTTTCCTTCTCTCTCTCTCTCTCTCTCTCTCTCTCTCTCTCTCTCTCTATATATATATATATATATATATATCATCATCATCATTGTCAACCATTATCAATCCACTGCTGGACGAAGGTCTCCCCAAGTTTCCTCCACAACGGTCTGTCTTGTGCCAGTCTCCTCCATGTCACCCCTGCATACTTTCGAATTTCATCCACCCATCTCCCATGTGGTCTTCTTCTGGGTCTTTTCCTGTCCCTTGGAATCCAATCTAAAATTTCGGCTGTCCATCGATGATCTGTCCTTCTGGCAGTATGTCCAGCCCATTGCCATTTCAGGGATTTAACTCTGATCATGATGTCTTCCACTCTTGTCATTTTTCGGATCCACGAGTTCCTCTTCTTATCTCTCCTGGTTACACCAAGCATGCACCTCTCCATGCCTCTTTGAGTTGTCTGCAGCCTTTGTATGTCTCTTTTAGTTAAGGTCCACGTCTCTGCACCATACGTAAGCACTGGAAGGATGCATTGATCAAACACTTTTCTTTTAAGACATACTGGCATATTGCTCTTGAAAATTATGCTGTTTCTTCCAAAAGCTCTCCAGGCAAGTTTTGTACGCCGATTAATTTCTTCACCAATGTGACCCTCACTTGATATCTACTGTCCAAGATAAACGTACGTGTCTGTTATCTCCAGCTTTTCTCCATCAATCGAGAAATCTTCATTTCTTGTAAAAGCATTGAACATCACTTATGTCTTCTGAAAGTTCATTTTTAATCCCACTTCTTTACCCTTGTCAGCAAGTTCCTGGATCATACTCTGCAGCTCTGATGGGGTAGTTGCAAAAATGACTACGTCATCAGCAAAACGAAGGTGGGTTAGATAATCTGCATTAATCTTTATCCCCTTGTTTTCCCAGCTCAGCGACTGAAAAACACCCTCCAATGTGGCATTAAAGAGCTTCGGAGATATGGTTTCACCTTGTCTTACTCCCTTTCCAATTTTTACGTGTGTTGTATTTTCAAACAGCCGAATCTTTTCACTTGCATTTTCATAGGTGTTATTATTAATATTAATGTATGCATCTTCAATACCGCAGGTTTTCAGAGCCATTGTAACTGCTGATGGTTTCACCGAATCAAAGGCTTTTTCATAATCGATAAAAGCCATGCACAATGGAAGTTCATATTCCCTCGCTCTTTCAATTAGTTCTCTCAGCACGTGGATATGATCTATTGTGCTGTAGCCACTCCGGAATCCAGCTTGTTCTCTCGGTTGAGCCATGTCCAGTGTTACCTTCAAGCGGTGTGAAAGAACTTTAGTGAAGATTTTATAAACTACTGATAGGAGGCTGATAGGTCTGTAGTTTCCGAGATCCTCAATGTCACCTTTCTTATGTAGCAGGATCATTGTAGCGGTGTTCCAATCCTCAGGAATCTTTCCTTCATTAAGGCAACGAGTGAAAATTTGGGCGAGTACTGTTTCGATTTCTCCACTTGCTTCTTGTATGATGTCTACAGTAATTCCATCTTCTCCTGGAGCTTTTCCCCGCTTCATGTTCTTGACTGCATGTGCAACTTCCGCTGGAAGGACTGGAGGAACTCTGGTACTGGTATCTTTCATGATGTCTGGAGTGCATGTATCACCCCTTTCATATAAATTGGAGTAGAAATCTTTCACTCTTGTCAAAATTTCGCCTCTATTTCTTGTTACAGAACCATCTTCTTTTCTCAGTGCCATAATCTGTTTTCTTCCCTTACTGAGATGTCCCTTTGCTATCTTTAGGCTTTGGTTGTTTTCAATTGCTTTCCTCACTAGTTCACAGTTGAACTTTCTTACGTCTTCAGTGATACTTTTTCTTACTGTCTTGCATAGCTCTATATATTCCACTTTGGAAGTTACATCTTCTTTAGTTGTCCTCATCTCTCTTCTTTTTTGCATCAACATTTTCGTTTTTCCTGATAATTTATTTACATGCAACTTGTTTTTAGACCCAGCTAATTTTGTTGCTGTTTCCATAAAAGCTTTGGTTACTTTTCTGTTAACTTCAGAGATGTCCACTTCTTCCGATGTTAGGCCTTCTGAAGCAGAGAACCTGTTCTTCAGTTCCAACTTAAAGGTAATATGGTGTTTTTTAAGGTTGGTTATGTCAATAGATTTTGTTTGTCTTATGAGCTTGCCACGTTCAAGTTTAGTGTTGAGGTGCATCTTACATCTCACCAATCTATGGTCACTAATTGTGTTGAACTTGTTTAGCACACTGCAGTCTTCTATGACGAATTTTTTGTTACACATAATAAAATCACTTTCACTTGTCGTCCCATTTGGATGTCTCCATGTCCATTTCCTGTGTGGCTTTTTCTTGAAGAAGGAGTTCAAGATGAAAAACCCTTCTGGCTCTGCAAACTGAAGGAGAGTATTTCCACGCTGGTTTCTGTTGCCGTGACCGAATTTACCTACTGAAGTTTCATTCTGTTGCCGTTGCCCTATTTTTGCATTGAAATCTCCCATAATTATTTTCAAGTGCTGCTTACCTTTATTATTTAGATGACAAATTTCCTCATAAAATTCTTCAATTTCTTCTTCAGGATGACTTGTGGTGGGTGCATAAGTTTGAATAATCTGAGCCTGGTATCTTTTCGAGAGTTGGATAACAAGTCGTGCAGCTCTGTCAGAGGAACTTTCAACTTCTACAAATTTATCCTTCAGTTTCTGGAGACCTAGCTGGCAAATCCACCTTCGGGATATACCTCGGAAAGTTTAGTAATTTTTGCAGAATGTTTTCGGATATTTGATATAAATAAATTAACGTTAAGTACAATAAATAGAAGTGATGGTTGATTTTAATGCGAAGGAAAAATACAATTGAGAGGTTGGCAGAGCTGAAATGGACTGCTTTAATTGGCAGCTGGTCATTGCTTTCCGAAAAGCGCAATCGGGACATGGTGTCGACGCAATCGTCACCGGTCAACCAAGTGGCAGGCAGAGACAAGTTTCAGATATTTGTTCTGCGCAAGATAAACGAGATTCACCCATTGTAGTCTTAGTGGCTTCGGAAAAACAGAGCTGAATGCCACCTACGGTGTCTCGGAGAGCTGTTTTGGGTTCGATATCAATTTTAAGAGCTCTTTGTAGCCTGAAGTGTGACATCCGAGCTCGCCCGAGCTCGAATTTTATATTGCAAGATAGAACCTGGGCCCGAAAGAGCCTGGGGAAATGATCAACATCTTAGGCATTAATGAAAAAAATCTGTTCTTACAGACTTCATTCTCTCCTTCCCTTTAAAAAATCAAAGCCTTTCTCAACTGGTGAGTGAGGAAGGGACATTTATCTTTTTCTACCCTACCGCCCCAGGAGTTACTTTAGTCATTCGGCTCCTCTTAAAATGTTTCCAGCGGCCCAGCTTTTGACAAAATCGCGTTGTAATGCAGTCTAAGTACATTGCTCAATAAAAGTTGAACGGAGCTGCTGCTAGGAAGGAATAGTGAAATTTTGAAGTCGTGGGATCTAATATCTAGTAACTACAGTTATTTTAACAATATTTTCCGTCACCGCAGAAACCCACTAATGCATGACCTTATGGCTTTTGCTCCACATGCCGGGAATAAATAGCTCTCCATTTTCATCGGTCCACTCCCATATCCAGTTACAGAAAAATTCCATTTGCCACTCTCAAACTGTAATTACCCTCGTATGCTAAATGCTAGATCATATTAAAATCACAGTTAAAAATAAAGCAAATTCAGAGCCTTCTCCCGTCCAATCCTGGTTCGTGCCAGGGTTGCTGTTCGGGCTTTCGGGATTTCGTGCTTGGGCTCCTTTTCGGCATTTCGTGCTCGGGCTCAGCCGGTCTGAGCACTGATGAAGAGAGCACGAGGGTTTTGTAATTAACATGCGACATCTGCTATTTTAATTAACATGCGACATCTGCTATTTTATTTCAAATAGTTTTGCCGAACGGAAATAACCGTTTCAGCAGCTTTGTAAAAAGTTCTTAGTGAGCGGTATATTACGTTCACTGCGCTTTCTGAGAGGCATCTGAGAACGGTTGTATTGCCTTTTGTGGTACTTGTATCAAGAGCGAATTTGAGGCACAATATTTTATTTTTTCGTTGAAAACTGCTAATACATAAGACCATGTGACCTATGAGTCTGGGCCTGGAGTTCTGAAGAAAAAAACTCCTCGTATTCACCGAAAATATGCAAATGTGTGTTTTTAAACAATGAAATAATAATATGCCCATTTTAATAATCGGCATTTCAAAACAAGGAATGTTAAAGGATGTGGCGGTCTCGTATTCAAAAGCGCTTTTTGTGTGAAATGTTGTGATGCACACAATTTACCAATTTCAAACCAATTTCAAAGGACTTATCATAAGTCATACGTAGTTTGAAATTGTCATGCTATTCATAATATTAAAAAAATAAGAAAGAAAACAAACCCTTTATATCAACGAGATGATCTCCAAATTGGCATCTTGTTTACAGTAAATTAATTGCAGGAAATTTCAATTTGAATTTTCTTAATTAGGATTTCATACATCTTTTATCAGCTTTCAGTATATGATAGAAAAATTATACAACATGGAAGTTTACTTTTTATTCGAAAAAATACGTTCAGGAAAAAATCTTAATTTGAACCTGAGTCTTAGTAGGAGGATACTTTAGTAAAATCCAGTGAAAACCTAATTTCTTTCATGTCTGAACAAAATGACAATTGATTCAATTGTGATATACACGCAGTGGATAAAACACTGAATTAGCGTGTTGGTCCTCTTCTAGCACGAATAATTGAGTTTACGAGCCGAGGCATCAAGTCTACCAGATGACCAAGACTTAGAGGAAGTATTGCTAAGCATGTCTGTTACAATATTGTCCAAAACTCTTCCCGAAACGTCAGTCTAGGATGTGTCGGTCTGATGATGTTCAGTTCATGGGATCCCATTGAGCTACAACAGGGTTTATAACCGAAAAATTTGGGGGTCACTGAATGGTACCAAATTGACATGAATGTTCCTTGAACCCTGCCCGGGTGGTCGTGGCCCTATGAGTCGGCGCATTGTCCTACTGGAACAGACCATCGGTCACATGATGCCCAAAGATCATGAAAACGTGCTGTTGATGAGCCAGCACACGCTGGTAGAGCGTAACAGTTAAGAACTTTTCAACACATGCTACGATACCTGATGTGCTCCATAAGAAGATTCTCCAAACCTTCACGGAGCCTCCACCTCTTTGAACAGAGCCCACCTGGCACGACGAAGCCATGGTTTAATACTGTCCACGCGACACCTGCTCCCTCGCATTAGCTCGGTACAGATTAAATCAGAATTCATCTGACCACACGACGCAGTGTCACTACGCCGAAGGCCAGTATATATTATCCTGGCACCATGCGACGCGTAATATCTTATGACGAGCAGTCAACAGTAGCACACGGGGTAGGGCGTCGGTTCTCGTAGCGCAGGCCATGCAAAGTGCTCAGTATGGTTCGCTCGCTCTCCTTGCTGGAGCCTCTAATATTTACACCGGATATGATTTGCTTCGTCTCGCAAAGAGGTTGACCTGTACGAGCCTGGATATTCTACGTTGACCCAGGTCATCTATGGCACGTTTTTGGCCACCGGGTGCGACGACGCACAACTGATGCCCTCTGGCCGCTTATGTCCGTTGAAGGTATGCGTATTGCACGCACTTGATACCTTTGCCCTCGAGAACCTAGGACGATTGGACGACCCGTCAGTCTTACGCCGAAAATTGTTCCACGATCAAAGTCGCCCGTTTTATTACGTTTACCTATTCGCGTCGATTGCGATAAACCGCTGGGATGCCTTGTTGTCCGCCTATTTATTGGCTACCTTTGGTTTGGGTTTGTTCTACTCTGCGTGATAAAGGCCATGCCAACTGCCCATAACCCTTATCTCCAATGATTTGTCTGCTAAGTGAACTTTCCTTTCTATTGTCTGAAAATATATGAGTTCAAATAAATGCAATAAATTTCGGTACGAACTGTGTTACTTTTTATGTAAACATGAAAAGAAAGTACTTCTAATACTACATTATATGAAAAGAGAAAAATGCATCTTCTAACAGTTGCGTGAAACATAAAAGAACAGGTGTATTTAAAAATGCAAAAAGAATTACAGTTACCCTGTTGGCAACTATGACCTGTGAAATAACGAAATCTTTCATGTTTTCCATAACAAACGGAGAAAATTAGAGCACTGTATGCCGTGTTCTACTTTATCATTACTGGTAGTACCATATATCAGTCATCGTTTAAAACTTTGATAACCAGGACTGTGTTCGAGTTCCACTCATATCAGCTGAGCATGCCTGATGGTATTTAGAGATATACGTCATAAATGGTTTCTAGACATTTGTCGGAGATAGGACAGTGTTCAAATGCGAGTCATTTGTGCTTAGCACGTCTGATGGTTAGTAGAGATAGATCGGATAATTTAGTCATTACTGCTGCGCATGCCTGATGGTTTGTAGACATAGATTGGATAATTCAGGCATTACTGCTGAGCATGCCTGATTGCATTTACATACATATTTCACGGCATTCTTCTGGCCATTTTTCGGAGATCGGACAATGTTCAAGTTTCAGACATTTGTGATGAGCACGCCTGATGGTATTCAGAACTATATGTCACAACTGGCTACTAGTCGTTCGTCGGAGATCGAACCGTTTTCATGTTCCAGTAATTACTGCTGAGCATGCTTGGTGATATTTAGAGACGGACATACGCCACGGCTGGCTTCTGGCCGTTTGTTGGAGATCATGCAGTGTTCAAGTTCCAGTAATTTGTGATGTGCACGCCTAATGGTATTAAAGCTATATATCACAACTGGCTACGTGCTGTTCGTCGGAGATCGGACAGTGTTCAAGTTCTAGTCATTTCTGCTGAGCATTCCTGATGGTATTTAGAGACAGACATTCGTCCCGCCTGGCTTCTGGCCGTTTGCCGGAGATCATACAGTGTTCAAGTTCCAGTCATTTATGATGGGCACACCTGATTGTGTTTAGAGCTATATGACACAAGTGGCTACAGGCCGTTCGTCGGAGATCGGACAGTGTTAAAATTCCAGTCATTTCTGCTGAGTAGACCTGATGGCATTTAGAGTCATACGTCAAGGCTGGCTTTTAGCCGTTCGTCGGGGAGGTGTTAAAGTTGGAGTCATTCGTGTTGGGCATGCCTGACAGACCCGTTCTGTTCTTCCCTGTAAAAAGTTCCTCGGAAATATGTGACCCACTGCTAACCCACATGTGGTCATTAAATCACGAAATATTAAAAGCCTATAAATTTGGAATGCATTCCCTTTTAAACCTACGTCATCAGTCCGTCAGGTATGAGAAACCACAAAGATTAACGATTAACAATTAGTACCATTGGTGCGTCACTTCAAAGAAATTGCGTGTGGTAGCGCCAGAGATTTTAAGCCATTGCTTGAAAGACCCAAACTAAATTTTTTTCTATTTCTCATTCAGCCATTCCAGCTGACGGACATCCAATTATTCACTTATTAACTTCAATGGCTTCAAAAGGATTTTCGTCCTCTGGAAGCAGAAAGAGAGAGTAATGCCTCTACCTAATATGTATGAGATTTAACTCTTCACTAAAATATTTATGTACGCTCTTTATCTCGCCTCATTAATTTTTGGCATTTCCCCTATTCAATAAATACCTCCTTGAAACATCGAAATAGCAGGAAAACTACGCCTTTACATTTCCCCAAAATTCTAGCCTTTGTATGAAATTCACGAAAGTTGCATGATACACCCCAAAGTAGACGCCAATTAGGAGAATGTAAATTGCGTGATCACAAGCACCTCTCTTTTAAACTCATTTACATATTGTGGAAAACTGCAAAACAAAGGATTTTACCTCTGTAAGACTCAATTAATCTAGATCCCATTTGCGACGCATAAAGTAAAAAGCAGATAGTCTAAATTTAGAACGCTTATCTGAAACATATATTAAAACAAATCATTTACGAACACCTGCACTTAAGTATAGTTAGTTGTTAGTTATATGCTCGTTCTAAAGACATTGACCTCCCATTTGGGGCAACTTTGGATATGCCATGCAAAGAGTATATTTAATATTTTTATGCAAATAAATTTCAATAATTCCTGTCTGGTGTCCTAAATCAAAAATATAATTCAATGTTGTTATTTTAAAAATTGCACATTAGTACTCCTGTAATTTTATTCATGGACAATTTTCGTCCTGATTTATCAAAAAAAAACCCAGTAACTTCTAAACATTTTACAAACAAGCTACGGTAAATTATTGAATAAAAAAGATATAATAATTTGTCGTAGGAGGCGGATTTCACAACGAGAAATTTTCTACCGAAAGTGAATTTTCATTCACTACTTTTAATAAAGATTTAGCTCATTAAATGACTAGTTTTATAGTTTAGTAATAATGAGGTTTTAATCATGTTTGTGGAGATAATTGTGACTAACTCGCTCATATTTGGGAAGAAATATCTATCACCAGCATAAAAATATTTTCTAAAATCGTTGTTGCTGCTAATCTGTTATCCGACGTGCAAAAGCAGCCTTATTAAATCTCTCACCTGCACAAAAATTATATTGTAACCACTTTATCGTTGCTGATGTGTTTTGAGACACGTAACTGGAGCCATATTTCTGAAAGTGAATTTATTCACAACTTTTAAGATAAACTTAATTCACAAATTGTCCATTTATATTTCAGTAATAAAGAGCGTTTATTGAAGTGCGTGGAGAAATTGTGATTCATTTGATCTTATTTTGTGAAGGAAGAAATCTCTCACCGGCATATGGCATTTAAAATGTTCTATATGACTGTGAATTCCTGCGAACCGATGGACAAAACTATCCCACTAGCAAGCATTTTCCTAGTTTTTGTTGCAGATAGCATGGAGTTATCCGCTGAGATATTAGTTTTACAAATTTATTTGGAAACTATCTATGTTATTACGTATAGATTATACAAACGGAATCAGATATATATGAGAACGCTGAAAACAGCTCTCATATCTATCGTGTCTCACGTGCGAAGAAATTTCCATTCACATATTTAAATCATTGATAATAATTTATCAAATTCTGGGCAAAGAAAAATCTAAGCATATAAGGATCACTTCTTATAATATTTGAATCTGTAAGAGTGGCCTAATAATAGCAATCCTGCACCTATGTAAAATTAGCACTCTCTTCATGTGAGGTATACGGATCATGCAGTTGATACAAATATTCGCGCACAATAGTGTAACTGCAGCAATGGCGTTACAAATTTCGCTTTCGTTTTTCTTGAAATACTGTTCGGTCGACCCTCTCGTTCCCTAATGGCGGGCAACCGCAGCAGATGAAACAGCCGATACATATTCCACTGAGAGAAAAAGCACGTGAGTGAGGCTAACTGGTTCCCAAACATGGTTAGGAGTTCCAATTCTTTAGCGCATTGAAACGAAAACAAACCAATAACCTTTTCCCCCTTTCCTGTGCCCAAATGTTGGTGAGCTGCACTGTTTGAAAATTCTCTACATTACCTAGTATTTTTCAAGGGCCTGTCCAGGGTTTTGGGGCGCAGATTTCGGAAAAAACAAGAGACCATTCTGATATTTAACCATAAATAAAAAAAATGTTTTTAATATGTATATAAATTCTACCAATTAATTACCGCAAGTAATATACTTTTAAATAATACTGCCTTTCACGAAAAAATATTCAATTTTTTATTAAAAACTAACAAATCGTATTTTTTCTCTGGTTGCATAACGTGTGCGGAAAGCTTTTGATTGGTTACCGAGGGGAACCTATGAAAAGCTTTTTTTTTTTTTTTGATTGGAGGTTTAACGACCACCGTGAGCAACTCAATGGGCTATAAGCAGTCGCCCGTCCCTAATTTAGGGTCACTGGTTCCAGGGAAGGGAGAGAACCAGTGCCGTAAGACAAACACAACATCCATGCCTCACCGGGATTCGAACCCGGACCCCGTTCGAACGAAATGAAAAGCTTCACACATACTTTACTGATTTTGTCTTTTCATATGCGTTACTGATTGAGAGTGGGAGCCGCGGCGTCTCTCATGTACTCGAAGTCACAAATGAAAGGTAGAAAATTACAAGTAGTGGAAGATATTAATGTGACCAACACAGATAGCGGTGTCTATCAAACGAGGGTGCGCAGATGCCTCAGTGTTGGCATGTTTGTGAAGAGCAGATGTGAAAGTGAGAGACCAATTACAATACGTACAGCTTCCTAAATTTACCCAAAAAGCAGTATATTGGAAAACACACATGTATAAACGAATACTATATAAGGTATGTATTTTATGTGTTTATCTATGACTTGCTAAACTTTTTAGTTTGATGTACAATTTCTAGTCTATGCAAGTTCTTATTACTGATGACAAGTTTGGCAACTGCTTCTTCAATCACTGTTATGCTGGTATGCATGGGAAATGATGGAAACGTCCTATTTTTATTATATTTAATGGAATTCTTTACAACTGATTGAAAGTTCTGAAAGTTATTCAAATCTCCGTTGTAATTTAAATGGTGGATTAATTACTTGCGGCCCATCAACTGCCTAAAATGTGTTTGGGCCATCTATCACTTTGACCTTCTTAAACAAATATCAAAGCCAGCGAAAGGACACTCCCCAAGGAAACGAAATTTCCGAGAAGTGCGCACGTCTATGTTAAACGTAAATGTTTCATAACTAAGAGAATTTCAGAATGCGGCAACGAATCCCAAACAGCACGTCAGATACTTAGACTCACATTTAAGTTTAGGGATTTCATTCACGTGAAAAGCATTTCAACCAAACAAAATTTAGCGTGAATGTCTAAACGCATCAAAGTGCTGTACATCAGAATACGATATTCAAGTTAATGTGCTGGTTAAGCACAATGCTGAGTAAAAAAATGTTAACGTTGTTTTGTCAAATGAAAGGATTTATTCTGGCAATTACATTTACCTACATATTTTATCAATCTTTTTACTCATGACTCACCACTTTTCACTTAACAGCATGTATTATTTACAAAATATTTTTTTTTGCTTTAAAGTTTCTTAAAATATCTGTAAAAGTCATTTTCATCACAAGAAATTCCTGGTTAATAAGAAAGCTCATTTGTTTTTCATTCTTACCGAAATTCGTGTACATGTTCATACACGTATTATTAACTGCAGAAAAAACGATACCGATCCGAATAACTAAAGTATATTGGTGTAAAACGTCGAGAAGAGATTCTATTATTAAGTTTGGTAAATTTTATTGGATGTCTAGTTAGTTTCTACTCAATTCTTCACTCAAGTTCATTTCGACAGCGGACATTTGTTGAATTCATGTTGAGTCACTACAACCATAAGAATGTTCCTTGAAGATATTTTTTTTAGTGTGTATATATTTTAAATTTTATGAAACGCTTTACGATCTACATCATTTTATCGAGTTCCGACAGCGATTAGATAGTGTTACTATCTAGCACGAAAATATTTTGATATTTGATATTCTTAAGAATGTTAAATACACTGACGGAAAACAAATCCCAACACCAAGAAGGGGTTGTGTTAGATAAACGACAGTTAGTAGGCGGTGAGAGTACATCTGTAAGATGTCGTCTATGCAAATTTCGCGCTCAGTGCATACGTGTGGCACTAGTAGCGCCCCTCGGAACATGCAAAGCAGGTTTTCTGTAAATACGCGCTGTAACGTTCGTGAGCGTTAGTTATCGTTGAGATTCGACGTAGTGTGTTGATGTTAGTCAAGAATGCCTTTAAGAAGACGAAGAAGCCATTATCAACAGCTCACGGAGTTTGAACGAGGTCGTGTAATAGGGCTACGAGAAGGTGGATTTTCTTTCCGCAATATTGCAGAACGACTTGGCAGGAATGTAGTCACTGTGCATGATTGTTGGCAGCGGTGGTCAAGGGAAGGTACTGCCTCAAGAAGACCGGGTTCCGGCCTGCCACGTGGCACTACTGAGAGGGAAGACCGCCATGTACGGCGTATGGCCGTGGCGCATCGTACCGCGTCTGCGGCAGCAATTCCAGCTGCAGTTGCCACCACAGTGACACAACGAACTGTTACAAACCGATTACTTGAAGGACAGCTCCGAGCCAGATGCCCTGTAGCGTGAACTCCACTTACTCCAAACCACTGCCGTTTGCGACGTCAGTGGTGTCAAGCTAGAGCTCATTGGAGGACGGAGTGGAGATCCGTTGTGTTTTCTGATGAAAGCCGGTTCTGCCTGGGTGCCAGTGATGGCCGTGTGTTGGTTAGAAAGAGGCCAGGTGAGCGCCTGCAACCAATCTGTCTGCGGCCGAGACACACTGGACCTATACCTGGAGTTATGATCAGGGAAGCAATTTCCTATGACAGTAGGAGCACTGTCGTGTTTATCCCACGCACCCTGACGGCACAGTTGTACGTCGGTCTGGTGATTAAGCCTGTTGTGCTGCCATTCATGGACAGCATTCCAGAGGGTGTTTTCCAACAGGATAACGCTCGCCCGTATA
Source organism: Macrothele yani (assembly GCA_039090855.1). Classification (NCBI taxonomy): domain Eukaryota; kingdom Metazoa; phylum Arthropoda; class Arachnida; order Araneae; family Macrothelidae; genus Macrothele; species Macrothele yani. Next base: position 78,194,698 of record CM077017.1, on the reverse strand, counting down.
CCGCTGTTGTAACCCAACATGCTCTACAGGGTTTCGACATGTTGCCGTGGCCTGCTAGATCACCAGATCTTTCACCAATCGAGAACGTATGGGAAATCATTGGACGACAACTCCAGCGTCACCCCCAATCAGCATTAACCGTCCCTGTATTGACCGGCCAAGTGCAACAGGCATGGAACTCCATCCCACAAACTGAAATCCAGCACCTGTACGACACAATGCATGAACGTTTATGTGCTTGCATTCAACATTCTGGCGGTTACACCGGTTATTAATGTACCAGCATTTCACATTTAAAATGGCTCTTCTCGCGCTTACATTAAGCTGTGATCTTCAAACCTTAATCGATTAAATATATTACCTATACAAATGTATTGCCGGCATTTCATTCCTCTACAATTATTTTTTCGTGGTGTTGGGATTTTTTTCCGTCAGTGTATGTACAAGTTTTAAAAAAACTCTGTAAGTGTGCCAATAAATGTCTTAGTAACTTTGTCACTGAGATATATTTGCAAACTTTTCTATATTATTTTAATTGTCTAATGTAAATAGCTTCAATAAACAGTTTTGAGAAATTTCTCCCATATACATTTGTTTCTTTAAAACAAGTTTTTGCTTTGCGTTTCAGAAATCTGACGTTTTGCTATTAAAGATCTATTTTCAAGTAAATATATCCAGGCTGAAAAAATCTTCAAGGAACGTATTCAAATATATCAAGATATCTTCAAGGAAGATATTCAAAGATATCAAGATATTTCAAAAAAGATATTCTCTACATTACGGCAGAAAGATTTCGAACACTTTAAAAATCCATGAAAGCGATCAGTCATAATAGTTAACGTACAATACGAAAACGAACAACGTTTGTCCATAATAATGAAATATTTTTCCTTTTAGGTATTCTATTATATTATAATTGGAACAATGCCGATTTTATCAATAGAATATTCATTTATGTATTATGATTGAAATAGGAAATATTTTTCCATGGAATGCTATTTGTACAAAATAAGCTGTCTATACATGCGATAAAAGCAAACCACGTCTTCAATAAACAAATCAAAATCAATTTATTTACAAATTAAAAGCGGGTTAAAAGCAGACTAGCGCTTTCGGGGATCTCCCGTCCCCATCTACTGGTCAAAGCGCCACGGGATCCAACAGAGTCAACCCTCATATACTAGATAACACGACCCGTCATGCACCACGTCACCAACAGACCGTGATGTCACAGTACAAATTATAAAATTTCAATCCTAATTCAATAAAACATAAATAAAAGAATACATAATATTTACAAAATGTACTGTTCCGATGTTTCAAAATTCCTCATGTGTCAAAGTCTCTTGTGGAGCAACCATTCTTCGCCAAGGTCTTGGTACAAATGTGGGGAGATCTAAAATACAACAGTTGTCTCCGTATGCAACAATATACTGTATAAACTTTCTGAAAAGAAAACAGTAATTTTGTTGATATTGGAGTTCAAGATTTTAACATTCTCCCAAACAGGGGTGTAACCACCCTGTATTAATAGTTCCTGTCCGCAGGGTGTACTTGTGTTCCCCCAACCGGGTATTCAGAGTCCTAATTGTAAAACCTATATCAAATTTGTCAATAACACCTGAATCCTCATGGGGGAGCGGAATGCACTGTACGCCATATTTCATGAGTTTGGGTACTTTATCTCTGCCATTTCTCAGTAAGGTAAATACATTTTTAATGCAAACTCCAAATGTCAAATTATGCTTATGGCATATCTTCTTGAGGGTGTTAACTATTGGAGGGAGATAATCCACCTTACCAACGTATCTAGTGTTTTTATTGTCCGTGGACAAGGTCGTGAATCTCAAATTGGTGAACCTTCTCAATAGACCGGGAAAGTAGTGCTCTGGGTAACCGAAGATCCGTGCCATAGTTGAGGCCTTAAAGAGTTCGTCTTGTCTTGCTCGTTTGAAAGAAGTGTGTGTGAATGCGCGTTTGAGTAGAAATCGAAGTGATGATGCTTTTTGTTCAGGGGGTTGAGAAGAGTTAAACGGTATGATACATGGCGTGAACGTAGGTTTTCGGTACACGGATTATTTAATCTGGTGAGTGTTGAGGTCCCTTGATAACAAGAAATCAAGAAAAGGTAGCTTCCCCCTCTGTTCAAGTTCTTTCGTAAATTTTATTGTGAGAAAATGTGAAGATAAGCGGTCAATGAAAACATACAGTTGGGGAAGCGAATAGGGCCAAAATGTAACATATCATCGACATACCTGATTATTAGTAATGGTTGAAGTGGAAAGTCCAGCAAAACCTTGTCCTCCAAGGATTGTAAAATAATCTCAGCCAGCACAGGGGAGAGTGGGGAGCCCATGAGCGCACCCTCGCTCTGTTGGTAAATTCTCTTATCAAATTTAAAATACGATCTTCTGGCCACTAATTTCGGTGCTGAAAGAATGGCATCAGTTTCCAGAGGACAGATAGAACTATCTTCCTGTAATTTTTCAGCAATAATAGAATGAACCAGATCAAGTGGTACATTTGGGAATAGTGATAATGCCTTTACTATGTCAGTTAAAAAGGGTGGTTACACCCCTGTTTGGGAGAATGTTAAAATCTTGAACTCCAATGTCAACAAAAGTACTGTTTTCTTTTCAGAAAGTTTATATATTATTGCATACGGAGACAACTGTTGTAATTTAGATCTCCCCACATTTGTACCAAGACCTTGGCGAAAAATGGTTGCTCCACAAGAGACTTTGACACATGAGGAATTTTGAAATATCGGAACAGTACATTTTGTAAATATTATGTATTCTTATATCTATGTTTTATTGAATTAGGATTGAAATTCTATAATTTGTGCTTATACTGTGACATCACGGTCTGTTGGTGACGTGGTGCATGAAGGGTCCTGTTATCTAGTATATAAGTGCTGACTCTGTTGGATCCCGTGGCGCTTTGACCAGTAGATGGGGATAGGAGATCCCCGAAAGCGCTAGTCAGCTTTTAACTCGCTTTTAATTCGTAAATAAATTGATTTTGATTTGCTTATTGAAGACGTGGTTTGCTTTTATCGCATGTATAGACAGCTTATTTTGTACATATATGTATTATGATACTGCAAATACTCGTATAAAGTGAAAGCACTCTTTGAAATCTGCTTTTCCAGAACAAGAAAATATAGTTCAATATGAAACTTCCGTTACTTAATTTGAATAATGCTTTATGAGTTGGGTATGCCTTAATTTTTTATTTTCGTATATAAAGAAACGTCATATTTACGTGTTGACTTTTTGTATTGAAAGAAATGCAATGGTGGAGAATGAACTGAATGATATTAAACATATCTATCTGGTTAGCACACATTGATATTTAAAATTCATTGCACATAATCAGTTGCTTCGATCGCCAGTTGAGTGATTTTTGTTTTGCATAATGTTTATATAGAAGCGTATGTAATTGAAATTGATTTTTCTAATTCCTTAAACAAAAAAATTACAACAAAGAAAATCGTCTTTTAATTTATCAATGCAACACTAGCAAAAAGAAAAAAAGACAATTTGAAGGTGATGATTCAGAAGACATTTCGTAGCATCTGACGCATCATCCAAGCTTTGTGGTTTGTGTTCCTTTTACTCAATGGTCTCGGTGAATCGGTTGCATAAGGATCTAGTCTGCACATTCTTCGTATTACAAAAGTAAACTGCACGCATTTCTGGGAAAACATGAAATTTTTAGTGCAAAACTTTTTTGACACCTTTGTGCTTTCGCTCAGCTTTCCACGTTTCCTAGCGGCTTTCTTCAAGACCTTTGAGAAATACTGTCAATGCGATTGCGTTAAGATACGTTTGAAACCTAACCTGTATATTTAATACTCTGTAGTATGGCCTTATAAAATTATGTGGTGTTAACCTTCTGGCAAATTTTGCCACAAGATTCACGAAGTTATAAAACTGATCAAAAATTCCAGGTAGGCTCATTTCTGGTTGTGCCGCCAGTTTGGAACGTAGGACTGCGACTTACAGATATGAGAGTTGAAATAAACTAGTCGAGTATGGTTTCAAAGCGTTCATTTAATTTGTTATATCAAACTTAGGTGTATGATATGAAAGGTAGCTTACGTAATTTCTACAAATAATTCTAGATATATTGCGAACAGGAAACAGAGCTCGAGATGGGCCGGGCACGGGTTCGAACCATGTGTTGAAATTTTGTTTGACGGCGGATGCTCTCAGGCTTTCTCGATACTCTTTGGCACGTTAGGCTTATTACATTCCTCTCGTTTTGATTTTCTTCAAATTTGCTTGCGTACATTCTGCGGCATTGTCGAAAATGTTAAATCGTTCATCAGAACACAATTGTTAAAAATCTTAGTTTAAACCACTGCGATATGTTCTTCACATATTTGAATATATTCGTCAAGACCTTTAAAACAATATCAGACACAGTCGATTTGCACTCACGGTTGTCGAGATAAACCACGATATTGTCAAACGTGTTCAAAAGCTCACGCAAAAACAATTTTTAAAACGTTCAGTTCAAACCACTGCTCTTCGTATATTTGAATACATCTCGTCGAGAGTTTTTGAACAATACCAGGCACAGTTGTGTTGCCGAGATAGATTGAGTCAAAAGCATCATTTCCCACCGTGCCAACGATGTATTGCGCAGTATGCAAATTGTACTCCATGCTGTTTACGAATATGCTAACACGATTAGTGTGCCGAACTTAACTGTGGTGCTATGATGATTTTAACTTGGACCTATTTTTGCTGCAAGCGGTTGGCATTGCGACGCCCCATAAAATCATACTTCATACCATTACAAATGCTACTTTTACCTTTTATAACTTTAAATTAAGAAGGCCTTTCAATATCAGCAGTAATGTGATTTTAATTATTTCTTCCTAAAGTATACATTATATGTAAAGTAATTTTAGGAAGAATTTACTGAAAGCATACGTTCCACTTTGCCTTTTCTACAAGTATGCGTTATCCCAAATGTAGTTGAAGCTAATATATTGAAACTAATGTTTTAGTTAAAGATAAAATGTATATTTAAACTAATATTTTTACAAAGGCTGAACGCTTAGTCCTAGACATTCGTATCTCCCGTGAAATAATGAAACAACTGTAGAATTTTGGGGCACATAACAAAATCAATTTTAGAGATTTAAACTTAAAGCACTTATATCCTACTTTCGTTACGCTGGAGAAAAACCAAATTGTGAAACAAAACAATGTCTTACTGTTTCTTTTTCTGTTGTCAGAAGGATACTCATTACTCATTTTAAAAGACATCGAACTGGTTAATTGGGCTTTTCCGGTACATTAGAGACAAAAAAAAAATCGCAGTTGAATTGTTTTTTGTTCAGGAGATAATCCACTGGGAACCAGATTATAATTGCTGACTTGTATTGCCAACAGTTGGAAAGCCGGAAGAAACATTGAATTCTAAGCTTCCAGCAGTGGTTAACCGCAAAGGTATCATATTTCAATGTGTAACGCAAGACTTACATACAGCTTCAAACACAAAAAAAATTACTGGTTATTGCATTCAAACTTTTTTGATCTTTTCAGAACTGCTTTGTAGGTTAAATCTTTAATGAATATGTCAAACTGCATTACAATTGCTTCACTACGAAGTAGAGGTGTTCTTCAGAAAGAGGATTTAATTTCTACCCAAAACACAGTATAATAAGTCATAGATAATAATGGCCATTATGTAAACGAATAAAGATGTTATTTATTAAAAAAATTGTTTTGGTTCTTTACTAAAAAGTGTGTAGAACTTTTCAACACACCTGATACTTCCGTTATTGAAAATGTTTTGTGAAAATACACTGGCGGAAAGTGAAAAAAGAACACGAAGAAGGAATTTGCGGATGATCATGAAATTTACATATGTTAATGGATAGAGTTTACGTAGGTGTGATGTTAATTTCGGGACCAACCGGTGAGCGCTTACGCCACAGCACGGCATAACACACAAATTATCGTCGGTGGTATTTAAAGAGTACGGCGAAGTGAATGCAATCAGTCTTCTGCGTACGGACACGTGCGGAGACCCTGAAGAAGCTGCAATGCCTGGACATGGAAAACGTGTACGATTTCAGCAGTTATAGGACTTTGAGGGAGGTCGTCTAGTCGGACTCCGCGAAGCCGGGTGGGCGTATCGTCGTATTGCGGAGTGAATTGGACGGGAAGTATCGGTGGTGGTACGATGGTGGCGTAGATGGTCCGAGGAACATTCCCACACGAGAAGACGTGTAATCGGGAGTCACAGACGGACTGATGAGCGGACCGATCGACGCATAATAAGACCGGCGTTGTCAAGCAGAACATAAACTACGACGCAATTCCGAGCTGCCATTGTACCTGAGGCGACTGTGCGAACAATCCGCAACCGTCTACTGGATGAAGGACTACGTGCACGTGTGCCTCTGGCATGTGTACCTCTGACTCCAGCCCACCGTCAGGAACGGCTGCAGTGGTGTCGCCAACGTCTGCACTGGAAAACGCAATGGCGATCTGTCGTGTTCAGCGATAAAAGCAGATTCTGCTTGGGAGCCTCCGATGGCCGTATGCGTGTTCGCAGATACACAGGGGAGCGTCTCCACCCTTCTTGCATCCGCCAGCGAAACACAGGGCCTACACCTGGTCTCCTGGTGTAGAGAGCGATCAGCTATCACTCCCATACAGAACTAATGACTATGGTCTAGGCAGCTGTTTCTGGAGCTCTTTCTCTATTTATGTACTTGTTCCAGATGTTAAAAATTCATACATAGCATGTAATTTAATACATTGAATTAAATTACAATCATCATTTTTGTTCCTTTGTATTTCTCATACATGAGACTGACAAATAAACAGAAAAGCTGAACTTTTTTAACTGGGTAAAAATCGGAATGTACGACGAAACACTGTGAATAAAACACAGAATGAGCAAGACAAAATTGTTAACGTTAATTTATTTATGTAAATAGTAAACTGGACCACATTAGTCTATTCAAAATACAAAATCAACATTTAACAACACAAGATAGAGGAAACATTACGCAAAGGGGGCGGGGTGTGTAACGATTACGGGCGAAATCTTTGCACCGATTTCCGTTTTCAGAAATTTTTCGTACGTTTTCAAGCTCAAATACACATCCATTCAATAAAATTATATTTACCAACAATACTGAGAAAAAGTATATTGCAAGAAAAAAAAATTACGATTACGGGAGAAACCTTCACTCCATTCTAACTTCCGATTGCGAAAGTAGCACTTTCATCCACCCACGGAAGACTACTTTCCCCCAAATTCTGTTCTGTTATGTATCGATCTCGAGAACCACACAAATGTTGATAAAAATGCCGAAATACCTTGAATGCGCCAAAAAATCTCATGTCTGAAGATTAGAAAAAAATTCTGCGCTGTCTAACTTCCATTTTCGAAAACTTTTCCTCCATTTCCAAGCTGAAATACGAATATTTATGGAATAAAATTATACTTGACAATACTGGGCAGAAGAAACATCGCTAGAAAAGGGCATTACGATAACGGGGAAAGCCTTTTCTCCGTTTCCGAAAGTTTTTAGAGATGAAATATCGCTTCCTGATGGCAAACGAATCCCTCCTCCAACTAATACCCCCAAAATTTCTCCTCGGTTTTGCAACGATCTCGAGAAAAACACAAATGATGACGAAAAAACAGAACTCCGTGAATCAGCGGAAGAATCTCATGTATGATTTCTAAGAAAATACCAATAAGATAGTGTATTTTATCTGGGGCTAACTACGATAGTGTCCTTCATTGATAGAAGTGGTCATGGATCTGGAAATTAAAATCACACATTAAAATATCACAAAAAAAAAATTGTCACCTGAAAATAAAGTTTTTTCGTGTCAGCAGGATAAGCCATTTCCCTAGGGATTAGGTAATTACCATAAGCAAGAATACTCAGCATAGCAGCCTACCCTCGTCAGCCACAAGACACCAAACTAAAGAAATTTTCACCAGGCCAAGTGGTAGGATTTAGTAAGCACTCTGATGTAACGAGCAGAACATCTCGTTGTAGTAAATTACATGGTATATATACTTTTTATGAGACTCCCCCAATTTTGATTTACAAAATCATACCTATCACTGTTAATGCTAGTAAATAGAGTAGTTCTCTGCAATATTTTTTCATTTTTACTTACGCATATAATTGCCCAATTATAAAGCACAAGCGTGTTAACTCCAAGAGGTCTACGTGACGTGTTCCTCAAAATGAGTGTGAAATGGGCAGAGCCCCAACACTACTCGAGTGGAGAAGCGAACAGTCTGAGGAGGCCAGAATTGTGGCCCTCCTTGTTTGAAAAAAGAGTTCACTAGAATGATCTACATGTCTTTATTGTGTGTCATTGTCCAGTGGTACTTTTCTCTACTGTCCCGCATTAATGCAGCAAGGAATAATATCAGCAACATGAAAAAGTTATTATCAAACTTCAGTTAACACTGGAACAATTAAGTTTTGAATTTTCCAGAATACTCTTGTTTTCATCTTTCTGCAGCATTGCCTCAACATCACTCATTTCTTCTTTTAAAGAAATTGGAAAAGAAAAACTGCTCTGAATGATATTTGGCTGCTGCAAGTTATTGCAGCTCTGAAGAGCTTGAATTGCTTCACTTTTGCGACTAACTTCTTTAGTCAGGAATTTCACGTCATATTTCAGCCCTTCAATTTTCTTCAGTATAGTTTCAAACATACCCAGAAATAAAAAAAGCCGCAATTTAAAGTTGGACAGTTTTATAAACTCACAAGTTATTTGATACAAAATTTTCAAATTGTAAGTACACTCGGCACAGCCAATTTTTCATCATGTTTGGGGGAGGGGATATATATATACACTGAGTGGCCACTTTATTATGACCACACCTTCAGTACTTCGTTGGGGCACCTTTTGCTTTTAATACTGAGTACATTCTTCGTGGCATGGACTCCACGAGATGTTGAAAGGTGGTTTGTGGAATCTGAGACCATGCTTGATGAATAGCACTTTCCAAGACTGTGAGATTGCAGGGTTGTAGATCCAGCTGTCTGATGGCTCTTTCAACTTCATCCCACAAATTCTCAATGGGGTTGAGATCTGGAGATTGTGGGGTGCCTCGTAAGCAAAGTAAACTCGCCGGCATGTTCTTGAAACAAATCCTGTACAATACGAGCACTATGGCAGGGCGCATTATCTTGTTGAAAGTAGCCATCGCCATTGGGATAAACCAACCACGTGAGAGGATGCACTTGGTCCGCAACGATGTTTAGATATGATGTGCCAGTCACTCATTATAATATACTCATTATAATATTGTTACTCAACCATATTGTTACTCATAAATATTCAATTATTTCCAGTAACCTCCTTATTTCTGCACTAATGGCATATTTTCCACTCATGTATCAAGCGCATTAAACTATCTTAACATAAACCTTGTCTACGTTGGAAGAGGCTACTGCTGTTGCCAAGGTGTTAGCTGCAATTTCACAGGGCTGAAAGGCATAGACAAAATATTATCAATGCAATTAAGGCAAAAAATAGTGAGGTTACAGCTTACAGCCTAACACCTGGGGTCAATATGAGGTGAATCGCACTGTAAAAAGAAGATTAGAAGACACTAATAATTTTTAATTAATTTCTTTTTCCACAACAAATTACATACCTTACCATTTTCAATGTAATATGAAGAACTTACCAAAAAGCTTATCATTTGTCTGCACACCCAAATTCCTAGGAGGGCTTGCTGTTCCTTTGTCTATTTTCGTTAGTTCTAGGTCAGTGCTGTCTCCTGAACTGTCATCTGCACACAGTGGAGGAATGGTTTTGAGAAAATCATTTTAACGAGATACATCAATTATTTTACTAGTTGTCTGCGATGTTTCAGATTCCATGTTCCTGCGTTTTCTTTGAGGTTTATCAAAATCGGTTGAGTCCACATTTGATGTAAACTCTGCTTTTCTCGCTTTCTTCCTTGCAGAGTCGTAATTATCTAAAAATATAAAACAAATGCAAAACATGAAAAAAAGGGGGGGGTCACTATAGACATAAAATAACATATATGATGAAAGTTCATAAAGGGAAGCATGTGATGAGCAATCCAGCTCTACGGAATAGCCCTAATGTCTACAAACTGAATGACGCAAAAAAGGTAGTGCTGCTCGCTGACCCTGTTTGGCCCAGTCTGCTACCTCACAGATTTTGAATAAGGACAATAGCATCCAAGAAACAAGGATGAAACAACTTGTGAAAGTGGAAGTGCACCTCAATGTGTTGGTGCAAGCATCCCCTCATCATTCAGTCATACTATGTACTTAAGAGACCTTGACATCTTGCAGAATAATTTACCATACAACGTTATGTCATCCAACTCAGTACGTAACCCAAACTGGCTGTGCTGACTTCAAATATTGTATGAAATACTGTCTGTCAATTGTTCTACTTTTTGGTCCATATTTAATTTTTATGAACCCTAATTCTTCTCAGTCTCCTTCTAAGAATTATTCATCTTTTGTTCTCATATAACCTTGGGCTAGACAGATGGTTCTTTTGACATTTTGGATGAACAACCAAGAATCCACAAATTGTAACCCCAAAGGGGCTCTGAATACCCCTGTTTTTGAGATATTAATATTCCTGTTCGTCTCGTTTTCCGCCACGTTTCATTTTTTTTTGGGGGGGGGGATTTTTGCGTTTCCCTCATGAATCTGTAGGCTTTGAAGCCGAGGCAGCTCGATGTGCCCACCATTGCTCGATCGAAAACAAGCGTTCGTAACTCACAGGTTCAGGAATCCGACGGCCTGCGAAGAATGCCACCGCCACGGCTAAGAAGGTACAAAGCCGTTGAAGTTGCAGAAACAATGGGATCCAAAAAACGTAGCTACTGGAAGAAACGGCTTCAGTTTACAACGGTGAGGAAAGCAAATAACGCAGGAATAATACCATTGGGAAAGTATCCATATTCCAAAAGTTTCTAAAAAATACTCGTAGCGCGGAAACTACCCAACACGGCACCACCACAAGGACGCCATCTTAACTCTGACAACAGAGAAGAGAATGCGTTGTACGCCAAGAATACAACGGAGCAAAAATAAACAGACGGCGGAAGTATTAAAACCGCCGTTGAAAGTAGTCCCAAATTTAAACAGTTACCAGAAAAAAACAAGAGCTGGCAGGAAACACACCAATTGCAATATTAATGGTAAGTAGAGAGGAACTAGAAAAAAATAGCAAAAACTCCCAAACCCGCGCGACTTTAAACTGATATACCATTTTATGGTATTTTACCATATAGTGTCTAGGGTAAAACACAGTGCCTATTTCCTAGAAACTTACAATTTTTTTGAAGATATCCACCCCACTCCCCTCACCACCCTTCTAAATTAAAAAAAAATTGCATTTTTCCCACTAGACAGATATTTATGGTCAAAACTTCTACCAGTACCATCGTGATAAGTGTTGCACGTACAACTAGAAATATATTTTTCAGTATATGTTTTTCATGTGTGTTGGTAAATATACATGTTTTCAGTTGCACAAACACTTACATTAACATATTTAATTCTTCCTACTTTTTACAATGCATGGGTTCGATTTGAGCATTTCGCACTGATTTGATGCAACATTCAATTTAAGCTGTATGTATTGCATCACATTTATTATCCACATACCTCGTGAGATGAATCAACAGTTAAAAAAAAAGCTAATGTTTTGACCTGCAACTGAGTAAAAGAAAAAAAACCCCACTCATTTATTAACAGTACACATGAATCATGAAGATATAAATATGCACAGGAAACCAAGCAACTTCTGTCATAATTTTACACACACACACACACACAAATCTTAGAAATGCTGAAACATACGTACCAACCTTGCCAATTTATCGCACCTTAACTTGGCTCCAGCGAGTATCTGCATATTCCTTTCCCTTCGTAATCTGGCATCTCATTACAGAATTTACTTTGGGCCACTTTGCTGTAGTTTTTATCGGGGACAACCAATTCATTGGAATTGCTTCCACTGTGCTTTCATTCATGAACTCAACAATGCAGTACTTTGCCATTATATGTGCTCTCTGCATAGTGAAGGAGAGCAACAAAGAAGAGATGTGATACTAATTAACCCCCACCCCCCAAAAAAATAAACTTTAAAATTAATAAGTAATTGCTTTCACTACAAACAAGTTTTGAAACATCTAAAGGTTTTAAAACTAAAATTACTAAAAGTGCCTTTGCATTGGTAAGAAATTCATATAAAAGTTTAGAACTTTGTTTTATGCACGCTGCAGAAGTTTTTACATACGCATTCTATAGCGTTTTGGTTTGTAGCTGCATTTCGGATCCCCGATTAAAAACTTTAGGCATGTATTCAGAACTTTAGATTTATCCCAATTCTGTGCACTATGAAATAAACCTGAGCAGATAACACAACTTTATCAATGGAGCAGATGTTTCAACATGAATAGGGTAACCGTATTGTGTACCTCTGAACACAATATCATACCTGACAACATTGTTTTTACGTCTGTGTAAAAATCTGGTTTTCTACGTCAAGTAAATTACTTGTATGATAATTAACACAGCAATGGGACATCGCCGAATTCACTGTAATTGCTGTTTCACACGTGAATTGAATCACATCATAAAACGTGAAAATTTTGCCGAAAACTTTAAATTTTGCCGCTCAACGACCGACGGCGAAATTTTCAAGTTTTCTTATGTGATTTAATTCACGTGTGAAACAGTAATTACAGTCAATTCGGCGATGTCCGATTGCTGTGCTAATTATTATGACGTATTTACCACGTATTATGAGAAAAATATTTCTTCAACTCTGAAATTACTTGTATATTACTTAACGAATAAGTTACCTTTCCAACCCTGATTGCACCACATTGTCATGGGAATATGGCAGGATCTCTAAACCATATTCTATCATAAGTACAAATTTAGATTTTTAATAAATCTGAACAGTAGGGGGAGGGGAGGAAAAATTACAAATGTGGCTCATGTAACAAAGGTAATGAAACAAATGAAAGGCCTTTTGGTAAAACTACAAACTTCCGTTGAACTGATTGTAATGTCTAGATTAAGAGGTCTGAGGACAAGTTGGATATTTCATAAATATTCAAATGAGATGATTTAAGAGGATATTTAAAAAATGGCTTTTTCTCCTTAAATTCATATCTAATAACGTTAAAGCAAGCCGCCGAACAAGAATGACTACGATTTATGCACTTCGAAACAAAATTTTTGGCTTTTATTATGGTTTCATTTGAGAGCATTAGATAACTATTAAACTGTGATGATGCAGACATCATCATGTTAGACATTATTACCTCTAAATACTGATCAACATCCTGATCTTCCACTAGTGGTCCATTGTGGTGTTTCTTATTAGCAGAAAATGTTTTTGTTTCTACAGGAACACTTTTCAGTTCTGATAATCGTCTAAATATTTGCTGTAAAGGCTTATTTGGTGAGCGTATAAGTTTTTTCCACTTGCCTAGAAAAGTTTCGAAAGGAAATGCTGAAAAATTATCTAGTTTGCCGAAGTTTTTAACATCATCTGCAATGTGAATTGCTGAATGGACATTGTAAGTACACTGTTAAATTGTGTACAATTTAGGAAATTCCTTGACCAATAATTTCAGTAAGTCTTCAGCATACTTACAATGTTCATGGCAAAATTCTTCATTGATTAAGATACTCATAGAAGCAAAGAGCAGAAGAAAATGGTTATAGGCTTTCTTTTTTAAAGCACCTTTTAAAACAACTGGTCCAATATATAAAAAAAATTGTCGGAACTCTGTTGCCTTCCACCTATCAAGTTCATTTACAGATCGAGGTTTGCGCGAAAAACTCTTTTGGCATGTACTTTTTCAGATCCTCTAAATGATTATTTAATTTTTTCTTTAGTTTGCAGCTTATACGTGTTACATTGGGGCCACGGATCCATAGCTGAAGCATTTTTCTCATAATCCCTAAACATATCAAATGCATATAATCTAAGGGTACATCTCCTACCTTGTTGATTCCTGTATCCAGCAATAGTGATATACCAGTATGATGCTCATGCTGAATTTGAGCATCAAAACTCATTTTAGTCCCATTTGGTGCAGCAATATCATCAAGCACCATGCATCCACATACTCTTTGACCTTTAACAGTACACCTCTCACAGCTAAAGTACCCAGCATGCATTTTTATACATTTAATGTATGCTCTTGCAAGTGTATCCGAAATAGTCATGTTTAAAGTTATTCTGTAAGTATTACCATCATAAACAATACCTTTATTTTTTAATGTGCAGTATTCTGTAATAACGTCATGTAGAAAGGCATTCAATATCGGCTTCTTTCTGCCACAAAACATTGCAATTAAAAAAGGCTCAAATCTTTCCGAGCTGTTTGTAGCATCGATTTTTCCTAATATCGGCTAAAGTTGTAAGGAATAACTTTTGAATAATGGCAAGCCATCAACATTTACAGAAAATGTCAATGTGCGATTATTCACATTGCACAATTTCAAAAACTTAATTTGCTCTAAAATGCTTTGCCTTACTCCAATGTAGCAATATTCCCCCCAATCTCCAGCAATTTCTTTCATGGGGAACGTGCTATCTCTTACATTAGTATTTAATAGGGTCGGAGAATCATCAGGGAGATCACGTTTCATGCGTTTCAATATTTTTATCAGCTCATTTAGTGCTTTATGAGTAATATTATTTCTGATAGCCTATGCAGAAAGTTCATTGCGAAACTCGTCCGAATGTTTAGCCTTATCTTTGTGCACTTCAGCATTCTCAATTAATACTGCGTTCTGTGAAGTTGTTTCACCATGAAAAACAGGATTATTAGCAGCAATAAAAACGGGAAAAGGCTGTTGGGAGTTTTCATTAATTTTAGGCATTTTACAAGGAACTCCTTTATCGTTCAAAATAGTATGGCGATTATCAGATGCTCCACTACTGAAAACCGTAAGCATGTCAGCTGCGACACGTTTTTGCACAAAACGAGATTTGTTAGGATTACTTTTCTACATACCAGCTGATATAAAAAAAATATGTTGCAAAGAAATCAGGCACCGAAGCGAAATACAAACATTAATCAACAATAAAACTCGTGTCAGTCGTGTGTGATTTGCACCGACCACGATTTGCTTGTATCTAAAGGTTACGGTTATTGTTTACCAAACGGGATTAGAATTCATTGGCTAAAACTTCAGCTTCAGGTGACAAGAACTCTTACGTTCTTGGCTTTTTTTTTTTTTGGTTGGTTGGAGGTTTAACGTTTACCGTGAGCAACTCAGTGTGCTATAAGCAGTCACCCGTCCCTAATTTAGGGTCACTGGTTCCAGGAAAGGGGAAGAGCCAGTGCCGTAAGACAAACACAACATCCGCCGCCCCAGTGACGCAGTGGTCTAAGCGATGGCCTCTGATCATTCGTCTCAGAGGGGTCCAGGTTGGAATCCCGATGAGGCATGGATGTTGTGTTTGTCTTACGGCGCTGGCTCTCTCCCTTCCCTGGAACCAGTGGCCTTAACTTAGGGATGGTCGACTGCTTATAGCCCATTGAGTTGCTCACAGTCGTCGTTAAACCTCCAAACAATAGCAACAAAAAAACACAACATCGAACCCGGATTCATCCCTGGCAAATGGTCATAAGCCAGCGCCTCAGAAAACTACGCCACCTGGGCGGCCGTTTTCGGCTTAGTTGGACACCGCACTGATACGAGAAGCATAATAGTATTTTGATATTTCTACTCGGTTATACAATATATATAATACTATTTTTATTTTACATGATATAAAAACTGGTAGCGGTGTACTTTGGATTATTTAATTTACCTATCTGCATAAAAAGTGAAGAACGGAAAGATGGACATTGCCGACATCATGATCTCGGCAATGCCAATATCGGGCGAACAATAGCAAGACGATATCGTATATATCGGCAATGCCAATATCGGCTGAAGAACGGCAAGACAATGCCGGATATGGCGACAATGCCGATATCGGCTGAAGAACAGCAAGACAATGTCGGATATTTCGACAATGCCGATATTGGTCCGATATCGGCTCAATGTCGACTAATATTAACGACATTTGGCCGACATAACCAATATCGGCCCGATATCGGCTCAATGTTGACTAATATTTACGACATTCGACCGACATAACCAATATCGCCCCGATATCTAGCCAATATTCACTGCTACTTGAGATGAGAAGAATATTTCTTCACCTCTGAATTCCAAACTTCAGTTCTGTATTGCAGATTAAGCAGCAATAAAAATGCAACATCTATAAAAATATGACATTACAATTTAGCAATCGCTATTTTAAAATTAATTTTTGTATGATAAAAACATGCAGAAAGGTATAATAGGATTTATTCTACTTACGTGAAAGTTCCAGTTAGTATGTGTTCTGTGAACAATGGTGGAACAAGAACCAGTTGCTTTCGGCGTAGTCTTCCTCCATGTTGACTCGCAGGCAAAGCCAGTACAAGTTTGGAGCTTCGTCTGCTCCCGTCACGCTGGACTGTAATCGGATTACCCAAACGCCAAATCCTTTCCCTCCCGTAGGCGGTAGCTTAACAGTTAGAAAATCGTTGGCTTTAGGCCATAATTCAACGTTGAGGTCTTGCCTACCAGAATGGGAATAGAATACGGTGGCACAGCGTTGCGCCTACGTTAACTTGGAAGGGTGTGCTTGCCTCACCCTTCCAATGTAACGTTATTGGCTTTTTTTGTTGGAGGTTTAACGATCACCGTGAGCAACTCAATAGGCTATAAGCAGTCACCCGTTCCTAATTTAAAGACACGGGTTCCAGGGAAGGGAGAGAGCCAGTGCCGTAAGACGAACACAACATCCGCCGCCCCGGTGGCGCAGTGGTCTAAGCTATGGCCTCTGATCATTCGTCTGAGAGGGGTCCGGGTTCGAATCCCGATGAGGCACAGACGTTTTGTTTGTCTTACAGCGCTGGCTCTCTAACTTTCCTGGAACCAGTGGCCTCAAATTAGGGACGGGCGACTGCTTATAGCCCATTGAATTGCTCACGTTGGTCGTTAATCTCAACAAAAAAAAACAAAGAAACAACAACACAACATTGAACCCGGACCCATCTCGGGCGAATGGTCATAAGCCAACGCCTCAAACCACTGCGCCACCGGGGTGGCCGTTCTTGGCTTAGTCGACATTGCACTGACACGAGAAGCATAATAGTATTTTGTTATTTCTACTCGGTTATACAGTATATATAATACTATTTTTATTTTACATGATATAAAAACTGGTAGTGGTGTACTTTAGATTATTTATATACCTATCTGCATAAAAAGTGAAGAACGTAAAGATAGGCATTGCCGACATCATGATTTCGGCAATGCCAATATCGGGCGAACAACAGCAAGACGATATCGTATATATATCGGCAATGCTAATATCGGGGCGATATTGGCTGAAGAACGGTAAGACAATGTCAGATATATCTGAAATGCGGATATCTGTCCAATATCGGCTGAAGAACAGCAAGACAATGTCGGATATATCTGAAATGCTAATATCAGGCCGATATCGGGCCGATATCGGCTGAAGAACAGCAAGACATTGTCGGATATATCTGAAATTCCGATATCGGCTGAAGAACGGCAAAACAATGTCGGATATGTCGACAAGGCCGATATCGGCTGAAGAACGGCAAGACAATGTCGGATATGTCGACAATGCCGATATCGGCTGAAGAATAACAAGACAATGTCGGATATATCTGAAATGCCAATATCGGGCAGATATCGGCTGAAGAATGGAAAGACAATGTCGGATATATCTGAAATGCCGATATCGGCTGAAGAACGGCAAGACAATGTCGGATATGTCGACAATGCCGGTATAGGCTCAATGTCGACTGATATTTACGTCATTCGGCAGACATAACCAATATCGGCCTTATATCTAGCCGATATTCACTGCTACTTGGGATATCTTTCAAAGTAATTACTGCATCAAAAGAGTTTATTTACTGAATATTAAATTTGTAAAACATATAGAAATGAGACTAATATCATTCTCATGGAATTCAAAATCAGATCATTTTTTTAGTATGAATTGAAACCATATCTCGAAAACCCTGCAAGTCTCGGAAATCCTTGAGTTTTCCATTGTAGTTCATATTTTTTTTAAAGCTGTGAGGGAGCGTAATTTCTTTAGAGCTGCTTAGACAACTTAAGCAATGGATGCCACGTTAGATAGCAGCTATACTAAGTGCAAAAAGGAGAACATACAAATAATTATGTAGATGGTCTTAATTCAGTGATCACTCACTGAAAATCAGCTATTATCTTTTGAATTTATGTCCTTTACACAAACCGGTAAACTGAAATGGAGAAAGATCCAAAACCTGTAGTAATCTTCAAAACACATCAAAATGCAGACTGTCAGTAAGAGACTGAATGACTGACTGCAATTCAAAGCAAATGGGAAAGAACGCAGCTACACACTTTTTACACTTTTAGGAGGGACTCATAGGAGAACTGTTTATCCCATGGTATTAGACCCACTTGCAGTTTATGCTTTACTAGATCGTTAATCAATAAACTGCTTTTTAAAGAGAACTTATTTCAAACCGAAGTATCTTCCACTTATGTTTTATTAAACCTGAGTACCGTGTCTCAGCGATATCACCCATATGATTGAAACTTCTTGAAGAGCAGTTGGAACTTGAGGGTTCCTTTCTTGAATACAGTTGACTTTCACGCAAAAATAGATTTCACGTATATTTTGATATTATGTCAATTTGCATAATTCTTATTAGCTGTTTTAGTAATTACAAAAGCTATTCGCGATCATAAAGAAAAAATAATATTAAAAATCCACCATTACTGGGAAATACATTGGTGCGATTTTCAAAATACCCATATGTGCTTTACTGTACAATCAGTAATATTAAGATTGTGATGCTTATCCATTTAAATATCATTTAGTTGAAACTGAAAAAAAATAATTTTGACGATTCGTTTTCAGTAATTTATTACAAAATAAAATAACAACAATTATTTTATCTAAATATAATGTGAATTTTTTTCGTTATACACAGGAATCGCTATCAGATCAGCATGTAATTGAAGATAAATGATTTCATAAAACCAATCTCTTATTTGTCGTGTGGGCGAAAACCCAGAAGAACAAACCTCAAACATCGGAAAAGCAGCTCAGTTCTGTCAAAGCAATTTTATGTAGGCAGCGCGTGCCATAATTTTTGTCCAACATTCGAAAATATTCGATCAACAAATGGAAGATTTCGTGGTCCTTGAATGCGTACCGTACCGTAGGTGCAAATTGCAGAACTTTATCTACCATTCGATCATCCATTTGACGATTTTGAGGTCTTTAAAATCGTCCGATGAACATAATTTTGAATGTTTTAAATGCGACATCCCAATTGATATGAACATTAATCTGTCCAAAATTACATGATAACAAAATATAAAAAATAATAATAAAATTAAAAAAAAAAGAAACTGTTTGCTAACCAAAACAGAGAAAAGTATCACATAGCAAGCGGTATGCATTTAGTTCTTTGAAAATATAATCGCCAAAGGGGTACGGATGGCTTAGTGACCACAGTTCATCATGCCACGGAAAAGTCGGAGATTAGATCCTAGGTAGGTAGGCACTAATGTTTGAACCACTAAATAGCAGCACTATGTGGAATGGGCGTGTTAAATTGTTGAACCTGGGGTATTGACACCGGGTTATAAATAAGGATGTCTTTTTCCTTTCTACCTCGCTGCGATGGGACTTTCCTGTCGGGTAGTCCTACCTCACTACTTTTAAGGGTGCTGTAAGACCTGGGGTAAGACACTTGCTTCCTAAAATCCTCCAGATAAATTAGAAATTTATAATTTATGAGCATCAAAAGCATACGACATTTACAAAATTGTCGTTATTTTCATGAAGAAATTAATAACATCATCCGAATATACTAAAAAGCGGAGCAGTATTTCTGGAAACATACTCAATTATGAAACAGTCACTGCGTTTTTTCTGCTCAACAGTTTTTCTGCGTGTAACATCTGTAATTAAAATTTAATACAGAAAAAATGTGGAAAAATCTTGAAGTCATTGGTGTGGTGCATTTCCTTTGAGAAAACGCCTTTATTCGAAAATTAGTTTTATCAAATATTACGTAAGAGATTATTTTCGTACTATTTTTTACTAAACTGTATGAAAAACAAAGAAAATTCACTTCTTATTTTGCCTGACTGAGTAGTTATGCAATAAGACAACACACAATGACTTTCCTTAAATTTCCCTAAGCGATAAATGCATTTGATTAAAATTTAGTGCATATTTTAAGAGGAAATTTCAGTGTAAATAATCTATACCAGAACAAAATTAAGGCGAAAGAGTTAATTCTTCATCAATTATTTGAACGTTTCGATTTTTTGGGATGAAAAATAATTGCAATTTCCTAACGAACTTTATATGCCAATTTGGTTCCCTTTTGAATACAGAGTCAAATAACTGGGAATATTATCAGATAATACGCAGTTTAAATGAAACACGTAACATAAAAGGCATGAGTAATATTCTAAAGAAATTAGGACAGAGCAAAATTTCACAAATGAGGTAAAGTCTTACTTGTTATCCAGTGGCTCTCTTCCATCAACATTAAATGAAGAAACTACAGGACGAATTATGCCGACGCTGTATTGCAGTTCTTATTGGGAAGGGTGCGTCATGCTTAGCACCAAGAGGTTTAGAAGTCCTTCGCTTAAATTTTCAAAATGAACCTTAGAAATATGTTTAGTCTTTTTGCTGGGGGATTACTTCAGCGGCACTCAATACCCCCCCCCTAGCGTCGCAAGCATATTACATTCGACTGAGATCAAGACTGCATGCTGACAATACTATTAGATGAATATTCTTACTAGCCTACGAATTTTACGCACTAATGTTCGGTAGGGACTATACTACGTAAGACATTATTCTAATAATATTTTCTAGTAACATTGTCATTTAACGACCATTGCAAGCAAACGCTTAATAGAATAACCAATTTCTTGTCCAAAAATATTTGCCACTGGTTGGGGATAAAGTGGCGAAGGCACGGTACACCACTCATGCCTCTCTCTTGTTTTGGCGTGAATCGAGTTCAGAAAGGCGCCCAGACCTGATTCCTCTGAACATTCAGTTTCCGCAACAACAACAAAATGAATATGCGGATTCGTTATGCTGCAATGTTCACGAAAAGGAAATTTGAAAGTTTTCTTTAAATGGCGCAACTGATTCTACTACATAATCATGTATAAAAGTAATCATTTTTACTAATCTGCGATTTTACCAAAAATATATTTTCAACGCGCACAAACTAAGTATTACTTCCCAGCAAAAACTGTCTAGCTGGGCCAGCAATCACCCAGTACTATGTTGCCGCTGCCGAACTGTCAACGAAATGTCCGGGACGCCAACAGCTGGCCAACAGTTAGCACCCTTCCAGTTGTCATATGCCACAACAGGGACATCAGTTATCCATCACAGGCAATAGCTGCCACAAGTGGCCCTTCATCGGCCCTACAAGCACGTGCAAGAAATGATGGCTAGGCTAATTTGGTTCGCAAGTTTACAGGTAATGGCAGCCGGCAACCACGTAACGTAATTGATGGCTTGCCGAATCTTGTCCGCCAAATTCCTCGTAGTAAACATAAAAACAAAATCAAGGATAACCGCAGTTTCCCAAAGCTACAACTTTATTTTTTTCCCGTTACGAAACTTCTGAATTATAGCACTGCGATGGGGAAATTTCCTCAACGGACCAGAAAAACGCCCTTTTTGATCTGGTTGGAAACGAACCAAGGCTGTCGGTGTGGGAGGTGATCACTCTACCGACCGGACTAATTTGCCACGCACGAGCGTGTGCTTGAAGATTTCTCATTCGTTCGGAATATATAGTCGTATGGTTCTCTCTTTCATTTTACAATATTGCGAGGTATTTTTCATAAATATCATTTTCATATGATTCATAAATATATTTTTTCAACTAACGATAGTTTTTTTTTTTTTTTTTACCTTAAGGGAACTTCACTCATTTTCAAGGAGTGTACCAACTGAAAGTCGCTTTCCAAAGTTTCGTACTGTCCTTGTCGTCTTGAAAGGCGATTATTGAATTAATATAGATTTTCCCGCTTTCATGTCACATTCTGCTCCATTTTTAACGTTGTATCTTTCCTTCCTGTTGTCCGAAGCGACATTTGTTTTTAACAGGAAAGACATTTTATTTTACTTCTTGTTATTTTTAGAAGCTAATTCCTCCTAGTCTTGTGTATTCAACCCATGGATGAGCACATTATAATATCCACCTAGCGTTGCTTTTACTTCTTTCAAATAATTAATAGATTTTGTTCGCGTATAATTCTTTTTATTTTCCGACAAACCTTATTTTTTAATGTTTTTCCAGGACATTTGTTTTAAGTGGTTTCAGATTTTTTCTTGTTATTCATCCTACCCATTCCATGAATTGTTATTCATGGGAATCGAGTGGATGTATTTCATGGCTGTAATTTAGTACTTCTTGGCTTGATCTGATATCTTCGTCGACGTGGAATTTCATTAGGATATTATTTCGCCTCTATAAATATGGATTTTTTTCTTAACATCCACTAAAATAACACGATGGCGATAGCGTCGTCTTCAACTAACTGGTAACATGAGAGACACAGCAAGTGTTGCTTCTCCGCATGCGCAGTCCCGTTGCTTCTCCCTGCTGTTGGGGTTACATTGGCTGCCAGTAACGGGTCACTAGTAGCCTTTGTTTGGAGGCCCACAATTAACGGCGATGCTGCAGGGCCATCAATGGCTCGCCAACTGATAGCGCGGCCACCAACGAGCCGCTACCGAGCCGTGAGAGGCAGATTTCAGCCAGCATTGACCCATCACTGCCAACTGGTGGCCAGCAGTTTCCCAGCACTTGTCTTTTTCCTGGGTTCTGGAAACAGCTCAAAATTATTTTGGTTTATTTTCATTGGTACGACACCTTACTCTTTGTTATATAATGAGCAAGACAGATACATAATTTTCTTTCTGTCCGATAATGTTAAAATAGGAATCCAGAAGACAGAAAAATGCTTGAAAATATCCGTAGGTTTTCAAAAGCATATGTGCAACTAACCTGAGTACAATAATTCTGTTCTCTCCTCACAAATGATAAAACGGTTTCTAGCGCCATCAAAAAATTAAGGAAAGTATTGCGAAATTATAAAATGCTAACATTTAAAAGAATGATCATATCTTTAATATCGAATCGTATTTAGCAAAGTACTCTATTTTGGTATGTCTGTGGCGCCTATTTACACGACATTATTTCAATCAGATTAAAAACTCGGAAAAAGGAAAATCCGTTACTGATCTTCCTTTTTCCTGAAATTTTAATCTGATTGAAAGTGCTCAAATAGAGACTATATACAAAAAGAGAGCGTAAAATGCTCTGTATTTCTTCACAAATTTTATTCAAGAGGTCTTAGAAACGGATGTATATACTACGTCGAGTCACTAAATTGAAAAAAAAATGTCTAATATAAATAAAGATCACGAGGCTTGCAAAACAAATCCATTTTAAGGCGCAATTTGTAATGGGAAGGACACTGCTCAACACTTTCATCAATATTCTTACCAGGTGAATTGTAATTTACTCGATCAGTTGCAGAAATTTGGTTGGTATCTCGTTTTCTAATGCTTAAAACCGAATGAAAATGGTTTTGGTTTTAATACATGTGGAGAAGGTTCTAGCTCCTAAACTTTTCATAACTTAAAATTCGGTAACTTTTAATTAAGCCAGTTAAAATCATATTTTATTTTCAGTATAAAATGCTGCAAACGAAATGTCAACATAAATATACTCGCCACAGAGATTGATATCTGTGGTTTGAGGAAATTTTGCTTTCTTTTTTGTTTTCAAAGCTTTCAAAGGTTTTGCATTTGACGCTGTGGAAAGACGTCTTCTCGAAGGAAAACGAGAAAGCGAGACTTAAAGTAACTCATTTATTCGGGACGATATCGTTTGAAAACCTATGACGGAAAATAATTTGAAGAGCTAAGAAATGTAAAGTGTCGTACAATTTCGGTAACATTATACACTATCTACCAACAAGTAATTGGACACCTGTGATAGCAAAGGGAAACGTAGTTTACTCACCTTCAATAGTTGGTGGCCTCCACGAGCGGCGATTACAGCTGCGATCCTCCGGGGCATACTCTCAACCGGGCGTTGTACGACGGCTAACGGTATCTTCTTCCACTCGGCTTGGAGAAGACAGGTCAGTTCCTTCACCGATTTCTGACCATGGGGCACCCCTTAAATCGACGCTCCAACTCGTACCGGAGGTGCTCAATAGGGTTAAGGTCCAGGCTCTGCGCATGCCAGTCCATTCGATTAATCCCATTGCCACCATACCAAGCCATGGTCGACCTCGCAACATGACATGTAGTATTGTTATCCTGAAAGTAACATGGGTCCACCCCGCAAAACTACCACAACTTAGGAAGCGCATGGTCATCCAAAATGGTGCAGTAGGTCTCGCCGTTGAGTCTACCAGTAATTGGAACCAAGGGTCCCGTGTCATACCAGGAAAAAACATCCCCATAGCATAATTCCACCGCCGCCGAACTTCACAGTTGGCACAATACATTCCGGCAGGAGGCGTTCTCCAGGCAGACGCCAAACCCAGACCCTGCCATCCGAACGGTAGAGGGTGAACCTTGATTCGTCGCTCCAGAGAACCTTCTTCCACTGTTCAGCGGTCCATTGCCGACGTTCTTTTCACCACGTTAGCCGATCAGCGCTACTGGACTTGGTGATCAAAGGCTTTTGGGCGGAAGAATGTCCTTGATAACCGAGCAGATGGGCTTCCTTACGGATGGTATTCATTAAAAGAACACTCCCGGATAAATGTTGAAACTCCTCGTGGATGTGGCCCATCGATTTGGTGCAGTTCTTCCGAATTTCTCTGGCCAGCACCCGTTGGTCTCTAATTCCCAGTTTTGTGGGTCTGCCGGGTCGGGCACATTCCGACAGTCACCTCTCATCTTCCACTTGTCAATCCCGTAGGCCACTGTCGATTTTGGGTACTTCAACTCGCTGGATTTGTCACGTATGGAATGGCCATTTCTGTGATACCCAACGATTACACCTTTCTCGAAATCAGAGAGCTCCGAACTGCGTGGCATCTTGCACGCGATTGGTTGCGTTGTTGTTTTCCACACGATATTTAACGGCGGCGGCCTTGACGTGTATCAGGTTCGCAGATATAGTCGATTGTAGTGGTGTCCAATTACTTGTTGGTAGATAGTGCATATCAAATTCTGCGTACCAGAAGTAAGCTCAAGGGAATATATATTAATGACCTTGGCTTTCCTGTATGATTATGTCACTTTTATAATTTTAAATACAACACCATAGCATTGAAATGCAGATCTTCAGTAGGTGATATGCTAAAACTGCGTCAATCTTGTAAAAGAAAATAAAGTATAAAATAAATATGAAAACACAATTACCTTGTTTATCTGCCATTGCTTTTAATACAATTTAAATGTCTATATTGTAATTTGGGAATGACATTCACTTTTCCAATAACAATAATGATTTTTAAGAAGCATAACCGGGCACTATCTGGGAGACGTGGGTTAGATTTCCGCTCCAGAACATGAAATTTTCAAGTTTTCGAATATCATCTGGCTTACCATCCTTGTCATATTTACAGCAAAAAACGAATTGTGATTTTCAAAATTTGTATTGTACGGTGCAATCTCGTATTCCATCATTGATAACAATAATGATATTCAAATTCAACATTGTTAAAGGAATGGACATATGTTGAAGAACAACTTAGTTTTTCGGACAGGTGTAGTACAGTACTTTCGAGGAGTCATAAGTTCCTGTTATTTGAAAATAAACAAGTAATCAAAGTACATGGTAATGACGAGTTTTAAAATGCAATTTCCACAAACCAGTAAAAGTTTCTACAGAACAAAATTCAGGCACACTTAAGGAGTATTTGCAATTCTTTCATCAAAATGATGTTTTCGAAATTTACATGGAAGTCGTTCTTCAGTTTGTGAAAGGGTGAACATGTAGATCTTTACCACTGAAATGCATTTGACAGATCCCTAAGAGAGCAATATTTTTTATCAACAAAGAATGTCTGTTCACGGTCTCAGATTCAATGTTGAAATTTTGAAAAGTAATTTTTCCGACAACTGAATTTATAAGATTGCACCGCTGTGACAATTCTTATAATTTCTCCGACATCGGCACTTTGAATGACCAGAAGTCTGACGTGCTTCCCGCATCAATAATATTGCGCACTTAACTAAGCCGTGGTTTAGAATAAGCGACCAGATCACAATGATTTAAACTGTGTCCTTTGAGTTGGGAAATGGATTCTCTAAACAGGGTAGTTTCTCATTCAACTAGAGCAGGGATGGCGAACCTATGACACCCGTCTCACTGGGTAACAACAAGATTTAGGCGGATCGCTTGTATGAAAACATCAACATTAAATAAAGGTTTAGTTTTTGAAGACAACAATTTTTCCCCAGCAGGCCTATTGTGCGTCCTTCGAATCATCGAACTCTGGCAAGAAAATTAACCTAGCAAAGAAGTGTGCTCAAAGGAGAAGAAACTCAATCACACTTTACTGAATCGGCTTTTGCATTAATTCACAAAAGATAAACGTCATATGTACACCGTTATAGTTTTACATTTTATTACCACGCGCCTACGGATTTCCACCACAAGACGTCCACACCTGCTTCGGCGCAAGCCTCCCTCTGTCCGACTCCCCTTCCCCTTTGCGGGAAGGAGATAACATAGTCAGACTGGAAGGCATGTACGAAACTGCGAGTTGTTATGACAATTGAAAGTAACCTTGAACAATGAACGAAGGGATTTCAGATTTTAACTACGCAATACTGCGAGGACAGTCCAGATCTTCAGATTGCCAGTGAAGTTTGATTTTTTTGTACTGCTGATTATTCCTCTGGTGTATTGTGATTGTTTCGTTTCTGACGTTTATTTACTCGGACCATGCAAATATGTTTTAGAGACAAAAACAGAGAAACTTAATAAAGAAACCAAAGAAAGTGGCCGGCTATTTCAAGAACAGTAGACATAGGAGTTCTGAGCGATTGAAAAAAAAAACAGTAAATCTTTCTGTTGCCTGTGTACGGAACCGGTAATGATCCGCACATTCAGTGTGGAAACGTAATTTTGAGAGGAATCATCAAAATTTTTGCGTGTCAAATGAACAAAGAAGGGAATATATTTCACAAAACATAAAACAAATGAAAATGAACCAAGTTGTTTTGCATCTTCTTTAAGGTCAAGGAATAATATCACTGTGATTAGTTTTCAAATATCTCACTACATACCACAGCATGGGAAACCGTTTTGTGACGGTGATTTTTAGAAAGCAACTTTCTTAGCCACGTCCGACACATTATCTGCAGGTTTTCCCAACAAGCAACAAATTGTGAACAGAGTTAAGGGAATACCTGCCAGCAGGAACACCAATTTTGGTATCTGTAGAATTCCTGTTTGCGTTGTACCGCATAAACAACAAACTCAGGTTCAGAGTTTTAATATTTGTAAATATATGCGTAAGTGTTAAATGAAATTTGGCAGCGGAATCTCACAAATTACGTTACACATGCTGAGTGGCGTGATACGACTAGCGTCTGGGGACAGCAATGGAAATCTCGTAGGAAGATCCTCATTGGTAGGAATAAAACACAATCAACCAATTGGCGTGCGTGATGTGTATCACTAGTGCCAGGTAAGTATGAAATAATTAGCAAACTTTATATATTAAATATAATTTTTCGAATTTTTTACTGAAAGCCATTGATCAAAATACTGGGTAAATGTGTAGATTATCGTTCTAAATTATTTCGCGAGAAAAATGTTAGTACCTGGAAAAAGTGCGACGCACGGATTCAGAGTATGGATATTAAAGGCAAATGGTACAGAAATTTCATATTTTAAATGTGTTTTGAAAATTTTAATCGGAATATTGACCGGAAAGTTCGATGCTGTGAAGAGACGCTACGGTTGGCCTAATGCATCTCTACTGCGATGATGTCAACTGTGCTCCGTTAAAAGGAAGGTTCGTTGCTGAACCGAAATGACGGGCGGAAGAGTACGAGAGAAAGCGGTTACTTTTTGGCAGAAGAGCAATACATTTTGTAGTGTACACTACAAAAAATAGGTCCAAATTATGCACACTTTATTGGTATCCCATACGTTGTTGGCAGGAAAACCCGGAAAATAAGATCTTTGATTAGCAAACGATACGTATCAGTGAGAGAGAAATTGACCTGCGAACAAAGTATCAACACGAGAACCAAAGTACAGTGGTACAGCAAATCAGCTACGAATGGAAGCCGTTCAAAGTAGAACCGAAGTTATGCTTCCCCAGTTTTCTGCACAACATAGAAAGGAATTGTAGATTAGCGTCCTAAATTATTTCGTCGGAAAAATACCTGGAAAAAGGGCGCCGTATAGATTTTAGAATATGAAAATTAATGGCAAATGGTGTAGCCATTTCATGTTTTAAATGCCTTTTAACGATTTTTATCGTAATATTTACCTGTAAGTGTGATTTTTTGAAGAGCCGATGCGGTAGGCTGAATGCATCGTTACCACGACGATGTGAAGCTTTAATCCGTTGAAAGAAAGATCCCCTGCGGCGAGTAATTCACGCGCGGATGACTACAAGTGCAGCTGCATATGCTCTTGCCAGGAGAGCGAAGTACCATGTACTCATACGCTACAGAATATAGTTCGCTCATGTTTTGTCATTGTTTTTGAAGCACATGTTCAGAAATGTTTCGTTCTTTCACACATCATTCCCTAATTCCAAATAGAAAGTGCAAATATTCCTTTCTATGTTGTGCAGAAAACTGGGGAAGCATAACTTCGGTTCTACTTTGAACGGCTTCCATTCGTAGCTGATTTGCTGTACCACTGTACTTTTGGTTCTCGTGTTGATACTTTGTTCGCAGGTCAATTTCTCTCTCACTGATACGTATCGTTTGCTAATCAAAGATTTTATTTTCCGGGTTTTCCTGCCAACAACGTATGGGATACCAATAAAGTGTGCATAATTTGGACCTATTTTTTGTAGTGTACACTACAAAATGTATTGCTCTTCTGCCAAAAAGTAACCGCTTTCTCTCGTACTCTTCCGCCCGTCATTTCGGTTCAGCAACGAACCTTCCTTTTAACGGAGCACAGTTGACATCATCGCAGTAGAGATGCATTAGGCCAACCGTAGCGTCTCTTCACAGCATCGAACTTTCCGGTCAATATTCCGATTAAAATTTTCAAAACACATTTAAAATATGAAATTTCTGTACCATTTGCCTTTAATATCCATACTCTGAATCCGTGCGTCGCACTTTTTCCAGGTACTAACATTTTTCTCGCGAAATAATTTAGAACGATAATCTACACATTTACCCAGTATTTTGATCAATGGCTTTCAGTAAAAAATTCGAAAAATTATATTTAATATATAAAGTTTGCTAATTATTTCATACTTACCTGGCACTAGTGATACACATCACGCACGCCAATTGGTTGATTGTGTTTTATTCCTACCAATGAGGATCTTCCTACGAGATTTCCATTGCTGTCCCCAGACGCTAGTGTTTCAACAGGGCTCATTAGATTGTTTATTCCACAGAAAAAAAGACTCAGAGGTAGCATATATACCCCGAAAATCTTAATAGAATAACGCTCCAGTGGAAGGACATGGAACTAAAACTTCGAGCCGTAACCGTCTCCTTTATTTTTCAAGTGTTTACAACTCTCTCTGAGGTGTTACTTACATAGCCACCTTTACCGTATCTCATGACAGACGCTATCATAGTTTGATACGCGACCACTTGGTCTCTGTCTCTCCTCCTCTGTGGTTTATGCATTCCTGGTCTTTCAGATCAGATTCACTAAAGTCATCTGTTTAAAAGACCCGTTCGTTTTCTTCGTTGGAACTAGAAAGCAGTATAAGGACTCTCCATGTTGGTGACGGCTGGTATATGTTCATAAAATTAGCAGATGTCCATAAATTAAACGATTAGAGTGTTGTGTGACTACTTTTATAATTTACTGTTCCATTTTGTGTTGGTAAAAATACTGCCTTTTGTATTTATTAATATATATTTCTAAGTTAAATACTAAAGGTTACGACCTACATACTGCGGAACAGCAAATGCGTCAGAATTCTAAGCTGATGTCTACTTCTTGTGAGTGAAACGGTAATGAAAAGAAATCAAAATAGGAAGAACATTGAATTTTAAAATGCGATATATCTTTATTTCACTGCAAACTATTCAATAAGATGCAATATAAAATGGTTAGATGATGGTTCTAGTTACATGAAATTTTTTTAATCCAGTAACAAATCAAAAGGGAATGAAATACCAACTACGACCGAGGAACGTGAGCAATACATAATGCCTTCGTATCCACCAATACGTTGGATATTTGGGATCCTGGACTCGAGAACCGAAGCGAACGGCCAGCGACTTGGTCAATCAAACGACCAATAAGATCTGCTGGAACTGCTGAACGTATCTTTTTGTTCAAACTTTCGACCGAGTCACTTGGAACGGATCAGTCACAAACTACCGATCACTTTAGCATATTGTTACTTAAAAGTTTGTAAGTAATTTTCATAGAACGCGAGAATAAAATTGAAAAGACAAACGCGGCAAGCTGAAACGACCCGAACCGACTAGTTTAATGTTTCTTAAAGCCTTGTTGTGTGCGAATTACTTCAAATAATACAAGATTTATTCTATAGGCAGAGTCTGCAATACTTTGCCTGCTGATCATTCTCTAAGATCCCGTAGAACAGTTTCTTACTGCCTACGAGGCGTTGACCATAAAAAAATCCAAAATGAAAAAAAAAATACACTTTTGGTTGAATGGAAATCTGAATACTCAGGTACCTTGGGTATACGGACATTGAATTTTTATTTTCAGTAAATGAGGTATGACTTGAATTTGACTTCAATTTAGATAGACTATGCAGCGATAAATTACTACTGCAATTTTTATAGGTCTAAAAATTGAAGGTACATCAGTTAGTTTGGAATTCTTTGTAACGTAGATATCATGTTAACAGCACAATTTCTTTTTTCGAAACTTAAGTTTCAGGATTCAGAATCTCTTAAAAATAAATGATACTCATTTCTACCCTACTTTATCATGTTGACAGCAAGTCTTATTTCATTTTGCAAAATTGCTTTACATTCAGAAAAGGCTGAAAACTCTCTCTCCTAAAAAAACAAAGCCTGTCCGTTGAACAGATTTACACCTCAATGTAAAAAATGTAACACAAGAGGACATTTCTCGAAGAAAATCCTCCCACAGATGATGTATAGACATGACTTTCAACTTCCGTGACGTGTGTAAATTCTTTTTTTTTTTTTACACTTCAGTATAAACAATGTATCCATCGATCCCGAAACATGCAAAAAAATATTTCGATATTTTTCTATTCCGTCAGAGCAACGAATGGCCAGAATTGTTCGTTTTGTTTTCGTGAAGCTAAAAATTGCTTACGTAAACATTTCTCGGAAAAGAAAAAGAAATAACGTGTTTTACTTTCAAGGCCAACAAAGTGAAAGTGAAATTTGAGTTCAACTTTAAAGGAAATAAACCGATCCATTTCAGACGTGCATCTTAACTATCGACTTATCGGGTTCGCTGCCATTAATCAACATATCTGGTGGGAAAAATCAGTTAATTGCATCATTTGATTATTTATTAAGTGAGTATTTATTGTGTGAGGTGAATATTTTTTTCCATCCAGGAGTAAAATGCTAAATCGTCCAGTACAATCTCTGCCTGGTCCTACGCTAGCTCAGAATTTTAAACTTACCTGAGGAGAAAAAAAGGCCATCCATAACATATATTTTAATCCCCGTCCATAAGAGACCTCTAATATTATGTTCGTTCGTGAAGTTGGATAATGATTCAGTACTCAAGGAATTGGATAATTCTTTTGATGCAACGTTCGGTAATCACATGCCAGCATTCTGCGAAAAAGCGTTTGATAGTAAGAAGAAATTTAGCTGATTTTGAAAGATGCGAGACAAACATCAAGGACATTATAAACACAAATGCTAAATTGGATGGTGAGCCCCAAACAATATGTCATCTAAAGAGAAGCAGATAATAATTAACACATATTTTGGAAGAAAAGATGATTTATAAATAACTCAGTAATGGATCGTAGAGTTCAGAACATCTGATTGTCTTATGTGTTCATAAGAGACAATGTAAGTATGCCGTACAGCTTTAATTTCACAATAATAAAAAAATTCAAATTGATACCATCGCTAACCATTGGTGCGGATATTATAAATACTTTAATAAGGGACGCTCTCAGAATGACGTTCGTAAATTATTCCTTGCTTCTTTCTCAAAATGTTTGCTTAAAAGGAAAAAAAGGTACAAGAACGTTTTTGTGAATCATCGCCATCGTCACTGCTCTTCCTATCAACTCCACCTTTCTTTCCCTCCGGAAAAGTGTATTAAATACACTTTGGTGGCTTAAGAGTTATCGATTTGATTATCTCCGCTTCCAACCGCACTTTTGAAAAAAACATGTTCTTGTACTGTTTGACATCCGATGCGGAAGAATTTTTCCACAGTTCACCCGCTGGGAAAAATACGGGAAAAAGTGTTTACATCATAGTTTATGCATCTGAGTGTTGTGTAAAGAAATATATTATTAAATCATATGGAGTAAAATATTTTAAGTATATTTGCTTCTTTTTTTCTCATTATTCCGTAAGAGGCTTCAACGTACAGTGACGTTTCAGTTACTATCTGACTTTTCAAATCTATTGTTAAAGTTCTTTGGTATGACTCTTGCTCATGAAAAATATTTCGCCGCAATTTCTTCTTTGAATGATTCACGCATTTTCCAGAGTCCACGTAGAATTGTATCACACGTTTTCTATATATCTTTAACACTTTCATTTGAAGAAAGTCTTTGAATCTGAATTCTGTTGCTATGATGATGTTCCAATTAGTATAAACAACAACACTTATTTGCGGAATTTGCAGTTTTCACCCCAGCTGTCGTAAGAACATTCTTTAAAATGAATACCTTCTTTTTTGAACATATTCTTAAAATATTTGTTTCGTATGAGAATCAAAAATTAATGTGCTGTTTTAACCAGAGAAATCGTTGTCGGCTTTGTCTTTGATTTGGTTTGTTTTCTTAAAGGCGCATCTTCAAGATTATTTCTTAAAAAGGAAATTATCAGTAAATTCTTCAAAATATTTATTATAAATTTAAATCAATGCATAAATTTTGACCTATTTTTCTGAAGGACTGTTTTAATGTTCGCCTTTGAGTAGACATTTATACGAAACAAGGCTTCACTTGCTATTCCCTGTCATGTAGAATTTTTCGCAAAGTGACTAACTCTTCAGAGCTACAAATATTAAACAAAGTCCCTGTTGAATCACACATGAAATTTTGCTGACATTAGCTTTTTCCTATAATCTTTAGTTTTGTAACATGAGCTTGTATTACCATATGTACATTGGTGGGAGTAACATTGAGGAGACTGGCACAAGACAGACCGTTGTGGAAGAAACTTGGGGAGACCTTCGTCCAGCAGTGGTTTGATAATGATTGACAATGATGATGCTGATGATGACATTGGTTGTAAAAACTCGACACTTTTTTTTAAATTTGCATGTTTTGCAATTTTGCAGGCTTATACGAAATGTTATTTTGCACCAAATGCAAATGTTTATATGCCAATTTAAAGAAAATTTAATGCTGAATTCAATACAAATACCATAATACAAATATATGCAGTACAAAAACGGTTATGCAGGACATACTGCAATCATGTTGAATATACTGTAATGCACTTACGATTTCAATGTACTAACAGTATTTATTACGGTAGTAGCCGTTATTCTTTAAACTCGCATCTCAGCGACGTCTCAGTGAGCCAACAAACGTTTAAAGCTCTGCCTTCGTTATCAAGCGGTGCAAGGAAGCAATTATAGCCTCAATTAATTGCCTTTTATTTCATGAACGCATGATTCGTACAAAGACTTTCAAACGGTGATAGAAATGTTTTATCTGGTTCAGGTCAGTGCTCTTTCCTGGCCAGGTCAGCAATGGAATACATTTTGTCGTAAACAACTGATTGCATATGTTTGCTGTGTGGCAGGGAACTGAATTCTGCTGAAAAAGAAATGTTGCGTTGTTTTGAAAAAGTTCCTTAATGGAATTAAGCAGTTTTGTTCCAGGATGGTGTCAATGTATTTTCTTGTATTCAGCGTGCCGTCGATTACATGAAGGCGGCCAACACCATTTGCTGACACACATGCCCAAATCATAACGGTTGTTGGGTGCTTTACATTGGCCTCCATGCAGTTAGGATGTAGTTCTTCTCCTACTCTACATCTGACGTATTTTCGGCCATCACTGCAAAATAAGGGTATCTTACTTTCGTCACCCCAAATAAATTGCATCCACCGATTGTCTGCCCATCCATTGTGTTCTTTAGCAACTGTAGTCCTTTCTTGCGCTGATTTAGATTCAGATATGGCTTTTTTCTCGGAATCCTACCTCTTAGTCCCATAGCAGATAATTTGCTCCTCATCGTTCTTGAACTGGCAGAAACACGAATTGAACAAAGTTCAGCTCTGGTAGCCTCAGATGAAATGTTTCGGTCCTTCAGACACAGTCATTTTATTCTTCTGTCATCAACAGCTTTCGTGCACTTTTCCCGGCATTTTCCTGGTTCGTTTTTGAGTGACCTTATTTCCTGATGACGTAAACAGCAATGTCGTACAACAGACGTTGTCACTGACCCACCTATTTGCCTTGCAATTTCTGCATAAGACCCGATTCCCGAAATAAAATATTCCTCGTCTATTTTGTAGGTGACCAATCGATTCTTTTTGTTTCTTTGGTGCCATTGCTGTCCTTATTATCTACACGTTAACTTTAAAGAAATACTAAAATTATTCTCACAATATACAATTAACTTTTCACTTATATTGTTAACAGCATTTCTTCTACACAACAAATAGCAAAACTGACTTTTGTCAACTTCTCACAAGATGTATTGTAGCTACTGCCATTTCATTGGTGCCCAGAACAAGGACTGTGATTGGCCAGTAGGTTTTGCACTTACAATCCGCTTCTTAAGTGAATTACACTTGTGTGTGTTTTTTAGACTAAAGTAAGCATAACTTTTTCGTACTGCATATTTTGCATTCTGTTTTTTTTTTTGTATTGAATTCAGCATTAAATTTCTTTTAAATTAGCATATATACATTTGCATTTGGTGCAAAATAACATTCATATAAGCCTGCAAAGTAGCAAAACATGAAAATGACAAAACGCGCCCACAATGTTTGCCACCTCTGTTGAGGCATTGCGATGAAAATAGAATTATTTGACCATCTTTGGGTAAAAATGTTTAAGGATCGGTGTTTAGAAATCTAATAGGCTTATTTTATGACCAGAAATCTAGCACACTACTTCTTTATTATGACACGAGGATCTTTGTAATACCAGATAGACAGTTTTACACCCTCCGTAAAAGCTTGAGGGAAGGCTAACCGGCAAGTAATAATTTATGCAATGGAATTACATTTTAATTAAACGCACCATTTGTTTCAAAACTTCAACAACAAAATCTATAATTCGTAAAATCACTACAAGCTTCAAATAAACCGCTTGTTCTAAATTGAAACATAAGCCAAATGGGAAACAGTTTTTGTTGAAAATATACACAGTCTAATGCAGCCGAGCATTCTAACACCTGAGGGAAAGCAAGAACAACAAAGCCAGCATTGGGGATATCTATAACACCAGGAGCAAAACAAAGAGGTTAATAATTCTATTATAATTTATGTTGCTTAAAATACTTGAATATGTATAGCTTTGATGAATTTATTTTCTTTGCTTTACAAATTAATAATGCGTCTTAGCTTGTTTTAGGTAGTTTTCTTAAATTTGTTATACCTACTCAAAAACACATACAACAGACTTTTTGTGCGAACTTTTATAAAGTGATAGGATCTCTTTAAGGACAGAGCACAGAAACGAATTAAAAATTTTTATGAAACACAACAACTCATAAAAGTGGGTTATGAACAAATTCAAATTCTAATTAAAATTTTAGTGGAGGCAATTACAGAAGCTACAAAGCTGCACACAAAACTTTTTCTCTCCTGCTACTATGAGAAGAAGTGATTTTAATATCATAAAAAATGATGATGCACTAACAAGTAATTTTAGACTTCATTAATAAATTTTATTTTTCCAATGAATTAGTGAAGAATTATGTTTTTCCACAAGGCTGGTTTTTCATAAAATCTTTACATTTATTAGCACGTCTCTTGTAAAAAATGATGGTGCTTATGTTATATGTTTGTCCGTCCGTTCGTCTATAGAAACCATATCTCTGAAACTATTCATCTGATTGAAAAATCCTTTTTGCGTTACGAAACTTGAAATGTGTGAATAACGATCCTTCATTCCCATTTTATTTTACGATGTACAATCTACCCGCTAGAGGGCGTAAAAGTAGATGATATCGAATTGAAAATACATTTTATTCCACATATTTACTTCTAAACATCCTATTGAAAAAAGTATGTACCCTTCGATTCCACTTATGTCGAAGAGTACTTTAGGTAAAGTTAATTTTTCAAGTCCTTGCATAGGTTTTCCACTAGGGGGCGTAAAAGTGACTTGGCCGCCCCGGTGGCGCAGTGGTCTAAGGCGCTGGCCTCTGATCATTCGTCCGTAAGGGGTCCGGGTTCGGATCCCGCTCAGGCATGGATGTGGTGTTTGTCTTACGGCACTGGCTCTCTCCCTTCCCTGGAACCAGTGACCCTAAATTAGGGACGGGCGACTGCTTATAGCCCACTGAGTTGCTCACGGTGGTCGTTAAACTACCAATCAAAAAAAAAAAAAAAAAAAAAAGTGACTTACGTTTCCTCCGATATCTCCCCTTCTAAAACACCCATTTGAAAAATATTTTCATCAGCGGATGCAGTTCCTGATGGGAAATCTTTCGAATATTTTTTTCTGATTTTTGGTAAAGAATACTTTGACCACCAGGGGGCGTAAGCGTTAATTTTTCCTTCTGATGTATTTTCCATGAAATCTGAATTCCTAAAATCTCGATTGAAAACATTTTTCCGTGGACCGAAGCCACTCATGTCGATAAACCTTTTCGGAATATCTTCTTCGTAAACAATTGCATGGTTTCTCTGCTAGGGGGCGTGATGGTAGAACATAATTTTGTCAATATCTCTGCTTCTAATGGTCCTATTTGAAAAGTTCTTTCTTATTGGATAGAAGTTTCGATGTTACATATTTTTCATAAAATTTGAAAATTTTCAAGTAATTCATAGATTTTCCGGTAGGGGGCGTAACATTTATGACGTTTTCCCGATATCTCTGCTTCTAAAACTCCAAACTGAAAAACTATTTCTGTACCGGATACAGCTCCTGATGAGAAATCCTTTGCATATAACTTCTAAGTATGGTAAAAAGTGCAAAGTTATCGAGGTAGTTGCCTTCAATACACGATCTTAATAACACGAGTCACTCACAATACAAATTTAAATTCGTTGGCTGAATTTAAAGATTTTACTGTACAAGAACTTTCGGGTTTCACTAGAACCCATCGTCAGATGCAGAAGAAGGAATAAGTTTAAATAAAGTGTTAGGTAAACATAATATAGATATCAGATATTAATATGACATAATGTCACGTGGCATCAAATTGTCAAACGATCCAATCCATCATTACCACCTTAAAACTAGTTCAAAACAGATCATATTTTCAATGCGACAACATTATTTATCGTCAAACTGAAAGGGCCCCAATGGGATCACCATTATCTCCGATTCTAGCGGAAATTCTACTACAGCACATAGAAAATAAAGTGCTACAAGAATATCAACAACTTCCATGCTTTTACACAAGATATGTTTAATGATGTACTTCTCTTCTGGGATCACGAACCCGCTGACCTACGAACTTTTGCTGAACACTTATCATCCCAAATCCCGACCATGAAATTCTCCATTGAACTGGAAAGTAAAGGTAAATTGCCATTTCTGGATTTTATGCTTGAACGAGATGATGTCACTTGCACCTTGCAACACTCTGTATACTGGAAACCCACTTCTGTAACTACATTGACCCCGGCTTCTTCAGCACATCCAAAAAGCTATGAACTCTCCTCAATCCCTTTCCTTCTACGTAGAGCCATCACGCATTCACCTAGTTTCAGCAGACGTAAATGTG
This sequence comes from Macrothele yani, assembly GCA_039090855.1. Taxonomy (NCBI): domain Eukaryota; kingdom Metazoa; phylum Arthropoda; class Arachnida; order Araneae; family Macrothelidae; genus Macrothele; species Macrothele yani. The sequence goes on along the minus strand of CM077017.1, from coordinate 78,156,311 downwards.
TAATTAACAAAATATTCAACATCACCCTCAACCATGGCTTTCCCACCTTTATCATAAAAAAAGCTCTTAAGAAGCTCCACCAAGAAAACTCAACTACTCTCCAGAGGGACCAACAACCTCGTAGATACATAAGTGCCATATATTATTATTCAACCATAACACCTGTTCTCAAAGCCATTTGCAGAAACTTTCACCTGGAATTCGGAATACGTACTACAAACATTTTCGAGTTAATTAAAAAAGATCAAGACCAGGTAACAAAGCTAAACAAATTTGGTGTTTACAGCATCCCCTTAGAAAGTATTGATGCTAACACTCCCGATAGTAAATATATAGGATATGCAAAACGTACACTAGCAACAAGACTGAATGAACATAAAAACGCCGTAAAGAATGGACTTAAAAAATTCTGCATTGTCTCGACTCGTGTGCGATGGCCTGCACTATCCAATTTGGAATGATGCTTCCATCATCGTAACACCAAGTTTTGTCTCTTCATTGCTGTTCACTGAGAGCCTTGTGTTTGCTACTCAGAGACATTTATGCTGTAATGACAATATTCCAGTATCTGTACCTGCAATCTGGAAACTATTTACGGTACCGAATACGAGGCAAACTGAGGACGAAACCACTTAATCTCGATTTCTGCAATAGTGCTTCTTGTTGTATCTCCTGATGAGAACAACACAATTAATTTAGTTACCTACTAACCTTCCTTTATTTATACAATGCAGTATTTTATTTATACCTGCATTCTATTGTCTTTATTTCAAGATACATGCCACGTCGTTTGACAATTTGATACCACGTGACATTATGTCATATTAATATCTGATATCTATATTATGTTAAGGTAACACTTTATTTAAACTTATTCCTTCTTCTGTATCTGATGATGGGTTCTAGGGAAGCCCGAAAGTTCTTGTACAATAAAATCTTTAAATTCAGCCAACGAATTTAAATTTGTATTGTGAGTGACTCTTGTTATTATGATCGTGTATTGAAGGCCACTACCTCGATTACTTTGGACTATTTCTGCGCGAATTTGAGATCTCCTAATACCAACCTAGTTATCACGTATATATTTTTGCACCACTCCTCACAAAATGAAGAAGGAAATATTCAAGGCTTTCAAACGCTTCCGAATAAGACTCGCCGTGGAGGAAACGCATTTATGTTTTTTAATAAATTGTAGATACTTGCACATCGTACCCAGATTCCTGAGACTAAGGACAAAACCTCGTTCATGGAGGGACGCTCAAGTGCTAAAATACGCCGAAAATAAAAGACTCCTCGCTGAAATCAGAGCCAAAGGATATCTACTAGACTCACTACAAAGAAAATCCTATGACTCATACCTGCGACTAGCTGGTGTTAGCCATGCTATTCACTTTAATAAATACCTAACGGTACTTACGGATATTATGGAATCTGAAGTTAAGCAAGCCCAGAAAAGACTCATCCATAAACTACGTAATCTTGTGGACTAGGACGTTGTTGAGAGGAACCGTACCTCATTTACACGTAGGCCTAACCAGAATCAATCACAGCCTTCAACTAACTTTATCAATTACAGTAATTATCTTCTAAACCAAAGCCAAATATCAGCACTGAATAAAGGGCTAAAATTCGCCTTGCCGAACTCCAGGATCAATAGGTTGAAACTCATTCCGCAAGCAGAAGCCATCATTTCTCATCTGCCGTTAAGAAAACAAAACGAAGCACGACATCGATTAATCAATTCGATTAGGAAATTTCATGTTCAAAGACACAACACGGATTTGACTCGTCTTACAGAGGAGAAAAAGCAACTTTTAGAATTACGCAACGATCCCAATATATCGATCATATCCGCCGATAAAACCTCGCAAATTATTATTCTGAACAAAACAGACTATCGGAAGAAAATGCTAGAGACAATTGATACTATCCTGCACATCACTCTTAGTTCGAACCCTATTAATGCTACTATAGCGGCCATACATAAATTGAAGAAAATCTCAAGCCTCCCAACCGCTACTTCACAATGCTTGTACTGCCCTCCAGGTGCACGAGTTCCTGAACTTTTGGGTAAACTAAAGACTCATAAACCTGGACACCCATTACGCCCGCTAGTATCTGGATTTGCAGCACCTACCACACCTATAGAGAAGGCACTAACTAATTTCCTTCAACTACTAGTTAATAATTCATTCTACTCCGTTAAAGGTACAGTACAAGCTATTAAAAAGATCAAATCCTTTAATGCAAATAACTCAACCTTTATTATGGCTTCTCTCGATGTCATTTCTTTGTTTCCTAATGTTCCGATCAAAACTGTACATGACATCATTCAGACAAAACTACTTGAACTTAAATACGAACCAGAAATGATCCAATCCATCAGTACAATCTTCAAACTAGTTCAAAACAGATCATATTTTCAATTCGACAACATTATATATCGTCAAGTGGAGGGCGCCATAATGTGATCACTATTATCTCCTATTCTAGCGGAAATTCTACTACAGCACACAGAAAATAAAGTGCTACAAGAATATCAACAACCTTCATGCTTTTACATAAGATATGTTGATGATGTACTTCTCTTCTGGGATCACGAACCAGCTAACCTACGAACATTTGCTGAACTATTATCATCCCAAATACCGACAATAAAATTCTCCATTGACCTGGAAAGTGAAGGTCAATTGCCATTCCTGGATTTTATGCTTGAACGAGATGATGTCACTTGCACCTTGCATCACTCTGTATACAGGAAACCCACTTCTGTAACTACATTGATCCCGGCTTCTTCAGCACATCCAAAAAGCTATATACTCTCCTCAATCTCTTTCCTTCTACGCAGAGCCATCACGCATTCATCTAGTTTCAGCAGACGTAAAGGTGAAATTAACAAAATATTCAACAACACCCTCAACCATGGCTTTGCCACCTTTATCATAAAAAAAGCTCTTAAGAAGCTCCACCAAGAAAACTCAACTACCCTCCCGAGGGACCAACAACCTCGTAGATATATAGGTGCCATAGATTATTATTCACCCATAACACCTGTTCTCACAGCCATTTGCAGTAACCTTCACCTGGAATTCGGAATACGTACTACAAACATTTTCCAGTTAATTAAAAAAGATCAAGACCAGGTAACAAAGATAAAGAAATTTGGCGTTTACAGCATCCCCTTTAAAAGTATTGATGCTGACACTCCCGATAGTAAATATATAGGATCTACAAAACGTACACTAGCAACAAGACTGAATGAACATAAATACGCCGTAAAGAATGGACTTAAAAAATTCTGCATTGTCTCGACTCGTGTGCGATGTCCTGCACTATCCAATTTGGAATGATGCTTCCATCATCGTAACACCTAGTGCTGTCTCTTCATTGCTGTTCACTGAGAGCCTTGTAGTTGCTACTCAGAGACATTTATGCGGTAATGACAATATTCCAGTATCTGTACCTACAATCTGGAAACTATTTACAGTTCCGAATACGAGGCAAACTGAGGACGAAACCACTTAATCTCTATTTCTGCTATAGTGCTCCTTGTTGTATCTCCTGATGAGAACAACACAATTAATTTAGTTACCTACTAACCTTCCTTTATTTATACAATGCAGTATTTTATTTATACCTGCATTCTATTGTCTTTATTTCATGATACATGCCTCGTTGTTTGACAATTTGTTGCCATGTGATATTATGTCATATTAATATCTGATATCTATATTACGTTCACATAACACTTTATTTAAACTTATTCCTTCTTCTGTATCTGATGATATGTTCTAGGGAAACCCGAAAGTCCTTGTACAATAAAATCTTTAAATTCATCCAACGAATTTAAATTTGTATTGTGAGTGACTCTTGTTATAAGATCGTGTATTAAAGGCAACTACCTCGATTACTTTGGACTATTTCTGCACGAATTTAAATTCTCCTAATGATAAAAAGTGGTTTGGCCACCAATGGACGCAATACTTAGTTTGAGCTTCTGATACATTTGCAGCAAGATCTGAGCTTGTTAAATCTCGATTCAAACATATTCGTTTGGGGACGGATACTACTCACGTCGACAAACCTTTTAGGAATATTTTCTTTTTTAAATAATGCACGATTTCGGTGCCAGGGGCGCCGACGTATATCTTTTTTGTCAATACCTCTACTTCTAGGAGTCCGATTTAAAAAAATTCCTTCTTTGTTGAATAGCGTTTCCGATGCGAAACGTTTTTCATATAAATTCAAAAATTTTAAATGTATGACAGACTTTCCTCTAGGGGGAGCAAAGGTAAACTGCCTTTTCTCCGTTATTTATGCTTCTAAAACTCCAATTTGAAAAACTATTCATGTATCGCATACAGCTCCTTATGGAAAATGTTTTTCATATAATGAACTATTAGAATCCGGTGAATTCTTTACCTACTGCAAACAGCAGAAATTTGAAATTTACAATTTTTGCGTCTCCAAGCAAGTTTGGGAGATACCCAAGCAGAATGGATGATTCTAACCCAGCTTTGTACCAATAACATAAAAAATATTTTACGAATAAGAAACTGAATGAATTTCCCGTACAGGGTGTGATATAAATTGTTCAGAACGGGGAAATAATTTAAAATTTTGAAGATATATTTCTCTAATCAAGCCTATAAGATGAAGCTCGAGAATATCAACTAGAAAAATTGTTTATCAAATATTTCTGTGTATTCGCCGGTAGGAAAAGCAGTGCGAGAGTGCAATATTCACTGTATCTATAACGACAATATGCAAATCGTTCGAAACCAGATGAATATCTAGATATATCAGAGGAGACAGTTCCTTTTAAAAGAATGTCCCCCATAGCGTAATGCGACACCTAGATTATTGTATTGTGTTCACAAAGTCAGTAGGTTTAGTTATTTAAAATGGTTCTGTCCACACGCCCTGTAGACAATAACTCATAAAAATTCAGGGCACTATTCTCTGACAACATCATTTTCTTTTATTGTTATACTGTCCATTCACATCGCTTCATCTTTAATGAACAAACACAGTCACTATCCAACGGGGACCTGTGTTTGTACCTCTGACAATGAATTCAGAATAGATAAACAATGTCAGTGATGAGTTTATTTTACTCCGTGCGCATACTTCTGTTCAAAGGGCTGGCACTAATTTTGGTTGTGTTCAGAAAGCAGCTGCAGGAAACTGGAAAAATGTTCTGTACAACCATCCTCACACTACAACGGCAGCTCAATTTGGACCAAATGTTCTGGTTGCATTTATTGGAATTGTTAAAGGAAGATCTGCTAGACCTAATTCTGCCATAATCATCAAAAACGGTTGATTTTGTATGTTTTTTCTGGTTATATGAATAATAACTACCGTTAAAGTTTTACCTATCGTTTTCGATTGTATTCGAATTCGAAGATTTCCTGAATTTTCTCGATAATTACATTAACTACCTCTGCCTAATATTCTTTGCGCTCTTTATAATGGATAAAGAACAAGGTTCCCATCCAATACCGTTTCATTTTCAAATATGAGTACGTATTGTTTACGACTGTGTTGCAAAAACTGCAAATTTCTAGCTAGGGTGTTTTCAAAGAAAAAGGAACCTTGGCTCAGCGAATCGCTTCCAAGTTGGTTCACTGGAATTAAGCAATAAATTGAAGAATATAGAATTTCGTTTACATAAATTGGACACTACACACACTAAAGCTGAGAGTTATTTTCAGTGTGATTATTTCACAAAGCCAGAGTTAGTTCCTTTGTCACACATGCTTTACACGAATTTGATATACTGTTGTCGAGAAGTATTTGTTACGTCTTTTGGCTTTATACAATGAATTCTAATGACTACTATGTAAAAAATTAAATTTACGTTAAGAAATACATGTTACTATGGCTGACAATCTTAAGTGATTACTATTTAACGAAAACAGTTTGCTATATAAACTCAATGGACAAAGCATAAGAAATACTTATCAGCAGCATGTTGGCCCTCCTCTAGTGCGAATATCAACCTGTATACGCCGAGACATGGAGTCCACCAGATTCGGGTGAGTTTCCGGAGGTAATGGAAACCAAGACTGTGGCAGCATGATGTACAATCCATCTGAGTCTTCAGCCCAAGATCCATGGATTTCATATCCGCGTCACGGTTTCCCAGATATCTTCCACATAGTTCAGATCAGGGAAACTCTGTGGCCACCGAATCGTTGAAAACTCAGATTAGTGTTCCTTGAGCCATGCCTGTAAGGTTTCGGCTTGGTGTTACGGTGCATTGTCGTGATGGAATCGTCCATCGGCCACAGGATGCGCAAAGGACATGAAAACGTGTAGGTAATCCGCCAGCACGTGTTTGTGGCGCGCAGCGGTCGAGGACCTATGCATACGTTCTAAGGAAGTGTCTCCAAACCGTCGGTTCTCGAGATAAACAACAACGAAAAAAAACAAACTAGAATTATCTTTCCTCAAAAACAGGACGACAGTATTTCATTTAGTTTCACGTTTCCGTTTCAAGGTCAATTTGATTTTGCAGGGCAAATACATTTTAAACCATACCGAAGATTACAAATTCTATATCAATATAATTGTTGTACCTTAGGAGACTATGTACCTTAGGAGACTGTACCTTAGGAGCCTTTGTACCTTAGGAGACTATTACATCGGAAGCACGGAAAATTCATTCTTGCCTGGAGTATTGATTTTCCTGTTTCTTCATACGATGGGTCGCATAAACATTAAAATAATTTTAATGAGGATAAGACTTCAATACTAGCTTGTAAATATCTAATGGTTTGAAATGTTTCATTTCTTTCGTAATTAAACGAAAAATATTCATAGTACCATTGTTTCAATTCATGCATACTGTAATACTAGAAGGTGACGCAAAATCACAGGATGTGAGAGTGAGCGATGTCTAAGATTTGCAAATTATTGTCGAATTTTTATAATTCTTTATAGTCTTACTTTGTTGGCGTTGTCTTTAACTGTTTCTTGTTATCATATTCGATCTCATTTTAAATTAAATCGCTTCGAACCTCTGGTTTTCCACTAAAGCAAAAAGAAAGCAAAAGCGACGTCACCCATCAAAGCACCTGTACAATCGCACATGTAAGGATAATTGAATGGTCTTAAACTTTTGTGAATGAGAACAACCAGACAGCCCTTTCTATTTCTTTCGTTCAGCTATTTATACATACAGCGCTGTTTTCCAATAATGCTCTTGCGACTCACTATATTTATGGACCTCTTGTGTTTCACTGTTTAAAGAACACAGTGGCTGCACGAAGTCGCCCGTCCTTAATTCAGAATCACTCGTTTCAAGGAAGAGAGACCGCCGATGCCAGATCACAAACAAATGTCCATGGGTCACTGGGATTCGAACCTAAAACAATCTCGGAGGATATGTTGCAAGCCAGCGATCAGATTACTGCACATCCGTTACGACTGAAAGGTTCACTTTACGGTGTTAAGCCGATGCTCACTTACGAAAAGAACAGGATATTGAAATCAAGGTATTGTAAGTAGATCAATTACACAAGAACCGAAGGTTCAAACTTTGAGGAAACATCAATAGTTCAAACAGGACTTAGGATTTTTTTGCCGCTAACCAGATTTAGTCGTCTGAACGATCACTGATTACAGCTCGATCAGACGCGAAAGACGTGACGCCGTAGGTCCAACTGCCTTTGAAAGTAGGCAGGAAAACGTGTTCCTTGGGAAAGATTATAATGCGAAGTTATTCAGATTAGGATGGTAGAGTATATGCATTGCTTTTGGCTGAATGCGAAATTATAAATGAAGCTACTGTATGTTCAACTGTGCTGAAATGTTAATTGAATGTTTGGATGGCTTAGATTAAGGGTTGGAAAGTAATTTTTATATTAGCTATTCGAATGATTTATATAGATGTATTTTATTGAAACTTTATATCTCAAGTTATCAATTTAGTTAATTTATTTCACTCGTCCTGCTCTAGTTGAAAAGAAATCATTATTAATTTATTATGAAGTTGCTATGAATTTACTATGCTACTGTCACGTAATTAACTTAATTATTGGAGGTTATTAAAGTACAATTTCTTAAAAGACAAGCATTTTTATTACATTAATGTTGCATCCTTTAATTTTAATGTCATTCCTTTTGCCTTGGGTAACTTACGCTTCTTGTGCTGCACTTTGAAAATCGAGAACAATCCCGGTAATATCAGCTGAACGGTAATAACGAGTAAGGGAACGGAGCATTAAAATTGTCAGAATGCGCGGGAAAATGTACGGTTTAGCCAGTTTAAGGCTCTACGAGACCCGCCATCTTGTATTGCTGCCTTCTTTTGTTAACCAACGGGCAATCGTATTTCACAAATTGATCGGGCAATTTTGCACATTTTGGAACACCGTTTGTGGCTAACGCAAAATATATGATAAATAAAGGGTTCCCTGGTTTCAGAATTTTTATTGACCTTTACCTTCATTTTTTATCTGCAGCGAAAGTCGTACCAAGGCGTCTTCCATAGCTTTATTAAAAAATAAAAAATACTTAAAGAGTCCAAAATAAAAATCTGAAACCAGGGAACTCTTTATTTATCATATATCTTGCGTTAGCCACAAATGGTGTTCTAAAATGTTCAAAATTGCCCAAGCAATGTGTGAAATACGCTTGCCCGTTAGCTAACAAGAGAAGGCACAATACAAGATGGCGGGTTTCGTAGAGCCTTAAGCCACAATCACCTAAAGAGGGTGTTAACACGTTGGACCAACGCATCAGTCAATCAGGGAGCCAGAAGAATGGAGCTCTAATGCCCGTCATGCAACATTGCCTATCCAAAAGAATGATGCCCTGAATTAAAGTCAGCAGGTGACGCCTCCACTGAGCTGCTAGAGCTCAAGCTCGATCACAAGTAGATAAAGTGAATATCTGTCTTCCGAAATAATAATGTTTGTTCAAGTATATTACTGCAACCTGAAACACCTAACAGAAATTGCTATAATAGTGAAGAATTAGCTAAAACAAGTAAAAGAGTAAAATCTACAAGACTGAAAAACAGCCAAATTAAAAATCTACGGACTAGAAGTAGGAACAAATATTATTTCATTGTCTTCCAGTTTTCCGTATTGTAAATCTAGAGTTGTATTTCCATCCACGTCCCGCTGTTCCGGGTGCTATCTGTCAGTTAATGTGAACAGATAAAGTGCGTATTCTCTATATCGATCGCGTTTCGTAAATATTTTGGCTTTCCCTACAAAGAACATTTAAGTGTGTTAAGTGTGTCTTTCTCTTAAATATTTATTCTGAAAGAAAAGTGTCGTGTCCTCACATAATAATTCGGAACCTCTCTATTTAGCAGAATAAGTCAAGTGCATCGATAACTTACCAGCTAAGCACTGCCTGATAATGCCAATACACACACATTGAAACACTATGTTTTGGAGAAAATCAATTCCATTGGAAAGAAAGATCCCGAATGCAGTGTGCCAAATGATTTTTTTTTATTTTTCTCTGCTAGCTTTTGCTTGATTGGACGCCCATTGCTCTATATGTCATGACGAAATCAAGAGGAATATGAGGATTACGTATCCACATCCCTAATGTATGGGAACACAGATAATCCTTATGTGCAACGTGCTTCTTCCGGCACCTGAACTGTCTAAACGCTGAGACAAATCCACTTGGAGAGAAGTTGAGTGTCTCTCACAATGTATTCTGGGCACCGCAAGCTATCTTTGCCGCTCACACGACAAATCTGACGATTCCCTCTTCCCTTGGAATTTCTTCAAAACCCTTGTTCCATTTCACATGTTGCAGCGAAAGAATACTTGTAAAATGAATGAAACTGAGCGTCGAAATACCTTAAGCAGACATGCTAAAAAATACGTGAAATACAAACAAACCGGAGCTGACAGTTTGGAGGGTTATTTTTCCTGAAGATTCCAATAGCGCCAGCCGAAATAGTAACAAATCACGATCGATGCAGAACTCCACACGTATATATATAAACGACGTCGAAAATTACTTACGTGGTGCTTCTAGAATATCTTCTCAAATCTTCATTAATAGTTTAAGAGGGAAATTGTAAATATCTAAGTATACAGTTAGGTACTTTTAAATCCTCATTGAGTCCTTACTAAGAAGGCTGGATGCTGTTCCCAAAGCAAATTCTAAAGTAACACGTTATTAAAATGGTGTACATGAAAATTCGTTTATTCTTTTTACTTCAAGCGCATTGGAAATAAATTTACATTTCTCCTAAATATGGTTTTTCATGCACGGATTTTATCATTCTCCCTGTAACTTTCACGACTTCATGAATTGTAAATCTAAAGGAGAAGCTGATGAATTGAAAGTCTGGAATTAACTTTCCATGAAAACCGAAAGACTGGGTTGCTTTCAGTTTCTTGATTTTTTTTAAAGGCTAGATTGATTTTACGGATGAAATAAATTTTAAAGTAGTTCGAAGATTAAAAATTCCATAGCAATAAAATTGTTTAAATCCGTTATGCCTTAGGAATATTTTACATCTGAAGCAAGACAATTCATTTTCGACTGGAGTATATATTTTCCGGATTTTCCATACGATGGTCTCATAAACATTCATAAAATTTTAATGTGGATAAGGCGTCAATACTGGCTTGTAAATATCTAATGGTTTGAAACGATGTAATTCTTTCGGAATCGAACAAAAATATTAAGAGTAACATTGTTTCAATTCATGAATATTGTATTTATAATCCTTGAAAGTGAAGCAAAATCACAGGATATGATAGTGAGCAATGTCGAAGGGATGGAAGTTGTTTTCGCGCGTTTTATAATTTTTCATGGTCTTAATTTATAGGCTTCTTCTTTAGATGTTTCTAGCTGTCGCATTGGTTCTAATTTGAAATTCAATAGCCCGCAACTGTTCTGTTACCTCTGAAGCTAAAAGAAAGCGAGAGCAACGTCACACAATGCACCTGTTACAATGCATACATACTGAGAATTGAATGGTGTTAAACTTCTGTAAAAAATACTTAACATATAGCATTTTATTACTTTAATTCAGTTATTAAATATAGCAAATTTTTTTAGTAGACTGCGTGCGACCCACATGTTTATGGTCATCAAGTGTTGGGTTGTTTCGGGGTTTAAAGAACATCGTACACAACTGAAGGGGTTATACACATTCGCCCTTCCTTAATTCAGAACGACTGGTTCCACGAAAGAAATACCACGAATGCCGCAACGCAAACAAAATTTCCGTGAGTCGCCGTGTATGGATCCTTAAATCATCTCTGGGGATTTGTCGCAGCGCGCGCTTAAGCCAATGCACATTCAGTTGGACTCATGGGTTCACGGTAAGCTAACGCTCACTTAGGAAAAGTACAAGATATCAAAATGAAATCGAGAAATCCTGTTTTAACTACAAATATATGTTTTTATTAAAAAAACTTTACTGCAAGGTTATACATAAAAAAAATTGGTTTAACAGTGAACAAATTGCTAAAATAAGTTAAAGTTTCACTTCGCAGGATTGAAAAACAATCAGATTCAAAATGTACTGAGTGGATGTAAGAACATACACTATATTGACAAAAGTCACCGGACGCCTAAGAAGAGAAACACAACATAGCATTTATAAACATATATTATTACGGTGTCGGTCCAGCTTTGGCCTTAATGCATGAACTGACCCTTAGATACATGCTTTCGACAAGGTTTTGGAACACAGCGATAGGTATGCTCTTCAATTCAGTACATAATGCTGCCGCCAAGTGTTGCTTAGTAGTAGGCCTTGGTTCCAAACTTCTTATGCGGCGTTCTAATTCATCCCATTGGTGCTCTAGGGAATTAAGATCAGGGCTCTGTGCTGTCCAGTCCACACACGATACGAAATTATCGTCAAACCACGACGTAACAGTCCTTTCTTTATGGCTCTGTGCATTGTCCTGCTGGTACCAACAAGGCGCGTTTCCATAGTATTGTCACAGGGTTGGCAGGGCATAATTGTCCAGAATGTCGCGGTAGACGTGCTGGTTAACAGGTTTCTACACGATAACCAATGGGCCGAGGTCATCATACCACGAAAAACACCCCACGCTAGTACACTGCCAACTTGAAACTTGACCGCAGGAACAGTAGATTATGGTAAATAGTGTTTCCCGGTTGCCACCATACGCACACACGGTCATCAGACTTATGGATCGCTTATCTGGATTCATCAGTGCATAAGACCCGTTTCCATTGATCTACGGTCTAAAAGAAATGTTATTTACATCATGCTAAACTCCGAGTAGCATTCCGAGTGGAGATGAAAGTCTTATGAGTACTGGCATGACCACAGTAACCCATGGAATGAAGTTCTCTGCGAATGCTACCTGTACATACCGAGATTCCAGCATTTGTACTCACCTGTACACTGAGGTATTGTGCAGTTTTCCTTCGATTAGCTGTAACGGCACTCCTGAGGCTTCGACGTCCTCTACCACTGATTATCTTTGTTCAGCCGGTACGTTTTGCTGCTTCTGGCACTCCATGTGTCTTCCACTAATTCAGTACATCCAACATTTTTTACTTGTATGTTTAAACGCCTCTCGTTTCCTCTTATAGACAATTCCCTAATATAACACCCAAGGATTTTTCATTTCTCAAAGTCAATTTTCTCTCGCCTCGATATTATCTCCCAACCTCAGAGTGCGATATGATCGCGGTCAGCTGCAGGCTTGTTTTTGTACCTTTTGCAGCTGTACCGCGCATTTTAACAACGCAGCGGATCTGTTCATTTGCTTCTGAACAGATGTCTGGTGACGTTTGTCCTTATAGTGTATATTATTTCATTATTTCCCAGTTTGCCGTGCTATAGTTATAGGTTTTTCTCCCATCCCTGTTCGGCTTTGCGAGATAGCAGAGTTGGCCTCTCGTGTTGCCATCTGTTAGGCAATGTGAACGGTTAAAGTGCGAAACCTATTTATAGATCACGTTTCGTTACTATTTTGGCTTGCCCTTTATAGAATGTTTAGGAGTGTTTATTGCGTACCTACTCAGAAATATGAATTCGGAAAGAAAACTTTTGTGTCTACATACATCGAAACTTCTCTGTCCTGCATAATAAATCAAGCTTATTGGTTTCCTACCATTGAAAAACTGTCTGATAAATCAAATTGACACAGTGAAGCACTGTTCCTGAAGAAAAGCACTTCAGGTGGAAATACAATTCAATAAGTGGTGTGCCAAATTATTTATTTTTTTACTCTGCTAACTTGTATTTCATTAGACGCCCATTGCTCTCCATATCTTGACGATATTAAGACGAATATGAGGATTATGGAACCACGGCCAATGTGAAAGGGAACGCACACAACCCTGTTGTGCAACGTGCTTATTCCAGCACCTGAACTGTCCAAACATTGAAACAAATCCACTTGGAGAGACATTGGATCACACTTACAAAATATTCTAGGCACCGCGAGGTATTATTCCCGTTCACACGACATAATGAACGATTTCATTATCCCTACGAAATTCATCCAAGACTATTTTCCGATTCCACATCTTACAGCAAAAAGACATCTCTAAACTGAGTAAAACAAAGGCGTCGAAACACCATACGAAGTCAGGATAGAAAACACATGATCTACAAACAAACATAAGCTGACAACAAGGAGTGTTATTTTTCCGGAAAATCTCTTAGTCAGTCAGGACAGTAGCGAAAAGCAATCTGTAAGAAAAGTGGTCGATAAAGAGATCGCCCCGTGTAAAAGATGCGTAGAAACAACATACAAGATCCTGCGAGAAAATCCACGAACGACAAACAAATCGAGGCTAACAGGCACAATGGTTAATTTCCGAAAATTCCTTTTAAGATCCAGCAAAAGAAAAAAAAATAAACATTATCAATAGATAGGTTACGTGCTTTTAACTTTCACATCGACAGAACATTGGAAAAGTTTGGAAAAATAACCAGTCTCAAGAAAAGAATTCGCACAATCTACTGGACATTTTAAGGAATTTGGGCTTGTTAATACAGCTAAAATTTTTTCATGTATTAAGACGTATTTGACAAGATACTTTAGGATTCGGTGAGTTTGTTTTGTGAAAACAAATATAACGACAGAACTTCCCATTAAAAACCAGAACCTTCTGAGAACTTTTTTAAATTTTCATCTTTTTCGAAAACAAAGAAGTTTCAGTTTCAATAACATTAGGGAAATAATTTTGGGAATATAATGAATTATTCTAAGAAGATATTTTAAGTGAAAATATTTTCTTGGATCAAACAAAACGAAAATCGGCGTTTAAGAGCCGCTGCAAATAAAAATAAATTCCTAATCCTGTTACATTCAAAATGTCCCCGAACAAAGATCAGAAATGAGCGGAATGGATATTTAGAGTGGACAAATTGAGTTTTCCAAAATGAAATATATACATGAAACTTATAGAGATAGATATCGTGAGACAAAAGTAGGAAAGTTTTACTCGAATTGTAAGAACCCGACCATCGACCATGGGATAGTTGAAAAATATTTTTTGCCACCTGGGTGGCGCAGTGGTCTAAGCGATGAGTTCTGATCCTTCGTCCGAGAAGGGCTCGGGTTCGAATCTCTGTGAGGCATGGATTTTGTGTTTGTCTTACGACACTGGTTTCCTCCCTTCCCTGGAAACAGTGGCCCTATATTAGAGACAGGCGACTGCTTATAGCCCATTGAGTTGCTTACGGAGGCAGTCGTTAAAGCTTCAATAAAAAATATATTTTTCAATTAGATTTGTGCTGGCAAAAATACAGAATAAAGCAAATGGAAAATAGGTCAACATAATTTGCTTTTTCGTCTCCTAGCATAATAATTATGCTTTGGAAAAAAAAAGTAGATATGGACATTCATTCGCGCAGATTCTTCTATCAGTCGAGGAACTGATAATTCAATCACACAAATGAATGGTTATTTCGTTAAGGAAAAAAAGAAAAATTGCAATAATTAAGAAAAAACATGATGAGATGTTGGAGAAAACCGGTATCATACCGTACGTAAGAGAAAAACTAAAACATTCCGTAAGAAACTCTTCATTCTGACAAAAATGACCATATACAGAACCAGACGGAAATTAAGGTGTCAAACGAGATTGCCAAAGTAACTCAACAGGGAGTTTGGACCCATACAAAGCAATGCAGACCTCTCATGGTGTTTCTGTTGTTGATGGTATTGCCTAGGAGCTTAATAGGTGGCCATTGCCAGTGTTCTCGCTAATCTATACAAGCCGTAAGCTGCGGAAATGTGCTGAATTAGACTAGATTCTACTTTGCTTTGAAATAACAAAAAGCTGGAGGGAATCGATTGAAAAATTATATTGTACGAGTGCTGTTCGTGGCAATTAGCACCAATGCACGTCAGTCCTGTATGTAACGATGACAATTGAAAGGAAAGCAAAGGATTTTAACAACATCATGGAAAGTAGGAAAACTCTTTAATAGCCCACTATTGCCAGACTGATTATGAAGTCATTGTATCTAATGGCATCAAGATGAAGATAGGGATGTGCAGTGATTTGAGAATTTGTCATCCGACATCGTAATGACGTTTGTTCTCCAAGTGTAGGTCAGAGTACATATTTACATATTGACTAAGCAACCAAATATATTAGAGTAGCAAAGATTGGCAAAGGGAATGCTAACGATTTTCAAAACACGGAGACTAACTGGAAGTGCAGCTCCATATATGAATGGAGGAGTTTGCAGTGAGCAGATACCTATTGGGGAAAGCAAGGATGTCTGATTCAATTCATAATGTACTGCAGAAATTACGTATAAAGAATGTTCGCGTAGGACCAGAGAACTACCTACATTAAACTCTAATTATCCTTTGCTCTCATTCTAGAAAGAACAAACAAGAGTAGTAAGCAAGAAAAAACGAGGCTGTATCCAGCCGGCTGTTACACCGAGCAGAAAAATAATAAAAAAAAAAGAATGAAAGTAAACTACTAAAGAAGAACATCAAACAGAATTCATCGCTCTTTCCACGTTTTATAAGTGAGTCACGGAAAATTTTCTCGGCTGCTACCGGGAATCGAACCCAGGGATTTTCAGTTACGCACCGGACATGCTACCACACCACAACTGCCTCGAACTCTCCAGACTCACGTGAGATTAACTGCCAAACCACATAGCAGATTGCTTCATGGAAGCCCCGGACAATGCTGGGGATTCAACAAAGATGGTAAGCAGCAAATGAACAAATAACTAAGAGGCGAATGAATATTTAATACACACAATTGACGTGGACTGGGAACATCAAACAGCAGTCATCGCTCTTTCCAAGTTTTATAAGTAAGTCAGGGAAAAATTCTCATTGTCTGCCACCGGGAGTCGAATCCAGGCTCTTGAAGTTAGGCGCCGGGCATTGCTACTATTGCACCACAGCGGCCTCGAATTCTCCAACTTTCGCGTCATTTTTTTTTGATTGGAGGTTTAACGACCACCGTGAGCAACTCAAATGGGCTATAAGCAGTCGCCCGTCCCTAATTTAGGGTCACTGGTTCCAGGGAAGGGAGAGAGCCAGTGCCGTAAGACAAACACAACATCCATGCCTGAGCGGGATTCGAACCCGGACCCCTTACGGACGAATGATCAGAGGCCAACGCCTTAGACCACTGCGCCACCGGGTCGGCACTTTCGCGTCATATACACTTAAATCTTTAATATATACAAAACTCTTAAAGAATTAGGACTGAAATGCTCTCACAAAAATGTCAAAACCAGTCACTTCCTACAATAGCGGCCTTGTGGGTATACCGGGAGTAGCATTCTCTTTGCCAGTATATTCTTTTCCAGTGTCTTTGAAGACACCGGTCATGACGTAGTTCCGCAGACATTTTCCCATTACACAAGAAAAAAATTTGTTACGCAACACGCAGAGTGGGAAGCCGGAAGTTAGTTGGTCGTTGGTGTTGTCAGAATGAACAAAAACAAATTATGATTTCTTGATAAGCAAAAATATAAAATTCATCGCGGACAATCCTATTCATAAAACGAAATCTATTTTCGACCTAAAAATCCCGAGATCGTGATTTTTATCCAAACTATCATCCCTAGAAATAGATATGAAGACATAAGAGCTATGTTGAGCGACATAAGTGGAGATTCACAGGTTAAGAATCTAAGCACCTACTGTTTACTTCCACTTACGGTATATAAAAAACAACTAAAAAAGTCACAATACCCGGTGGCGCAGTGGCCTAAGCTCTGGCTACTAACCAATCGTTTATGTTGGGATCTATTTCGAATCCGTGAGGTACGGATGCTGTGTTTGTTTTACCGCAATGACTTTCGTCCTTCCCTGGAACAAGAGACCCTGAATTAGGGTCGAGAAACTGTTTACAACTCATTGGTTTGGCTCACGTTGGTAGTTAAAAACCTAACCAGAAAAAAAGGAAATAAGAATAAATTTATTTTCTACAAATAACATTAAAGCCTATCATAGCCGCCCCGGTGGCGCAGTGGTCTAAGCGATGGCCTCTGATCATTCGTCCGAAAGGGGTCTGGGTTCGAATCCCGGTGAGGCATGGGTGTTGTGTTTGTCTTACGGCACTGGCTCTCTCCCTTCCCTGGAACCAGGGACCCTAAATTAGGGACGGGCGACTGCTTATAGCCCATTGAGTTGCTCACGGTGGTCGTTAAACTTCCAATCAAAAAAAAAAAAAAAAAAAAAAAAAAAAAAAAAGCCTATCATAACTTAATCGGTAGTCCTAAGATAATACTGTTTCTCAATGCTGCCCTGAGACAATTGAAGGGTTTGAAAGACAGCGTTCATCATTAAGAAGTTATCTGTAAAAATTATGGTACGAACGAGATGACCGCCTGTCACTCAGCTAAACAATAATTATTCTACATAGGTCCTTAACAATATAGTCGCTTACTGCATCGAGAAGGAGATGCATGTTCCACAAAGTATGTTTTTATACTGTATTTTAGCTCTGTAATGATGTTTTTTTATAATGAATTAAATTTACTTTTAACATGCAAAGGATTTCGTAATTAGAGGTACACCCTGTGATCATTCTCAGAGTTTTAATTTTTGAAAGAAGTGAATTTCTATTTTTGCTTTTTGGTGCAATCATCCTGCGGAATGCTGTAAGTAATTGCAGAGATGAAGCAGATCTTGTTTTTTAAAATGGGAGCTAAGCCGTATCCAAGAGTCATAAGTTTTGCAATAGCCTGAGCAATATGTGTATTCCAATTTATGTTATGGACCACAGTCAGGCCAAGTTTTGTAACTTCTTCTACCCAAGAATTTTTTCCCGTGAAATGTAGTTTTAAAGTCTGAGTTATAATTTCTTGGTCTCTTTGAGAGGAGAATTTCTTGTGTTTTTCCTATATTAATTTTCCAGTCTATGAAATGATTTTTAAGTTTCTGTGTAAAATATAGGAGAGCATAAAAGCTGCTTGACTTTTATTCTGCAACGATACAATTCCTGTACCGTCCGCTTATAAAGAAATTATCAGAATTCTAGTACTTGTTGTATGAACAGCATATCTGAAACTTATGTAATTGGCCCATCAGAAGGCTAAACAAAAATTAGTTGTCACTACAAAAATACAGACAAGTTTTATTTAATGTATCTATATATATTTTATTTTTTTCAGCATTAAAATGCAAACAATTTATTTACTACAGGATAAGGGTGTAAAATATTTCAGAAATAACAATTACCTATTTAATATACTGTGAGAAACTGAACACGGGTGGGACAATCAGAATTTGTCGAATGTGGGACAGTTTAACACAACTTTACAAGCAAACGAAGAACTGTAAAATCGCTACAGATGTCTAGATATTTCACAAAATTTCCTAAATAGAATTTAGAAAAACGTCTACGCTAACACCCAATTTTGGATGGAACTGAAACAGTTCAATCCGCAGAGCATGTCGGCATACACGTGTGAAAGAAACATACGCTTTACTGAAATATTGTTTACCCTACATTTTCCCACTATGTGTGAGTAACGTTGATACAAAGGAGTAACAGATGAAAGCAGAAAAGTGGAGCAGTTGTTTGTACTTCGTTAATGAATAACAAAACCGAAAGAAATAATGATAATGCGTGTACGAATCATACATCTACCACGGTGCAAGCAAAAGTTTCGCGAATTTAAAATAAAAATAAGATGTTGTTGTTATTGTCGCACGTATTTGTTTGAGAGGAAAAACTATCTGCATTATGAGAGATTAGCACAAACGGTTTTTTATACTGATTAATGTTATTTTGTGGTTATACTTTGGTGTGAATTAACTCTGCACAAAAAAAAATTAATAATCAGTGCGAAAAAGAAGGTGTTGGACGGATTCATTTTTGTTTGGTATTTTCGTGGAAGAGTGGCTTGTTCATTGCCTTTCTATTACATTAATGATATGAAAGATGAAATCTCTTATTTTGATCCATTGGAATCAAAATATCAAGATCAAAACTTTTATAGTCTTTTCTTGTACTGAAATTTGTGAAAGATAAAAGCACGCACATTGCAAACACTTTATTGTAGGGTTTATAAATTGGTTTGGTGGAGAATTCTTTTGGTTAAATTCTGGGATATAGTAGTGTAAACAGTGTGGCAGTGTGTCTATTACTAAATTTACAAAAAGAGTTTAACATATATAGATTAAATTGCGTGTTCGTGTTTTGCTGGAATATATTTTCTTTTCATAATGTTCTTGCCATGAAGGCTTCCATTTTCGAATTTCTTAAAAGCATAATCAACGATTGATCCACTCATTGCTTCTGCTTGTGGATATTGAGATATTCGTTTCCCCCGTAAGTTGTGGCAAAGTTTAAATTTTAAGGATTTCACCACATTACAAAAGTACATTTTATTTAATAAATCTATCAGATTCAGTTAGAATTTCTTAACTATATATATGAAAATGTTAAGTTGGTTTGTGTATGCTTCAAAAACTCAAAAAGTTCTGCACCGATTGAGCTCAAATTTTGACACGATATACAACCCGCTTCAAAGATTGTTTTTATCTATTTTTCGCGTCAGTAACATACCCGCGATCGCGAGAATACAGCTTTTTACTTCGACCATATATACTAATGGACTGCGCATTGGCAATAGCTGCATCAGAGCGTAATAAATGTATTCACGAATGAAAAGTCGTAATAGAATTCTAAAAAAGAAACTTCTAAAATTCATGATGAGCACAGCACGAGTTAACCATCATTTTGCCCAAAGTCACGTGATTTCGTGGCTTGCGATGTTGGAGCCAGAAATTTTGATGCCATGCGCAGTCTATCAGTATATATGGTCGAAGGCTTTTTCAACGGTCAGCTGTGTACCAGCAAACGCGCCATCTGCTAGAATCGAGGGGAACACTCTCCATACTAGGTGATCGTGTTGTTTTTATCTATTTTTCGCGTCAGTAACATTCCCGCGACCGCGAGAAAACAGCTTTTTCAATGGTCAGCTGTGTACCAGCAAACGCGCCATCTTCCGGAAGCGAGGGGAACACTCTCCATACTAGGTGATCGTGTTGTTTTTATCTATTTTTCGCGTCAGTTACACACCCGCGACCGCGAGGAAACAGCTTTTTCAACGGTCAGCTGTGTACCAGCAAACGCGCCATCTGCTGGAAGCGAGGGGAACATTCTCCATACTAGGTGATCGTGTCGTGATTGAGCTGCGCCGTTCGCCAAATCGTAAGTAGAGGTTATGTTTTGTCTCTTATCTCTCATGGTTTTCAACCTAGAGCTGTGAGAGCCAAAAGAGGTTATAATCTTATCCCTTCCTTCTGTTCCAGTGAAAACCGAAATAATGCCTCGCAAAAACGAATTTGGGTCGTCGCACTCGCCACACAGAAGGATCGAGAAGACGGCTTTCGAATATGACTGAGGAAGAGCGGGCATACGTACGAGAGAGGAACAGACTAAGCACCATCCAGATGCGTAACACGGAACCAGCAGAAAGACGAGCAGCCAGGCTTGAGGATGCCCGATTGCGAGCCCGGCAGTCGCGTTCTGCAGCAACAGATTTGGTTCGTTCTCAACGGAATGAACGCGAGGCGTCGAGGATAGCTGAAACACGTACCCAAAGAACAGCAGATCTGATTCTGCAATACAATCGTCTTGCATTCCGGTACAATCCAGCTGTTGATTATAGTTCAAGTCCGCATGTTGTCATTGGCCAGATGAGTCATGTCTGTACCTACTGCCAGGCTCTAAAGTTCAATAATGAAACGAATGGGATGTGTTGCGCTGGCGGAAAAATTAAATTGCCTCAACTTGAAGCACCACCAGAGCCGTTGAAAACTACTTGCTGGATCTACCGCTTAATCGAAGCATTTCCTATTGAACATCAGGAAATATAACTCTTGCTTCCAAATGACGTCATTTAGTGCGGAAATTGTGACTGCTCAATTCATGCCAACTTTTAAAATCAAAGGACAGTTATATCACAAAGCTGGCTCCCTGCTCCCGTTCCGAGATAGTGACCATAAATTCCTTCAAATGTACTTCATCGGTGATGATAGAGATGAAGTCGATGCACGTTCCTTCACGAAAAGAACAATTTGGTGCGTTTGTTCAAAACGGCAATGGATATGATGCCATCAGATACCCACAAAAGTTTGATTCACGCCGACAAAACGCCCGCTGGAGAACATGTCCGAAGATATAATGCTCCAACTATAGACGAAGTAGCGATTGTCATAGTCGGAGATCAGTTCCAACCTAAATATATTGTTCTCCATCGAAAAAAACGATCAATTGATAAACGTCGCAGAAACTCACCGTTGTTACGATGCTTTGCAATATCCAGTTATCTTCTGGGATGGTGCCGATGGATATCATTTCAATGTGAAGATGATAAACGCAGTGAATGGTGCAGAAATTAATAAAAAGTGCAGCGCAATGAACTTTTACGCCTACCGTTTAATGATTCGGAGGAACGAGGAAAATTATATTTTGAAATGCCGTCAGTTGTTTCACCAGTACATTGTGGATATGTATGCAAAAATTGAAACGGAACGTTTGCTATTTCTTCGTTTGAATCAGACCAAACTCCGCTCCGAAGAATACATTCATTTGCGAGATGCAGGTGTAAATGACGGTAATACAACCAACGTTGGAAAGCTTACTATTTTGCCATCTTCATACATAGGCAGTCCACGTCACATGCAGGAATATGCTCAAGATTCAATGGCATATGTTCGTCATTACGGGCGTCCAGACTTATTTATCACCTTCACGTGCAATCCAGCTTGGGACGAGATAAAGCAGCTGTTACTTCCTGGGCAATCACCCGTGGATAGGCATGACATCCCAGCGCGTGTTTTCAGACAAAAGCTTAAGTCGCAGATGGATTTCATTGTGAAACATGAAGTGTTTGGATCTGTGCGCTGCTGGATGTATTCAGTAGAATGGCAAAAGAGAGGATTGCCACATGCGCATATACTAATCTGGCTATACGATAAAATAACTTCAGACGAAATCGACGATGTGATATGCGCTGAGATTCCACGGGCCGACGTCGATAAGGATTTGCATGCAGTTGTTATCAAAAACATGATACATGGACCATGCGGTACAATAAATCCGAATTCACCATGCATGGTAGACGGGAAATGTTTTAAGCAATATCCTCGAGCATTCGCAGCCAACACAGTAACAGGAGACGATGGATATCCTTAGTATAGGAGACGATCAACTGAAGATGGCGGGAATTCGGCAACTATACTCATGCGAAATGGTGATATTGATGTAGACAACCGTTGGGTGGTCCCATATTCGCCTCTGTTGTCAAAAACATACAAAGCGCACATAAACGTAGAATGTTGCAATTCGGTCAAATCGATTATATACGTCTGTAAGTATGTGAATAAAGGCAGCGATATGGCAGTTTTTGGTGTGCAACCAGAAAATAGTGACAGAAATGCAGTACGAGTTATCGATAAAATTGCACAATACCAGGCTGGAAGATACATAAGCAGCAATGAGGCTGCATTTTTTTTTCATTTCCATGCATGAACGCAATCCAGCTGTGGTTCACTTAGCAGTACATTTAGAGAATGGACAGCGTGTTTATTTCACAGATGCAAATGTGCAACAAAGAGCCCTTAATATACCTGATACAACTCTGACTGCTTTCTTCACCTTATGTTAGGAAGACGCTTTCGCCAGAACACTGATGTACACAGAAGTGCCCTCTTATTACACGTGGAATGTAACTAAAAAAGCATTCGTACGACGCAGACGAGGGGAGCCAGTCGACGGTCAACCTGGCATTTTCAGAGAAAATACAATTGGTAGACTTTATACAGTGCATCCTAATCAAGATGAATGTTTTTTCCTTCGCATGCTGTTGGTAAATGTGCCTGGTCCTAGATCTTTCCAGCAATTGAAAATTGTTGACGGCGTCACATATGCCACTTTCCGCAGTGCGTGTCAAGCTCTTAATTTATTAGAAAACGACCAACAGTGGGATATATGTATTAGTGACGCGTGCAACACTGCACATCCAAACCAAATTCGAGCACTATTCGCAATTATATTGACCGCTTGCTTCCCTTTATCTCCCACAGAGTTATGGGAAAGATATCGATCGCATATGGCTGAGGATATTTTGCATAGAGTACGCCTAGAAAATGCCAATATGACCATGAAATTTACAGAAGGCATTTACAACGAAACATTGATAAATATGGAAGACAAGTGCTTAGCTATTGCAAATAAAGTTCTTAGTCAATTGGGAATGCCAGCACCCAACCGAACTACGACTGTTTCATTTGATGTGGATTTGCGCCGTGAACAGAGTTACAACACCGGTGATCTCCAGTCATATGTCCAATCAAACATTCCCAAATTAACGTGTGAACAGAAGGGCATTTATGATCGCATAATGCAAATGACAAATGACGGAGTTGGGGGGCCTTCTTCTTGGATGCGCCAGGAGGAACTGGGAAAACATTCCTTATCAGATTGATTCTGGCAACGGTTCGATCAAACAATGACATAGCCTTAGCTCTCGCTTCGTCTGGAATGGCTGCGACATTGTTACCAGGTGGAAGGACTGCTCATTCAGCTCTGAAGTTGCCATTAAACATGCGAATCATCGTGACTCCCACGTGCAATATTTCCAAAGCATCCGGTATTGGAAAAGTATTACAAAAATGTAAACTCATTGTTTGGGATGAATGCACGATGGCACATAAAAAATCGCTTGAAGCTCTTGTTCGATTGTTGCGAGATTTGCGTTGAAACGTTCAACCATTCGGGAATGCATTGATATTGCTTGCAGGAGATTTTAGGCAAACATTGCCTGTAATTTCTCGATCGACACTAGCGGACGAAATAAATGCTTGCCTGAAATATTCAACATCGTGGTGACACGTACGTACATTGCAGTTGACTACGAATATGCGTGTCCAGCTGCAGAACGATCAATTAGCCGAGGTATTCTCACGACAGTTACTGGACATTGGGAACGGACAACTGCCAGTCGATGAGACGTCAAGACGAATATCATTTCCTGATAATTTTTGTAATTTAGTAACATCGAAAGAAGAACTGATCGAAAAAGTATTTCCTAATATTCAAATTAATTATAAGAATCACGATTGGCTCAGTGAACGAGCTATCCTTGCCGCGAAGAATAAAGATGTCTATCAAATTAATAATGTGTTTCAATCCAGCATTCAAAGTGAGGAAATTACATACAAGTCGATAGATACAGTTGTGGAAGCAGATGAAGTAGTTAATTATCCAACGGAATTTTTGAACTCACTTGATCTGCCAGGGATGCCACCACACATATTAAAATTGAAAATAGGTGTGCCAATTATCATGTTGCGGAATATTAATCAGCCAAAACTCCGCAACGGCACGCGACTCGCAGTTGAAAAACTGATGAAAAATGTAGTGGAAGCAACGATTTTAACGGGGCCTTTCAAAGGTGAAGATGTCCTCATGCCTCGAATTCCCATGATCCCGACCGATACACCATTTCAATTTAAAAGATTGCAAATTCCCAATTCGATTGGCGTTCGCAATCACAATCAATAAAGCTCAAGGTCAATCTTTAGAATTGTGTGGTTTAGATTTAGATGCGGATTGCTTCTCACATGGACAACTGTATGTTGCGTGTTCCCGTGTCGGCAAACCAGATAGCCTTTATATCTACGGAGAGAATGGAAAAACAAAAAATATTGTATACCCACAAGTATTGCAAAATTAAACTTCTATGAAACGTATGCTTTGTTTTGTTCCTCATTTCTCATCCATGCAACCACAATGTGCCACAGCTCCGCGTGGCCGGGTATAGGTAGTATTTTATACTTCAAGTAATCTCTTGTTAAATAATAGGAAAATTAATAAAAAAATATTTTTCAGAGAAAACCTAGTCAGAAGATTTCCAATAATGGCATGTTTCAGGACCAACTGGTGCCACGGAAATAATAATAATGGCATGTTCCAGGACCAACTGCTGCAATGTATCTTTTGGGGACGGCATTAAGCACGTGTTGTAATATAGACAAGAATAATATTGTCATTCCTTGCCAGACCGGCCAAAAGGTTCACTGTCTGGGGCACAGTATTATATATTATCCTTTTTCTTGTCTTAATGTTCTTGCCATGGAAACTTCCATTTGATAACTTTTAAAAGTATAATCGTTGATTGATCCCGTCATTGCATCTGCTTGTGGAAATTGAGGCCTTCGTTTTCACCGTAATTTGTGTTTAAGTTTAAATCTTAAGGATTTTACTTCATTACAAATGTACGTTTTACTTAACAAATCTTTCGAATTAAGTTAGAGTTTCTTAATATTTATACTTCAAAGAATCGCCTTTTAAATAATAAAGCCATTCTTTATCACGCATGCAATTCAAAAACAGTAGAATAGGAATATTCTTGTGTTGGCCCGAAATATGCGTTTTGCATGTTTCAGGCCAACACATTGGTTTTAAAAAAATTGGATTTTCAGCGTTTACACGAAAAAAATTATTTCTGTAACTAAATTTCAAAAAGTTGACAACAAAGGACGTTCTGATGTATAAGGAATAAAAAAAAAAGTGCTTAAAATCTTCATAGTTTAAAAGAATTACGTGTGAGAAAAAAAGGAAAATAAATAATACTGTGCACCAGAAAATTAATCTTTTCGCCGTACAGGCGTTAGGTAATCTAAAGCATGTCCAGGTATGTGATTCCGGTGGCAGTTCTTTCAGCAAAGAAAAATGGACAAAAAAAGGAAGCACAACTCATGGCACAAAAAACGTTTACCGTGGAACTCTCACTTCCGTGTTCTAAGATGGTATGGGGGTTTTCTGATACTTGAACACTCCTATTGTGTCTATTTATTTTGCCATTTAAGTGAAATTTCGCCTAGTCACTGAACACCAACTTCGACAAGAAGTCATCACCAGCTTCCATGCGATTTAACATGTCACTGCAAACATCTGCTCTCTGCTTCTTGACGCCATCCTTTAGAGCTTGAATGAGCTGCATTTTGTACGGCCTACATTGCAGACGTTTCTATAGAATTTTTATCACTGCTGATTTTGTAATTCCAGGTTCCAGACTTGTTCGTGCCGTCGTTTTATGGTGGCTTTGCAAAATTCCTGCTCGCACTACATCCACCGTCTCCTCAGGAATTCCAAGTCTGCCTTGGCCGCTGTTAGTATCAACCACACATCCAGTCTCGGTTATTCTGGATCACAATTTTAGTGTCCCTAAAAAGGACACTAAAATTGTGTCCCTTGTAGGTGCAGTTTTCCCATATTCTCGGCGAAATGTCGTTGGACTTGTACTGCTGAATGTGAAACCACAGGCAGCATTTCGCTTTTTCCGCTCCACTGAAAGTCGCCATCGTACTGGGAACAAAGAAACAATGGTGATCGAAGAAATCGTGCATTCTCTGCTGGCGACAAGTGACTTTGCATGACTCAGCCCCATCTCTCGACAAAAAAGATCCATTAGAGGTCAACTCGGTGTGTTTAACTGTATATTATTCGTACTTAGTATTATATCCATCCGTACACCTATGCACAATAACGTTTTCGTTTTGCCCAATTAATTTACAAACACTCTGTATTAGTTATTCCATAATGTCTTGCTCAGCAAAGTATAAATTTATCTTTCAAATAAATATTTTGCTTTAGTGTCTCGAAAGAAATATTTCTCACTGGAATTCGTACTCTTTTAATCCGTTTTAGATATATGTGGCATTGGGGTAAATATGATCATGTTATGTTCGGACCCTTCCCTTTAGCAAAAGGCAGAAAAAAACAACCGGAGACCCGTCCTTGGAGATACGCCAACGCGGTTACATCTCAGGCGGAATACCAGACACAGTTTACTTCTCAAGTCCTCAGTTGTAAACCCAACAATAATCAATGCTGCAGAATTGTGACTAATCAAACAGTCTCTTTCTACTAACAAGAAGAAAGCTGCGCCTACACGAATTTCATCTTAAAATGGAAGAAAAATAACCGGGCCAATTGATATTTTGTTAATAATTTAATTTTTTTAAACTAAAAACTGGATATTCTATATTTATGGCTTATGATAATGTTTCTTTCTCTAACGTCAGTTAAGCTATAAAACTAAAGGTTTTAAAAGAACTCTGATTGGAAGATATTGAAGCACGGTTATATTAACATATTAAGGAAATACAGTAAAATCGAAATCTTAGAATGATGAAACATTTTAACATGATCATTTTTAAAGAAAATTCATTTGGCAGGTTAAACAGTAAGGTAATGCAGAATTGTAAACGCAAAGGAAGACACCTTGATATCGACGGACAAAATTTGTGATCAACGGAATACAAAGCACGTCGACGACGAAACCCTTGATATCTATTTTTCTACGTTTATGAAAAACGGGCCGCATTAACCTATCTTGAGTCAATGTAACTTACTAAGCCTAGAATGTGCATTAGACTTGTCTAATGTTTAAAAAATCATGGAGGGTTTAGTTTTTACCGATTAACGATGTTTAAACATCGATGGATGTTTCAAATTAAGAAATTACATAGCGAGGATTCGTGAAGGAACTTTGAAATATTTTACAACTAAGGGCATTTATTCATTCTCACGGCTTTTGTGATGTCTCCCTGGAAAAGTATCTTGTGGAGTACCAGTCTGGCATTTTCCAATGGTCCTGCACGCACTTTCAATTTGCTACTCCTTCTCTGATTTGTGTACCCTACAAGTTCAGTTAAATATGACTTTCAGCAGACCAAAAACGCCATGAGACGTAGACAGTTGCATCCAAACTTCTCTTCTGGGTGTACATCCTAATAAAGGTTACTGCATGTTAGGAAATATCCAGTAGTTCAAATCATCACAGAAAAAAACAAAATAAACAACAGGATAATTAAATCATGTTGTTGTTGTTGCATGCATGAGATTCTTCCGTCTTTTCGCTGAATTCCGTTTTTTCATCATTTGGCTCTTCATCGAGATCGATGCTAACTGATGAGAAATTTGGGAATTATTAGTTGTGGAGGGGTTCGTTTTACGTCAGAGCACGGTATTTTATATTCCCAAAATTTCGAAAACAGAAGTTAAACGGAGTGACTTCTTTTCTATTATGGAAATTTAATTTCCTGGAGATGTTTATCTTGCTCAGTATCGTTGTTAAATATCATTTCATGGCATAACTATTTGTATTTCAGCTTAAAAACGTAAGACGATTTTTCCGAAAACGGAAGTTAGGCTGCCTGAAAATTTCTCTGTAATCTTCAGGTATGAGATTCTTCCATTTATAGATCTGTACATGACTGAACAGAATTTGGAAGGGGGGGGGGTTGTTGCGGTGTGTGTAAATGTTTATGTGTCGGGGGAGGGGTCGTTTTTCGCAGGACCACGGAATTGTGACTTTCAAAATAAGCAGTTAGACGTAGTAAAGTTTTCTGCCGTACTAGCACTTTTTTTTTTTTCTTACGATAACCTTCTGTTCAGTGTTGTTATATATCATCTCATTGCATAAATATTTGTGTTTCATCTTGAAAAAGGGGAAAAAATTAACGAAAACTGAAGTCAGACGGAGCGAAGGTTTCTCCAAACTCAGGATGATTTCTCTGTCCTGGGTTATTGTTATGGGTCAGTAATTTTATGTTTCGACTCACGTCATCTGCTCCAGAAGAATATTTTCATAAATAAATTAACGTCATCAGTTCTGTCTTGCTCGTGCTTTGTTATATTCATTCTGTTTCATCTCGCGTTCTGATTTTTCTCCCGGCTAAAAAGTTCAGCTTTTTAGTTTCCTTCTGAGTCTCGTGTAGTATATTTGTGCCATGGGCAAAGAACGATTTCCAGAGCCATGTTGTGTGCATGCATGCATGTTCGATGAAGACTGGTAATTACAGTCAGATTAATGCATTACTTTCCCAGAAATATTGTGTTCCATTTCTTTGTGGAAATTATGTGTCATTTCCATATATTTTAAAGTAGAGTTTCGAAATTACCATTTTAGGTTTTTTCAGTGGATAAACATTGCGAATCAGTTTGAGGCAGAGCAAGTAATATATTACTATATTTTTAGGGACCCCTCAAAGGTCGGGGCCCTGTGCACGTGCCCCCAATGCCGCCGCGTAAAACAGGCCCTGACAATGGGTGGAAAGCCCAAAAGTTAAAATAAAGCCCAAATCATTCATACGGTAAAACAAGAACCGTGTATCTTCCGATATTTCAGGCCGTTCCAAATGTTGCAGGCCTGTTGGTGGATGATTGCACTGTTAGAATATACTACTAATTTATTTTGGTTCCATTTTAAAGATATGCTAAATGCTGCTTTTTTACAGGCCCTTGTAGAGTATTGCGATATACTTACAATTTCGTCGCCCACTTTCAAGTTATGAGGTGTTGTGGCGTAAAAGCAATTTTGACCTTCATGCTAAATTAAAATATCAACATACTAATAAATTGTTCCTAAATGAAACAAACCTTAACGGCCAGACAAAACATATAACCAGAAGTCAACTTACGGAAACAGTCCTTTATTCGGAATGGAATCAAAACACTCTCCGCACATTTATCTCAACACTATTCAATTCTTTCGTACAGCACCTTCTTAACAACGCTCATCATAATCGCTCACAATAATAGCTCTCAATAATCGCTCTTATCAACACACTTAAATAATCGCTCTCAATAATATCAACACCTCTCTCCTACAACAGATCAGTCGTTGCTTTTTATCTCTTGTTCTTATCTTATTACATGCATACGTCACGTGCATTCAACCTCAATTGTGTTGCCAAACGTATTCGTTTGAAGAAAAAGATATTTCGTTAAGCGTGAAGAAAACTGAGAATAAACTCAAGATTTACATAGAGAAAGAAACTAAAAAAGGAAAGTTAATGTAGAATATACGTCACATCATCTCCCTCGTAATTTTTTTTTTTTTGCCGAAAACCAATCAATTTTGTAGAGGTATCTTTTCAAACAATCTGATCATTCATTCAACCTTTCAGATAAGAACTTACAAAAATTGATGAAGAGATTCGTCGACCTGTAACTGACTTCTCAGTACATATAGTCTGTAGACATCAATAGTTCAATAAACATTCAAAGAAAACTTTCTGTACGATTTCAAATCTTCATCTTATACTTCGTGATAAATACTTTATCAATACGTGTGGAGAACACTCGTCAATATACATATAAGTAGCATAGTAGTCAAAAAACTGCGTATGGCAGGAAAAAAAACTACAACATTTTTAAGGTGATTAATTACGCATTCGTCCACTCCTGATAACTTCTCAGGGAAAACAAAACATTCAAACTAAGTTAAGTGAATATTGTAATACAGTGTAAATTTAGTTAGTTGAAAAAATACTGCACTTGCAGAAAAAAATTCAACACCAACTCAACAAGTGTCAAGCACAAAAAAGGTTAGACATGGAACAACAACACAAAAAACCTTTGATTGCTTGGCGGCCAGGGCCGACTTCGAACTACTCCCATGCATTCGCACATCGAATTGTCAGATGGGATAGGGGAAACCCTGGAAAACCCTATCCTGGGAGTGAAATCTTTATAAATTATCAACAAAAGCAATGCTGATTTTCGTGTTATGCCGCAAAGACAACATGCACAGAATGAAATGACAAGCATTTTGTATTTAAAAAAAATTAATGTGGCGCCACACCAAAAAAGAAAAAAAAAACATTACATACTGACAAGATAATGCATGCGATATTTTGTCTTCAAAGTTTGTCAAAAAAAGTTCTGTGATATTTATTTGTCGTCACATTTTGTGGTAAAAGTTCAGTGATTTTGGTTTTTCTTGAGGACAAAAAGTTCAAATAAATAGTCTCCATAGGCATCAAAGTTCTGTGATACAAGAAAGTTAAAATTATCTTCACAGATCAAAGCTCTATATTGTAAAAAGTTCCTTTGAGCTTGGAAGTCAGTTTAAAAAAAAAACTTAACAGTACCTGTTGCTCGCAAAGAATACCCGTGTGCGGACACGCTGATGTTGTTGTCGGGTCGACAACGGCACTCTAGAGGCTTCACGCTTCGCAGGCTGAGGTTGCAAGTCACTGGATCGCCGGGATGTGTCAGGAATTCCCGCGGACAAGGCAAGCTGACCAGAAGAGGCAGGGTCATCAGGCTGTCGCAAGGAAGTCTCAGGCTGGAGCGAAGAGGTCTCAGGCTGGAGCAAAGAGGTCTCAGGTTGGAGCGAAGAGGTCTCAGGCCGGATCAAGGAGGTTTCAGGCCGGATCAAGGAGGTCTCAGGCCGGATCAAGGAGGTCTCAGGCCGGATCAAGGAAGTCTCAGGCCGCATCAAGGAGGTCTCAGGCTGGCTTGGAGACGAACCCGGAATCTTAGAAAGATGAAGATCCGGTCGTTTCCTTGGTGGTCGAAGAAGCGGTGTGTAACTAAAAGGGCGCTTCCGTGAACGACGAGGAACGATGGAGGAAGGTATAGGCTCCGTCCGTCCCGAGCGAAGATTCCAAGGACGAAAACCTGGTGAATGCAAATGCTGGACTCTATGTCTGGATTGTAGCCCAACACTGGAAGTTGCACTAGGAGACTGTGGAACAGGTAGGGAAATTTCAGGCGGCGGACGCTTTGTAGGTTGAAATGGCACAGATGGCGAAAGAGGACGTTTTTGCCCTACGGCAGATGGATCAAATGTTCCTAAAGTAGGAAGCTGCTCAGCAGAAACAGAAGGAAAGATTTTAGTTCTTAGAGACTGAAGAACCTCAACAATATTGTCTGATGATTCAGATGCAGCAAGAGGTACGGCTCTTTTAGGCACAGGAGAGATGGAACTGCCTGATGAAGAAATGTCAGTTCTTGTACGTTTTAAGTTTTTTGATTGAAAACCAAAGGTAGGCACTACACGTGAAGAAGCAAATGGATTGATTGGAGTATGAGAAGCAGATGAAATAGAACCTCGTTGCACACGACAACAATATCCAGAGGAACTGGAAGCACTAGAACTCTCCTCTTTTGAAAAGGCAGGAGACGGAGGAGTTGAAATAATGACAGCACCCCGAGTGAATGGAATTATGTCAGAATGTGAATCGTTAAGAGTAGAAGCAAAGATCCGCTCAGACGAAGGTAGAGAATCGGACAGGACAGGGGTGGGGTCAATAATTTCATCATCATTTATACATACTTGTGAAGTCCCACCTTCTGCCTGAGGATTCCTACTAGATTTAGGGTAAATAATTGCATCAGTGCTTCTAATAACCCATTTTCTACATTGCTGCACATGGGCAGAATGTAGGGAGCCATCTGGCTTCTTTAATATGACATTATTATTGTACACTTCCACCAATTCAAAGGGGCCTTCATATAAAGGTGCAAATTTTTTAACGAATGTGTGTGCAACGGAGGATTGGAAATGAGTTTCCAATAAGACCAGATCTCCAACTGCGAGATCTGGTTCCCTCCGTTTCGCATAATGGTGCCTAGCTTGGCTTAATTAAGCTCGACTGATAGCAGTCCGTGCCTTTTGCGCAAGTAGCTTTACAGAATCACGTGATGGTCTTTGGTTGAACTCATCGATAATGCCAGTTAAATTCTCAAATGGGGTGCGGATTTTGCGCCCTAGAAAAGTTCCGCTGGCGTAAGCCGCATTGATTCATGAAATGATGAACGAAGGGCGGAACAAAACATTTCACCATGTTCGTCCCAACGCTCATGGTTATTACCAATAAAAGTTGAGATCATCTTTAGCAATGTTATATTCACACGCTCAGCCGGGTTGGCTTGAGGGTGATATGGACTTATGAATTTGTGTTTGATTTGAAGCCTCGCACACATTCGCTCAAATAACTCCGAAATGAACTGAACCCCGTGGTCCGTGACTACGGTATGGGGACAGCCAAATCGAGTGAAAACATTATGTATTAAAATATCACATATTATATCAGCCGTAGCTGCTTTAATGGGGAATGCTTCCACCCATTTAGAAAAATTATCTGTACAACTGAAATATAACGAGATTTAGTTTTAGTTGATAATGGATAAGGGCCCAATAAATCTGTAGAGATAGTTTCAAAAACATAATTATTTGAACTACAAATAAGGTGACCGGCCGGTCGTTTATTATCATAATTGTACTTTTGACAGTACTCACATGAGCGAATGTATGCGAGTATACTATTGTACATGCCCGGCCAGTAGGCTACGTCTCGGAGCTTATTACTCTAAAGTAAGGTCAGGTGATGCGTAACATCACAGCCTCTCCTTGACAAATGTCAACCCCGCCTTCTCGTGGTGCATCCTGTTCCCACTAAAGGGGCTCTGACGACCGCAAATAGCGGTATAACTATACCATCGGGATCAGAGGAAATGCTATCCCACACTCACCAACCCGCTTGGCCAGCGTGGTGAGTTATGGCCAAACACCTCCAAAATGACTCTACAACTTAAATCTTGGCCCTCAGTCTCCGGCAGCTGGAATGTACCTGGCCAAGGCAGCGGCCAGTGCGACATGAAGGCAGAGGGTGCTAAGAATCCCCGGAGGACCGGACTAGGCTGCCATTTGATGCTGACCTTGGCTACCTACAACGGACGCTCCCTATCTTCTGATTCAAGGCTTCTTGAATTGGAAGAGGAACTACAAAGGATCAAGTGGGACATCGTCGGGCTGAGTGAGGTAAGGAGAAAAGGAGAAGATCTCATTGAACTGAAAAGTGGACATCTCTTCTATTATCGTGGGACAGATACTGGCAGAACTAGTGGTGTTGGATTTATAATAAACAAGAAACTGAAGGATAAAGTGGTACAAGTTGAAAGTTCCTCTGACAGAGCTGCACGATTCGTTATCCAACTATCGAGAAGATACCAGGCTCAGATTATTCAAACTTATGCACCCACCACAAGTCATCCTGAAGAAGAAATTGAAGAATTTTATGAGGAAATTCGTCATCTAAATAATAAAGGTAAGCAGCACTTGAAGATAATTATGGGAGATTTCAATGCAAAAATAGGGCACCGGCAACAGAATGAAACTTCAGTAGGTAAATTCGGTCACGGCAACAGAAACCAGCGTGGAAATACTCTCGTTGAATTTGCAGAGGCAGAAGGATTTTTCATCTTGAATTCCTTTTTCAAGAAAAAGCCACACAGGAAATGGACATGGAGACATCCAATTGGGACGACAAGTGAAATTGATTTTATTATGTGTAACAAAAAATTCGTCATCGAAGACTGCAGTGTGCTAAACAAGTTCAACACAGGTAGTGACCATAGATTGGTGAGATGTAAGATGCACCTCAACACTATACTGGAACGTGGCAAGCTCATAAGACAAACAAAATGTATTGACATAACCAACCTTAAAAAACACCATAATACTTTCAAGTTGGAACTGCAGAACAGGTTCTCTGCTTTAGAAGGCCTAACATCGGAAGAAGTGGATATTTCTGAAGTTAACAGAAAAGTAACCAAAGCTCTTATGGAAACAGCAACAAAATTAGCTGGGTCTAAGAACAAGTTGCATGTAAACAAATTATCAGGAAAAACCAAAATGTTGATGCAAAAAAGAAGAGAGATGAGGACAACTAAAGAAGATGTGACTTCCAAAGTGGAATATATAGAGCTATGCAAGACAGCACGAAAAAGTATCACTGAAGACGTAAGGAAATTCAACTGTGAGCTAGTGAGGAAAGCAATTGAAAACAACCAAAGCCTAAAGATAGCAAAGGGACATCTCAGTAAGGGAAGAAAACAGATTATGGCTCTGAGAAAAGAAAATGGTTCTATAACAAGAAATAGAGGCGAAATTTTGACAAGAGTGAAAGATTTCTACTCCAAACTATATGAAAGGGATGATACATGTACTCCAGACATCATGAAAGGTACCAGAGTTCTTCCAGTCCTCCCAGCAGAAGTTGCTCATGCAATCAAGAACATGAAGCGGGGGAAAGCTCCAGGAGAAGATGGAATTACTATAGACATCATACAAGAAGCAAGTGGAGAAATTGAAACAGTACTCACCCAAATTTTCACTCGATGCCTTAATGAAGGGAAGATTCCTGAGGATTGGAACAATGCTGAAATGATCCTGCTACATAAAAAAGGTGACATTGAGGATCTCAGGAACTACAGACCTATCAGCCTCCTATCAGTGGTTTATAAAATCTTCACTAAAGTTCTTTCACACCGCTTGAAGGTAACACTGGACATGGCTCAACCGAGAGAACAAGCTGGATTCAGGAGTGGCTACAGCACAATAGATCATATCCACGTACTGAGAGAACTAATTGAAAGAGCGAGGGAATATGAACTTCCATTGTGCATGGCTTTTATCGATTATGAAAAAGCCTTTGATTCGGTGAAACCATCAGCAGTTACCACGGCTCTGAAATCCTGCGGTATTGAAGATGCATACATTAATATTATTAATAACATCTATGAAAATGCAAGTGCAAAGATTCGGCTGTTTGAAAATACAACACACATAAAAATTGGAAAGGGAGTGAGACAAGGTGACACCATATCTCCGAAGCTCTTTAATGCCACATTGGAAAATGTCTTTCAATCACTGAACTGGGAAAACAAAGGGATAAAGATTAATGGAGATTATCTAACCCACCTTCGTTTTGCTGATGACGTAGTCATTTTTGCAACTACCCCATCAGAGCTGCAGAGTATGATCCAGGAACTTGCTGACAAGAGTAAAGAAGTGGGATTAAAAATGAACTTTCAGAAGACAAAAGTGATGTTCAATGCTTTTACAAGAAATGAAGATTTATCGATTGATGGAGAAAAACTGGAGATAACAGATACGTATGTTTATCTTGGACAGCAGATATCAAGTGAGGGTCACATTGATGAAGAAATTAATCGGCGTACAAAACTTGCCTGGAGAGCTTTTAGAAGAAACAGCATA
Source organism: Macrothele yani (assembly GCA_039090855.1). Taxonomy (NCBI): domain Eukaryota; kingdom Metazoa; phylum Arthropoda; class Arachnida; order Araneae; family Macrothelidae; genus Macrothele; species Macrothele yani. The sequence goes on along the minus strand of CM077017.1, from coordinate 78,120,016 downwards.
ATTTTCAAGAGCAATATGCCATTATGTCTTAAAAGAAAAGTGTTTGATCAATGCATCCTTCCAGTGCTTACGTATGGTGCAGAGACGTGGACCTTAACTAAAAGAGACATACAAAGGCTGCAGACAACTCAAAGAAGCATGGAGAGGTGCATGCTTGGTATAACCAGGAGAGATAAGAAGAGGAACTCGTGGATCCGAAAAATGACGAGAGTGGAAGACATCATGATCAGAGTTAAATCCCTGAAATGGCAATGGGCTGGACATACTGCCAGAAGGACAGACCATAGATGGACAGCCGAAATTTTAGATTGGATTCCAAGGGACAGGAAAAGACCCAGAAAAAGACCACATGGGAGATGGGTGGATGAAATTCCTAAATATGCGGGAGTGACATGGAGGAGACTGGCACAAGACAGACCGTTGTGGAGGAAACTTGGGGAGACCTTCGTCCAGCAGTGGATTGATAATGGTTGACAATGATGATGATGATGATATCAGCCGTAGCTGCTTTAATGGGGAATGCTTCCACCCATTTAGAAAAATTATCTGTACAACTGAAATATAACGAGATTTAGTTTTAGTTGATAATGGATAAGGGCCCAATAAATCTGTAGAGATAGTTTCAAAAACATAATTATTTGAACTACAAATAAGGTGACCGGCCGGTCGTTTATTATCATAATTGTACTTTTGACAGTACTCACATGAGCGAATGTATGCGAGTATACTATTGTACATGCCCGGCCAGTAGGCTACGTCTCGGAGCTTATTACTCTAAAACTCAGCTCTCGAGTTTACAAATTTTTTATAATACAAAATACCATCGATGATCTCATAATTTCGACTACGACCAGCTAAAGAAGGTTCACTTGGAGCAGAAGAACCAGCGAGTAAGAAATTATAAATTTCCCCAAAATCTGGATCATTCGGCAGTTCAAAAATTATTTGCTCCCTTGAAGTTATTTCCGAAAGAAGAAATAGGGAGGGAATTTCAGAATCCGCCTGAGCACCAGAACTGACCGGACAGCGAGACAGTGCGTTAGGCAGTTGGTTTGACTTGCCAGGGCGATACTGAATTTGAACATTATATTCCTGAAGTCGAAGTGTCCATTTTAACAATCTTCGAGACAGATTCTTTGCTGTGGTTAAATATTGTAATGCCGAATGATCCGTAATAACATTGGCAGTTAAATGATTGAGATAGCATTTAAATTTGTTGAGAGCAAATAAAATAGCTAAGCATTCTCGCTCAGTAGCAGAGTAATTACGTTCTGCTTTATTAAGAATTCGAGAGGCATATGCAATAGGATGCCCTCGTTGAGATAGACCAGCTCCTAGACCAACACCTGATGCATCGGTAAAGATATTAAATACTTTGGCATGGTTAGGAAAGGCTAACACAGATGGCGAAACCAAGGCATGTTTAACAGTATTAAACGCAGTCTCTGCCTCTGTGGACCAAGCAAAGTGTCTATATTTTCGTTTCAAAGCGAATAAAGGTTCGCATAGAGTAGCGTACCCCGGAACGAACTGTTGGTACCACCCGGTCATGCCTAGAAATCGCGACAATTCTTTCGCCGACTTAGGCCTCGGAAAGTCCGAAATTGGCTTTACCTTTGAGTCATCAGTTAGAAGACCTTTAGGGGTAATTTTCAGTCCGAGATATACGAGTTCGTTCCGGCCAATTTGACATTTGCTAGGCTTTAACGTCAAACCTGCATTATGTAGCAGTTGGAAAACTTGGTCCAACAGAGACAGATGCTGTTCAAAAGTTTCAGAAGAGACGATAATATCGTCCAGATAAACATGGACATTAGGTCCGAGTACAGGACGTAAGACTGGATCCATTAAGCGCTGAAACGTTGCAGGAGCATATGCCAAACCAAAGGGCATTTGTAAAAAATCATATGCTCCAAACGGGGTAATAAATCCAGTTTTTTCAACGGAATCTGGGTGGACAGCCACCTGCCAATAGCCACTAGCTAAAGCCAATGTTGATAGCCAGTTTGTTGACGATAAGTCCTGGAGAATATCACTAATTCTAGGCAATGGGTAATTGATAGCTTTGGTTACCGCATTGAGTTTTCGGTAATCTATTACGAAGCGATACTCTCCAGATTGTTTTTTTGGAACAAGAAAAGCAGGTGCTGCCCAAGAAATAAGTGATTATTTAATTATCCCCGAAAGGAGCATGTCCTGTATTTGTCTTTGGAATTCAGCTTTCTTCTGGTTCGGACATGGATAAGGCTTACATGCAAAGGGTTTGGCTCCTTCTGTATCAATAGTATGATACACCACCTGTGTAAACCCTGGTTTATCAGAGAATAACCCTGGTCTGCTGCGTAAAACCTGACCAAGTTCGCTTTTATTTTCAGGCAATAATTTGTCACTTGCAAGAACTGCAGAAAAATCAATTGGCTCTTCTGGGGTGGGAGGACTAATCTCAGGCATTAAGATTAGGCCATGTTCGAAATCAAGGGTGAGCTTAAACATTTTAATGAAATCCACCCCCAGAAGGCAATCCACGGGTAACTCTTGGATTAAAAAAAGTATAAGAAACTTGAAATTTGCCAGTCTTGAGAGGTAAATTAACTGATCCAGAGATTGCAAAGATATTATTGTCTGCACCTTGCAGACATTGCTGGGAGGGCTCGACACAAGCATTTGGAAAGGTAGCAGCACAGAAATCAAAATTTAATGCCGAGATGTCAGATTCATAATCAATTTTAGTAGACACCACCACTTTGCCCAATGTCACAAGAATATCAGGCAAAAGCGGAGCTTGAATAGTTAATAAGAGAGATTTGAGGTCTTCAGAAAAACGAGGAGATAGACTCGACCCATCTACCTCTTTTAGAAGTTTAAATTGTCATGAAATTTATTAGAATGTCTAGATTGATTGTGGAAATGTGGCGAACCACCAGGACGTGCCGAATTGTAACGTACAGGAGAGAGAGCATTATTATTATTAGGCTGGCCTTGCCCCCCAACACGGTGTTTTGGATATGTCTGGTCCACCGGGTAGTAACTATCCCGGGGACGAGAAACTTGGGTGTCCTGATTTCCATAATGGCCAGGATGTGGCACCTCTGGTACCCGACGATGCGGCGGCACGTATCTAGACTGCTGATAGGTGTTTCTAGGCAGATTGAAAAATTGTCTTTGATGAATGTTCTGGTTTGGCTGCTGATACCTGTTGTTTTGAATATGAGGTTCACGGTACTGCGTAGGTTGGCGGTACTCGTGAACCTATGAAGATTGACCATTGCTGTGGCGGTCTTCATAGACTCGAACGAGTTTTAAGCACTCGTGAATGGAGACAGGACGTCGAACTTCCAGATAATCCTGCAGGAAGGGATCCAGCTGCTGTAACAACGTGTCACAAATCTCAGACTCGGCTGCAGCGGGATCTCATAATTTGTAAAGTCGGAATGTTTCCAGGGCGAACGAAACTGGGTTATCTGACGTTCGCTGTCGCCTGGGAAACAATTGTTGTGCAAGGCCGGCCTTATTGGCTCCAGAAGGAAAGACATCTAAAAAGTCAGCTCAAAATTGCTGATAGGAACCCTCTGGGTTCATTCGACGCCACTGTCTGTACCAGACTTTTGCCGTGTCTTGCAAACATGTGCCAGCAATAGGTATCTGACAGTCTTCAGGAACATTATAAAGGTCAAAATGATCGTCCAGATCCCCCAAAAACCTAAGCGAACCGCTGTTTCCCCTAAAAATAATAGAACCCGCATGGGGTACGTAATGAGCATGAATTTTGCTGCTTCTCATGGGGGTTGGTGGAGTAAATATTTTTTGAGGCACTGCGGTCGAAGTACGTGGTACATAGGCTTCGTACCTCGCGTACTCACTGTCTGGTAAGTCAGAACCGCAGGCCTGGTATAGAGCGCTTGGTGAGTTATGAGGAACTCTATAACGCTGAGTACATATATTGTCAGCTGTAGAGTTATGAGCCTCATGGTTATGTTGATGGAAGAGACCGATAGGATCAGTTACGTTAGCCATCTTCCGTGACATCTATGGATCTGTTCGAAGGAAAGTTCGGGCGCCAATGTGGCGTAAAAGTAGTTTTGACCTTTACGCTAACTTAAAATGTTAACATACTAATAAATTGTTCCTAAATGAAACAAACCTTAACGGCCAGACAAAACATATAACCAGAAGTCAACTTACGGAAACAGTCCTTTATTCGGAATGGAATCACAACACTCTCCACACATTTATCTCAACACTATTCAATTCTTTCGTACAGCACTTTCTTAACAACGCTAATCATATTCGCTCACAATAATAGCTCTCAATAATATCAACACCTCTCTCCTACAACAGATCAGTCGTCGCTTTTTATCTCTTGTTCGTATCTTATTACATGTATACGTCACGTGCATTCAACCTCAATTGTGTTGCAAAACGTATTCGTTTGAAGGAAAAGATATTTCGTTAAGCGTGAAGAATACTGAGAATAAACTCAAGATGTACACAGGGAAATAAACTAAAAAAGGAAAGTTATTCTAGAATATACGTCACAGTGTCCATGATATTTTCCCACCCAATAAAGCGTTATTAGCTGAAATTCCCCGAATGCCATTTTTTTCCAGGTCAACAGCAGGAAAAGAATTTCGTCCACACAAGCAGTGACGTTGGTACATTTAAATGTTAATGGTGGGAGCTACCTAATGATTTCGGCACATAGCGGCGCAAGATTTATCACTTGTTTCCGATAGCCAAAGTCTTCACGGGAGGCTTGGGATGCAAACAAACATAGTAAGCTGAAAAGAAATAAAAATCATGTTCATGTCAAAACAAAGTTCTTTTGTTTTCACGCAATCTTCTCCTTCCGTGGTGTTGAAAATAGGAGCGATTTTAAGTATCTGATCACCTTTAAGCTCACTGATTAAAGCATTTCGTTATTGTATTAAATTGTCAATAATTCCCAAACCACACTAAAACATCGCTGAAGTGTACGAGCATAATTTAAAAAATCAGATTCCAAAATATAGCATAAAGATTTCTTTTTATCATTTAGTGTTAAATATGTAACTACCACTGTTAAAATGAACATGTTTAATAAATTTTGGCTATGAAATTGTTAGAGCATCCCTAATAAAGTGTTTGCTTAGTTACCTTTATGAGATGCACACACACAAAAAGAAAATGCAGCCTTTATGTACGCCGAGAAAGGAACCACAGCTGAAGAACTTAGCACGCATGTTAATTTATGTTAATTTCAACATGTTAGAACCAAAATTTCTTATCTAATAGGCCCACTGAAAGGAATTCCGGTAAAAGTTTCCAATGTACAATACAAAGGAATTAATTGATATTCAATATATAAATATTTTTGCATTTAATAAACTAAACACTATGATGTTTTCGAAAGTTTCCTTTGCATAACTACTACTTAAGTATAAGTTGCATAATGTCAGCTCGAGAAAGTAAAAGTAAGATAAAGTATATTCAAGTGTTTATGTACTCTCTCAAATCAGACTGTGGATCAAGGCAACTATATTCGAATAATTATGTTGCAAATTCTAAGGCTGATGTTCGGAGATAACATATATTTCAGAATAGCGTTTTTTTTTGTGACCTAAATACTCCGATCGCAATTTGCATCTACTACAAAAATGGGTAGAACTTTTGCACACACCCAATACAATAAAATTCGGCAAAAGAAATAATATAAATTAAACGGTGTTTCTCTTTTCTTAAAGATAAAGAAAATATGAATATAATAAAGCTTGTATTTGTACCACATTTTGTGATCCATTTTACGGTATGTATTGTCTGTGGACGTACTGCCTTCCTAAGATCTTCAAGTGTTTTTCGTATCGCTTCTAGTGCATTCATCAATGTAGGAAATAATTATATGTCATTTAAAAAGGTTTTTAAAGAAATTAAATTTTCTTGAGTGAGCATGAAAACTGTTGCCAGTTTTCGGAAAACAGTGTCTAAAATTTACTCAGTGTCAAAAAACAATAAATATATTTAACAGAGAGTGCTATCGCAATGACCCTGAACCTTTACACTGTTGAGTGCACAGTATTAACTTTTGAAGAAGTTGCTTTCAATGTGTTGTTCTAAAGAAACAAACATGTATTCATATAAGTTAAAGTCTGTCATCCCGAAGCACTGAAGATCGATCAAAAAGGTGCAAGTCCTCTAATAAAAATAAATTTCATAATATTCTACCAAACATGTACTTCGAATGCACCGAAATCAAAAAGAAGTACAAATGGTTTGCGAAAACCAAAGATACAAAAGATTGTACTATTCTGATTGTTCATCCTACTGGCGAACATTAGTTATCCTCGTCAGGAAAATATAAAATATTCATCAAAGTTTTAAAGTAGTGCCCGGCAAAAAGCATTCCAAGACGTACTGCAATATAAAAATTGAAAATGAAAGACTCACTTGATTCTTATATTTAAAACATTTTACGAATATTACACCGCACAACATGTACTTCCTTTTTGATACGTGGCTAAAATTGGAATTTCTTAAAATGCAATTGATAAATAACATTTGAGAAACATATACTAGCAAGAGAAATATCCAAAATTTATGGAACGTCACACAGTATGTAACAGTGGGATTTATAAGATACCGCGTAGCGTGGAATTAAGAAATTTCGGGAAGACAGTACTTTCATGGACCCAGTAAAACCATGAACTTTATCAGTCGAAGTTGGTAGATGCATTGCATTTAGAAAACATTTGTATATTTACCTTATCTTTCTCTGATTTCAACAAGGTTGTTTAACCCTTTAAGCGGCCCGTCTACGTGAACTTGTTTTTGCCAAAAATCGACGGAAGCTGCAGGGATTATGTTTCCAAATTCTCCACTCTCCTGGAACCTGAAATGTTCCCATTTCGGCGGGCATTTCGCTTTCCTTCCAAACCAATTGCTGACCCCTTCTCACTCAGCAGGGTGCAACACAAACCTGTCACAGGAGATTTCCCCTCTCATCAAGTGCTTTATTTGTGTTCTATGAGAGGCGAGAAGAGACCCCCACATTCCCAATTATCTCTTCTGCCTGAAGATCACAGGCCAGTTGCTGAGTCATTCTGTAAAAAAACGGGGTAAGTCCGTTAGGTGTAGTCCCCCGCCAATAAAAATCTTGTCCTTCATTGCTCAGATGAAGGAAACAAGGACAACTTCAAAATACTTTATTCCAGCAAAAGGCTAAGTTGAAAAAGTAAAATCTCTCAGAACACAGTTTAATCATTTAAAGATTTATTTTAATTGGTAATGCCGTTCCTTCTGTATTTCTGTAAAAGACAGAAACGAGCTGTTAAATATATGATATCGGTCAAAGAAAGATCTTATTCCCCTTAGTTATTGCATTAATACATGCTAGAAGGCAATTGGAATCTTTCGCGTGGGGGCTCTAGTGGGATACCGAAGTTTTTGGGGTACCCAGAATTTTCTACCACTACCTATGCTTTTTATCCAGAAAAATGAAGGACTCATGGGTTGTTTTAAACAAAGCTTCAAGTGCAGTCTTTATCTTCAGCCCATTTACAGAGCTCATGGATCTATAATGAGCGTCCAATTTTCTGTAGCACAAATTTACAGTTTAATGAGCAATAACGGAAATATTTTTTTCAAAATTAGTACAAATAGAAAAAATAGATAATAGAATAGAAATTTGGAAAAAAATGCTCCCCATTTTTGTGATTCACTGAAAAGAAATCTGTGAATGCCTTTTCATATTTCAAGGAACCGGTGAATGACTTCATTTTTTAAGCTATCGATGAATGACTTTTCTCTCAGAATGAATGTCATATCCTTTATTGTAAAAGCAAATATTATTAATTAAGTGTTATACGATACAATTCGTTCGGTAAGCTGTAGGCAAATAACTTAATATAATTCAAAATTAACTCGTGAAAGTTGATGTGAATTAAACCTTGTTTTTACTTAGCTATTTCATTGATGCATGTGTCTGCTTTTTAACAATATAATAAATAGGTTTCTTTCTCTCTATCTCTCTCTCTCCCTCACACACATACACATACGCACAATCTGATTAAACGAAGCTGCAGGTGAAATCTTTACTTGCAGCCCATTCAACTACTTGGTGGCGTATGGAGCATTGATGATCATTATTTCCTGTAGCACGGATTTTCAGTTGGAATAGCAATAGTGGAATTCGTTTTGTTTTTCAGTTTAACAAAAATAAAATGGAATCAAAATTTGGGAAAAAATACGCCTAATTTTTGTGACTCCCTGAACAGTAAACAGTGATGTACTTCATTTTTAAGCGATCGGTGAATTAATTTTTTCTCAGAAGCATGTCATGTTCTTTGTTATGAAAGCATAGATTATTTAGTTTTAGATTGATTTCATTCGTTCTGAAAGCTACTCAGACAATGCAACAAATATGAATATAACATGACGCACTTTGTTTGTTGGATTTCTTGTTGGACCACCCCATTTAAGAAATTCTGTGCGCGCCATTGTGGAACATTTAATCACATGCAAACGGGATTTCCTGGATGTCACGGATGTGCAGTGCATGGTCGTAGCTCTGAGCTTCCGCCCGCCAGAATTGTACTCAGACTAATCCTCCTTATTTGTTGCACTTGCTCATGAAAACTGTAGATCCAAAGTTTTCCTCCTATTTTATATCACGGCATTCAATTATAAAAGCTTCGCAGTGTGATAATCTCATCGTTAACCACAGTGCGAATGAAACAGGATCGACGCAGTGCTCATTTTCACTTTTTAATGAAAGATAATTGAAGATGTATATGATAAAAACTAATTCTTTAATAAAAAATAATTATAAGAATGTTTTTATGTCATATAAAACAATACAAAATTATCTCTGATGAAAAATATTTGTAAATACATGTGATATAAAAATAAATCTTCAACAAAAACATCTACATTACTTGAAATATTTCGTTTAATCATAACTACTGCCTTCCCTCCAATTGTGGGGAAGTCTATATCAATGAAGTTAGGCATATTTAATAGAAAACTTGTGCTGAATAAAGAGAAAAGAAATATTGTATATATATATATTTTTCGGTCTTCAAAATGCCTGAAAATATTTTTCTAGTTTTCAAATATTTGTACAGAAGTTTAAAAAATCGAGTACCTTTTCCTCATGATTTCCTTTTTTTCCGAGAAGGGGGGAGGGACAGGAGAACAGTACGTAGCGATTTTTATGTAGCTTTATTCGACTTTGCATTCTGTAATAACAATACCAGTAATACTCTTCATTCATTTTGAATTTTGCAAGCATTATACAATGCCTAAACTGTGTGATTTTTTTTTCTGTGTCCGGTATATCATCCCAAAATGAAGCTGGCTTTGCCATACCGTTGTGTTCAAAGTTGCATCCCTCGCGAATTTTCTGCTACAGAGGTGAAAGTAATTCGAATCTTTTAACAGGACGTTCGAAAAAGACTATTTCTGTTACATCTAAAAATTATAATTATTTTTCTCTTAACATGACTTAAAAGGCTATTAATTTGGGAAGTATGCAATTTTCGTTCATTTCAGCTTCTTCCACAGATCATCCGCTGAAGTTCGAAAACTAGAATATTTTGTAATGCAGTACTCGTAACCCTGAAAAGACACAAAGAGTTTCAGCTGGCCGTGCAGTAAAGCATTGAGAACAGGAGAACTCGTTCGCGCAAAATCCTGTGAAAAGAACTTGGGCTTGTTAGTGGGTGCGCCTCCCCTCTCCCCAGCCAGACAAAACAGTGAAACTGTGTTAGTTCTACTTATATTCGCAAACGGTAATCGACGTAGGAGGTTAAATTGATTTACAAGCCCTAATCCTCCGGCTTCTTGTTCTTCACGAACGTGTACCTAGCAGATATCCCGACTCTTTATTGACGGTACTTTATAGTTCTACATACCTGAGATAGACGTGAAGGGTGCCTTCGCTTGGGAAACTAAATCCGTTATACATATGGTTTATAAATAGAAAGATGTGTCGTCTGCACCGTAGTTGTAGAGCTTAAAGACGCTAGTGAGAAAATAAACAAGATTCACTCCTAAACTATCGTAGGTATAGTGCTAATTTAACGGCGGAGATCCCAGTGCATCGCAAAAATCTGCTCCGAACACCAGCCATAAAAGTTAAAATTTTAGGATACAGAGTTTGGTAGAGGGACCTACTGTTGAGTTTCATCTGTATTATTATAAATTTCTAAAGCTTTCAACTGCCACACCGGCATAACTGAAAATGGCAAATACACACAAAAGCAAGTGCCTTTAAAAACGTTCAGAAAAAAAAATGACAGAAGCTTGTTTTCCTCATTGGTAAATTTTATCGGTACCGGACACAGCAACATTTGATTTTCAGGACGCACATTCCACCGACAGGATAAAATGTGGAGAACACAAGATCATAATTTCGTACTATTCGCGTTATTAATCGACGCGCCCTTCCTGATCCTACACAAAATAATCATAAAACTTTAACAAAATTGAACAGCAGACTTTTTGGTCAAAAGGGATTTTTTTCTGTCGTTTTTTTTCACGGTAGTCGTTAAACCTTAAACAAAGAAAGAAAGATCAGAATTGTCCTTCTCTTTGTACTTTACACTTTTGGCACAAACCACATAGTAATTACACAGGAAAAAGAGCTAAGGAAGAATCCCACAACACTATAATGCACTAAATATCTCAATTAAAAGGAACACAAATTTATGAGAGTCGTTATGAGTCATAACTCGGAATGTTTACTCGGAGCAGTCAAATGGACGATTATTATACGGTCCCTTAATATCTTTGTGTCCTATTCTCTGGGTGACCAATTCTCCGTTGGTCAGCTCTCCGGGTGGCAAGTTCTATGGTGGACACTTCTCCTACACCCATGTCATCACTGTCAACCGTTATCAATCCACTGCTGGATGAAGGTCTCCCTAAGTTTCTTCCACAACGATCTGGCTCAAACCAGTCTTTTCCAGGTCCCTCCCTCATGCTTTCGAATTTCATCTATCCATCTCCCATGCGGTCTTCTTCTGGGTCTTTTCCTGTACCGTGGAATCCAGTCTAAAATTTCGGTTGTACATCGATGGTCCGTCCCTCTGGCAATATATCCAGCCCATTGCCGTTTCTTGGATTTTACCCTGATCATGCCGGCTTTCACTCATGTCATTTTCCTTATTCATGAGATCCACTTCTTTTCTTTCGTGGTTACATCCAGCTTCTTTTCAGTTGCTGCATTTTTTGTATGCCTTTTTTTCGTTAAGGTCCATATCGCCGCTCCGTATGCAAACACTGGAAGGATGTATTAATTAAACACATTTCTTTAGGACATAATAGCATATTGCTCTGAAAAAATGCACTATTTCCTCCAAAAGCACTCCAATCAAGTTTTATACGCAGGTTAATTTGTTCATCAATGGGACCTTCGGTTGATATCTACTGTCCAAGGTGAATGAAGGTATTGGTGAATGTAGATATCCAGCTTCTCCCTATCAATCAATAAATCTGCATTTCTTCTAAAAGCATTGAACATCATGAACGGAATACAAGATTACAACATATTTAGAATACAAATTTGGAAGACGTGAATCCGTTTTTTGGTGTAAATATGGCATGGATGGTAAATCAGATAATATCCGAAAACTTGCAAATTTCGTAGTCCTGCAGCGGGAATCGAAACTGCGTCTCCCTCCGGGGGACGCGGGTTCGATTCATCAGGAGACGCGGGTTCGATTCCCGCTGCAGGACGACGAAATTTGCAAGTTTCGGATATTAGCTGACTGACCATCCATGTCCTATTTACGCCAAAGAACGGAATCATATCTTCAAAATTCGCATTGTACATCAGTTTTTTTTCGTCTACAAGTTAATTTTTAATTCCACTTCTTCACTCTTGTCAGCAAGTTCTTCGAACATACCCTAAAGTTCTGAAGTGCCAGTTCCAAAAATGACTACGTCTACAGCAAAACGAAGGCGAATTAAATAATTTCCATTAATCTTTATCTCTTTGCTTTTCCCAGTTCAGTGACTGAAGAACATTTGCAATGTGACATTGAATAGTTTGGGAGATACAAACACCTGATGACCGATATATTGCTTCAAACATCCGATCATTGATATATTTATATCTATTTATCACTTTTTCTTATTTATTTAAACATATCAAATGTTTAGATTGTAACAAAAATTTGGCTGAAAAAGTATAGGGGCTTTGCGGAGTTTCATGTGTAGCATAATTTCTTTTATGGGTAATTATCATCTTTAAACATAAATGAAATATCAAGCATTTAACGGAAAGCGTCGTAAAAAGGACTTAGGCCATTTTGTTGATGCAAGCATATAAGGGTTGATGTTCTGTGTCTCCTATACCAATTTTAGAATCTATGCTTGAACACACCTCACCTTAAAACTCCACTGTAAAAGTTAAATTTTGTTAAAAAGTCCAAGGCATAGGAATTTTTTAAGCGTTATAGGTTCAGTGTGTTATTGCTTCCTGATGAAATTTGATTTCAAGCTCACACATACGAGATATTAAAATTGCTGCATTTCTTCGAACAAGTCTGTTGTGAAATTATATATACATATATAGACAACTCAAAGAGGCCTGTAGAGATGCATACAATTAACCTGCGTATAAAACTAGGAGAGATAAGAAGAGTAATTGGTGGATCAGAATAATGACAAGAGTGGAAGACCTCATGATCAGAGTAAAATCCCTGAAATAGCAATAGGCTGGACATATTGCCAGAAGGCTAGACCATCGATGGACAGCCAAAATTTTAGACTGGATTCCAAGGAACATAAAACGACACAGAAGAAGACCACATGTGAGATGGCTGGATGAAATTCAAAACTATGCGGGAGTAACATGGAGGAGACTGGCACAAGACTGAATAATTTTATGAGGAAATTCGTCATCTAAATAATAATGATAAGCAGCACTTGAAGATAATTATGGGAGATTTCAATGCAAAAATAGGGCAACGGCAACAAAATGAAACTTCAGTAGGTAAATTCGGTCACGGCAACAAATACCAGCGTGGAATTACTCTCGTTGAGTTTGCAGAGGCAGAAGGGTTTTTCATCTTGAACTCCTTTTTCAAGAAAAAGCCACACAGGAAATGAACATGGATACATCCAAATGGGACGACAAGTGAAATTGATTTTATTATGTGTAACAAACAATTCGTCATAGAAGACTGCAGTGTGCTAAACAAGTTCAACACAGGTAGTGACCATAAATAGGTGAGATGTAAGATGCACCTCAACACTAAACTTGAACGTGGCAAGCTCATAAAACGAACAAAAGGTATTGACATAACCAACCTTAAAAAACACCATAATACCTTCAAATTGGAACTGAAGAACAGATTCTCTGCTTCAGAAGGCCTAACATTGGAAGAAGTGGATATTTCTGAAGTTAACAGAAAAGTAACCAAAGCTCTTATGGAAACAGCAACAAAATTAGCTGGGTTTAAGAACAAGTTGCATGTGAACAAATTATCAGGAAAAACCAAAATGTTGATGCAAAAAAGAACAGAGATGAGGACAACTAAAGAAGATGCGACTTCCAAAGGGGAATATATAGAGCTATGCAAGACAGTGTGAAAAAGTATCAATGAAGACGTAGGGAAATTCAACTGTGAACTAATGAGGAAAGCAATTGAAAACAACCAAAGCCTAAAGATAGCAAAGGGACATCTCAGTAAGGGAAGAAAACAGATTATGGCACTGAGAAAAGAAGATGGTTCTGTCACAAGAAATAGAGGCGAAATTTTGACAAGAGTGAAAGATTTCTACTCCAAATTATTTGAAAGGGATGATACATGTACTCCAGACATCATGAAAGGTACCAGTACCAGAGTTCTTCCAGTCCTCCCATCAGAAGTTGCACATGCAATCAAGAACATGAAGCGGGTAAAAGCTCCAGGACAAGATGGAATTACTGTAGACATCATACAAGAAGCAAGTGGAGAAATCGAAACAGTACTCGCCCAAATTTTCACTCGATGCCTTAATGAAGGGAAGATTCCTGAGGATTGGAACAACGCTACAATGATCTTGCAACATAAAAAGGTGACATTGAGGATCTCAGGAACTACAGACCTATCAGCCTCCTATCAGTAGTTTATAAAATCTTCACTAAAATTCTTTCACACCGTTTGAAGGTAACACTGGACATGGCTCAACCGAGAGAACAAGCTGGATTCAGGAGTGGCTACAGCACAATAGATCATATCCACGTACTGAGGGAACTAGTTGAGAGAGCGAGGGAATATGAACTTCCATTGTGCATGGCGTTTGTCGATTATGATACGGCCTTTGATTCAGTGAAACCATCAGCGTTTACAATAGCTTTGGAATCCTGCGGTGTCGAAAATGCATAAATTAATATTATTAATAACATCTATGAAAATGCAAGTGTAAAGGTTCGGCTTTTTGAGTATACAGCACACATAAAACTGAGACAAGGTGACACCATATCTCCGAAGCTCTTTAATGCCACATTGGAAAATGTCTTTCAATCACTGAACTGGGAAAACAAAGGGATAAGGATTAATGGAGATTATCTAACCCACCTTCGTTTTGCTGATGACGTAGTCATTTTTGCAACAACTCCATCAGAGCTCCTGAGTATGATCCAGGAACTTGCTGACAAGAGTAAAGAAGTAGGATTAAAAATGAACTTTCAGAAGACAAAAGTGATGTTCAATGCTTTCACAAGAAATGAAGATTTATGGATTGATGGAGAAAAGCTGGAGATAACAGACACGTACGTTTATCTTGGACAGCAGATATCAATTGAGGGTCACATTGATGGAAGAAATTCATCGGCGTACAAAACTTGCCTGGAGAGCTTTTGGAAGAAACGGCATAATTTTTAAGAGGAATATGCCATTATGTCTTAAAAGAAAAGTGTTTGATCAATGCATCCTTCCAGTGCTTACGTATGGTGCAGAGACGTGGACCTTAACTAAAAGAGATGTACAAAGGCTGCAGACAACTCAAAGCAGCATTGAGAGGTGTATGCTTGGTGTAACCAGGAGAGATAAGAAGAGGAACTTGTGGATCCGAAAAGTGACAAGAGTGGAAAACATCATGATCAGAGTTAAATCCCTGAATTGTTAATGGGCTGGACATACTGCCAGAAGGACAGACCATCGATGGACAGCCGAAATTTTAGATTGGATTCCAAGGGACAGGAAAAGACCCAAAAGAAGACCGCATGGGAGATGGGTGGATGAAATTCGAAAGTATGCGGGCGTGGCATTTAGGAGACTGGCACAAGACAGACCTTTGTGGAGGAAACTTGGGGAAACCTTCGTCCAGCAGTGGATTTATAATGGTTGACAATGATGATGATGATAATAAATCCGAGTACTAATTTTATCTTTTAATTGCATAGATCTGTTAAGAAAAAAGGGGCTGCAGACACAGAAGAAACTCTCGAAAAAATGGAAATAAATTGACTAGAAATGTTAAATATTTTTATGGAAGAAACTGGGGAGAAGAAAAGAGGGAAAATTTTCTGCATTTGTCTTCGTACAAAGCATGCTGGTCGACAACCGACCTACTGTTTTCTCCTGTTAAATTAAAGAAATTCGCCTTCGTGTCTTGTGTGTTTTATCTACTTTTCATTCCTCACACATATCTGACTATCTGTTCTCATTAATAGTTCAAATCCCTGCTGTTTTCATTTTAAATAGCAAAGCACTTTTGAAAAGTCCTAAAATAAAGTAATTTTCGAAATTTCATTTTTGTTTTCAGTACCACCTGATGAGAAAGTTCATGTAAAGAAATTCATGTTATATCCTTTAAATTCGTTTTAGGTCGCTGTTGCAAACCGAAAGATCAGTTTCACAGTGGATTTCCTATTTCTTTAAACAAAATCGCATTAATTAAATATTTTAAATTTAAAAGATTGTGTTGCCAGAAGTAATGTTTTTTGTTGCCAAGTTGATTACAGAAAGAATAACTGAAGCACTCTAAAGTTTTCCTTCAGTTTTAATCGACGCATTTCGTGAATTCATGTTTTCAAGACAAAAATGTAGAAACTGCGATGACATCCAAACATCTCTGGTCCAATGCCTTTGTCCGAACTCTTTTAACAGGTAATCAGTCAGAAAGATTAGTGTCAATAATCCCATGAAACGAGCAGCTTGAATAACAAAGCAAAGGGTGAATGCAACGTTCACTGTTGTTCGGAGTTCAAGGTCAGTCGTTCGAGCTGGGTAATGCAAAGATTTTTTACCCAAAGTTATTTCGTTCCAGCCCCTACGGGCCACAAAAACATACCCCGAGTTACTTCGGGAGAGCCGTTCCAGGCCAGGAAAAAATACCCCGAGTTATTGCGTTCGAGCCGCTTAAAGTGTTAAGTCAATTTTGTTCTGATTTATCAAAAATTTAACCACTGTCCTATTACTTAAAATCATACGTTTTTAGGAAATATCTTCAAAATAATTGCTTGTTGTATGTTTTTTATCAATATCTATATTCTTTACTTTTTTGTGGGACCCTATTCAGGAATGGTTCTTGCGCAAAACCTTTAATTATTTAATAAGAGGGTCAAAATTGCAGAAATGGAAAACTTTTGTAGTTTTAAACATCTAAAACATCCCATTGCTCTCTTTCTATTGGAAGGTTGACCGGATAAAAGTGACTTTAGTTTCAATCTGCACGTTACTGCATATTGAAGCAAACAGTTTAAATATACATTTTTAATGCGGCTTTAAACAATATCTCGTTCACCTGATCGTTTGCTGTACACAGATGAAGACAAAAAATGCAACGTTCTTCATCCGTGGAAAATTGCAAGACACACTTTCCACATAGACAGAACATTGGCTGCACGAAGCTGTGATATCACTGTACGGCCTTTATGTGTGACTTCTGTTCAGAGTTTATGAGTTGATCCGCGATTCTGCATATTCAATGGTGTTTTAAGTGTACACATGGGACAGTGAATTAGAAAGCTTTTTGCAGCTGTACTTTAAAGCTACTGACGCAGAGCATATGCTATATACGTGGTAACGTGAGTACGGACGTAATCTGCGAAACTCTTTAAGACTGCTGTTGGTCCTTAATCGTCTGTAATTTTGATCACAAAGGAAAACAAAAGGATCGTTCGAAGTTCGATAAAGTGCTTACTGTGGATGTGAGTTTGGCTAAAGCTACGATGTTGACAAAAGAGGAGCTGACTGGTTTCTAAAAAAGTGAGGCATTCCATGTCTTTAACAGTGGAAAAATTACCCACATTGCTCGTCTAAGATGCGTAACTATGGCGCGATGGTAGTCTGACAAGAACAACATTGTCCATTGATTGGGAAGGCTTGTGCTGCGGTACTGGATTTTCTGCATTGAGCCATTGACGGAAGCATTCAGTAAAGCCTTGTTCTGACCCGTATCACCGTGAACGCACAGAGTTGAAGAGGATAGGTTTTTATTGCCGCATGCCTAAATAAGTGCCACTGATTTCTGCAAAGAACCGCAAAGTTCTGCTACATTGGAGTCAGGAACACTGATAAATGGACACTGAAAGACTCGAAAAAAGTCACGAGGGTCTGTTTATTCGCTGGACACCTTGATTTCTATTGAAGGTAGAGCGAGAGTTCGGCGGGAGACCCGTGAAATAGTAGAACCAGTTTGTTTTGCAAACACAACTTAAAGTTCTGGCGTGGTGTCATTTACCTTCTGTTTGTACGAAACGGGTCCCATGATATTTCTGTAATGTCCTGTGTCCTTCAAGTTTTATATTAGCATCGTTCCCGAAAGGACGACCTACCCGCTATTGAAGTAAATCATCATCATCATCATCATTGTCAACCATTATCAATCCACTGCTGGACGAAGGTCTCCCCAAGTTTCCTCCACAACGGTCTGTCTTGTGCCAGTCTCCTCCATGTCACCCCTGCATACTTTCGAATTTCATCCACCCATCTCCCATGTGGTCTTCTTCTGGGTCTTTTCCTGTCCCTTGGAATCCAATCTAAAATTTCGGCTGTCCATCGATGATCTGTCCTTCTGGCAGTATGTCCAGCCCATTGCCATTTCAGGGATTTAACTCTGATCATGATGTCTTCCACTCTTGTCATTTTTCGGATCCACGTGTTCCTCTTCTTATCTCTCCTGGTTACACGAAGCATGCACCTCTCCATGCTTCTTTGAGTTGTCTGCAGTCTTTGTATATCTCTTTTAGTTAAGGTCCACGTCTCTGCACCATACGTAAGCACTGGAAGGATGCATTGATCAAACACTTTTCTTTTAAGACATAATGGCATATTGCTCTTGAAAATTATGCTGTTTCTTCCAAAAGCTCTCCAGGCAAGTTTTGTACGCCGATTAATTTCTTCATCAATGTGACCCTCAATTGATATCTGCTGTCCAAGATAAACGTACGTGTCTGTTATCTCCAGCTTTTCTCCATCAATCAATAAATCTTCATTTCTTGTAAAAGCATTGAACATCACTTTTGTCTTCTGAAAGTTCATTTTTAATCCCACTTCTTTACTCTTGTCAGCAAGTTCCTGGATCATACTCTGCAGCTCTGATGGGGTAGTTGCAAAAATGACTACGTCATCAGCAAAACGAAGGTGGGTTAGATATTCTCCATTAATCTTTATCCCTTTGTTTTTCCAGCTCAGCGACTGAAAAACACCCTCCAATGTGGCATTAAAGAGCTTCGGAGATATGGTGTCACCTTGTCTCACTCCCTTTCCAATTTTTATGTGTGTTGTATTTTCAAACAGCCGAATCTTTGCACTTGCATTTTCATAGATGTTATTAATAATATTAATGTATGCATCTTCAATACCGCAGGTTTTCAGAGCCATTGTAACTGCTGATGGTTTCACCGAATCAAAGGCTTTTTCATAATCGATAAAAGCCATGCACAATGGAAGTTCATATTCCCTCGCTCTTTCAATTAGTTCTCTCAGTACGTGTATATGATCTATTGTGCTGTAGCCACTCCTGAATCCAGCTTGTTCTCTCGGTTGAGCCATGTCCAGTGTTACCTTCAAGCGGTGTGAAAGAACTTTAGTGAAGATTTTATAAACTACTGATAGTAGGCTGATAGGTCTGTAGTTTCCGAGATCCTCAATGTCACCTTTCTTATGTAGCAGGATCATTGTAGCGGTGTTCCAATCCTCAGGAATCTTTCCTTCATTAAGGCATCGAGTGAAAATTTGGGCGAGTACTGTTTCAATTTCTCCACTTGCTTCTTGTATGATGTCTACAGTAATTCCATCTTCTCCTGGAGCTTTTCCCCGCTTCATGTTCTTGATTGCATGTGCAACTTCTGCTGGAAGGACTGGAGGAACTCTGGTACTGGTATCTTTCATGATGTCTGGAGTGCATGTATCATCCCTTTCATATAATTTGGAGTAGAAATCTTTCACTCTTGTCAAAATTTCGCCTCTATTTCTTGTTACAGAACCATCTTCTTTTCTCAGTGCCATAATCTGTTTTCTTCCCTTACTGAGATGTCCCTTTGCTATCTTTAGGCTTTGGTTGTTTTCAATTGCTTTCCTCACTAGTTCACAGTTGAATTTTCTTACGTCTTCAGTGATACTTTTTCTTACTGTCTTGCATAGCTCTATATATTCCACTTTGGAAGTCACATCTTCTTTAGTTGTCCTCATCTCTCTTCTTTTTTGCATCAACATTTTCGTTTTTCCTGATAATTTGTTTACATGCAACTTGTTCTTAGACTCAGCTAATTTTGTTGCTGTTTCCATAAGAGCTTTGGTTACTTTTCTGTTAACTTCAGAGATGTCCACTTCTTCCGATGTTAGGCCTTCTAAAGCAGAGAACCTGTTCTTCAGTTCCAACTTGAAGGTATTATGGTGTTTTTTTAGGTTCGTTATGTCAATAGATTTTGTTTGTCTTATGAGCTTGCCACGTTCGAGTTTGGTGTTGAGGTGCATCTTACATCTCACCAATCTATGGTCACTACCTGTGTTGAACTTGTTTAGCACACTGCAGTCTTCTATGACGAATTTTTTGTTACACATAATAAAATCAATTTCACTTGTCGTCCCATTTGGATGTCTCCATGTCCACTTCCTGTGTGGCTTTTTCTTGAAGAAGGAGTTCAAGATGAAAAACCCTTCTGCCTCTGCAAACTCAACGAGAGTATTTCCACGCTGGTTTCTGTTGCCGTGACCGAATTTACCTACTGAAGTTTCATTCTGTTGCCGTTGCCCTATTTTTGCATTGAAATCTCCCATAATTATTTTCAAGTGCTGCTTACCTTTATTATTTAGATGACAAATTTCCTCATAAAATTCTTCAATTTCTTCTTCAGGATGACTTGTGGTGGGTGCATAAGTTTGAATAATCTGAGCCTGGTATCTTTTCGAGAGTTGGATAACAAGTCGTGCAGCTCTGTCAGAGGAACTTTCAACTTCTACAACTTTATCCTTCAGTTTCTTGTTTATTATAAATCCAACACCACTAGTTCTACCAGTATCTGTCCCACGATAATAGAAGAGATGTCCACTTTTCAGTTCGATGAGATCTTCTCCTTTTCTCCTTACCTCACTTAGCCCCACGATGTCCCACTTGATCCTTTGTAGTTCCTCTTCCAATTCAAGAAGCCTTGAATCAGAAGATAGCGAGCGTCCGTTGTACGTAGCCAAGGTCAGCATCAGATGGCAGCCTAGTCCGGTCCTCCGGGGATTCTTAGCACCCTCTGCCTTCATGTCGCACTGGCCGCTGCCTTGGCCAGGTACATTCCAGCTGCCGGAGACTGAGGGCCAAGATTTAAGTTGTGGAATCATTTTGGAGGGGTTTGGCCATAACTCACCACGCTGGCCAAGCGGGTTAAATACGATACTGTAAATACGATACTGTATTTCTATGCCTTTACAGTGTTTAATCAATTTTGTTCATATAGTGTGTAATGAGATTATAGGTGCAGTTAATTTTTATCTGCATTATCAAAAATGCAGTGTCTGTTATTCTCTTAAAAATTTTTATTTTATGCACAATTATAATTCCAATTCTTCAGGAACAGCTGCCGGAACTTATCATCCATAGTGAACCTATCGCTAGGCTTTTAAACATCACATAACAGTTGCAAAACAACAGATATTTACGAAACTTGGAGAATATGTTGGATTCATTATGTCATACACCTCAACCCTGATTATCCGAACTAATATTTACCGTCCGTAGGTCGAATAATTGGGGAAGTCTGATAACAGTAGTCATATCTCACGCTGTAAAAACCACACTTTTGATGGAAATTAATTTATGTCATATTCGAATCTGTTCTTCATATTGCTTAATAAATTGAACATAATAAGTATATGGTACAATCAGATATATACAGACACATATGTTGTACGAACGTAGGCAAATTACCTAAGCCTAATAATGCCCTCTTAAAAACGCTTAAACCATAAAAGTTATCTGTGGTTTAAGAAAGAAGAATATTCAGTCTGTTGCAGTCGTGCTGAGGACTTATTCTGCGCGTTAACGTCTCGCCAGTTGTCCATGATCAACACACCAGTTGGTTTTGTACCTTCTTTTTGCTCCACGTACGCCTGTATTCGAGTGAGAAATTCTCTGCTCAAAGATATATTCATCAGATTCTGACGCTACAGTTTTTGGGGACTTTGTTGATGTTCAGTATCTCTGCATGAGTACAATGCAATTTTCTGTCGTGACTTCTTATCCCTTCTCCGATGTTTGTTTCTTTTGCCCTCCCGATCCAGGGAGGGACGTTGCCATTTCAAACAATAGAATCTTTTCATTTGGTGACTTGTATTCTTGCTTAGAAAAGTCCATAATCTTACTCCACGACATACTCAAACTTTCTGGCTCTTACCTCCTTTCATGTTTCGGCTGCTGAAAACAATACATCCTTCACGCTGATCGTCTTTAGATGATCGGTCAATTCTGCGCAGTTGTCCTATGGTGATTATGCATATTGTCACGTTCTTAGAAAGGGAATTTATTACTTTCCAACGAAACAGCGTCTTGAAATCCAGTGTGTACATGGTCGAAGACGCTGACGATGTTAATAGTGACGAAGAAAACTGAGAATCACAATGTTCAGTTAACGTTTCCTTGCATCAACGGACTGCCAAACACATCGAACATTTAAACAAGGACATAATGCCCAACTATTCTGAGTTGGAGTAGTTCCATTTACAGTGTATAGAACAGAGTTCGATTTATTGCATAAGATTTGCATATTGCAGAACGGTATGAGATGTACATCTACTTCTACGATGAAACTTAGATGGGTTAATTTTAAGATTTGTCGTTATTATTTAAGTTTTGGAAATACATATAATAGCGTATTTCCTCGTTCACTCATTCGCTAGTAAAATGTGTGCTATTAAGACTTTTAACAATGACTGTAGATTTAAGAATCAAAGTTCATCAGATAGTTATTTTTTTCTGAAAATAAAGTATATTAAGTTTCAGCTTAATCTGTCTTCAGTTAACCTGGCATGAGATATATTGATAAATTTTCAGCTCACATCGCCAGATGAAGGACATCTCAAAAGTACTTTCGAGTGGAATAAGTGATCCAGAATTAATACTAAGCCTAATCCTTAGTGTTCGCAAACCTTCTTTCTAACATTTCATTGAGACCTGCATGTGTTTTTATCCCTTATTAATTAAACACTCAATCTGAATTTCACACAAACCGCTATCATTCTCTTTCATAATTTTGAAATTGTGTCAAAATTAAGTGAACGAAGTGAATAAGGGTTTAGAAGAAAGAAAATAATAAAATGGATTTTTATTTAAATTGTAGCGATTTGTGAAGTTCACTGGGCATATTCACTGCATTCGCTGGGTGTTCTAGATATGAATATGGTCTGATATTTACACAAGGAAAAGACGACGGTATTGTTCTAAATAATACCTGTATGATTTTCCGCACATATTTTTAGAATTTATTTTGTGTTATTCTTTTTGCATTCTCATACTTATGTGCGACATCGCACAACGTATTCCTACTCGTAGAAATTGGTCTTTTTTACGTTGACAGCGCTTGTTAGGCCAGCTGACCAACAATCGCTTTCCTTCGTGCGTAGCACGTGCATCGATCACGTACTACTGTTGGTCCTGTAAAATAAAAAAGAGATATTCTGTCCTACAATAATTTTAAGGTGACCAGGAAAACCTAGTAACGTATGAGCACTGAATACAGAAACTATGGAAAGATTCTGCTGTTCACTAAGTCTAAAATATCTAGAAACTGCACTATCGGGAATTTAGTGTTCCACAACGCAGGTTTAAACACGTTTTCAAAAATATGAACTGTGGTAATCATACACGAAGTAACACTATTTCTAATTAAAAGGAGAATTGATTTCAGTTTTATTCACGGAAACATTTTGTTTCATTCATTCATCCATCCATTTATTTATGCTGTTCTCTAAACATTCTGTGTCGCCCCGATGGCGCGGTGGTCTAACCACTGGCTTATGATAATTCGTCCTTGAAGCGGTCCGGGTTCGAATCCCGGTAAGGCATGGATGTTATGTTTGTCTAACGGCACTGGCTCTTTCCCTTCCCTGGAACCAGTGAACCAAAAATAGGAACGGGTGACTGCTTATAGCCCGTTGAGTTACTCATGGTGGTCGCTAAACCTTCACTCAGAAAAAATATGCTGTTGTAAGTGGCTATTTCGTATTAACCGCTTTTTTTTTTGCTGATTCTTTTATTCGCAGAAATGAGTTGCTTTTACCAGAAATGACATTGGCAGTGCATGTGTAGCAAATTTATTTAGGACCTCTAATTCGTTATCATAATGTCCCTCCAAGAAGTATTATACATTTCCGTACTTCACATCATTCGGAAACAACCAGTGCTTAAATTCATTAAATAATATGCAAACTGCGACATGAGTCGCTGTGGAAGTGCCCTTGCACGCAAACAAGATAAACAAGTTAGTAAAATCATGCAATGCATTGATTATGATACGCTTTCCAACATACCAGAAATTATTACTCAAGTTATGAATATAATGGCTGTTGAATAAATCTCGCTCCTGTGTCCTGACCTTTGACCCCATTTCGATGATATTCAACAGAACCGGTTCAGTATACCTCAAGAATAACATACTAAAGATTTAGCGCAATAGAAACAGTTTTACGCAAGTTATGAGAATAATGGCTGTGGAATAAATTTGCTTTTGTGCAATGACCTTTGACCCCATTTCGTTGATATTCAACAGAACCGGTTCACTATACGTCAGGAACAACATGATAACGTTTTGTCGCAATCGAAACATTTTTAGGTAAGTTATGATGCACAAGGGCAATGGAATGGTTCCCACTCCAGTGTCCTGACCTTTAACCCCATTTCGCCCAATTTCAATAGGGTTCGTCCCCAGTGGCTCCCTACCACATACTAAAATTTCATCGAAATCGAACCATTTTTACGCAAGTTATGACGCATAAGGGCAATGGAACAAATCCTGCTCTTATGTCCTGCCTGACCTTTAATCCCATTTCGCCCATTTTCAATAGGTTTCATGCCCAGGTTGTTCCCTACCACATACTAAAATTTCATCGAAATCGAACCATAATTACGAGTGTTATGACGCATAAAGGCAATGGAATGGATCCCGCTTTTATGCCCTGACCTTTGAGCCCATTTCGCCCATTTTCAATAGGGTTCTTCCCCAGTGGCTCCCTACCACATACTAAAATTTCATCGAAATAGAACCATATTTGCGCATGTTATGACGCACAAAGGCAATGGAATGGATTCCACTTTTATGCCCTGACCTTTGACCCCATTTCGCCCATTTTCAACAGGGTTCATCCCCAGGTGGTTCCTTACCAAATACTGAAATTTCATCGAAATCGAACCATTTTTACGCAAGTTATGACGCATAAGGGCAACGGAATAAATCCCGCTCTTATGTTCTGCCTGACCTTTGACCCCATTTCGCCTATTTTCAATAGGATTCGTGCCCAGGTGGTTCCCTACCACATACTAAAATTTCATCGAAATCGAACCATATTTACGCATGTTGTGACGCATAAAGGCAATGAAATGGACCCCGATTTTATGTCCTGACCTTTGTCCCCATTCCGCCCATTTATAATAGGTTTCGTTCCCAGGTGGTTCCTTACCACATACTAAAATTTCATCCAAATCGAGCCATTTTTACGCAAGTTATGACACATAAGGGCAACGGAATAAATCCCGCTCTTATGCCCTGCCTGGCCTTTGACCCCATTTCGCCAACTTTCAACACGGTTCGTGCTCAGGTGGTCCCCTACCACATACCAAAATTTCATCCAAATCGAACCATATTTACGCATGTTATGACGCATAAAGGCAATGAAATGGATCCCGATTATATGTCCTGACCTTTGACCCCATTCCGCCCATTTTCAACAGGGTTCGTTCCCAAGTGGTTCTCTACCACATACTAAAATTCCATCGAAATTGAACCATTTTTACGCAAGTTATGACGCATAACAGCAATGAAATGGATCCCGCTCCTATGTCCTGACCTTTGACCCTGTTTCGCCCATTTTCAACAGGATTTGTCCTTAGGTGGTCCCCTACCACATACTAAAATTTCGTCGAAATCGAACCATTTTCACGTGAGTTATCGTGCGGACGGGCGGACGGCCAAAGCTGGAGCATATACGCTTCTTCAACCTAGGGTTGGAAAGCGTAAAAAAGGTTTAGAGAAGTCTTTTTGTTTTTTTCTAGACATAAAATGTGTTTCTTGGAACGTTGAACTGTTTTTACTGATTTCCCAAATGGCTGACAGAATACTACTTTTCCGTCGGTAGAAAACGTGTTTTTTAATTATGCAACGTATAATTAAAAACACTTTGCAGGCTGTAATTGACATTCAATATGTCTTCCCGTATTTGATTTATCTTCATATTTCGTAAGCAGATGACCACGTCAAAAGTGAACGGTACTGTCCAGAACTTAAAAAAACGAAAAGCAAAGGCGGGACCACATCAATACCTTTAACTGGTAAAAATCTTCATTTACATGTTAAGCAATCCTGAGACACTGCTAATAGGTGTGTGGAAATTGAACAAAAAACTACGAACTTCATGAAATATTTTCTTTTGTGCTGTGTCTAGACATATTTACCTGGCAGAAGATAAGGACGACAAAATATCACATTCATCCTAGTTGTTCTAAAGGATGCTGTTAAGTTCTGTTTCTTTTCTTGGTCTGTAAATTGGTATAATCCGGAGTAAAGTTTAGTAAATTATGTTTTCTCTTCTTTAAGGGCAGCGTCAGGAATTCTGTGTTTCTCTGTTTAACACTACGATTTCTTTACCAAATGTCGGTACCGAAAAATTTCATTCTGCATGCGAACAAGATGTACGGATGGTGAGTGTTTTAAAATTGTAGAAATACGGCCTTATTCGGATAAAATTTAAAGTACCTCTAATTAGATTTCTTATATTCAGGTAAAAACTCTTCTAATTAATTTGTGTAGAAGGTGCTGTAAAGTAGAGAAGCCTGTTTAAGTAGAGATGTGGCCATTGTGTAGAACAGAAAAAAACACATATTAATTTTATATTCTTTGAAGCCGATGGTAAAAGGTAAATGTAGCACCACTAAAGAATTCCGAAATAACAGCCAGTTTTGTTTCACAGAGTCGAACAAATATTTGTTCGCAAACGACCGCTAGACTTGTTTTTTCAAAATAAAAGGTAGTGCACGGAACAGAAATACAGAAAAGAAAACATCCTGAGAACTAACAAACAGGGCTTGGGATTTCTCTGACACAAAGATGTGTTCTGAAACTCATTTCTTTTATTGGAAACTTTGTACCCCGTACATGAGCAAATCAAAAGGTATCACAGTAATAGGTGCTAATGTTCTTCCAGTCCTCCCAGCAGAAGTTGCACATGCAATCAAGAACATGAAGCGGGGAAAAGCTCCAGGAGAAGATGGAATTACTGTAGACATCATACAAGAAGCAAGTGGAGAAATCGAAACAGTACTCGCCCAAATTTACACTCGATGTCTTAATGAAGGGAAGATTCCTGAGGATTGGAACAACGCTACAATGTTCTTGCAACATAAAAAAGGTGACATTGAGGATCTCAGGAACTGCAGACCTATCAGCCTACTATCAGTGGTTTATAAAATCTTCACTAAAATTCTTTCACACCGCTTGAAGGTGACACTGGACATGGCTCAACCGAGAGAACAAGCTGAATTCATGAGTGGCTACAGCACAATAGATCATATCCACGTACTGAGAGAACTAATTGAAAGAGCGAGGGAATATGAACTTCCATTGTGCATGGCTTTTATCGATTATGAAAAAGCCTTTGATTCGGTGAAACCATCAGCAGTTACAATGGCTCTGAAATATTGCGGTATTAAAGATGCGTACATTAATATTATTAATAACATCTATAAAAATGCAAAAGCAAGGATTCGGCTGTTTGAAAGTACAACACACATAAAAATTGGAAAAGGAGTGAGGCAAGGTGAGACCATATCTCCGAAGCTCTTTAATGCTACATTGGAAAATGTCTTTCAATCACTGAACTAGGAAAACAAAGGGATAAAGATTAATGGAGATTATCTAACCCACCTTCGTTTTGCTGATGACGTAGTCATTTTTGCAACTACCCCATCAGAGCTGCAGAGTATGACCCAGGAACTTGCTGACAAGAGTAAAGAAGTGGGATTAAATATGAACTTTCAGAAGACAAAAGTGATGTACAATGCTTTTACAAGAAATGAAGATTTATTGATTGACCGAGAAAAGCTGGAGATAACAGACACGTACGTTTATCTTGGTCAGCAGATATCAAGTGAGGGTCACATTGATAAAGAAATTATTACGCGTACAAAACTTGCCTGGAGAGCTTTTGGAAGAAACAGCATAATTTTGTAGAGCAATATGCCATTATGTCTTAAAAGAAAAGTGTTTGATCAATGCATCCTTCCAGTGCTTACGTATGGTGCAGAGACGTGGACCTTAACTAAAAGAGACATACAAAGGCTGCAGACAACTCAAAGCAGCATGGAGAGGTGCATGATTTGTGTAACCAGGAGAGATAAGAAGAGGAACTCTTGGATCCGAAAAATGACAAGATTGGAAGACATCATGATCAGAGTTAAATCCCTGAAATGGCAATGGGCAGATCATCGATGGACAGCCGAAATTTTAGATTGGATTCCAAGGGACAAGAAAAGACCCAGAAGAAGACCACATGGAAGATGGGTGGATGAAATTCGAAAGTATGCGGGAGTGACATGGAGGAAACTGGCAAAAGACACCCCGTTGTGGAGGAAACTTGGGGAGACCTTCGTCCAGCAGTGGATTGATAATGGTTGACAATGATGATGATGATGATGATATAACCCATTACTCTTACAAAATGCTGAAAATTGCGAAATTAAAAATATCATGTCAAAACTTTCTCGCTTTGCAACACCATCCCTTTACTTTCTCTCTGATTGCTTTAACATTTTGTTTTTTGTGCTTTGAGTTCTGTCTCTGTATAAAAAACAAACTATCCAATGTTATATGAAGTGTCTCTCAAGGTTTACTGGGTGCCTTTTCGTTCTCAAATTAATCGCACAGAAATTAGGTCGGCCACTAAAGGAGAGCAGTAAGAACACAGGAAACCATATCATGAGATACCATACGTTTGCAAAATTCTTTCAGAAATTAGTACATTCAAATTCGAGATGAAAAAGAGGACACAAAATGAAAAGCAAAACCGCGTTTTAATAATAAAACACAAAAATATATCTTCCTTGTGTCTCGTATGCAAGGACCATATTCCATTTCCTCCATTACGCTGATTTTGCCATTGTTTTTAATTTATCAAAAACTCGAAATATATCAGGCGGCAAATAGCGAGAAATAAGAACTACCACATTTGGTCAAAAATATATTACGATTCAGAGCTATAAGTGTAAGTTTCGTACATTTGTTTGAATCACTGCTGACCATTTAAAACCATCTCTCTTGACATTTCTCATATACTTTGAAGAGCTCCAACGTTATGATCACCTGCTCAACTTTATGTAGGTCTTCCAGGTGCAGGTAAAACTTCTCTTAATTGGCGAGGCACGGAAGATACAAGATTTTTCAAGGCGCCTTGTGTTATTTGTATGAATATGTTACATGTAGGTCTTTAACTATTCTAAGTAACGTGTTTGCGTCGCCGCTGTTCTGATTGGTTGTTTCAACACAAACCACAGATACTCAATCGGATCGATTTTTGGGGAATGTGGAGGCCTGGACGAAACCCGGATGACTTCCTTATCTTCCGCTGACCCATTCGGAACAGTACGCGTTCTGTGGATTGGCGCATTAGCTTATCATTGATGGTACTACCAGAGCGGAACACCGTTGCCCAGAAAGGATGTTCCTGTTCTTCAAGATGTTTAGGTAGGTGTTAGACATAGTTTCCTGAACACTAAAGACTGGTCACGAAGGGTTTCCTTGCGGAACTTTAATCACAGAACCATTCGGTTGGCTTGTGCCATACAGTACGGCCTTCGCTCAGGTCTAGGCATCATTGGAGCATAGTTCGTAACCACCTTGGCGGCAGAGTGTGATGTTTCCTTGCTCGGACAATGTTTTTGAATTTACTATCCACGAGAGACCGTGAGCATACAACAAGCCTTTTTCTCCTCGACAATTGTCGGACTCAGTCATCTCGAAATTACAATTTGGCATTTGTGAAACTCGCTTAAGTCCACTGCTATTCCCATCTGAAGATCAAGAACGACACTATGACGTTTCATGATCTTCACACATACCGTCGTTTACTTGAAGTCGTTTCGATTTGGATAAAAACACGCTGGCCATAATATCTTATCTTTTCTGTGTATCTTTAGAGAAGAAACTGAGTTTTTACAAGAGCTGAATTATTGTCCGGCAATAGTTTAAATATTCCTGTGTTCCATATGGATTCATCGGGTTTGCGCCACACACGAATTCTTCCATCTGCCCGATACACTGAAGTGCCAGAAAAACTGGTACAACAGTCTAATACTTGGTAGGTCCCCCACGGAAGTGCAGGACTGCAGAAATACGATGGGGCATGGACTCCACTAGCTTTTGTAAATATGCTGTAGGCAATACACACCATATTTCCTGCAGAGGGTTCAGCAATTCGGGTGTATTCCGAGGTCTTGCACTCCTGTGTTCAATAGAGCGCTGCATGGCATCCCAAATGTGTTCTATCACGTTCAGATCTAGGGACTTGGGTGGAAATGGCCACACCATAAACTCAGATGAATGCTCCTCTAACCATAATGTGGCGTCGCGAAACTTGTGTGGAGGTGCATTGTCCTGTTGGAACAGGCACAACCCATCAGCATGAATGAAGGCCATGAACGCGTGTACCTCGTCAGAAAGGATATGCACATAGCGTTGGCAGCTCACAGACGTTTGTAGACGTACCAGGGGTCCCAGTGAAGTGCAGATAAACACACCCCACACCATTACGGACCCCCCACCAGCCGGTACAGTTCCCTGTTGCCAGGTGGGATCCATGGCTTCATGGGGTTTGCGCCAAACACGAATTCTTCCAGCTGCCCGATACATTTGGAAACGTGACTCGTCAGACCAGGCTCCTTGTTTCTAATCATCAAGTGTCCAGTTGCGGTGTTCCGGTACCCAAGCGAGGCGCATAGCTCTGTGTCGGGCACCCGTCAAGGGGATTCAAGTTGGGAGTCGGTTCTCAAAGCCCATATCGTGCATCAGTCCGGACGCTGAAGGTTCTATATGTTTCAGCATTGAATTCAGATGATACCTGTGAGAGTGTTACACGCTTATTGCTTGAAGCAATTCTTGACAGCCAACGATGGTCACGTTCACTCAATGTCTGTTTACGGCCACACTGCTATCGTAGGTTGGAGGTTTTGCCGGAATTCTTGTAGTCACGGTACACCCTTGCAATGGTCGTCCGTGAAAATTCGGAACTCCGTTTCTACCTCCGAAACACTATGTCCCATCTCACGAACGCCAACTATGACACCGCGTTGAAAATCGCTTAAATCGTTATTACTTGTTATTCTCATGCCGAAAACAGCTCTGACAGCTGGCAAGGATGTCTATCACTTTATATACGCACTGGCGGACGCAACCGAGTATGCGCATAGGTGACGTTGCTATGTATTTTGCATAAGGTCGTCTGTACCAGTGTTTCTGGCACTTCTGTGTATTATCCTGTTGAGATGAAAGTGTAGGCTCGTGCTGGCATTTCAATATATCAGCTATGTAGCGATGTCATTCATGTGATTCAGGCATGTATACTTTTCACAATATTCCAACAATGAGCATATGAGTTGAATTTGGAAAAGGAAAAAAGGACAAAACTAATAAACAAATTATATTCGTGGTATCCTCCAATTCTGCTTTATATGTTATTTATCTGAATGGAAAGCAGTAGGAACAGATTAACATAAACTGAAAAGTGTTTTCAGAATTTAAATTGGAATACGTTTGCTGTTTCTCTTACCTTTTTAATCTTACATGCGTTCAGTGCCATTTAACTATACGAGTTTGGACACAGTTATCTGTTCTGAAAACACTTTTTTCTACAAGCTTTATCGTAGAATTATTTGAAGACGTTTGTGCACTAGTGTGTGTACAAAAATGAGAAAATATGGAGTTGAACGCATTGATTCAAGTAACTTCAGCTAGACGTGCTTTTTTTTCATATATGAGAAGTGGGTTCTACGATGGTGCAATTTTCGTTTAATATACCTAAATGCGTATTTTTTTTTAATTTTAGATTGTTTTATCTCATTTCTTTAGGTTGTTGGTCACCGAATTCATGTTAGCTCATTTGGAATCACGTAAAGACCGAAATCCATTTATGACAGTTGAAGAGGACCAATAGGCTTAACCTTTAGAGAAATAATTCATTGACCAATGACCATCACTTTAATCTGTGCCCATCACTTTTATTTGCGATATTTATAAACTCCTTATTGTTCCTTGATAATATTCTTGTGATATTGTTTTACTCAAGAATATTTCATTCAATCCAAGTTTGTTGAGAATTTCGTATGAAGCTTTGATTTGAGAGAGTGGTATTATAGTTTTGCAGAATTTCAATTCACCATATTCCGTTGTTGGAAAATTTGTCGAGTTATGGAAGTAGCACAATTACGAATCTTGTCTTTCTCTTACATTTCCTACCAAAAATAAAAATATACTCAAGCCGGAAGACACATTTTCTTTTGCTACAAAAATTTCGCGTGACATGAACAATGTATAAGTGAAGTTCCCGAGTTTATGTAGTATTCTACGAATCTGCACAGTGTAGCTAATTTTGAGTACCGCATGTCCTTGGTTACTCGCCAATATGCTAAAGATTTATCACGAATTAAACATTATCTCACACCCAAAGAAAAAGAAATCCTTCGCCACTAGGCAGTGTGCCAAAGTTTCGTCACGTGCTACGCAATATCTTACTCCCTATGGAAAAGGAGTGCGGTTGTTTCGTATAATGCTTTACCTTACTAAACAACAACAACGGCAAAAGAAAAAAAAGGAAGGAAGTAAGAAAAACACGTAAATCAATTTTAAGTATCCTACGATTGAAATGTTGAAAGTAATGGCAAGCCATGAAGTATGGTGAAGTTTAGACATTAACGCCATGTCTACAGTTTGCCACCCAAACATTGGAGAAGCCAAACCAAGTGACCTGCCACGGTGGCACGGTAAACGCTGAATACTGACCGTTCGCTCAAGATGTCTCTGGGTTCGCATCCGAGTAAGACATGCATGCTTTGTTTTACAGCACTGGTTCTGTTCCTTTCTTGTAAACACATGCCCAAAATTAGGACCGGCGTGAGACGCGTGTAATCGCGTCATATTGGGAAGCACGCTGTTATCGGTGACACGTGTCAGTGTGCCTTTTGCACGTGCAGAGGCTAGTTGACCACATAGGCCCTGATATGAATTCGTCCAACCAGTCCCAGTGGGCAGTTATGCAATTTTTGACGGCAGAAGGTATTAGTGGAGCCAAAATTTATCGTCGTATGAAGGATGTGTATGGGCATGAATGTAGGTCACGGTGTACATTTTTCCGCTGGTGTTGTGAATTTCATAAAGGACATGTGAGCATGGTGAACATGCCGGGACCTGCGCCAGCACACCTGGTCATCACCATGGAATCGATTGCTGCCGTGGACACCCTTTTAAAGTGGAATCACCAAATCACCACCAACGAGGTTGCAGCAACATTGTCTGTGAGTAAGGGAACAGTTAACACTATTCTCCATCGCCCATTGAGATACAGTAAGGTTTGCGCATACTGGGTTCCCAAGAATCTCCAGGAAGAGCAGAAGACTGTGAGATTGGCTGCTTGCCGGGAACATCTGTATCGTTACCACGTAGAGGGGTGACAGTTTCTTCCCAAGATTGTGGCCGCAGATGAAACTTGATGCGGCCACAAAACGGATAGGTATGGAATGGCGGCATCCAAACTCACCACTTCGATGTGGCCACAAAACGGATAGGTATGTAATGACGGCATCTCAACTCTCCACGCCCCCCAAAAAAGCTCAGTTCTTCTTAAGAGCTGGAAAAGTGATGCTCACGGTTTTCTTCGATGAGAATGACCCATTGCTGTTGGATTGGCTGGACGCAGGCAGTACGGTCAAGGCATCTACATACTGAAATACGTTATGCAACTTCAAAGCGGCCATCAAGCGTAAGCGCCCCGATCTGTCACCCTGTGACTACCACATCTTCGAGGCACTGTAAAACCTCTCAAAGGCCAACGGTTCGCTAACGACGCAGTGATCCGGAACGCCGTTGAAAACTGGTTACCACAGCCAACCACGGAAGTTCTTCGCTCTGGTATCCGCAAACTCGTGCCGCGCTGCGACACTTGCTTGAACCAGCAAGGCGACTATATGTAGCGGTTATCTAGCTCAGGTATCTACAATGAGTGGAAGAGATTCGCATTTTTTTTTAATTCAGGAACATTGTAATTAACAATTTTACCCCGTATGATTTAACACTTGCGTAGGATATGTTTGCTGTTTGTTCTTTCTTAAGCCACGAAATCGTTTTCTCAGACTCATTTATCGAGTATTGTCGAATGCATGCATTTGATGTCTTAGATATGTTGTAACCGAAAAAAAACCCCGCCATTTCGAATCGCAAGATTTTTTTTTGTTTCTGCTATATCTGTATTGTCTTTCTTTAGCTGTGTAGCTAGTTGCTTTCGCCCGTGATGGACGGTTTGAGAACAACGTATGCGTGCAAAGCGCATCTGTTTGAAAAACTAATAACCGGAAGTCAACTGCTTGCAATACATCTTAAAAATATTCGTCGTAATCAAAAGTTTGGCGCAAAAAGAAAACACTATGTTTGAAACTTTATATGTAATCCATTTAACTGCTGATAAACCGCTTCTGTGGAACCTCCTTTGAAAATTCTTTTGAAAAATATTGGAAGGAGAAAGGTTAAATCGACAAACCATTGCAGTCGTACAAAAGATGTCGAATTTTGAATGCCTCAATACTGCTAAATATTGACAAAATCTGGTCTTCAAAAAAATTACCACCAGAGCCTAATCGATTATAATATACAGAAGCTTATTCAATGTCATTAACCGTGCTGCAGGAATTTTTCAATATAATAAGAAAATAAGTCACAACGGGCTACTATTCGCGAGTTGCAAAAAGGCTTATTTTATGTTACA
This sequence comes from Macrothele yani, assembly GCA_039090855.1. Lineage (NCBI taxonomy): Eukaryota > Metazoa > Arthropoda > Arachnida > Araneae > Macrothelidae > Macrothele > Macrothele yani. Next base: position 78,085,388 of record CM077017.1, on the reverse strand, counting down.
ACAATAAAAATGCGACTGAAAAAGACGTACCTGTAAGTACACTTTGACGGAATGCAGTAGCAGCTCCATGGAGTTTAACTTTCCTTCAGTTAGCAGGAGTAGTACGCGGCTGAATAAATGATCATATCGTTTATTGTACAGTTTAGTACATTCTATTTAAAATAACTCAGAAACTGGGAGTTTTAGGGCTATTGTTGGTGACTACCACTCGTGACTAGGCATAATTGAATTATGAAATCATCAACATCATCATTAGTGTGTAGTTTTGTTCTTATTTACTTCATTTTGATTGTATAATTCATTATTCTGAATTATACAATCAAATTGAAGCTAACAGGGCTTTACCTAAACTCACAAAATAAAAAAACATACCACGCGAAAAGAATATTCTTGATTTTGTAATAATATTCAGATTCAGAAAAGTTGCGATACATCATAGAAACATCTTGTCCCAGTCTATGTTATTATATGCTCAGAAAACTATTTTCTACAATTAAAATTTTAACTTAAGTTGAAATCTAAACATTGAATGCTCTTTAAACGGAAACGGCTGGTTCTAGAAACAACACTGGCTCTGTATCCGTAAGCTTGAAATTCTAGTTTTCCAGAATGTAGGGCAGTTCTTCAAATGAAATCCATTCTTTGTGGCCCAACAATGTGTCTACTTGTGGAAATATTATCTTCCCGTTATTTTTTTTATTTTTTGGGCTTAAAACTTGCACTTTACTTAAATATTCTTTTTTTTTTTTCAATTTCAAGCTTCTTTCTCCATGCACAAAGCGTTATGCCTTCCTCAGGATATCCAAGTTTGTGATATGTTTGGAAATTCCTCAGTAGGATTCTATAAAATCATCACGCCCACTCAATCTGTCTAAGCGTTCTATATTATAAGATAAATTTAGTATGACATCACAAACGAGAAGCAAGTACTGCGATTATGCATATACCCCGACCAGCACATCACCTAAACAAATTGATGTGGGTACTGCAGCCATCGTTCTGGGAAAGTTCAAAACATCAGGTTCTCGTGCGGAATTAGTCAATCATAAAAATTTTAAGTAGCAGTCTTAACCAAGACATCAGGTTCTCGGGTAGAAACGGTCAATCAATAAATTATCGTGCTTTTAAGACTGCTACCTTAAACTTTTATGATTAAGCTACTAGAACACTATGTTACATAAGAGAAACCTTTATTGCAAAGTTGCGTCGTATTTCTCACCACCACCACGAAAGGTTCCAAATCGCTGTAAATAGAGAACCCTAAATATAAAGAAATTCATAAATTATAAGAAACATTAAAATAAAATACTGCATAATAAACAAAGTACGTATTTGGTAGATGACGGAGGAAAGTATAGAATTTTCCCATAGCAAGCGTGAGAAAATGCTAAGAGAACAATTAAATTAGATTTCTGAAAATATTTCTGAATTATTAATTGTACAACATAAATGCAAGGGAGAGCAGTATTAAATATGTCTAGTTGTGAAATGATTCTGTCTGAAAAGATTTGCCTTCAACGGTTGATAAAAAGTGTTTGTTGATATTGAGATACAATGCATCGTTTACCTAACAAACCATTTCGTGATTCATTAATAAATTTACTTCTTCTTTAAGAATATCGGTGCCCAAGAATCAACCCAATTAGTTATTAAACGAGAGAGATTATAATTTTTTGAAAAGATAACAAAATGTGTGCAAAGAATTGTGAATTGACCAACTATGTATAACTGAAGTAAGGGCACATATTAATTCACACAATGAAGGCATCTTATATAAGCTCGACTGGGTGGCACGCTTTTTTAAATTTAAATATATATAGCGGTTTCAGAAACAGGTGAAGGCCGTTTTTTATCAGCATGGCCAATTTACTAAATCCGAGGCTCCCGTTATTTACACGATTTTGGAGCTCACTTCCATGCGTTACAGAACGATTGCAACAAATGTCAACGTCGGAACAATAGACTGACATCTCTTCTATTAGTTCTCAATATTACATAACAGTTAATAAAGTCCAAAAAGTAATAATAGAAAACAGACTTTATATGTGAAATTCAGAGAAAGCCAATAAAAGTAGGCTCGTGAATGGAATTCAACTAAAGTCAAACATGAATTCTTATAATCGTTCTCTTTCTTCCCGAAAGATGTTGAATATAGTGTTAAAATTGTTGTATCTTGTTCGGTTTTTTTTTTCGTGTTGTTAGATAGTGAATGGAAGATGTTCGGATCGTTCGTACCGTAGTGAAGCGCTATTTTTAGGAAGGAGGTAATTGACATATGAAGTAAAACTGTCCTTAGAAATCTCAAGCTGAAGAGACACCAAGTACCAATCATGGGAGGGACAGTACATAGAATAAAGGCACATCCATTCACCATCGCTTCATTTTGAGATAAAGTTTTGTATGTATTGTTTCAAGTCAAAAATTGATGTCATTTGTAAACAGCTTGAAAAATCAGAATATCCCGTTTTTATAAACTTATGCTTTTTTAGACATACTTCAGTTTGCGTTTTGAAAACGGCGTGCATAATAAAGTGATCATATTTATTTTCACGAAATTCCGAGACACGCTATACGTGACGAAATTTTCACTCTTTATAGGGAATTCTGGAATGTAAGATTCAGGTAACACTGAAACTTAAAACCTTTATATTAAATAAAGTTTTAAAATAAATTACTGACAGCGCCTTAGTGTTAAGAACTCATTTTTCTGTCTTACATATAACTTAACACGAATCTTTGAAAAGTCAGATTTAGGACTTTTGTTAATGTTCGGTTAAAGTTTGGTCAAAAAGTACACTCTGCTTTCAAAAAAAAAGTTTTTGCGTGTACAATGATTGTGGTTACAAAAATATATTTTTTCGGTATTTGGTCATTTCTTTTAGGCATAACGTTCCCTTTAATATCTGTTCTTGGAACAATTTTCCTTTCGGGAATTCAGAACCACTACTTCCAGGCAAAATAGAGAAAACTTAAAATAATTAAAAAATGCACTTTGTACATCATACTGATCTCTTACTTCAGACCAACTGGAGCTATTAGGGCCAGCCATGGGAATCTGAATATTTCACCGCCCGTGATATTTTTTGTGAAGCCATTTCGAATAACGCAGAAATGTTGCATCAAATTTAATTTACTGCTTTCCGGAATTTTATTTTCTCTTGTTTTTTGAAGCAAGTATTTAGATGCATTTTGTAACTGAGGATATATTCTCTCATTGATCCATGAGGTCTTCTACGAAATGCTTAGTATAAGAATATAGAAAAATGTCGTAAGAAAGGACAAAAAACGTGCTTTTATGGCTATTATAGGACAGTACTTCTTTTTCGTGTGTGAACGTAATTCTCCCACAAATTTCCACTCAACTTTCTGTTAACAACCATAATGCCCGAAATGACGTTACGAGCCTGAAAACGCCCGTATAGAGTAAGTAGTGTCTCCAACCTTACTTGTGCTTTGTTCCGGCGTTATGACATTCAATTTCCACCTGCGCACTTTCGGGCGTTATGTTATTACGAGCGAAACAACAGTTCAAGGTTCTAGTCGTTAAACGGTTAAGAAAAGCAACACGTTACTGTTTGTTGACAAGTCCTCTGGTGATCATAAAATCAAATTCGAAACAATCTGAAATTCTTAAATTGTAGCATCATTTACGAATTTTTTTAAAGCACATTTCCCTTTTTTTTTAAGGGTAAAAAAAATTAGATCTCAGAGGTTGTGTTTGAACGTTACATTTCCTGCGAACTTTTCTGTTAATTTAATTTATGTGTCATTATTGATAGATTAATTTTGTATAAAAAACTCAACCCCTTCTGCAGTAGAAAAGTATTAAACCATTAAGAAATGCTGCCGAAAGAAAGCAGATAAACAAGCGTAAGAATGCAAGCTATTTGAAAGCAGAAAATATTTACAATACTTATAGATTTTATAATAATTTTTACAATATAAAAGTGAACAGCATGGAAAAAAATATTTTTTTTAGTTTCTAAATATTTTCCAAATTACATACCAGTATAAAAATAGTTTTAGGTCAATGCGTACAAAATACGTTGTAAAATAACGATACACACGTCCTGGCAAAATTTTCGGTTTTCTTCAATTAGTTGAAGGAACTTACGTAATCGCTTTAATAATGTTCTTAGCGATAATAGAGCACCTGAACATATCTGCTGTTATAATTTAAAAAATGGTTCTAAGTGTTTCCTTTTGTCATTTTTGAACATAACATTTTTATTGCACACTCGTGTTATACAGTATATCTAAACAAAGTATTACGTTTAGTCATACGCGCTCTTGCAGGACTTCGAAGGAAAACGTTTGATTATCACTTATACAATAAAAGTGATTTTTTCTGAATCGTAATGTACCCATGCACTATAAAAATAAGCATATCTCATAATGTACAGAAATGACGTATGCTGGTGCCACAAAAATTATTACACCTTTTGTTGCAAAATTCTTTTGGTACGAGGAAGAAAATTACAGTAAATGAAAAAACAACAAAACAGCTGATCCCAAGAATGCAAAAAAATTCACAAAAGAATATATGTTCAAAAAGGTTAAGGTAAATTCGTCTTTGAAAACAGCGAACTTAATCAAATTGATTTGTTTAGAAAAGTGGTTCTCAACCGGTGGGGAATTCCCCCTAAGGGATGGGGGTCGTAGTTACAAAGGGAGACTGGGGCGCCAGCCTGGCACTTCGTGTTTTCAGTCCCCTGACTTCACCGCGGCATTCGCTGTTGCATCCCAAGTGAAGGAAAATATATGAAGAACAGAGAGCGGAATCTGTAGCGCTGTCAAAGTCACCGCTCGCTCAAAACCGGCTGGAACCGCTTTTGTTGCACAGAAGAAAAATTAAGTTTTTAAGAACTCCTACGTGTTCATATCTCCCTGTAACGTCTGAGCTTGTTATTGCGCGTTCATTCTTTGCACGGAAGATGCAGTTGAGGGAGGGGATTTTTGTCGTTGAAGGGCTTGTGATACTATTTCCTCGTGAACTTTTTATTTTTCAATAGTAGAACAGAATGAGTGTCAAAAAAGAACATATGATAATTCATATATTCAATACGGATTCATATCCCTTAAAGTCAATGGAGAAGACAGACCTCAATGTGTTATTTGTAACAAAGTTTTGTCAAATGATTCCCTGAAACCAAGCAAGTTGAATCAACATTTGCAGAATGTTCAGCCTTAACACAAGAACAAGGACAAAAGCTTGTTTGAGAGGCATGGGAATGCTCTCAAAAAGATGAAACTGGATTCAACAGGGCCATTTCAAGAAATGAACCACAATGTTACCGAAACTTTCTACGTCGTAGCATTGGAGATAGCAAAGCAGAAACAACCACATACAATTGGAGAAACTTTGATCAAACCTTGCGCTCTCAAAATGGTGGAAATTGTGTTGGGAAATGAAATGGAGAAAAAATTTGCAGCAGTTTCACTATCAAACCGTACTGTTCAAAGGAGAATAAGTGACAGGGTCATTGATATCAAGGATCAAGTTATGCAAGAGATTAGGGGTGCAGCATTTGGCTTATTTTCAATTCAACTTGATGAATCGACTGATGTGGCATCGTGTTCCCAGTTATTGGTGTTCGCAAGATATCTTCACTTAGGTTCATTTAAAGAGGAGTTTCTCTTTTGTTCTCCTCTAGAAACAACTACCACGGCCTCAGATATTTTGAAAAAGTTTCATCTTTCTTTGAGTCAGAAATTATTTCGTGGGATAATGTATGTGGGTGCTGTACAGCTGGAGCACCAGCAATATTGGGGACAAAATCTGGATTTCAAGTTAATGTGAAAAAGTTGTCTCCAAAAGTGAAAGGAATTCATCGCATGATCCATCGTCAAGCACTGGCCTCAAAAACACTTTCAGCTCCAGTATTGATGGTTTTGGATCAAACAATTAAAATTGTGAATTTTGTCAATGAAGGAGCTCTTAATTCACAACGTTTCAAGCCGTTATGTATTTACATGGATGCAGGCGATCATTTGCTTCTTTTCCACACAAATGTTTGTTGGCTTTCAAGAGGAAATGTAAGTGAGCGAGTATTTGAGCTTAGAGATGAGCTTAAAATATTTTGTGAAATTAAGGGTAAGATGATATTTTTTACCTGGTTAGACGATGAGGAATAGATCTGGCGCTTTGCTTATTTGGTTGATATTTTTGAGCAGCTGAACAAATTGAATCTTCAGATGCAAGGAAGAAATACCAACATCATAAAATTCATCGATCCTTTGAAAGCTTTTATGAGTAAACTAGAAAATTGGAAGAGAAAAGTCAACATGAAAAATGTTGCAATGTTTGAGAAATTGTCATCAATTCTTGTTACTAGTGGTAATCAGGAAGTACTTTCAAAATTTGCAGAAAAATGAAATTTTGCAGCATTTGACAGAACTAGAAAATGAATTCAGCCGATAGTTTCCTGAACATTGTGATGAGGAGTTGGACTTAGTCCGAAATCCATTCAAATTATCGGTTGAAAAGTTCCAGATGCTTTTCAAGATGAATTTCTGGAACTGACGACTGATTCGCGAGCAAGAAACATGTTTAATGAGAAACCAGTCACAGAATTTTGGCCTCTCATGTGTGACTCTTACCCAAGAGTGGCTGAGAGAGCTATCCGTGTATTGCTTCCATTTGTGTCGACGTATCTTTGCGAGTCTGGCTTTTCAACTCTGTTGCAAATGAAAACGAATCAACGAAGTAGATTGGAGGTTGAAAGTGACCTGCAATGTGCTCTTTCAAGCACTCCTCCGCGTATCCAAGAATTGGCAAAAAAAAACAATCACAGGTTTCTCACTGAATATAAAATGGATTACAATATTCAAGGCATGTTATTTACTTTTTTTATTAATTGAGGTATGTGTCATTTTATTAAGCCAGATTTAAATATTTAGTTTACGAATATAAAAAACCTATAATCCATCTACATTTTCTATTGCTGTTTATAAAACTCTGCTATAAAAATAATCTAATATAATGTACTAATATTGACAAAAAAAGATTTTCAGTGGTATATTCATTAAATCTGGTAATCCATTTTTCTCAGTTTTGGAAAGTGGGGGGGGGTGACTTTTCTGACATATGGTAAAAAGAAAGACGTTTAAGAATAAAAGGAATGGGGCAATAAACGTTGAGGCATGGGGCAATAAACGTTGAGAACCCCTGGTTTAGACAAACTCCAATGTAAGATCGGTACTCATATTTTTTCTGCGGTTTTTCCCAAAGACGTGACATTTTTTAACATAAATATTATTTTTTCACGATAACGGAAGCATTTTAAATGCGTATTTCATGCTTATAATCAAACTCTTCAACCAAGACAGAATTTGGGCATTTTATGTGTTATCAAATAATGCATTTGAATTTGGCTTTTCATCTTCCTTTTATTCTTAAACGTCTTTTTTCCTATTATTTAGACGAAGACGCCCTCGATGTTTGCTGCTTTTTCTGCTTGATCTTTACAATGATTTTTTCTCTGTAAATGTTCAAGATACCAGTTTTTATGCCGCCCCGGTGGCGCAGTGGTCTAAGGCGTTGGCCTCTGATCGTTCGTCCGTAAGGGGTCCGGGTTCGAATCCCGGTCAGGCATGGATGTTGTGTTTGTCTTACGGCACTGGTTCTCTCCCTTCCCTGGAACCAGTGACCCTAAATTAGGGACAGGCGACTGCTTATAGCCCATTGAGTTGCTCACGGTGGTCGTTAAACCTCCAAAAAAAAAAAAAAAAATACCAGTTTTATAAAAATTTCGGTGCGTGGAAAGCACCAGTGTGTAATAAAATTTTCGAAAAAAAAAGTTTTTTAATCAAATATTAAAGAAATAAGATTTTACGAGTACCCCCGTATTTTTTTTTTTTTTTTTTTTTTTGTAGTTATAAGAAATTTACATTTGGAGTGCGAGGCGAATTCTGTAAGAATGTTTTTTAACTCCTAATAATTTGCATTACGTATACTAGTAGAATTAAAAGAAAGTGAGCACTTCCAATACTGAATTTGTTACTACAAATGGGTTGCCCACTCACTATGAAGGAATAGAAAAACAATGTATTGAAAGCTATTTTGATCGTTAAAGTTGCACCTACGCCATCTGTTGTTGCACTTTTCCAAATAACAATTAGCCGTTGGCAAATTATGTGTTATAGATAGCATTGATCCCCTGTGTTTTTTAATGATACTTGATAATGGAGAACACAAAATTTCGTTACAGTTCTCTTATTATTTTTAACCCCCTTTTACTCGACAGCATTTAAGGATGTACAAATGCCGATTTTTTTATCTAGATGTCGACGGAGCTGAAGTTCCGAACGAAAGCCTTCAGCAAATCTTTCTAAATTTAATAAAATTTTGAATTTTCTGCAGAAACTGAATCTTAGGGGGAAATGCAGTGTCGGTCGTAAACTTTCAGACTAAAATGGAAATTTTTGTTTAGTTCTACGTAATTTGCATAGTATGTAAAACTGACTTTTGGGACAGAAAACGCAGGTATATCATAATTTACAAAAGATAATTGCATCCCTTTGAGACCAAAGTATTAGGTTTTCTGGCAAACGTGCTCTCAATTTTTCGTATTTTATTCTTTAAAACAGCAGAATGTGTATCTGCGGCGTAGAATCAGACACTAAGAAACTCAAGATCTTTCTGAAAGAGCTGTTAGCGGAAAATAAATGTGAACAAAAGGAACAAAATCACATTGTTTAAGGAAAAAAGTAATGAGGTTATGAGAACCTTCTTGGTATTCATCTTAACTATACCTCCAAAGGTTAATAAATACCAACTTTCTTGAAGGAGAGTAGGGGGAATTTTCCAAGAATTATTTCGTTTCACTTGTAATCCAGGATGAGAAGACCCAATGTCCACCTGACTGCTACTCTCAGAAATTTGAGAGTAGAATATTCGAAAATCTTCGTTAAAAATGGTTTGCTAAAAGCAAAATTCAGTTGAACCAATCCGCAGGTAAAATGTATTCTTAGATATGACAGATCACGATCAGAAAAGTGAAAGTTCCGGTGATCTAATCCATAGCTAAATTGTGTCTAATAAAGAAAGACTGCAGTCAAATTGGGTGCAACAGTAGATCTTTACTACTCCTCTGAAGAAGGTGTTTCAATTCACAATACATGTATATTAGATATTAACCTCAGAATCCTCATATTGTTTATTAATTATTATTTTTTCAAATACATAACTGAAAGTAAAGCAATTCTGCACACATTTTTGTATTATTTTACTACGAAAATTGGAGTATAAACGAAATTACATCTATAAAAATTCCTTCTCCTTAACACATAGTAGTCTGTTATACAAGCAAAACTTATTTAAAACTGAGCATTTAGATATACTTACACTGCAGTTTGGTTTTGATGCTCATAACTGTGTACGGATAGGGTGCGCATATTCATTAATATTGAACGTATAAATCCTAATACCAATTACTATTTTGTGAAAGCAATTTACCTACAATACAAGCAAACGCTGCTTTTTTAAAGATCAAGCGTTTTTAAGTTATTGATTTATATTAACAAATTTGAAGAATTCTTCAAAATGTGCGGGTTTTTTATCTGTATCCCTAGAATCTTTTATCATTCTAGGTATCATAACGCCCGAAACTGTCTGTTGGTTCACTTCTTTGTTTAGTAACAACAATGGTGACTGACGGTGACTCCTTCTGATCCCTCATAGGTCGTGCAGATTTAAAGAAAAGGTAAGGGTAGGAAATCTGATTCACTCTAGAGAGACGTTTCGGACGGCTATGTTCGTTTGTATGTACGGGCGATTTGGTTGTTATGGTCGTTAAAGGGTTAACTGGGTTCTATGCCGAAAAAATAGTGCAGTGCACATGGTGGAACTTGTCGAAATTAGTGACAACAAAAAAATTTGTGTGAGGCAAAGGGAAGTCTTTGAGTAGGGGGATAGTATTTATTGTACAGTTAACCAAGTTCAATGAAACAATGCACATCTCGCACTTTCTCCACATATTCTTTTCTATTGTTACTTGTTCTACCATCAGCAACAAAATGGTTTTATATTGAAAAAAAACTGATGAGAAGTCGATTTTCTTCATTTTAGCTTAATATAAGGAAGTAATCCGAAGACAAGGATTTTGATCTTATTTTTAACCTTGTAGCAGACAGCAACACAATGCTTGGAATTAAAAAAAATGTATATATGGAATCGATTATCATACACATGATAGGGAGCTTTGTAAACCTCCAAGAGTTTTCTCAAACGCAAAATAACATGTACCATAGGCCTTTTAAGAGATTAAGTTTATCCCTCGTGCAGTGTCATGAAATTTCTTTCCGATATGACTTTGATAACGAACCAGGAAACTATGGTTTCAGTATGTTTGTTATTATGAAAAATTGCTTTGTTTTCTGTATAAATTCTAAAGCCTTATGTAATTACACCTCCAGATTTTTGCTGGAATTACCGAGTACAATGTTCTTCTGATTCCATTAATATTATGAAATATAAATCTTTTAATTTTGAAAATGTGTTAAAGAAAATTTTATAATTACCAGAAAAGACTTTTATAATAAGTATTCAGATAAACCTCATGAATGTCCTTTGACGCAAAGAAGGATATATAAAAAACTCCAGAGAAAGCGCAATATGAGAAGCACTTTCTAGTCAACGTCCCAAAGTAACCGTATATGGAAATTCAAAGGTATGATATGGATGCTTGAACCACGAAACATTGCTCAGTGGAAACGTTTTCTGTAACGTCCTCAGTCAGATAAAGCTTAGAAAGGCAGAATTGTCTAAACGCCTGCCAGTTCGAGCAGAAAAAGACCTTACAGGTATATAGCGCATACAATTTAGAGACCGAGGTTTTCTTCAAGTTTGAAGTAACTGAATCTGTATCCATAATACTACACAAGAATGGAAGTCACCTGTTAGTTCACGAATATCTGCCGTTTCATTTTTAACCGTGACACGAAAACATAGCCTTTCGTATGTAAATATGCTTCAGCTTTCTCCTTCACGTTTGCCGTTTTGTACAGATCAGCGGAAAATCAGCAGTTTGGAAACAAAATATTCAGAAAGTATTTTTGGTGTTAACTCTTTTTTCCATCTGCTGTAAAATGACCACAATTTTAGGAAATATGTCTTGGGAATGTTTCGGATCTCTTGGGTTTTCGGCAAAAACTATCATTGTGTTAAACATTTGTGTTACATAACTGTAAAGTATAAATAATTCTGTTGCACTCTTACAACCGTATCCGTCTACCTGTAACTAACCGTCAACTTATTTATTATACTGACTAGAAGAAAATATTATCTTTGCTTTTCATGAGTGGCAATACTTTCTACACCAGTATTGTAAAGATGAACAGGCACTTTTCAATAAACGTTGTAGTCGTTATTATTCTGTTCGGAAACATTCAATTTGCTTTAGCATAAAGAAAGAGCTATGTTTCTTAAAGTTTATAATCGTACATGCAAATTTTATACAACTGCGATCCCAGTGCGACGCAATTTCGCCAGCCAATAGCTGCTTGTATCCGATTTGGCTCAACGAAAAGAGATATCTAACAACCTTGAGAAAATGAGTAGCAGTAATATTCTTTTTTAAATTCAAATCCCTTCTGAATAATTTACGTAAAAATATTAACACAAATACAAGTGGGGGACAAGAATTTGTTTATATATATATATTATTTTTAAGCATAAAACAATGCATATTTACGCTATCAAGTTACGTTCCATAAATATGTACATATTTGCTTATTCTAACATTGTTTCACATGTACTTTAAATGAAGCTTCGCATGAAATACATTTGTAAATCATCGGATACGATACGTGATGCGTGTGTATAAGTTGGAAAATATGTGCAACTTAAGACGGTATTTAGTGGTCTGCAAGATCATCAAATTAAAATGCCCAAGTTAATCTGAACATATCAAGTCCATACAAAAAAATCAGAGCACTTAAAGTACCTTAATTATTATATTTCATTCACATCCGACAAAACTATGAATATGTTCCTACTTTTAGTGCTTTTGCATATATCAAAACCGGTAATGCCTCATATTGCTTCAAAGGAACAATATATTTAAACATATGGTTGTCTTTGTAACCTTTCAGTGAAGTATTACTTACGCACGATCAAAAGACTTGAATAAGTGGTTTTTTATATTCTGAACGTTCACTTTCCATTAAAATGGCTGCCATGCATTTGGTAGGAACAGGTTTGTACGAATTTTTTTAAGCAAATCAAAATTTGCAAGACATGTCATTGTCGTGGTCACTGATAATTTATATAATCCTATTTCGCGGTTTTGATCCATGGTAGATGCAGATCAGTATGGGAGAAATGGCAAATACATGGGTCTCTTTTCAGATAACTCACACTACACAATTTTGTACCATCACCCTGGTGGTCATGGAGGATAAATGACTATGCAATTTTGGATGATACATGGGAGAATTTTTAATAAACATAGTGGTTATACGACGCATTGCAAATGGGTTCAAATCTTACCTGATATCAGCCCAATTGAATGTTTGTATGATGTCATTCCCCGCACCACATGCCAGCAAAAAGTTATATGCAAATTGTCTGATTTTAAAAATTATGTAATTTTCCTTTTCACAAAAAAAAAAAGAAAAATTCCCCAAAAAGAATATAAAAATAAAAAACAACATGAAAACGGGCTCATGACAAATTCAAATTATGCATATAAGCTCATTTTCATGCTTTCGATAAGTCACTGGAAAGACGAGCTCATTGCAACCGAATATTCTGTATAATCTTTCTTGTTTTATTTTTTTGTCTTTGTTTGGAATGTATTAATCCTCTACGTCAATCTGGAATGTCTGTTTCTGTAGAGCGCGTCATGAATACGTTGTACTTGATGAGGAAATAGTCTACTTTCTTCGTTTAATTGGTCTGTTCTCTTTGTGCTAGCCAATGAAATAAAAGGCCAGTATTCAACAATGCGATGGGCGTAGCTTGCTTGACATTGCATTGGTGATGTTGTATTTCTATATTGGGAAGGAATGTCCGCCACAAAAAAATTGCTTGAGAAATTCTTTATCAATCGGATCAATACTTTAAGATCATAGACACTAACTAATCCAGCGGGAGCCCACTAGGGCGATCGCTCTCCCTAAATCAGATTTTTTTCTTTCTAAGTAGGGAAAAACGCAAATATCAAATGTATTTATTTTTTAAGTGATGTTAATATATGCACAGAATTTCGCAGATTTTATTACAATTAAAATTTGCTGTGAATTTTCAGATTAAATGATTTGTTTTGGCTTCAGAGAGATGGATTGAGAGCAGAAAAAAAAACACAGTAAAATTCCAGGAATAGAGAAATCTGAGAGCAGAAGGAAAGAGATTTCGATCCACCATGAAAAGCAATGGGTCTGCTGCTTTTAGTGAAGCATTTCAACAAACCACAGAGAGAAAATCTCAAGTAAGACAATGAATGGCGCAGGAACGAATCGATGAGGTAAAGTGCATGGAAGTGCTTTTCAAAGTGTGAATCTTGCATTGCAAAAAAGGTAACCCATTTTAAAGACTATTTATTAGGCATAATATTCAGGGCGGATTCGATTATTCAAACTAAAAGCGTTTGTCTTAAATTAAAATGTCTAAATGGAAGAACACAAATTTATTTGCAAAGATCTAATCCAGATTTGATATTTGAAAAGGACAAACCGCGTTCCCTCGGAAATTGGGAATTAAATTCCAGGATAAAGGTGCTAGTTTTTTAGATGTTTTTCCCAGTTTGTGATTCAAAAATTTAGACCATTTTTTGAGATAAAAAGTTTTAAAAGCTGGGCTATTCCGGTTTGTGTGTGTGTGTGTGTGTGTGTGTGTGTTACCCTTCCACGGTGTCACTTGTATGATTTTTTTATCACATCCTTAAGCAGAGCACTGCCCTCCCCTTAGGCAACTTCAGAATTCTGCCAGTTTATCTCTGGAGAAGTTGTTTAGCTAAAAATCTTCAACAGATGTTATGTAAATTCACCTAAAAAGTATAATGAAATGTCAATCAAAGCAAAACAAAATAAAATTAAATAACCTAATCCGGCTTCGAAATCCGTCAGACAAAATATATGGTTACACCGATTTTCAGCAAAATTTGTTATAATGATATTAAGAACATATTTGCAAAATATTCATAGCCTGGAACTTATGCAAAAAGGAATTAGCCCTTTTCTTGGGCGAGTAGTACTGAGCGAATGCTTCTATCCATTAGTCCATCTGCCCTGGTTGGAATTTGTGTATGACATAGATGGTGAGTCTGTCTTGCCGCACTGGCCGTTTCCCATATCTGTAACCAGTGCCCATATTTAGTAATAGTCGTGTGCTTATCTTCCATTTTTTCCCTCATGGTGGTTGTTAAACTCTCAAACAAACAAAAAATGATTTCTTCTAAACGAATTTGTAGAATCAAAGAACGCGTGGTTAAGGGCTTATTCGTTTCTCTCTTTCTGAGAAATCTGAGTATTATTTGAATTAAGGAGTGTGTGAAAATGGTGTTCCTCCAAAGTTGGATGGGAGAGTATATGATCTTGCTGCGGAGATTTACAGAATGCATAGTGGAAGTTTTGTGAATCTGAACATTTAAATTTCAACTCTCACTGTCCTGTATATTGTATGCCACGGGAAGTTTTTCGCTAATTCGCTAGGTTATCTGGTTTCTGGTTGAAAAACGGCAATCAAAATTTTAAAAATTATAAGAAACATATAATAAATACTGTATTTAATTAATATATATTTGATTTTTGCAAATAAAAACTGCAAACTAATCCAAACACATTTAAGTATTGTTTGTACAAATAAGGTTTAAAGCGTTTCTAGACAAAGCAACAAGTATTTTGAGAGAAAACAACAATAACTTTACGAATCAAAATATGCGCCGTTATGATCTATCCCCTTTCGCCATCGGTCGGGCAGCTGACAGATTCCAGCCATGAAGAATAAAATAAGAATACTCAGTCGGTTGACGCGATGACGTCGTCAACCCAGTTTTGCACTTCGTAACATGTCTGTAACCGTACAGCAGACAACCCATTTTGCATCGATCGGAACAAATGATAGTCTGAAGGAGCTATGTAGGGGCTATACGCCGGATGCCACAAAACATCTTAGGCAAGAGTCAATAACGTTTCCTTGACCATTTCGCGACATGCTTCATAGCGTAGTCATTCAGTAGTTTCACGGGACGCAATGTTTTGCCTGTGAATGGACGTTTCCGACAGATTTCCTGGTTTAATCGCAGTAAGTGTTTCTTGCAGTGATCAGCAGTCACAGTTTGACCCTGTTCCAATCGTTCATAATAGAGCACACCCTTCATATCCCACCAGTTGCACAGCAGAACTTCCTTGGAGTGAATATTACGTTTCAGTGTCGAAGTGGTCGCTTCACCTGGGTCTACCCAGGCTTTTGCATTCGGGATTATTGCCCCAAATCCACTTTTCATTACCCGTAACGTTTTTGCACAAGAAATAACTTCTGTGTTGTTTATTCAACAGATTCCAAAACTTCAAGACACGCTCATCCTTATTCCTCTATTTCAGATCATGTGGCACCCATTTTCCTTTCTTCTGAATCTATCACACTGCGCGAAAACGATTGGAAATTGCTTTTTGAGTTGACTCCAGTTGTTCAGCTAGCTATTTTTGTGTTTGAGACGAATCTTCATCTAGCAATGTTTTCGAACTCAGTAGCATTTCTGCTGAGTTCTATTCTATTTCTACTCTTAGGTTCTCTCCTTCTCTTGGATTTTGTTCTCGATTTCAATTTCCTCTGCCCGATATTTTGAAATTATGAGAAGTGTTATAACGCGAGTTACAATAAGGTATTAAAGAAAATGCTAAACAATTACGTATTTAAAGAAAATGCGAAACTTACATAGCTGAAACATTTCGTTACTTAAATGATAGAGTTTACGCATCAAATCACTTTTTGCGGTTCTTATTTCTTTTTTCGCGGCATATGAAACAAGAAAGATGACACCGAGGTTTCGGGAGTAATAAGCACGTCTTTTGAATCCGTGCTGACGCAAATTAAATTTATCAAAGCTATTCAAAGTCAATGGAACCGGTATAGAAAAATCAATAGATTTGACGAAAGAAAGAACATTTTCAATCGGGTTTTTAATCCCTCAGATATTGCTGTAAACGGAATCGTGAGCTTACGAACTCTTAGAAACAGAGTTATCGACAAAACTAAGATGTAACTTTACGTCTCCTGGTGGGAAAACCATGCATTATTTTAGGAAGAAAGTATTCTCAAAAGGTTTCTCCATATAAGCGGTATCGGTCCAAGAAAAAAAATTAGTCGAGTTTTCAGGAGCCCAGATTCTGCTACAAATACATCAGAAGCAGAATTAAACCATGCTTTACCAAACATCAGAAATTATGTGAAAAATATTTTTCATCGGGAATTGTTTGCGATACAGGAAGAATTTTTCAAATCGGAGCTTTAAGAGCAGAAATAACGCAGAAAACGCTATTTACCTTTGTGCCCCCCTAGCGGAAAGTCTATAATTTACTTGTAAATTTTGAATTTATACGAAAAACATTTCGCATCGGAAACACTATCCGACAGAGAAGGATTTTTTAAAATAGGATTCTTAAAATGAGAGATATTGTAAAAAATAAGAAAGACATCTACGCCCCATGGCGTAGAAACCATGCATTATTTCAATAAGAAAATTATCCTAAAAAAATTATCGACATGAGTAGTATCGGTCAAAAAACGACTTTTTTCAATCGAGATTTTAGAAGCTCATATTTTGCTGCAAATCATCAGAAGCGGAAGTTAAGACTTACGCCACCTGGTGGCCAAACCATTTTTTACCAAAAATAGAAATTATGTGCAAACGATTTCCCACAAGGAGCTGTATCCGGTGCAGAAAGAAATTTTCAAATCGGAGATTTAGAAGTAGAGATATAGGGGGAAACGTGATTTACCTCTACGCACCCTAGCGGAAACTCTATGAATTACTTGAAAATTTTGAAATTATATGAAAAACATGTGACACGGAAAACACTAACCAACAAAAAAGGAATTTTCAAATCGGACTCCTAGAAGTAGAGATATTGACAACAAAAAAAGATGTACATCTACGCCGCCTGGCGGAGAAACTGTGGAATATTTCAGGAAAAAAATATTCCAAAAAGATTTATCGATGTGAGTGATATCAGTCCACGAAATAATTTTTTCAATCGATATTTTGGAAGCTGAGATTTTATGGCAAATACATCAGAAGCAAAAATGAGCACTTACGCCCCCTGGTGGCCAAAGTATTTATTACCGAAAATTAGAAATTATATGCAAAAGACTTTCCACCAGGAGATGTATCCGCTGAAGAAAAAATTTTCAAATCGGAGTTTTAGAAGAAGAGTTATCAGGAAAAATGCAATTTATTGTAACGCGCCCTAGCGAAAAATCTATGCGTAATTTGCAAAAGTAACTATATCTAAAATACTCTTCGACATAAAGGGAATCGAAGGATAAAATATTTTTTCAATCGGATGTTTAGAAGCAAATATGTGGAATAAAACGTATTTTGGAATTCGACATCATCTGCATTTACGCCCTCTAGCGGCGAAATTTTACATCGCAAAAAAAAACGAAATAAGGGATCATCATTCGCATATTTCAAGCTTCCCAACGCAAAAAGAATTTTTCAAATCGGACTCATAGTTGCAGAGATATCGTGGGTACAGACCGACGGACGGGCGGAATGACGGACTGACGAATGGACGGACTGACGGACTGACGAATGGACGGACTGACGAATGGACGGACTGACGGACTGACGAATCAACGGACGGACAAACCGATAACATAAGCACGATCTTTTTTTACAAAAGACGTGCTAAAACAGATAAGAATTTTGTCACATCTTTCATGTATAGGAAAAACAAACTTTCAGTATGATCGTGCTTTTCCGGTCGGACGCAGTTTCCCTTCAAAGATTACCTACTCCCTGGCCGGGAAAAAGTTTGCAGAATTTCCTTTATTACTTCAACTTATTAAAACATTTAGAATAAAGAATTCGGCAAGAAAAAAAAGGAAAAAAAATTAATGACTGTGAAGTAACTTGCAGTCATTTTGGAAAGTGTTATATTCGTGTATAAATGAGAATGAGTAGATACTTGTGCATGTTTCTTCGATACTGAAATCAATTTATTGATTTGAAACCAATAACAGCAATAAAAAAAGAACAAAAAAGAAAACAGTTTCCAAAATGTGCACAATAAAGTTCTTCAAGACATGAGGGCGTAACGAGGGTTTTTTTCTAAATTTGAAGTGTCCAAGCGGTTGACATCGGGAAGATCAACGGAAACCGGAGGTTGTAATTGTGTAAAGCTCGGATCATGTTGACTCTGGAGCAGCGGAAACGCATTCTCTGAATTAATGAATCACATTTTCTCGATCTTGCAGTCCGATAGAAGTGGCTGGAGCTGGATATTAGCAAAATAAAGTTACCTGCTCAACCGTGATACTTATGCTTTAAAATTTGGAAGAGAAGCCGTCATTAGGAGCTATTTTTGATAGTTTAAGCTCAGGCCCGTAGTTCCGTTGCATGAAAATCTTAACGCTGCATCCTGCGATGCTATTCTCTACAATTCTGATTTGCCAACGTTATGGCAACAATGAGATGGTGCACTTTAATTCACCAACAAAAAACTATACCGTTCACAAGCCGTGACACTTGGAAGAATCGTTTGATGAGATCGGCGGGGAAGCGATTGACTGGTTATCAAAAGCCCTGATCAAAACCACACGCAAAACTTTTGGGAGAGCGAAATAAAATCACACTACTTGAGTGCCTTTGCATAGTGCTCTTTTTATCTGATGTCAGAGATATTCCCTTGTTTCCAGATGAGAATTATTCGCTAATTGGTACTTAAGCGGAGTCGTGATTCATCTGTGAAAAGGACATTTTCCTACTCGACGAGACTCTTGAGCGTAACAATGCTGACCCCACGTAAAGCATGCTAGCCAAGCAACGTAAGTCAGAGCAAACAAATGACTTGTCCCATTGAATGCATATTTAGCTTAGGAGCTTTTTTATAAAGTGTATGCCTTGAAAACTATGCTCCTGTAGCTGTTGTGAGCTTTAATGGGAATTTGGAACAGCCATTCCCTCGTTTCGTATTGGCAATCAGACTAATATAGCAAGCGTTTATACCAGATGTGGCTCTGGGACAAATTTTGCATGTTCGAGGAAGAATATGGGTCCGGGTTTGGATCCCAGTGATGCAAAAATTGGGTAGTAGTCTTACGTCACTGCCTCTCTCCCTTCTCTGGAACAAGTTACTCTAAATTAGGGACTGACGAAATGGCCCATCGGCTTGCTCACGGCGGTTGTTAAACCGCCCAACAAAAAGAATGATACGTATTACGGGAAGAAAACAAAAACTTTACCGTTAGGTCAAGCAATCTAAAGAAACACGCAAATATCTACTTTGTATCCAGTACCGAGAAACCATGTGGAAAAATTATTCGTAATTGTTCATTGTTGTCATAGGAAAGTTTGAATGAATTCAAGTGAAAATTTCTTCATAGATAAAGAGCATATGTTTTACAGATACTAAAGAAGTTCATGAACCGCTTGTCGTTGGTAAATTCTCTTGTGACAGTTTTGATGTGAATATATCTACAGTGATTTTCAAGTCCAAATTCCACGAAGAAAATAATAACTTATCTGATGTATGACATATTATATTCGCCTGCCCTTATGATTAATTTTTTTTTAGTAAGTATTATTTTTTTTAGTAAGAACTTTTGAAATATCAGTACATCTTTACATCTGGATAACAATTTTTAGAACAACTTATGTTCCAGAGATACTTTATATTTTTATCTGCGTTTTTATGCAAGTGGATAAGCACTTTCTTAAAACGATACTTCATGTGCAAAGACTAAGCTGGCAGATGTAAATTTCTAAATAAGAGAGAATAGGTATGTCCTCTTAATGATCATGAAATCTACTTAAATTTTTTTTCATTAAATTTACTTTTCTTAACCGTTCTTTCAGCGAACATTTTGCAGTTAACAATTTCTTTATGGTTCGATTTCAGGATATATATATGTTTTTTTTAGAATAAAAGATATCATAATAAAAAATCCTTTTAGAAATATTTAAAGCTTTTGGTAAATAGTTGAAAAAAAATATACAAATATATATAACAGTCGAGTTAATTTCTTGAGATTGGGACAACAATAATTTTAAAGAAGAAAGTCTATGAACTTATCGTTACTTCAAATGACGTTCAAACATTTTGGACGCAATTCATCTAACACTTAAAGCTACATAATTATACATGTGTCTAATATTATTTCGTCATTTATCGTAGTCATTATTTATTAGGTAAATTTCCTAATACAGACAAGATAGAATGTGTACATCTGCGCAGCGAGGAACAGATTATTCTTGCTGCGTGCAGAGATGGCATCATCCTTCGCTGACCACCGTCAACTCTGGGAACCCTAAGGGGCCGGCATGAGAATTATTTTTGGAACACTACTCTAAAAAACACAGCCAAGTTTTTATAGGTGCGGCATATACATTCAAATCTGACTTACTCTTTGGATAGAAGAGCAACTGCACTGTGTTATAGCTCTGTGACGTGTAATAAATAAACATTTGTCCCATATTTCGCAAAAAAGAGATTGAAGTATGGATCTCGCACAGAATTACTGAAACTACATGTGCACGCGTATTTTCTCCAGAGAAATACCTGATCTTGACTCACTATCTTCAGATTGTTGTACTTCGGATTTAGTCAACGTAGAAAATTAATAAAATACCCATTGTGAGAAGTTTTCATATAATTCGTGAAATATTTTCAGCAGCAAAGTAATATAATTTTTGATATATCACAGCTCTCATTTTTAAATTTCTCCAAGTTGAATGGGTCGTTTGAACTCTACCACACGAAGACGGAAAGGAAAGATAACTTATGATTCAAAATAGTAATTCACTGGTCGTAAATTTTGTATTTCATCAGTTATGTTATTGATCTCCAGCAAGGACTCATAAATGTGAAAGTATGCAATGTTTCGTTATTTCCAAGGTAATAAAGCATGAAATCTTTGACGTCTTATAATACAAAGTATACAGAGGGGATAATTTTTCGCCTGCTCTCATATCATCGACTGTTGGTGCCATATCTTAGCAACGATACTGGAGAAAGGTTTCACTGTCACTGCTGTTTTCTTTTCTAAATCAGCTATGATTAACATTTGCCTACGCTGTGACACAACTTACTTTATTATTGATTACTACCAAAGTATACGTTACATTCTAAAGCAAATTTTAGTTGCCATATGCTTCCTAATGTGCTTATTCTCTAATTCATATATATTTTATTTGATAAACTGAATTTATTTGAAAGTGTTCAGTTTTATGTTTTTAAAATGTATTAAATAAAAATAATTCCTATACCTGAGTTACTATTTTAGCTGTTATCATTTAGGGAAAATGTTCGCCTTTAATTATGCATAGTCTTTTTAAAAGTTTACAAATGGTTAGTGACTTGCCAGTGAAGATGCATGTTGTGTACAAGACGAAAAGAAAATGAGGGATTTTACGGTACATATGGTAACGGTTGACTCTAAATGCAAAGTTAACAGATGCGTAATGAGTTATTAGTACTATCTGTGTAAGAAGCACCTCAGCTTCAAATCAAATTTTGCACTTAGAGCAGTGTTCTTAGCCAAGTAAAAGGACATTTGATTTTCTCAGATTAGTATTTGTTGAATCTTGTCCAAATAATGTGTTTCGAAATTGAGTTTACCTCCGGGGTTCATTGATTTTGATTTGTACCTTGAAAAATATATGAAAGTCCAATTGCAATATATGACCTCTTGGATAACTAACCCTCGAAATCTATGTTACAAAATGTTTGAAAAAAAATCATACTTTTTGCATTCGCTTCGAGAAACGAAACGATTCTGTAAGACAAGACGAAATGTTCCTGTATATGTATCATTTTTACTGAGTTTGTTAAGCCCAATTCACACATTTTAGTTACGAGAGTTGCACATTTTAGTTATGAGACCCAGTTACCAAATAATTGTATGCATACGAGTCATAGTTACACATACAAACAATAATTTAATATTAAAAAAATAGGATATATTAAGGCATAACAAAAAGAATCTCCCGTTACAGGACACTCTGCAACATATAATTTCAAAGAAGCTGCATATACACCACAAATGCACACAAAAAAAACGTTAGTTCCACACACAAAAAAAATAAACGTTCCGATTAAAAGCCGGTGTTATTTTAATCTGTGAAAGTAAATATTGAGAAATTTGTTAAAACAGTAATGTACCTTTAATGTGCTAATTGGAAGGAAAACATATTCCTTGAAAGAAGATTGTTTGGTTTTTCTTTTTTCTACTCGAATTGTAAGGACAATTTTCAGCCAATCTAACATATTCTGGAAAGCAGGGATATTTTCTCAAATTTCACACACTTACGATGCACAGCAATTTTTGTGCAATGTCTTTTTTGTTAACTTTTTGTTTTTAAAATTGTCATTTTTGTTTCGTAGAAACATTTCTCCCATTACTGAATGACGTTCTTTCCTTTGTAACCACGACTGTTGTTTCTGCTATTACCGAACACTAGGTTTCCCCATTTTAGAAATATCCTGTGATAATAATAGGGTCTTTTTCTGTTTTGTCATATTAGGCATCAACAAGTGCAGTGCAGTACGATAGTAAAATTACTGTTAGGATTGCGAATCAACAACAAAAAGAAATCACGTTCGTGGTGGATCTCTCATTAATATAAAGTAGACCGGGAAGTATAATATTGTTTTAGAAATTTATTCTGTAAGACAAGATAACTATAGCAGTGTTTAAAAGTCAAAACGGTGTTTTAAAGTTTTAAGTACATATTTCTGTTGATGTAATATCTTTTTATTCTACGTCTTCCGGTCACGTCGAGTTGAGTTCCTCAAAGACGATTTTCTGCCTTTTCTTGGTGTATACTTCTCTTCTGTTTAGTTTTTTTACAGAGTTTAAGTGGGCGCTTTCTTTAATGTTTTCAATCCCTCTTTTTCTTGGTCTTCTTTTCCTGAGCTGTCGTTCAATTCTTCCATTTAATAGTATGTTTGGCAGCCTGAGTTTATTCCATAAATATGTCCAAACTAGCTTATTCGGTTCTTTTTTTGTGCTGTAAGTATTGTTTCTTTAAAGTTACGTTTTTTCGTGAGTTTTAAAATACATGTAAAATAATGTAAACAAATATCTTTAAAGAGATATCAAAGTTCTGGTCTATGTAGATAACTTTTCCACACTAGATCTAGTATGCATGATGTAAATATTTCTTTGAAGGGTAAGTGATTTTCACTTGCAAATTTTATCTCGCTAAACAGATTTTCACATACATCATCTGGATGCAGCACTACTGCTTGAAAAGGTTCATGAATGGAAAACAACAGGTGTTTTCAAATTTACTATATACACATGTACTTCAGTTGTCTACGAACGTCCATATAACGTTTTATGTGATACTAAGTGTTTAAATTTTAGTTTTACAGCAGTACGTTCAAAGTGAATCCTATTTAATGTGTTACCGTTTTATCTTTTGGATAACCTTAAGATATTAAAGTGCCATAGGAATAATTATATGCTCACAAGAAAAAATCTTCACCACAGGACACAAAGGTGCCAAACTTTAATGTCAAAACGTACTGAGAGGTTTTGTGCTTTGTTTAGAAGTTCGACAACTATCACGAACTGATTTAAATTCCATAAAAGCGTTTTTTCGTTTGAAAAGGTTCATGAAAAGAAAATAATTAAATTCCTAAAAACCTAATACCGAACTTAGGGCAACTTCTTCAAGAAAAAGTTATAATTCAGTGTCGCAGGCCAAACTCACCGTTACTACTTTCTTCATGACTAAAACACTCTCTTAACTCAGACGAGTGGTCATATGACAGCACATCAGAAGTAGTTTTCCGCCAGGGAAGCTCAAAAGGATTCAAAAGCATTATTAGGAAAGCATTATTAAAGCTGTGACGTCATAAAACTTTAATAGGATCCACAAACAACGCGTGACGTAATGAGATAGATAGCATGACCGCGCGCCAACATCTAAAGGGGCGACGTCATGACACCACACTACAACTTGGTAATTCGGGGTGGTTATTTAACCCACTAAACACATTTTCTTAAAGTCGAGATCAAGCTAAAACGATTTCTAGTACCAGAAAACGGTAGGTTAACGACTTTCATCAAAATCCTCAAAGCCGTTTTCAAAATAAAATTTACAAACATACAAGAATTGCACGTTTAAGGTGAACGTCAAGTAATTTTGCTTCCTGTACTTCAAATGGAAAAACTTCTGTACACATTTTCTTCCCAATTAATGCGTTCCCAAGGATGAAAATTTGAACATCGATTAACATATCTTCATTTTATAACTTGCAATACTTAATAGTTTCTAAAACATAACCATAATTATGCAATCCAACATTTGTTTGTCTACTGACGTCATGAAAATACAGGTCGCGCCATCTTTTTTCTGGACAATTTATGCATTCACAAGGATGAAAATTTGAATATCGATTAAAATAGCTTCATTTGATAACTTGGAATACGTAATATTTTCTAAAACATAACCATAATTATGCAATCTAACATTTGTTTCTGTAGTGACGTCATCAAACTACAGGTCGCGCCATCTTTTTTCTGGTTTCAACACCACCAAAGGAAAAGTTATTGATTTTTAATGTAATTATGGTTATGTTTTAGAAAATATTAAGTATTCCAAGTTGTAATAAAGTTATTTTAATTGATGTTCAAATTTTCATCCTTGGAAACACATTAATTGTGAAAGAAATGTGTACAAAAGTTTTTCCATTGGAAGTATAGTAAGCAAAATTACTTGACGTCCACCTTAATAATATGGGATAAGAGCGATGGAATGGATCGCATTCCAATGTCCTGACCTTTGACCCCATTTCGTCCACATTCAATAGGGTTCGTCCCCAGGTGGTCCCCTACCACATACTGAAATTTCATCGGAATCGAACCATTTTTACGCACGTTATGACGCATAAGGGCAATGGAATGCATCCCGCTCTTATATCCTAACCTTTGACCAAACTTCACCCATTTTGAATAAGATTCGTCCTCAAGCAGTCCCCTACCACATGCTAAAATTTAATTGAAATTGAACCGTATTTACGCAAGTTATGACGCATGGGGTCAATGTAATGATCCCGCTCCTACGTCGTGACCTTAGACCCCATCTGTCCCATTTTCAATAGGGTTCGTCCCCAGGTGGTCCCCTACCACATAGTAAACTTTCATTGAAATCGAACCATATTTACGCAAGTTATGACGCATAAGGGCAATGGAGGGATCCCGCTCCTACGTCGTGACCTTTGACCCCATTTGTCCTATTTTCAATAGGGTTCGTCCAATGGTGGTCCCTTACCACATACTATAATTTCATCGAAATCGAACCATTTTTACGCCAGTTATCGTGCGGACGGTCGGACAAAGCCGGAGCATACACGCTTCTTCCACCTACAGTTGGAAAGCGTAAAAAAACTTATTCTAAAAGAAAATTGATGCTCTGGAAAGAAATATTACTCGTTGTAAGTTCATCCCGTGGCCGCTGTTATATTGAGTCATACAAGGCTCAATAAAATATATACTTTCAATACCTGACAAAAGCAAATTATTACAGGTTTTCGAACACATTTCGATGTTAAGGCATTTTGTGGGAAGTGAACTCAACACTGGCGCTGTACTACTGAAGTGCTACAGGCTGTCGGATTTGTTAAGTTTTCCTTCGTGACACCCACTGTGAAACTACCCTACATGAAAATTTTCGCAACGAAAATAACAGACTTTTGAAAAGTGAAACATTTCTTTTCGTTAATATGCAGTTTAACTTTCGATACTTGCTTGGATTTTGAAGGAAGCAGAGCGATAGAATTTTTTTGGATTGGAGGCTTTTTTGGTAAACGTTTTTTCCTTGGAATGCATTTAATAGTTTTATTCCTGAAGTATTTTTGTATTGCTAGCTTTATAGTTTCTTTCCCAACTATGTCGTCCTCTGGCAGTGAAGAAGGATGCACAGCTGTGGATGTACCACATCTAAAAATTAATCATCTCGGCTCTAAATCGCAATCTAACTATCGCATACTTAAGTAAATACGCCAGCATACGTAGGAGAGGGATACTCGTAGCACTTCTCAAGTGCTTCCAATATTTTTCCTGCTTCGAAGAAAAATTTCTTTTTCAGATAAGTAGTGAATTTAAATTTGTAATACTTTACTTTGTGTGAACAGTCATTTAGTAAATTAGGTTCAAATTAAAAAAAAATAATAACTATAGTAGCAATCCGAATGCATTGGCGTAGAATAAAAATCAATTTCCAAGCTTTCGCACATCAACCAGATATCTTTTTCATGGAAGATAGTTTCTTTTTACCTTTCCTTGAAAACGTTATCTGGTTCATGTGAGAAAGCTTGGAAAACTGATTTTATACTACACCAATAAATTCGGAATACTGATATAGTTATATTATTTTCCTACAGAATTGATTGAAATAAATGGATTGAAATTTTCATTTAGACGAAAAATATTGTATACAGTACAAATCATCCTTACAGGAAAATCAATTTTAATACGAATTTAACGAGCTTAAGTTTTGTATATGTCCCGACATTTGTGTTGTTGTCAGTAGGCAGTAGGTGACTTACAAGCGCTCTTTGAGACTACTGTTATTCTGCACTTTCCCAAATTAGGTGTGTGCGTTACCGCTGTTTTTCTCTCAGGGCGTCATAGAAAAACTCACCCTTCCATTACCCAATGGAGTCCAGATGGAGTTCATGCCTATCTTGCGAGCTTTGACTTTGGGTAAAATGGTTATTGTCGCCGTTTATCGATCCAGAGCTATTCTGTGAGAAACACATGTTTCTAGGAACCGGCTGCCAATTGAGAGCAACACAAATGTCGATGCGTAAAGAAGATGTTAGCAACAAAATTGATTTTGTCTATTAAATCGCCATTGAATTCATTCTCTGCTTATGGAAATCCAAGTGATTTTTTTTTTGTTTAATTTCGAAACGCGATTGCATCAATTAAAAACGCACTATAGTTTCTAGGTGCTATGTTAGCACAACTCATACCGCGGAAGGTCGGAAATTACACTAGGTAAACGAACTTGAAAATAATGGGTATTTTGATTGCTAGTATACCTTAAGGTACTCAAATGTTAGTACGAAACAAAATCAAGAACGATGAAAATTATCCTATGTAGATGATTGGGAAAGTAATAGTTCCTTTAAACTCTAATGCACCTTGAGGTCCGCTGAGAGTGAGCTTTCCCGCGACGAAGCTCGCCATTGGGCACACGCACCAAGATTCCACGTTTATCTCAAACCCGGCTACACTTTCGTACAAGAGGATAATTAATTCCTTCAAGCAACGGAGTGGCTTGAAGGAACTCTCCAGTGGTGGCTTACAACGCAACTAGCCCCTTTCAGTTGAGCAATCAAAAACCGCCTTGAGCTGCCTAAGAAGAAGGAAGTCATGGGGAACCTGTCACCAGCAACACAATCAGTAAGACATGATTCCTTTATGATAATATGGTCTATCACTTATAAACATACTACTCACCCAAAGAGTCAACAGCGAGTTGTAGCTTGTAGTTTGAAACAAAAATTAAAAGCATTTTTTAAACTCATAACTGTGGATAAAGCAAATGCAAAAAGCTTATTTCCTCCGTTCCAGTAACACAGTGGGTATTTTGTGAGGGCACAAAAATGGAAAAAAAATTCAGGAGGGGAACAGTATGCCCTGCTATGGAAGAATAAAATAAAAGAGAGGAAATATCCAGTTGCAGGAGCACACGGTGCGCATGACGACGGATGTTGATGATCTCTTAACATCCCAAACTTACTATTACCGTTGTCTCTCGGCATCTTTTGAACTTAGTGCTCATTGACCAAGGAGAAAGCAAAAGAAACCTTAACGACAGAGCCGAAAAGGAGCGGAAAGAATAATCGATGCAAATAACTATGAATCAGACACCAAGTACAGCAGCGAGCATATAAAAATCTGTTTTGATTTATTTTGAACAATCAACTACCACCTTCAGCTGTCTACGAAGAAGACAGTCATGGGGAACAAATCACCATAAACACAATCAATAAGCCACAACTTCAGAAAGTCATTATCGTCTATCATTTCCTAACGTACTACTCACTCAAAGAGTAAGCAGCGACTTTAAGATTTCAGATTGAGGTGGCTAAGCAACCATTAGAGAAGAAGTGTTCCTACCTTAGGTTGAGAGACCCGAACCTACAACGCTGTGAGCCTTTTGGCAGGTGAAAAAGAGAATAAGAGAATAGAGAGCAGAATGCCCTGATAGAAAAGCACAAAAGAAGAGTACAGAAAAATTAGAGTAGAAGGAGTATACGGTTTTCCGTTAAATAGTGAAGTTGCAAGCTAACCTGAATATTTACTTGCGGCAATTCAATTCGAGCAATCAATCCCACAGCCAACGTCCGCCATAGGAAACGAGGAAATAACAGGGAAAAGGGAAACCTGAGAAAAAAAACTAAACACGAGGAAAAATCACACAGAGCAGCATCTAGTTTTCTCACAAAACCTTATTTTGAAAGGCACCTGAAAAAACAAAATTGTCGTTTGTGAGACGCGAGGCTAAAAGCTGACTACTTCTCAGGTAGTAATCAGCTTTTTGCCTCGCGTCTCAGGGGTCAATCAGAAAAAGATTTTTCCCATTGGCTGGAGGGAGTTTCGTACTAATTTTAACAACTATGTTTCTTCACATGTGTGAAGAATACACTCTTTTCATATGCGTGAAGTATACCTTATTTTCATATGCGTGAAGTATACCTTATTTTCACTTGTGTGAAGAATACCCCCTATCCACTAGTCACAAAATTTTAGTTTTTCTCCTAGTATAGCTGTGTGTTGGTTTCATTTCTGAAACTATTGAGATTATCTATTATTCTTCACTATTTGTTAGTGTCTTTAGCAACATAGTTTAGGAGGTATTCTCCGACAGAGGATTAGAATGATTCTTCGCTTTTTATTGCTATATCTATTATAAATATCATCATCATCATCATCATCATCATCATTGTCAACCATTATCAATCCACTGCTGGACGAAGGTCTCCCCAAGTTTCCTCCACAACGGTCTGTCTTGTGCCAGTCTCCTCCATGTCACTCCCGCATACTTTAGAATTTCATCCACCCATCTCCCATGTGGTCTCCTTCTGGGTCTCTTCCTGTCCCTTGGAATCCAATCTAAAATTTCAGGTGTCCATCGATGGCCTGTCCTTCTGGCAGTATGTCCAGCTCATTGCCATTTCAGGGATTTTACCCTGATCATGATGTCTTCCACTCTTGTCATTTTTCTGATCCACGAGTTCCTCTTCTTATCTCTCCTGATTACACCAAGCATACACCTCTCCATGCTTCACTGAGTTATCTGCAGCCTTTGTATGTCTCTTTCAGTTAAGGTCCATGTCTCTGCACCATACGTAAGCACTGGAAGGATGCATTGATCAAACACTTTTCTTTTAAGGCATAATGGCATATTGCTCTTGAAAGTTTTGCTGTTTCTTCCAAAAGCTCTCCAGGCAAGTTTTGTACGCCGATTAATTTCTCCATCTATGTGGCCCTCACTTGATATCTGCTGTCCAAGATAAACGTACGTGTCTGTTAACTCCAGCTTTTCTCCATCAATCGATAAATATTCATTTCTCGTAAAAGCATTGAACATCACTTTTGTCTTCTGAAAGTTCATTTTTAATCCCATTTCTTTACTCTTTTTAACAAGTTCCTGGATCATACTCTGCAGCTCTGATGGGGTAGTTGAAAAATGATTACATCATCAGCAAAACGAAGGTGGGTTAGATAATCTCCATTAATCTTTATCCCCTTGTTTTCCCAGCTCAGCGACTGAAAGACACCTTCCAATGTAGCATTAAAGAGCTTCGGAGATATGGTGTCACCTTGTCTCACTGCCTTCCCAAATTTTATATGTGTTGTATTTTCAAACAGCCGAATCTTTGCACTTGCATTTTCATAGATGTTATTAATAATATTAATGTTTGCATCTTCAATACCGCAGGATTTCAGAGACATTGTAACTGCTGATGGTTTCACCGAATCAAAGACTTTTTCATAATCGATATGAGCCATGCACAATGGAAGTTCATATTCCCTCTCTCTTTTAATTAGTTCTCTCAATACGTGGACATGATCTGTTGTGCTGTAGCCATTCCTGAATCCAGCTTATTCTCTCGGTTAAGCCATGTCCATTGTTACCTTCAAGCGGTGTGAAAGAACTTTAGTGAAGATTTTATAAACCATTGATAAGAGGCTGATAGGTCTGTAGTTCCTGAGATTCACAACGTCACCTTTTTTATGTAGCATGATCATTGTAGCGTTGTTCCAATGCTCAGGAATCTTCCCTTCATTAAGTCATCAAGTGAAAATTTGGGCGAGTACTGATTCGATTTCTCCACTTACTTCTTGTATGATGTCTACAGTAATTCCATCTTATCCTGGAGCTTTCCCCCGCTTCATGTTCTTGATTACATGTGCAACTTCTGCTGGGAGGACTGGAAGAACTCTGGTACCTGGACCTTTAATGATGTCTGGAGTACATGTATCATCCCTTTCATATACACTGACGGAAAAAAATCTCAACACCACGAAAAAATAGTTGTTGAGGAATGAAAGGGCGGCAATACATTTGTATAGGTAACATATTTAATCGATTAAGGTTTCAAGATCACAGCTTAATGTAAGCGCGAGTACAGAAATTTTAAATGTGAAATGCTGGTGCATTAATAACCGGTCTAACCGCTAGAATTCTGAATGCGAGCACGCAAACGTTCATGCATTGTGTCGTACAGGTGCTGGATGTCAGTTTGTGGGATGGAGTTTCATGCCTGTTGCACTTGGTCGGCCAATACAGGGACTGTTAATGCTGGTTGGGGGTGACGCCGGAGTTGTCGTCCAATGATGTCCCATACGTGCTGGATTGGTGAAAGATCTGGTGATATGGCAGGACACGGCAACATGTCCACACTCTGTAGAGCATGTTGGGTTACAACAGCGGTATGTGGTCGAGCGTTATCCTGTTGGAAAACACCTCCTGGAATGCTGTTCATGAATGGCAGCACAACAGGTTGAATCACCAGACCGACGTACAACTGTGCCGTCAGGGTGCGTGGGATAACCACGAGAGTGCTCCTGCTGTCACAGGAAATTGCTCCCCAGAGCATAACTATAGGTATAGGTACAGTGTGTCTCGGCCGCAGATAGGTTGGTTGCAGGTGCTCACCTGGCCTCCTTCTAACCAACACACGGCAATCACTGGCACCCAGGCAGAACCGGCGTTCATCAGAAAACACAACAGATCTCCACTCCGTCCTCCAATGTGCTCTAGCTTGACACCACTGACGTCGCAAACGGCAGTGGTTTGGAGTAAGTGGAATGCACGCTACAGGGCGTCTGGCTCGGAGCTGTCCTTCAAGTAACCGATTTGTAACAGTTCGTTGTGTTACTGTGGTGGCACCTGCAGCTCGAATTGCTGCCGCAGACGCGGTACGATGCGCCACGACCATACGCTGTACACGGCGGTCTTCCATCTCAGTAGTGCCACGTGGCCGGCCGGAACCCGGTCTTCTTGTGGCAGTACCTTCCCTTGACCACCGCTGCCAACAATCATGCACAGTGGCTTCATTCCTGCCACGTCGTTCTGCAATATTGCGGAACGAAAATTAACCTTCTCGTAGCCCTATTACACGACCTCGTTCAAACTCCGTGAGCTGTTGAGAATGGCTTCTTCGTCTTCTTAAAGGCATTCTTGACTAACATCAACACACTACGTCGAATCTCAACGGTAACTAACACTCACGAACGTTACAGCGCGTATTTACAGCTAACCTGCTTTGCATGTTCCGAGGGTCGCTACTAGCGCCACATGTATGCGCCGAGCGCGAAATTTGCATGGACGTCATCTTGCACATGTACTCTCACCGCCTACGAACTGTCGTTTATCTAACACAACCCCTTTTTGGTGTTGGGATTTTTTTTTCCATCAGTGTAGTTTGGAGTAGAAATCTTTCACTCTTGTCAAAATTTCGTCTCTATTTCTTGTTACAGAACCATCCTCTTTTCTGAGTGCCATAATCTGTTTTCTTCCCTTACTGAGATGTCCCTTTGCTATCTTTAGGCTTTGGTTGTTTTCAATTGCTTTCCACACCAGTTCATAGTTAAATTTCCTTACGTCTTCAGTGATACTTTTTTGTACTGTCTTCCATAGCTCTATAACTTCCCCTTTGGAAGGCACATCTTCTTTAGCTGTCCTCATCTCTGTTCTTTTTTGCATCAACATTTTGGTTTTTCCTGATAATTTGTTCACATGCAACTTGTTCTTAGACACAGCTAATTTTGCTGCTGTTTGCATAAGAGCTTTGGTTACTTTTCTGTTAACTTCAGAAATATCCACTTCTTCCGATGTTAGGCCTTCTAAAGCAGAGAATCTGTTCTTCAGTTCCCACTTATAGGTATTATGGTGTTTTTTAAGGTTGGTTATGTCAATACAAATTGTTCGTCTCATGAGCTTGCCACGTTCAAGTTTAGTGTTGAGGTGCATCTTACATCTCACCAATCTATGGTCACTACCTGTGTTGAACTTGTTTAGCGCACTGCAGTCTTCTATGACGAGTTTTTTGTTACACATAACAAAATCAATTTCACTTGTCGTCCCAATTGGATGTCCCCATGTCCGTTTCCTGTGTGGCTTTATCTTGAAAAAGGGGTTTAAGATGAAAAACCCTTCTGCCTCTGCAACCTCAACTAAAGTATTTTCACGCTGGTTTCTGTTGCCGTGATCGAATTAACCTACTTTAGTTTTTATTCTGTGGCTGTTGCCCTATTTTTGCATTGAAATCTTCCATAATTATCTTCAAGAGCTGCTTACTTTTATTATTTAGACGACGAATTTCCTCATAAAATTCTTCAATTTTTTCTTCAGGATGACTTGTGGTGGGTGCATAAGTTTGAATAATATGAGTCTGGAATCTTCTCGAGCGTTGGATAACGAGTCCTGCAGCTCTGTCAGAGGAACTTTCAACTTCTACAACTTTATCGTTCAGTTTCTTGTTTATTATAAATCCAACACCACTAGTTCTGCCTTTATCTGTCCCACGATAGTAGAAGAGATGTCCACTTTTCAGTTCAATGAGATCTTCTCCTCTTCTCGTTGCCTCACTTAGCCCGACGATGTCACACTTGATCCTTTGTAGTTACTCTTCCAATTCAAGAAGTCTTGAATCAGAAGATAGGGAACGTCCATTATACGCAACTAAAGTCAGCATCAGATGGCTGCCTCGTCCGGTATTCTGGGGATTTTTAGCACCCTCTGCTTTCATGTCGCACAGGCCGCTGCCTTGGCCAGGTACATTCCAGCTGCCGGAGGAGACGGAGGGCCAAGATGTAAGTTGTGGAGTCATTTTGGAGGAGTTTGGCCATAACTCACCATGCTGGCCAAGCGGGTTGGTGAGTGTGGGATAGCATTTCCTGTAATCCCGATGGTACAGTTATACCGCTATTGGCGGTCGTCAGAGCCCCTTTAGTGGGAACAGGATGCACCACGAGAAGGCGGGGTTGACATTTGTCAAGGAAAGACTGTGATGTTACGCATCACCTGACCTTACATCCCTATATATATATATATATATATATATATATAGAATGAAAATATTAGAGAACAAAAATGCAATTTTTAAAAAAAAGGAACTTTAAAACAAGTGGAAACTAGAATAAGTTGAAATCATCAGGAGAGCATCAACCTGTGGAATTGGTATTTCTAGTACCAACAGAACGACAAGGCAAGCCAAAATTGTCGGTTGGTCATGCTCCCGTGGCCACAAAACCAGATTCCAATAGGCACAAAATTCCAAGTATCAAATTAATAAAACTAAAAAAAGGAATTAAAAGCTTACCGTCAAAACAAAACCCGCCATGACAAAAAGTCAAACAAGACTGAACAGAGCACTCACAAGAACACAAATATATACACTGATAAAAAAGGTGGTCACGGTTAATCAACTACCTGGCAAGCCAAAAAATGTGTGAATTGATAAGCACATTGTGGGTGCTCTGTTCAGTCTTGTTTGACGTTTTGTCATGGCGGGGTTTGTTCTACCGGTAAGCTTTTAATTTCTTTTTTTAGTTTTATAAATTTGATTCGTGGAATTTTGTGCTGATTAGAATTGGTTTTGTGACCTAGGGAGCATGACCAACCGACCATTTTGGCTTGCCTCGTCATTTTGTTGGTACTAGAAAGGCCACTCTCACAGGTTGATGCTCCCCTGATGACGACAACCTGTTCTGGATTTCACTTGTTTTGTAGTTCCTTTTTTAAAACAAAATTTGTATTTTTGTTCTGTAATATTTTTATTCTATATCAGCTACTAAATGAGCTTTAACTGCCTTCGGCGCTTCTCATGGTATTAGCTTTTTTTTTTTCTAATTTTTTTTGTGTTAAAATAATTTATTTATAAAGAATTTTTTTTGTTTTATTTATGTACTATATATATATATATGTGTGTGTGTGTGTGAAGAATACCAACTTAACACATGTGTGATAAATACCCCCAATACATTAGTTCCATCCTAGTTATATTTATTTTACCGTCTATACACGATGAAGATTTTGAATCTAAATATTCAAATACGAAAAAGATCTTAAAACCACTTACAACCAGATAAATATCTTTATTTGTTCATTCACACACTATTAGATCTTTCAAAAGCCAAGCGTTTCATCTTCAGGTATTAGCTGATCAACAGAAATTAGAAACTTTATGAAATTAGAAACATTAGTTACAAAAATTAGAAACATTAGTTCCAATTATTATCTTTTTTGCTAGGGTAGCAATAAATTGGGTTCATTTCTGGAACTTTATTCAAAATATTTTTTTTGCCGCCCCGGTGGCGCAGTGGTCTAACGCGCTGGCCTCTGATCATTCGTCCTTAAGGGGTCCGGGTTCGAATCCCGGTCCGGCATGGATGTTGTGTTTGTCTTACGGCACTGGCTCTCTCCCTTCCATGGAACCAGTGACCCTAAATTAGGGACGGGCGACTGCTTATAGCCCATTGAGTTGCTCACGGTGGTCGTTTGTTTGGCCTTTTATATCCGTCAATATCACTAACCGTATAATTAAGGGCCTCCTTGACCAGAGGATTAGGATGAATCTTAGCTTTTTCATAGTACCTTTTAGCTAAATCGTACATCGTATAATGGATAGAATTAATATTTAATATGCTTCGGATTGCATGATTTGACGTTCTTCAAACCAGTCCAACCATCTTAAGTAGGGTTTTATTTTGAAATGAGATAATTTTATTTTTCTGCTGTTTATTGCAGTTACCCCAGATAGGACAGCCATACGTAGTAACAGGAGTGATACAGGCTTTCCATAGCAAGGTTTTCTTTTTCCTGCTGAACGTTTTTTTTATTGACTGGAGACTTCCTCTGATTTTAAGAGCTTTGGACAGAGTTTCTTTGTTATGCTTGTTCAAGTTCAGGTTGTGATTGTAATAAGTCCTAGCTATTTAACAACTTTTACCCAAGGTATTTTTTTTTATACAATTCTATTTAAAAGTCTGGATTGTATTTATAAGCAATCCTAAAAAATAAAATTGCTTGTGTTTTTTCAGTGTTAATTTTAATTTTCCAATCTATGAAATGCTTCTCAAGTTGTTCCACATAATTTTGCAGCATGAAAGCTGCTTGGTTTTTATTTTTCGAAGTATAAGCAAGTGCAGTGTCGTCAGCATAAAGAGCTGTAGTCAGATTCCTGTTATTGAAGTTGGGAAAGTCTAACGTAAAAATAGAGCGTTGGCGCGAGTACACTGCTATGCGGTACACCAGCTTCACTTTTTTTGACGATTTTATTCTCATTGATTTTTACACAGAATGTCCTGTTATTCAGGTATGATTTGTTTATATGAATAATCCATGGTGGGAAATCATGTGCTATTAGCTTATACACACTGGTGTGCAAAAATTAAGGACGAAGAGGAGAAATTAGCATATCACCGGAACGAGCAGTCAGAACGGACCGAAAGACCACTCAGGAGATAGACTAGCGTCCGGTACGGTAGGACATGCGCATATATGCAGCATGACGTAGAGGGTGAAGGTCGGAAGGGTATAAAGCAAACGGGCGGTGTACGCTCAATAATCCGGTGAAAGCTATAGTACAGTGTACATCGGTTTGAAGTTGCTGCCAACGTTAGATGTGGCCAACAAGCAATCCAGTAGACGACATCTGGATGACTTTACCCGAGGTCGCGTCATTGGGAAGTTGGAAGAAGATCGATGTGTGACTAGTGTGGAGGAGGAGGTCGGGATCGCTCACAACCTCGTTTCACGAGCTTGGAGAGCATATCAAACTACAGAAACAGCTGTCCGAGAGTTTAGCTGTGGTCGTCCACGAACAACCACTGCGGCAGACAACTGGTATGTTGTCCTACAGGCGAGATGAGACAGACGGCAGGCAGCGGGAAAAATCGCAAGTCACATGCAACAGACAACTGGACGTCCCTTATCGCGTTTTACCGTGGCCAGGAGGCTGCACAAAGGTGGTCTATTTGCACGACGACCAGTAGGGTGTGTGCCATTAGCGCCTGCTCATCGGAGCGGCGGTTTCTGTGGTGCCAGGAACACAAAAACTGGACACATCAGCAATGGGATCGAGTTCTCTTTACGGATGAGAGCCAATTTAGTCTGACGAGCTATTCGGGACGTATACACATCTGGAGAGAGCAGGGAACACGCAATCATCCCTCCAAAATCATCGAAAAGGACTGGTTTAGAGGTGGCGGAGTTCTCGTTCAGGGTGGTATCATGCTTGGTAGCCGTACTGACCTCCACATCTTCCAAGAAGGTTCAGTCACTGGTTTCCGCTATTGTACCGAGGTTCTCCTGCCTCACGTGCTTCTGTTTAGAGTTGCGGTGGTTCCTGAGTTCCTCTTCATGGGCGACAACGCTACACCTCATCGTACAGTGGCTGTCACAGAGCTGTTGGAGAGGGAAGATATTCAACGCATGGATTGGCCTGCAAGTTCCCCGGACCTAAATGCAATCGATCATGTGTGGGACCTTCTCGGTAGACGCTTGGCAGCACGTCACCAGCCGCCCTTAACGATTCCGCAGCTGCGATTGGCGCTACCAGAGGAACGGGCCGCGATGCCTCAACAGCTCCCTGACAACCTCGTCCTCAGTATGGACAGACGTTGTAAATCCTGCAACACAGTCAGGGGTGATCATATTCCCTACTAAAGATTGGATTTTTCTTGGCATCCGCCTGTCACATAGACGTTTCTGTCTTCTGTCCAGTTGTGCTCGAAGCTAACGTTTCAATAAAGTGCCTTTGTTTCCTTCGGATTCCTTGTTTGGACGGTATTGCTCACTTGTCCCATATTCTTACATATTGGGATCTTACGGTATGATTTGAGTCGATGGAGTACTTCTGCACGACGTTACATTCGAAAAACCGTCTCGTCCTTAATTTTTGCACGCTAGTGTATAATTGCCTCATGTGGACATTTATCGAACGCCTTGGCCACATCCAGAAATATGGCTTCAGTGTGTTCTTTTTTTGTTATTTCTTCTGCACAGTTTTCAGTTGTTAATCTGACCTTGATTCCTAAATGAAATATATAGTATTGCAATTATCTCCCATTATGATGACCCCTTCTTGAAAACTGTGAGTTCATGTTTTGGAAAAAACAACTTTTCAGGTCTCTATTTCGAAAAATTGTTTCCTTTAACTTTGAATGTTTTTACAACCGCTAACACTTAAAAAAAATATTATTAAAAAAAAATTAAAATGCTTATTTCATAGAACATAGCAATTCATACATCTCTCGTTCATCAGCAAGGTTCCAAGTAGGACTTTGCTTAGAAGAGAAAAAAAGGTTTTGTGAATGCAGATGAATGAGTGGGATTTCCCATAGTTAACTTTCAAACCCGCTCAATGTTTTGAATGGTGTAGAGGGGTTTAATGTGTTTTTTGTCAATTGATCTGTGTGACCCCCTCGCCTTCTGGGGAGAGGGATACAGGGACTTTACATCTCCAGCGGGGCACACTCTGCAGTGTGTTCCAAGGGGGTCTTGATTTTTGGAAACAAGGTTTATATTTTAGGAAATTTAAACCAAGAAATGTAAGTCGCGATTGACATTGAATAGAAATACCTCCCTTGCTTCAAACAGCCTACTAATCTTTTACACCCCGAGCCGTCAAATATCAGCTCCCTGAATCGTTGTCCACCGTTCAGCATTAGAAATTTAGGGTGGCCTTCGAAAGCTTAGAGTAAAGAGTAGTTCTGTGTGTCAATGTTTATGTTTAAATGTCTGCGCACAACACCACAACACCAACCAACAAGTGGAAAAGTAACCTGTCCCGCTGCAACATTTCTTATTTAATATTTGAAATGAAATGGTGCCATTCTTGCTATAGGAAAATAAGGTGGTTCAGTTGCATCTAGAAACGGCGGAACAAGTACAACAAACACACGAAATATCGAAACGAAAATGAGAGTGCTAAAGAGCAGGCTGTGCTGCCGCGCATTTGCACCGTACCTTTTTGCTAACAGGTTGTTTACTTGTTACGTCTCCGTTTTTCCACAGTATCATATTTCAGATGCTTCAAACGCATCATATTTGAAAATTATAGTATCGATCCAGTTGTATTAAGATGTTTTTAGTTTCTTTCTTTACGGTCGGAAATAATTTGTTTCCCGGGTGATTTTTCACTCATAGGAAATTGGAACCAAGTAATACTATCTTCTGTGTATTTTATCCTCAGCAATGACTTCTTGGTTTCACGGCACCGCTACCTGTCATAAATGCCACTTTTCATTAGTACTAGAATTACAAATATTTAATTCTGTGATGTCTTCATGTTTTGATTTTAATTTTTAAAAATGAGTTCTTTTTGTTACGGCAGAAATTATTAAAAAGAGAGGGCTGATGGCAAAAGTTTAAGCGAAAAATAAACTTTCATGCGGTTTCTTTTTTGGTTCATACAAAATATATTGCAGCTTTAAAGTTTTAGTTTTCTGTTAAAGCCAGCATTAAATTCATAATTAATTTCAATTCCCGTCGTGGACTTAGACCTGCCCAGGGTCAGGTAATCGTAGAAAAAGTTACGCCCTCGGCGTCAAGGCACAGTATCGTGGATGTACATTCTCGATAGAATTTCCTGATAGTAGCCGGCGTCCACACAGTGGAGCACCCCAACCAGAGTCTCATTTCATATCAAATAAACAATCCTGGTACCATATAACCGTGCCCACCTGTCTGAAAAATAGCATACGCCGTGAATGAGGGATCTATAACTTTACCCTCCTGAAGCCAAATAACGACCCGACCATCTGAAAAATGGAGTGCAGATCGTTATTTGTCATACCTGCAGAAGGCTTCTGATCTATTATCGGCCAAATCTTACGCCTGCTCTTCCAGCCCGGGAAATCGTTTCTGAATGGTTTGTACCATATTCGCCGGTCAACTTCGAAACTGTGTGCACCGGTTACCCTGCAAAAGGCGAAGCACACTTTGTTCACCTCTGGAATCTAGCTTTAGCCGTTCTTTACAACTAACTGTGTCAACCACCGAATGTTTCAGTATTTTAGTTCCACTCCGGGACCACTATTGAACATGGGGTCCTCGAACAGCCCTGGAGGTTCAACGTTTCCAACTCGAACATATGAGCCTCTTGTATTCTCGTAATTTGTCTTTTCGTAAACTCCGATAAATCCTTGGTTTTACCCATCGCGTCAAGAAGTTCGCCTATAAATCGACCAATAACATTTAGGTAAACATTTTTTCCCAACTGGTCACATCATCTCGTTACGAAAGCATCGGGAATAACTCACCTTGAATATGGATGATTGGGATTTAATGAGCATTCAGTGCAATCATTTCCAAATGGTTGTGTCATTTGTTCAGTTTGGCACTTGGTAAAAAGCAATAAAATATTGATTTATTCTATCAATAGGGCATGATTTACTGAAAACATCTTTCATATGCTTGAAATTCTTTTTTAGTCTGTAAGATAATAGTGAGTTTCTTAAAAGGTGTTTTCCTACATGCTGAAAAATATTGTTAATTCATCTCAATTCTCGTCCTCATGAAATTACATTTAATATCAATAATTCATGTTCCTCAGGAATTACATTTAATATCGTTAATTCATCTTAATTCTCCACCTCATGAAATTACATTTGCCAGCAGATATTTTACTATAGAAACGGAACATGTTTACCATTATAATTTAAAAAACAACTCTGAATACCACGCGAAATGGAACACTAAGTCGTGTTTGGAGTGGTAAAGTAAGGAAACAGACCTAACATTTCAAAAAATTCTTACCGGAAGTTAGAAACAAAAACTGTACTATAGTGTGTTAAAACAAAAGATTGAATTACTCAGTGTATGAAGTAACCAAGCGACTTTTTTATTTCTTACAGTAGAGCTTTTTCAAAAATAGATACCTTTATTTTGTTCACACCAGGAAAGCTGTGGTTGGGCATACGCTAAACTATGAAAACATCAATTTCTAGATTCAAAATGAGATCCATCTAGAAGCAGAGGAAAAGTAAATTTATTTTCATTTATCTTCAAGGAGAGTAATAATATCAAAAAATCCGTGTTCAATTTCAAATCGAATTCGTCTTTGATTTCATTGATGGTTTTTATATTCGAAGACAATTATGAAAACTCGCCTTCGACTTTAATCGTATACTGCAAATAAAATACAATTTCTAAATTTTTGCATTTCACATCCTTAATATAGTATATTTTACATTTTATTATGTAGATATTTTCTTTTCTATCATTCATTGTGCTTTGATAAATACGAACTTCATAATGGTAAGTTTTCGTCAGTATTTTACTGAAATAATAAATTTCGGGTTCTACATATTTAGGACGTAAAAATTGACTGTAGATTTTTAAATAACGCCTTCGGTAGGCAATATATCATAATGGGGAATAA
The DNA here is from genome assembly GCA_039090855.1 of Macrothele yani. Taxonomy (NCBI): domain Eukaryota; kingdom Metazoa; phylum Arthropoda; class Arachnida; order Araneae; family Macrothelidae; genus Macrothele; species Macrothele yani. Next base: position 78,044,306 of record CM077017.1, on the reverse strand, counting down.
TAGATTAATGTTTTTAAGTCTCCTGTTACGTAGTTCGTAAAGTGTTCTTATTTGCGTTTATGTTCAACCACTTTGTTCTATTTCCTATTGTTAAAGCCGCCCAGTGGCGCAGTGGCTTAAGCAAGGTATTATGACCATTCGTCCAGGAGAGGTCCGGATTCAAATCCCAGTGAGGCATGGATTCGAATCCGGACTTTTTGTCTTACTGCACTATCTCTCTCCATTCCCGGGTACCAGTGGCCCTAAATTAGGGACGGGCGACTGCTTATAGCCCATTGAGTTACTCACGTGGTCGTTAAACCTTCAGTAAAAAATATTGTTAAAAGCTTTAAATTAATGTATTGCCATGGGCATTATTTTTCGAATTTAAAGAATGAATGCATTAGTGAAACAATGCTGTTCTCGCCCGTAAAACGGATTTTTAGAATAAAAAGTGTATATGGAAATCAAAAGGAACACTTAAAAAGAACAGCAAAATTGAACTGAACAATTTTAGTGGAATAAATGAACTTATATTCTGGTTTTAAAAAATCATTTCTATGCATGGTGATACGCTGCAGTACACAGTATGATGTTGTGAAGTAGATTTAAAAAAATACTTAGTAAATCGTGAGTTTTAAACTGTGGAGAGGTGTAATGAGATTATTCCTAATAAGTCGTCCTGTTGTGTCGAAGTTCAGATTCTGGATCAAAATAAGGTTTTAATGCATTTTAATCCGCCGTTCGCATTTCTTTTTCCATAGGAGAAAACGGGAAATGTATGATCTCGTGAATATAGCGGACATTCACAAGTGTAATTGGTGTTACTTCGATGCATTTAATTTGGATGTTATTAACTCACCGATATCCAATATTATCTCATTTCATACAAAACTCAGAACATTGAGTTTGGTTAATCGCAATACAGGTTTCTCCCGCTGTCTGAAAGTAGAACGTTCCTAGGAAACCTTTCGTAAGCCCAAATGGCGTAGACCGAAGAAGCAAGTACTTTAATTTACATGGGAAGATCTATAATGAGATAAATTCATATAATGAGATAACTTCACTGAGCATAGGAGAAAACAGGACTCTCTGTACATCTATTAATTCACACAAACAATAAACCCTCCCTTTTATCCATTACTAAATGTCAGCTAAAGGAGACCACTTTGCTGCTAGCAAAACCATGAGTTAATTCGGCAGGTCTCAAGATTCTTTTTCTCTGAGTGTAAATATCTAGTACTAATGATGAACACAGCCAAGTTTAACATGCATACAATGTCTCTCTTTCGTTCAACATGATCAAAATGTTTTATTATGCTACGTTTACGCTAAATGCAACACTGAAATGTATACGTGCTCCTTTAGACTTTACGGATACCTTAGGGCACACCTTGCTAACGGATGCACAACATAAATCGAAATAAAGAACAGATGCTTACAGACAAAGCTCAAAATCATGGCGGTTGGATGCTGAGTTTAGTTCTCAGGGAAAGAGCTGGCCTGCGCCGCATTCGCTGTCCGGGATGCGCGCTGCCGCTATAACTGCTCACTGCAAAACAAACGCTGCACGCTATTTTCGCTTTTCGCCTTTTTTCATGAAAGGGAAAATCCTCTTCGTGTTTTTTTCAGCTTTCGAAAAGCAGATGGTAACGGGAGTCTTCGGGGAATCGAAATAGTATAAAGCGAACTTCAGAGCCCCGCCCCGGTGACGAAAACGTCTAAGCGCTGGCTGATGACCATTCGTCTGAGATGGTTTCGGGTTCAAGTATTGGTCACGAGTGTACATTTTGTTTGTATTATGGCACTGGATTTCCCGCTTTGCTGGAGTTTTTGGTCTTAAATAAAGGACGGGCAACTGCTTGTAGCCCATTGAGTTGTTCATGGTGTTCGGTCACCACCAAACGAAGAAACAAGCAGAAAAAAAGAACTTCCGAAAACTGTGGATACCAGTTCCGCAAAAATGGAATTTTCTTTTGGTATAATATTTGAGAAAAACATGAATTTAAAAGTGGTTAAGCGATTTTTTTTATTCTCGTTATAGAAATCATTTTGTTAGTAAAACGCCTTCAAAAAGGCTTCAAGTTTCACAACATTACAAATGTTTAATGGTTATCAGTAGTTTACATTATAGCTTCATCAAATTTAATAGGAAACGCACTGGCTAAAAGTTGTTGGCAGTCTCGGATTCCGGATCACTCTTAATATTGAAAGGAGAGTTCCAGCTATGTTAGTAAAATCCATTCACCCACGCTTAGTCCTCGATTTTAACCCAGTCTCATCTCGTACGAGGAATCAAACGGCAAAGTCTCTGACGGCTTGGCCACAGAGACGAAACATTTTAAATTCAGTCGAATGATTGCGCATTGAACAATATGTAGTACTGAAGGCCTTGCAATCTAATGAAGCTGAAATGCATACAGGATACTTAAAATAAAGTTCGCGATGGAGTGGTATTATATACAATTAGTTGTAATTGACGGAAACAATTAACATAAAACGAGGCTTATGAAGGATAAATCAGTATGATGAAAATTTATTGCATTTGCGGATTTATTTCATATTACACATTTTAGTACTGTGGTACGAGGTTTGTCTTGGACATTTACAGTTGTCGAAAAGTGCGCGGCGTAATTTCCTATCATTTTGTTTTTAAAGCATTAGACCAGGCACCGGGGAACAGCTATTCACATCTTATCAAATGTAGTAATATTTTAAACGAATGTGAAAACACAGTAGGAGAAACTGAGCAGTCACACCGAAAAAACACCTGCGGTGTGTATAGAGTTAAACAATCCTTAAAAAGGAACAATCAGATTCGCCGTTAGAACTGAAACACTTAAAATGAAATATGTTGGTTGATAACACAGAAACAGTTCTAGAGCAGTTTTGGACCTTTCGCATTAAAATTAAATGTTATTTATTTCGTATTACACATTTTATTAATTTCGTATAACAAAGCACTGTTATAACATACAGTTAGCATCTGACGGAACGCTAAAACATATCTACAGTGAGATATCCCTTTTTATTTTTTGGGTGCATGCTCGCTCGAAACGGATATTCAGTGCTACCAAAAGAAGCCATTAAAATCCTTTACCGTTCAGGAAAAAAAATCGGTTAGATGCAGAAGTTATTCTACAGCTCAAACAATCGCTGATCCACCTGGACCTGGGCAGCTTGGTTAAAAGTTCGATAGCTGCATCATCTCACTAAGAGTAATATGCTATTATTATCACTGTAGTTATTATTTTTGCTATTATTGTTGAATTTTTTATACGTGGAATTTCCGGAAAGTACTAAGATCGAAAGAGGAAATCAAAGTATGATAGTCTATGCAATATTTTGGAGACGATGCAACTTTAATTGTGCGGAGAAATGTTTTTCCTGTGGCTCCGGCGCGTTGCTTGAATATAGGTTGCGGAGTTCCTACTTTCGGGAATAGCTTAAAATAACTTCCCCTAAATATTACCTGTAATAAACCTTAATTCTTGCCGTTTCCCTGAGGGTGTGAACACCCGAAAACCCGTCCACTTTCCACATCCGTGCTGAGACTGCGATGACAATTACTTAATTGCGATGCACTTTTCGTTATAAAATTGATAAACTCAAATCAAACTGAAATTCCCTCTTTCTTTATCAAACATAGGTACTCTAAAGTTACTTTGTTCCGGGTGTGGTTGGCAACTGACCGGTATTTTAAGCAATAGGTAGGAAATCTTGACAATTTCCTTCCTAAAGCTGGTCGCAGGTAACAACGCTTACCTGGCCTATTTGAGGCCGGTATTTTTTTCACGTAAAAAAGCAACTGGAAATTTGATAAAAAATCTTGAACTTTACCAAACGTAGCTAAAATGAAGTAAAAATTGCAATTCAAGGAGGAGCTGGGGATGTAAATCCTGCTGAATCTGATATCATATGCTCGCCTATAAACACATAAATCAGGGGTTACATTGGCTGGATCTCCCCTTTGAAGGGGGTTGGTTATCACTCACCGGCCGATCATGGTGGACCGTAGAGCCGAATAATCGTATTATTAACTATAGTAGGCAACCTTAGTTTCATACATTGTAATGTTATATTTATTTTCCGTGGAACATTTCCAGACCTCCCGCTAACCCCCCCCCCCCCTCGTAGTCCGCGATGCATAAAGAAATACGGGATTTCATTATTTTATGTATTATGCCCAGCTATAAAATAAGTGACCATGAGGGTTTCGTTGTTTACGATCTTTTTCATTTAAACACATCTTTTGCTTACTCGCACACCATTTAAAACAAATTAAAATGTGTTATAAAAGAAATACGGTATTACACCATATAATACAAATTTTGAAGATAACGATCCGATTTCGGGGGTTAAATGTAACAAGGATCGTAAGTCAGATAATATCCGAAAACTTGAAAATTTCATCGTCCTGGAGCGGGACGCGAACCCGAGCCTCCCAGATAACGCTCGGGTATGCTAACCACTACACAACCCAGAACGACCAAGTCTCAAGTTTCCGATTAATTTGAATTAATTTGATTATTTTTTACATTTACACCAAAAATCGGATAGGCATCTTCAAAATTTGTAAAATTTATTAAATTTTCATATATTCATTATTTCAAATTAGTCGAAACTAGTAACTTTAATAAATAAAAATAAAGATAATTTATTTTTATAGTTTAATTGAGTTCATGGGTAAACAAACAATGACCATTTTAAACGTTCAACACCTTAACAAAAGTGTAATACCGTAGCCAATTTAACAAGAATCCGATAGGTATATTGAAAGTGTAATGACTTATAAAAACACAAACCCACTCATTTTATTTAAAGATAACTTTCACATCACCAGCAGGAGAGAGCATGTCCAGTAATAACTTCCTGAAACAGATTATGCACATTTGAAATAAATAAAGCGAGAAACACAACCCAAAGCAATTTAAGGCTACTGAAATGCGAATTTAAGATCTGGACTCTCTGTATTGATTGGACAAAACTTTGTCTTACTTTTAAATTATTTATTTTTATCAAGAAATAACAGCAAGTCTGGATATTATGCTTGCATTCTAAGATTTCGAAAATGTGTCTGCTAATAACAATTAATATCTGGATTTTAAAATGAACTGACGACATATTTTGTATTGCATCACGATGCTGCTTGATTTCATCACTTCATGCTTAATGAAATTTCGGAATTGTAGTAATAAATCAAATAAACTGTACACAGCTGCAGAACATCGTCTGGAAGCATTTTATTCCGAAGCATTTGCGCATACGTTATGTCAAAAACGCCTGACTCAGTTGTTCATTTTATCACATCGCAGATCTGCAAGCTTTTGTCGCGTCATGGTTTGTATGTTTTAGTAGTTCTTCCTTTTGGAAGTTGTATTTTTATTAATAATTATTCTTTCAGAAATTTCTTTTTACGAAAAATTAATCAACACAGTGCAAGCAATATACACGTTGTTCATAAACACCCTTACTATAGTGTAATGAAAAAAATCTTGCATGGCGAAATATTAAGAATTATACTACTCTTTTTATAAACATGTTTACAATAGTGTAATAAACAGAACGTGTGAGACAAAATATCAGGATTTCTCACTAAACCTGCTGAATGAAGTATTATTCCTTTTTTCTCACTTAGTAAAACAATACAAATATTTAGTTTTAAGAAGAATACATGCGCATGAAAAATAGCAGCCGTAGGTTATTGCATATCGCAGTTATAGGATAATTACATTATATCCCATATATCTTTATCGATCTCCGAATGATCCTTCGTTTTTCCATTGTGACACAAACTACTGAAGATCACTAACGAAAAGCAGTCTTAAGTAATCAATTAGCCCTTTATCGATCTTCGAATGATCCTTCGTTTTTCCATTGTGACACAAACTACTGAAGATCACTAACATACAGCAGTCTTAAGTAATCAATGAGCCCTTTATCGATCTCCGAATGATCATTCGTTTTTCCATTGTTACACAAGCTACTGAAGATCACTAACGAAAAGCAGTCTTAAGTAATCAATTAGCCCTTTATCGATCTTCGAATGATCCTTCGTTTTTCCATTGTGACACAAACTACTGAAGGTCACTAACGAACAGCAGTCTTAAGTAATCAATGAGCCCTTTATCGATCTCCGAATGATCCTTCATTTTTCCACTGTGACACAAACTACTGAAGATCCCTAACGAACAGCAGCATAAATAATCAATGAGCCCTTTATCGATCTCCAAAAGGTCCTCCTTTTTCCCATTGTGACACAAACTACTGAAGATCACTGACGAACAGCAGTCTTATGTAATCAATTAGTCCTTTATCGATCTCCGAATGATTTTTCATTTTTCCATTGTGACACAAAGTACTGAAGATCACTGACGAACAGCAGTCTTAAGTAATCAATGAGCCCTTTATCGATCTCCGAATGATCCTTCGTTTTTCCATTGTGACACAAACTACTGAAGATCACTGACGAAAATAAGTAATCAATGAGCCCTTCATCGATCTCCGAATGATTCTTCGTTTTTCCATTGTGACACAAACTACTGAAGATCACTGATGGACGGCAGTATTAAGTAGTTGCCAAAACAAGGTGGTGAGACACGTGACCCCGCTTTCTGCATGCACATATTCCCAGCAGAAACAGTCTTGCTGGAACCCCACTCATATACTGCGTTAGCAGACAACAATACCAACATGGGCAAAGAAATATGGTGTCGGTGCCCCAAAACCAATAAATATCCAGGCGGCCAACACATGAGCCAACAACTGGGGACAGCAGCGGGCCAAAATCTGGCACCCCAATCAGTTGTCACATGACACAACTGAGCAATCAGTTATTCATCAGAGGCAGTACCTGATACAAGCTATGCTTAATGGTCCTGCAAGCTGGTGTCGTAACTGATATTTAACCTATAATGGGCAGTCAATTTACCGGTAGTGGCAACCGGCTGTCACGTGACATACGGGATGGATTGCCGTATCTGGTCCGATAGTTGTTCAATGGTGGCCAAACAATCACAACTCTTTATCGTTTCACGGCCTCCGTCATTTTCTTTCAGTCTATGTATCATGACTTCAAACCTCGATAGGCAATATTTTTCCACAGAAGAAATTTATCTGCATGAAAAAAATGTTATAGGGAAATCTTCTCAACCGGTCTGGGAAAATTCTGAGTCAACGGTGTAGTATCAAACACGACACTTTGGTTGCAAAAGAGAGTTTTTGGCCTCAACACTGCGTTGTCACGTGTGGGAGTTTGCTTGAAGGTTCTCTTTTTAATTTTACAGTATTGAGAGCCATTTTTCATACATGTCTGTCATATATATAATTTTTTCAACAAAACGATTTCTTTTTTTTTGTATTGAGGGAACTTCACTCCCTTTTAACGAGTGTACCAAGTTTTTCAAAGCCTTGTCCTGTCCTTCTATCTTGGAAATGCGATTGTTCAATTAACACATTTACATTCTCTTGTAACATTCTCTTACATTTTTAACAACATATATTTTTTTTTCATTTTCCAAAGGCACATGTGTTCTAAATAGGAAAGATATTTTATTTTATTTCTTATTTACGGAGGGCCATATTCACAGCAATGAGGCAGGGCCATCAACGGCTGCCCACACATGGAGCTGCCAGCAAAGGTTCGCCAGCGCGCCGTGCACGACAGATTTCCGCCGGAAGTAACTCATCACTTCTAGCATACACTTAGCGTTACAAGGAAAGCTGTGTCAATTTTAATTAGTGTTCCCATCATGACTGTCATTTTATTTTCTCCAAAAAGGATCGAGAAGTTATGATTTCATATGTTTGTTTTGCATACACGGGTTGATCGGTTGCCAACACTGCCGTCCGACTTGGGTTAAGTGCAAATAGCAAAACAAGGTCAAACCATTGACGAATAATTTACAGATTCGTCTAACAAAGGTAACGGAACATAAACTTTTTTATAGAACCATTTTTTATTTGGAGGGGATACAGTCCAAGTACTAAGGTGAATGTTTTTTGCATTATAAAGAATCAAGAGTTCCAATCACCATAAGCCATTCATCTGATAATGAATCATTACCAACTGAAGACGACTCGTAGTAGCACTCAGTTATTTTTACCAAGTTCGTAAAATCATGCAATACATTGATTATGATACGCTTTCCAATATACTAGAAATCATTACTCAAGCTATTACTCAAGTTATGAGGAAAATGGCTGTGGAATAAATCTCACCCCTGTGTCCTGACCGCTAATCCATTTGGATGATATTCAACAGAACTGGTTCAGTATATCTCCGAAATAACATGATAACGTTTTGTCCCAATCGAAGCAATTTTGCGTAAGTTATGATGCATAAGCGCTATGCAATAGATCCCGCTCCTGTGTCCTAACCTTTCACCCCATTTCGCCCATTTGCAATAGGATTCGTCCCCGGGAAGGTCCCTACAAGATACCAACATTTCATCCAAATTGAAACATTTTTACGTAAGTTATGATTCATAATGGCGATGGAAGTGATTTCGCTCCTATGTCCTGACCTTTGACTCCCATTTCGCCAATTTTTAGTAGGGTTTGTCCCCAGGTGGTCTCCTACCACATATTAAATTTTAATCGAAATCGAACCTTTTTTACGTTAGTTATGACGCATAAGAGCAGTGGTATGGATCCCGCTCTTATTTCCTGAACTTTGACCCCATTTCGTTCACTTTCAATAGGGTTCCTTCCCATGAGTTCCCCTAATACATACTAAAATTTCTTCGAAATCGAACGATTTTTACGCAAGTTATCGTGCGGGCAAACATACGAACACAACGCGTGACGTAATGAGGCAGATGAGAATCGCGACCATCTACTAGCAAGGTGTGACGTCGTAAAACTTTAATAGGATCCACAAACAACGCGTGACGTAATGAGGCAGATGGGAATCGCGACCATCTACTAGCAAGGTGTGACGTCGTAAAACTTTAATAGGATCCACAAACAACGCGTGACGTAATGAGATAGATGGCATGACCGCGCGCCAACATCAAAAGGGGGCAACGCCATGACACCACACTACGAACTTGGTAATTCGGGGTGGTTATTTAACCTACTAAACAAATTTTCTTAAAGTCGAGATCAAGCTAAATTGATGTCTAGTACCAGAAAACGGTACGTTAACGACTTTCATCAAAATCCTCAGAGCCGTTTTCAAAATAAAATTTACGTACATACAAGAATTGCTCCTTTAAGGTGAACGTCAAGTAATTTTGCTTCCTGTACTTCGAATGGAAAAATTTCTGTACACATTTTCTTCCCAATTAATGCGTTCCCAAGGATGAAAATTTAAACATCGATTAACATATCTTCATTTTATAACTTGGAACACTTAATATTTTCTAAAACATAACCATAATTATGCAATCCAACATTATTTGTCTGCTGACGTAATGAAAATTTAGGTCGCGCCATCCTTTTTTCTGGACAATTTATGCATTCACAAGGATGAAACTTTGAACATCGATTAAAATAGCTTCATTTTATAACTTGGAATACTTAATATTTTCTAAAACATAACGATAATTATGCAATCCAACATTTGCTTGTCTACTGACGTCATCAAAGTACAGGTCGCGCCATACTCTTTCTGGTTTCAACACTACCAAAGGAAAAGTTATTGATTTTTAATGTAATTATGGTTATGTTTTACAAAATATTAAGTATTCCAAGTTGTAATAAAGTTATTTTAATCGATGTTAAAATTTTCATCCTTGGGAACACATTAATTGTGAAGGGAATGTGTACAAAAGATTTTCCATTGGAAGTACAGTAAGCAAAATTACTTGACGTCCACCTTAATAATATGGGATAAGAGCGATAGAATGGATCGCATTCTTATGTCCTGACCTTTGATCCCTTTTCGTCCACATTCAATAGGGTTCGTCCCCAGGTGGACCCCTACCACATATTGAAATTTCATCGAAATTGAACCATTTTTACTCACGTAATGACGCTCAAGGGCAATGGAATGCATCCCGCTCTTTTGTACTAACCTTTGACTCCACTTCACCCATTTTGAATGAGATTCGTCCCCAGGCGGTCCCCTACCATATATTAAAATTTAATTGAAATCGAACCATATTTACGCAAGTTATGACGCATAAGGGCAATGGAATGATTCAGCTCCTACGTCGTGACCTTTGACCCCACTTGTCCCATTTTCAATAGGGTTCGTCCCATGGTGGTCCCCTACCACATACTAAAATTTCATCGAAATCGAACCATTTTTACGCCAGCTATCGTGCGGACGGAAGGACTAAGCTGGAGCATATACGCTTCTTCCCAAAATCGACACTGGCCTACGTGATTGGCAAGTGAAAGATGAGAGGTGACTGTCAGAATGTGCCCCTACCTGGCAGACCCACAAAACTGTGAGTTAGAGACCGACGGGTGCTGGCCAGAGAAATTTGGAAGAACCGCACCAAATTGATGGGCCACATCCGCGAGGAGTTTCAACAGGCATCCGGGAGTGTTTTGTCGATGAATACCATCCGTAAGGAAACCCATCTGCTTGGTTATCGTGGACGTTCTGCCGCCCACAAGCCTTTGATCACCAAGTCCAATAGCGCTGCTCGGCTAACGTGGTACAAAGAACGTCGACAGTGGACCGTTGAACAGTGGAAACAGGTTCTGCGGAGCAACGAATCAAGGTTCACCCTCTACCGTTCGAATGGCAGGGTCTGGGTTTGGCGGCTGCCTGGAGAACGCCTCCTGCCGGAATGTATTGTGCCAACTGTGAAGTTCGGCGGCGGTGGAATTATGCTATGGGGATGTTTCTCCTGGTATGGCACGGGACCCTTGGTCGCAATTCCTGGTAGACTCAACGCCGAGTCCTACTGCACCATTTTAGATGACCATGCACTTCCTACGTTGTGGCAGTTTTACGGGGTGGACACATGTTACTTTCAGGATGACAATGCCACTTGTCATGCTGCAAGGTCCACCATGGCTTGGTATGGTGACAATGGAGTTAATCGAATGGACTGGCTTGCGTAGAGCCCGAACCTTAACCCTATCGAGCACCTCTGGGACGAGTTGGAGCGTCGACTTAAGGGGTGCCCCCACCGTCCGAAATCGGTGAAGTAACTGACCTGTCTTCTCCAACCCGAGTGGAAGAAAATATCACTAGCCGTCGTACAACGCCTGGTTGACAGTATGCCCCGGAGAGTAGCAGCTGTAATCGCCGCTCGTGGTGGCTCCACCAACTATTGAAGGTGAATAAACTTCGTTTTCCTTTGCTATCACAGGTGTACAATTACTTGTTGGTAGATAGTGTATTTTAGATGTGTATTTTAAAGATTTGAAGCATAATTTGGTATTGGTTCTTATTTTTGCCATCTGAGAACATGCACCTACATCATTTGCCACGTTGCTTTCCATAGCTTCATGAAGGTAGCAGGCATTTTCTCTCATATACTTAATTGTATAATGTAAGTTAGTGTACCTTTCAGAACCTTTCTTTTTTTGCATCATGATAGCATTCATGAAACTTTATTGGTGTGACTTGTATATAATTGTGTCTTTGTATGGTGTTGCCTAAAGAGACATTTTTAGTAGCATGTAAGTTTCGCTTTTTTTTTCTTTTTTTAATCAAATAACGAGGTTTGTGCTGTTTTCAAATTGCTGATAATTTTATAGGGAGAAGTCTGTGTTTTTCAAGGTGGAGTTTCTGCTCTGGCACCCGTTACTTCAGCTTCTGATGCCACAAAAGAACCTCAAAAGATTAAACGTTTGATACGGCTGTCTTTTCAAGAACTATTAAGCAGAAGAATCATGAAGCTGCGTGAAGAATCAGCAAAAGAATCTGTTCAAAGTCCGGTAAGTTGCCTGAAAATATTTTGATTTCACTGCCTATGTCATTTTCTAGATTGGCTACAAGCACTCCAAAATATTTTTCAGTAGTAATTTTATGTGTGTGTGCTTGCGTGTGTATCAAGAGTGTTGCATGTTTATTTAGGTTAGTGTGCTTTGGTGAAAAAGACATAGGGCAATATTCACTGCTAAATTAACTTATTAATTTGCACATGTGACTTCATTTTTATCGACATGTAAAATTTGTGAATCAATAATCCCGCTCCAATCTGCTCAGTTATTCCAGTTCATTTAATTGTAGAATAATTCTGAATATATTAATGTACTAACTGATGCAATGTTGACTATTAAATCTCTAAATCTGGACAACATAGTGGTTCCTTGTTAAAAAATAAAGAATGGTATCTATGCATTATGCACACTGCTGAGGTTAGAAGTGTGGAAGGTAAAGATCTTTACACATGGTGCAGAGATCAGAAGATTCTTTCAAATATTAGGGCATGGCACAAATTATGTGCATTTTAGGATTTTTAGGTGACCTTATAATACACAAATAGCCAGTCATAACCCTATTACTTCACCTGTGTGCTAATGTCTCATTACACACTTTGTCATGCCTTACCGCATCACTTCAAAGTTAAATTATTCTCTTTTGTATTCTTTGAGTGAATTGAATTGTCCTCACTCACTTGATGTGAATATATTAGGATACTGAGGAGACCATGCATGTCTGTTAACTCATATTTGTGTTCCTCAAATTAAATGTTGGCTCGCTCTGTTATATTTATAGGAGCATTAGTTTTTAATGATGATCTTCTGTTAAAGAAACAGTGCCTGAACCATTAGATGTGGTCATTCACTTGAAAGCTATTATATGTAGGCCACTGGCAGATGCGTATTCTACTGTGCAGTGAAAACCAAAGGTGAAGAATGACAGAATATCACATCCCAAATAAAAGTACCTGTCCTCCTCCATATTTATCTGTTGATACTAAATAGTCAGTTTTATATGCTTATTTTGGCATTTTCCAAACATGTACTCTGCGGTATGTTGAAAACAATGTAAAATAGAATTCACCATATCATATGACACATTTCCAATTATCTCATACTTAATTCTGATGTGCCGCCATTTCTCATGTGTCAGAGTACTGGTGTTTGTAAGAAGAAGTCTGGAAATAGCAATTCTATAAATTGAAATGTTGTGCAGTTCCATGTTATCTGTTTTTTAATAACTGAATCATTAAGATGTAGATTGAGCACAATGGCAGTGTTTTCATGCCTGTTGCACACAATATGTTCTTGTGTTCTTAGGTTTCAGTGATAAGCTTTGACTTTCAATGCTAGTTCTTGCAAATGTTATGTATATTTCTTATTATGTGAGTACTGCTATCACTTTGGAAACATTTTCTCTCAAGACACTAAACAGGGTAACAGTTTTCAGGTTTAAACACAATTTGGCTATTTATTAAAAACTGTTAAGCCTGCTTTTTTAATGTTATGAAAATGCACTCTGTTGATTTTATTGAAACACGTGGTAGTACACTCTAAAAAAAAAATGAAAGGAAATTTTAAAAATATAGATTCATTGGTATATATGCAGTGACTGCAAGTAGCATGACACATAGCATCGCTACAAATAAGAAAAAGTAGTTGTATCAGTAGCACTCTACAAAATAAAGTAGCTTGTAGCAGAAAATTGCTCTACAAATTGTGCTACTTTTAAAAAGTCGTTAAAAAGATATTCTTCAATTTATGTGACTCTTCCAGACTTCCCAAACTGTAATTGGCTGTAACAGATGGTCTAAGTGAGCCCCACTACTGTAACGTTCTTGGCTTAACATATAATGCATAGTCAAAGCATGCCAAATTGTTAACTGGGAAATCTCAATTATCCTGTGAAAACAGCCCATACCAGGCAATCATGCTAGCAGTTTTTTTGGGGGGGAGGGGTTAACGTCCCCAATAAGCAACTCGAAAACCGTTCCTTGATTGCGAGATTCAACTCTTTTAGCCAAAGAAAATTAATTCTCAGAAATAGAATGATATATGGTTTATATTAGGTGTGCAACTTAATTCTCAGCCACATGCAGGACATGTTGACAGCAAATCATAGCAAATGGAATATGTACCTAATCAGGGAAATAATCCCCATCGTGTTGGATGCATTTGAGCCATCGGTCAGGGAGCTGCCAAATGCCACTGCAGGTACTTCAACTCGCTGGATATGTCACATGTGGATCAACCATTTCTGGGATACTCGACGATTACACCTTTATGGAAATCAGAGAGCTCCAAACTGCGTGGCATCTTGCACACGACTGGTTGCATTGTTGTTTCCCACACGATATTTAACGGCGGCGGCCGTGACGTGTATCAGGACGGCAGATATCGTCGATTGCAGGGGTGTCTAATTATTTATTGGTAGACAGTGTATATGCAATGCTGGAAGAAATTTATGAGGATGAAGACTTGAAAGGTGTTTGTGGCTGGTTCAAGTATTTCTGTAAAAGAAGGATTCTGTTCAAGATGCACCCTGGTGTGGAGAACCCATGGGATCTAAATATGAAAACACTGAAAAAGTGCATGAGCTCACAGCAAACAATCATTGACTGATTGTCTGATTGATTGCTGAGAAACTGGGTAGTAACAAAGGAGCAGACCATGCCTTTTTAAAAGGATGCCAGATTTCCTCAAAAGTTTCTCACACCTTCTATCCATGGAGCAAAAACTCCCCAGATTCAAGACATGCTGTGATTACATAAGTATGTGTGATGGTGTTCTCTCATTCTTAGGGTCAATTGTGAGAGGAGAAGAAACCTACTATTTCCAATATCAACCAAAGAGAAAGTACTAATATATGGAATGCTGGAGTTCCATCTCTTCAAAGTGGCAGAAGTGTTGTCTTAAAAAAAGAAGAAAAGAAGAAAACTGACCTAACCTATCATCTTTTTTTTCCCTCTTTTTTTCTTTTTTTTTTTGACAGAGATGGAATTATCTAAAATATAAGGCAAACTGCTAGTGCTAAACTTTATCTCCAATTCTAACATTCTTGTTGAAGTACATTTGTTGAGTATGGACAGACTCTTGGAATATGTAGCATCACAATGCACTATCCTATTCAACAGTGATGGTACAGATATTTCTAGATGTGACAGCTGTTGCTGCATTAATGCAGAGTTTTTGCTGGTCCTTGATAAAGCCAAGGCTCAGTGTTCTCGACACTTTCTACATTCAGTTGTTTTATTTGTTTCTCTTTTTACTCACACCGGTAGATACATAACGTTTTCTATGTTGTACTTGGTATGAGTCCAAAATTTTTTTTGCTTCGGTCTCTTCTTAATAGCATGTGAATTCTGAATTTTCATAACTGCTGCGTTGCGCGTTTTGATCTTCAGGTTATTTTGCAACTTTCGTTTTAAATTCAAAAGTTTTTCCTTTGTTTTCAGCTTTGCTCTTCAGTATATATATACACTGCCGGACAATTGCTAAGGACGGATGACAATAGCAACGATAGCAACCATAAAATGGAAGGCAAGAAAATGTGGAAATTAGCATAAGTGCGGGATACAGTAAGACGTGTTGTGCGTATGCAAATTTTGGATTGCCGAACTTGTTCGTGACGTCATAACGCTGATAAGAGATATAAAGGATTTGACGCGTATTGACCGTTGTTGTTCAAACGCAAAGTTGAAAGAGAAAGAATCAATTGACGAACTTGCAAATTTCAGTATGTCTTCCCGACATCACCTAGATGATTTTACGCGTGGCCGTATTATTGGCAAGATTGAAGAAGGGCGAAAAATAACAGATGTTGCCAGAGAGTTCGACGTCAGCCACAGTGTTGTTTCAAGGCTTTGGAAATCATTTCAAACACATGGAGAGTGTAGCAAACGTAACGGGGAGGTTGTGTTCGCAGTACGACACCTGCAGAAGATCGGTACATAGTGCTATCAACAAAACGACACCGGCGCAGCACAGCTAGTGAGGTAGCAAATCAGTTTATGGCTGCTACTGGCAAGCGGATCTTCCGAAAAACTGTCACCAGACGTTTGCATGAAGGAGGACTATACGTCCGCCGTCCTGTTGTGTGCATCCCATTGTCCAGACGTCACCGTACTGCCGTTTGCAATGGAGCCATCAACATCGCAATTGGACTGATAACGACTGGTCTGCTGTCCTCTTCTCAGATGAGAGTAGATACAGTCTATCGTCTGATTGTCGACGACAACTGATCTGGCGTGATAGTGGTACTGCATATTGTCCAGCAAACATACAGGAAAGGGACCGATATCCGACATGTAGTGTCATGGTATGGGCTGGCATCATGATCAATAGCCGTACGTCCCTCTATGTGCTTCCAACTGGGACTATGACTGGCCAACGATACATTAATGATGTTCTGCTACCTCATGTTCGCATGTTCCGTGGTGCTGTCGGTGATAGATTCATTTTCATGGACGACAACGCAACATGTCATCGAACAATCGCTGTCCAGGAGTGTCTTGAGAGCGAGGATATTTAACGCCTCGTATGGCCAGCACGTTCTACAGATCTGAATCCCATTGAAAATGTGTGGGATGCTTTGGGGAGGAGTCTTGTTGGTCGCCAATGCCCTCCAATAAACAAGGACACCCTCCTCCATGCTCTGACAGAGGAATTGTATAAATTACCCCAACAGCTGCTTGATAATGTTGTGCAAAGCATGACACGACGTGTGGAATCTTGCATCGCCCACCATGGTGGCCATATCCCGTATTGACATCTTACGGCGGAACGCCTGCGGACGGTAATTGCATTTTTTTCACGTTTACGTATTCTGCACAAAATGGCCTGTTTGTCCCTTGAACACGTTCCAAAGCCTTCTGGATTTCAGAGCACAATAAATTGTCTTTCTTGTAATGTCCTGGCATTCTGACATTATTTTATTTCACTTGGCATCCAACCACACTTACTTTTTTATGCGCTATATAACCGTTTATGATCCGTCCTTAGCAATTGTCCAGCAGTGTATATACTGGCGGAAAGTGAAAAACGAACACCAAGAAGGGATTGGCGGACGATCACGAAATTTACATATGTTAATGGGGTCGAGTTTACGTAGGTGTGATTTTAATTTCGGGACCAACCAGTGAGCGCTTACGCCACAGCACGGCATAATATGCAAATTATCGTCGGTGGTATGTAAGGAGTACGGCGAAGTGAATGTAATCAGTCGTCGGCGTACGGACACGTGCGAAGTCCCTGAAGAAGCTACAATGCCTGGACATGGAAGACGTGTACGATTTCAGCAGTTCTCGGACTTTGAGCGAGGTCGTCTAGTCAGACTCCGCGAGGCCGAGTGGTCGTATCGTCGTATTGCGGAGCGAATTGGACGGGAGGTATCGGTGGTGGTACGATGGTGGCGTAGATGGTCCGAGGAACATTCCCACACGAGAACACGTGAAACCGGGAGTCACAGACGGACTGATGAGCGGATCGATCGACGCATAAGAAAAGCGGCGTCGTCAAGCAGAACATCCATTGCGACGCAAATCCGAGCTGCCGTTGCACCTGAGGTGACTGTGCGAACAATTCGCAACCGTCTGCTGGATGCAGGGCTACGTGCACGTGTGCCTCTTACTCCAGCCCACCGTCAGGAACGGCTGCAGTGGTGTCGCCAATGTCTGCACTGGAGAACGCAATGCGATCTGTCGTGTTCAGCGATGAAAGCAAATTCTGCTTGGGAGCCTCCGATGGCCGTATGCGTGTTTGCAGACGCACAGGGGAGCGTCTCCACCCTTCTTGCATCTGCCAGCAACACACAGGGCCTACACCTGGTCTCCTGGTGTGGGGAGCGATCAACTATCACTCCCGTACACAACTAATGTTTGCGCTGGGTACGTTAAACATCACCTCCTACATCAATAACATCATTCAGACCGTTGTTGTGCCATTTGTAAGGTCGGTTCATCGTGGTGTTTTCCAGCAAGATAACAAACGCCCACACACGGCACATGCAACGCAACATGCACTTCAGGATGTGAGATAACTTCCATGGCCTGCACGTTCACGGGATTTGTCCCCCATTGAGCACGTGTGGGATTTTATGGGACAACGACTTATCCGGTCTCCACGGCTAGGCACGACCATCCCCGATTTACGCGTCCAGGTTGAGGATGCTTGGAAGTCAATACCCCAAACTTACATCCAACATCTGTACGACAGACTCCATGCCAGAATTGCACTGTGTGACGCAGTTCATGGCGGTTCAACCTCGTACTAACCATGTTACATGGAAATGTTATTTTTCAGTTTACCAGCAAATACAGCTGTATTTTGCCATAATGTTTTGAACACATTATCCTCTGTATTCCGTTATTATGCTGTATAAATTTAGTTGGTATCAGACGTCTCCTTCTTGGTGTTCTTTTTTCACTTTCCGGCAGTGTATATATATACAGGGTGTATAGGAAAGTTCTTAAACAGGGAAGTAACTTTTGAACGCAAAATGCTAGAGTTGTGGAAGTAGTGTGTACATACAGTAAAGTGACTATGTTCTATCAGATAAGACCAATTGCAGCACGCCTAGCAGCGAATTTTGGAAGTTAGCGATCCTATCGCGAGAACCAAGAGAGATACCGAAAAAAGTCAATAGCAAATATTGCTGTTGTTTTCTTAAGTTCTACAGTTTAATTTGTGGTGTGTGATGTTCATAAAGGTTTGAGCTTTCATTTCCAGTATCTCCCAAGTGGGTGACTTCATTTTTTTCTTAGTTATATGTCTTCCTTTTTTTTTTTGACCAATTGGTGCGATTCTAAGTTCTCGTCGCCATTGCAAATAGCGGCTACCGGTGAGAGCAAAGCCCCTGCTCTCATTTCCGGTACATCCTCCTCCTCTTCTTCCGACATGGTCGTCGAGACCGCGCCCACAATTGGTGTCGTCATTCGGACTGCCGACGTCGCAAACTACCGTTGCCTTCCCCAACGGGGCTGCTTCTGCTCAGCTGCTTGGCCCTGACTCTCAACCTTTATGTGTGACTTGCAATGAGCTCATGGATACCCAGGATCCTCCTGCTACTATGTCATCTGTGCCGACTACCGTTGCCCGCACCTACTCGCAAGTGACTTCCGGAGTATCCGGTTCCTCGGCTGACTCGTCGTCGCCGCCTGAAGTTCCGACCATCACTCATATTGCTAATGAAATTCGACTCACGTTCCCACTCGACTCCCAGTTCGTCAGGAAGTTCACGGAAAAACTCGAACATGGAGTGTGCTTTGAATCGCTTCCCAATACTAAGTTCCAGTTGTACTGCTAAGCACTGAAGTTCATGGTCCCGTCACACGCCATTACTCATATGGCCCATCAAGGACACTTCATCAAGGCGTACTTCACTTCGTCTAAGCATGCGGCTCATGTTCTTACGCACGGTCTCAACATTGGAGATCACCACGTACATGGTGAGCCAGTGGGTCTTTTACCCACTCTTGTCACTTTACACCCAGTGCCTCCCAAGGTGACGGACGACATGTTGCTTACTGCTATCTCGACTTTCAGTCGAGTGGTAGGTACTGTTTCTACCTTTTCTTCATTTCCCCGTGACTCTGCTGATCGGGCGTATCTTTGTTTTCGTCGCCAAGTTAGGCTGGTTTTCCCACAGAAGACGACATTGCACGAGAAAATAGACGCTGGCACTTCCTCGTTTTATTCGCTACTATGGCGGGCATAACCTGAGTGATATGTTCCACAAAATCCAATCTAACATCGCACGTATGAATACGCTGCTGTGCAATCGTCGATGTGTTGGCGAATCCACATGCGTCAGATCAAAATGCAGTTAGTGTAGGCGAAACGTTTGTGGAATCAGTGTCGACACCATTTGCTTTTTATTTTTAAAGAAAGAGAGCCAACTAATCTTTGGTGAAAGTTTTGAAAAAATCTCTCCCCCTCCCCCATCACACACACACACACACACATACTCCTATGAAAAGATCTGTCTGATTATTTCAATGTAGGACCCTTCAACACACAAACAAACAGAGAAAAGGGAATTCTATTTTACCTACCACTTCGAACGTTTTGCACGCATTTCAGGCACTGCTACGGAAGCTTAAAATTTTAGTGGGAAAATGTATTACGTGTCTCGGAATTTTTATAAGGTTAACAGCGGGAAGCTCACAATAATTGCAGTTACGCGTTTTTAGTGTTAAATCTTTTAGAATATAAGCAGTTATCTGCTAGTTTTTCCAAGATACACACTATCTCATACTTCTTTAGTTGCCTATATTACTGTATACGATACAGTGTTATATTTTCGGACATTATTTTATTTTTAAAAGTTGTGTATCGTGTTATTTTTCCAATTTTAGTCCGGAAAAAAAATCAACACACGCAATTTATGAAACATTCACTTTAATATAATAATTTTTTTTATATACACTTCATAAAGCTGGTAGTACATATACCTCACTCACACCTTGTTTGAAGCATAATAGCCTTTGACTAGGCGCAAAAATGGAAGCGTCCCAAACAATGCCCAACGCATTTCGAAAACAGCGCTGTTACAGGCTGATCAAAATATCACAAGACGCATATCAACATACACTGTTTGAACCAGTTTGGGGAAAACGTGATGCCGAATGCGGAAAAACACATGAGGAGTTGCCGTTGAAAACATGATGAACAGTAAGCCATAGGATAAAACACAAAAAGTGGGGAATAATAAAATAAACAAATCAAGCTTCTCGTGTAGGGTATGTGTAACGGGTAACTGCTAACAAGTCAACTTAGTCGTGTGGCATATATTAAGCGAAGTCCTGTACGAACGCCTGTTTCAGCACTTGGTATTTCGTTGGAATTGCTCGACAAGATGCATTTTGTGTTCCTATAAATTCCCACACATGATTTTCAAGGTTACGGTCAGACCAGTGACAAATTATCAATTCCGTGTCATCCTCAACCATGGTGAGAAACGTTAAGTTAGGCCTCATAAACTCTTTTGCAACTTTTTTAAGAAATAACATTTGGTCTCACTGCCTTAATTTGATGTCGCATTACTTACAGCTATAGCACCTTGATTGGCTCACGATGGTCGTTAAATACCCAATCGAAACAAAAATCACAAAATCACGCATCCGCCTTAGAAACGTCCTCGGTGTTTCCTTTTTCTTTTGCCAGGGAATTGGGTTTGCTTAATTGAAAAGTACTTGCAACGAGAGAACACTCCATATGGAATGAAATCCACATGTAATTTCAACTGTTCTCAGGTTTCTTCATATACGAGAACATTTACTTAAACATACGGTACCGTCAAACAATTTCAAAGACAATTCGTTGTCCTGGATTGATTTTGAGAGAAACCTTCAATAGTACTGAGCAAATAAGGAATTACTAATGAATTATTTTTTCCATTGTCATCAAAACTTTTCGGATCGTGTGGACAAGACTCATATATCGCATTATACATCGCAAGAGAAAACACTCGTAAGAGAAACACTCTAATTGTCGTGCGTGTCACTTTTAATGATACATACTAAGCTTAAATTACTACACTTTAGAAGATTCTACGACGTTCTGCTATTACTTAATTTTGAACGAGTAGTTTGATTTTCCTCAACCTGGGATATTTTACATTTCCCTATGTTTTAAAAAAGTTTTCTTTATATGATAGTAATACCTGTATTTAACCATCGAACAGAAATTTATCAAAGTCCCTTCTAGTTTAAAATAAAACATACGTACACTATATCATGAACATTATTCTCATACCAAATATTTGCATAAGAGCAAAGCCTAGTGGTGTGAACGCTGGATTCAGACCATTTGTCCAAGATGGGTTTGGATTCGAATATCGGTTAGGCATGGATGATGTATTTGTCTGACGGCACTAGTTCTCTTCCTTCACTGGAACCAGTTATCGTAAATTAGGGACGAACGACTGCTTATATCCCATTGAGTTGTTCACGGTGGTCGTTAAACATCCAATAAAAGAAATGATTGTAAGTGTTATCGTGAAGAAATGAAAGCAAGACGGTGCAACTTCAGGAGGAAATAAACGCTCAGTAAGGCCCCACAAACCGATTGAACATGACAGAAGAACCATGATAAGAAACGTTAAGTTATACCGTTTTACCTCTGCTGTTACCATTAAACATGAGTAATGTTACAGAAACTAAAAAATGTCGTGTTAAGCAAAATAAAAACTATCTGATGAATTTTAAAATCCCAGGAATTTCTCCTCGAAGATCTTTCAGAATTTCGAGTAATGCTATCATTCTAGCAGAACTATAATAATAGTGTTGTTTATCACATTAATTTCCGTTAGTTTCCAGAATCGTACATTGATGATTTTTGTAAAACCTTGTAAAATAATAACTTTAAATTTAGAATAAAAGAACAGACATTATTTTGTATTTAACCAGTCTCCCTATGTCTCAGGTTACACAGCTCTTACCTCAGGTGTTCATTCGCTTGCTATTCAATGGATTTCGAAAGGAGAACCCAAAATATTGAAAAACACACAGATTTTTTTCATCGATTCGTAGCTTGGGAGGATGACTTAATACAGAATACAATAAGAAATGAATCTTAAGTTTAGTTAAACCTAGAAATAACAGTCAACGTTCTGACCGGGAAAAGATGACCGTTGTTTGGATGTGCCCATGTTCGGAGGTTAGGCCTACGGTAACACTGATAATACGTTTCTTTGGTAGAAAAGCAGAGTAACTGTACAAAGCTTACGCACAAGTAAAACGGTTTCAGCGCATTCTCCAAAGATAGAATATTGAATGAAACTCAATATAACAATTTAAAGTTCAAACATGGTATACAAAATTTTAGGAAAGTGGTATCTGGCTCGTTGTCTCACACTCCCTTTATAAATACAAGCTAGGAGTTTAAGTTGAGGGTACGCAAAGGGAGTGAAAAAATAAATAAAATACTAGATAGGGAACTGGAGAACCACACTTAGCTAGCAGCTACTTGTAAAATAGGAACATAACTCACAGACGCCAATCAAAGACATACCACCAACAAAAGGAAAGTATTTCAATCGCCAGCAATCCCCAACCCCTCAGGATGCAATTCAAACACACACCGGAGCTGCAGTTAGCCTCTCGTAGAACTAAACTTTAACTCCTGTCAATCCTTTCTTTTTACATAAGCACGTCATTCTATTAGGTTGTCGGAAAACTCATGACGTATTTTGGCACCCGATGGCGTTTGGGCGGTTTTGGATGTACAGAGGCATGTGCAGCTCTGTTATTGCTATGGCATTCGACAGGTGTCAGGTCTAGCTGCAGTCTAATAGGAATAGTGAGAGATTTGGTTGATTTGCCGAGATTTGACATCAAGTTGAAGATGGAAGACCAAACTGTGCATTTTCGCCATATTTTACTGTTTTACTTCCGTAAAGGGAAGAACGCGCGTCAAGCTTGTGAAAAGTTGCGTAAAGTGTACAGTGATAATGCGCTACAAGAACGTCAGTGCCAGCGGTGGTTCGCAAATTTCCGTGCTGGTGATTTTGACCTCAACGATGCTCCTCGGTCCGGGAGGCCTACCGAGGTTGATGACGATCAAATCAAGGCTTTGAACGAGTCAAACCCACGTTACACGACACGAGAGAATGCAGACACATTGCACATCCATCATTCAAGCGTTCGCGACCACCTGAAGAAGCTGGTATACGTAAGGACGCTCGGTGTGTGGGTCCCTCATGAACTCAAAGAAGCTCAATTGACGGCGCGTATAAACATCTGCGATATGCTCATCAAACGTGAAGAAAACGATCCTTTTTTGAAGCGACTGATAACTGGTAACGAAAAGTGGATTATGGACAACAATGTGCTGCGCAAACGGTCTTGGTCCCGACGTGCTGCTTTGCTTCAAACGATATCCAAAGCAGGCATTCATCAGCGGAAGGTTCTGGTCTCAGTGTGGTGGGATTTTAAAGATGTCGTGCTTTTCGAGCTCCTAATACGGAACCAAAAAATCAATTTTAATGTGTACTGTCGGCAATTGGACAGTTTGAACGAATCCATCATCCAGAAATGTCCAGAGCTCGTTCCTCGTAAAGGTGCTGTGTTCCATCACAAGCCCACACACAAGTTTGATCACCCGCCAAAAATTATTGGAGCTTCGGTAGAATCTGTTGCCCCACCCACCATACTCGCGTGACCTTGCGCCGTGAGACTTCCACTTGTTTCGCACTGTTCAACAGTCCTTGCATGGTATAACGTTCAATTCAGATGAGGCTGTAAATCAGCACCGAGTACAGTTTTTCGTCACGAAAGACAGGTCCTTCTATGCACGAGGCATTCTGCAGCTCACTGAAAGATGGCAAAAAGTTATAGAACAAAACGGGCTTTATATCATTGATTGACCTTTGTTCTTTCTATCAATAAATGACCTTTGCAAAACA
This sequence comes from Macrothele yani, assembly GCA_039090855.1. Lineage (NCBI taxonomy): Eukaryota > Metazoa > Arthropoda > Arachnida > Araneae > Macrothelidae > Macrothele > Macrothele yani. Next base: position 78,020,092 of record CM077017.1, on the reverse strand, counting down.
TGGCTAAAATACGTCATGACCTTTCCTACAACCCAATACTTACCGTAAATCAACCCTTCGAGCTTGAGGCACAGTAGCATTCTTAATTCTTATCCCTTTCGCCAAAGGATCGAAGGAATTGTGTAAAACTTAAAAGCGCCTGTTAGACATCTTTACGGACAGACTAGGTTGTGTATTGGTCGCTGAATCGTACGGCAGCTGTTCTGTGCCAATCAAAACTTGCCGTTGCTTGGAGGTGTCCATCAGTGGAAGTTTCACTGTATTACCTTGAAATATATTTCGGTATTATTTTATTAAAGTTTGCTTTAAGACACGAAAATTCAAGTGAGATTTCTCCTTCTGTTTAATTATGACCCAATGTCCGGATAAGACACTACAATGTGTCTCATATCACAAAACAACTGCAATGGGCGATGTTTAACGGTGCCTGAGATTTCTAGTGCAACTCCAGAGTGAAGACAGCTATCATTGTGCTTGTTGATACAGTGTGATAAACAAAGGAGTGTTTTCCAACGGAAAATAGTGGCTTTGTCGTAAAGCAACTGCAGTAGTGCGACGCAATTTTCCAGGAAAATAAACAACAGTGCTTGTGAATATTCACATTAGCAAGGAAGTGTGTGTACAGCTATATGTACAGTGTGTTCTACAAAAGTTATCACAAAGTTCGTTGTTTGTGGAGAGCCCCTTAATATTTGTTCTCGACGTTTAAAAGTGCTTCAAGTGTTTTTGTGCTCCGCGCAGTTGTGTTTCAAGGTGAATATGTTAATACAGTGTTTTGCTCCAAGAATATAGTGCTATATTTTTACAAAATAATGCTTTGTGTATTACCTATACAAGCTGATGGTACTTGGTAAGTCCATTTATTTTCCTTTCATTTTGGAAGGGAGAAAATAACGTTATGTCGAGACCAAACAGCATTTCAGTGGTCCATCCCAAAGGGATGCGAACCAAAGAAGTGGGAGGAGCAATTTGGGAGTTTCTTGATAAATCACGGGGACTTGTTTTGCACCGTTCAGGTGTTTACCAATAGAAAAATTGATTTCCAGATTTTGAACAAATGCAAGTGATCAATTGATAGAGTTGTTAAACCTAAGAACTTTGTGTATAAAGACAAACACTTTAAAATTTCAAAGGATGGTAACAACATGAAGAGGGTATTTGTTAATTTTCTGCCACCAGAGATTCCTGATGTGGAAGTAACAATTTAAAAAAATATAACCCAATTTTCAATCTGCACAGAGAGAGTGTAAAACGAGATGAAAGAGAATAATTTATGCAGAATGCATATTCAGGTACCAGAGAAGTAGTAATGAATCTGAAAGATCCGGTACCAAACTTTCTATATATTAAGGGATTAAGAACTATGTGAGTCTATGCCGGGTTGACTAGAATATAAAGGAGATGCAATCAACCAGGGCACATGGCATTCCAGTGCAAAACATCTATCTGTGAAAATTGTATGACGTTAGACCATACATCAGATGACTGTTGTCTTTCATGTGAAATTTGTTCCTCTAAAGGCCACATGAGGCCTGCATGTAGCAACAGAACATTTGCTGTGATTGCTAGGATTGACAATGTAGATTACAGTGATATCAATGAGATCTAGAAAATGCAGTATCAAAGAGAATTGGAAGATTAACTACAGAAAATAGGCAGTGATGGAGCAAATGTAGTAACACATAACAATCAGAATGTAGAACAGGTTGTGAATGAAATTCAGAGTAATAAAGTGAAATTTTCGGGTTTAGATGTGTCAACATCTAGCGACAGCTTTGAGTTACATGATGAAAATGCAGCTTTTAACGTTGTACAGATGGAAAATTCGTCATTTCTTCAACGTCCCACTATGTTGGACACTGTCACCCCTAGGGATAATTTCAATACATCGAAATTTGGAGAATAAGCTCTGGTTGTTCCAACTGTAAAAGAAGCTGAAGAAATAGAACGAGATCAGTGACAAAATCACTGGAAAGCAATGTCAGCACTCAGAGTAAAATTACAGCAACGAATGCTGGTAGGAATGCAAGTAAAAGAGAAGCAGAGAAACGTAACAATGAGGAGAAAATAGGAAAATAAACTGATAAATCAAAGGAACGAAGAGAGACAAAGAAACAAGAGCAGAAAAATAATACTTCGTAAGTAGCAACAAGTTTAAATACTACGTTACCTGAGGACTCAGGTTCACGTCAAAATGTGATTCTCAGTAACACAAAAAATGTATTAGTACAACAGATTTCGGACTCTTCGTCAGAAAGCACAGTAGGAGAGAGAATGAGAAAGAAAAAATAGTGTTTGCGTTAACTCTATTTCAAGACAGAGCAGTCTTTTTGAAAACGTTTTTGAAATATAAACTATAATTTGCATTGTAAATATTAATAACATTCACACTTAAATTTATTTCATTAAATATTTCGGGCCTAAAGAATGTAGAAAAATAGAACTGGCTTAAAGGTTATCTGTCTTTGAATTACGTAGACATCTGCCTGATACAAGAAACTCATTTAAAAAATGTTCATGATATTACAACATATAAGAAATTACTGTCATATCAACGTGCTTTTACTTTGGCGATTGTCGGATATAGTGGTGTTACAATTTTGTACAGTAACGCAGAGATAATTAATTTCCAGTTTTAATGCAGCAGAAAGTGTGGTATCGACATTTGTAGAAATTCATAATTTCCTGTTTAAAATAGTGTGCGTTTATGCTCCTTTGTGAGTTACAGAAAGTAAGGATTTATTCAGAAGGCTTCCTTAATTTCTGTCAGGATATATACGACTTCCTGTTTGTGGTTGGTGAATTTAACCCTGTTATGGATGTATTCTTGAATCGACGGAGCCAATCTCAGTGCTCAGATGATAGCCGAACTTTTAAAACCTGCGCACTGGCAAATAACTTAAATGATGTACCGATGACTTTGAAAAAGAACTTCTTCAGGAAGCACATTGGAGGCCGATGGCCCAGCCTCAAGCACCTGCCACTTATACTGGAAATATTTAATGTACTGATTTTTTTTGGGACAGAAACAGTACTAAGATTTCAAGAAACAGAACAAACTCGAGAAACAAATTTATAAAAACCCATTGTTATTTCTTTAAAGATTGTAGCCATAACCGGGAACCGAAACCTATCTCGAATTCCTGGCACGAAGTTACCATATTTCAGTGTTTGTAGTTGTTTAAAATACGTTGCGAAATTTCACGTCGCTACCCTATCAAAAGAAACTAAATCAAAATTTCTTCTCCCTTTCAAATACGAATCTACGAATTCCCTTGTGACCCCTATCAGATCGAAAAGAAGGATGAATAAATTCACAGAGAATACAAAGCGAACTCAACTGTGTTGCCATGGCAACACTGCGATACTCTTGTGCAGAAGCTTCACCCTTCATATTCGACTGTCGCCCCGAAAGTACTAGTGGGATTTTAATTTGTAAATATCTGTCATTTTTTGCATTAAAAAAATCATCGTGCAAAGACAGTGTGCTTCACTGTATTGTATGGAGCACGAACTTTTTTCACCATTACTTGTGTTTCATAATTTATTGTTTCCTTAGGTATACACAAAGCGGAATCTTTTTTGTAATTGCATTACATTTCTCCAAACAAATCTGATAATGAATGTCATCCAATTTCACATTTGTTGTACTCAAAAATCGAATTGCGGATATTATCTTACACTCGGCGGGGCATTCTTCTTAAACATATTAAAATGATAGATGTCGCATTTTTCAGACTTGATGTTTCTGTAATGGGGTCTGTGGCTTAACCACAACCAAAGGAAATCAACGCGCATTTGCGATGACCAAACGCAACGCTGCATCCAAAATATTATCAAACTGTACTTACTTTAAGAATATGTCTCGTGTAAATGAATATTTATCATTGTACAATAAATGCTTCCATTTGTGAAAATACAAACATTACCACGGCCTCTAATTTCTCTGACAACGGGTGTTGTTTTTACTTATAAAGTTTCGATTTTATATATTGGAAGTTAAGCATATGGTGTTACAATGAACAGAAATATTTTCTTTAAAAATGTTACATTTTTTTGTGTAATTTTTGTCGATGTTTTCATAGTAACAACATTAATTACAGGATTTGGTTAAAATGTTTTCCGAATTATTACTACTGATCTTTATTTAAATAAAATATAAACAGAACAATTAAATCTGAATATATTCATGAAGAAATCAATGTCAACTTTGAACTAGCATATTTTATTTTATCCATTATATCACCAATGTTTTTCGTTTGGAACACTGTGTACACACGATGTTTTTTTCGCTTGTAGTTATATGCCGAAACAAATGTTCTTTTACATCAGAGTTATCGGTAAACATTATCTTGAAAATCATTTACCTTCTCTTCCGGAAAGATATTGTATTGCGGATTCCAGTATGTAAATAACGAAATTCACAATACTCTCTCGACCACCATTTCCCTAAAAATATCATTCTTGTTGAGTCAATTTTACTTATGTGGAATATTCCTATAAAATAAGTAGTAGTTTGCAGATACTAAAACTTCCAAAGTCATGGCAAAACTGAACAACAAATATTATTTTTCTTGTCATGAGATGCAGTGGCGCACGCTGGGCGTTACGTAGTTCGGTGCGTTTCATAAAAGCTAACAGCAGTATAAGGGTATAAATTTTGTATTTTTAATTAAGAAATGTATGCTTCATCTGCATATATCTCTTGTATGAAACATTTGTTCCCATGAAAGAGAAATACTGAACTCATTTTGCCCATGTGGGTTTGTTTTCATCATGAACGGGAGAATGAGTGCAATGGACGAAACCTTCAATTCTTTTCAGCCATATCTAAAAGAAAATAACTACAGTAAATAGCTTAAAAATGTTTTTCGTTGTTTTCCAATGAGTAGTTAAACATTCAGTCTCATAATTCGTAAATGGTGATCAGAAAAATCAAGAGCGTTATTCCCAGCCGGTTAAAAGGTTAAATCGTTTTCAACCATGTCATTTGCAGGAACAGATTAAACTGTTACAGTCTGATAAAGGGTTTAACTAAGATTAGAAAAATAGGAAGCAATTACCACGGACGGTTATATTCGTTCTCAAGGAAGTGTACTGAACGCCGCTGGAACAAAGGAACATTTGAATGCCAAGGCATCTCCCTAATCTCTGAGATTAATCTGTTTCTGCCTGTTGAAGGGTTAGCTAAGGTTAGAAAAGTTAATGCAATTGGCTCGGACTGTTATATTCCTTTTTAAGGAGATGTGATCAACGCCGCGGGAACGAATTAACTCTTCCATGACGATGTGTCACTCTTCCCCTTTAGATCTTCTATTCAAAGTGGCCTTTTGAGGGATAACCGTAAAATCAAATGGGCACTACAAAATCGCGAATTTTGGTTACAAGGGTAACGCCTGCGGTCAGACCGCATACAAAATTAAACACCACTATCACCAGCTATTGGCAAATAGAAAAATATTATCCAACTCAAGTACAATGGGTGACTGCCTAGAGATTCAGCCATCCGCATAACACAATCGTTCAGAAGCAAATGCAATTTAAAGAAAACATGTTTTTTAATATAAGTATTTTTTCTCATTTATAAACGAAAACTATTTTACCTTGATTTCTTGAAAACTGCGGCTTTTCATCAAATTATTTTCCATTGAAAGTTAGAATCTCTTACTCGAAATTCAAACAAAACAATTTATACTAATTAATGCGTTCAATGTTCAGCAATTTATCCTCATTTGGGACAGATTTTTATTTCTTTTGTTATCGATATATAAATGCCGCCATTGTTCCCAATGGACAGCGGATGGTTTATTGTTTTGTGAGTGAATAACACGTGCTGAATAACCGCCGTGCATTGGACGGGTACATTAAATGACGGTCCCCGGTTTGGACCCTTCGGTTACGTTAGGTATCCATTCCTGCTCTCTTTAGCCCATCAATGAGCAACTTCGTATTGTTGCCGTGGCGCCATCTACTGTACTCTCTCTACCTTACAAACTGTTCCGTCAAAGCCGCTGGGCATGTTCTCACTCCCACATATATTAGGTTATAATGCTGTCTAAAACACGATAACACTTCATTAAAGCCACAACACACTACATCAGACAAAGATCATAGCTCTTTCCACGTTTATAAATGAGTCACGGAAAAATTCTCATTGGCCGCCGCCGTGAGTCGAACCCAGGATCTTTCAGTTACGCGCCGGACATGCTTCCGCTACACCACAGCGGCATCGAATTCCTCCAGACTCACACGCTAACTGCCAAGCCAATTTGGCAGGTTGCTTCTTGGAGCCCCGCACAATGCTGGGGATTCACCAAAGATGGTAAGCAGCAACTGAAGAAATAATTAAAAGGCGAATGAATAATTAATACAGACATTTAACGTGGACCATGAACATCAAACAACAACACTAGTTGGAAGATGAAGTGACAAATTTACTACAATTAAAACCAGAATGTTACAGTTAAAATGATAAATTACATGAGGCGAGATCTTTCGGATCACCCTTGGTGCTCATTGTCAAGCCAACTGTGAATACATGTGGTGCGGCGACAACGTATATACTTTATAATAGTCACGTCATGTCACCATTGTAACAATAATGTGCATGTGAATAAACATAAATATTTTAAGGTTAACATTAAAATCATATTTACAATGGAGGTTCAAGGGAACGTATAAGAGGTTGCCAGGTTAAAGGGAGAGCATAAGGGAGGTCATCGTTACAGCGTAATTTGTTAAACCACACTATAAAGAGTGCTTCCGTAAACAAGGTGTCTTTCTTGTATTTGGTTAGCTTGTGTAACAAATAATTCAGCATTTTTTTAGATTACAAGTTATATTTTGAAATAAACGGGATATTGAAAAATTGTTTTATGTACATAAGTGTTATAAATCCAGGCAATTATTCTTTTTCGTATCCTCGATTTGAATGTACTGCAGTGTGTTTCGAATGAACACAAGAACCTCAGTGTTCCTGTACCAACGAGCCAATAAAGAAAACTTAGGCATACGGAATATTCATGAAACACATAGAGTGTATCAAATACTTTTATTTTTGTGGTGGAGTGTGCACAAAGATTCGCCATGCTTTTGCTCACTACACCTACTACACCACAAAAAATTCGCCAAGCGTAGCTTACTACACCGCAAAAATAAACGGGTTTAATACGCTACATGCGTTTGATGGGTATTCACCGTCTGGTGTATTTAATATAAAGTTAGGCATAAAGCATTTGTGTTACCTTTTCCTAATGCGTCAGATTATAAGATTCGGAAAAACTGTTCTGCTACGAAGATTCTCGCTCCTATTTAGTGAGCGTAAAGCAGAACTATCTTGTAAGGAATGCCTAATGTATCCCTGAACTCTGTACGCGTGCAGATGCTAAATCGGCGCGGGTTGAATAATATAACCTCTTGGACAACTGTATGATTATGAAGTTTTTCTTTCTAAACATTTAAATAATGTATGTGAAAACTAAAAACAATTATCTTCTGCGCAGAGTCATATATTTCATTCATTTGTTCTTTCAGCCTTCTCGCATCATCATACTTCTAGATTTATTCTTTCAATCATTCAATTGGTTTTAGGCTATGCGGTTGCATAACCCGCAACGTTTAATCCCAAATAATTTTATTTCTTTGCTTATTGTAGGTACGCTGTGTATATCCCAGAATTATCATGTCGAATGACACCTAAATTCACTGCTGGACAATTGCTAAGGACGGATCATAAACGGCTATATAGCGCATAAAAAAGTAAGTGGTTGGATGCCAAGTGAAATAAAATAATGTCAGAATGCCAGGACATTACAAGAAAGACAATTTATTGTGCTCTGAAATCCCGAAGGCTTTGGAACGTGTTCAAGGGACAAACAGGCCATTTTGGGCAGAATACGTAAACGTGAAAAAAATGCAATTACCGTCCGCAGGCGTTCCGGCGTAAGATGTCAATACGGGATATGGCCACCATGGAGGGAGATGCAAGATTCCACACGTCGTGTCATGCTTTGAACAACATTATCAAGCAGCTGTTGGTGTAATTTATCCCATTCCTCTGTCAGTGCACGGATGAGGGTGTCCTAGTTTATTGGAGGGCATTGGCGACCAGCACGACTCCTCCCCAAATCATCCCACACATTTTCAATGGGATTCAGATCTGAAGAACGTGCTGGCCATACGAGGCGTTGAATATCCTCGCTCTCAAGACACTCCTGCACAGCGACTGTTTGATGACATGTTGCGTTGTCGTCCATGAAAATGAATCTATCACCGACAGCACCACGGAACATGCGAACATGAGATAACAGAACATCATTAATGTATCGTTGGCCAGTCATAATCCCAGTTGGAAGCACATAGAGGGACGTACGGCCATTGATCATGACACTACATGTCGGATATAGGTCCCTTTCCTGTATGTTTGCTGGACAATATGTAGTACCACTATCACGCCAGATCAGTTGTCGTCGACAATCAGACGATAGACTGTATCTACTCTCATCTTAGAAGAGGACAGCAGACCAGTCGTTATCAGTCCAATTGCGATGATGATGGCACCATTGCAAACGGGCGGTATGGTGACTTCTGGACAATGGGATGCACACAACAGGACGGCGGGCGCATAGTCCTCCTTCATGCAAACGTCTGGCGACAGTTTTTCGGGAGATCCGCTTGCCAGTAGCAGTCATAAACTGATTTGCTACCTCACTAGCTGTGCTGCGCCGGTGTCTTTTTGTTGATAGCACTATGTACCAATCTTCTACAGGTGTCGTACTGCGAACACGACCTCCCTCGTGACGTTTGCTACACTCTCCATTTGTTCGAAATGATTACCAAAGCTTTGAAACAACACTGTGGCTGACGTCGAACTCCCTGGCAACATCTGTTATTTTTCGCCCTTCTTCAATCTTGGCAATAATACGGCCACGCGTAAAATGATCTAGGTGATGTCGGGAAGACATACCGAAAATTGCAAGTTCATCAATTGATTGTTTCCCTTTCAACTTTGCGTTTGAACAACAACGGTCAATACGCGTCAAATCCTTTATATCTCTTATCAGCGCTATGACGTCACGAACAAGTTCGGCAATCCAAAATTTGCATACGCAAAACACGTCTTACTGTATCCCGCACTTATGCTAATTTCCACATTTTCCTGCCTTCCATTTTATGGTTGCTATCGTTGCTATTGTCATCCGTCCTTAGCAATTGTCCGGCAGTGTATTATGATCCCTGTAATATAATCAGTGGTGTTGAGGTTCGTCGATTAAAAATTTTTCTTGTAAGTTGCTTACATACCCTTAATGGTTATAAAGTGTACGCGAAGGGGTTGTAAAATTTCCAAGGCATAAGATATACTCGTATACAGTGGTGCAGTCGTGCCAGGGGGCACCTGGGCGCCGCCCCGGTACTTTTTATGTAACCAGAGTGCCTCACAAAAGCACAGTAAATATTTAGTTCTTAAATTTGCTTTACGTAACATTTATTTGTTTTGTGTCTATCTAAACAAAACCTAACGTAGCACAATGACTCCTTTGTTGTACGTATAACAACAAGGTAATAAAGATTTTATTCGGAGACATCTGAGACGAAACTATGCTACCGCACACTCGTATACAGTGGTGTAGGCGTGCCAGGGTGCACCTGGGAGCCGCCCCGGTACTTTTTAGGTAACCAAGGTGCCTCACAAAAGCGCAGTAAATATTTAGTTCTTAAATTTGCTTTACGTAACATTTATTTGTTATGTGTCTATCTAAACAAAACCTAACGTAGCACAATGACTCTTTTGTTGCACGTATAACAAGGTAATAATTACTTTATTCGGAGACATCTGAGACGGAACTATGCTACCGCACTCTCATCGGATTGTCAACACAGAGCACAAAATAATTAGGAAAATATAACACGAATGGTACTACACAGTGTTGGCGCCAATCGCCTTGTGATTGGCGCCTCGTCAACTACGTTTAGCTTTTTGAGATCACAAAATGTATTAGGAGGCGTTCTATTCTTCCGTCGAATAGAACGCTTTCCATACGAAACCATCGCGGCCGACATACACATGTGTATCTATCCCTTTGACTGTTGTTTTCGGGGCGATATAGAGTGTCTAGTTTACGACAGATTAGCTGATGACCAGAATCACTGGAAAGACTAAATCTACTAATAATATAACTAAATAGCATCTTCCCCCACTTTTCTGCTGTCAAGTCCTTTTGTTATCTAGACCACTACAAACTTTATCTTTGGTAAGCAGTTTTTAATGAAACAAAACGTACTGGGCTTCGGACATACAGTCTACTTTTGTGTAGTCGCCTGGGCATTGTAAATGCAATGTTATGCATCCTGTGCTCATGTTCCGTTGTTTTGCATGGATACTTTCTCTTTGGTGTCTATCGCTCATTGCCTGTAGGAGAAGATAGCTGTCATTACTTGGGATGGTTTTGGATGAGCACCCCCGCCGGTGTTTCTAAAGTTGGGCCTAGCACACGATAAGATGCTTTGGGCAATACCAAATTCTTGAGAGCCATACTTATCACAGTTTGACCCTCATCGAGGCTCTCTTGTTCGACAACGACAAAAATCATCAAGATGTTCTCGACAGGCCAGTTTGTCGTAGCTAGCACAGAAGAAACTCTATCGAATGTCTGTAACACTTATTCACACCGTCCGGTTACTTCCGTTCAACTGATGGTATTGAACTGCGTGATAACGCTTTGTTCTCACGGCATGCAAACCAGACGTAATGCTACATTTTTATGCATCGGCTGTTGCTCCTGCTCGAAGACTCGGTCTTGAGTTAATTTTCATGTGCTGCTACTTTTTACGGCGCCATTGTACATTTACCAATTCGTCCTTAAGTTTTAAACATGAACTTGTTTCTTTATAATATGGCATTCACAATATATTTGGAAATTGTGTCTGTATTGTTCTTTTTAAATTTCACGCATTGATCCGCATGGAAGCTTGAGATCTCCCTCTGTCAGTAAACGTACGCTCCCTTAGTGAGGTAAAAACTTCCTCACCTGCTTGGTTTTCATTAAACCTTGTAAAGCTCTGGCATATTGAATAGACTAATATATCGTACAGAGCATGGCTTTAAACAACAACAAAATAATTTATATGCTACCGGCAATGACTGAAATTAGGAATTGTACGGAATGCCTAGGAAATCTGCAGAATGTCGAAAATGGGACGTCAAAGTATGAATCGCTTAATATTTCACACATTTTCTAGGAACTCCACACAATGCCAAAAAGAAATTTGATGACTTATACCCATAATGCATCGTTGCGCTATTATATAAAGGAGTACTACATAGCCTCTGTTCCACCTGATGATTTGGTAAATGTTACCCCGAAAGTGCTAGTGGGGTATTTTAACTGTAAATGCCTTTCGTATTTTATTAAATATCGCACATAGACGGTGAGTTTTCTAATTTCATTTGTAGCTAACAACGCCGACGCAGCTGCAACACCATCTATCGCGGAACGTTTATTCCTTGATTCCAGGAGCGCGTTGGTTGAAGCAGACGACGAGGGCCCAATTCTAAGGTGCATCCAAATAGTCTACATCAATCTTTTTTAATTTTTCTATTTGTGTTTCTGAAATCAACCTATCTGAGAGGAAATGCTACCACAGAATTGTAGAATTTTTCACTATGATCGTTAAGTCCGTAGACATGGAGGACTTTTCCACTCACGTCCGTCCTTTTTATTTACAAGCAACACATTTCATGGTGACGCGATATGGAAAGGCAAGTGGTGTGTCCTTAGGAAATTTCATACCCATTTCCTTGAAATAAATAAATTTTTATGAAATGCGAACAATGCGTTTGAGGCTCAAAAACAGTACATACCCGAAGACCCAAATAAAGTAAATGCCGTTAAAAAACCCCATATAAACACAAGTGGAAGCTATTGCATCCAAGAATACAAAAAAAATGCGTTTGCGTGAAGGAAATCTCTTAACATGTGCAAACAGAAGTGGAAAATAGGAACTGACTTTGCTGAAACGACTAATGGATTCTTATCAATCACTATGACAAAAAAGACATTTTATTTGGAGAAAAGTGAGACACAAGAAGAGTCAGATGCATTTGGGAAAATGTGCTGTCAGAGCAAATGGATGGCATCAAATTTGTGCAAACTCGATTAACTTTGTGTTCTAAGCAGTTATTTTAAAGACCTTCGTGGTTTCATGGGTACAAGATGTCTAAATGTGATCCAAAAATTGACGAATTCATTTGATAGGCATTTTAAAAAGTTCGTTATCACTTCGTAATAAATGTAAACTCATGCATGAAACTGAAATGGAATTATTTCTATTTATTGCAGAGATGCAATGCACAATGGAGACAGTTACCAAACTATTCTGCACTACGAAAAATATCAAGGACGTTCACACCTTTCCACTTGAAATTTTATGTCTGACCAACTGCGAAAGAATCACGAAATCTTTGAGTGCATTTTGGGCACAGAGAACAATAACTTTGCTTGCAATCACTATTTACAAATTTATTTTTGGTCCAAAAACTCTGTCGATTTCTAATGTTTTTCACACAAAGTAAAAAAAAAATCAAATTTAATATCAAATTTGGAACAAAGTAATAACCAAATACTAACAACAATTTAGTGTCTTCTGATTTAATCAACTAAAGACATTGCTGCGCTTCTAAATTTATTTATGTAAATGGCTTCTTTTTTATAATATACAATCCATCGTGCTAAATTGTTGTCATTGAGTATTGGTCTTCCTTTTTATCAGGTGATTAATTTGGCTCATGTTTCCTTTGTGTTAAATTGCACAAGTATCATTTGCACTGAAGTATGTCAAGCAGTCGTTTTCCATACTAAACGAGGAAGGGCATGACAGTCAAAGAGATCTTCTGACTCTCGGAGAACCTAACATAATTCATTATTTATGCACTCACTTTAACATTTGCGTAAGCATTGGCGGGTCATCTTTAATGTTATATAGAGCCTCATGAATTGTTCTCACTAAGTTCACAACTTTCTTTCGGCAATATAGAAACTGCCAAGTTGGTACATAATAATAATTTTAAAGCTGCTGAAATTGTGGTCATTCGCCTTTTCTTGTTCAAACAAAAGAAAAGAAATGGCGTTTAAACATATCCCAATGTTAAAAAAATATACAAAATTTTCCAGTATTAGACATTACCTGACCACCTTGGCTACATTCAAGAAAATTACTTTCGAGTCGTGAAGTGAATTTTAACAATTAAAACATAGGCACTAATTACAATAATAGTCATAAATCTTTATAATTAAAATTGGTATCTCTTGTTTTAAAATGCCATTAGGTTACCAATCTTCAACACGCATAATTTAAGTTGGTTTCGCTTGGTTTAAAATGCATTGAAAAATTATACAGTATTTAACTCAGGTATTTAAAGTTGGGTTGTCTTGTTTTAAAAGGCCATTTGAAAAACTATCTTCAACTCACACTCAAGTCCTATACACTGTTTGACACATTTGATTTCCATATTTTATATAAATTAGAAATAACGACATTGAATTTAAAGGACGCGTTTAAAATACTAACACAAATAAAGATGATTCCCTTTTAAATAGAATATTTGGGAACAAAGTTAACAGAAACATAAGTCAAACAATTCATTTAGAAACTAAATTTGCTTGTTTACCAAACTCAAAATATCGTTTACGTACAATGATGAGGTTAGCTGAGGGTTTAACCAGATGGCTGTTAATAAATTAGCATAGTTGCAAGAAAATACTTCAGCAAAAATGCAAGATGAAAACGTCTGTGCGTGATAAAATGCTGGCTAAAATGCATCAAATAACACGACACATCCTAGTTTTTTTAAAACTGGTGAATGGAAGTGTAAAAATGCGGAAATCAAATTCGCGATTCCTGAACTGCGAGGTCTGAGCATCTTCATAGTATTTACCAAATGAAATTAACTCAATTTAGCAGAATATTACCAATTTACAAATTCTGGAACTTTAATAGAAACTTCAATTGCACCGATATCTCCAAATAAAAAGTCGCGGGAAATAAAAAAAAATGTTTTCACTTGTAAAGAAAAATAATTCCAAATGGCCTGGAGTTGTCCATCGACTTTTTATTCGGAAAAATATCGTAAAACAGCCATATTATTTTATGTCTTAAACCTATCAGTAAATTCACTTCCTATGATTTATTTTGATTCACACGTTTTTGCATTTCATGATGAGATCAATCTTTAAAAGTCTTAAAAACAGTGTTAAATACATATAGAATTAAATATAGTAAGTTAAGGACCTTTTTCTTTATATTGCAGAAAATGTGCTCAAAATCGAATATTAGCAGAAACAGAAATAAAAACTGTAAAAACGCAGTATTTTTCCTGCGAATCTGTGAAAGGTTACTACTCAACACAAAGGTTACTGGCCGACTAAAAGGTGAATCCCAAAACACATGAGCTCCAGGATAATAAAAATAATTTAAGCCAAATCATGAAAGAAATATGGGATTATACCGTATATTACAAATTTTGAAGATGCCAATCCGATTTTTTTGGTGTAAATGTGACAAGGATGGTAAGTGAGATTATATACGAAAACTTGAAAATTTCATTGTCCTGGAGTGGGACTTGAATCCGTGTCTCCGAGAAAGCGCCCGGGTAGCTAACCACCACACCACCCAGACCGACTAAGTCGCAAGTTTCCAATTAATTTGAAAATAACCATCACAGGATTCGTTAGTTCTTGTTTAGCGAATCTGGTGGTGAAATATATATAGTACAAAATTTGTATTACATGGTGTAATCCCGTATTTCTTTCATGATTTATCTGCTCCTCCGGGCAATCACGAGATAGGATTCTTAACCCCTAGATTCGCTAAACATGAATGTCGGTTGCTTCGACTAGCGAGTCCTGTGATGGTTATATTCAAATGAACAGGAAACTTGAGACTTGGTCGTTCTGGGTGGTGTAGTGGTTAGCATACCTGGGCTCTATCAGTGAGACGCGGGTTCGAGTCCCGCTACAGGACAATGCAATTTTCAAGTTTTCATATATTACCTGACTTGCCATCCTTGTCACATTTTCGCCGCAAAATCGGATGGTCATCTTTATAATTTGAATTTTAAGCCAAGTTCTTATATTAATTAAGTTTTACAAATACCAAGCTGAAAGCTTTGAAAGTTGTTAATTTCATGCATTTGTAAATCTGTATGAAATTGTTATGCATACTCTGAAACTGTAATTTATGTCAGTTGTCATATAAGACGAAATATAACATAAGAAACGTATAATTAGAGATACAGTTTTAAACAAGAAAGATGACACCGGATATTCGGGTTGTAATGAGCACGTCTTTTGAATTCTTTCCTGTGTGAATAAAATTTACGAAAGTTATTCAGAGTCAATGGAACCGGTCAGAAAAAAATCAACAGCATTTTTACAATCGATAAAAAATCCAGCTATAGAAAGAGCTAGGTAAGTAGACAAGCGGTAAAAATTATTTTATCAAAATTAATAAATGGCGCACGAGAAGTTTCTCATAGCTGATAGTAGGCATCAGACAAAAAGAATTTTTCAAATTGGATAATTAAAAGAAGAAAAATTAAAGAAAACATGGTAAAACTCTAGTCCTTCTGTAGAAAAATTTTGAAAAATGCAATTGTTGCAAATTGTCACAAAGTATCAATTGTAAAAGCAATAGGAAGAAGAACTTCTCAAATACGCCTCGTATATTATAATACGTCTCGTATTTTTTAAAGGCTCGTATTCCTCGCGGAACAGAGACAGCTAAATGGTTTGATATTTTACGTTTCCTGGCGGAAAAGGTGTGCATTGCTCAAAAAACAATAATACACCCCTCTTTTTTGTAGCGAATGGTATACAGTGAAAAATAAATTTCTCAATATGGTTTTTAGAAGCGGAAATACAGCCGAAAACAGAAATACTCAACCACCGTCTAGCACCCGACCTGGAAACTGTAAAAGTACTCAAACACAAGCCTAAAGTGTTCTACAAGGTAACTGGCATCCGGTGTTAAAGGATTTTCTTAAATCTCACGTTAAAAAGTCTTTAAATTTTAAGAATCCAAAATTTAGAGTCATTGTTTGCAGACGATTTAACATTAATACATAGTACATAAAATCAAATTCTTTCAAAAAGATTAGAGGATTATAATTGTGCCTGTTAAGTGACATTACATTGGGAAAATAGTAAATTTTCGTATTTTATCTGAAAACAAAAGTTTTTAAGAAAATGTAACAGATTTAGTTTTATTTAAGAAGCCGCTGTACATTTATTTTCGTTCCGCGATGAAGCTTTCAAGCTTCAATACTTTTGAACAAATATGTAGAAATATAAATCAAACGAATGCTAAATTTTCGTGCGAAGTAGGAGAAGTAAATATGCTAGCGAGTGAGTAATGTCTATCTGGCCTGTTCTGATAAAACGTAAAAAATGATACATAATTATTTCTTTTGAAATTTATATCCTTATAATGTAGAAGAATTATCACATATTTGCGAATAAATGCCTTATTCTTGACATCGTCGGCACAATTGATAAGTTTCGATATTTCTTTACATTAATATGGAGTGTTAGTTTCGGAAGAATGATACGAATACTGGAAAAAAATGTTTACATAAAATTTGCCAAATAAACATATGTATTATGATGTACACAGTCGAGCCACACTATTGAGTCCCGTTATTGTGACCACAACAGTCGAGCCACATTATTGAGTCTCGTTATTGTGACCACAACTGTCGAGTCACATTATTGAGTCCCGTTATTGTGACCACAACAGTCGAGTCACACACATTATTTGGACGATGTTGTACTTTAGATGTCAGCAGCGCGTAGCTAATGAAAGAAGGCACGTGTCGTAAGCTGGCTTGGAGGATGTATATGGTGTGCTGCAGGCATTTTATAAGCATATAACACGTTGCTGTCATGGATGAAGGAAGCTATTTCCCGAATTCGTAATGAAACCACCTTTGCAGAATACGAACATCCATGCTTGCTGATTGTCTTCGATGGGGCGGGTGGGATCTTCCATCATGACAATGCGACATGCCCTACAGCTAGATATGTCCGAGAATGGTTGTAAGAACACGATGAAGAATTCAAAGCACTTTCTTTGCTTCCTACTTTCCGAGACATAAAACCAACTGAGCATCGGCGGAACCACCTCAATCGTGTTGTCCGCTCTATGGATCCAGCACCACGCACCCTGCTGTAGCTGTCAGATGCACTGCAGTCAGCATGACTCCACATACCTGTGAACACCTTCCGGCACCTTATTAAGTCACTCCCAGCCCGTCTAGCTGCTGTTCGCGCTGCATTAGGTGGTTAATTAGGATATTAGCTGGTGGTCACAATAATGTGACTTGACCTGGTATATATTACTGCCAATGTGTAAAAAACAGGCATTGTACAGATTACCTACGAAATCTACAGATTGCGTGACTTTTTTAGGCAAAGCATGAAATATTTATGTTATTTTAATGTTGTATATACTTTTCCTAAGCAATATATACACTGACGGAAAAAAATCCCAACACCACGAAAAAATAGTTGTAAAGGAATGAAATGGCGGCAATACATTTGTATAGGTAACATATTTAATCGATTAAGTTTTCAAGATCACAGCTTATTGTAAGCGCAAAAAAGAGCCATTTTAAATGTAAAATGCTGGTACATTAATAACCGGTGTAACCGCCAGAATGTTGAATGCAAGCACGCAAACGTTCATGCATTGTGTCGTACAGGTGCTGGATGTCAGTTTGTGGGATGGAGTTCCATGCCTGTTGCACTTGGTCAGTCAATACAGGAACGGCTAATACTGGTTGGGGTGACGCTGGAGTGGTCGTCCAATGATGTCCCATACGTGCTCGATTGGTGAAAGATCTGGTGATCTAGAAGGCCACGGCAACATGTCGACACTCTATAGAGCATGTTGGGTTACAACAGCGGTATGCGGGCGAGCGTTATCCTGTTGGAAAACACCCCTGGAATGCTGTTCATGAATGGCAGCACAACAGGTTGAATCACCAGACCGACGTACAACTGTGGCGTCAGGGTGCGTGGGATAACCACGAGAGTGCTCCTGCTGTCATAGGAAATTTCTCCCCAGACCATAAATCCAGGTGTAGGTCCAGTGTGTCTCGGCCGCAGACAAGTTGGTTGCAGGCGCTCACCTGGCCTCCTTCTAATTAACACACGGCCATCACTGGCACCCAGACAGAACCGACTTTCATCAGAAAACACAACAGATCTCCACTTCGTCCTCCAATGAGCTCTAGCTTGACACCACTGACGTCGCAAACGGCAGTGGTTTGGAGTAAGTAGAATGCACGCTACAGAGCGTCTGGATCGGAGCTGTCCTTCAAGTAACCGATTTGTAACAGTTAGTTGTGTCACTGTTGTGGCAACTGCAGCTCGAATTGCTGCCGCAGACGCGGTACGATGCTCCACGGCCATACGCCGTACACGGCGGTCTTCCCTCTATGTAGTGCCACGTGGCCGGCCGAAACTCGGTCTTCTTGAGGCACTACCTTCCCTTGACCACCGCTGCCAACAATCATGCACAGTGGCTACATTTCTGCCAAATCGTTCTGCAATATTGCGGAAAGAAAATCCACCTTCTCGTAGCCCTATTACACGACCTCGTTCAAACTCCGTGAGATGTTGATAATGGCTTCTTCGTCTTCTTAAAGACATTTTTGACTAACATCAACGCCCTACGTCGAATCTCAACGATAACTAACGCTCACGAACGTTACAGCGCGTATTTACAGAAAACCTGCTTTGCATGTTCCGAGGGTGCTACTAGCGCCACACGTATGCGCCGAGCGCGAAATTTGCATAGACGTCATCTTACAGATGTACTCTCACCGCCTACCAACTGTCGTTTGTCTAACACAATCATTTCTTGGTGTTGGGATTTTTTTCCGTCAGTGTATAAATCCTGGGCATTATATAAAACGACAGGACTATTTACGCAAAGTATGAAAATAGATTGATTAAAAGTCCTTTATTGAAAAGACGTATATGAAAATCAAGGAAGAAATATAAAGTAAAGTATTCGACTTATTTACTGAAAGATCAAGAATAAAAGATTAGCTCTGATCTACTTGTTGCCACAAGGAAGGCTAGAATGGCATTTTGAATTACATTTATTTGTCTTTCCACACAACAGCGCTTCATATATTGGCACTTGGTTTTGCACATAGACCTCACGAATCCTAGACCAAGTGGTTTCGGTTTGAAAATCACAGTTCTGGGCAGCGTGGGCTCGCACTTTAGATAATTCTTCGTAAAATTGTTGTTGCATGTCTATAAGACTTCATTTTTTTCCTGACACTACACCTTCCTCTGCCATTCTCATACAACACAGTGTGGGATAACGTGTGCTGCGCAAATTGGAACTCGCGTGTTTCTTCACTGCCAAACAAAGACAGAAGTACTAATGGCGATATTACTAAATACTGTCCGCTTGAACCGAACGTTAAACATCACGGGCTTCGGGAAACGAAAAAAACCCGGCATAGGCGGCGCTTAACGCGAGCATTGAAAGTCACATGCCTCGCCACAAAAAAAAGGTCACTGGAGGTGACCGTTGCCATTATAACAGTGTGACTGTTAAAATGGCAACGGTCACGACCCATGCGACGTTTTATGACTTATACCCATAATTCATCGTTGCACTACTATATAAAGGAGTACTACATTGCCTCTGTTCTACCTGATGATGGGGTAAATGTTACCCCGAAAGTGCTAGTGGGGTATTTTAACTGTAAATATATTTCGTATTTTATTAAATATCGCACATAAACAGTGAGTTTTCTCATTTCATTTGACGCATTGTGCGAAGTCATTCTTTCATTGTTGTTAGCTACTTCGAACAGAAGTAAGTAAAAGGGCCTCACGGCTCACACACTGAGCAAAGAGCGGTTACGTAACGCAGACAGCGTGGGAGCGAACAAAGATTACGAGAAAGCAGCGGCCGCGCCACCTATCGATATACGTGTCATTTCCCGTGATTCCAGGAGCAAGTTGGTTGAAGCAGACGACGCGGGCCGGACAGTAAAGCCCATCCACAATTTCTTCTTACAGTTTAGATCACAACTACTTTTTTGTAAAAATTTATATAAACAATTTCACAATAAGACTCAACAAAAGACAGAGTAGAATGGGTCTACAACAAATAACAAGAGGGAATATAAAGCGCCAGAAAATAATTTCTTTATGTTGTTTTATAATTTATATCAGGTGCATGTGAGAAGATAAATATAAATTTTACTCATTAGTATCCCGGTCATATGCGTAATGTTTTTCTTGTGAACAGGGTGTTCAGAAATTCATGCAACATGAAAGAAATTATTTCAATACGTTTTAGATATTGCTTTCCTACAAAATGTGGGTGTAAAGGCATTGTACTATCCATCTTTTAAATTATTTGGCATGTATCGCTTTTAAAGATTTAATTTTTCACGCAGTGGCGTGTTAATTTACGCTAAAAAATCCACTGAACTTTTTAAAGCACGTATAAGGCATGATTCCTGGTGATATTTGACTTTCAGAAATCAGGGTAAACTTTTTAAAGCACGTATAAGGCATGATTCCTGGTGATATTTGACTTTCAGAAATCAGGGTAAATTTTTTAAAGCACGTATAAGGCATGATTCCTGGTGATATTTGACTTTCAGAAATCAGGGTAAGGTTAAACATTAAAAATGGGTCGTTTTCCGTCCTTACCAAATTGTGATACATTGGCGATATGTCAGTACGTGTGAGGAAAATTGAAGAATTAAGAGGTTTGCCCTGTAGAGCAAAACAAAATGGATATCCAAGCTTTACAGATTCCGTGGGATACTAGTTCATTAGATGTTTCTGCTGTCGTCACATAAAGAATTCATTCCAAGACTTCTGGCATTTTGTGCTCTGCAAAGTCCATCAATTGGGTTTTTGTCCACCAAGTGGCGTTGGATTGAGGATCGGAATGAGGAAAACGAGTGATCTGAGCGACATTTAAGGTGGCATAATAGTTTGTGTCAGACATTCCGATCGGACATCTTCCTGGGCTTTTAAAGACAACCGTGCTTGTCTGTCAATGGTACAATACACCAATAACTTCAGGGAATCGGCTCTGCTGTGGTTCGCAACTGGCCAAGAAGTAGTAAAAACGTCGATGGTACACAAGTTGTTTGAAAAAGTGATGCATGAAGTTGTTTTCTGTTTTGTAATTTCATATAAATCTTTAAAAAAATACTTTTACCTTTGAAATACTTTACAAATTTATTTAGACCATGAAATATTCAAGAACATTTAAAAGAAAAAGCTAATATTTGAATCACACCCTGTATTTTGCACATCTACGCAGAAACGGCTGTAATCTATAGTCCTAAAAATGTACTATAAACCTATACTTTGTACATTCAAACGAAATGTATTTCAGAAAACTTTCTATATATTAGATATTTTTTTTTACCTTTTTTAGAATTTTTGAGTTTACGGAAATGCACTGGACATTTTTCGAAGTTTTGTCAAAAAGTGATTTTAAGGAGTGGAGCCCTTTCTGTATAGAGCGATTCAATTAGAATACATATGGTGTTATATGAATTCAGTGTTTTAAAGACAGCTTTCTTTTTTGATCAGCGCAACTGTTGCCGTATTATTATTGAAATACATAACGTTTTATATGTCGTGTTAAGGTGCGTATTTACACTTTAAATCGCACATTAATGGAGCATATGTCGTAGTAGAATATAGAAAATTTTGTATCCTTGGCATGAGAGATTTATTTCTCAGATTTTATCGTTAGGATTATTTTTTTTGTATATGCTATTTATTAAATTTACATAGAGGATAGGCATTGAATGTCATAGTAATGTAAATCATACCAGGTGCTCACGTCAAAATTATTATTATTTGAAAATTCATTATTCAGCTAAGGTCGTTTTTGTGATCCCGTTTCGGGAATTATGTATTTTCTCATATATCAGTAATTCTCTTATACCTGTGTTTCTTAACTTGGTAGGAACACACCACTGAACAATGCATTTTAAAAACGCTTTGATAGTATTTCACGGGTAAATATTTCATAAGGTCAATATTTTATTTGTCAGGTCAAATAGTATACTGTGATAAAAATACAGTTTTAATCTGTGTATCTTTCACTAATATATTTAAAGTCAATTTCGTTACAATCTCTCCAAATGAGGTACTGAATTTTGTGAAGCAGATAGCATACAGTACAATATTCCAAAAATAAATTTTATTAATTATAAATTTCAGAACAATTGGAGTTGGAGTTCTTTTCATAATCAAGAAACCTTTAATTAGGCGAACTTTGTTAAGACCTATTTGTACATATATGTATGTAACCAAAGGATATCTGAGAAGAAGTTAAGACCCGGGGAGACGTAACTGTAACCGCCATATCTTAAGATGTAAAATGCAGTGCCCAGAAACCAGCATGCAGGTTGATGCCGGAGCAGACGGCGCATGCGTATTTCTGTTGACTTCAGTTCCGGTAAAGAACAGTCAGCCGAGCTATTCACAGCACGTGATTGTTACCTTCTCGGTAGCATAATGACTCCGCAAATCGGATATGTTACTTTTGTTACTCCTATCGGGTTAGTTAGGGCTTTTGATTGCACGTCAGTTTTTCAGAAACATTTTTACAGATGCAACATAGTAGGGATTGCCTGCATTTTGTACTGATCCTTAGGCCTAACTATAATATTTCTTAAAATTTAATTTAAATTGTAATGCTAATGGATCGCATATTTTTCTCACCAAACTAAGGAACGAGCGGAATATCAGAAAACAGCAACAACAACAACAACAAAACTGCTCTAAGGAAATAGTCATCAGATCGATCGAAACCATCGTGGATCAAAGAAAAGCTTCACTGCCGTAGTCCCCTAACGGCTTTTGTTCCTGAATGTTTGCTTTCCGGCAGAGTATATTACCTCTTAGGTTGTGGTGGCGCTGTTGTCTCCTGTTTTACGTTATCTCTACGAGAGTTGAGGTTCTTCACGCGAAGCTTTATATTCTTTGGTTGAAGTATTAAATCTGCTGGTTTCTCTTCAGGTGGATTAACTTGGGTGGCTGGAGAGTTACGTGCTACCGCAACGTATGATCGCTTGGGATTACCAGTTTCTGTTTCAGGGCATCAGCCGCCAATGCTGACCTCACTTGGTTGTCTATCAGGTGCGACACAATATGCTCAAATCGATGTTTTCTCTTGACAAAAAGGCTAAGAGCATTGAAAACCAGACGCAAAACGGTTAAATATGTTGGTTAGCGTCATAAAGTATTTCGTCGGAAATGTTGAGGGATTTCGAAAAAGTGAGACATACAGATTTTAAAGTATGCAATTTGATGGCGAATGGTAAAAAAAGTGTCGTCTTTATAGTGCAATTTAGAGATTTTTATCGTAATATTAACATGCAAGTACGACACTGTTAACAGAATTTGCGGCTGGCCTGCCACAACGCTGCGGCGACCATGTCAAGCTTCACTCCGCTGAAACAACGGTCTCGTTCCGGCGGCCAATTTGCTGGAGGAAAAATTCAAGAGGAACGGAGGACGTTCTTGCCAGGAAAACGTTCTAATTTGTAGTGCTACCTGATAGAAAATAGTTCTTCATTTTTGTCGCAGTTTGTCAAAACACGTGGTGACAGTTGCTTTGATCGTGCGCATATGATTCCCTGATACGAAATAGAAGGAATGAAGACGCTTTTCTTTCTTCTAGAAATCTGTTAAATTACATATCGATTTCTCTGCAACAGAAGTTACATGAAATCGAGAAGTTAAAGTTTTGCTCCTCCTATTGACGGCGTGGTTCGCAGTTCATTCAAATCGGATTACGAAAGAAAAATGACCGTCGACGAAGAAGTGACTTCACACATTGCGCAATAAAAATTCATGAGCGAAAAAACCTAAAAATTGTCGGACTGTGATGTGAAAAATTGAAACAGAAGTGATGAGCTATTAT
The DNA here is from genome assembly GCA_039090855.1 of Macrothele yani. NCBI lineage: Eukaryota > Metazoa > Arthropoda > Arachnida > Araneae > Macrothelidae > Macrothele > Macrothele yani. The sequence continues at coordinate 77,996,101 of CM077017.1, read as the reverse complement.
CTGCAGCGTAGCACTACAAATTGGAACGCTTTCCTGACAAAAACGTTCCCTTTTTCTCTGGTACTCTTCCGCAAGCAAAATGGCCGCTGGAATGAGACGGTCGTTTCAGCGGAGCGAAGCTTGACGTGGTCGCCGCTGCGTTGTGTTTGGCCTGCCGAAGCTTCTGTTCACAGCTTCGTACTTACATGTAAATGTTACAGAAAAATCTTTAAAATGCTATAAAGATGACATTTTTTCACCATTTGCCATCAAATTGGATACCTTAAAATCTGTACGCCCCGCATTTTGGAAATCCTTCAAAATTTCCGACGAAATAATTTAGGACGCTAAACTAGACATTTGCCGCCCTGGTGGCCCAGTGGTCTAAGCGATAGCTTCTGATCATTCGTCCGTGAGGGTTCCGGTTTTGAAACCCGTTCAGGCATGGATGTTGTGCTTGTCTTACGGCACTGGTGCTCTGCTTTCCCTGGAACCAGTGTCCTTAAATTAGGGACGGACGACTGCTTATAACCCATTGAGGTGCTCACGGTTATCGTTAAACATCCAATAAAAAAAGCTACCCATTTACCGCAAAAATTTGCTACTCATCACGCGGTGAGTAATGAGGAAACCCAGCTGCAGTTCCACCGTGGTGGCAGCGCTGAGTTGTACGTCCAACCTCATCTGGGTGGACTCGAAAGTGTTGGTTCACGTTTTGATGGAGGTTGATGACTGGTCTAGGGAGTTCTCGGGTTTGTCCAATCCGTGAAACACATCACTTGGTGCTGAAGCAAATAGGTCATCATCATTGCTATGAAGGTTAAAAGGGGCCTCAAGCCATATCGGGTAGCTGTTTTGCCGTTATCGAGATTCTACAAACTAAAATTGCGAAAGTGATTTCTAAATACTGGTGAAAATCGTCCAAATACGTGGTGACAATGTAAATAGACAAAGTCATCGCTCTTTCCATGTTTTTCTTTAACTAAAACACATCAGCCGAAAAATAATAACTTGATAACTAGCCGAGTGATCTGGGATTCGATCCAGGAGGTGTCGAATAACAATTTTTCGGATGCTGTTTGTTGGTTAAAGAAAAACGTGGAATCAGATCAAATCATGGGCAGAGAATCTTAGAAAAAGAATGTCTGACCCCAGGTCTTAAACAACCCTTAGAAATAGGAAGCTAAGAAATTAGGGCTAGAGTTCTCGATAAGAAAATGACACGGAAGCGAGGTAAAAAGGGGGAAAAGGACGCCCTTACTTATTACCCGGGGCCCGACGGCCTAACGTGCCCATCCGACGCGCTGCGGACATTTAGTGGTTCGAGCGTCCGAACCTTTCTGGGATCGAACTCGAGGTCTTCTCCGTGGTTGTGACGAACGTTGACCACTAAGCCACCCGCGGCCACAAACGTGGAAAGAGCGATGACTTTATCTATTTATATTTATTTTTGTAAATACTGTATTTATTTATCGAAAAATAGAATTGCTTCTCTTTTTAATACTTCATTCTAAGCTGCCTTTAAAATTCACCGTTATTTCCTTGGTCTTCTTCATGTGAAATCGCCGCTAAAGATTTCATAAAATCAGTTTGCTGAGACTAGAAGCCATGTTAGTCGTGACACTCCCACGTAAACCAGGTGTTGCAGGGTCTATCATCAGTACGCCCCTGCCTTAAGTGCACGGCATAGGCGGCGACTATGCGGACGCTACGGGTGCGATCGACACATCGGTGATTAGACCGCGGGAGCAAAAGTATTTTTTGGCCCCCTTGGTCTCCTATGGAAATGCATGTTTTTTTTAGTTGTTTTCAACGTGTTGGTTTTGTATCAACATTTTAATATTATCTAACAATGCTGAGTTTTTCTTTCAGTTTAACTGTGCTCTTCTACAAAAAGAAAAGGGAGATACTAGGGTGCTGAAGCGACCACCGCAAGCTCTTTACCGTTGCGAAATTGGAAACAGGAATTACCGAGATTGAATATCTTCACAGCGATAGATCGCTATAACAGAATTTATAAAGAAATTATTGATCATGTACTAACCAGTTTGCAAACCAGATTCAGTGCTGAAACCAAAGAGTTTTTACGATATGCTGGAAACTTCTTAATTGATACAAGCGTTTCGCCTCAAACTGTTTGCGATATTTTAAGGATGATTTGAACTGTGATACCTAAAAACTACACAGGGACATGTTCCATGATGCATTTAAAGGACAAGAGATAACTGTATCACGTTTTAGAGATGTCGTGGAAATATGCAAAGCGAAACAGCATCTTGTTGTGTACTTAACAGAGCTGCAAAAACTTATGCAATTGCTTTTAACTGTGTCATTAACAATATGCACAGGAACGCTCATTTTCCACGAAGAATGAAAACATACCTGCGAAGTACGATATCACAACAACGTTTAAATCATTTGGCACTACTTACCTGCTATGATACTGTGTCAGAGTATTTAAATTTAGTAAATATTGGTAATGAGTTTAAATGTTTTGTTCGTGCAAACAGGTTTGCTGTAATTTAAGAATTTAACAATGAGCAATAAAGTATAATTAATCTGATAATTTAAAATTTCATCGAACATGAAATTGAAATGTATTATTATTCTTGTACTATAAGTTATTGCTTTAGGGCGCATGTGCTTGTATATGTGTGTGGTTAAACGACGATCAATTTTAAAAGTGAATGCTACTTTGTCGTGATTTTTTGGTTCGCCCCTGTGACATTCAGGAAAAGTCGGCGCCTATGAGTGCACTTATTCTGATTGTTGCTCAAATCACCAAAAACACAGTGCCTCCTCGCCTCTCGGGAAATTGTAGTCATGAGGTCCAATCTGTGGGTAGTACAATCATCAAAAGCACAAAAACTTCAGATACATGCTAGTCCATGAGAAACACTTTTGAAGGCCAATTTCACCCCATTCAACGGACTAGTGTTTCCAGCAAGGCTTGAGACTCATCTAATTCGTCATTCCATTGGTCCGCGCTCTAGTGGAGCGGACGAATCAGAGAACTGATTGGCGTGTGCTGGTAAGTAGTAAATATACTTGTTTTTATTATTTTTTTCCTCTTTTTTTCAGGGCGGCCCTCAAATCGCTGCTCAAAATTCTAAAGCAAAAACTCTCAAACACTGTCTTAAATCTCCTTGATATTGCTATATGGTTTTCATGATTACACTTGTTAGCTTGAATACTCTCCATAAACTTGGTTTGCTCAGAGCCGAGAGTACTGCTTCGGCAATTTTTTTTTGCCGAAGCAGCACTCTCGGCTATTCCCTAAGATTTTTTGAACTATTATGCTTCGATTATTATTCCGGGTGTACCCATGGCATCACAGGTGCACTTATGGCCATAGTTGGCTTTTAATTGATGGTGATATAGTTATCATATTATATTATATCGTATTACAGTAGATTATACTTTATTCTTAAAATCCTCATTACACGAACTTATTACTCGTGTTCCCCATTTTTACTTCGTTTTTTGCCTTTTTTTCATTGTTCCTCTGCGAGACAACTAGACAGAGCGGTCTATTACTATTTGCACTTTGTTTGCTTGAGTACCGTCCTAAACACAATTAGTCAGTGTTCATTCCGGATTCAGCTTTCTTCCATACGCCAATGAACCAATGGAAATTCACGATTTCACACGAGCCTGACTACTCACATGCAAACTTCATTTATTCTTTTTACGCCTAAGCACCACTTTCGGCTATTCCTTAAGCTATTTGGAAATCATTCTACTTATGATAAATTACCCCGGGTCTATCTATAGCGTCCCTAAACTACTTGTGAGCCTAGTTTGTCCCTTTTTATTTGGATATGTTAAATCCCGAAATGCACTCTCCCTTTACTCGAACTACTGATCCATACACCCTTTTTCATTAATTTTTTAAGCTTTCTTCTCAATACCCCTATGCTTGGATGTGGACAAATCGTTCCTTACTTTGTTCTGTTGGCAGTTCACCACCTTCGTCACTAGGAATTACCAAACTACCACCATGGAAGTAATATGGATTTTGTTCGTACCTGTCTTGGTTCTCCCTCCTTGCCCGCTTTCCCACCCCAGACGTGCTGTCCAAAATGTTAAAATTGTTGTGTCCTCCCTATTTACTGGTGCTGTCTGCTAAGTTACGGGAGTAGAAAAATTTCCCTCTCCTCGTGGTAACACCCTCCAACAACTCTAATATTTCATTTCCCTTTAATTACTTTCGTATCTAGGCACCCTGCCTGCCTTCCTCCCAAAAATTTTGCTCTTTAAGTAATACTGCAGATGTTGAATTGACTTCTAAACCTACCACACATTATGAGTTTTTTTTTCCAGATAGTCAAGTCTCTGTTTCATGACGACACAAAACGTTTTCTTCTGAACATATGTCTTGGAGAAGGGAATCAGTTAACATCCCTGAAAATGCTTTTAAAGCCTAGCCATGTTAGTAAAGTCTTTCAAATCGATGTAGAGCTCAGGTGTTGTCATCTCACAGCTCGACCAATTGTTGGAGCACGCCAGTGTACATTCCGGCGTCGCGTTGAGTTCTAGGTTATTTGGGAAAGTTATTTTCATCTGAAACTGATCTTGAGATCATGTATTTCCTTCTTTTGTTTATTGGAGTTTTAACTACTATGTTTTATTGGACGTAGTGGTACAGAGACATGACAAACAGGCAGACATGAATAAGAGATAGACAATTCACAGCAATAAGAACAAATCATACATGGTTGTCAGCATGCCAAATTATCAATTTCGCAGATATAGACAGTGTTGATCATGTAACACATTGTGAACAAGTACACATCAAACACGGATTTGACAGTATGCTAAAGGACCAATGTACACAAATAACCAGTGTTGGACAAGTATCATACATTGAGCCAGTGCCAAAAGATAAACACAAACATCAATGACTCACCGTGATTCGAACCCGGACCTAACTAGGGCGAATGATCATAAGCCAGCCGCCCCGGTGGCGCAGTGGTCTAAGGCGATGGCCTCTGATCATTCGTCCGAAAGAGGTCCGGGTTCGAATCCCGGTGAGGCATGGATGTTGTGTTTGTCTTACGGCACTGGCTCTCTCCCTTCCCTGGAACCAGTGACCCTAAATTAGGGACGGGCGACTGCTTATAGCCCATTGAATTGCTCACGGTGGTCGTTAAACCTCCAATCAAAAAAAAAAAAAAATCATAAGCCAGCGCCTTAGACCACAGCGCCACCGGTGCGGCATCATGTGTTTCGCTTTAAAAGTTAAACACACGGAGATTTGTTCAACTTTAAAAGTTAGATTACGATTACTTCTTAGTTTGGATAGAACCCTTCAAGTGCTCTGTTGGTGTAGATATAAGTATTTTCATTACAAGCAGTTCATATGGTATGGGAGAAAGAGTTTAGCAGTGGCGTATTCTGATTACAAGGTGTGAGTAATCAATACACTGAAGAGCAATTGAATTAGAGAAACCTGTCTAGTAATGTGTAGCGCCACCTTTCGCTCTGACGACGGCGGCGATTCATCTCGGCATGGACTCGACAAGACACCGGAAGCGTTAGGAAGCCATACGGATCCACGACCACTGAACAAGCTTCCACAGTTCCCGAAGATTTGATGGAGTGGGGTCAGAGCTTCGAACATCTCTTTCGATGGCATCCCAGATGTGTTCGATACGGTTGAGGTCAGCTGACCTAGCTGGCCAAGGAAGCGAGGTCACATCGGTGGAGTGTTAATCCAATCATTCGAATACAATTCGGAAGCGATGGCACGGTGAATTGTCTTGTTGCAGGATCAGGTCTCAAGTCGGATGTTGGAGACGCACAAACGGGAACAATGGTCGTCCAGGATATCCACGTAACGTTGACCAGTAATGGACGATGTCACACGTACCAGGGGTCCCATTTCAGTACACGTGAACAGTCCCCAGACGAGAATTCCACCCCCACCAGCTTGAAGAGTACCCTGCTGGCAAGAAGGATCCATCGCTTCATGTGGTCTGCGCCGTACTCGTATCGTACCATTCGCATGTACCGACGTGAAACTCGACCCATCAGTCCAGGCAACATTTTCCCACATGTCTAGGGTCCAGTGGCGATGTTCCTGCGCCCATGCTAATCTTTGCACCCTGTGATGTGCAGTCAGCAGCGGTACCCTCGAGGGACGATGGCTTCTGTACCCCATATCGAGGAGATGGTTCTGGATGGTGTGGCAGCTTTCACGTTTTTGTGTACCAGCGTTAAATTGCCGAGTGATTGCTTGCACTGTGTCCCGTCTATCCGCTGTTACAAAGCGAGTTAGCCTACGATGACCCCGCTGATCCACACGCTCTTGTCCACGGAAGGTGGCCCTTGCAGGGACGGTTTTACCCGATTTGATGTACTCACGGTTCACCCAAGACACAGTGGCTAGTGAAAATCCCAGTGTCTGTACCACTTCCGAGATGGAGTGACCCATTCGTCGGGCCCCGACAACTTGCACACGATCAAATGCGCTTAAATCCTTCGTCTTACCCATACTGCGTCCGACTCTTACTGATTCCCGTCGCATCGCTCCTTATATTATCGGATCGCTGCATACTTCATGTAGTTTCCGTTTACAGGGCCGCCCACAGCGCCACGTTTGCATAACGCCAGCTGTCTCTAATTAAATTGCTCTTCAGTGTATTTAGTTATAAAACGAAGGAATGCAGATAAAAATACACATTAAAATATTAATTTTACCACAACATTAAAATTTGCATTGCAGTTGCAGATTTAAAAGCGTTTTAGGCAATGTACATCATATTATTATTATATATGACAACAAATTTACATACTAATTTACATAACAACTAATTATATAATTACATTCAGTTAAACATGAAATATAGAGATCTCGTTCTGGCCAAAAAAATTTCTATTTGAGGGGTTTGGAAATTTAACTGGGGACCATTTCTCAGCTGTTTCAGTAAGGCAATTGAGTGAGGAGGGCTTTACCACTAAGTCTTTCTCGGTTTCAATAATTTTTCCACACAGTGTTTTCAGGGCTAAAAAAGCGACGCGGCCAACAAAATGTGTTTACATTTGAATATAATGCTAACCACGGAGATTTAGAATAAACGGAATCGGAAAAGTGCCAATTGTATTCACGATTTTTATATTTGTATTTTGCAGGAAGACTTCGTTCAGATCAGATCTAGCGGTTTTGGTAAGGGGTGTCTGACCTCAACTGTTAAACAACCCTTAGAAATAGGAAGCTAGGAGATTTGGGCTAGAATGCCCAATAGGAAAGTGACACAGAAGCGAAATAGAAAGGGGGAGGAAGACGCCCTTATTTATTACTGAGGGGCCAGTACCCGGGGAATCTCCGGCTTTACGTGCCCACCCGCGCACCGAGGATATTTAGTGGTTTGAGCATGCCAGGGATGGAACATGAGATTTATCCGTTGCAGTCAGGAGCGTTGAACAATAGCCCATCCGATGCCCAAGACTCTGTTCAGGAGTTGGTATTTCTTTGTTCCCGTATTCCTTTCTTGCGAAAGGACATCCCTTGAATCGAGCGGCCTAGTGGTCAACATTCGAGACTGCCACGGAGAAAAAATTTAGTTCGATCTCAGGCAAGTACGGACGCTCGAACCACTAAATATCCTCCGTGCGTCGGATAGGCACGTTAAGCCGTCGGACACCAGGTACTGTTCCTTGGGTAATAAATAAGGCGTCTTCCTCCCCCTGTATACCTCGCTTCCGTGTCACGTTCCTGTCGGGCACTCTAGCCCGAATCTCCTAGCTTCTAAGAGTTTTAAGACCTGACGTCCGACTCTCCCTTCCTAAAATCCTCTTCATATGATCTGATCTGATGATCTATAATGCATTTATGCTATTCTATATTGCTTAATATAAAAAATACACCCTCATTTTACCAAAATTTTAAATTAACTAAAACGATAAAATATATATATATATATATATATATATATATATATATAAGAAGTGGATATTTCGGAAGTTAACAGAAAAGTAACCAAAGCTCTAATGGAAACAGCAACAAAATTAGCTGGGTCTAAGAACAAGTTGCATGTGAAAAAATTATCAGGAAAAACCAAACTGTTGATGCAAAAAAGAAGAGAGATGAGGACAACTAAAGAAGATGTGACTTCCAAAGTGGAATATATAGAGCTATGCAAGACAACACGAAAAAGTATCACTGAAGACGTAAGGAAATTCAACTGTGAGCTAGTGAGGAAAGCAATTGAAAACAACCAAAGCCTTAAGATAGCAAAGGGACATCTCAGTAAGGGAAGAAAACAGATTATGGCTCTGAGAAAAGAAGATGGTTCTATAACAAGAAATAGAGGCGAAATTTTGACAAGAGTGAAAGATTTCTACTCCAAATTATATGAAAGGGATGATACATGTTCTCCAGACATCATGAAAGGTACCAGAGTTCTTCCAGTCCTCCCAGCAGAAGTTGCTCATGCGATCAAGAACATGAAGCGGAAAGCTCCAGGAGAAGATGGAATTACTATAGACATCATACAAGAAGCAAGTGGAGAAATTGAAACAGTACTCGCCCAAATTTTCACTCGATGCCTTAATGAAGGGAAGATTCCTGAGGATTGGAACAATGCTACAATGATCCTGCTACATAAAAAAGGTGACATTGAGGATCTCAGGAACTACAGACCTATCAGCCTCCTATCAGTGGTTTATAAAATCTTCACTAAAGTTCTTTCACACCGCTTGAAGGTAACACTGGACATGGCTCAACCGAGAGAACAAGCTGGATTCAGGAGTGGCTACAGCACAATAGATCATATCCACGTACTGAGAGAACTAATTGAAAGAGCGAGGGAATATGAACTTCCATTGTGCATGGCTTTTATCGATTATGAAAAAGCCTTTGATTCGGTGAAACCATCAGCAGTTACCACGGCTCTGAAATCCTGCGGTATTGAAGATGCATACATTAATATTATTAATAACATCTATGAAAATGCAAGTGCAAAGATTCGGTTGTTTGAAAATACAACACACATAAAAATTGGAAAGGGAGTGAGACAAGGTGACACCATATCTCCGAAGCTCTTTAATGCTACATTGGAAAATGTCTTTCAATCACTGAACTGGGAAAACAAAGGGATAAAGATTAATGGAGATTATCTAACCCACCTTCGTTTTGCTGATGACGTAGTCATTTTTGCAACTACCCCATCAGAGCTGCAGAGTATGATCCAGGAACTTGCTGACAAGAGTAAAGAAGTGGGATTAAAAATGAACTTTCAGAAGACAAAAGTGATGTTCAATGCTTTTACAAGAAATGAAGATTTATCGATTGATGGAGAAAAACTGGAGATAACAGATACGTATGTTTATCTTGGACAGCAGATATCAAGTGAGGGTCACGTTGATGAAGAAATTAATCGGCGTACAAAACTTGCCTGGAGAGCTTTTGGAAGAAACAGCATAATTTTCAAGAGCAATATGCCACTATGTCTTAAAAGAAAAGTGTTTGATCAATGCATCCTTCCAGTGCTTACGTATGGTGCAGAGACGTGGACCTTAACTAAAAGAGACATACAAAGGCTGCAGACAACTCAAAGAAGCATGGAGAGGTGCATGCTTGGTGTAACCAGGAGAGATAAGAAGAGGAACTCATGGATCCGAAAAATGACGAGAGTGGAAGACATCATGATCAGAGTTAAATCCCTGAAATGGCAATGGGCTGGACATACTGCCAGAAGGACAGACCATAGATGGACAGCCGAAATTTTAGATTGGATTCCAAGGGACAGGAAAAGACCCAGAAAAAGACCACATGGGAGATGGGTGGATGAAATTCGTAAATATGCGGGAGTGGCATGGAGGAGACTGGCACAAGACAGACCGTTGTGGAGGAAACTTGGGGAGACCTTCGTCCAGCAGTGGATTGATAATGGTTGACGATGATGATGATGATGATATATAAGGGTGGTAAAGTTTCATTGTGTGGCTTTTAACTCGCGAAATTTTATACAGCCGCCTCGCCGTTCGCTTTAAGCCATCTCACGATCGAGAGATGGTGTGATCTCTCCGCTATCCCGCGGCTTTCGGTGTCGAGCATACGCAATAACATCCTTTTTCGTTTCCAAGGCAAAACCGTGATATCTCCGGAAACTCAAAGGAATATTCACTGAGCTGAATATCCCCTGTACTCTCAGATATCCGTTTGTTTCCCATTGATATAGCAGCCTCAGATTTCACCAACCCAGAGTTAAGTAGATATGTAAATAAATAAAGCAAATGTGTCACAGAAAATTACATAAAAAATTGTTTTAAGAAAAAAGATAGCCCTTCTCCGATTCCCTAGATCCCTTTAGCGCCATTGGATACGCCACTGGAGTATAGGATGGGAAAATATGCATGCAACATAAATTGTTTACCAGACATCTTTTTTAGGCGTCACAGCTACGGTGAAGCGGAAACTATCGTTGAGCAGTTTGCATGTATGTGCAGTGCACAAAAATCGAATACAGTCAACTGTGGATATAGTGAACCTGTTACAGTGAACGTTCGGCTGTAGTGAACCTTATTCATTGGTCCCGACCCTTAACATTCGAAATTTACATTCAAATTTTCGTTTATAGTGAAACCTCAAGTTTGGTTACAGCGAACCTAAAAAGAAAACAATGTATTTGTAACATCAAATTGTAACTCATTTCAAAACAAAATTTAATGTAAATACTTGAAAAAATGTGTTGAGAACAATATTGTAGGCCTACTACTACTTAACGTGAACTGAAGAACAATGGTAGGATTAAAAACCTCAGCAACATAAAGCTGGTGTTCCTGCCTGCCAACACCATGTCAGTCCTCCATCCCATGGATCAAGGTGTGATTCGCAGCTTTAAAACCTATTACAGAAGGGAAGTAACGCTTCATTTAAGACAAGCCTTGGAATCAGAACACATCAATAAATTGAAAATCCTCCAAATACGTGGCGTCAGTGAATAACCGAAGACATCGCTATTTCGACAAAGACATTGCTTTTTTTGCTGTGCGTTGCTAAACGTTTTTTTTATTGGAGGTTTAACGACCACCGTGAGTAACTCAATGGGCTATAAGCAGTCCCCCGTCCCTAATTTAGGGACACTGGCTCCAGGGAAGGGAGATAGCCAGTGCCGTAAGATAAACACAACATCCATGCCTGACCGGGATTCCAACCCGGACCCCTTACGTGGCGGATGGTTTTCGCCAGAGTAGTGTGATACAAGTATTCCGAAATTCAAACACAGATCTATCAATGCTAATTTCATCTGTATTCGGCGGTAATTGTTTTACGAAATATTATTTCCTCAGGACTCTGATGTATCCGAAACACTCAAATCACAGGAAAAAACCATCGTGAGTACACATTATTCCCACTAAGTATATTTGAAGTTATAATGAAACACTGTAGATGACAGGCTGATACTGATTACTTCAAGAAAAATTATTTATATTTTTTATTTATGGTTTGTATATAAATGCACATCTTTTATTCAGGTTCAAGATCAATGGAAATGATCAAGAGAGTGTCTTAGTTAAATCTTAGAGTGACTATTTATATCATAAAACGCCGCAGAGAAAAATTATTGGATTTTTAAAGATAATACATTTGTTCACTGTAATATCATTAGCTTAACTTCAAATTTATTACGTCGAAACTTTCTTATGCTTGAATAACGAAATCCTTTGTCAGAGAAATATGAGCAATGTTGATGGTGTGACATTCACAAATAGAAGTATTTGTTGGACTGTCATATATATTCAATTACATGAGGAATATTCTGAAAAGTAAGTAATGATTGGGAATATTTTTGCTGCATTAAGGCGGCCGTGATATCGCACATCCAGGGTGACGTTCCAAGGTTATAGAGAGCCACGAAGATCATTACGAGAACATCAGGAAATATTTGCGTATTGTCCTGTGAGTTTAAAATGGTAATTATTTTGTTTAACAAATTGCTTTTCTAATACGTATGTGTCACACTTTCCGATAACGGCAAATACTTTTGTAGTTACCTGATACTTTAAATGATTTTCGGCAATTTAAGGAAAAATTTAAAGTATAATTAAAAATGTGTTGCTTCATTTTTAACTGATGTAATTGAAAAAAATGTTGCGCTCTCGGCATTCAGGCAAAGAATATCTAACGAGAAGAAGTTAAGGCTCGGCGAGACGTAACTAGCACCGCCATATTTTAAGAATTAAAATGCAGTGCACATAAGCCAACGTGTAGGCTGTAACCTCAGCAGACTGCGCATGCGTATTTCTGTTGACTTCAATTCTTTTCATAAAGAAGTCAGCCAAGCTACACACAGCACGTGATCGTTACCTTCTCGGTAGCATTATCACTTCGCAAATCGGATATGTTAGTTTTGTTACGCCAATCGGGTTAGTTAACCCTTTAGCGACCATAACGCCCAAAACACCTGTATATACAAACGACCATACACGCTCGAAACGCCTGTCTATAGAGTGAGTCAGATTTCCTACCCTTACCTGCTCTTCAAATTTTCACGGCCTATGAGAGATTACCAGGTGTCACCCTCAGTCACTATTGTTGTTACTGAACAAAGAAGTGAACCAACAGACGTTTCGGGCGTTATTGTATTTAGAGTGATACAAGATTTTTGGGTCATGATCGTTAAAGGGTTAAGGCTTTTGTTTGTTCTTCAGTTTTTCAGAAACATTTTCAGTAATGCCAAATACTAGGGAATGTCTGCATTTTGTACGGATCCTTAGGCCTAACTGTAATTTTTGCTGAAGTTTAATTTAAATAGTAATATTAATGTTATGCATATTTTTCTCACCAAAAAAAGGGATGGGCGGTATATCAGAAATCAGCAACAAAAACAACAAAAAACTAATCTAAGCAAATAGCCATCAAATCGAAGGAAACCATCGTCGATCAAAGAAAAGCTTCACTGCCGTAGTCCCCCTAACGTGTTCTGCTTCTGAATGTTAACTTTCCCGGAGAGCATATTTCCTCTTAAGATCTGGTGGGGCTGTTGCCGACTGTCGTACGTTATCTCTATGAGAGTTGGCCTTCTTTAACCGTAAGATATTCTTTTTTTTTTTTTTTTTGATTAATGGTTTAACGACCACCGTGAGCAACTCAATGGGCTATAAGCAGTCGCCCGTCCCTAATTTAGGGTCACTGGGTCCAGGGAAGGGAGAGAGCCTGTGCCGTAAGACAAACACAACATCCATGCCTGACGGGATTCGAACCCGGACCTCTTACGGACGAATGATCAGAGGCCAACGCCTTAGACCACTGCGCCACCGGGTCGGCAGATATTCTTTGATTCAGGCATGGTAATTTCATCGAACACTGAACAACACGACAGCGGACGAATAGATTCATACTGCACGCCTTGTTCTTTAAATAAGCGCTGCGTACATTTCCATGTTGTCCGCGATGACATTATTATTTCAAGCAATGGTATTCCAACTTGGATCACAGTTTCTGGTGTCCTTAACAATAAACATAATATGATATGACGTTCCTACATGCATTCCCTCTGGGTGTTCTTTTTTCACTTTCCGACAGTGTATACTATGTTGTGATGCTCAAGAGATCTTAAAATTATGATTGATCACAAGTAAGCAATACAGTTGCAATGCTTGGGAGATCTTAAATTTATGATTGATCACAAATGAATGTTTGCGTCAAATGTCTTACACCACTTTCGCTCTAGAAAACATCGTTTTAAAACATCTTTGGGTTTTGATTTCATGCTTCCCGCCCTTAATTTAATGTCTACTGTTTGACTACTAATATAGAATTGGTCTACAAGTAGGAAATGTCACATTGCATACAACTATTTGTAATTCCAAAAATTATGAGCAACTGATTTTGTGTTGTGGTTTCAGAAATACCTATTGAATTTTTCAGTATTTCCAAAAAGTCCGAACTCACAAATTTTAAATTCTACACACTAGAAAACAAGAGGCGTGGATTCATGGAGAATTTTTACAAACGACATGCAGCAAATCTGAGGGTACGTGCCCGTCTGTTAACGAAATTTCCGTTTGAAAAGTGCAATTTTTTTAATTTCTTCCACAGATCATCCGTAGTCAGTAATTCCGTTTGTTTAAGAAAAGTACGTCTCAGGTTTTCCGTACTTATTCAAAAATTTACAGAAAGTAAAAGACGCGGAATTTTTCACCACTTACGCTAGACAATCCTTTCGCTCTCAGTGGGACTCGAATCGACGTCCCTTGGGTTTCCTGAGAAGAAACAGTGCGTCTAAACTACTGAGCCAGAACGACTCAGGTATGACATGCGCGTTCAAGATAGGACACTAACTGCGCGATGACGATGTGTTTTTTCATTAATGCCAATGAATTACCCATTGTTTTCTGCTGGAACTTATTATTTTTAATAGCTTTTAAAACATGTTATTTTTTCTGCAGGAGAACGAATTAAGTATTTTTTCATCCTTATTTTTCGAAGCAACACAATGATTTGAAACTTCATATCTTTTTAAATTATTCATAACATTGATTAAGGTTTAACGAACGAAGAAATGTTTCCTTTTGTAGTATTATTTCTCAAACTTCCTAAACATAATTATTTTTCTTGATAAGCTATAATTGCTTTGGTTTTAAGGACTCCACAGACTAATAGAAAGATTTCGTATTAATAATTTCAGTACCAGGTTATTTACGGCAAACAATATCTAATAGCTTGTTCACAAATATCATGTGTAACACAAAACAAAAGTCAAGCGATGTTCTGCACACATTAAGGATTTCGCTGGAGAACTTCAAGAACAGGTGCATCGAGATGCGTTTGAAATTTAACTGTAAGTTTATATTATTAGATAGGATTATGTTATTGAGAAAGCTTTATACGGAATCGTCACCTCCCTTGTTATATCCACAGCTGAGTAAACCACCCGGCAGGGGGAAGGCGAAATAGACGAGCACATAACACATCTCGAAATTACCAAAAAGTGGTATAAATAAAAAAATCCAGGATCTCGACGTAAATAAACGAGTTTGTAAACGATGTGAAGAGAGAGATACACATCGCACTTCTAAAGTGCTTGAACTACTTTGGGGCAGAATATCGTATTTAATCCAGAGTAGTCCTTACTAGATCCACCAAAGTCCAGATTCAACGCACCAGAAAGTGAAGTTTTCCATGGCTTACAGTTAGACACTGCGGTCTAAAAGGCGAAAGGGTAAGTAGGTACGGTGTGGAATTTGAAGGCAAATCAACGCACTCACCTTGAAAGAAACACGAGAATGTCATACTCTGACTGCAGTTGAGAATGTTCAAAGAGCTCTCAATTTCAATTTTTTTTAATACAGAAATGGCATTTCTGGAAATTACAAACTGCTTAAACTTTATTAAAACAAAATTGCATACCATAGTATGTTATTTTTTTAATTACTTGTAAAAACTTTATATAGATACTAAAAGTTTAATATTCTGAAATTTTGCAGAATTTTGAACAGTTTACATTATTAACTGCTGTTATGCCTGGTTTCTTTTATGCTGTTTCAGATAATCCTGTGAAAAACAGTGCGCCAGATCGGAGGCCCAGCACTGCCAATATGTGGAAGGCTTTCAAAATATTAGACAATCGACAGCAGCATATCTCAAAGAACACTAAAACAACAACAAGAAATACCCAAAGTTTAGAAATAAATCACCTCACAAGAAAACCACAGACAGGAAATATAGATGTAAATTGTTTTCTGCAACAGAAATGCAGACAGAAGCAAGACGGATTAAGTAAAAATAAAACAACTCAACAGAAATTTTTCATTTATTATATAAATAAATTATTTTATCCATTTCTTTACTGCACACGATACATGGAATTTGAGTCACTCATGAAAATGGATAAATTACTGTATTCCAGTAAAAGTCAGTGTGACAGACTGGAAACCTAGGTCAGGTTTCCAACCCACTGGTGCTTTTAGGTCGGATCGCTAGTATTTATTTATCACAAATTACTTTTCCTTATCAGGTTCCTTTGATTGCATTTGAACATGTACTTGAACAGTTCATGATGCGGTGTCAGGACTATTAAGTTGATCCCTAAAACAGAACTTCACCGTGTGGCAAATGTGCGTTTTAAGAAGTTCGCCCTGAGTTTATGCTTGTAGATAGATGTTCGTTCCAAAAAAAGAATGTTTTTTCCAACAGAAATTTCAATCTTGCAGGAGATAATGGAATCCAAGTGAACAAAAATGAACGGGTATATCTTTGTAATTTGAGGGAATCGAGTTGTTCCAGACTTTCATGGTACCACGTACCTTCCGCTGTTTATGTTTGGTCTAATTTCCAGTGTTAGTTAGTCAAGAAAAAGTTCTAGGGCTTAATGCGACACGAACAAATTAATGAAAACATTTGGAAGTAATATTCGGAATCCTATGACATAAAATAAAAAGATGATAATCGCTTCTGAAATATTGCAGAAAAATAAAAAAGATTGTTTTCCTGCAGGCGGGCTTTAGTGCCCCCGACGGCTGGTGCGACAATATTGGTTTACACCCCACATGCTTTTTTGCATGTTGGACTGTATGAGTGTTCAGTCACAAATGAAAGATGTGCCATATATATTAATAGTCGCTAGTGCTGATCAAAAGCTAGACGCCAAAAACATCGCTACTTTGGTGCTAAATTGTAACAGAACCTTATTGTGATTTGGACTGTTCCAGTCGTTGTTGAGAAAAAATTATTCCTCGGGCCACATTGTTTTACTACTTAATTGTTAAAATAATAAACTGTAAATTACTTTTTTATTTAAATTAATTTTCTTTTCACTTGTTTCTTTTACTTTTCCGCATCCCTTACTCCCCGTCGGAGCATCAAATCCAAGTGATTAAGGAAGCTTATTTCTTTCTCGTCGGATACCAGAGGGAATCACCCGGATATTTTTTTTATTTTCTTTATCCTAGTAGGAAGAAGCTAGTCACTCACATAATTTAAGCAATATATGTCCCCATTGTTGTCGGTGGACAAGTTCCTGGTATCTAAGGTCTCGCATTTCAAAGCCCGAATACCGGTGCGGTGAATAACACATCTAACATTTTGCAACCGTCTCTTTTGGAAGTAGGCTCTAGTAAACTTCATAAAATACATCAGAATGTCATAAGAAGGTCCTAATTCTGTCTTACGTAGCAGTCGTATATTTCACTATTCACGAGATCGAAGGAAAATCAGTCGGATTTCAAGTAAAAAACATTACGTGATCATAACGCCAGATACTACTATCGATTATCTCAGTGTTCCATGGGCCAACAAGTAATCGTCAAGGTCAATCATCGGTTAACTCAGTTGACCAATTTACGCCCCAGCCGGAAAATTCCTGAGGTGCTGAGAGCACGAAAAGACGTGGGAAATTAAGGGGACGTGAACTATATACAAGGAGATATTAAAACCAACGCGTGGTACGCCAAGTAAAAAGTTCTAAGTAGAATGTACCAGGTACGAAGGAATCATCACGTGAGTTCGGATATGATGTATCAGTTGAACGCGGAGAACAAATATTCAAGAAGCGCTATATTTAAATTTTTAAGAAGTTGAAATAAAATAAAATTAGAGCTCTACAATTTGTATACTATTACATAATTATGAACGAATGGTTACAAATTGATCTCTGAAAAATTAGCAGAACTATGGGAGTTACATTATTTAGCAAAGGATGCAGTAATACAGTTTAGAGATTAAAGAGATGGCGTCGTTGAAGGTTGCCAAACACCGCCATAGACTTGTAAAATAATACAATAGATTCTGTAAATTTGAGATCTTACAAAGAACGTCTACATAATCTTAATATGTCCTAAAATGCCTTATTTTCAATTGTTTACATTTTGAATCACACCGTTTACAAGGAATCTTTGAAAAAATTAGTTGTTTTTTCGGTATATAAAATTGAGCCCAGGTATTGTAGCTGCCGCATAGAAAGATTTATATGACTGGTTCTGGTGTTCTTGATACAACCATGTACCAGGTTCGGGAGTATCCTGCTTCAGTGGCGGACTTGACAACGTTATTGCATATATATGCTACCGACAATGTATGAAAACCAGGCATTCTATAGAATACCTGGCGTTTTTAGGCAAAGTATGAAATTGTTAATATTTCACATATTTCCTAGGCATTCTATACAATGCCTAAACAGAAACCTGCAAAGTTAAAAATAATATCTCTAATGTTGGTTCTAATATGACGTGGCAAGGCACGTGACTTTCAATGCTCGTGTAAGACGCAGAATTCGCCATTTGTAGTTCAGTCTTTGTTCGGAAGTCAAGTATAAAATACTCCCGCCAACGATGCTTCTAACGTGAAGTCGTATGGCACGTGGCTTTCACCGCTCGCCTAAGACGGAGAATTCGCCATTTGCATTTCAGTTTTTGTTCGGAAGTGAAGTAAAAATACTCCCTCTAATGATGTTTCTAATGTGACGTCGCAAGGCACGTGACTTTCAACGCTCGTGTAAGACGAAGAATTCGCCATTTGCATTTCAGTCTTTGATGATTATGACGGTGTGTGCAGACAAAAATTCAATGATAAGGTAAAAAGGCTGTGTTATGCTTGATTAAAACGAAGTCTGAAGATGACAGATGTACTTCGTGAAATTACATTTAATGAACTATATACAAGGTTAAAATGACACTCACAAGATCTTTCAGACTCCCCTGGAGTCCTTCATCAGATGAAGATGACCGCATAAAAAGTTGGCCTGGCATATAAATGAGGTAGTTGTTGCCACTTTATACAATTCACAGAAGCAAATAAAAAGTCAAGCAATTTACATACAGGATGCCTGCACCCAACACAGGTAGGAGGTGATACACACTGTGCCAGACTTCAGGGTGGAATGTAATTCTCTTTACCTTTTACAAGTAGAATAGCTTTCCAGGCTTGGGAAACTTGAGTAGGTGAATCTTCGTTACAACACATATTAAAGAATCTGTGGATGTGCAGACTCTCTATAAAGCGGATTTGAGTCTTACTGGCTGGAGTTTTCAAAATCCTGGTTTCTTCCCAGCGTGGGTAGAAAGTTCCCGAAGTGACGAGGCGAGATAAAGCAGTAGATGAAGCATGCATTTTAATGTTGTATTTATGTTCCGAAAAACGCAATTTCACATTCCTAATCGTAGAACCAACATACATCTGTGGGGGATGCGTCTGGATCCACTGGATATAGAGGAATCTTGTACACACCAAATCGTTCCAGGTGGTTCATCGGAGCTCTGTCTTTGCGAATCAAGCAAAAGATAGTGTTCTAAGGCCGAAATCCAGGTTATTCTTATGACACATGTTTTTTAAGATGTTTGTGACTCCGGGGACAAAGTCCATAGAACCCACAAATCAGTGCTTGGGGTGTTCACCCCATAAAGTGGTAGATGACAATCTTCTAGCTTTGCGATGATCCTGTTGACAGTATGATTGGGATACCCAAACGTTGCAGCAAGGTCAGCTATCCCTTATAATTGAATTTCAGTCTTTGTTCGGAAGTCAAGTATAAAATACTCCTGCTAATGATGTTTCTAATGTGACGTGGCAAAGGTAATTGACTTTCAACGCTCGCAAAAGACGAATAATTCACCATTTGCATTTCAGTCAAGTATAAAATGGAAGAGAAAGGTGTATTTTCGAAGACGGAATCATGGAATGTAGAAATGCAACGTCGATTTTACGATGAACTGTCTAACGTGCGAGACAATGCTGCCAAAAACTGCGTTTTCCTAAACGCAACTACTTACCAGAAGTTAGTGGATGGTGTGAAAAGGTCCAAGATCAATTCTAAGAAAGAAGCAGGGGCCTATTGGCTACTGAATCGTTATGATGTGATGTTAGTGGAAAACAAAAGTAAACTGATTTATCCTGTTAAAGAAGGCGTTAGTACTATTCAGTTCTACATCAAGGACTCTGAGTTATTTAATGTGCTTCATGACGCTCATTTTTCAATTGGCCGTGGAGGACGTGACAGAATGTTAAAAGAACTTTCACCCAAATACAAAAGCGTTACTCGTCATGACATTGAACTGTACATTCACCTTTGTGAGCCGTGCCAGAATAATAAAAAGGTATAAAAAAGGTGTTGTTGTAAAGCCTGTGGGTTGTTTTGTATTTAATTTTCCGTTGTCAGGTCGATTTTATTGATTTTCCGTTGTCAGGTCGATTTTATTGATTTTCCGTCCCAACCTGACAAGGAATATAAATTTATTATGGTGTATCAAGATCATCTTACTAAGCTCGTAGTTCTGAAGGCTCTTACATCATAGAGAGCGGAAGAAGTAGCGTATAACCTAGCGGACATATTCTCGTTGCTTGGGGCACCATCTATTCTGCAGTCTGACAGCGGTAGGGAATTTGTGAATAACGTGCTGAGCAGCTTGAAGTAGTATTGGCCGACACTAAAGATCGTCCCTGGTAAGCCTCACCACTCACAAAGCCAGGGTAGTGTCGAAAGAGCTAATCAAGATATTGAAAATATGCTCTCTACTTGGATGCAAGAGGAAAAAAACTGACCGCTGGAGTGAGGAATTACGTTTTGTTCAACTTATGAAGAACAGAGCTTATCATTCTGAGATCAAAAGAACACCATATGATGCTCTTTTTGGTTGCAAAGCTAAAGTAGGCCTCACAACGTCTTCTCTACCCCAAGATGTCTTAGAAGATACACAGACAGAGGATGAACTAAACGAAATAATACAAAGCGTTCAAACAATACAAGAAGACGAAACAGATCACCCTGTGCAAGAAAAAAAGCCTATTGTATCAAACATGGATGAGATTGTAGTCGATGATGGAGGAAATCAATATAGAGATGAAGAAATGTTTACCGAAGAGGCTTCCATTTCTCCTACCTGTTGTGTGTGTTTAAAGTAAACCAGTGATGCACATACATGCAGAAAGTGTCGTCAAAAAATTCATGGATTCTGTGGCCATGCCAATAAAGATGATGGATATGAGGAAATAGATATTTTGTGCACCCTTTGCTTTAAAAATAAGAATGCTGTAGAAGGTAAAATTTATTCTAAATTCAATCTGCTTTCCTTCAATATCCGTTCCCAGTGGGTATTTTACCTCATAAATCTGCTCTTTCTGTATTGAAACCCGAGGTCGTTTCGCATAAATTTCTTGCTGATGAAATATTAACTAAATCATTTGTCTTTAGCCTCTCGGTACACAGGCCGCAGATATTTCTACGGAAAGCTCTGATCCTGATAGATGGGTGTTACGTCGTTTTGTTAGTGCTCCATCGCGGTCAAACTGAGTCATTGACTGGTGAAGACCACACACGTGACGGGCGTTGCTCTTTTTGGATACCATGGTTTGTCTCAAACGTATTGCCCTGAACACCCCATTGTATTCATTTTCATCCTAAAATTCTGATATTCTGACCACGACTGTAGACATTAACATGCTGTCTGTGTAACATATGGATATCGTAGCAAATCTCCTCGCAAACCCGCAGGGAATGCGTTGGGGTCGAGTAATTAGATTTTGTTTCAGTTACATTCTAATTCGCATGGGTTTGCCGTCAATGTACTTTTTGCCTTTAAACTACAATTGATATGCTGCACGTAATACCTATTTCAATCTCTGACTCGGGAACAAATGGACGCCTGCGCAAGAAGAGATACGAGCATAGATCTACAAGTACTTGTGTGCCGAAACAACTCCTTTCGAGTGTACGTAAAAAGAAAAAACGTGTCCAACACAACTTTAGAAAGCAAAATTTAAAGACGTTGGCAATAGTTTGCTGAAGATTTATGGGAAATATTTTAACAGTAATCGCAGAATAGGCATTTAACTTCCTTTTAACTCTTTTCCAATTCATAGGTCAAGTGCTTCGCATGCAACTGAAGATTGTTAGGGTGGTCGTCTAGTGATTGTTCTCCCTATACTTCCACTGGAAAGACTTTCGACCTTATTTTCTCATCAAAGAAAGATATGCATCAATATTGGCCAACTGCTAAAAAACATCTTAATTTATATTGTACAATCTGTGTTTTTTGCAAAAAACATTCCTAAACTATGTTAAAAATTAATAACTTTACTTCGATGTAGTGGTAAGGAAGTGTGGCGCCATTACTATGTAAGTATGATAACTACATCGACGTTACGTTATTGGCCTATTATCATAATACAGTTTATGAAAGGATTTGCAGAAAATACCTATTGTACAATCTAAGGGAGGGTGCTTTTTAACAGTAGCCAACACTGATATATCGAAACACTTTGTTTGCTGAGGAAAAACGGTCCACATTTTTTCCATTGGAAGTATAGAAAGTAAAATCAGTAGACGTCTACCTTAAGAAGACTGATGTGAAATTAAAAATTAAAGGTAAAAAGAGCTTGGATTTCAGGTTCCCTCCTGCAGTAGTATCTCTAGTTTACAAGTGTTATTCTCTGGGACTTAAATTTTGCAAAACATATTTATATTTAGAAGACAAAAATGCGTGGATGACGAGCAAAATGCGTAATGAATAACTTGTGAAAGTGCATAAAGGTTTTAAAAAATATCATCTCGATGTGATGTAGTTTTCAAGCTGATTTCAGATTTTTATTAACAATATGGAAACTGGTCACTCCACCCTCTAACCGTACTGCGAGAAACGATCGAGTATACGATATATACCTCAGGAGGTTATTATTCGTTAATGACATTCCGATTCCACCTGTAAGATACATAAATGTGGTTAGTCATATAGTAAACATGGCTTTATCTTTGAGGGAGCATCAAAGGAAACATCTACCAAAATATGGACGGAATTACCATGGGCATTATACAAGAAGCAAGTGGAGAAATTGAAACTTCACTCGCCGAAGTTTTCACCAGATGTCTCAATAAAGAGAAGATTCCCGAGGATTGGAAATATGGTACAATGATCCTGATACATAAAAAAGGTGACGCTGAGGATCTCAGGAACTACATGCCCATCGGTTTATAAAATTTTAACTAAAGTTCTTTCAGATCGCTTGAAGGTAACACTAGATATGGCTCAACCAAGAGAACAAGCTGCATTCAGGAGTGGCTACAGCACTGTGGACCCTATCCATGTACTGAGATAACTTATTAAAAGAACAAGAGAACATGAATTCCATTATGCATGGCTTTATTGATTATGGAAGGGCGTTCGATTCCGTGAAACCATCAGTAATTACAATGGCTTTGAAATCCTTCAGTGTTGAAGATGCGTACATTAAAATTATTTATTAATAACATCTATGAAAATGAAAGTGCAAAGGTTCGGACATTTCCGGATACAACACTAATAAAAATTGGAAAGGGAGTGAGACAAAGTTACAACATATCTCTCAAACTCCTCAATGCCACATTGCAAAATGTCTTTCAATCATTGAAATGGGATGACAAATGGATAAAAAATAATGCAGGTTTTCTTCGTTTTGCTGATGACGTAGTCATTTTTGCAACTACACCTTCGGAGCTGCAGAGTATGATCCAAGAACTTGTTGACAAGAGTAAAGAAGTGGGATTAAAAATTAATTTTCAGAAGACAAAAGTGATGTACATTTATTTTGCAAGAAAAGAAGATTTATTGATTGAAGGAGAAAAGCTTGAAAAAACCAATACCTACATGTATCTTGGGCTGCAGATATCAAGTGAGGGTCACATTGTTGAAGAAATTAATCAGCGTATAAAACTTGGATGGAGAGCTTTTGGAAGAAACTGTACAATTTTTAAGACTAGTTAAGAGTAGTATGCCATTATATCTTAAAAAGAAAGTATTTAATCAATGCATCCTGCCAGTGCTAGCGTACGGAACAGAGACATGGACCTTAACTAAAAAAGATATAGAGAGACTGTGAGTAACTCAAATAGGCATGGAGAGATGCATGCCTGGTGTAACCAGGAAAGATAATGAGAACTTGTGTATAAGGAAAATGACTAGAGTGGACGACATCATGACAGGAGTGAAATCACTGAACTGAAAATAAGGTGGAAATGTTGCCAGAAGAACAGACCATCGATGGGCAACTGAAAGTTTAGACTGGATTCAGAGGGACAGGAAAAGACCCACAAGAAACTCCCATGGCAGATGGATGTATGAAACTCGAAACAAGTCGAATTGACATGAAGGAGACAGGCTCAAGACAGACAATTGTGGCAGAAACTTGGGGAGACCTTCATCCAACGGTGTATTGATAAAGGTTGATAATTTTGATGATGATGATTATCCTATAAAAGTTCTATTATGAAAATTCATTTCCATGACTTCCACTGTAATATTAACGACTTTCCTATCATTTTAATCACATAAATATAAATAATTTTTAGAGCATCCAGTACAAAATTCAAAAATTTCTGCTAAATTAGTTTTCAGATAAATATTTTCAGTTGTAGTTCATGAAGCCAAATGCAAACCGGAAGAGACCCCGTTTTAAAAATTACGTCATAAGCACATAATGCATTCTAATATTACGCTGTCGACCCCTGTTTCAAAATATTTCAGTCAGTGTATTGTATTTCGCTTATGGGTATCGTAGACTTTCACTTCACAAACAAAAACCATTTCCGCTGAGGATGTCAAGTAAATCAAAACATCCTAGGTAGAATTCCTAACGAGAAAAACAATGATTTTAAAGTATGGGAGTAAATCTGGCAGTTAAAATAACCTTAATGCCTTCAGCATAGTAATTTTGACTTAATATACCAACAAGCTGCTTTGTAATCACAAAGTGGCATAGGAAAGGGATATTTACTTATTTTTTACAAATACAGCTTCAAGTCATTCTCATGTCAGGTTATCATTCACAAAACAGTTCAATACTTATAAATAGTTACAAATGCAAAACAAAGATGAAATGTTTCAAAATGTTAAGATAAAGATTCTGTGTACGATGATTCATTTTCTTCCCTACAGTGTAGAGCATGTGCAGATTTAGAGACACAAACCATCACCTTTACCGAATACTTACAGTAGTCACTAAGCAACGTGGATGGAACTCTTCAAGCTTCACTCACTTTTCATAGTCACTACTCTGATTCCCATTGAGGCAAATTTCTATTTCATCACTGAAAAAACATTTTCCTTTGCTTAGTTGTCCATGAGGCATGCTGTCATTGGATCGAGGCAGAGTAGGAGCAATGGGCAATTTTCTTGAGAAGTGTTTTTCTTTTGAATGATTTTGAAGTAATCGAATGTTTTAAGGGATGTCCATAATTGAATAAATAGATTATCTCTATTCGATTATGCCCATTAATAGAAAATTACATAAAACGTAACAGATGACGTTCTCGGATACGTGAATGTCTCGAAGCATAGAATCTTGTTCATGCGATGGTTTTGCCTGAAGTTTGAAGGATCAGTAAACTCATCTGTATGATCAATGGTGTAATTCCAGCAGTGCGCGATGGAGTTCAATCCTCAAAGGGGCAGTTCGAGACGTAATGGGGAAAACATTTGTTGTGTGGTTGTGTTTGCCGAGCACCGCAACTAGTACAGGTGTCATCTTCCTTTCCAGGTATTTTTACTATGCTGAAGTGAAACTGCAAATCATATTTTTCCTTTTTTTCAGTAGGAACAGTTCGTAAATTTCTATTTTAGTGTTATTGTAATTGAACTTTACTAGAAGAATGCTTCAAGAGGTCCAATAAAAATAAATTAATAACGTTGCCTTTCTTTTGCGATGCCATGTCAGACGGTCATTCAGTTTCGTTCATTTAACCGAATATTCCTAATATCTGTTTATTTCCTCCCATAATTTGTAATACGCAATCAATTATATAATGTACACTGAAGTCCCAGAAAAACTGGTACAGACGAGCTTATGTAAAATACATAGCAACGTCCCTTAGCACGTACTCGGTTGCGTCCGCCAGTGCGTATATAAAGCTATATACATCTTTGCCAGCTGTCATAGCTATTTTCGGCATGAAAATGACAATTAATAACGATTCAACCAATTTCCAACACCCTGTAATAGTTGGCGCTCGTGAGATGGGCCATAGTATTTTCGAGGTAGAAACGAAGTTCGGTTTTTCACGAACGACCATTGCATGGGTATACCATGACTACAAGAATTCCGGCAAAACCTCCAACCTACGATGCCAGTGTGGCCGTAAAAAGACATTGGGTGAACGTGACCATCGTCGGCTGTCAAGAATCGTTTCACGCGATAGGCGTGCAAAACTCTCGCAGGCATCATCGGAATTCAATGCTGTAGCCTCAACAATCAACAGCGTCCGGATTGTGCAAAGTACCCTGCACGATATGGGATTTGGGAGCCGACGCCCAACTCGAGTCACCTTGATGGGTGCTCGACACAGAGCTATGCGCCTCGCCTGTGCACGGCAAATTAGCCACTGGACACTTAATGACTGGAAACAAGTAGCCTGGTCTGACGAGTCGCGTTTCCAACTGTATCGGACAGATGAAAGGATTATGTGTGTTGCGCAAACCCCGTGAAGCCATGGATCCCGCCTGTCAACAGGGAACTGTGCCGGCTGGTGGGAGGTCCGTAATGGTATGGGGTGTGTTTAGCTGGACTTCACTGGAACCCCTGGTAGGTCTACAAGCACCTGTGAGCGGCCACCGATATGTGCGCATCCCTTCTGACCAGATACACCCGTTCATGTCCTGCATTCATGCTGATGGGTTGGGCCTGTTCCAATAGGACAATGCACCTCCACACAGGTGTCGGGACGCTACGTTATGGTTAGAGGAGCATTCATCTAAATTTGGGGTTTTGCCATTTCCACCCAAGTACCCAGATCTGAACGTAATGCACATTTGGGATGCCATGCAATGCGCTATCGAACAGAGGAATCCTAGACCTCGGAATGCACCCGAGGTGAGGTACCCTCTGCAGAATGTATGGTGTGCATTGCCTACAACATAATTTCCAGAAGCTAGTGGAGTCCATGCGCCGTCGTATTTCTGCAGTCCGGCGCTCCCGTGGGGATCTACCAAGTATTAGACTGGTGTACCAGTTTTTCTGGCACTTCAGTGTATATTCAGAACGTTGCTGCAAACCGACATATTGAAAGATCTCCTTAGTCATAATTAAACACCATCGCTGTCGCCAGCAAAATATTGCAAATAAAATATGTTCATAATAAACAACAATCTGCGATTTCTTTCAGGCAGAAAAATCTCCCCTACGCACAGATTTCGGGAAAGCAACGGAATATACTTGTGAAAAGGATAGCGTCTTAACAAAAAATTCCAGCTAGTGCCTGCTTCTTTTTCTGTGCCTGTTTCGCCATTGTTTCCTTAGCGGTGTAATTTTGAAATTTCTTTTTATTAAATTGTTTACCTATTCACTTAATAAGCTTCCTACTAGGTTTCGTCGCAATATCTCCTGTTTTCCCACCCTCATGAGGAATTTTCGAAGCCCAGGTTACAAAAGTTTTTGCCAGATAGCAACGTTTTCTCGATTGTGTATTAGTTTCGGAAATAGTCATTCAACACTGTTTGTAACATTTTGAATGAGATTGTATTTCCTTTGTATAATTCGAATTTTCAGAGACTTTCAAATTTCATAGCCATAGTATTAGGTAATAAATTCACTTTAAATCATAATTATATGTTGATATCGTTTTTCTCCTTTAAACTTTGTACGAAACTGATCCATTTTGTTAATGACAAAAATAATTCAAACTTATGGAAAGCTGGTGTTGTCATGTTTAACGTTTCCACTGCTTCCTTAATATCGAAATACGCTGTCCATAATGCAAATTACTTGTATTCATTATTTCAGAAATACTTTCCATAATTTAAATAAGAAGCTTGCCCAAAAGTTTTGCTATCAAAGACTGTCCTCCAGAGAAATGTTTGTGGAAGCAAATAAAGTTGACCACAACATTTTAAAATTCTTTCATTAGTCATTTTGATAGATTGTTCTAATGAATAGATAAAGTATTTTCAAACTTTTGAGCAATAAGATTATTCGATTTATATAAATGTCATCTGTCAAAAAATACCGTATAGCAGGGCCGCGAGTTGCCTTGTGGCCAGAGCAACTATTTCGAAACCGTACAGTCGTGAGATCTTCCCAAGTAAATCGGGTTCCTCAACCACTTGATACTCGCCTTGAACCGGACTGACAGGTTAGGTCGTCCGACCCGGTATATGCGGTACCCCATTCCTTCGTTCCACATAAGCCATCCTCTTTTTGATTCCATTCCTACGCCTAGCGCATTTCCTGAATGGCCGCAATTTTCGACACGCCGTTTTGTCAGTTCGCACTACTCTTGTTGCATCCTTAATTAGGCTTGCAGATTCAGTCTAATGTAATTTCGTTTTCGACTTGTGACAACAAATTCCCGTTGTGAAACGGGTAATTGCTCGCAAACCTTTCCTGTGAGCATAAAACCAGCGATAAATGCGAGAAAATAGAATTGGAAAAGAAAAAAGGGCACCATATAGTGTAAGTACACTTAATTATTGCTAAAGATTTCGATGTGTAATTGTAAAACTGTAATATTTTGAAAAGTAATTTACGTATTAAAATTTTCAGAAGAGAAAGTAGTTCTCGATAAATTTGAAATTAATTGTAAATATATTTTCGCTAATTTCTTTGAAAAATAAATGATAAATATAAAATTTAAAATGCACCTCCGCAAAAGAAAATGGGTTGTCCGCATCTGTAGTTCGCGAAATTGAATTCGCAATGCATTATATACTCAGCGAACAAAAATTGACGGAAAATTTTATGCAATTTTCCCTTTCATTAACTGATTTCCGTTTCAAACTTTCAAACAGGTCCTAATGTCTTGAGCCAGGATCGGCGCCCTCCGTTCGTTATCTCATTGGGGAGCATTACATTGTCGCGGATTAATTAGATAACAAATTAGAAAATTCGTATGAAATGCGTGTTGAACGTGTGATTTGAAGGTGTGATGATTAAACAGTGATAGCAGTTTCTTCTTCTTGGATACTCAATCTTAGGTACATCTACTGGTTGTTCAGTAGATGTTGTCTGTCTCTCTATTCTCCACCATTCTCTTCAAGTCATAGTATGTTCAAGTCTTCGTGTCTTGGAGTAACTGTGCTACAAGACTATTTCTTGGCCATCCTCTTCCTCTCTTGCATTGAATTTTCCCTTCTAAAACTATCAGAATCGGGCCTCCATGGCGCAATGTGTGTCCCATCCATAACATTCTTCTTCTTTTTAACATATTGATCAGACTCCTGTGTTCTCCCAATCTCTCCAGGACCTCCACATTAGTCTTTCTATCGAGCCAGGTTATTCTCTTAAATCGAAAACTAATGCCGTCTCCTGCACGATACACTTTAATGATAAAATACTATGTACAAATAAAATAAATATGTTTAAGAACTTTCAACGCCACAACGGCGTCATCCTCAGAAACAGTGCAGCAGTGAGCACCGAAGTATATACTTTACAAGACACATAGCAGTTAATGCGCATGCGCAATAATCGGCAAAGTCCAAATCAAGTTCAGTGGGTACAGGCATAGTTGGTGGGCGTGATATGGCCCAAAAGTGTTTTCCAATGAAGAGGGATAAACACAGGTGGTTCATCGTTACAGCATCTTCAATCATTGGCGAATATATGAATACTTTCACAGAAAAGTTTTGATCGACGGTTCCTGGGATAATCCAGAATAATGGTACCGTTCTAACATGGTTGGTAAAAACCGTTTAAGCAGAGTCTCGACAAAGATGTACCACCAGAATGCGTCCTGAGATTATACTGATGTTCGTAAATGGGGTGCCCCAAATTACAAGTGGTAGAGCCCACATAACATATATCGAGCTCTGCAGGGTTAGTAGATTTAAGTGGAACCAAATATACACCGTGACGGTTCACACATTCAACACAACATCTGTTTTTTTTAACAGTGTTAAATAAAGTACGAGACCTTACACCAAACTTGAGTTTGTACTTATGACATATGTTCTTTAAGATGTTGCATACAAGTGGTATATATGGAATGGACCCCACACATTTGTAGTATAATTTATCTACAAGCAAGGCTGTCTGCGGTCGACCAATTGATTTCTTAATCTTAAGTATAGTGGCGTCATAGTTCACATCCACGTAGTTCTTCAGAGTGCTCTCATCGGGAATTTTTCTTTGCGTGAATTTTTCCAGAAATCCTTTTAGCGAAGGATGGTTGACTTTAGACAACGGGATTCACGATTCCTTTAGAGCAGCAGCAATATCAACATTAAACTGGTTGACTTGATCAGATTTCTTATATGCTTGTCGAAAAGCGTCCGCAATGATCTGACATTTTGTACTGC
This sequence comes from Macrothele yani, assembly GCA_039090855.1. Classification (NCBI taxonomy): domain Eukaryota; kingdom Metazoa; phylum Arthropoda; class Arachnida; order Araneae; family Macrothelidae; genus Macrothele; species Macrothele yani. The sequence goes on along the minus strand of CM077017.1, from coordinate 77,965,924 downwards.
TTCCCTTGGTTTTTGTTCTACGTTCTTTGTTCTTTTTGTAAGCGACGGATTCCACGTCGCTCACAAATTAACAAATTTAATCAAAAATCGTTTAAAAAAATTACATTACTTAAATAACAACCAGCCCGCACTATTTCGTTTTTAAACTCATCAAAACTGGGGGATATACAACGATGAGCCAGGACCATCCCAGGCTAGAGTAGTGAGCGCGCCTGGAGACCAGACGGTGGTGCTGGTGAAGTTCACCGAGCAGCATATATACAACCAGAGGACATGCTTTCGGTAAGTAGAGTGATCGGAGTCAGAAAGGGAAAAGCTGCCAATTTATCGGAGGTTGATAAAAGACAAATTGTGATGGCACGGCTCCTCGGAACTACGATCTCAAAAACGCCGCAGCTTGTGGGTTATTCACGTGCCTATATAATGAGAACGTATCAAAAGTGGTATACATATGGCCAAACGACGAACTCTCGTCCGCAGCTCATTAATGCCGGAGAGGAGCTGAGATTCTCGCGCTTTTCACAGCAACTGCAGGGTCACAATGAGACCAATCATTCGGAGTTAATACAGTTGTGATCAGTGCAACGTGTCCCAGCACACAGTTAGTGGCAAACTTCACTTCTGCGCATGTGCCAGCGTATCCGAAGACCCATTCGGGTCTCCATGCTCACTGCACGTCATCGGGCACAAGGTCATCGTGAATAAAACCGTGGATGATTGGAAGAAAATGGCCCGGTCTGACGAATCAAGATTCCTAGTGCATCACCTGGACGGCTTAGTGCGGATACGCCGATTTGCAACTGTGCCTATGGCACCTGGATGCACTGTTGGGCGGAAACCGGCAGATGGCGGCGGTGGCTTTATTTGGTGGACGATGTTTTCTTGGGACATTTTATGTCCTATTATCGCAATAGAACAATATCTGACTGCTGTCAGGTAGGTGAACATCACTGCGGACCAAGTTGACCCATTTGTGGCAAGTGTGTTCCTGCTGGTGTTGTACATTACCAACAGAATGATGGGCCATGACACACTTCCAGAATCGTTAAGAAGTGGTTCTAGGAACATGCTAGAGACTTTATGTTAATGCCCTGGCCTTCAAAGTCACAGGACATAAACCGAATCAAACGTTTGTTGTTCGAATTATAAAACCGGATTCGCGCTAAATTACTTCCACCCCGAAATATACGAGAACTGGAGGACCTGCTGTTGGCATTATTCCACCAGATCCTCCAAGATACCTATCGCCACCTCATCGAATCGATGCCTCGGCCATTGGCTGCTGTTTTGTTGGTGAAAGGGGGTCGTACAGCTTATTATGCAAGTGGACATAATGCAATGGCTCATTGGTGTATTATGCATATTTACATGCTATTCCTTCCTTTCTTCCTTTTTTCCTCTCACTTAACTGGGGCCAGGATCTGAGTAGTAATTTTTTTTAATTGTACGGTATAAAGTTCTAAGAAAATACCAAACAAATTCTGCATTGCCAATATGTTATGTTCGCCTCTTTGCTCGAAGGAAAGTGACGGTCTTCAATCGTTGATTAGAAACACACCCCAGTACATCTAAATTAAGCTTAATATTTACATAGAAGAATTTTTTAATGAAATTTCTGGTGCAATGTTATTCTCAAAATAAATTTGACATTTTCCAGAAAAAAATGCTGTATTACTGTTATAAAAACCTGTCTTTCATTACGGAACAGAAATGTCATTTGGCTTTCAGTTTTATATCACCAATATTTATTTATTCGTATCTAATTCTGCAATATATGTGGGCATAAATTTTAAAATACTAGGACCTGTGGCATTTGGTTAGGCACTGAAGTTAAAGAAAGCTTATTCACAGGAACTTATCAAATCATGAAGTCTTGTACCATCTTTTTAGTCCACGGTCCAACGACACCATTTTATAAGAAAGATAGCACCGGATTTTCAGATATAATAACAAGTTTTTTCAATCCCTTCTGTCGGGAATAAAATTTATCCGAGCTATTTAAATCAATGGGACCGGTTTCGAAACCAATCAACTGGCTCCAACAACCGATAAGATATCCAAAAATACAAACATCTACTTTGTTCCATTAGCGGCTGAAAAGCATATTACCAAAAAACAAATGGAGAACAAAAAGTTTCACGTACTACAAGGAAGGTACCAGAGACAAAAAGATTTTCAAATTGAACAGTTAAAAAGATACATATAGAAGGTAACATTATACACTATAAGACTACGTCAGGTAGCGAAAAAAATTTTGCATAACGGAAAAGTTGAAAATAGGTGAAAAATATTCGTTATGAAAAAGGTATGCTAAGGGAAAATAACTTTTCATATACGTCCCCCGGGAGCAGATATCGAAAAAAATAAAAGGGTGTAGACCTTTACACAGCTACTGGGAAATTTTTACGTTATTTAAAGACGATAATGCTCCATATCTCTGTTGTAGCGAATGGCCAACAGCAAAGAATAAATTTATCAATAGCGTTTTTAGAAGCGGCGATACAGCTGCAAATTGCCGAAACACCAGCTATCAACAGAACTGTGGACTACAAAATTCCTTACATACTTGCCTAAAGTATTTATTTTACAAGAGAAATGGCATCCGGTGTTGAAAATTTTTTTTTTAAATCGTCCATGTGAAAGCAGTGATATTGAGAAAAACAGAATAAGCCTTTGTGGCCCTAGCGGCGAAAGAATGCACTATTTTTGAAAAAAATACACATACAGTTTTTGCATAGTAGTCCAGTTTTTGCATTTTTAGTCCAACATTTAGATGCACAGATTTTGCTGCAAATACCTTTTAAGATTTTGCTGCAAATACCTATTAAGATTTTGCTGCAAATACCTATTACTCCTACGCCCCTGGTGTCCAAACAACATTTAACAAAAATTGTAAATTGCAATCAAAACATTTCCCGATCCGAGCTATATCCGGTGGAAAAATAATTTTTTCAAAGCGGAGCTTTAGAAGCAGAGATACATGGGAAAACGCAATTTACCTATTCTCCCCAAGTGGAAAATCAATAAATTACTTAAACATTTTGAAATTGTATGAAAACATGTCGTACTGGAAGCTCTATCCAACAAAGAATAAGTTTTTCAAGTAAGGCCATTAGAAGCAGAGATATTAACAAAAATATGATATATTTCTATTCCCCCTTGCGGAGAAATCATGCATTATTTTAAGAAGAAAATATTCCAAAAATTTTGTCGACGTGAGCAGTATCGGTCACAGGAATGATTTTTTCAATCGAGATTTTAGAAACTCAGATTTTGCTCCAAATACATCAGAAGCAGGAATAAATTCTTACGGCCCCTGGTGGCCAAACATTTTATAGAGAAAAATTAAAGTTTATATTAAAAGTATTTCCCGTCAGGAATTGTATCCTCTGCAGATTTTTTTTTAAATTCGAGCTATAGAAACAGAGATATCGGGGGAAATGCAATTTACTTTTACGCTCCATACGGAGAATCTAAGCGTAGCTTAAAAAAGGGACTATATCTAAAATAGCCTTCTACATGAATTGAATCGTGAGGAAAAATCATTTTTTAATTGGATGTTTAGAAGCAAATATATAGAACAAAATGTGTCTTGAATTCCGTACCATCTGCCTTTACGCCGTCTAGCGGCGAAATGGTGCGTCGTAAAAAACGACCTAAAGGATCATCATTCGCACATTTCAAGCTTCCTAATGCAAAACTAACTTTTCACTTCGGACTGTAGTTTCAGAGATATCATATATACAGACGGACGAACGGACGGACAGATTGATGACATAAGCACGATCTTTTTTTAAAAAAAACGTGCTAAAATTTGCCTCTATACCAGAATTAATAACTTTTGATATTTTTGATCCGTTGATCTAAGAATACATGAAAATATTTCGTACATAAATTTCAGAAACAGGAAATGTGAGGTTAATAAACTGAAGTTTCGGATATAAATTAATAACATTATGTTTAATTTGTATATCAAACTTGAACACAATTTAATCAACTTACAAATTTATGACATCTCATAAATTTGTAAGTTGATTAAATTGTGGGAAAATATGAATTAGTGACATATTCTTTCATCTTTATTGTAAGTACTGATCTTTAAATCTAAGCATAAGATTGGCAACTGCACTTTGCAACATTTTCTTGACGTTTTATCGCGATTTGCGCTTCTGTTTTCTTGCTGCCAGTGGTGAAAACCCTTCGTCGTACAAATAGGATGTCGCAAAAATAATCAAAACTCGTGGGCCTCTTTTTACCTAATTCTGGATACTGTATCTTTACCAAGCTTCAAAACTCAGGTAGAAATGAAAAAAAGGAACTTGAACAGCGATATAAAATCTGATGAAACCTGAATAAGTTATTATTGTTTGTTATCCTGTGGTGAGTGCTTATTGCAGTTCTGTAGTGGATGGACCTTTCATAGTTGCGCTGATCCAACTCTTCTGTAACGTTCATGCGAACACTGGGCTCTATTAAATAGTCCACCTCGATTCTTCACTTAACTCCAAGTCACTGTCATCTAAGCACGTTTGCTGAGCATAAAGAGTAGCAGTACTTTACATCTTCATAATCCATCTTTTTCTTTCACAATAGGTTTTTCTTTCTTAAGCCTGAAAGTTGCTGTGAAATTTGCAGAATGTGGGTCTAAGTAGTAAGAACTTTGCAGGCACACAAATAATGAATTGAATATTTAAAAAAATGTCAAGTAGAAATGACAATTTTAAAACAAGATCACTGTCTACGTACTTCTCAGAACTAGTGTGTTATAAGAATGAAGTTCACGCCTCAGTTCCTTACCATTTTCAAGACATTTTCACGTGAAAGCCAGCAGGATTACAATACTAAAGTAAAGCAGTACATTTAGGCCACATATCAGCGAAAATTTGTTCCACACACTTGGAATTCAGTGGCCCAGTTTTAATGGAGTTTACCACTTTGATCACTAATTAAAGTATGTCAGTGAAGGACGTTCTGATGTTTTTGATGCAAGTTCTTCCGTGAGAACGTAACAGTGTGTTCGAAGAGCGTAAGAAGATTTTGCACTGATCAAATCTTACATTCTGCCATAAAAAGCCACGGGACGACCTTCATATTTATACATCCACCTACACACTTCTACCAGGCAATGCTGATTCATTTAATAAAAGAATGTAGTGTTTCAAGGAATTCTGCTGCTTTTGCTCCAGATTTTACACTTTTGCAGAAATAATCTTCCTTTTCTCTCATATTTTAAACACGTTAGCAATCAATTAAAAAATATATGTTTGAAATTACTAAATGTGTTACCGGAAAACAGAAATTTTAGTAAGAAACAACCTAATATACACCCTCTGCCAAAAAAAAAATCTTTGTACCCTGACGACACTCCAACTAAGGCTCGAATACACAAAATATTAAAAAACAACGACCGATGATTAAAGAGTGGCCCGCCACAGCGCACGGGATCAGCGCATCGAGGAATGTATATCAAGCGCAAAGCTCGCACTCAGGGGCCATTGTGTCAGCGCATTGCTGTTGCATTAACCTGCACGGAATGTGAGATGGCTCAACGTCGGGTTTGTTTTGAAGGAGTTTAAGAGAGGAAGCATGATTCGGCTAGAGATCTGTTGGTAAAGTCGGCGTATTGCCAGGAATTTGGGTTCGACCATCGGGGAAATCTGGCGATGCTGGCGCCAATGGATAACGGAGGGCACAAACCTAAGCTGGTAGTGTATGGCCCAGGGCAAGGACAGTATCGAACAATTGTGAGAGCTGCACGATCAGAAGCGAATTCATCGCTCACAATGTTACGTGACCATGTTGCGTCGTCTGCATACACGGAAGTGGCCATCCGGTCCGTTACCAGACGACTTACAACTATGGGGTTACATTCAAGGAGACCACTTCGACGCCTACCAAAGATCAGCGAGCATGGTTGGCACCAGTTGCTGTGTTGTCATGCCCGATCATAGCGACAATGTGTCCAATGGCGTCCTCCGTTTGTCATCATTGGACAGTCATACCTGTGGATACGTGTCTATAATCGAACCGGCCAGCTTACTGCTCCTGCTTTTTTCTGGAACGCCATACGATTCGAACATTGGGAGTGACACTCTGGAGAGCAATTTCGTGCGATAGCCGGACACACTTAGTAGTCCTTCGTACCACCCTTACGGATGAACGATACGTCCACGATATTCTACTACCTGTTGTGATGCAAATTCTTTTGCAGCATTACTGAGCAATTTTTCAAACAGGATGATGCCCGAGAACCCACGGGTCGCATCTTTCTCTCCTGCCTCCGTAATATCGACATCCTTTCAAGGCCAGCGCGAGCTCTCTCCGATCGAACATATTGGGACATGATTGGAAGCTACTTAAGCCCATTCGGGAATGTCATTGAAGTGGCCCGCAATTTGGACAAAATCTGGTTTACCTTAGGACAGTATCCGTGAAGGAAATGTTTGCGTCCATGCCACGGCGGAAAGCCGCCTCTATCCAAGATTCCCCTGCAACGTATGGAATTGTTTCATTCGTGTAGTTATTTATTATATTCACTTCAAAAGTGATCATTTTACAAGCAGTTAAAATACTGTTCTCCTGACGATCGCTGTACAAAATGAGAAACCATTCTGACTCCAGGTGACATTTTAAATAAATGTTGGTTACTCTAAATAAATTACTAAATTAATTATTTTTAAATGTATTTTCAGTTGATCGCGCTATTTTTAATAGTGTTGCGTGTGGGTTACGGTTTGTGTCTTTTATTTCTTTCACCCTCGTAACCATGGCTCAATAGCATAGATGTGATGCTAGTGAAGGTTATGCCTCAAAAAAGAAAAACAACCACGATTATAAGTAAAGTGGAAATAATAAAGCAATCGGAAAAAAGATGACACGTCAATAAACATTGAAAAACCTTAACGCTACAGTCGGTAAACTAAGTAGATTAAATAAACGGAGTAAGTATGACGTCAGTAACTTGAAGCACTTTGAGCAGACGGCACTAATTCTCAATCTTCTCACCAACATGGCGGCAGAGGAGTTGATCGCTGTAACGTCTGATTGTTACGTTTCTGTAGCTTCACTTTGATTGCACCAAGGGAACGTTTGACTCTTATTCTATTCTAAACACCTTACGGTAAACGATCAGGACAAAATGGTTATTACTGTGTTATTATACAGGGTGTGCTGAACAGTGACCCCGGAAAGTCTGAACGTGATTACTGACGTCGAAACGCGTACAATTATAATTCAAGTGTCGGGACAAACTTTAGCCTATACATCCGAATAGAGACAAGGACAGCTTTTAAAAAAAAATTCCTAAGATTAAATCCGAAAGCAGAACCCCCACCAGTCATCCTCAAAAACTTCTTGAATTACAACCTATTAAAAGGTGTTTCATCAGATATTTTTAAGGCTGGGATTGAAAGAACAAAAAATTCAGAAATAGATGTAAACATATATTATTTTACAGAAATTAAACTGAAAGCTATATCGGTCTTAGAAGCGGAAATTTCATGTACGTTTTTAGCATTCAACTCAGTTTTTCAGATAAGAAAAATGAAATTTAAAATTAAGAATATACTACGTTAACTTCGGAATAATCCATCCTTCCAAAATAAAAGAAAAAATAAAGTAGTTAGATTCGAAATATTTTGCAGGGAAAAATATGCATCTTTCTAAGAATTTCCGAACCGTTTCAGATATATGTGGAGCCACTTTTAGAGCTAAAAGACAGATAAAATTATATTTTTTCTAATTCACTTCTCAGATCTATTAATAACGAGAAAAGTTAGATGTATAAAAATTAGTTTACTTAATCATTATTCGGTGTAATGAAAAACAGATAAATAAACGCACGTATGGAGATAAATGCAATTTACAAGCATATCGATCTTTCCTCAAACGCAATACGGAATACTATCTTTTTTTTTTGTTATATGCACTAAGGTAAACACGATTTATTTGATAATATCATTATTTAAATTTTCCGGGATATATCTTCGGCAAAATGCATCGCATTGGAAATTTCTCCTTTTATTTTAATGAGAAGCGTTACGTGGAAATGAAATAAATTCGAAATTTCAGTTGTATGTCTGGTTAATTCCAGATACCCTTCCGCATGTATCAACCAGAGACATACTTCAAACTTCGGTTGGCTCACTAACTGTGGCAGATTTTTAAGAATGCTATCCTAAAAGCCTGGGATTTCTAACTGATGGCATGCAGCCTGCGATGTAATACCAAACACTTGGAATAAATTGTCTGAAATAAAAATTTAAATACCATTAGATCAAGTAAATTAGAAGTTCCGCAGCATTAGAATTACTGCTTTCTACTGACACAACGGTATTTTTCTAAACGTTTTCAATAAAGTACTGATAACTGGCGGAAAATAATATTCCCATTTTTTATTGAATCCAGTAGGTTTTCGTAACGCAGAAATAAGGATCAGTGTACTCATGAGTTTCAATCTTTCTCGCATTCAGCTCAATCCTAAATTTTTACATTAGGATTAGAAATGCACAACAATATTTAATCAATAGTAAAAATAAACTGTTGGAATTGGCTTCGCTCTGCATGTAGTTACTTTCGTTCGTTGTGAGTGAAAGTAGATAAATAAATTATAAACTGCTGCTCGAGATTCCCCTACGCTAGGCAGAAAACGTTTTAAGAAGGCTTCGTCAGTTTGGGCACACACGGTCTTAATAAATGTAAATAACCGTGTCTAAGGGTTTTTTAAAAATTGGATTTCGACGTGTATTCTTTATATGGACAGACCACGTTTTTACTTTATCCTTTTTTTGATACATTTTTCTAATATCCTGATATGATTGGCACAAGGCTGGAAGAATGCAGGGAAAATAAGAGTGATGCCTTTATGTTTTGCATGTTGTGTACTTTTTTTTAACGCACTGTCCAATGTGCAGAAAATCGTGGGCCCCTCTTTTATGAACAGATGCTTTCAAACTCGGAACTTAAATCGGCAGCTCTAGTTCAAAATCGGGCGCTGTAGTTCAATGGTAACCAGGGTTCATTCATTGATACTTTTCGGTACATTCATTTATAACATGAAACATTTTCGACAAATATTCTGTTTAGAAGCGCCATAAGTGTGTGAAGTGCGATTGAGGGAAGTTTGAAAAAAGTATACTGTTGACAATAAACACAAGTGCGTGAAATATGATCAGTGCTCAAAGCGCTGGCTTCCGACATTTATGACTCACCGGGAACGTGTTCGGCTCCCGGTGAGCCATACATTTTATGTTCGATTTGTCTTACGGCGCTAGCCGTCATCATTTCCTGTAACCAATGGCCCAAACTGAGGAACGTAATACTATTTCACTCTTTTTTGTAAAATACCTTAGCAGCTACAGCACATTGAGCTCCACTCCACCGATTCATGTCTCTGCAAATGGTGTCATTTTGTGAAACGAGTGACGATCCATAAGTTTTGCCAACACCATTATGGAAACTTTCGCATACCTAAGCTGTTCTCTGAGATTCAGAGTTTAGCTCCACAAAGATATACAGACTGCCGTTATCTGTAGTATCAACTACCACTACCTGGCAGTTTGTATACAGGGTGCATAGGAAAGTCCTTTTAGCTTGAAATACCTTGCGAACGGAGAGAGGTACAGTTTATGCATGTGAGATAACGGTATAGTAAAGCGACTACGCCCGATCGAATGCAACTGATAGCAGCGCCCCTATTGGCGAAATACGGAAGTTAGCCATTGCAAATCGAAAACGAAAAGAGATAGAGCAAAATTTCCAATTACAAAGCTGTAAAGCATCAATTAATTAGTACAAAACGACATTTGTTTCACACCGATCAGATAATTGTCACATGAATACCCTAAAATGTTCGAAACCGATGCGCGACATTTTGTGTGAACGTTTGAAGGGAACAGGCTAAAATATGAGCAAATACATACAATTTATTGCATAAATGCGTTCTTATGTCACTACAGTCTAATAACGTCAGACAAAACAAAAACAAAAAAGGTAAACTGGCGCACAGTGATAAAAAGTTAATGTCGAGTACGTTCGAAGAGTTCGCCATTGCCCACGATACACATTTTTATTCGTGAAAGTACCGGTGGAACACTGCCTAGTCTGACCAAAGAATGTTGGATAAATAGTCTGAGTCCCATTCAACATTAATCAACGCCCAGTTGCACCAATCAAATCGACGCGCATTGTCCCGTGGTAACCGTTATTATTGCGGAGTGACAAGATAGGGATCTGTACCTTGAGCATTCAGTATTTGCCATACTCGACCCCGTGTTAAGCCACTCGCCCTGGTGATATCTCTTGTACTGCTTTGTGGAAGAACTAGTGCACATGCCAAAATATCCTCTGCCATTATACTCATACCCAATGGTCTGCCAGAACGAGAAGGGCTTTTAGTGCTTCCTGTCTCCCTGAGCCGTCTCACTACACTTGCGATGGTAACCGCACTGGGATGTGGCCCAGCTGTAAAACGAACGGCATATTCCCGTACAGCTGGTTCCGCGTTTCGTTAGCATTCGCTGTAAATTAGCACCATCTCGCAATATTGGGAGTGAGTGAAGCTCGCCATTCTCACACAGCGTATGCATACCTAAACTTCTGATCAGGGTACATCCTGCTACTGACTTTTATACCGTAGTTACGTTACAACGTCACAATCTGCATTTGCATACGGCTACATTTGCGAAATGTGAATATGCAGATTGGAATCGTCGCGCATCGATTACGGACATTTTTGGGTATTCAGGCGACACTTTTTCTTATCCTTGTAAAACAAGTGCCGTTTTGTACTAATTAATTGATGTTCTACAACGTTGTAATTGGAACTTTTGCTCTATCTCTTTTCGTTTTCGATTTGCAATGGCTAACTTCTGCATTTCGTCACTAGGACCACTGCTATCGGTTGCATTCGATCGGGCGTAGTCTCTTTACTATACCGTTATGTCACTTGCATAACTGTACCTCTCTCCCTTCGCAAAATGTTTCAGGCAAAAGGGACTTTCCTATGCATCCTTTATATTTGTCGAGCAAACCTCTGAATCTCAGAGAACAATTTAGTGAAGCGAACGTTTCCCTAATGATGTTGGCATCACTTATAGATCGTCATTCGTTTCTTCAAATGACGCCATTTGTAGAGACAGGAATCGATGGACTGGAGCTCAATGTTTTGTAGCTGTTAAGACATTTTACGAAAACAATAACTGTGCTGCCGCTGCTAGAAGAGAATATCGGCGTTAATTTAATCTCGGGAGGCATGATCTTATTACAACAGCACATTTCATCAGGTTATGGGTAAAGTCTTTTGAAGCTACGGGAAGTTCACTGAAGCAAAAATCTACATGTAGGCCCTAGGAGTATTCGAACACAAGAAAGAATACACGAAGTGCAAAATTTTATAACAAAAAGTCTAAAACGTTCTGTGAGAAGAATCCCTTCAGCCATGGTGATCTAAAGTCGTAGTGTCCATAGAATCTTACGGAACGAGTTAAAGTTATAAACCTACAAGATACACGTTGTGCAGCAGTTAAATGAAAATGATCACGAATACCGAATGGCTATGTGTGTTGAGCTTTTGGATAAATTGCAAGGCAATGAAGCATTGTTGCATTTATTGTGGATGAGTTGTGAGACCCAATTTCACCTGAGTGGTTTTGCGAATAAACAAAACTTTCGCTACTGGTCAAAGGATAATCCCCGTCAACTTAATCAACGACCGTTACACGCTCAGCGATTTACAGATTGTTGTGCAGTCTCTTCAATGGGAATAATCGGCACTTGCTTTTTCGAGGATGAGCAAGGACAAGCAATAATTATAATATACATATAACAGGTATGCTGACATGATAGAAACATTCGTCGCACCGCAACTTGCACGCCATCCTTCTGATGATCCATAGTGGTTTCAGCAAGACAGCGCTACGTCTTACTCTGCGCGAATTTCCATGGAAGTCGATGAATTACATTTCGGAAAACGTATCATATCCTGGAATGAGGACATTTCGCGGCTACCCAGGATTTGTCAGTGTGTGTTTAGTTCCTGTGGGGGTACCGTAAAAATTAGATGTATACAAGGTGTCCACACACCATTGCTGAGATAAAATACTATATCCGTACAGAAGTCACAGACATTCCTTTTGAGATGTTGCAACGTGCCATGGGCGATTTCCGTCACAGAATGTCCGAGTGTAGGCGTCAAAATGGTCGTTACTTGCCGGACATAATATTCAAAACATGAACGTGACTGTGAAAATTTACAAATGACAATGTGTCAGGGCGCAGTGGATGTGTTTTGTCATTTTTTTCATTAAAGACGTGTCAGTTTTGTTGCATTCAAAAACGGCTTTTTTTCTGTCATACTCTGTATTTCTACCCCTTCGTGTTTCTTAATGTATTCGTTAAATAAAATCTATTTAATGCATTTTTCAACAATAAGTTCCAGTGATTTTTGTGGTCTAAAAGCTTTTAATTCCTGGGAGAGTCCACGTCAAACTGTGTTGTTCTTATGAATTTGTGAGGTGAAACCTCACCTTATCAGACGTGGTTTTTGGTATATATTGTTACGAAGTCGAATTGGTTAGGGTATTCGCTCTGAGTTGTACAAGAACCGTTTAGCGTTTCTTGGAATCGCTTAGAGCTGAAATTCCCCCCAAACAAAAATTCCTCTGTAAGTCGCGCTACTCCTCGTTAAAAGGACATTGAACTGTCTTGTTTACAGCAGGCGAGAAGGAGGAATGCGTGCGACAGAGAGAGATCCCTGCGACCCTCGAAAGTGCCTCGGGGGTCAAGAGGTCACTGGGGGGTTGGAGGTTTAACGACCTCCGTGAGCAACTCAATGGGCTATAAGCAGTCGCCCGTCCCTAATTTGGGGTCACTGGTTCTAGGGAAGGGAGAGAGCCAGTACCGTAAGACAAACACAACATCCATGCCTCACCGGGATTCGAACCCGGACCCCGTTCGGACGAATGATCAGAGACCATTGCTTAGACCACTGCGCCACCGGGGCGGCCAAGAGGTCACTGGGAAAGAGAAGCAAACAGCAGTGTGCAGCTGGGATCTGGCGAAAGAGGTCTGTTCTGGGAAAGAAACGGAATGCAAGAAATTGATTTCTTCGATATAGGGACACACTACACGGATGCCCCAAGATCTTTCTGTACAAAGAGGGAAAGATAAAATTAAGCTCTCTCTAGATATTTCAGCGGCTCTCTCTCCTCTGTCCGACGGCTTGACCGGTGTCTAGTCGCGGGAATCTGCAGCTTACCGCCTCGTCAGCAAGTTGGTCCGTACACTACGAACGCAGTGTGTGTGTGCGTGCGCCATCTCAAAGCTGGTTATTGCTGGCCAGTCCCATCATGGATTAATGAAACTCACGAAGGATACCTATCTGTAAGTACTGTAAATCTTCTTACTTTCGCATGCAGCTAGCAGAACTGTGCCTAAGCAAAGCGGACTGCCATTTAAGGAGCGCAGAATTGAACATGTGAACTGCTACTGCATTTATTGGGGTGCGTTCTCGCCCTCTTCGCTCCCAGAGCTAGATGAGCTGGGTAAATAACTTGTAGACAATTTTTAAACAGTTGTAAATAATTAAATGTGCCAGTGTTGTCATGAGACCTGAGCTTGTCAGTGCTAGTCACTTGATCTCTCTCAGAGATTCAAGGCTCGGAGCTATCCCTCCGACCATTTTTTAAAGAGGGATTCGTTTCCCATGGGCCAAAAAATAAAGGGCCCACGTAACAATATTATATTTCAGTAAATGTGTTGCTACATGTTTTACAGCCTTCCTTTTCTATGATTTACTTATAGTTTTATCCATAATCAGGCAAATTAAAGCGGCACAATATTCATTTTGTTAAGAAGCAAGTGAAAGGAAATATTTCAAATATTTTCAAATGCAGTTTCGTGTTTTAGGATGATCGTTAAACCATGAATAGAACTAACAGTGTAATTAAAATTTTCGGCATTTTGAAGAAGATTTTGGCATGCAGATTGCCGATTGCTGTCATGTATTTGATTTTCACCCGTTGTCTGAGGATAAGTGCATCTTTAAACATAGAGTGGTGTTGTCTCACAGTAATGACTATCCCACGTTCTTAGAAACTTTGGCCTAAATAAAAGATGTGCGCCTGCTTAGAGCAATCAGAAGTATTGATTATGGTCGTTAAACACAAGAACACAAGAGTACACAAAAAAGAGACAATTTTATCTATTTTGCTATGTGGGGATATCGAACTGTTTAACGTAAAGATTATGTTGCAAAATTCAGGGACGAAAATTTTTAACAAACTGTGACGTACAGCCTTTTTGAAATCAAAAATGATGTAAAATAGAAAACATTCATTGATAGAGTCATTTTTTAAAAACGTAAAATTTACCTGTCTGTTGCAATACGCGGAAATCCAGTCAGCGGTGACGTTGATGCTATAGCATCTAGGACAGCTGCCCGCGTTCTGAGGGGAAGTATCCCGCAAAACAGGTTAGCCTACCCGTGCCACATCTGCAGTGCAACAGCGAGCTTGACTAACTGTGGTGAGCGCGGAATAACACTTGGCCGTGACACCCATGCAGCAGTACAGGATGACTTCCCTTTCACAAGCATTGGAAGGGCCTCCTGTTTTACTTTATAATATTAGCGATTCCTCAGTAGTTTATAATAGGAATTTGTAAATTGCTGAGAAACATCGATGTTTGTATAATATCGGTAGAAACATTGATGTTCCGCATATTTTCTGTCTTCAGCAGTGGTGTCTGAAGGGGTGGGCCACCAGGCCAACGACCCAAACAGAGCCCCAAATTGGTGGCAAAGTTTGTTTATTTATGTCCATATTTTTTTATTTCGAAGTTTGGAGGTTAAAAATAAAGTAGTTCATAACCAAAACTGTCAGGACTCAAAATTACAGTTTTTTAAATAAAAATCTGTATATTAAGAAAACAATAATTTGTTGATAATTTAAACATACCAAGGGCGTATTTAGAGAGGGGCCAATATGAAACACTTTTGGGGGATCCCCCCCCCCCAGGACGTTTTTAAAGTTTGGGGTTAAAATGTGACTTTCATTAAAAAATGGTTTATATTAATAAAAATGCGTCCACCTCCATTAGAAAAAATGCTTTAATTTTTTTTTTAAATTCCAGTTTTCGTTGCACCCCCACCTCAAGAAAAAATTATATACACGCTCCTGGAACATACCATTGTATCATAATATGTTCATATTGATATTTATAGATTTTTCTCGTTACTTTGATGCGCTATCACTAAGCATTGACAATTTACCTCAGCAAAAATTATCAGTTGATTTGATTTCGATATGACACTATTATCATGCGCGAAAATGTTAACTTTAATTTCAGTTGGCAGATGCCGTGTTAAATTTAAACTTCGTTCTTATTTCTTTTTTTGAGTTTACATTTATTAACAGATTTTCGTTTTTTTAAAACAACATGTATTCTTATAGCAAAACTTTGGAAATTTACAATTAGTGTGAAAAGGAGCCCACAAGATGATCGGGCCGAAGATCCCATGGTTGTATTATGCTCCTGGCTTTCAGCTATCTTTTGCTTCGGATTTCTAAACGCCGTAAGTTATCGCGTAATAAAAGGGAACAGCATGTTTGTAACGCATGCAGTTTAATATTTGTAAATACTATAAAAAAACTTAATTCTGATGTTTCACAACCTATCTTTGTAGCGTTTATTCATTGATTTGCCTTACGTTTGGCTGTTGTATGTATTCGTGAGAGATTTTTAATAGAAACGTTCCTTCCCTACATCTTGCTTTTGTAGAAAACATGGAAATGTAAGCCATACTTTCAATTTTTACAAAATTAAATCTAAAGAAAAATTAGTGTAAAGATAAATGTACGTGTCTAAACTTCACATATGCAACCGTTTATTGAAATATCAGTTTGAATTTAAGTGCAAAAAATTGCGTGCAGTGAACTATTTCTGTAGTATCACGGAGACATCAGTGAAAAAAGACGAACAAACATTAAACATGATTTCGAGTATGTCGAGTTAAATGAACGTCATCGAGAAAATTTGCACAATGTTGGTTCTGGCACGGGTTCTTAGAAGATTGGTTTTCACTGCATTACGCATTTGATTATCTTTAATATCGAGATTCCGTACGTTTTATTGCGAATAATTCCTACATATGCGTTGCAAGAATTGTACAGCAGAAACACTGAATTGAATACTTTGCTTGAATTGCAGAATTAAAATCACCATTTCTGTAGTCATTTCTGACAAAACTTTGTTTCAACAATATCTTGAAATCTCTTAATGAAATACGGGATTAAACCATTGTACAATACAAATTTCGAAGAAGTGAATCCGTTTATTGGTGTAAATATGACACGGATGTTAAGTCAGATTATATCGTAAAGCTTGAAAATTTCGTCGTCCTGGCGTGAAAATCGAATTCAGTATGCTACCCAATGCGCCACCCAGAACGACCAAGTTTCAAGGTTCCGATATAACTTGAATATAACTATCGCAGGATTGCTACTCGCAGCAGCTCAAAGAAGCAAATCATTTTCAAGTTGTCGGATATCAGTTGACTTGACATCCATGTCATATTTACACCAATAAAGGGATTCACATCTCCCAATGTCGTAAAATGTTGTATGTGCTGAGTGAAGCTCATTGCATTTTGACTAAAATAAAATTTTATAGCCAAGCCGGTCAGCCGATTATCATATCCGCTGACTTCCGATCTATTGTGTGGGGTGCACCAAAGTGACATAATCGGTTTAGAAGAAGCACTTTCCCCCACGATTGCTCCATCCCTTTTCTGAAACCAGGTGCGATCAATTACGAAAGGGCGACTGCTTATAACTCTATGGTAGAATTATGTCTGGTAGAAATTCGAGGGGATAATCCACTAGGAATTTGTTCCAGACGGTCGGACCGTCAAAGCCAGCCTGTACTCTGAATAGCTGGAGTGGATGTATGCCTTTTTGGAGAAGTACCCGGCACTGGTGAACAGAAACGCGTTTTGCTACAGCAGGACAGCGCTCGGCCTTATACTGAGCGAACGACCAGGGAAAAACTCCAGGAACTTGAAGACACTGAGCTGATGCCACACCGAGCATATAGTCCGGACTTTGCGCCGTCGGATTGTTACTTGTCCCTGTCCATGGCCCACTTCCAGCTGGGGTGAAGGAGTTCTTCGACTCGAAGGACAAGAACTGGTACCTCCGCGGAATCAAAGACCTGGCAGACAGATGATTAAAGACTGTGCAACACGATGGCCTATACTTTGAATGCTGGTTATCTTTCGTCTTCGCAAACTTTTTGACTTACCGTCCGTGTTATGTTGCCGAGAAAACAAAGATGAAAAGAACATTTTCCTCACCTAAATCAGCATGAATTTGTGCTTATTCGTGGAGAAAGTCTATAAAATAGCAAAACATACCTTTTTCTGATACTGGCTCAAAATAACTAAAATTCACCGAAGAAAATTATGCATTTTTCATGGAACATTGTATTTGTTATATGTCCACCCCTGACAACAATGCATGATTGTCAAGGGAGGGCCACTGTTTTCATAAGATTGTCCAGAAAATCCCGTATTTTATTAATGAATCCTTTGATTTATTTTCAACTTCTGACGATCACGTGGGGCTGATCTTTTTAATCTACACTACACATATTAAGCAAAAGCAGCACCGATCTCTTTCAACTACAACGCTTATTCTTAGGGGGAGAGGAAAATTCGACACGATAACAGAAATTTCATTCTACAGTTTCTGCTCCCTGCGACATTCATGAATGGAAATCTACACTTGGCTATTCATGAATTAGATTAAATGTGGAATGACAAAATATTTGGTTACCTGTGACCCAAATTTCATAGTGAGCAGATTATCTTTTTTATTGAGTCCTTTTAATTGGAAGTTACAGAAAAGATGATATTTCTTAAATTTGAGAACTCCTGTTTCCCAAGATGTTATCCGTATGCTTTAAAAACGCCACTCTGCGAGATGATATTTTAGAGCATAAATAGAGTGCATACCGTTTTCTATTGCACATTTTTAATTACAAATTTAAAGAATATGCTCAATGGTAATTCTTGAAAATATGTGGTGTCTGTTAGATGGTATTTACTTTGAGATAACAAATTATATAAATATTTTTAATCTATAAAAATATTTTTCTTGGCAGACGCTAAATTAAAATAAATATTTTTAATTTAGCGGCTGCCAAAAAAATCCAGTCTTTAATAGGGGATATGATCACCCCTGACTGCGTTGCAGGATTTACAACGTCTATCCATGCTGAGGACGAGGTTGTCAAGGAGCTGTTGAGGCATCGCGGCCCATTCCTCTTGTAGCGCCAATCGCAGCTGCGGAATCGTTTATGGCGGCTGGTGACGTGCTGCCAAGCATCTCCCGAGAAGGTCCCACACGTGTTCGATTTGATTTAGGTCCTTGCGGGCCAATCCATGTGTTGAATATCTTCACTCTCCAACAGCTCTGCTACAGCCACTGTACGATGAGGTGTAGCATTGTGGTCCACGAAGAGGATCTCAGGACCCACAACAGCTCTGCGACAGCCACTGTACGATGAGGATCCCAGGACCCACAACAGCTCTGCGACAGCCACTGTACGATGAGGTGTAGCGTTGTCGTCCGTTACGTGGAACTCAGGACACACAGCACCTCTAAACAGACGCACGTGAGGCAGGAGAACCTAGGTACATAAGCGGACGCCAGTGACTGAACCTCCTTGGAAGATGTGGATGTCAGTACGGCTACCAAGCATGATACCGCCACAAATGAGAACTCCGCCTTCTCCAAACCGTTCCCTTTCGATGATGTTGGAGGTGTGATTGCGTGTTCCCTGCTCTCTCCAAATGTGTATACGTCCAGAATCGCTCGTCAGACTAAATCGACTCTCATTGGTAAAGAGAACTCGACCCCATTGCAGATGTGTCCAGTTCTTGTATTCCTGCCACCACAGAAATCGTCGTCTCCGATGAGCAGGCGTTAATGGCACACACCGTACTGGTTGTCGTGCAAATAAACCACCGTTGTGCAGCCTACTGGCCACGGTACAACGAGATAACGGACGTCCAGTTGCCTGTTGCATGTGCCTTGTGATTTCTCCCGCTGTCTGCCGTCTGTCTCTTCTCGCCTGTAGGGTAATATACCGGTCGTCCGCCGCTGTGGTTGTTCGTGGACGACCTCTGCTAAACTCTCAAACAGCTGTTCCTGTCGTTTGAAATGCTCTCCAATCTCGTGAAACGATGCTGTGAGCGATCCTGAACTCCTCGGCCACACTAGTCACACTTCGACCTTCTTCCAACTTCCCAATGACGCGACCTCGGGTAAAGTCATCCAGATGTCGTCTACTGGATTGCCTGTTGGCCATATCACACAGTGGCAGCAACTGGACGTCGTTCAAACCGATGTACACCGTGCAATAGCTTTCCCTGAATTGCTGAGCGTACACCACCTGTGTGCTTTATGCCCTTCCGAAACCCCCTACGTCATGCTGCATATATGCGCATGCTCTGCCGTACCGGACCCTAATCTATTTCCTGAGTGACCATTCGGCCCCTTCTGCCTCCTTGTTCCGCCGTTATGCTTATTTCTCCTCTTCGTCCTTAATTTTTGCACACCAGTGTATGTTGTACATTGCTAAATATTCCGAATAAGTGAAGAAAAGCGATTACCAATTGGTATTATTCTATTTTAAGTGCTTTTTCATGTTAGCCTCATTGAAGGCGTATTCAACATATGCAGCTCTCGAAACTCCACAACATTTCTGTAAGAAATAATTATATATTAATTATTTTGCATGTAATTTAGTGAAAATTACGTAGTTTTATTTTAATAACGTACTGACAGCTAGGAATACTAGGTAAAAAGCGACTAAAGTGCGTCCTTGAAATATCAGGTGATCAGATGACCTAAATTATTGTAGAAATATACTCGTACCATATGCTACTACAACAATTAGAGGAACAAATTCTTCCATTAAATCGCTGATCCGTTTTTAACACTTACATTTCATAGTTCATGGCTTTAGAAATATGAAAATTCAGTGAAATTAAATTCTCTGGTCTTTATACCGGGTGATCCAAAAGTCTTGCCCTTTTTGAAAACGTAATAACACCTCGGAAATTTGAGATCAGGGCAACACGGTTTGCGTAGAAATGATCAGAATGAAATCGTTTTTTTTTTAAGAAACACATAAATTTTTATTCATTATGCTTACATTTTTCGTCGCCAGATGGTGCCATAGGCGAACAGGTCTGGGACAGTTGGTATAAAAGCAGAACCTGGTAAGCAACCACAGGTAACAGCGGTCCGTGTCAGTATGCTGTCATTACCGGAAAAGCGCTTTTGGTGAAATTGTTTTATTGAAACGCTGAATGTTCGAGTGCTGCGTTGAAAGCCTACCGGTCAACGAAAGGTGATAGCAGTGGGAAATGACGATGGAAAGTGCTGCTCTGCGGCGAATGGTGAAAACATTTGAGGAAACGGGATCTTTGGCAGCACGCCTTCGAAGCGGTAGACCACTATCACGTGCTGCTGCAGCAGAGACCAGTGCTCGCCATGTTTCTCGACAAACAAGTATTCTACACGGGACTGTATCGCGAACAATACGATGGATTCCGCACAGATACCCGTACAAACTGCAACGGCATCACGAACTGCAAACTGGCGATTACGTGCAGCGTCACGAGTTCGCCGCATGGATTTTTCGACAAATGGATGTGGACGAGAACTGGCTGAAGAACGTCTTATGGACTGATGAGGCACACTTTTCGCTAAACGGAGCAGTAAACACTCACAACTACCGCGTCTGGGCCACGGAATATCCCCGAGCCGTCGTTGAAGCGCCACTTCATCAGCCGAAAGTGACAGTGTGGTGTGGATTCACGGCTTTCTTCACTATCAGTCCTCTTTTTTTTAAAGAGGTCCGCGGCACCTCCTTCGAAACCGTTTCTGTGACAGGTGCACTTTATACGAACATGTTACGAACGTACATTATCCATAGCTTGCAAGAGCGGGATGCAGCGAATCTGTGCATTTTATGCATGATGGAGCACCATCCCACAACGCACGCTCCTTTAAGCAACTGCTGAAATAGACGTATGGCGCAAATCATGTGTTGAACCGACACGTTCCGAAGGCCTGGCCTCCTCGGTCACTAAACCTGACACCCTGCGATTTCTGGCTGTTCATTTTCCTTGGCGATTGTTTGAAGAAAGACAAAAGAGCATGCAAAAAAAGTCTCATTGGCTACTTGCTATTCAAGGATGCTTGTTCCTTAGCGATGGTTTGAAGAAAGATAAAAGAGCATGCAGCGAAAGTCTCCTTGACTTCTTGGTATTCATGGATGCATGCTCCTTGGCGAATGTTTGAAGAAGAATAAAAGAGCATGCAAAGAAAGTCTCCTTGGGTTCTTGCTGTTGTTGGATGCATGTTCCTTGGCGGTTGTTTACAGAAAGATCAAAGAGCGTGCAACGAAAGTCTCCTTGGCTTATTGCTATCCTTGGATGCACGTTCCTTGAGCGATTGTTTGAAGAAAGATAAAAGAGCACGCAAAGAAAGTCTTCTTGACTTCTTGCTACAAAATAAATGAATATTTCTTGCTGTATTTCAATTCTCATCTGTCTTCCGATAAGTGAATATCTTCAGTAAAGATCAAAGGGTCAATGAAACTTCTTTGTTCCTCTTCTATTGTGTAAAGGCATCTCAAGATAAATGATGCTATCTGATTCAGAGCTAATGTTCTGTGGAACTAAACAGTTGAAATAAAAAAAAAAATTGTGTTTATTAAAATTCTAGGGCACTGTCGGTATCTTAATTTAGCATGTAAATTTACACTGGTTTCCATAGAGTAAGAAACAAATGGAAATATCGTGATAACTGAAAAATTATTCAACCGATTAATATCACATTTGGTGGCAAGTTTTATTAGGCCAAATGCAACATAAAATAAACGGAATAACAGAAATTACAACTTCATTTCTGTTTTACATTTGATACAAAGCATTTACATTTTGTATGAGTGGTGCAAATATGAAAATTCAGAAATATAGGTATCAAGATTAAATAGGAATAGGTACTTCAATACGGAGTGTGGTTACCCCGAACAGAAAAAAAATTCGACAGCGATGTTTCGTGCGGTTAATTATGATGTTGAGCAGTTCTGAAGGTAGTTGCGTCCATTGCTCGAGCGAAGCAGTGCGGAGCCCCAGCAGGGTTCGGATTGAGGGCTGGAACTCAGCACCACGCCTCTCGAGAGCATCCCAAACATGCTTAATGGTATTCAGATGGGGAGAGCGTGCTGGCCACTTCATGCGGACTTTAATCTCCTGTTCCAGGTATTGGTGCACGAGGCGAGCTGTGTACTGCCGGCGGATTTTATCCGCCTGCAGTACAAATGTATCGATAATTGCGGCCGCATACGGACGAACAATAGGGTCCTGGTTGTCGTCTGTATAATTCTGAGTATTAAGGTATCCATGTGGCAACACATAGAGGTCGGTACGGCCGCTTAACGATATGGCTGACACATCACGACACCACCACCACCACAGGTGTCCCTTTCTTGGATACTATAGAGATGATAACGAGTACCGGCCTTTCTCCAGATGTAAACTCAGCGAGAAACACTTTGTAAAGATCATCGCGACTTATCAGTGAACAGAACGCACCTCCAATGATTTTGAGTCCAGTTTGCATTCATTCGTGCCTAATTGAAACGCTCCCTCTGGTGGCAGGGGTCATGACCAGGCATAATACTAGGCGCCGAGCATACAGTCCTCCTGCATGCAACATTCTGCGTACGGTTGAAGCTAATATCGTCCGTCCGGTGGCTTCTCCAATCACAGGTATGAGATGAATAGGTGTAGCCGTACTGTTCCGCCGTGTCGAAAGCCGCAAAACCGGTCATCCTCGGAGGTCGTCGCTTTTGGCATACCTTCGGGAAACTGCACCCGTGACTTGGAGCTACTGCCGCATGGTGCTGACCTCAGAACAATCGACATTCAGCCAACGTGCGACGGCCCCCTGCCGCTGCCCTGCTTCGAGTCGGCCTATCGCTCTGTATCTTAACTCCTCTGGTGAATGACGTCTCGAAGCCATGTTAACAAAGTCATAATCTTGAAATCTTAATATTAACCGCCGCACATGAATTGGCGACTCCCTGCGGAACAGCTGGTTTTAAGATCTTTGGCATTTGCATAATGCTCTGCCAGCGCCACTCATTTACCTTCCTTACATCGATGCCTTCACCTGTAACATATGCAATTTTCGTTCAATTTGAGTTACATGTCGCCCAATTAACACGAATTTTCGGTGTGTTGTTTAATTTATGGAAACCAGTGTAGTTTAAAACAGTACTTCCTGCGTGGTTTAATATAGAGTAAGGCAGATTGGACAATCGCGAAGTGACACAATCGAAGCAATGGAAGAACTCGTGAAAGTTGGCAGTACAATAAGAGTTTGGGTGTTCGCAGATGAAGCAGAGAAATAGACAGATGCTCTATGGCCACAATGTTCCACCAAGAACTATGACTTTCGAAAGTGTGTTGCTGTGGTTTATAAAACATGTGACAGAGGAACCATAAACTGATCGACCGATGGGAAACCTGCCTAAACTTTAGGGGTAACTATTTCTATAGCTATAAGCACCCGTGTATTAGGAATATATTTAGCTGTGAACATATTCTCATGTTAAAATAAAGTGCAATTAATTCCTGCTGCTTGTATATATTTCATTTGGACGATATAATTTGACGATACCAGCGCGAACTCCCAGAAACCCCTAATGTCTTTACCGTGTAAGTCAAATTATTGCTACATAATTCCTTTCTAAAGCTAATTTTTAATGATAACTACGTGGGAGTTGAACTCCGTTCTCTCGGCACAGGTCTTGAAATTATTGTTTTTGCTTATTTAATTTCCATCTAAAGACAGCTTCATTTCTGTTTTCTCTCGTATCATTCACTTGCAACGCATGGATTCGGTAGTCAATAGTTGATACATAATAATTAGAGGACCAGATCGTAACTGTTCTGTTTTTTTTTATATTTTTGTAAAAGAAATTCAATTCTATTGGTTACCAAAGGATTTTTCACAATTTAAGAAAACTTTGCCTACATACCCCTCTTTTTGAAACCATGACTATGCTCGAAGCACAGAGTGTGACATCCTTGATTGATTTTACATTGTGCATTGTATTCCAACCAAAGTCGCACTTTAGTGTTATGCTCTCGGAAAACGGAAAGAAGCGATCTTCATAAACAAAATGAATGCTCAGCCAGTTAGTTCTTGTAGCCAGCAGATAATAAAGTAAAAGACACATTCCGGCTGACAGAAAGATTTCCAATAAAAAAATGTACGTAAAAAACTTTGGTTGCTCTCACCTGCCAAGTTACTTATTCCAAGAAGCATATCATCCACAGGTTTGGATGATATTGTTGCGCCATCCGTTTTACCAGAGTGTATGTTTCAGGTGGACCACCCATAGAGTGTAAAGTTATTTTTAGAGGTTTTGAAAAGGAACGAGATGTATTACTTTTCATATAAATCGATATGGCCTCTCCTAAATATTCATTAGAACAATTTCCAGTAATGGCTATAAACGAATGGTCTTCAACACCTCCAAACTTTTCAAATAATACAAAAATGTGTGTGGGTTGGGGGGGGGATCAAATGATGAAATGATTATATGCAGAGGATTGTAGGAAGGGAGTGTCTGAGCCCAGGTCTTAAACAACCATTAAAAATTGGAAGCTAGGAGATTTGGGCTAGATTGCCCGATAGGAAATTGACAGGGAGGCGAATTAGAAAGGGGAGGAAGACGCCCTTATTTATTACCAAAGGGCCAGTACCCGGGGTCCGACGGCTTAACGCGCCCATCGGACGCACGGCGGATATTTAGTGGATCGAGCCTTCGTACCTGCCTGGGATAGAACATGAGGTCCTTTCCGTGGCAGTCACGAACGTTGACCACTAGGCCATCCGCGGCCGGGGGGGGGGAGAAGTTTCTTTTACATTTTAACATTTCAACAGCACTCTCTCTCTCTCTAACTCTAGATATACAGTGCTGGCCCGTGATATTGCTCATGCGTGGGCATGGTGGAGGTCTGGCTGCCTATAGATGAAATTAAGATGTTTTGTTACACACATATGCCGCTACGCACATATCCCCTCCCCCTACACACATTTCTTGAGGCACGCAGTCCACATAATGATAGCATTATTTATGGAATTATCTTCCAAGAATTCAATGAAAACCTGCACAAATTGCCAGTTTGTATTTCGAGGGAGAATTCTGCAAGAATACACATCACGAAAAACTACTTCCTATGGAAATACTTCCAAAAACTTTCAGAACATGCAACAGAAAAATGAAACATTGAAAACCGACTGTGGAATATATCAGAAATATATATGTTTAATAGGCATTATCCATTACATTTCTGCTTTTGGAAATCTCTGTTTAAATAATATTTTTCAAAACTGTATTTATATGTCAATAATGCATTCGAAAAGAGCTTACCTAAATTTGGAATACATACCATAATGCTATATACTGCAGCAAAATTTCCAATTAATAAGCAAATGTCAACTTTGGATGACAAAGCATTAAGCAAAAAGCAAACGACGTTATGTGGATGTTTGTACGTGGATTTTTTCCTTCCGAGGTGACATATTTTGATATGGTGCTGCTTAACAAAACTTTGTACTTGGGCCGAACGATTTAAGTAACGAAATGCTGATAAATAATGGGAGTTGATTGGAACAAATAAGACACACGGTAAATTTGGACACTGTTGATTTACGAAATATATTTCAAGTTAAGAAATATGCGGACTTTCGTTAGTATGATATACACTGCGGTTGTCGATAGATCTCTGTATTGACCAAAAAATCGTTTTTCTCTCAGGAAATATGGGATATTCAAACACATTGATAAAAACGAAAAAAATGTTACACCTTTAAAGATTATTTTCAAAAGATGGGATCACATTACGTTTCTCAGGAGAAGTAGTTACTCACGCTCACTTTGTACGTAGAAGTAGCATCATAACGATACTCTGTTTGCTCTTAATACAGAAGTTAGGTACGCAATTTTTTATCAAGCACAAAAAGGGAGATTAAACCGAGTCTCGCCTGCGTCGAAATATTATGGGTCTGGTCATTCCAATCGGGCTCCGAAACGTGCCAGAATGACTGCCGTCTTTTGCGACGAGGCATCTAAAACTTCCCACGCACAGGTCCGGCAGCACAACTCACTTCCACTACTTACACCTCGCCTTCTGTGCGCCCTTTTTATGGTGCTTCTCGGTGTCGTGCCGGGCGCACATGATTTCCATATGCAATGCTAAACGTTGCCCTGCAATGGTAAACGTTTGCATGTCCTCTCGCGGGCGATGCATGCTGTGAATTTCAGGCCAATCGGATGCTTCCTTTTTGGTGTTGCATTTTGAGGGGCCAGCATTGTATATATTCTTGTAATATGGGTAAAATATCTCTCAAATTGATATCTGGCAGTGGTAGGTAGTGTATTAAGTGCAGTACTTTACATTTGTGGAAATGTAGACTACCTATTCATCGTGAATGGAAATTCAATGTAAATTTTTGTCACTAATTACTGTGTTGAGCAGTAAGACTACAATCTTATCAAGTTTGTTCTTTTTCTACAGAGAAACATGTAAGTGAAATCATGCAATGCATTGATTATGATACGCTTTGCAACATGCCAGAAATCATCACTCCAGTTATTATTCAAGTTATGACGATAATGGCTGTAGAATAAATCTCGTTCCTGTGCCATGATCTTTGACCCCATTTCGACGATATTAAACAGAGTTCGTTGAATGTACCTCCGGAACAACATATTAAAGTTTTATCGCAATCGAATAATTCTTAGTTAAGTTATAAAGATGATGGCTGTGGAATAAATCCCGCTCCTGCATCCTGACCTTTGACCCCATTTCGAAGATATTTAATAGGATCGGTTCAGTGTACCTCCGGAACAACATGATAAAATTTTGTCGCAATCGAAGAATGTTTACGTAAGTTATGACCCATAATGACGATGGAATGGACTCCGGTCCTATGCCCTAATCTTTGACCACATTTCGTCCATTTTTAACAAGGTTCGTTCCCAAGTTCTCCCCTACCACATACTAAAATTTCATCGAAATTGAACCATTTTTACTTCAGTTATCGTGCGGAAAGGCAGACAGATCTGGAGCATATATGCCTTTTCACCTACGGTTGGAAAGGGTAAAAAAAGGGACAGGCTTTCAAATTTTCAAATTTTTCTACAAATTAATTAAACAATTTTTTTTTCAGAGAATGAAAATTGCAGAGCTTTGTTTAATTGGCGTGTCGAACGAAAACTGTTGTCCGTTCGAAATAGCATTTCCTCTTTTTTTTTTTTTTTTTTGGTAACCATAATTTCATTCATATTAATTATATTTAAAAGTATTTTTACTTTCAAAACACTGCACAGTGAGACGAGATATTTTATCATATATCATTTAATTTTCCGATATATACACCTGCGTCTATGCGTGTGAATGCCTTTGACATCAAAGGACGTTTTATTTGCACAGTTGACTTAAAAATTCTCAAACATCGTATTTCATGTATAATACTTACAAGGGCTGTATTTTTCATACCCGTACAACTTGAAATAACGTATAGCTCATACACAAAGATCCTTTCGATACACGATATTTCTTTTCTTTAGAGTTTCATTTTTGATCTGCTAAACAATACTCCATTTATAATGCACGCATGGCTGCTGTCGGTTTTAAAGTATATTTCTACTATGAGCAGTACCTGTGATTCCAGAGACCAGGCCAGAAATGAAGATTTTTTGATAACACGCCATTCAGCATGAAATGTATTTTACGCACACATTCTCTCCTCAAAACAATGTCCACTTTTCACACTGGTAGAGCATAAACCCCCGTGTTGTTTCAATTAAAACCGTGTGTCATTACATTTCGAAAATATAGTTTGCCCGCACACTAAAGAAAGTTATACACCATTCATGTCACGTATGAACAGAAGGAAGGGGGGAAACTCTGACCTGCAGAACGAAACACTAAATGGGGTTATTTCCTTAGAACCAAAGAATGCAGCCGGTAGCTGTTCTGCTGTCCTCGTAAGAGGCAAATCTGTCATATGGTTGTGCGAAAATGGCCCATGCGGAATGACGAGGATCATAAACACAGTACATTCTGTCCCAGAAAAGAAAGACAGTGTGAAGACAGGGATGGCTATACGTATCCTAGATTTTGATCGTGTACGAATAGTAACTTTATGAAAACATTTCACGGCTGGTGAATGGTACTATATTGAAAACTTGTGGACGTATCAGTGTTTCCAGGAGTGTGAATGACACGGAAAGAACAGCTCGCCCTCGAGCAACCTCACGGATCGTTTACCGGTAACTTTGATTTACGGCGATCAAGAACTCCAGAACGACGGAAACAAAGCTTCGCAATGAAACGACATCCATCATCGAAACTCGCGTATCGAATCATACTGCGCGAAGTTATCCGCGCGATGCATATCTGTGACCAGGGCGCCCATGGCGAAGACCCTTACTTGCAGCAAGCCACAGGGATACACGTCGCGAGGGGGCAAATGCCTACCTGATACGGACACTGGCGGACTGGCAAAACATGTTGTTTACGGATTAAACCCGGTTCTGTCAGAAATCCGACAGATATTTTGTACGAGTCTGGCATGTTTCTGGTGACACACCACACTTTGGACAAGCCGTTCCTCGTGTACAGCATGGTGGCGGTTGTGCCTAGTATTTGGCTGGAATTATGCACGGCCCCATAAGGCTCCTAGTCAGTAACTCCGTATAACCGCAACATCGTAAAAGGGCAAAATCCTCGCACCGATTATTTAACCTAAATATGTCGTGGACGACTCGGAATTCGTTTTCCAAGATGATAACTTCCGAGTCTATCGTACATCTCTACACGACACATACCTGCAAAACGTTGGAATCACTCGGACCGACTGGCCAGCAGTATCGCCGGATATGAACCTTGTGTGGACCACGTGGGGATGTCTAAAAGAAATGCTGAGACGGTGGAAAACACAACCAAGTATCTTAAATGAGCTCCTACAAACTGCTGATATAGAATGGGCCTTGTTGGACCGAGAGCTGCTGGATAATATTATAAATCACCTCAGAGGATCGAAGCTCTCACAATATATAGTGTTGACGATTCCTCTGTCCCACTTTGTTAAACGTTTTCTTTTACTTCCAATGAATACCTGTTCAAATAACTGTTCTGTGTTTTAATAATGTGAACTTCACATGTACAAGGTTTTGCCCTCTCGTTTTCCCACATATACGTGGCACAAAACTTTCTCAATATGTGCATTTTCATGATTATTTCTGTGAAAAAAAACCATTTGCATCTATATTTTATTTTCACAGAGTTCATGCTACTAATGCTGACTTCAATTATTCACTTCCGAGTGAAGAAAACACATGTTTAATTTCGTTGACATAACACTACCATTAACGGTTAAATTCCAGTTTTCTACGATGATTTGCTGAAGCCCATCCACTTGAAAAGTTTTGCACATTTCAATTAAGTCTTATTTTTACTGAATGAAAAAGTCCACGATGAATTAAATAAAGGAATAGTTTTATACTTCAAAGAAATATGAAGTAACGTTCTTGTCTCGCACTTTCTAAAGAAACGTACTGTTATGTTCTTTCATTTCTTCCTCAATGTGATACTTGAGATCATTCAGTAATTGCATCGTTATTTTGTGGTAACTATTATTTTTAACCCCATGGGAACAGTTTTTCGTAGACTTCTAGCCGACGTATTGTGAAAATTTGAATGGTGTTTTGGTATAAATAATCTTACAGCATCCATTATTTTCATGTTGAGTTGGAAGAATACTGAATAGGTAAATTATTGGTAATTGTAACTGAGTACTAGACAAAACATTTGTATCCTGAGTAGTCGATGAACTTGACGTATCTGTCACTGCCTTGCAGAACAGGAGTCTGTCATCTGGTGCAGTCAGTAGTGCAAAATTCTGGGTTTCATTTTCCGTTTTTCTAAGCGTCTGACCATACCTGTTCGTAGACACAACGGGATCACTGGGATGTCGTTTCGTCCCGTGGGAAAAGGCAATTTCGAGGGATAGGAATATCCAGCTTTTACCTTCCAAAAAATCTTTCCACGCTCAAAGTCGCTCATGTGTTAATGATGCGAACTTCTTCGGTGACGAGACACAGTGAAACACAAGAAACACCCTTTTTGCACAAAGACGGCTATCCAGAAATTCTAATACCTCGTTTGGGCTTGCTCTTATACCCACGACAATTCCGGCATGTGGCATTTCTAGAAAACCTCATTCGGATTTCATTGATATTTTAATCATTTGAATGTCCTAAGCTGTTGTACATATCGTGTAAGTCTTAAGCTAATGTCAACAGCCCTTCGTGTTACTGCAATTTTCACAAACAGTAGTGTATATGTAATGTTCTAATTGACTTCCGAAATTTTCGAGTCATCTGATGGAAGATTGACCAGCAGGGAAGGATGGATTTCATCAGCAGCAATGCTTTGATAACCCTTTCAAGTTATTCGACTTCCCAGCAACAACAGGAGACCAGTTCCGTACCAACCAAATTTGCCCCTAACCATGACACCACATCTAAATTTGAGATGTGTTTACAAGACAATCTGGGAATATTGCTTCATGCGACTTTAGCAAGAGCCGGATCCAGAGGTTTGGGGAGCCCCTTGCAAGAACCACGTTACGGGGACCCCGTTTCTCTTATCTAGTCCTTTTAAGAGTTTCGGAAAACACAGCGCCGCGGAATATTTAGCTCTGGAGTGATTTTCACTCTCTCTCAAAGGACCTAATATTAGATGTTCTTTTCCCGTCGAAAACAACATAAACAAAAGCGAAAAATTCAACTTTAGGATTTCATACTTTTACCTTCAATGAAAGGAAGCGAGAAATTTATCCTAGCAACAAATGTCGGACATGCGAGTTTAATATTGGTAATGCTGTGATATTAAGATATTGTGGTGTGTATTGAACTTATGAATCTATGACGAGCAGTCAACAGTGTCGCACGAGTATGGCGTCAGTTCCCGTAGCCTACCATATGCAGCATTCACCGAACAGTTCTCTTGCTGACGCTGATTGGGATTCCGAGATTTAACGACGAAGCGATATGCGCCGCCGTTGCGAGGTTGTTTGGTCCGTATGAGCCTGGATAATCTGAGTCGAACGGAGTCATGAATGGTGTTTGGTTGGCCGCAGCTTGCTAAATGGGCTATGGTACGTCCGTCGGTAATATACCGGCGAAATAACCTTGATACGGTTGCCCTCGTGAACCCAAGTGTTCTCACCACTTGAGTGATAATATACCCATTTGTCTTGCGGCGATAATTCGACAGCGATTAATGTCTCTCAAAACGTCACGTTTACCCATGTTCGTCGATTCTAATACACTGTAGGGAAGCCTTGCTGTACGCCTATTTATCGCCTTCGTAAGGTTTGTTTCTGTTACACTCGGCGCTTGGATCCCTATTTCAATTACCCGTCAGCCCTATTTCTAGTGTTTTAACATTTTTTTTTATGAAACTCAAATGTTTTCAGTCGGAATTTTATAAACATTTATGTTAATAACAGATATGTCCATATAAACATCAACAGCGTTTACTATCTGAGTTTTAATAACTTACCTCCATTGACACTCTGCAATATTTCCAAAGGAACAGTTTATCAAGAAAACGTATTAATATCTTCAAAAATATGATTCCCTGTACCTAAAAATAATGAAAATAAAATGATTGCTCATGTTTCTATCTGACAAAGTGACCCAAAGATATACAAGTACATTTCTCATTATCTTATTTAATGAACATCAATTAATTCATAACATATTTTAATTTGCTATTAAGACCTGCAACCATGGTTTTCACTTCTCTTCCTGAAAAAATTGAGATATTAAATAAAACCTAGAACATTTTTCGTTTGCTTTGTAGATGATGACTTTGGTAATCATGGGGATTAAATTTCGCCAACAATTCGTTTTTTAATTTTAAGTTCACTGATTAACGGGTCTACGTGCTCTTAACAGGGTGCAACCAATCGATCCTACTCTAAATGTTAAGAAAAAAACTACCTAGTAAATCACTAAATATACGCCTCACCTTACGAACTACACAAATTATATATGGAAGATGAAACTCGAAATAAATCGATGTCATCTTTTAAATGACTGATCTTCGGTTAAGGAGTTTCAATACTACAGGGTTGATGATATATCAGTGGGTCAAACTTACGTCAGCATGTTTATTATAAATGATTTTCCTGCTCTTGAGACTAAAAACAAGGCATGAGTAGAAAATGGGTAAATTCATGATTCGTTTGTTTTGGGAAAAATTTGCTTCTAAAGAAAATGTATTTAAATATTCTTTTAATGATTTTCTTGTTCGTCCTCTCATCAGTTTTAATGTAAATGTAAATCTTTTGGTTCATATTTTAATGAAAAGAAATAATAGTTTCGCCTCTGCAAAAACTATGAATTTCAAACATATTTCATTTGTAGAGAAGTGTTATGGTGTTCAAAGATCTCAGCTGCAACACTGCTAACTAATTTATTCGGACCTTGACTTTTAAGCAATTCTGCTGATCACACTAATATTTGGAGCGATGTTCAAAATTCGCTACATGAACGAATGTCTGCAATACGAACGGGTGCTGATAAATCTGTAGCTTTCCCATTTCGGATACTCTTAGACACTAAGAGTACATTTTCCGCACCAAAATTGATTTTATACATCTCTCTGACAAAATATCACAATTGTACCAGATTATTTATTTATGTTGCAGGTCAGAAGTGAAAATGATACCAAGCAGCATTGTACTGTATTGGTTTGAATTTCCAATCCAGCGTTAAAGAATATTTCGAGGAATACTGGTAATCTTCCTCATGCCAGTGGATTTAAGTTCTATTCGTATTGAGCTAATATGTAATACGTTAGCTTTGTCAGGTGCTGGATATTTCAACAGAAAATCTGATCTAATTTCTACTGATTGTTTGAGCTCTGGTCTACTGATCTCAGGTAAATGTCTCTGGCAACACTGGTATGTAATACGTTAGCTTTGTCAGGTGCTGGATATTTCAAAGGAAAATCTGATCTAATTTCTACTGATTGTTTGATCTCTGGTCTACTGATCTCAGGTAAATGTATCTGGCAACACTGGTCCTCAGTTCCAACCGGAGACGTTTTTGATAAACCCTGGTAACTTATGCTCCTGTTAATACCGTAGAGTTTACAGATCAAACCTTTTACGAAGGGCTGGTGTGCATTTTAAACGGGGAGTTTCCTTGTTATGGGTCTGTCTAACATTCGGTGCTTGTAGAAGTAACCAATATTCTTTTCATGATGGGAGATGCTGTACTTCAGTACTTATCTGTCAACCCGGCGGACATGTTATATTCTTCATTCGGTGTAACACCACAACAGCATTTAGCCACGGATTACCGCTGTGATCAGAATAACCAATTAAAAATGTAGAACGTGCTAAAATAAATTGCATTTCAGTAACATTCCGTAGATTTTATTTGATCCCTAACTAATATTCCTTTACTCTGTGCTCTAGTGTCGAGATTTTGGATATTTTGTTCTACATGTCATAAAAATTAGTACCTTTATGAGAATTAATGGCATTTGTTTCAATAGGATTTTTTGAACATTTATGCAGCAGCAGGTATTTGGTTTTTACCACATGTATATGAGTTTATTCCGAAGTGTTGAGAATTCTCCACGGACTCAAGTGTTAGATTACAATCAGCGGGAGCTAAATTTGCATGAATGTGAGTATACTTCGATTATTTGTTTTAAAAATCCAAGAGGTTCTGCAGAGAAAAACCATTACCTGAAGCTATATCAGTCGTCCGCTTGTTTGCTTGATAGTTGATTAAATACCATTCTCAGAATTAACCGTAGAAGCGTTATATTTGGCAATGCTTAAAAGTCCTCATCTGTCTCTTAATCTTTCTCGTGTCGAAAAATTATTGAATATGAGATGTTGTTCAGTATTTCCTTCAGTGTCCTGTTTCTTTCTATGCTAAAATATCTTGAATGAGCTCTTCCATTCATTTACACTGCAAGGAGACTCTGATTTCTTATAAATACAGATAGTTAGGAAAAATTATCTTTGTAAGATTGTAATCTTACAAAGATAATTTTTTTGTAAATGACATATCTTTGACATAAAAGCATTCGTGCCATAATTCTGTACGTGTTATTTCTTTGGGGACAAATTAATATGATATTTCTGTCACTTTCTTGTTCATAAAGAAAGTACATGCACATTAATTTTTAAATATTTTTTCTTTGAACCATGCTTCTGCTCTATGTTTGGAGTATGCCTTGCATTAGGCTTAAATTGTAAAAACAGTGTATGATTAAGATAGCCAAAAATGTTTCACAGTTATTTTATTTTTCGGGTCAAACAACGATTCTCTTGGATTTGGCTCAGTTTATGAGGAAGAATAGCATGTAGAAAATCAAATATTATGTGGTGTCATCAACGGTTTTGACGGTTAGGGGGTTTTGTTAGTTTCTTCTACATGCTTGAAAATAATGATGTGGTTGATATGCCTTTCAGAAGTTGCAAAGCGCATTTCTATTTATCGAAAGCTTCCTGAATATCACGTTTGGTGGTTAAACCCGGTTTTCCAATAAGTTTGGCTCCTTTAAAAAGAAATTGTTTATTTTCATGACAGTATTAAGCTATTGATGAATTCCTTTGGTAACAGTTCCGTATGTAG
This sequence comes from Macrothele yani, assembly GCA_039090855.1. Lineage (NCBI taxonomy): Eukaryota > Metazoa > Arthropoda > Arachnida > Araneae > Macrothelidae > Macrothele > Macrothele yani. The sequence continues at coordinate 77,931,097 of CM077017.1, read as the reverse complement.
GTCTTTTGCTTTTCAATCGATAATGTAAGAAACTACTGATCTGTCGTGTAAACGAAATGCAAATAGTGACATGGGATTTGACATATTCCCCGCAAATTTTCGTCTTCAGCCCAGTGTTTTAATCCGAAAAGATTTTCTATCGAGCGCGTGGAAGGAACTAACAAAACCTCGTTATCTCTAACACATTTGGCGGTGTCACATTGCATAAGAAATTTTAGGTGCCAGTATTTCTAAAGCAGATGAGCCAAGGAGAAGCGAACCTAGCTTGACACGATAAATTAAACAATGGTGATGGAATGTTGTTTGCTTTAAATTTAAAATGTAAACACAACGCTTGTGGTCTACAACCTGTGAGAGTGTATTATGATTTCTACTACGCTTTCAGATGTATTGTACAGATAACTTTTTTGAGAACATTGCCTGGGCTGTTTTCTGCTACTTAGTACGAATAGGGGCACTGAGGTGAAATTATATGACCAACCGATGAATGTCAGGAAAACAGAGGGACGGAGAAAATTTGGAATTTATAAGTCAGTGAGTTTTATCTGAAGATCATTAGATTTGTGACATGAGAAAAAGATTGAATTGCGAAATCGGTACTGGACATCTGAATATCGAAGTTCGATTCTACTGATCTGTGTGATACAAGTTGAAACAAGTATTAAGCTATTGATGAATTCCTTTGGTAACAGATTCCTTTGGTAACAGTTCTTTGGTAACAGTTTCATTTACACAGAATAATGTACAATTATTCTGTGTCACAATATGCTGCACATGGGGTGTTTGTGAATACCCCGTAAAGAGCTCATATGAAATACCAACGCGAAATCCGTAAAACTGCAGCTTGGGTCTCTAAAGTTTTGGGGAACGCCACATCACTGTTTATCATGCTACACGAAGTTATATGTGTTCCTTTACCACCACTTCTTTACGGGGTCGTGATAACGCCTAGAAGATGATATTTAAGTAGGCATCCATGGATCTCGATTTCATGGCTTTTAAAGGAAGGCTTCTAGAGGGTTCTTGACTGCAGGGAGAAGTAAATTTCCTTCGACGAAGAGACCAAAATGTAATTTACACCCAACAATCTGTAACATAAAGTTCTTTCTGTGTAATGGAGAAACGGCAAAATCGAAAAAAATTGCAGCATTTCCTGCCAGGAATGTTGTAGGGCCAGACATATCAATTCGTAGATAATACCTTTTGTTTCCAGCCGTATAGCGAGCTACCGCCTCGCCCTTACTATACGATCTGGCTATCAAGGCGGCTGAAGGCGTCCTTGTGTAGTAGAATAATTACCTCGACAAAACTCAGTCCAGTACACGGAAATAAAAAAACAGCAAGATTTTATTATTCCGATAACATTTGCTGCACGAGTTTCCGATGGCTTCCCGCTCAGGGTGCCCGGGGTGACCACGTGCTACTTTTTTACAATTTTTTCCGCGATACTCGGTGGACGAAGGAATCCTCCTCCCCGTTCACCACGCTGTAGTTCTGCGATACCCGCAGCCCTTCCGTCAAAAAACCGGTGTCCAAACTTGGACCCTCTCTCCTTGACGACCGAAGCTCAATTGTCTCACTAAATTCGCTAGGCACTTCCGGTCCTCTCCCACGCATGCGCAAGAAAAACTTGTTACCCCGGTCAGCACGTGAAATACCTTAACTCAGGAATGTCGTCGGATACTCGCAGGCGATTGCAACCTTGCACGTATACAAAAGTGGTATGACAACTTGTTTAACAGAAGCACTCAAGCAGCCGACTCCTCAAGGTCAGGTGCTCCAGGCGTTCATGCACCACTCCCTTGATCCTCACATAGGATTAAAATTGCTTCATGTGGTGATGAGTGTCAGCTCTTAGTTGAAACAACAAAATGGCGGAATGAAACGTCCGTCCGCACGTGTTTATCACAACATTAAAATTAAATGAATTAAGAACTTATAGCTTGATTCCGGGCGACCCTTACAGGCCCCCACTAAATGAACGAGAGATACGGTCTTTTGCCGTATTCTCGAGTATTTCCACTTGCTTGCGGATCTTGGGTGACACAACATAATACATTTGATTACTTTTCGCTTGTTTTGTCGCACGTTATGTAACATATAAAATTGTACCACCATGAGACCTTCTGAGGATCTCCACCTGTGCCGTGGTACATTCTCGCCATGGCGCTGCACTACTCTATAAAACTGAGTTTTCACAACGCATCGGCGTGTGGGATTAGTTTGCTGGCGACATGAGATTAATTGCGTACTTCCCCATTGATGTCTCTCCCACTTCTCCCGAAAATATTTTATCGAACGGCTCACCAGCTCCTGTAACTCCCTAAGCTGCTCCTTAGTTATCCTCTCCTTGTCTATCCTAATTTCTTCATATTCTTTTTCTTCCTCCGTGTTTCTCACTGGTGCCTCCTTAATTTCGCCGAACCTCTCATCAGACTCAAAAGTCACTCCAACTACAGTGATCCGGCGCTTAAACTCTCTTAGCTTCCCCACATGTACTTGCCGAAGCTGCCCGCTTCCTAGTTCATCTACAAAGCTATTTAGCCACCGTTTCTCAGTTGTGTGCACTGGGCCGGTCCAGCTAGCATACACCTTGTTCTTGGAGTCCGGAATCATGGCTATCATCTGAAAGGATCTCTGTCGCAGCCGACGGTTATAATACGACGTATACCGTCGCTTCTGTTCCTGCGCCACCTCTTCCACTTACTGAGCCGCCTTTTTCATGCGCTCCTTCATTTACTGCAGGTACTGCTCCGCAGATACTGATATGCCAACAGGTAGCCTACATTCCCCCGCCCAATTTTTCTTCAGAATGGCGAGCGGTCCAATGGGCTCTCGCCCGTATAGCAACTGAAACAGGGCCGCGCCCGTTGTAACATTGGGAACCTCTCTATAGGCCCATAATAAATATGGCAAAGCCTTATGCCGCTGCCAAGGCTCCTCCCTTATCACATGATGAAGCATTCCTTTCAAAACTCTGTTGAATCGCTCGACAAGGCCGTTCGATTCGGGAATTTCCTGGACGGAGAACCTAGGAGTCGACCCTAGACGCCTTAGTTGTCAACCCCGTCACAAAATTTGTGCCCCGGTTCATCGCTATTACCTCCGGAATCGCTGTGCGCGGAAAAAATTCCAGTAGTGTGTCGCACGTACTGCGGGCATTCAATGAAGTCAGACTAACGGTTTCACGCCAACTAGTATGCTGATCTACTATCACTAATATCCACCGGTGACCCTTGCTCGACGGTGGTTCAATCGGTCCGATTAAGTCCACATTAACGACTTGAAATGGTCTGGGGGTTTCCTAACTGGCTCGATCGCAACCCTGTCTGCCCTCGTGATGGGACGTCTTAACTGACACGCTTCCCATACATCACAATATCTACGCACATCTTTCTTCAAGGTAGGCCAATAGAAAAAATATCTGATCCGCTGTAGGGTCTTCTTGTCGCTCAAATGCGCGGCAAAAACCGAATCGCGTGCCAGCTTTAACACTTGCGCCCTCCGCTATTCAGGAACTACCAACTGTAACGTAACCTGTCCCAACACTTGCTCCTGATGATACAACATTCCATCCATATAGAGATAACCTCCTCTGCCATTTTCCGCCTCATTTCTAGTGGCTGCTAACGTCACACACCTCTTTTGTTGCTCTGTAAAAGAGCGTCTATCTGAACTCTCCTGAGCTTCACTCGTATCCAAATCAGTAACGCTATCTCCTGTTCCTTCGCTAACTGTCGATGCCTCCCCTGATTGGTCGGTCTGCTGTTGCCCTCGCTGATTTTCCTCGCCGCCTCCAGCATTGAGCGCTTATAACCTGGGGCTATTTTGCTCTTCAAGCCACGCTCCACCAACTGAGGTAAAGGGTGATAAACTGCAGAATTGATTTCTAAATTAGTTACTTCAAGCTCAATAAATACCCTTATGTAAATCAACTGGATACAGCGGGGCGTTTAAAATAATGTAGAACATAAGTAAATATGGTATATATAGTAAAGCCATGCTGTGTACTTAATTTTATTGATAATTTCAACGACGGTATTTCTATGTCAAAATGACAAGTGCTGCCATCCAGCACCGCAAAATATCATTGGAATAAGTTATGCATTAATGTAAATCTTACTTGCAGGATTTGTGCACATGTACTCTTACTACCAAAGGATCGATGTCTCTGCTTATACTGGTTACAAAAAGGAATAAATACAGAAAGTAACGAATATACAAATACACGAGTAATTGTAAATAATTAATTTGAAGTTGAAGATGATTTTAACAACATAGCTTAGGAAAAGGTGGAAAAGGTTTTGCAAAAGAGGTACATATCAACACAAACCAATTTAAAATACATAATATTAATAATACATTTTACCAATAATAAGCTGAAATCTGATCTGATCATATGTAGAGGATTTTGTCTGACTCCAGGTCTTAAACAAACCTTAGAAATATGAAGCTAGGAGATTTGGGCTAGAGTGCCCAATAGGAAAGTAACACGAAAACGAAGTAGAAAAGGGGGATCATGACAAGGGTAAACCACTTTCGCTAATTCTTGAGATTCTAGGCGGAAACGAAATGGTGAAAAATACAGTCCTAAAGTGTAGAGTATCATTTGAAATTATTTCAGCAAATGTCTGTGTTTGGGAGCATGACGTGTAGGAATGTTTTAGAAGCTTGCTGATAAAACGCATATCATAATCTTCAGGGGGAAATTTAATTGTTTTACTCATACAAGTGTATTAATCTGTCTATCCGGCAGCTTTCGAAAAGACAGTAATGGAAAAAGGAAACTGAAGCTGCTTAGTCTAGGTTGAAGTGAATTGCAATTCGTTTTAGCGTGGAATTTTTCTCAACAGAAAGCAGCACCAGAAAGGTTAATATATCTTTCTAGGTCCCCAGTTTTTGAGATATTCAAGACAAAACAGTAATCCAAAGTGATGCAATACAAAAGCATGATTTTGTCCCACGCATATGTAATAATGCGAGAGAAGTATTATTATATAATGATTTTTTTTTAGGCCAAACCATAAATTTTCAGGATTTTTGTGTTTTGTACGCGAAAAGGCAAATAATTCTCATAACCACAAACTTAGTTAATGCATCTAAATCAACGGGTCTATTCTTTTCCAGAATAACATCTTACTAAGCCATAAGGTGTACCCATACTCCATTTTGGTAATCAATTTTCACAGCAACACACAAGAAATGTAGCCATTCAGAAATGTAAGGTTCGTAAAGGCATTTCTCCAAAGCCAACATTTCAATAGGTAATGAAAGTGTTGTACGCAATTACTCAATTCCTCTGATACTCTAGAGAGTGTAGCATTTATTTCTTACGAAACTTTCAATGCATTTAAGTGATTATCTTTACTTGTGCATTGTATAACACTATTTCAATCGCAAGCTTTACATTTCCTAGCTTGTCCTAAAACCTAGAAAATCATTTATTCAATGCTAAATTCGTTTGGCAAGGAAAAATTATTTAAAATTATTGAATTCTCAACCTTACTGGATTTTTTCCTTAATCAAATAGATTTAATTAAATATTATTATATATTTAAAAAAGAAATTGCGTTTCATATTTTTAATAATTTCAGATAATTTAGAAAAAAATCAAAAAATGAAGTGAGAAAAAGTTGGTAATTCATATTTCCTTCAAACGGTTTTGTGTATTGTAAAGTAATACTATTCTAAACAGTGTGGATACAATTTTTGAATTTTGCATGAATGGAAATCTACAGTGATTTTCATTCGAGAATCGTTTAAAGTGAATGTACATTTTGATGTCAAATTTCGGTTCTGAAAACATTTGACTCTTATTCTCTAAACTTTCTACTTGTATTACGTACTTCACGGATCAGTTCATGTACCAGAACAGGCAGGAAAGGGCTGGTAAACGAACTGACGAAGGAAAAAAGCTTCTCAACAAAGTGAAGAACCCGGAGGAGAACAGCATGCTGAAATTCTTTTCAGAAAAGGAATTTGAACAGTACCAGAAGTGCAATAGGAGAAATGAGAAGCGGTCCTGAAAGAAACTTGATGACGTGGCCAGAGTCGTGCACACAAAATTTCGTTCCACCGTCTTGACCCTCAGGGCCATCTCCAGCGTGGGAGATGACATTCCCCTCACTTCTTTGAGAAGGGTTTAAGGGTCAACGCTGACGAATACATTTAAGGTGCTGAGAGATGTAGTGAAGCACTCGATGGAAACCCATTGTTCAAATGAAGCTTTAATCTTCCAACAAGACCCTGCCGCAGCCACAAGGCCTTAGCGACTCAGAAATGTCTTAAACAGAACGTGTCCTGCCACTTGTCTTCAGATGTTCGGCTTCCTTAGCTTCCCCGACTTGAATTACTTTGATTACTATCTTATGTGGGGCGTAGCTGAAAGAGAGATCAACACGAATCCCCATAACACTCTTCATTAAGTCAAGTACGCCATTGCCAATGGCAGGACCTACACATAAAGCTCAGGTTGCTATGTCCTCGAACCCGATCCGCTTAAGGATCGAGACCGTCATTTCCGCCGAAAGGGGTTTCATTGAATAATGATGATGTGTGTTTGTTCAACATATATTGCCCAATCTTCCGCTTCAATAAAACGTATATTCATACTTCAATTAAATGTTTTGTTATATACATAAATTATACACATTCACCATGACAACCCTGAAACTAACGGATAAACTGCACTCTTCTGCCTGATCGCAATATCGTCTGTTCATGCTTTCGACAGAAATAGGTTACCCTAAGTTGGTTCATCTTAAGGAAGAGATTTTAACATTTGCAACAAAAGCGTTCTTTGATTCCTAAATCAATCAATTTATATTTTCATACAATGTGAAAAAGAGATACCTAAGAGAATGTTAGCTGTCGCGCTTTATTGCTTCCCCTCTGTCCCGCAAGAAAAATTCTACATCAAGCGTGCGTTTCTCCTCGCGTATAATAATAAAAGTAACGTAAGATGCTCAGGAAAAGAGATAAACTCACATTAAAAAATATTTAAATAATTATCGTTTGTCATGAACTCAACGGGATCGTAATGCTTGCCAAATTCTGTGCTGTTTAGTGTGAGGAATTCGGTAGATTCTATTTATTTTCCTTGAAATGAGACTCACTTGGATCCCTTTCGTGAACTGAAGAATCTGGATCTTTGGTTCATGATGGCAAATAAGGTGTAATAAAGTGTTGGTAATAGGGCGATGAATCAGGGAAATAAGGAGCATGTGGCAAAACAATGATTTTTTGATGAGTGAAGAACTGTTGGGCTCACATCCCAGTGTGTGGTCTTGCGTTATCATGGAGAAGAAACAATATCCGGATTCCTTTAACAGGGAACTACGGCTAGGAATACTGCTGCGCAAACGTCGTAATACTTGCGTGTAGTGTTCTTGATTTACCGTTTAACCCACTGATACGAGTTGCCTCTGGACAATACCTTTCAAACTGAAGACCTGTAATCATAGCATCGCCTTTGTCTTTGATAGTTTGATGCTGATCCACCGAGATTTCGAATCATCATCAAAGGATTCCGCCCGTAACAAAACAGTGCATACCATTCTAAAATTCTGCTGAGGGACAATGCTGTGTCTCCATATGCTTCTTTCAACAGTCTGCATATTTTAGTACCTGATTTACCAGGTTTCCAACAAAAACGAATGTCTCTCTAATCCTTAATGGCTAAAATGAAATGGGACGAGAACTCTTCCTATGATTCATTTAATGTTTGCCGGTATCGGTATAAGCCAGTTTCCAGCTGTTCGCTTATTGCCCAAGGACTGCTGCCTTAGGTAATCACGTGATATTTTTTCCACTATCGTCACATCAGTTATACCGTCAGTCCTGGAAATTATCGGACGAAGGCAACTACTTTCTCCAGGTAAATATATTACCGGATGGATAAATTACGTTTTAGTTAAATCTATGAAACTTTTCAACAAATAAAATTCATTATTCCTTTTTCCACATTTTCATAAATTCTAGCCTCGGTCAGAATACTCCATTCACACCTAATTTGTAATTTGGCCTAAATACCACATACGCAGTAACATTTTTAATATTTTTCCCAAGCTTTCGATATAAGAATTTTAAACAATATAATGATGTACATTTAAAAATGGAAGGTATGTAAAATTCTTTCAAAAGATCTGTGTTCAAAATTGTGCATCAATATCCAGACATTTCAGACAACTTCCAACTTTCTATTTTACACCAAGTTTCATATTCAGATTTAACATTTTTTTATATATACACTGCCGGACAATTGCTAAGGACGGACGACAACAGCAACGATAGCAAGCATAAAATGGAAGGCAGGAAAATGTGGAAATTAGCATAAGTGCGGGATATAGTAAGACGTGTTGTGCGTATGCAAATTTTGGATTGCCGAACTTGTTCGTGACGTCATAGCGCTGATAAGAGATATAAAGGATTTGACGCGTATTGACCGTTGTTGTTCAAACGCAAAGTTGAAAGGGAAAGAATCAATTGACGAACTTGCAATTTTCAGTATGTCTTCCCGACATCACCTAAGATGATTTTACGCGTGACCGTATTATTGGCAAGATTGAAGAAGGGCGAAAAATAACAGATGTTGCCAGGGAGTTCGACGTCAGCCACAGTGTTGTTTCAAGGCTTTGGAAATCATTTCAAACAAATGGAGAGTGTAGCAAACGTCACGGGGGAGGTCGTGTTCGCAGTACGACACCTTCAGAAGATCGGTACATAGTGCTATCAACAAAAAGACGCCGGCGCAGCACAGCTAGTGAGGTAGCAAAGCAGTTTATGGCTGCTACTGGCAAGCGGATCTCCCGAAAAACTGCCGCCAGACGTTTGCATGAAGGAGGACTATACGCCCGCCGTCCTGTTATGTGCATCCCATTGTCCAGACGTCACCGTACCGCCCGTTTGCAATGGTGCCATCAACATCGCAATTGAACTGATAATGACTGGTCTGCTGTCCTCTTCTCAGATGAGAGTAGATACAGTCTATCGTCTGATTGTCGACGACAACTGATCTGGCGTGATAGTGGTACTGCATATTGTCCAGCAAACATACAGGAAAGGGACCGATATCCGACATGTAGTGTCATGGTATGGGCTGGCATCAAGATCAATGGCCGTACGTCCCTCTATGTGCTTCCAACAGGTACTATGACTGGCCAACGATACATTAATGATGTTCTGCCACCTCATGTTCGCATATTCCGTGGTGCTGTCGGTGATAGATTCATTTTCATGGACGACAACGCAACATGTCATCAAACAGTCGCTGTCCAGGAGTGTCTTGAGAGCAAGGATATTCAACGCCTCGTATGTCCAGCACGTTCTCCAGATCTGAATCCCATTGAAAATGTGTGGGATCCTTTGGGGAGGAGTCTTGCTGGTCGCCAATGCCCTCCAATAAACAAGGACACCCTCATCCGTGCACTGACAGAGGAATGGGATAAATTACCCCAACAGCTGCTTGATAATGTTGTGCAAAGCATGACACGACGTGTGGAATCTTGCATCGCCCTCCATGGTGGCCATATCCTGTATTGACATCTTACGCCGGAACGCCTGCGGTCGGTAATTGCATTTTTTTCACGTTTACGTATTCTGCACAAAATGGCCTGTTTGTCCCTTGAACACGTTCCAAAGCCTTCTGGATTTCAGAGCACGATAAATTGTCTTTCTTGTAATGTCCTGGCATTCTGACATTATTTTATTTCACTTGGCATCCAACCACACTTACTTTTTTATGCGCTATATAACCGTTTATGATCCGTCCTTAGCAATTGTCCAGCAGTGTATTTTTGCCTTTTATGCTCCTGTAAAGAAGCATAATTTTGAAATCTTGAGTTGTTCTCACATTACGGAGATAACATCTGAGACAGATATTCGTGTTTGCAGTTTAGTGAATAAGTATTTGTTAAAAAAATGTGAAAATACTACATTCCAAACTGCATAAGTACATGAAAAATTTTAAGTACATAAAACATTTGTCTACAAAAAAATGTTAAAATAAGGTGTGCGTTAGCTGAAACCAAAATGTGCTGAAACTGTTTTTTATAATAAATTATTAACGGATTGTTCAAATTTTTTTTCGTGCAATTTTTGATCACAAAACACTATTACACAAACAAACGCACTCTTGCATGAATAATCTGGTATATTGGAACTTAGAAGTTATTTACTAATTATATTTTATGTAGCTTCGAATTAGATCGGCTGTTTATTTCAAAAACATTTAACAGAAATTGAAATGTGTTTAAAGAAAAAAGCGAGGGTCTCATTATAAGTTTATGGACATTGGAATAGGTTTACAATCACGTGTATTGTACATAGATACACTCTAATATCAGAGAAAGGGAGAGATTCGTTATCCAATTAGCTATCATCGAATTTTAAAATATATTTTAACTAAAATTTAAATAGCTTGCACTTTGTCACATCCATCTATCCGAAATATTTGAGTTAAAAACCAGCTTTATCTCAGCTGAGTAGCTATAAGCGATGCATTAGCATTAGCAGTACTTTTAGCATTTTTTAGTTACTTCTGTATGCTTTGGACATTGGTAATGACGGTAGCTTATTTTAAACATGCAATAAATATGATTAAGAGGAATATTTTCTTTTATTATAAATGAACATGGACGTGGCCATTTACTTGGTTAACAAAGAAATCCCAACACACGGCACTAAAACATTAGATTCAAATGAAATAATCTTTTTTCTAAATTTGTCTATAGAACTCTGCCTATACTCGTACAGTATTTCCCAATAGAGTTTTTCAGTTCTTATGCCGTACACAAAGTATATAAATATCCAATATCATAAATATTGGACTCCTTATAAGAAGAACGTTTCACACTAAAAAAATAAGAACTTCTCGTAAAGAAATAAATTAATACTACTTGCCCGTAATAAGAATAAGTTCGATTTGTCCTTTCATTCTGCTTCAGTTTGCTTTCATGGTCCTCATTAACCCATGATATATAAAACCATATACAATTAGTTTTTTTTTCATGTTTAAATATCTAATTAATAAGTTTCAGTAACTTTATTCTCCTGGCGCTAAAGCGTTTTTTAATTTGAGAAAGAAAAGCGAGGAATCGGATTTCCAAGACGATTTTTAAATAATAGCTCATTGGAATATATTCCATTCAATGAACGTTGTGAGTTTGATATCAAATTATTTTCATTGCTAATGAAATTTGCTGATTTCACTAATATATGTAACACCAAAAATATAAATTTGGTTAATTAACTGTATTATCATACATGATGCTTAAAATGCACAGCAAATCTTTCAGAAAATGGGTTACATTAAAAAAATTTTTGAGATCTTTGTATTGTTGAAGGCTTTCATTTTTGCAAGAATTAAAGCTTTAAGTGCAGTAGGTATGCTAATTGAAGAAGCAGTTTTTGCGCTAATGTAAGGGACGATTTATCTCAGAAAAGCAGAATTTTTCTCAAACGTTAAATTGCCTGTCCTCCAAATTTATTCTTCGCAGTAATATTCTTGCCCACCAGTAGCGTTATACGATCATATATATAATTTTTTACTGTACAGAGCCTCTTGTAAGTTACCTCAGAATTTTTAACATTTCTGAATGATGTCAAAGAACTACGCATGGAGTATTCACATGAATCATGCTCTTAAATTCTCTAAATGCTTAAAAGGGAAACATCTACAGTGGGCACTAATATCAGATTCTGTGCACATTTGTTTTTATCATCCATTTAGCTATTAAGCACAATACAATGGCAACTAAAATATTTTTTAACGCAATATAAATCATCCTGCGAATAATGATATAAATGTTAAAACATTGTACATTTCGTATTTTTTTCAAAGAGCATGATTTTATTTACATTTTCTTTTCTAGATGGAGATGTACTGTTCACCTTTATAAAGAAACAATCGTAAATCACAATACTGATCATCAACATCCCTTTCAAGGCTTCCTGAAATTTGGTTGAATATATGATTAACTTCAAGGAAGTTATACGATGTTTGTTTTCTAATTAAAAATGTCATTTCTTCAGTCAGTAGTAGCTGTCCGTGTAGAGTCCGTAAAGTCATCAGAAAGCTGATGACTTTACGGACTCTACACGGACAGCTACTACTGACTCGACAGTGACTAATGGGCATTTATTAAAGTAAGTAGATGTTGAATGTGTTGCAGTAGGAAATTTCCAGAAAGGCGCACGGCACCTCGGTTGATGCAATGAATGAAGAGACGACATTAAGCCTAAAGGGTGTTTCTTGTGTCTCACCCTGCCCCGTCACCAAAGAATGTCGCATTACGAATGCCTGACCGACTTTGAGCGCGGAAAAATTGTTCCCATGAGAGAAGCTGGAAATTCATCCCGCAAAACGGCCATTCTTAGGGTACCAAGGTGTACTACGGGGACGCGGACGTGACTTCAGTGGAAAGATGAGGCCCGCATACATTAAAATCTGGGAAATGGAACTAAATATCGCACGACTGCACGCGATGTACGATACCCCTGTGACATGACAGTGATCGATCGCACAGCGGTATCCAAAGTGTTAGGGCAGCAGGGATTATTCCATTCACTCAATACACCGCGAGACGGGCTCTTTTCTTTGCGCTCAGAAAAGCTGGCGAAATTAAAGATGTACCACTGTCTGTAGACCTTAGAGATGCTCACCGTTGTCCTTTAAAACAGAGCAGAAACCTAAGATCCATTTTCTGTATTCTCAATGTGAACAAGGTCATATAATTTTATTATTATACATAATTTCCGCTGTATAATGAAACCAATTTACCGAAAATAATTGAAAATACAAAAAACATCCCAGTATTGCTATTTGGGGTGGCATTTTTCAATTAGGTGAGATAATTCGCGCAAGGTGCTGATTCCTTTCCTTTCACTTTTTTCGGCTTAAATTGCAGCACCTTCATACACATATTGCCGCATTTATCGTTTTGCATAGAATTTGTTTATTCTGGGATTTCATTTCTAGCCTGCAGAATCAGCATGAATTTAACAAAGGTTCTGGGATACTTGAAAAATGTGCTTGTTCATGTAGCATTATTTCCCTTATGAAATCGTATGCGATGCAGGTAACGTAAAATTAATCATAAGGTTATCTTATCACGGACAATTTTTTTGCCCGAATCTTAACAGCATACAGAAGGAATGAAGTTGTCCGTACTTTCTCAATACTTCAATTCCACCGAATATCAATGGGTTAAAAAAGCGAGGCGTATTCTTATTTCCTTTGCTCACTACCGAAGCATCGAACTCATCACAATGTCTTTTATCTCCAGGTAGATGTTTTTCAGAAATGAATAGTGCTAGTTTAGCACAGCATCTTTCAGACATACGTTTCACAATTCTGATGCAATTGTATTGCTCCATACTTCTCCAGTATATACATAATTCCACAATTGCATAACTTGCGCCATAAATTGTTTGTTCACGTTATCATGCACAACAAATTTCGTACATCGCATTTCATTTTCGAAAGCAATGTAAATGAAAAGTTTGAAACCTTATTCATCTGGCACAAGTTCTAACCAAGAGAATATTCTTTCCCTTTTGTGTCATTTCTCCATAGACTATTAAGCGTAAATACGTCGAAATTAACATATTGAGATGAAAAATCAAAAGAAAATTCATAAAGCTTCGTTTAAAATCATACATTCCTTATAAAAGAAGAATTTATAAAACTTCGCACATTGCAGGAAGTTCATCGTGGTGTAAATTGTAAAGTAAATTATTCGTCTCTCCAAATAATTAACAACAGATTGATACTTTCCAAATCCAATTTACTTCAGAATAAAAATAAGAATCATGATATTTAACTACTGAAAAAAAATGGCATCAGCAAACATTTGTGAATTTCATTAGCTCTGCGTAAGGCGATTTTAAAGGAGTACCAACTTACGTATTTTGTGAAAAAGGAAACATTCAGATAAACCTCGCAGTTTATTACTTTAAATTTGATTTATTTATAATTTAAATAGCATTCTTTAATAACCTTATTTTGTTTTTTTACTGTAAAGTTGTTTTTTTTTTGAGGTTTAACGACCACCGTGAGCAACTCAATGGGCTATAAGCAGTCGCCCCTCCCTAATTTAGGGTCACTGGTTCCAGGGAAGGGAGAGAGCCAGTGCCGTAAGACAAACACAACATCCATGCCTCACCGGGATTCGAACCCGAACCCCTCTCGGACGAATGATCAGAGGCCATTGCCTTAGACCACTGCGCCACCAGGGCGGCATAAAGTATTTTAAAACACCACACCTTATAGTGAAGTATACCTGTGAAATTGACTAGAATTTTTGGGCAAAAAGATAGAAATCTAGTAACGTAGGTACTAAAGTTCCGGGAACAACTACTTCGGAGCATAGAAAGCTTATTTGTTGCCATTAATACGTGCAATTTGTCTGTTGTCTGCAGAATTCGTTAACTCCGCGTTAATCCCTTCCAGTCGGTAATAAAGTTCAACGTCGTTCTCAAATACACAGATCTGAATTTTTAATATCTTCAGTTTAAGTGCGTTACATTTATTCCTTTGCTTGTTATGTACCTTTTATATAATAAACGCATAGAGACAGAAATATTCTTAAAGAAGGCTATTGAAAACGCTATTTTATGTCGTTCAAATATGGTTATTTTAAAAGGAAATCAGGAATATAAAGCGAAATCTCATTTTCATGTATCTTCGAAAGATGATCTGTGGGCGTTCTTTCAAGCTTACAGTGAAATGTTTGTGCAAAATGAGATGCACATTTTTAAGTTTTATAAACTATCAATACGGTGTTCTTGGAGAAACAGGGTTTTTCGTGTAATTATTAATATTCGCAACGCACCCTTTTTTAAATTGAGCTCGAAATCCTGATCCATTTGCACCAGTATTTGCGGTGCCGAAATCTCGACAAGGTATAGCATTTCTTGGTTTCATACATACAATTCACGATGTAGAATGTTTATGAACGTCTCATAGTCCTAATATTATAAAGGTATTCAGTCAATTGGAAATATGTACAATATCATATTTTCTCCAATATCTCTGGACGTAATTATCCACTTTGAACAATTATTTTCTCTTAGCACAGAAGTACTCATGGACAATTTTTCTTAATTCACAGTAACACAACTTCGCTGTAAAAGCTGTGTTTTCGTTTCAATATATTTGCAGATGTACCTGCTGACCTGAAATCCCGATTGCAGTTTTGGAATCATAACACCTGTTTCGTTTAATATGAAAGGAACGTTTTCATTGTCTAAATTACCAATAGGATATTCAGTGAATAACAAAATTATGAATCGCTTGATGTCCTCCTTCCTACGACAAGCTATCGTGTCTGAATTGCACGAATCTTCTGATATACACCTATTTGTGAAACTTTAGCGTGTAAAACAAAATTCCATTTAAGAGAAAAATATGTATATTTCGCGTAAAAGTATTCCAGTTGGTAGCATTTTCTTCCTCAATATCATATTAAATGTGTGCAGATGTATTGCTCCTTTCTTACCGCAGGTGCTGCAGCGGTTTAATATAACCATAGAAATATCATAAAATATTTGAGCAAATTTGTAAAGTTTGCTTCCGAGTCAATTACGCTGTTGTGTCTCTTCTTGTGCAATATCGATTGTACAGTATCCTTTTTAAAATGAAGAAAGAAAAATCGTAAGCGGGAGTATGGAGTAAATGAAACTTCCCTTTCGGTTGTTCTACACACTGAAGGAAATGTATTCTTAAACGTTTTACAATACCACGTGATTACTTCAGAAGATTCATGATGAGAAATTGTAATATAAATCCCTTTCACAATCACTTGTATTCCTAAGGCTCTTCTTTGGAAAAGTAGGCGATAAAATGCTTGCTGCTATTCCTATTTTCCTTTTCTTATTTTGCGGTACTGGCACTGTACCACAACCAAACATTTTGCAGGATTTCGAAAATGCGCAACTGAAATTTCGTAGAGTTCTAATTTTGCCATAACTCAGCAAAAGTGTTTGAAGTTTCATTTGCTAGAACTTATAGCTTACAATTCGCTGTATCGAGAGATACATTTTCAGTATAAATAGATCTATAACTTGAGGACCGAAAATCCATTATAGTTAAGGTCAAAATTGGGAAAAAATAATTTTAAAAGAAAGTAATCAAGTTTTTTTTCACAGCAGTTTTCATGACCTCTCTTCGATCAAACAAATCTTTGCATTGACGTGTTTTTATGATTCCACATGTGGAGTTCAGTTTTTTAAGCGAAAAAGGAAATATTTCAAGATGGTTTTAGAGGAGAGCCTAATACTTGCAGTTATAGCGAAAACAGTTCAATGATTTTGATTTTAGATTCAATACAAATACACCACCTGCAATTTCATGGAAATACAATATTTGGTATTTGCGTTGCTATGACTGTTTATTTTACCGTTAAATGTCATTTTTTCAATTTATATAACAGATTTCAATGTTTTTCAGCGAATCGAAATTCGCTTTCAATAAACTATGTTTACTGTGTTTTCTCTTCAAATTCGTATTGATTCATTTATTAAAGTTAATTTATATTTTGAAAAACTTACTGAACGATATTTCAATTCCTTAATTTTAGATTTCTTTTCCTTTTCTTAACATTTTGACATTAAATGTTTAAATATTTCGAAATGAATTTAAAAATATTTTGAGTAATATTATTCTCTACTAGGTTTTCAGTACATGGAACTTTTGAGTTATAGGATAATTCAGGACATTGACTGCTTAATATTATCCATAAAAACAGTTTTAACTCTGGGAAAAGTAAGACACAATTAATTTTTCTGTAGTGGAACACTTCTTTAACATAATCAGCTTTTTATTGGAAGTTTAAGAAGCACATCAAGCAACTCAGCAACTCTTTAAGCAGTCGTCCGACCCTAATTTGCGGCATTCTTCTAGGGAAGGGAAGGGCGTAAGGCAAACACAACATCCATGCTTTACCGTGATGCGGACCCGGACCCAGCTGGGAGGAATGATCAGAAGCCAACTCTTAGAACACTGCATCACCGGGGAGGTGTTTGTTATACAATAAGAGTATGACCGATTTTATGTTCTGTACTCTGTTCGGATTTGCTAGCTCTGAGTACCCAAGTAGTAAAAGCCATCGACTTTCAACCTGCTGGCTGCGATTTCGAAATATGGGAATGTACAACCCAAAACAACCACCTTGCCTTGGAGGGCAGGCTAACCGGACGGTCTGTGGTTATGAAAAAAGAAATGTAAATGCATGAAAGGCATCAGCTGTTGTACATAGTGTGGGGCACAGTAGCCTGGCTCCAGCCGAGAAAATACCAGGGAGAGTAAATAATGAAAGAAGTAAAGGTGACCTACACAATTGTAAGTAAGAACGCCGTGTATTGTAATTCGGGACACGCTATTATAAGAGAAATGAAAAGTGCATATACAATAGTACAATAATCGCCTTAAAATAGAGTGTAGATGCTTTTAAGAAAACCTGTTAGTTAGATTTCAATATGAACACAGTCCTTTGCCAATCCCAACTGTATTTCCTAGGTTACTGTTACATATACGATTTGTAAACGGACCCCTTAAGGTTCCCAGCTTAAACGAACAACAGAATGAAGATCTGCCATCACGGTTTGTTTTCATCGCCGCGGGAGACTTTGCTGCATTTCACGGTGGATTTCAAATTTGCTTGTATTTGAAACTTAACTCTTCCTTGATCCCTACTACCGTGCAAATGATTATCCTATAATAATTGGCCAACTACAATAATGTCGCGTGATCGGAGACTCGCACAACTGAAGGTCCATAACAAGTTCCCTCTCAACAAAATAGCTTATCACAAGAGGTATAACTGGAGTTTTGTTTTTTTAAATCACACTTAATTTAATGTGTAAATAGCAACCCTCTGAAAATGTATATTTCCAAGATATTAGGTACATCAAAAGTTCCGGATTTTGAAGATATATGACAAGCTGTTAAATAGCTCCTCATAACGATGCCTACAATCCAAAAATGTTACGTTTATAAAGCTGAATAACGTTTTGTACGAACCTTATTTAAAACAATTTTTCATTTCTAAAATAGATGTGTTAATAAATATTAATGTCCTCCTACCCTTTAACCAGTTGTATTTTTGCAATACCGCACTTAAAGCGCAAGTACTGTAATTGTTGAAAAAGTATACAGAAAATCAAATTCCGAGATTCAACGTTTGGGTATCAAAATTATGCATTTGTGTCATCCATGGTATGTTACTTTTGAAATTCTTCTCTATTGTCTGTATGCATAAAAATAAGACGTATGATCTATTCAAACCAACAGGCTCAAAATAATCGACACACACTGCACGTAGCTTTTGTCTTCTTATTTTTATGTATATTTCAAAAATGAAAATCGATATGATTTACAATTTTGTTCTATTTTTGCAGAATTCGTGCAAATATTCCTACATAAATCTGGAAAATACCATCATTTGCACCCTAGGACTTGGCGTTTTTAGGAAACAAAAATGGAAATCTCAATACTATCCGAAAGATAACTGAAGAATGATATTACGGTGTTCAGATTTTTCTTGCAAATGGCCAGAGTGTTAGGTAGATTCTCAGCGACGTGAGAGTCAGAGTCCCGGTGACACCCGTGAGATAACCTTGAAAAATAGGTTCTCCTTATTTCCAGAACTACTGACCATACCGATTGTACCCACGTACATAATAACTAAAGTATGAAATAAAAATTTTGCTTTTGCATTCAAGACTGTGAAGGCATTAGGTCAAAATTAATTTCCAGTGGAATTCATTTCTGATATACACTGAAGAGCAATTGAATTAGAGATACCTGTCTAGTAACGTGTAGCACCAGTTTTCGGCCTGATAACGGCGGCGATTCGTCTCGGCATGGACTCGAAAAGACACCGGAAGCATTGGGAAGCCATTCGGATCCAAAACCCTTGAACAAGCTCCCACAGTTCACAAAGATTTGATGGAGGGGTCAGCGCCTCGAACATCTCTGTCGATGTCATCCACTATGTGCTCGATGGGATTAAGGTCAGGTGACCTAGCTGGCCAAGGAAGCGAGGTCATGTCGGTGGAGTGTTCATCCAACCATTCGGATACAATTCGGGAGCTGCATTGTCGTGTTGCCGGATGAGGTCCGCAGTGGGATGTTGAAGACGCACAAACGGGAGAAAATGGTCGTCCAGGATAACCCGTTAACGTTGATCTGTGAGGGACGATGTCACACGTACCGGGTGACCCATTTCAGTCCACGTAAACAGTCCCCAGACGAGAATGCCAAACCCACCAACTTGAGGAGTACCCTTCTGGCAAGAAGGATAAATCGCTTCATGTGGTTTCCACCGTACTCGTATCCTGTCATCCGCATGTACCAACGTGAATCTTGACTCATCAGTACAGGCAACATTTCTCCACATGTCTAAGGTGCAATGGCGATGTTCCCGCGCCCATGCTAATCTTTGCACCCTGTGATGTGCGGTCAGCAGTGGTACCCTCGTGGGACGATGGCTTCTGTATACCCCATAGCGAGGAGATGGTTCTGGATGGTGTGGCTGCTTACACGTTTTTGTGCACCAGCGTTAAATTGCAGAGTGATTTCTTGCACTGTGGCCCGTCTATGCGCTGTTAAAATGTGAACAAGCCAACGATGACCCCGCTCATCCACACGCTGTTGTCCACGGCAGTTGGCCATTGCAGGGATGGTTTTACCGGATTCGATGTACTCATGGTGCAGCCGGGACACAGTGGCTCGTGAAAATCCCAGTGCCTGCACGACTTCCGAGGTAGAGTGGCCCATTCTTCGGGCCCCGACACTTTGCCCACGATCAAATGCGCTTAGATCCGTCGTCGTAGCCATACTGCGTCCGACTCTTACTGATTCCCGTCGCATCACTCCTTATATTGTCGGATCGCTGCGTACGTCATGTCGTTTCCGTTTACACGGCCGACCACAGTGCCAACTTTGCATAACGTCAGCTGTTTCCAATTCAATTGCTCTTCAAGGTATACTAATAATATAAAAGTGATAGTAATTTAGGTACTTTTTTTTTTTTTTTTTTGGAGGTTTAACGACCACCGTGAGCAACTCAATGGGCTATAAGCAGTCGCCCGTCCCTAATTTAGGGTCATTGGTTCCAGGGAAGGGAGAGAGCCAGTGCCGTAAGACAAACATAACATCCATGCCTCACCGGGATTCGAACCCGGACCCCTTACGGACGAATGATCAGAGGCCAACGCCTTAGACCACTGCGCCACCGGGGCGGCGAGGTACTTCTCATTCAACTCAATATTCATAAACGTACTAATTTTTTTGCTGAATTATCGTTATGTGCATGCATACAAGATTCCCATAGAAAATAAAATGACATCCGTAAAATGAGAGGAAGAACTCAATGTTTATTTCTTTGAAATATAATTTTATGTGTATAAGGAAACCCAAGTTTACAATAGATGAAAGGCATAAAAAATTTACAAAACTTCCACATGTATTTGTTGGAATATGAAGTTGTTGTTACTTGACAATGTGAGTTGAAATCTTTTCAGTTTGGATGTGTAACTAAATATATTTTTTCATATTTATATCTCCGTTCGTTGACAACGTTCAATTTATTCAAATAGAATATTCATCCTATCTCATTACCCATGTCATAACTATTTATTGCACATGGGACAATTGAGATGTTAATAACGTCAATTTTAACGCGAAATTCAAATATTAACTAGGAAGTTTTCTATCTCCAACAGATGTTTTCTGATGAAGTTTTTTATTAATAAGAACATACAGTGGTTGGACAGAATAATGTTAAGACTTTGGAAAAGGTTATGCGTACTAAATGGAGTGTGGGACCACGTTTGGCATTCAAAAGTTGCTGAATCCTCCTTACAATGGACGCATGAAGGTCCTGGGTGGTGGTTAGTGTGATATTACATAATTCTTCATGCAGAAATTGATCCAGGTCCTTGAGTGACGCAGGAGGTGGATAACTGAAGCTTATTCCGTTTTCCGACACAGACCGCAGTGGCTCAATGATATTTAAGTCTGGCGATTGGAGAAGCCAAGGAAGGTGTGAAAGTTCGTCCTCATGATCCTCAAACCACGATTAGATGTTCCGAGCTCTGTGAACTGGGACGGTATCATCATGATAGATGGTATCCCCTGCATGAAACAATGCCTAAGCCAATGTATGGACTTGGTCGGCAAAAATGGTTTCATATGCCCTTCCAGTTTTCCGTCCTTTCAAGGTGATTAGAAGACATGCTGAAAACCACGGTATGACTGCCCAGAGCATGGCAGAACCACCAACATGCTGAACGGTTGAGAGTAGACAGTCTGTGCTTTACGCTTCTGACGTTGTGCTCCACACGAAAACACGTACTGCGGTAGGGAGTAGTGTGAATGTGGATTCGTCCGACAACATTGTACGTCTCCATGCATCGGCAGTTCACGTTGTATGCTCCTGGCACAACTTACGTCGCTCTTGTGCATTCACACGTGTCACTAGATGTTTTGCATTAGCAGCTCTGTCATGA
This sequence comes from Macrothele yani, assembly GCA_039090855.1. Classification (NCBI taxonomy): domain Eukaryota; kingdom Metazoa; phylum Arthropoda; class Arachnida; order Araneae; family Macrothelidae; genus Macrothele; species Macrothele yani. The sequence goes on along the minus strand of CM077017.1, from coordinate 77,909,587 downwards.
ATACATTGTTTATTTTTGTTGATACTGAGGTCTGGAGATGCAGGTTGAGCTCTGCACTCATATACGATGACATGTTCGTTTTATTGCGGGTAACAATCCCGTTTAATGCTCTCTGCCTCTATCAGTCAAGTCGTTTTACGGCAGATCTTTTTTCGCACATGAGGTTTTACCACGAACACGGTATGCTATCATGACGCTAGACACAGTAGTTCTCGATACCTCCAGTACTCTGGAGACTGTTGTCACGGAAGCACCAACTTTCCAGCCATAAACAATTAGCCCGCTTTCGAAATCCGTCAGATCGCACATTTCGTCGTGATCCTGAAAGACGTTTTGCTATAAGGCAATATAAATGCACGTAAAAAGGACCTTGAGGTTCTAAACACAGCTATTACAAACAAAATGCGGTGGATATCTTTACGCATTGCGACGCATGCAGCTGCATTAAAGTCACATCTCGTAGTATTCACATTATTCTTTCAAACCGCTGTACATCAGCTATATTATAGAGGCAGAAGAAATTTCTTTCCTTGAGAGTTATCCTAGCGATATAGTCCAGCAGGAAAATTCAGGCCAGGTGTGATTCCAATTTTCTACAACCTCTTCCAAGAACGGCAGAAACAGCTTATATCCAGGCCTGCACATTTGTCGTATATGTTCCCGATAGAACTGCTCTGTGACATGGTAGCTAAGCGACTAGGTCGTCATGAGCGCCTGCGCGTTACCACAAATGACCTGTCGTCTAGCATCTAAGAAGCCTGGTAATTTATTCCCCAGAACGATATGAAAAAATATTCTATTCCATAATCCCGCCGTCATGAAGCCTTTTTTTTTTTAGCTTGAGGTGGTTTCACACTTTGCTGAGTTTTGAAGAGAAAGAACCTCGTATAGCTGAAATAATATAATCATTTATCCCCTGCAACATGAGAAATGTGTTATATTAATTTCATTTTAATAGCGCGACACTGCAGTTGGTGATGCAAGTTTCAGAAACAATAAGTAGTGAATTCTTTCTTCTGAGGCTCTTTTAAGATATATCGAACTAAACGGCTCTGTAGCCGGCAGATATATTCCGAAGTGAAAGCAAATGACAGCTGTTCATATGCATTACGTAGGACAGGTCAGTAATTATTGTATAATACCTAAATTCAACGTTCGAGAAGTAATACAACGTGTAACCATTTCTGATGTAATCTGTGTTTTCTTCTTTAATTTATACCGTAAATAACGACTGAGAATTGTGTCACAGTAAAAAACAATACATTTCACACTTACGTAGTCATACCAAGGGCCTCACGCAATGTAGAGAATGATAGTTGTGCTTAAAGATATTCATATTATCCTATCCTTAATGATGAAGGACATTAGTATAAGCATGATACTAAAACGCTAAATCAGGATGTTTTAACCAGTGGTAGGTGAGGTGTTCTCCAGTGCTACTCGTTGACTCGAGGTGAGTAGGGTACTTAAGATAATAAGAACATGATATGTAGTATATTAGGAGAAAAAGGAAGGAAAGTACAGCTCTAAATCCTTCTTTCAGTAAAAGCAAAATTAAGAGCAAAATTTAACCATGTCACGATAAATATGTTTAGGGCATAAATTGCCTGTCTCCTTATTTCATCATAAAAATCATAATAAACTGTAACTTCCTGGTTATAAAAAGTGAAGAGCAATAGTTTATATATGCAAAAGGATTATAGAGTTTTTTATCTGCGGATTGACTAACTATTTTAAGGACTGAATTGTTGAGAAATAAAAAAATGGTTGGCAAAGTAGGGTGGGAGTTTATTCTGTTATACCTGAACGTGTTGGTCTTCATTATCTAAAATACCTACCAATATTAAAAACAATTCCACTATATATAATGATGAATGAGTGCAATATCTCATAGCAATGAAACATTTCGCTTACAGTGGAGTGTGAAATGTTTTCCAATTATAGAGAGTAAAGATAATATATTTTTTTTGTTTTGCAATAAAATAAAGTGATATTAATAGTTAATGTTTCAGGTTGACAGGAAAGTGATAACAGAGACTGAAAAACATTGTTTCACAACTCCAGTCATGAGGACTATCTAATTGTCATATAAAATTAAATTTTATAAACCGAGATAAAACATATCCTAATGTATTAAACGGAAGTCGAATTAGAACAGCGATTTGTGTAGCTAAGGAAATAGCACAATATGTCATGTGTATTGCCTTTACATTGTTTGTCAAGCTTTAGTGGTAAAATTTGAGAACATCAGCACCTCAACATTAACGCAATCCTACATTATTCTATGTCAGCCTACCTAAAGGCCAGAGATTACATATTGGTAAAGTGTAATATATTTCAAGACTAAGCAAATGAATTTCCTTTTTATGTTTCTTTTACAAATATTAAACTGCTTCTTTGTAAAAACTCTTTTTACCTTTATCTCATGGAAACATACGACGTTATGATCTGAAAAAAAGGCATGCTGAGAACTAAATTTATGAAATCTGGGAGCATAGCTAATAATAAAAAATTCGTAACCTCATTACTTCTTTACGTATTAGTGTAAACGAAATTACATTTCTTCGAATTATATTTCAAGCAGTAAATTTTCATTCAGTTAAAAGGAAGGCCGAAATGTTGCAATATATTAATATCATTGCATAGCTATTGCTTTATTGTGAGGTTCCCTTTGACAATCTTGTATAATTTTAATAAAGTTCGGCCCTCCTTTTTTACACACATTTTTATTCTGCAGACTTGAACCTTCTTCTAATACTGCAATTTCGCAAAGTCACACTTACTTGCTACTAAGATTGTAAACGAACAACACTTCATGCAGTTACCCTGTCCAGTATGGTATAATAAGTCTTCCCTCATACAAAGCAGCAATGATTGATAAAAGAAAATATATTGAAGGCAAATAGCAAATACATCCGGTAAGGCAAACCGGGTAAAATACATCAGACATTTAAAAAGCAAGGAACACATATTTCTGCGAACGGGCAAAGAACACTTACTGCCCGGAACAATGCACTCTAGCACCTGTTTCGCGTTTCCTGGCCAAAAATGGTGGAAATGCTACTAGAAGAAGAGAGAATCGAAACACATTCGATGAACAGAAGAAAAATGTACCTTGAAATTATACAGCCGTATCAGAATAATATGACCACACCGGGAATCACATTGTACCGTCCCAGATGAATCACATAGTGCACGTGACAAGGTTGTACACACCGAGGAACAAGCGGCCGTCCAGGAAAGATGAGCTGTAGTGCGTTTCGTGAGCACAATTGACAGAGGTAGTGATTTGACGGACGTTCATAAGGGAATGATCGTAGGCTACCACGCTAAGGGTGGAAGCATTTTAAAAACAGCAGACTTCGTGGGCTGCTCACTAGCTGCTGTAGTTAGAGTGTACCACGAGTGGACCGCCGGCACACCGAGTACCTCCTAACTGTGTAGCCCCAAACCCATCGACCACAAAGGAGAAAGTCGCCTCCGTCGGTTGGTAAACGGCAATCGACCCCACCAGCGTAGCAATTGTTCACGCAAATTAAAGCTGGGGCACCCGTGAAGGGTCAACGCTGCGTGTTGAGACAAGACCACAAGTAACGACGCCAGCAGTTCGCATGGGACCACCATCATTAGAGAATGGAAGAGTGAGAAAGGTTGCTTCCCGAACGGATAGAGGTTTCTTCTCCACAGAAGTGACGGTCGGTGGCGGATATAGCACAAGACACACGAGAACCAACCCACGGACACGCTTATCAGTCAAGTACAGGCAGCCGGTGGCAATGTGCATGTCAGGGGGATATTTTCCTGGTATGACATGGGACCACTGGTACAACTGGATGGGCTCCTGAACACCAAAGGCTACCTGTCGATCCTCTCTGACCACATGCATTCCTCCATTTTGACCGTTTAAAGTGGTGATGATTGTGTCTACCAACATGACTTTGTGCCCTGGTATGTCGCTAAGGGTTGCTTGACTGGTTCCAGTAACACGACAGCGATGTCTCCGTTCGCCCTTGGCCGGCGAAATCACCCGACCTCAATCGCATTGCGCACTTGTGGGACTATTTGGATCGACAGGTTAGACATGCCGGCTCAGAACCATGACACGCCGTCTCGCCGCTATCATCCGGGCCAATGCTGGTTATTCCCATTAATAGGTAGATGGTTTTATTATTCTGATACCATGTATACCGTGTATGCGTTCCTCTTATCTTGCACGATGTTCCATAATGAAACATCACCTGGCTGGAACAAGAAATTGCAGAAGGACTTTTCAATCCGATTCCCGCAGTTTCAATTAACGATTAAAGAACCAGTACACCACAAAATTATTGTCTTAAAAAATTCCACCTCTTCTATATAAAACTGGGAAAATTAAGGGTAGACAGCGTGTGTGAAGCACATCAAGACACTATATCGACAAAGGGAAGCATTCAGTCGGAATTAAAACATCATAGGTCCACTGCCGGATAGGAAAACCTCAACTTAAAAAACTAAATCTAAGTCCCATAATTACGTGCAGAAACATACGCAATACAAATCCAATGAAGACCTGCGACATGTTGAGTAAATTGACACATTCTCGAAACTAAAATTTAAAACTAAACAAAACAAGAACGCAGATCTACGTATTGACAGAATGCATAATATCATACAAAATAGACTGAAGGAAAAAAATGCATTCAACCATTACGTTTGGAACTTTACTATGCAGCTACCAGTGTAATTCATCTTTACGGAGAAGATCTGCTGCTATGTGATCATCATAAATGTTACCAAATGCGGTGAAAAAAGTAACATCTGAACGGAAGTTACGTTTAGAGAGGACAATTCCGAAACTCCGCACGATAAGGAACCCGAGTAACCTAAATCCAATTAGGGCACGATAAGGAACCCGAGTAACCTAAATCCCATTAGGTATGTGAGAAAATGAAGCTGAAGGAAATAAGATCAAATTTACGAGGTCAAACTCATGGTACCTGTGATGAACTAAAATGCACTCAGCTGACAAAATGTCAGAGACTCCGCACGATAAGAAACCCGAGTAACCTAAATCCCATTAGGTATGTGAGAAAAATGAAGCTGAAGGAAATAAGATCAAATATACGAGGTCAAACTGATGGTACCTGTGATGAACTAAAATACAATCAGTGGACAAAATATCAGATATACCTATATAATAACATGTTTTTCCTCTTCTAGCACGAATAACAGCGTGTACAAACTATTCCATTGACTCCACTTGATACCGGAGGATTTTCGGAGGTACTCTCAGACAATCCTGTAGCATCATTGTCCAAACATCGGCCCCAGATGTTGGTGCAGAATCTATGGACCAGATGTTAAGAACCACGACATTCCAGAGAGCTTCCACAGGGTTTAAATATGACGAACTTTGGAAACAATGGATGGTTCTAAATCCAAATGAGTTTTGCATGACCCATGCCTAGGTACTTGCGGACTGGTGAGACGCCTTATTTTCCTGTTCAAACGGATCATCGTCTTGGCGATGCGCCGTGAAAGCGTATTGGCGATCAGAGCCAACAGAGGATGATTGTGTGTAGTACTAAATGACCTCTGCAGACGCATTGGGCGACCTAAGGTGTCTCATGAGGAGGCTTTCCAAAACATAACAGAGCAACCACATCCTTGAACATAATCAACCTGGCACATCGGGGACAAGGCCTCATCCTTTCGACGCCACACCAGCACCCACCCGCCATCTTGGTACAGCTGAAAACGGGATTTTTCTGACGACATGACGCGGCATCACTCTGCAGAAGTCCAGTATGGATGTTCCCGCCTCCAGGCGAAGCGTAATGTCAAAATACGAGTAGTTAAAAGTGGCATACGAGCAGGACGTCGGCTGTCGTTGCCCAGAGCATGAAGCTTTCGCCATACCGTTCATTTGATGGCGCTCCTTGGGCTTCTGACATTTAACCCAGATGTCATTTGCGTCACTACCGCCAGCGGTTGGTTTGTACAAGCCCGGATATTCTAGGTTGACCTCAATCACCAATAGCGTGTGCGGTACACCCCTGATACGGCTATCCTCTGGAACGTTATGGTTCTTAACACGTGACAGATGGAATGGAACACTTGTCTTGCGTCAACGATCAAAGTTGTTCTGATCACCACGCATACCATGTCAGACGATTACGATATACTGTTGAGAAGCCATTCTGTCTGCTTATTTATCGCTGACGTTAGGTTTGTATTTGTCCATTCTGAAAGAGGGAAATGCCCAAAGCGAATGTCAACTGCCTATCACCGCTATCTCTAAGTTTTTGTCAATCGCGTGCATATCCTTAAAGCAAAATCATCCAGTCTGAGGGAATATAATAAATTCTTTAAGAGGAGAAAACGAAGGACAGTTCGTTTTCTCCTCTTCAGTGTATTATCGTGAAAGATCTATAATTAGGTAATTGAAATATGGCATTTGAAAAGTTAAACTCTCGTTCTGACTTTTTTAATTTGTGCAGTGAAAACTCTATTAACGGACACATCCGGAAAAACGGTAATCTCTGAGCAACGGCAAGTTTTGATTGGTACAGAAACGCTGCCATAGTATTAACATTAATCGTTCTTTAGTTATCAGTATTAGTATTTTTAGGGACCAGAAAAATTGCCTTCAGTTTAATTTCTTCTTGAACGTTTCCTACAACGTTTCTTCCTTTTTAAAAAACAAAGACCCAGTATTTTTGCAAATGAGCAAAGAATCGTTCGAAATATGTATTTTGCAAGGCTTATTGTGTGTGAAATGTTCAGAGTGGCTTTATTCCTGGAAAGGGCTACACTAAACAAATTTTCGCATTACATTTGATGATTGAAAAGTACCTGGCTGTTGGTAAGAAAGTTTTTGCTGCCTTCATAGACTTAGAGAAAGCTTATGATCGGGTATATCGGACTCTTCTGTGGAAGGTGCTGTGTAAATATGGTGTCACTAGGAATATACTCAATAGTGTGAAATCCATGTATGCTGGAAGTAGAGTATGTGCACGAGTAAATAGTGTTGCATTGAAATGGCTTTCTATTAGGGCAGGAGTCAGACAAGGTTGTCTCCATGGTCATTTAATATATTTATGAATGCGTCCAAGAGTGACCCCGGAGGACAATTGTGGTTAAGTCTTGGTAATATCCGTGCGTGTAGATTGCTATATGCTGATGACACAGTCCTGTTGCAGAGAGCGATAGCTAGTTGCAGAGTATGCTTGCCCGGATGTACGAAGTTTGTATGAGTTTCAACCTGAGTATAAATAAGACAAAAACCAAAGTTATGGTTTCTGAGCCAACAACTGTTAGTACTGAATGCCGGATTGGTCTAAATGGCACCGTTATTGATCAAGTAAACGAGTTTGTGTATTTGGGAAGCATGTTTGACAGAGAGAACAAATTAGTTGGTGAAATAAGTAGGGGCCGCCCCGGTGGCGCAGTGGTCTAAGCGATGGCCTCTGATCATTCGTCCTGAAGGGGTCTGGGTTCGAATCCCGGCGAGGCATGGATGTTGTGTTTGTCTTACGGCACTGGCTCTTTCCCTTCCCTGGAACCAGTGACCCTAAATTAGGGACGGGCGAATGCTTATAGCCCATTGAGTTGCTCACGGTGGTCGTTAAACCTCTAATAAAAAAAAAAATAAGTAGGCGAGCGAACTCTCCATTAAAACTCTTAGCTGCTTTGGAGGATTTCACAGGAATGATGGCTTCTCAAGAAAGTTCCGAATGTCTGTATATGAAAGTGTAACTATTCCTACTCTGATGTATGGCAGTGAAACCTGGGTTCTGCAGAAAAGATATAGGAGTCGTTTGTGTGCTTACGAAATCCGTTACTTACCGGCTTTTGTGATAAGACACGCTCTGATCATGTGAGGAATGAAGATGTGCCGCCGATGTGTAACGTGAGGCAAAATGTCAGTAAGGTGGAGGTTAATATTCTTAGGTGATTTAGCCATGTTGAAAGAATGGGTTAGAAGATGCTTACTAAGAGAATTTATTCTGCCCAAGTGGCCTGAAAGAAAGGTAGAGGAAGGCCAAGGAAATCATAGGATGACCAGATTCAGGAATGTCTGCATGAGAAAAAGATAATGAGTATGAAGTGCAAAAGGTCTTACAGCATGTGCGGCGTGTGATGGATGTCAATGAAGCTCTAGCTGTGTGCCGAGGTCGCTGTAATTGGAGGCGCCTGATGCAGTAGTGTTGAGTTATATCTGTGAGGAGCTAGCCTCTGAATATCAGACAACAGCTTAGTGGTGCATGTGTGTGTGTGTGTGTGCGTGTGTGCGCGCGTGCGTGTTGTAATCTTACTATTGGATACTGTCCGATACACTGATGATGATCATGGAGTTCTCTGGAACATAACATATTTAAGGAAAGCTGCGATATATTTGTCCGTAATTTGGGGCCACACTATGGCTACAATCTAAGAAGAAGGTCACTTTTTTAAAAACAAATTTCAAACTCTTCTTTCCCAATATGTGATAATAGCCAATGAAGAGAATTCACTGTGAATGATTACCGCTTTTTATTGTTAATTCTTGTTTGAAAATATGAAGTACAAGATTGAATATAATTCCGAAAGTTAAGTTGGTTTTCTGATTAAACATCCTGCCAGAATGTCAGGATGTGTTACGAAAATGTCATGTTTCGGAATACTCTTTCCGTTTTTTGCAGTGATTTGCTGAATAAAGCCATTCTCTTTAGCTATATAAATGAAACACTTGTATTCGTGCGCTTCCATCAGTTTCATTTGGTTTTGCTGGGTGCATCGCAAAACATATTGTGGAGCTCTAACCTCTTGGGTGATTCTAATTTAGTGTAATTTCTTTTTCGAGGAAGGAAACATAATTCAAACATTTAAGGTGAATCTCCAAGTTGCGGTTTTGGATTATTTTTGAGGAATATAACAGCAGAGGCGAGAATAAAATGTTTTGAAAATGTTCCGGGTTTACATGCGGCTAAGGATATAGGAACTTTAATTCCTTTCTACATATAAATCACTCAGAAAGAAATAAACATTGGGCATTTTTTTCAACAATGATTCAAAAACGTTTAAATCTGTAAATGTTAAAATCCAATTGACATTTCGTTTTATTCTGGGTTTCTTGGTATTCCCACTGTAATGGATTTCGTTAACAATAAGGTTATGATTTGAACTATAGCTATTACGGTGTGCTTGATCTTTTCTTTCTGATTTCCTAATTTTGAGCAGTTCAAGTAGTAAAAACACATGATTAACTACTCAGGATTTGCTTACACAGATTAATTTAGGATGGCCCGGTTAAAGGCGTGTTGAATAACCAAACGGCGTCTGCAAAGACCCAAAAAAGTTTAAACATGCATAATTTATATATATATATTTTTTCCGATAATTTACTGAAACAAATATGTGCTTTGATAACTTTTTACGTACTGTATGTTAATAAGAATTAAGTAGAAATATATCTATGTAATTGCATAGTTAAAATTCCTTGAAAAGCTTGCAAGTTATTACATTAGCCATACACATTTCTGTCGGCAAAGAGAAAACATTCCCATTTGAATATCCTTTCAAGTATTCCTTGTGACGAAAGAAAACGTATAACAGCACGTTGTTGTTCTTCCGTCGTATATAGCTCGAGAACCGGCGAGTAGGTACGAGAGGTCCCTCGCACATGCCATCCCATCTTGCACAAGCATCTATGATGCTAAGATTGTTTCGAGAATAACTCACTGCAAAAATTTATACGTGTTGATAGTGTAAATGAGAAACAATATTGGTAGTCCTCATGATTGCATGAGAAACACAATCCAAAATCACGTGGACAACGTCTGCGGTCTGAGTCTCGCATCCACTTACTCGTTTCCTTACCGTAAAACGACGGAAATATTACGGCGATATGCCATTGCGGGTTAGTACCTGGTTCAGAAACCCATCCGATTTTACGCGTTTCGTGGAGACTCGGAGAAAGATACGGTTGGTTGTCCTTACCGTATCTTCTCATCCCACCCGTTCTGCCACTCCATTAACGTGGCTTTCAGTGTTCTCTTATTAACAGTGTTTCCGACATGGTTTTGGACCCTATGGAAAGGAACCACCGTGTTGATCCCAGTTTCCAGTAGCAACTTTATTTCTCTGGCTAGAGTAGTCTTATTCCTGAACTGACCAACTGCCTTCAAAGCCGCTTACCTGTCAGAAAAAAAATTTATTTCATCCGCCTTGCTGCTGGACAAGGCACACCGCAACGCCTATCTGATCGATAACAGATAAGCCTGAAAGTCAGAGGAGTTAGACGATAATTTCATTTGTTTCGCGAAAGTCTCGTTGCCACCTGAGAACTCCGAAAACCTTGCACCAGCGCATCAATCCTATCTTGGAGCCGTCCACAAACAGGTCCCTCCCCATCATCGAGGGGAGAACCTTGTCCCATGTGGGACAGATTTATTTGACCGGGTGGCAAGCCTAGTCCATCCTCGTAATTCTACGTCGGACAACCGAAAGTCGTCTCCGAGTAGTTCCACGTCATTACAAATTCTGACTGTTTGCATTGCTTCTTCCCTAGCAACCACTAAATCTACCGTCCCACGCCGGGGATCCTGGGACTCACCCCTTCTTCCTGTATGGGCTTTGCCATCGTTTTGTGACGTAACGCTAAGCGACTGAGTATTGCACCGAGAAGTTTACAGCACTGTACGTTTCTGGGCATTCAGTCGTACTTAATGCTTGAAGGAACAGCTTAATAAGGTCTACATTTTAGTTTTATGGATATTATTTTATGATGTATAACTTTATAATAGTAGTTCTACCGAAATTAAAAAAAGAGAAAGAAAGAACTCAGAATTAATTGTCGTGCACCACTCGAACAATCCTACTATTATAAAGTAATATATCATAAAATAATATGCAGGAAACTAAAATGTAGACCTTATTAAGCTGTTCCTTCAAGCATTAAGTACGACTGAATGCCCAGAAACGTACAGTGCTGTACCCTTCTCGGTTCATTACTCAGTCGCTTAGCGTTACGTCACAAAAATGATGGCAAAGCCCGTACAGAAAGAAGGGGTGAGTCCCGGGAGGCCCTTCTTTCATCTTTCAGTGTTGATCTGTAAGATCTTTCATCAACACTGAAAGATCTTACAGATCAAAAAGATTTCTATCGGCACGAAAGATCTAGCAGATTTTAACTTTTAAATAATTTATTTTATTGCAATGAGCCTTTAATGTGATCTTGTTAAATCGGGTTTTAAATCGTTCGGTGACAGTGACGGTTATTATTTGATTATTCGAGAAAGAAAGGAATTTGCGTCTGTTTTACCTTTCTCAGGAATCACGCTTTCTCTGTTCTGTATGAGTATGAACTGCTATACCAAAAAACTCTGTTAATGAAGTTTTAAACAGATGCAGCAAATAACTGAAACGAAATCTATTAGTACGTTGACACACGATTACATTGCAATTTGCATGTGAAAAAAAAACTGGCAAAATTTAATAAAACAGCCTCCAAAAATTGCGTTTCTTAACTCTAACTCCTTTTGGTAAAATAACATTGCTTTCTTCAAAAAAATAATAAATCTGAAGAGGCAAAGTGTTTCAAAATTAATATACTGAGAATATGTTTGAAAAGGTAATTCACAAAACAAAAGTTACAATAATGCTGCAGTAGTTAATGTTACAGTACACCCAGAAATAAATAAAAAAATAATGGGAGATGCCAACTATATACTAAATTAATGCTGATAACATATTTGGAACAGAAAGTGATAAAAAAATCTAATAATAATGCTACTACAGTCTCTGTTTATGTGTGGTTTTAACAACTTATCCTCTCCCCTCCCCTAGTCTATTTTGAAATTGAAGGAGAGAGATATAATCTTACTATTCATCTGCGTAATGTTGCAGGGCATACAGATATAAATAAAAAAGTTTTGAGGCTGCCATCTAGGCTAAACTAATACTGAGAATATGTAACTCTCAGCACAGTGTACACACAGAAATAAATAAATGAAAAATAAACTCACCTTGTACTGATTAGGTCCCCAAGATTATGAGCATGTGTTAGAACATGAATGCTTGATAACTTTGTCTCTCATATGAAATGAAATTTGAAGATTTCCAGATATGAAGATTGAAAATTTCCAAAAATGAAGATAGAAAATTTACAAAAATGAAGTTTGAAAATATACAAAATGAAGATTGAAATATATTTATTTGTATAGGTTGTTTAGGGTAGTTAGACTGGAACTAGGATTTAATTTACCTGCAATGATGATTATCAAATGTCTTTTCCAAAATTTGGAGATATTTCCCATTGTTGTTGCGGTACACAGAAGGACCAGATTCATTAAGTAGCTGCTGCAAACATAGCATATTTTCTTTTCTCTGACCTGTTATTTAAGCTGTCATTTATCAACGTTGAGTAGTTACCATATTTAAAAATACAGAAGCGCACTTTAGTCCCAGTTCAAATTTAATTTGATTACATTTTGACCATTTTCCGTTTACCATATTCAACTCTTCAACCTTCTTCGCCGCTCATTTTTTTCAACACAAATTTTAGATCTTGTATATGGAGTAATTGCTCACAATCATCAGTCAGAAGGAATTTAATTAATTTGAAGCAAACAATGAATATTTTCACATTGATGCCTTCAGCTATCCGTGGACGTGCCCGTCGTTTAGCGTGACGTCAAGAGGAAGTTCTTAATCCGGTGGCTAGGTCCGAAATGATACAGATGCGGCCTGCCCACACCCAGCCACCACTTACAGCTTTGGAGGTCGTGAGTAATCTCCTTGTGATGCCTAACAGCGCTCTTCGCTGAATCTAGTTTAGACCAGTGATCATTCTAACTTTGTCTGATCACCATGCCGATCACGTAGGAAAACACAATAGCACCCTGCATATGCCATCCCATCTTGCACAAGCAACTGTGATGCTGTTATTGTTTCGAGAATAACGCACTGCGAAGAATTTAAACTTGTTGATAGTCTAAATGGGAAACAATATTGGTAGTCCTCATGATTGTATGAAAAACACATTGTAGTGGGAGCTAAGCGGACAACTCCAAGTATTTCAGAAACGGCAAACCATCCCGGCTAGCAAAGATAACCCGTGTTTCTAGGACGTCCAATGAACGTTGTACAAACAACTAAAGAGGAATACAGTGGTCTTTGTGTGGGTGAAAATTCCTAGTTAATGTACGACGACAATGCAGTCTGGAGAGGATTCTCCGAAGTAACAGACGAACTCCATTGCGTTAAAGACACTTGTAGTGAAACAGAGTTTTCGAGAGCACAATTTCATCACAGACAGCCCGCCACATTTTAAAATAGTTTTTGTGATATAATCAGAATTTCAAAATATTTGTGAATATCTACACTGAACAAATATCACCTAGTATGCAGCAGGGTGAACAGTATGTAACATTTCATGGTATCCAGAAATTCGCACACGATGGGTCGTAGAATTTCCCGAAATAGAGAATACACATTTTCACGCAAAATTAAAATTTCTCATACGAAACAAAAGAATGCACGTTGATGACCTTGAAAATTATTTACTTCTCTTGAGTTCACCATTTATGACCGGTACTTGCAATATCTAACGAAACTATGAAATATTACAAGATACACGCCTGGCACTGTGCTTTCTCTAGCTGTTCTGGTACTATTTTTTTCACCACGGAACTGCTGATTTCTGTCAATGCAATAGATTTAACTCTTATTATATTTCAGTGGTAAACTGGATTCTTTCCGTAAGAATTAATTTTATGCGAATTCCAAAGAAACTATCGAAAAGTTTTGAATTTCTTAAGAAGCTATCCAACATATTTTTTTATATTTATTTTTTATTGTAGTTTTTTTTAATGTTTTTTCAATTCGCAAAATGTTTTGAAAGGAAATAAGTTTTGGTCACCATGACGAAATCGTACATCTCCTTTCTATGTTAGATTTCTCTTTAAAATTAACCTACCCGCCAACAAGCATTTTTAAATAATCGAAATTTTTTCTAATAGAGATTTGCTGAAGTTGGTCAGAACCTTTAAGCTTTGTACTTAATTCTTGAATATACAGTATTTGATACAACAGTGGAAATTTTACTAGAACTGTTCTTGCCACAACTTTTGGCATTTTATGCAAAACCGCAGTTGCGTCGGCAAAATAAGTGGCACGTGACTTACGCCTCAGTGAACTAGGTTTACCAGTGATTACCTGTTCAAACGCTTATGGCGAAAAATTTGCAAATAGCGAAGCGAAGGAAAAGTTGACTTATGCTACCAATACCGCCACCTTATGCCCCAGTCACGTGAGAAAACATGTGGCACGTGACATTTGTCAAAGCGAGCCCGGATAAGCAAAGATAACAGAAGCGCGGTTGGGTTAAAGTGCTTATAGCGGAATATTAGGAAAAGGTGAACAACAGCATTTCGCTAAACTATTTGCCGAGCTCCCGACTTCAACAAATCACAGTCTTAAAAAAACAAAACAAATGTATTTTAATCAGTTTTTATACAAAATTTATTTTCTGAACATAAAACTATAAATATAATTTTCAATAACTGAACATAGCTTGACAAAATAACACTGAATTACTCCGTGTAAATATTAAAATGTACTTCGGCTGTATCAGCGCGATGCACTTTTTCTCCTATGGATAACCTTGTCAGCTGTATCGTACTATGGTTAAGAGTATTTAAAACAAACTTTATTTCAGTTTAAGTACCTCAAATATTTCTCACGACTTAACTTACATGATCTGTATGGGAAACCATATTGTTTCCATTCATAACATAGAAGCCGAGAGCTCCCTAGAGTGCAAAAAGTAAGAATGGAGGAAAATGGACGGAGGTTAAGATCCTAATCATTCTGGTTTTGCTTTTTTTTTCTTCTTCATGCCCTCTACAGTATTTATCTTAATCACAATACCTTTGATTTCCCTACTCCCTAATTCAATATCATTTTCATTTGCGCATAACAATATTAATCAGGTTTTTTTTATAATTCTGTTCGTATGACCGACCTACTTTTCTTTCTCACCTACTTTAAAACCAAAGAACGAAGACATTTTTAGGAAACATGAGGCAGGAATGTCAACCTATTTCCCGGAATGTGATCTGCATGCCGAATTTATAAAATTGAAAAGAACCCTGATGTAATAGGATGTAATTGAATGCCAAGAAGTGTTTAGAGAAATAACTGATAGGAGCTATTTTGTTTTGTTCGGAGGTTGAAAGATAACCGAGAGCAACTCTTGTTTACTAAGAGCATTCGGTCTATCGAAGATAACGCTGCAGGAAATGATATCAGCCCTGGTATCTAACTTAATCACAGGAAAAGATCGTAGGTGGATCTGAAGATTCCACGTACTTACAGTTCCAGGGAAAGGATATAACTTCGAAGCCAAATCACCTCCGAATTCTTCGTTTTGGTACAGAAGTGTGCAATCAGGCAAAATTGTTTCGGATGCAACCATTCCTTTCTGTCAATTATCTAAATTTAAGTTGAAGGTAATGGCCTCAGTAACACCTGTAATGAAAAATACTATATTTTAACAAAGTAGAAAGAAACATGTGTGATTCTTAAAGAGCATTTACATACCTAAACAAAAGTTCCCCTGTTCGTTATCAGAAAATAATGAAACTGATCATTTTTCTGTACTAAATTCTGGTCGTTAAAATATTTTACAAACTTCCATCTCTTCCTCTTCCCAATTCTCACTCAACAAAAGGCTCTATGTTAATATGTCGTTTGCTGGGAACCAGGTATCCTTTACCATATTTCATAAAGTAGTATTTGTGATTTTTAGTTCATAACATTTTACACCCAATGTGAAAACATTTTTGTGATTTTTCTGAACTAAAATGTCTGCGGAGGCCAAGAGATTTAAAAGTAACACAGGAACTTAGAAACTGAAGCTTCAAATTTTATATTACATATTTGCTTTAATTAGATGATACTTTACACAGAAAGCTCGAGCCGATGAATGTTGTCCTTAACTTAATTTCAAAAGAAGCTGAAAGAATAAAGGATTACAGCATCAGTTGTAATTGCTGATACAACATGTCACCTGTATTAGTAGGACAGTCCCTCCGAGACGTCCTGTTTGAAATTTTGCCACTTTGACTTGTTCTCATCAGGTGATACGGGTCGTAAGCAATCAATTTTTTTAACTCCTTATTGAAATGTTTCTTAAAAGGACACGATGTGCATTAGTAGAATAAAATAAAATAAATAAGGATATTTCGATTCTTAAAAACGCAGCACGACTGCCTCTATGTATGTATGAAGTGAACCTTTAGTTCATAACAGTTCTCTCAAATAAAGACTTTATCGATCTAAATGCTCTAGGAATTTGAATTACATGGGGAAGAGGTACACACTTTTGAAAATAAACAAATTTTCCTTGCCGGAGCCTGAAAGAATCAGAGCAAACTAGTCAGGATTGGCAGCTCAAAAGAAAGCCACTGAGATTAATTTAGCTAAATATTTTTGACCTGTTAGTTGAAAATTCTCTGGTAGTCAGCGCAAGTGTTTTCTTGCATGCCGTTTTTGTAAGGGGCAAAATTCCTTTTTATTTCCGATGAAATCTTCTTTCCTCCTCCAGAACCCATAATTACATTTAAGAGCATAATTACATTTAAGAACTTTCCTTGATTGAGCTGGGTGTGAAAGAATTTTGTAAAGAGAAAAAAGCAACTGCACTCGTTGCATTGAGGTCAGTAATTGAATCATTTTTCTTACGAATCTTGCCATGCATTGGTATAGCATTTTCTTTTGACCTCTATTGCTTTCATTATCAAAGAATACTCATATTTCTCCGAAATAAAATTCTTAAATCCTCATTGTCTGTATAAACAAACTTTTGCACTCAATAGGAATTTTCACTGCAGTGAATATAATTTTTGCACTGCACGGGTGTAAGAAGAAATGTTAGGGCTCTCACGCCTCGTCCTTGAGTGAAAAGGACTCCGCGGTGTCAGAAGTTTGAAAATCTCTGTTTATAACTTTCCATTAGTGCATACGTAACTAAGACAGTTTTGAGAATCCCTTTAAATGATGTTACATTAAATGATCTGCGAACACCAGATGTGCTCTTAGTCACTCAGACAGCGGGTGAAATCGGAACAAGTTGAAATAAGTGCAGACAAAGATACGAATTTCGAAGAATTGAGAGAATATTTCATTTTTTGACTTGGCGTTTTGCTGCAGAACTGTGCATTATAACTATACATGTATTGTACAACTGTGAGTTTGTATTGACGACAAGAACAAACGCTGGACATGAATAATAAATAATATTTTTTGGTGTCTCGTTTTCTGGGTTTTGAAGTCTAATCAAACACAAGCATTTAAAGTTTTTTGTTTGACTATAGAATACTTCTTTTATTATTTTATAGAAATATATAATTTTAGTTATTAGTAATATACTGCATGCTATAATTTTGGATTTTTAATTACGTGCTGTACGTTACACGAAGTTATAAAGTCAAAAGAACATGGCTTCAAACAGATAAATACTAAAAACTATCAGAGAAAGAAACTAATTTTTCGAATTTTCTAATCGAAAGAAAACAAAAATATTTAAAAATGAAAAGAAACAAACAGGTAAAGTATCTCTAGTCAACTTTCAATGAAAAAAACAAAATACGCCTTAGAAGTTTCAAACATTTCACAAATGACTGTGTCCATTTCATGGATACAAACGAAAGCTCAAAAGGTTTAAAGCTTTTCCTGCTGAGTCTTTGGTAACTGCTGACACAAAGAAGATGTGAATGGAAGAGAATGTCCTGATAGGACAAAATCCCAAATAAAAAATAGTGAGGAATAGAAAAATTTGATTTTGGGGAGTATACTCTTTTCCGTTGAGATGGTAAATTTGTAAGCTGCTCTATACACATTACCTGCTTGCACTCCAAAAAATAAAAGCAGCATCCACAGAGGAAAACAAGGGGAAAGGCCAGGAAAGAGAGAAGGTTAAAAATAATATAAAACACAACATCGAACAGAATCTACGCAAAAAAACACAGCTTTTCACTCAAACACTCGAAAAGGCCATGGTACATTTTTTGCAAATATTGCTTGCCTGATGAGAAAGGGCATTTACATTTCAGTGGCACAGTGATGTTAGCTGACTTCAAACTATTCCTCCGTATATAATGCCAGGGATCACTTAGTAGCCCACTTACTAACACGCATAGTTCACCCTTTTCATTTCATATCTGACAAAAGAGCACGCATCTCGAAAATGAAATTTGCATCCGCGGCTTAACCGCCTTACATCTCACACGTGTCGAGTTTTTCCAAACAGTTACCTCTGCTACATTACGTTTACATTATTTATTTTACATTTCTTCCCTTTTGTCGAATGGACAAAATGTAAAATCTAGATATTTTAAGCATTGGAATATTTTCTCAATGGAGCCTACAAGGCGGCAGGAAATTTCAAGCTTTAGTGCACATTTAAATACACAGAAATTTGATTCACTTCTGAAAAGAGTATCCTAAATTTCATTAATTTCATTTGTCTTAAAATGACTATACAACTGGGAGAAATATGCGTACTTGTGCGATTATGTAAAAGATGATATGTTTGCAAATTTCTTGTATTAATAAAAAGTTGCATGATGACTTCCCTTTTTCGAGAGTTTTGTGGCATACCACATATGTGCAGCCGTTTCAAAGCCTCAGTATCATTGCTGATTTCGAAAGCTATTTCATTTTCTTCTTTTAAGTCATTGTCCCATGTATAAACCGACCCCATGTTTTAGAAAAGGATCGGTGTTTCTCACTTATCTGAAGCAAATCAGTGGCCAATACCTGCGGAGCAGTTACACCAAGAAATAATTTTGCTCACGAGCTTTACTAATGCTCGAGATGCTCTCATGCCCTACCATTACTTTCAACGACCCTATTGGTCACCTCCATTGCGTGATTAGGGTCGAACTGTATGGAGCGGTAACACTTGCAGTTCTTGTCTAAACTTTCAACATTGGGAAATATATAAAGCGCGTATGCTACAAAGAGAAAGTACTTTTTTTCTACTCCGTAGGGTTAGTCGAAGAAAAAGTTTATAGACGATCAGGAGTGAAAGATTCAAGCATGGAGTTACAGGCCTTGTATATGTTTCGGAAATAGAAAGTGTGTAACACTGAATATCTTCCTTTCTGCTACGCAGTGTGAATTTGCAGAATAAAATAAATGCACTCACTTATTCTGTTATGAGGAAACAAACAGTCAAGCAGGCTAAGTTTTCGAATGTAAAAATCAGGCTTGAGGAAGTACCTTTAAGCTATGTAATTATATTGTTGAATGCAACTTCAGTTTTGAAGGGAAAGGATCACTTTTGTTCGCATAGGAAAAAAATATCCCTTACAGTCGCCTTCCTGTTAGTTAAATTGTTGGGACCAAAAGAAGAGCTTACGTATAACACTCTCGTATGTGTAACGAAGTATTCTTGCCTGGGATCTTTATGATATGTGTCGGACAAGCAGACTAATTAAGTACATGGCAGTCCTCGCTGATGTAATTGTTACTTGACATCTGTATCCCCAACATTTCAGAATGATTTTACGATCACGTGCAGATCCTTTTGAACAGCTCTTCCTAATCTAACATCACATGCACTTTTTCAAGTGAATGGAAACGGTGTATCCCATTTGAAACAGATCGCAATTTACATGTAACAACTGTCAACAAGAGCTTATTTTGAACATCTGTGATGTTTTATTCTTGTGTATCTCTATCACATTATTTTAGTACAAGTATTTGATCTTCAAATCTCGATAATGTCCTCATATAAGCAACTTTGAAATCCACCGTCGGATGCAGCGAAATCTTCGCGGCGTGGATCGCGGGCAGACACACCAGATTTTTTCGCAGACGTCCGTCGGCTCTGGGACGATGAAGTCTTTTACATTCATAAAGCCCAAAGTGTTTCCCAAAATACCTATTTAACAGAATGTTAGGTTTTATTTTCTCACGAAATCTTATAAAACTTCATGTTTTTTAATCAAACAATAGAGCAATTTGCCAATTTTTGGTACGTCAAAGTAGAGAATACTCTTCATTGTAAAATCTTATTAACATATTAAACGAGAAAAAAGATGGACTTTTCGCCGTTTAACGGTTTATCTCAGAATATCTCTCCATCTACTTGTTGCCTGAATGCCGAAATAGAAGACATGTGCTATTCCGAAAGAAAATCCATGCACTTGTGTGTAGGTAGTTTGAATAACATGAAATTAGAAAGTCAAACGCAAAATATTCAAATCACCGCGTTTTAAATTTACTTTAAGTGAAACAGTTCGTATTTTCATTTTGGTTCACTTTGCTGTCATCGGATACGCTTTATACTCTAAAGCCTGTATACCTAAGAGCGATATTCTACATATATGCAAAAGATTAGAATCTTCAAGGAATTGCAAGTATGTTTGACACACGTAACAAACGAACCAAACGTACAGTGAGGTAAATTGGAATTTCCCTCCATATTTCAATGCAGAAGTTGCTCTAAATGTCATTCATCTATTACCGTAAGCCAAACGGCAACGTTACACTTTAAAGTGAAACACTACGCCTGGTGCAACGACACAATAGAGAAAAAGGTCCAGGAATGTGTTCGTCAGTCATCAAGAAATATCAACCCATATGTTGAGGGTAATACGTATTGTTCATTTATTGCATTCTAGAAAACACAAAACGTATTGTTGGATATATACAGGAAATGTACAAAGATATTATATTTAGCTGAAAAACAGATATCTCTTAATGGTGGATAAAACAAAAAATTCTAATTGGGAGTAACTTTGGCAAAGTGAAAGATCAGATATTACCTAGCAGAACTGTTAACCGAGGAATTATTAAGAGAAGCCCGAAGAATAGAGAAACAAGAATTAAAGAATTTGCAGAACAAAATTCAGATCCTGAGACAAAGTTTTAGTCCATCGAAATATATGAAGGATGCTTTCGTTTATCAATCGACAGTAATTGTCTGACAAGGAAGAAAGTGAGTAAAAGAGAAATACTGTACTTTTTTTCAAAGATAAGAGGATATTTACCTTTTTGTGATACGCCATTTTGTCTATTGATCTTTTTAGTCACAGGGGAAAATCTCGAAGGTCTGTTTTCCGCCCATCAGCATTTTGAAGAATTTGGAGTAACAGAACTGCTGTTTTTGGCCAGTTCTTGATTTGCTTAATAAACGAAAACAATTGACTAGGGGCAATGACTTTGTATTTTAACGCATTTATAATTAATTTTAAGAAAATAAATTTCAAAGATATGTTCTTCAAAAGATCAAGTGTATTACATTATTTATAGGAATCAGTCACTTTGAATTAATGAGCAAATTGTATATTATCTGTATTTCGTGGGGGCGGGAAGGGAGATATTTTGTTTCTTCAAGAAATGTCGAAATCCACAAGACAGAGAACCTGGAAACTTTTGAATTTTAATATTTAAAGAAACGTCCTAAACCTTCAGCCATCGACGTCAGTTTACGCTGTAAATGAACGCCTAGCAAAAGACTCTATGCTTAAATTATTATACAGGGTATTAAAAAGATTACTGACAATCTTACGAAGTGTGTAGAGGGATGAAATATAACAATTCGAAATAGGCACCGGTGTTCTAGGAAGTAATCCTGAGTCAGTACAAGTCAGTGAATGCACGAATTACAGCACAGTCAACAAAAAATGATATAATCCCAAGTTTCACAAAATTTAATAACTAAACAAAGATTACTCTACGTGAGCTCACTAAGTGTATAACAGAAGGCGTTCTAACTGGCGACTACCACATCGAATGCAGGCATTGCATCGTCAAAAAAAGCACTAGCACACTCTCTCAAATACCCCAGACATCTCCCGGACCAAGTCACGTACTACAAGTATTCTGGCTAAAAGTGTTTCTGCGTCGTCCACTGGTGAATGAAACATTGAAATACCAGAAAAGGAAGTAATCAATAGCCGTGAAATAAGGGGAGCTGGTTGGACATGCTACCCCACCACCCTTTTCGATCCAATGTTTCAGAAATGTGCAATACAGAAATTCCAGCACATCCTATGTATAGTGCGCCGGCGTTCCATCCCGTTGCATCTACATTTACTGACGCATGATACGTCTGTTAACAGGCCAGAACAGTTCCTTTGAGAAAGATATTGTAATTCCACCTACTCAAACACGGAGGCAGGTTGTAAGGTTTGGTAAAGGGTTTGCCGATTATACCTGTCCTTACGTTCACTGCAAACTTCTCTTGGTGGTGTTGTACGAATGCAGAATTGGGATTGTGTTTAGCTTTAACATGGCCCTTTTGGCAATTGAAGTAGCTATCTCTGGTAAATGATGCTTCTTTGGTAAACAAAACTTTGCTCACAAAATAGTACTCGTTCTGACCACGTTGAACAATCCATTTTTAAAATTTCACCCGTTGTCAGAAATCCTACGCACGCAATCGGTGAACTTTCTGCGTATAATATTATTGCGGCTGGTTATCATGCAAAACATGCCGTGATTTGTTAAAATCCCATGTGATGAAGGAACCATCTATCAGCACACGATACGTGTTTTGATAGATGGTTGTCCTTCCACACCCTGAAGAACATTCTATTCTACAGCAACTGTTCCGATCTGTTGTGAACAATCTGCATCATGGGCTGTACGCAGGGATCCAGTTTTCTTGCGCCTCCGGTGAATGATTGGACCGTCGTATGTACATGGAAGCGCTTGTTTGCATATTGTTCTCGGTACAGGCGTTCAGCATCGGTTGCGTTTATAGCGGCTGCGCCGTAGATGGAATACATGTCCCGTATATGAAATGCATGTACTAAATGTATCGTTCCATTTACCGGATAGCAAGAGATTACGATTACATGAAGGCACCAGTTACCTTTAATCAACAACGCAAACAACCCACCTTTCGCTGAGCACACGAATGACAAGCATATGTAACCCAATGCCTTTTTGCACATTACGATTACGCTGACATTGTTGTTCCTTACGTTCAAAGGCATGCAGTGACTTACTGACTTATTGATTACACGGGTTCCTCTTCAATAGTTGTTACAGTCGGATCTCTCTATACGCTCCACTAATCTGTGCACAATCACTGGAATCACCCTGTATAATGTAGTATGACACTGTCTTTTAAAATAATATTACGTAAAAATGAAAAATGTATTCCTTTAGAAGTATTTTAATGGACAACATGCTGCATGAATTAGGTATCATAAATTTATATTCTTAGGTTCGTCTTATAGTTACTTATATGCTGAAACACTGATTGTTAAAACTTATGATAAATTTACAAATGTGCTCTTTTTGTCACAGCAATTGTGCTTCGAACTGAATATCGGTTATCACCAAGTGCTGATATTTTGATATCAGAATTTTCCTGGAAAGTTTAAGAAATATCCCTTTTAATATATATTATGAAGTTGTAACACCCTTAAACTATTGCCAGTATTATACTTATATAAAGAAATATTATTAAAGATTTTAATTGTACTTCTTTTTTGACGTTTTGCTTCAATTAAACTTTGTGAAGGGAGTAACAGCTCCTGTGATTAAGTACGCAACTGGAACTTATGTTCATGGGAAATGCTATACAGCGTCACTACCAATGCGGCAGTAAAACCATATATGTTTTTTCAGCGTATTTCTGTCGGTTTATAAGGCACATAGTTTTACACTTCCCCATTACATATATTTTTCATCAGTCCTAAACTGACCGAATATATAAAACTGAAAATCAAATACGTTATTTGCAACTTCTCCATTGACCAGTTAAATCGCAGTCATGTGGCTTTTGAGGATTCTCAGATTTTCGAAGTTTATAATTTGCCTTCTACGTTTCGGGGCACTTCTTTCAGTTCTGTTTTAGCTTGACCACACTGAGCGGTATGCAATTTTACATGAGCCTTCCTGTTGCTGATTAAAGCAAAATACTTTCCGCAAACCTTACAAATACCGGAGGTAAGTTTGGATTGCACTAATGGATAGTAGAGGTCGTATGGTGTCCACTTGAAAGCTCGGCAGAAACGTTGTAGCATTTCTGTAATATTCTGAGTAGGATTTCCGAAGAGTAATCCATGTGGATGTCAACCTGTTTCCCCTAGATCTGCAATCTTTAGGCCATCCGGTGTTTGAGCCAGAGGAACATGTGGTTGAAAAATGCCATTTTGAAGGATGAAGAAGCGTGAACTTCGACACGGCAGACATTTTGTGTCCTTCCATTTAACTATTTACAAAAGATACAGGCTTTCAGCAACGTGTGTCTTCATCAAGTATCTTTTTGAAGAAATTGTTCAACCATGTAGATCAGAATCTGTGAAATATATATACTTCGTGATTGTTCGATACTCATCGATTACAGGGTTACACCAAAATTCTGCAAGTCTTTTTGCAGGGAAAGCGAACACCATTTCCTCTTTTTCGAAATAAACTGTTCAACCTTTCCCATCCAAGAAACTTCTATAATGATCATGCTGTAAAATCAAAATGCGGGTTTTCTGATTAAAGAAGCCATTTTTTGTTCAATTCTGTTAGAGGAACTTCGACCAGGAACATTGCAGGGAATGAATGCAGCATCCTAATTTATTGTTAAAAATTACGTATAGTTATCTTGATAACTATTTCGTAGCGTGGAGTTTCTTCAGGGCAATCATCAACAGTGTTTATGATCCCTGGTTTTAGTAAATTGCCTGGTACAGTTTTCATGATGTTCTTTAACTCTGGAAGATGGTATATCCTGTCAAAATCACGTGCGCGAGATGATGCGGTGGATGATGAATGTTTTTCAAACCATATTGCTATGAACGTTGTACCAGAGTAGCAGACAGCTTTTTGTTCTCCAAACAGACCGTCTTTAATAACGACACCACTTGCATGAACTGATATAATTAGTTTATGGCGATTGGCAACTATCCTGTCATGATCAGGCAAAATACCTCGGTACTCCACGTGCAGCAATATCGCTGCTTGCTTACTGGCTGCTGGTAACCCTAGAGGCACACTTGCTTTATCATCTTAGCTCAGAAAAGACACTTCCTGTGACCCTAATAAAGAAGCAAGCTGCTAAAAATAAATTGTTGCCATTGCAAAACCGGTATTTATATGTTTTGCATGTGATTCAGCTGATGTTCGAATTTAATATACAGGTACAGTACAAACATGGCGTTTACTTTCTGATGACAAGCTTCGTCGCGGAAGGTGTTGTAAATAAACAGAGCTTCTACTAACATCATATCCATACAACTTCAGCTTTTCCGTTAAATCAGATAACGTATTTACCGAACGATACGATTCTTCATGGCGATTCTCGTGGGCAACAGAGCCAAATATAGCTATACTCGTAATTGCTTTCAAAAGCAGTGGCTGGTCGTTTTCTAAAGAAGGACGGCCTCTTTTTTTCCCGGACTTTAAGCTTCGATTTGAGTTAAGAATATCTTGCACAAAGTTTCCGTACCTTACTTTTCTTTGTAGCACGCTCTTTCGTTTTTCTCTGCATTTTACACCTTTTTCCCCATAATCTTGTTCCAAGTTCCTTTAACTTCTGTTTTTTTTTACGAGTAGTTATTTCTTCTAAACCTCTGTTACCATTCCACTGTTTCCGTTTTTGTAGATGTGTGTTTAAGACATCGATTTCGCAATTCAGAGCTTGTTGCTCTGGTTCTAAGCGAGTGGATATTCCTGTCTTATTTTTGATGAACACGGGTTTTTGTTCTCCATTATTTTTTTATCAGAAGAAACAACAGCGGTTTTTTTTGTTGTAGATTTTCCGGGAGGACAATTTGCTTCAATGCATCTTGAGAAGCATGAGAAAATGCAGTTTCTATAGTAGCTTTCTGGTATTGTTTTCCAAAGAATGACAGCAATGAAACTATAAAAAATATATTTATTTCCACTAACTCTTATTCCTGTAACTCTACTGATTTCCACTCGTTTAAGTACTTTTCTACAAGTTCAGGGAAATTTAAATCTGCTTTGATGGAGTTCCAAATAGATACCACGACATCCTGTTGTTGCTTCCCTGTTTTCTTTTTTTTTTCAGATGTGCTGTTTTATATCCGGCCTGCAGCAGCTAAAATAACTTCTGCTTATCCATTCAGAATTAAGAAGTTATATCTGCGCACATATTTAAATTCAAATGTGAACAAACGGGGAGTTTTTTAATACTACTATTCCACTATAATTTTGATGTAGGACGTCCGAATTACTAAACCTCACCCCCTCCCCCATGTCACATTCGGTCTGGTTGTTAGAAACCACCTCCCCCTGCTATCTCATACGTGCCTTATGGACAGCCCCAAACATGCTGTATTATTTGAAAATAAGGAAGCCTCTCAAAAACGTTCTCAAAAGTCCAATACTCCACAATGAGAAGACGATAAAAAAACTTATTTTAAAATATGTAAAATTTTTATTTCGAGAATAAACTGAAACTTTAGACAAACGAAATCATTATTTAAAATATATGCAATATATTGCTGCGCCAAAAGCATTTCTATAGGATGAGCACCCAGGGCCATGCATATTCGCTTCATTTATTTAAAGAAGTTTATTTGGTATAAACCAGAGTAATCATAATTCATTATATTTAATGATACAAGAATTCAACTGACAGTTAAACTTACACTGTTCTTTTAATTTCAACTAAATATTGAAAATGCAATCTTAAAGTTCGTAAGCACTTTACATATTTTTTGCTGTTGTTATACTATGATGTATGCTCAGTAAAATTCAAATCCCATGTTTACTGTTATGGAAAAATATTCAGGATTTGTTATATTCCCGTTCTTGAAGAATAAGAGATTGCTCAGCAGGATTTAGGGATTCAAAGGCATATAGAGGTCATAAGACAACGGATGAAACATTTATATGCGGACGATGCCCTGTTTACACCTGACGCTGCCTCTGGTCGAAGCTGAATAACGTTCTGTAATATTATAAGAGGAGAGTGAACAAGGAAAAGTTATCGAGGAAAAGCAGTAGAACGGTGAGACCCTGGAACATCTGGATTTGTAGCTCTCTACATTATGATTTCCCTATCACATATATTATGATATCCCATCATGTTGAAATCACAATAATTACCTGCCTAGCAATGAACATTACCTCTGTGCTATGACCAGAATTTCGTTAAGAAAACTGCCAGATCTGGAGTAAAAACTTACTGTACAGCGGGAAAAAGTACACACACATAGCAGCGATACAGCATAAGCTTGGAACTAATTTTTTTCCATTTTGTGGAGCATGCACACAAAGACTTACTTCTAATTCTTTGAAACAAAACTTATTTGCCAGATTCTCAGATCAACATGTAATGAATTCTCACTATGACAGATGCACAGCCATTTTATGTCCAAAGCCTGAACTATACTTCTTCCACTGTTCATGCTTTCAACTCAAATTTGTGTCAAAGAGTAGCTACAAGAAACATTTTTTGCTGTTTTTATGATCCTACAATGGTTTTTCTTTATTAAATTCTGTTTTCAATTAATAACCTGAACGTTAATTTTCCTTGCCTAAGTCAGGTAAAACTTCGTTTAACAATGTCACATATCAGAAAAATGTTAATAAATGCGTCTACAAATCTTCATGTAACATTCATATCCATTTTATATTTTGTTTCTGTAAGGAGTGCCGCTTATGCTTTCTTTTTTATAAGTATACAATTGTGAATTTTATGCGTTATTATATGTTAATGCTGAAAAGTAAGTACTCTGTTGCAAACTCAAATTCCAGTTAGGAAAAGTTAACAAGTTAGTAAAATCATACAATGCATTGATTGTGATATGCTTTCCAACGTACCAGAAATTTTTACTTAAGTTATTACTCAAGTTATGAGGAAAATGGCTATGGAATAAATCTCGCTCCTGTGCCTTAACCTTTGCCCCGATATCAGAGATATTCAACAGAACTGGTTCAGTAAATCTCCGGAACAACATGACAAAGTTTGCTCGCAATCGAAGCATTTTTACGTACGTTATGACGCATAAGGTTGATGGAATTGGCCCCACTCCTATGTCCTGATCTTTGACCCTATTTCGCCCATTTTCAAAAGGGTTCGTCCACAGGTTGTCCACTACCACATACTAAAATTTCATCGACATCGAAATATTTTTACGCGAGTTATCGTGCGGACAGACAGACATTCAGACGGACAAAACTAGAGCATATACGCTTCTTCAAGCTACTGTTGGAAAGCGTAAAATCAATACCGAATCTTGTCTTTGACGCATTACACCAAAATCAAATCAATCCATAATAAATAAAGCTGACATCAAAATAAATTTTCAGGGTTTTTTTCCATAATTATGTTAAATATTTATGGGAGGAAAATGGAATGGCACTTAACAGGGAAACCATAACCGGACATCCAGATTATATCCTTGGATTTAACCGCTAAATTATTAGTTTGCTGGAAACAAATAAATTATTTGCCTGCTCGGTCTTTCATGTCCCACATCAAAGTTTCATATTTTGGTTGCAGTCATGAGAAAATCGCTCTGGCCGTAATAAAGGAAGTACAAAATCGAAAGATTATTTTCATTTCCTTTTTATTGTTACTTTCTTCTACTGTTATATGTAAAATAATTTTGGAAAAAAAATAAGAAAAAAACTGCATAAATGGCCAACCAAAGCAGAAACTTAAAATCTACACGTAATTATATTTTTTGAGATATGAACGAAATTGATGAGTGAATAACTACTTCAACAGGTATAACCCCGATAGGATTATGCAAGAAGGAAACGAACTGTGGAATCGTTAAGCTAGAGAAATCGCAATTATTACCCTTTCGGTAAGTTAGACTAACACAGAATCTTCATAAACCCCAAAAAAAAGGTCGCGAAGCGCTGAAATCAAGAGGCTGACGAGTGAATAGGTCTCACATAACAAGACGTACCAGAGAAGAAATTTCATGTGCGGAATCAGAGAACTGGCTTTCATCCGAGACAGAGCGAATCTCATAAAAATGAAGTTTTGCGCGCTTGCTTTTTAAAAACTAAGGACTCATAAGATTTTAGTGGGGAATTAAATGGCTAAACTACCGCGTTCGGCACGGAGCTAGTTTACGAAAGCCATGATAGATGACACGAGGCTACCATTTCAGCTCACCTCCGCTCATGGTGGCCTCACAATGTGAGGAAGGAAGGCTTGTCGGTGATGGAATGACGTGGAAATAGACGAAGTGAAGGTGTGCAAGCGGAAGTACAACTGCGGTCGTCTCGTCAAGGACACCTGAATTCTTGATATCTTTGAACGAGATACCATGACAGGGGTGCATTTCCAAGGAGTGGAGAGCAATTGGCTAACCCTAAAACATAAATAAACACAGGGAAGCCACAAAATGTACTTGGTAGACCATATTTTGGAATTTTTATTCCCACGGAATTGCCGTCTTGCCTCTGAACGCTGCTCTGAAGTCTTGATTCGTGCAAACACACAGTTCTTCCCTGGCAGATTACACATGTTTTTGCTTTTATTCTGCTAGCCAGACATTTTCCATTTTCATAAAAATGAGAAAAGACAATTGTTCCGTGAAAAAAAAAAAAAAAAACATATGTCACATATTTCCCACAATCAACGCTCAAAAAGGTCTTTTTAAGGGCCACCCTACATCCATATTATTGACTTCCTTTGACACTTCCACAACGTAACGAAACGCTTAACGATGCAGCGGTAACGTGTCCCCATCTATCTTCCCTTTCAAAAACTATTTCTCGGCCATACGCGGCAGGTGTACCTATTCAGGTGCGCATTTCTAAGTAAAGCCGTCGTAGAAAAAATACAGAACAAGAGCACTAAATTAAGAACTGACATACAACAATTGAAGTAGAAAATACTGTAACCACACACCTGTTGAAATTATGAGTAAGCCACTTCTAACGCATCTGCATTTGCGATTCTCAATTTTGAGGGCAACGTTTTATATGATAGACATGAACGTTTTGATTGAAATTCCTTCCAGGCAGTAGAACTTATTTTCTTAGCTACGTATAATCGGCAAAACTCCCGAGAACAGCTTCTCGAAGGGAAAACTGACAGAGTTCAGCTGCGCACACACAATATTTCTCCTGATCGTTCGAAATACAAAGTTCGGCAATGGCCTCTTTATGTCATCTAATCGAGAGGCTGGATGGGTGTGGAAGTTCTCTGAACTGATAACTTTTAAAAGCCTAAAATCTATATAAAATTTCCATCTTTGTGGCATTCTTTTCAATAAGAAAGGTGCAGTAATTTTCTGAATGAACAGTTTATTTCTTTACAATAGATTTGTTGAATTAAAAGAAATAACAACAGGAGGAAGATTTTCTGCTTTTTCTTTTCGCGCGTGTGAATCTTTCTTTTCCAAAAATTTATGATGTTCTTATCCAACGGTGAGAAAAGTTTCGTGTATTGTCATCAAAACATATAATATCATTTTTAATATTCCGCGTAATGACAGTGAACAAATCTTCATAACCAGACTCTCGTACCTAAAAATTGACATACGCAAAGAAAATAAAAAAAATAATAAGTAAATGTTCATTGTTATATAGTTTGCTAATCGTAAAGGACGTAAAATCGGCATTCGTAACCCTGGTAGACTGTGTCCTTTTCCAAATAGGAGTTTTCGCTGAGCAAATTAGTGTCATTTGAAAAGCACATCCGCTCATGCAGTGTCAGTGTAACCTGAATTCAATATATATAAATGGAAGCACATTGACGAGATCATTTTTCTCTCTAAATAGAAGCCTATTGAAAGGCGATACTTGACTTCAATTTTAAACCTGCTGTTTCGAAAATAAATTTAATACACATTTAAAAATTACTTTTCTAATAATGAACAAATATTACGTTTTGAAATTTTTATTTTCCATTCCTTTCGTGAAGAGTTGAAATATTCCCTTGAAAATTATCGCGAGGACGTAATGTTTCAAAAGATATCGATATCATATTTTAGAATAGTTCTCCGTTTGTAAAGTTGCGAATGCGTCAAACAATACTTCTGAAGTTTCTGTTAGTAAAACAACCACACAAAAACCTCTTCATACAACGGAGGCATAATGCGCCTAAAATGAATCTAATGTTGTTATAGCTCAAACAAGGTAAGTAATATTTTCATTTACTTGGAAAACGTAAATGGAATATATTGGAATATTATGCCATCTGCCAAACAAGAAACGTCGCATCCCAGGCCTTCAAAAGTTAAATTACTGAAAATTGCCCACAATTCCATTGGCTGACTGCAAATATATTTGTTGCAATGATTTCAAAAATTATTTCCACATTTCTCAATAACACCTAACGACTCTTCACGATTCGAATGTTAAAATATCGTATCTGGACTTCTGCCATGAATTTTGAAAAAAGTTAATTTTCCCACAATAATTAAAATCTATATCTTTGTGAACACAAAATGCTCCTAGGAATCTCGTAAAAACTTTCAATTTTTTCAACACTTTGAAGTCCATGTACTGTATGTAACATTTGCCTGAAAAACGTTGGTATTATGTTTTTTACACATTGCCTGCTGGTGGTCTACCCAGTGCAGCATCCAACAATAGTCTACATCATGTTAGCGACCTGTCTTCAGTGGTATTGTAATTCCATTCCATTTATGTTTTGCTGGAATCTTTCACTTGTTCTGATAACTTACGTCTCCAAGATTTTCAAGAACTTAATTCAGGTAAGGCTTCAGAAATTTCATCTTCAAGCTGATTGAACAATCTGAGACTGAAATTTTCTTGCAGGTTTTGTGCTATATGGTTGTTGTTGGAGTGTTTGCAATTCGCCAAACCTTTACAACAAATTTCTGAAAAGAATGCAAAAACTCGTTCATAAACTTTTCCACTATTGCATCAAACCCGCTGCGTTTTTAGTTTTCGAATGGTTGGTCCAAAAAGAAATTCCTTTCAGTTCGACATCTGATAATCGTTAGAAGTTTTGCACACATGTTTAAAACTTTCCCTTTACAAACTGCTTCATAAATGTCATATAAAGTGGATTTTGGAGGTCCGTTTGGGATCAAACAAACTTTGACAAATAACATTTTGTTCTGGGCTGCAGATTCCTGGTTGTAAAGCAGCTCTGCTTAACCATTGTTTTTGATGCAGTATTGGACCTTCGATTGCATATATTCGCATAAAAGTCATGGGTATATTTCACAACCTGCTTACCGTAAAAGGAGCACGGATCGTACATTAAGATAAAATACAAAGCATCATCTGTGATCGCTTCAGTTGACCTATGTGAGAACGTAGGCTACATTTTCATAACCCCTTTTGGAGCACAACATGACCTATTAGGATTGAAGAATACTCACTACAACTGCGTAATAACACTGCTTTAAAACTTATTTTCGGTAAGTAAATAAAGAGTCTCTACTCGTCCAAACCGCACCTAATGTTGAACCTTTACATTATTTAACTTCACTGAAACACACTAGATAAATAACATGAGAAAGAAGAACCAGTAACCAATAAGGCTTTTTCCTTAAGAACGGAGCCTAACTCGTCTGCAGAATTATTAGGACGACCAAAGCTTTCGACTAAAATCGTTCAGTTCGCTTTTTAGAAATATCTGAGGTACAGGAAGCACCATAGAAGTATTCAAAAAGGCTGAATTCTTTATTTCATAATCAATACAATCATACACTCATGCACCTGCTGTTAAAAGCAATGAACCATGGCGTTGATGTGCATCCACTCGCACATTCAGCGTTGCAATATGATAATTTCACCAAGAGCGCTTTGTCCGGTAAAGACAACATACTGACACGAACCGTTGTAACTTGCGGTTGCTTCCAAACAGCTGCTTTTGTACCCACTATCCCAGACCTGCTTGCCTATGGCGCCATCTAGCGACGAAAAATGTAAGCAAAGTGAGTAAACACTTTGCTTACATGGAATGTAGATCAATAAATGAGAAAATAAGGGCATCCAACAATAGTTTGACGCTAAATCCTACTGTTTCCCTACTATCGCAATACTGTCAGTCATATGCCAGATGGTTTTGCTTTCTAGAGCATATCATTTGGCCCGCTAAGAAATATATTATGCATATTTCATTTATTCGGTTTCTACCTGCGATAATGTTTTAAGAATGCAAATTTCCTCAGCGACTGCAACTAAGGGATATTCAAAGCTCCAAAGTGTTAAAGGTGACGGGTCGTCCCTAACAAAAAATAAAGCAGAAATTGAGTTCAACACGGGTGCCATGCAGCAAACGGTTTGTAAGGTAATACTTCCGAAAAAAATATACGGATGATTAGTAACGCTTTAGAGCAGTAATTTAAAGGAAAGGGTCAAATTATTTATATAAGATAAACAATAAAATATTAATGTGATTTACTCCATTCTCTCCAGATATTTATGCAAAAACATTTGGAAAATTTTAGATGGAATAGAGGCATTAATACTAGAAACTTATCTAGAAGCACTCAAATGAAATGGAAACTCTTTACAATACGCTTCTGCTATGCGGTTTAGATAATTCAGAAAATAGCTCGGTTTTGTTGCTACTAGCAAATTTCTTACTAAAAATAACGCAAATGTTTTTAGAAAAATATCGCTCACCCACCATTTAGCTTTACAAAGGAATTCGGTGTACTTAAAAGTTTTCACCTTCCCCGTTGCTAGAATTAAAAATTGGCCAGCGGTATTTAGGAGTCTGCCGTCGCTCTTTGCACAATATTGGCAACTTAAACGGTACGAGAAATTTCACCTCAGATTAAATGGAACACTAAATAAAAGTGAATGGAACACTAAATTAATGTAACTTTACGTAGCGCTCAAACGAAATGAAACATATAGCCTCGATTTCGATTTATGTTATAAACCAAGCGACGTAACCAACCTCTTCCTTCTTGATTTGAAAGTCGAAAAAAAGTTCAAAGCAGCTGCGTTTAGAGTAGGCTTCTATAGAGCTTATAACCTATGCAAGACCGACAGCCTAAAAACAAAGGAAATCGTGAATATTTAAAATAAAGGTATAAATACCGAATATAAGAAAGATTACCTAGACAGAATGCATAGAAATGTAATATTGTATTATGTCTGCTGTAACAAAATGAACTTGAAAGAAAACAACATATACAGGATCCGTTACATTGCTAGAGAAATTTAGTATGTAAATACCTCATCATAATAGCAATAAAATGACTGATCGCTTTATCACATAAAATATCGAGCTGCAAGCGGAGAGCAAGTATGACAAAGCGATCCTTAGATATTACATGCAGATAACATACGAAAAGTGACAAGCAGGATATGCAGAATAGTGCGCTATCCAGGGAAGTCTTGGACTACTAGACTGTTGCTCATATATCAAGTAATGCATACATGTATATTGGCTACTTAATTTGAATCTTTAATTCAATACCGGTTTGGACTCCCTCTATCGGGAATCATAGCACATATACGGTTTGGTATGGATTCCACAAAGCCCTGGAGTACATAGACGTATACAAAATACCAGGCGTTCACTGGACAACCTTCTAATTGCTTTTGACGGATTAGGACCTTTTTCCCTGATCTCTTTTTCTAGCATGTCGCATGCATTCTCAAAAGGATTCCATTCGGGCTTTACGGTTGGCAGACAACAATGTGCAAGTCACACCACTGCTGAACACATTTAGTGCTATTAACAGTAGCATTGCCATCCATGCAACACCTGTCACTTGTTGAATAAAGAGTCAACATTTCCGAATGGACTTCATCGGTAACAATATTCTGATAATACTTAAAGGATCTGCCCCGAACATGCGGTGATCGGTCTAAGCGCTGGCTTATGACCATTCGTACGAGAAGAGTACGGGTTCGAATCCCAGTGAGACAAGGAATGTTGTATTTGTCTTACGGTACTGGCTATCATCCTTCCCTGGAACTAGTGTCCCTAAATCCAAGACAGACGATAGCTTATAACCCATTAAGTTGCTCCCGGTGGTCGTTAAACGTTCAATAAAAGAAAAAAAGAATAATCAGAGGACACCCAACTTTCTGGAAATATCAGAGGAACGGCTCAGTACCGACAGAAAGTGTCCCACATAATGACTGAGGCCACAGAATGTTGCGTGAGGCATCCTGTTTTTCTATCTAGCAGAGTTAAGGACACATACGATTAAATATTTTCAAAGAATATGAGTGAACAATAGGAAAAAAGGAGCTTATGTTACTGTATGTCTTATGCATAACCAGGTTGGACAGAAGAATTTTTGGAATGGAAGGACATTTTCATTTAAAAAGGAGGACATTTCGGAGAAAAGAAGGGCGCAACTTTGCACTAAAATACATATGAATGCACATACTCTGTAACTAATTTTTCAGTTTGAGAGTTTATACCTATAAATCTTTAAAAAAGAAAAAAGATTTTACTCTGCTGGACATTTTTACTTACATTTTGAAATGAAATATATTTGCTTCAGTGTAAAAGGTTTCTTTAACAAATAGTTGTGAAATTCAGAGAATAACATGTCTTTCAAATTGTTTTTAGCTAGAAGTATAGCCCTCACTGATTGATTGTGCAATTGTATTATAAAAAAAAAAACTCACAGCAACGACTCACAACACACACGACAAGCAGTACGAGCTCACTGTGCGCCATCCACATGTGATAAATAACAGGCAGACAAACGCGCACTGGTTTTTTTTTTTTTTTTTTTTGAGCTGTTGACTTACAAGTAACACATTGCAGCAGGCAGCCGCACTGCTAGCTATGCGTTACTTTGTTGAATAAAAGTCAACATTCCCGAATGGACTTTATCGGTAACAATATTCTGATAATACTTAAAGGATCTGCCCCGAACATGCAGTGGTCGGTCTAAGCGCTGGCTTATGACCATTCGTACGAGAAGTATCCGGGTGCGAATCCCAGTTAGACAAGGGATGTTGTGTTTGTCTTACGGTACTGGCTATCATCCTTCCCTGGAACTAGTGTCCCTAAATCCGGGACAGACGATAGCTTATAACCCATTGAGTTGCTCCCGGTGGTCGTTAAACGTTCAATAAAAGAAAAAAAGAATAATCAGTGGACACCCAACTTTCTGGAAATATCAGAGGAAAGGCTCAGTACCAACAGAAAGTGTCCCACATAATGACTGAGGCCACAGAATGTTGCCTGAGGCATCCTGTTTTTCTGTCAAGCAGAGTTAATGACACATACGATTAAATATTTTCAAAAAATATGAGTGAACCAAAGGAACAAAGGAGCTTATGTTACTGTATGTCTTATGCATAACCAGGTTGGACAGATGAATTTTTGGAATGGAAGGACATTTTCATTTAAAAAGGAGGACATTTCGGAGAAAAGAAGGGCACAACTTTGCACTAAAATATATATGAATGCACATACTCTGTAACTAATTTTTCAGTTTGAGAGTTTATACTTATAAATCTTTAAAAAAGAAAAAAAAGATTTTAGTCTGCTGGACAATTTTACTTAAATTTTGAAATGAAGTATATTTGGTTCAGTGTAACAGGTTTCTTTAATAAATACTTGTGAAATTCAGAGGCCACCCCGGTGGCGCAGTGGTCTAAGCGATGGCATCTGATCATTCGTCCGAACGGGGTCCGGGTTCGAATCCCGGTGAGGCATGGATGTTGTGTTTGTCTTACGGCCCTGGCTCTCTCCCTTCCCTGGAACCAGTGACCCTAAATTAGGGACTGGCGACTGCTTATAGCCTATTGAGTTGCTCACGGTGGTCGTTAAACCTCCAATCAAAAAAAAAAAAATTCAGAGAATAACATGTCTTTCAAATTGTTTTTAGCTATCAGTATAGCCCTCACTGATTGATTGAGCAATTGTATTATAAAAAGAAAAAACTCACACCAACGACTTACAACACAAACGACAAGCAGTACGAGCTCACTGTGCACCATCCACATGTGATAAATGACAGACAGACAAACGCGCACTGGTTGGTTTTCTTTGAGCTGTTGACTTACAAGTAACGCATTGCGGCAGGCAGCTGCAGGATTGAAGGAATAAATTGATTAGGAAAGGAGGGAGGGCGCGAGCGAGAATCTAAAAATGAATGAGCATATTTTACCGGTGGCTGGATATGATATATGATTACAATACAAGAATTTGATGAAATGAAATCGTCCTCATTCAAAAAGCTGGAAATTTGGGCTATTTCCTTTGATGCTTAAAGACAGGAGGACATTGTATGAAAAGGGTGGCATATCTTCCAAGAACCTTACGTCTGGTCAGCTTTTGCATAATTGAAGGTTTAAAACTAAACAGGGCGCTAAGTTTCATAAAGTCTCAGCGAAACAGCATATAAAAAAAGAGGGAGAAGACAAAAGCTGTCATTTTACTGTTGAAGTAGAACGGACGGAATATACATCGTTCTTCTGGTCCTTCAAAGTACTTATTATTATTTCGGCAAAGGAGCTGTAGAATTCATAAGAATTGTGACAGTTGGCCTCTGGAGTTTTTTTCCGGTTTGACACCTATACACCAGTGCATTATCTACGTTCCAACAAATTTTTATGAGAAACTGCAACTGACGAGTGATTTCAAGAAATCGTAGGCCTAGGTAAAGGCAAATCAACTCTGTGCTCTTCTCTACCAGGGACCAAACACATGGGGCAACTTAATTGTAAATGTAAGAAATTTTACGGATAATAAACTAAAAGAAAATTGAGATATCATAGTCTTTAAATATATCAGCATGTCGATACTAAAATATCCAAAATTCTCTCAATTTAATAACCTCATGAATATATACTCAAAATTTCTATTGAAATATGGACTGTAACTGATAACATCTTAAATAAACTATGATATCGCAAAGCGTTAGTCGCATCACGAATTCCGTTTATTAATGGCCACTGACATATAGCTGATCATATGTATTAAGTTCATTAAATTTCACACAAGAAAATACCCTTCATCAATGGTTTCAAAAAGTTACGTGGATGGTTTACCATGTGATGTGCAAATTTAATGCTGCCTATTTTCAGCATGCCTCTGATTTGTCAATGATTTGCAGTGTTTTTTGGCTCAACTCGCTCCTGTATCACAGGTGTCTGTTTCGCGGAGATGTTTTTTTTCTGGGGATATACGTACCCTGAATTTCCCGCAATTATTTCCGTATATCGCAATGAACCACGAACCCGAAAAAGAGGACAACAGTTACATTTCTGTTTTTCGAAATTTGTCTTGTCCATTTTGACACCTGTGCGCTGGATTCCAAGTACTCAATTCACATTTTCAGAATTGACCATTTATTGCTCGCATTCCTCTATACAGTACTGACATCAGCTGCAGAATGTCGCAGATAACGTGGTGATAAACTCTCTGGGTTTCTTCGGTGGTATCTCGGTAGTTAAACACCACTGACGAACGTAATTATAAATACACCACACTGTGTATACTCAAGAGGGGCATATAGCATATTAAATCCGTTTATTTTTGTATCGTTATAAACACAAATTTCGCCAAGCTTTTGCATTCCACTGGAAGGCTTTTTCAAGGCAATAGTAGACACTTTTAAAGCGTTTTTATGTCTACAATGGCTTTCCAAAAGCGTGCAAGTGGAGTGCGAAAGCTTGGCGAATCTTTGTGCACAGTATGCAATAAAAATAAATGTTTTAATACGCCATATGTGTCTCTTGAGGACCCCTGACAAAGTGGTATGGTAAAGTCACCACGATTTCCATGGGAGCGTTATATCCGGAAACCAAGAGACCTCAGTAGAGGGGCGACATTTGCATTCCATTCATTCTCACCAGTGAAGAATTAACATATTCTTCCAAAGCCGTTTCTTTCGTTCTTTGTTTTTTTGCGATACCCAACCACCATGCGCAACTCGATGGGCTATAAGCAGTCTCAGGCCTATATTTGGGTCCGTTTGTTCCAAAGAAGGAAGAGGGATAGTGCCATAAGAAAAAACATCCACGCCTAACTTTCATTCAAACCAGGACCGCTCTGGTACGAATGGTTTAAGCCAGCGTTTAAAAAACTCCACCACCAGGACCGCGCTCTACGCTCCGCCATTATCGAGTGATAAAATTCTTTTGCTCCAGAATTCATCAGCAACTTGGTGATGAGAATTTATTGTCACGATCATAGCTTTCTGCCTGCATGAGGTGAACACATTTATTTTACATGTACTCCTAGGTTACATTCTAACATGTCTCTTTTGTGACCTTTGAAGGTATTCAGGATATGTATGCAAAATGTGTACATATTTCTCTGTTGTACTGAAGTTTTTATTTTCTTAATTATTGTACCTGTGTTCATGTCAAATGCTTTTCAATAAGGTTACGTATTTTTCATTTTATTCTAACGAATGCCTTATAGACTTTCATTTCGAGCATTAGTGTAGAAAATGGATTTACCTAATACTTTCATTTTTAAAAGTCCAAATAAAACACTGTCACTAAAATGTTTGACAAAGTGTTTATATTAGTTTTGATTGTGATTGCCTTGTTAAGTGACGTTGGACGAATTTCTTTTCCCTTTGAGCAGGTTTAACCCTGCTCATTATTTTAAACCTGACGGTTGAGGAAACAGTTCAATATCAGGATTCCCAACAGTCTTTCTGCGTTCGTCATTTTCAGAAACAATTAAATCTTTCTAATTGGTGCCCATCTGACCATTTCCGTTCAGAAATAACGTCCTCCGCACTCGCACATTGTTTAGCAAGTTCTTTTTGCGCCGCAAGAAAAGCACACTGAAATTCACCATGCACAACCTCCCGTTCAGAGCTAACTAGTTTTTCTAATTTTAAGAGGTGCGTCTTTTGAACGTCTACTTGATGTTATCCGTAAGACATTTCATTTCTTCATTTATTTCTTCGGTATGAGCTTTTAACTGCATTTTCACCTCTTCTTTTTGCGCTTTTAACATTTCCCCGAGTTTTGTGTTTCTCGCACTCATCCCTTCATTTGGTGATTTTATTTGTTCTGCCTTTTCTTTTTGCCATGGAGTTAGGTCTTTCCCTCGAGTCTGCAACTTGCTGTCAGCTCCTTATTTTTTTTTTTTTTGCTTTTGTTAATATCTTTGGCAATCTAGTTGCTTTGACTCAAACATCCAGTTTCTCTGATAGCGCATTTCATCTCTCCGATCAAGCAATTATTTGTTCTTTCATATCGACCACATTGATTAAATTCCTTTATCTCTGCCATTGTTTTAGTCCTGGCTCTGATATTCATGCACTTAAAATCTCCTTCTCAGCGTCGTTTTGCCAGTGTGTGGATTAAGTACTTCCAAAAAGGAAGTACGTAACGGTTATCTGAACCATGTAGGGATGTGTACACCATTCTTGTTGGAAAATGTTTTCCCAAAAATAAAAATAAAATGCCGTCCCTCTGAAATCAGTTCATAAATAGGATACACTATTTCACTTTTTTACATTTAAGAGACATCTTATCACAGGGTATACATTAGGTTTATCGAGTACAATAAAATATGAAATTAATCCAAAAGCTCCCGAGAATGTCAAAAGTCACATGGATAGGTCTTCACTTACATGCGATTGTTGGACTCTATTCCGCTCTTTCACCCGAAAGAAACATCTTCCATGGGTTGGTGATTTCACATGGTATAAAATCATAACAACACATATAATTTTTGGTATATATAAATAAGTGCTCCAGGAACAGAAGCGATCCCGTTTTCCCTGGTGTAGAAATTACCTTAGCGTCCTCCCATGTTGGGTTATCACACCCTTTATAAGTTGTTTCTGCAAGTGCTGTACACTTATTTCCAAATTTGATGCTATATTTGAGTTCGTTCAATCTGGTCTAGAGCTCCTCCCTGTTGAACCAAGATAGATCTTGTCTAACTCTTCTCTGTTGGTGACTTTCATAGGAATCATAGAAACTCGAAATATTTCCTCATTCTTTTGAGACAAGATTGAATATTATATGTTAATATATATTTTTACGCCAACGTTTTAACTAAAATTTGTGCATTGATTCCAAAGCAGGTTTTTAGTAGGTGGGTGGTAAATCATCTTGCCAACAAATCGAGGGGAAGTCACGTTTTGTCGATGGGTAGTAGTGTGATAGGTTTTAACGGTACTAAGTGCCTTAGATACGACCAAATCATGATATTCATGGGCTGAATGCAAGGTCTTTAGATACACTATCTACCAACAAGTAATTGGACGCACCTGCAATCGACGATATCTGCGGTTCTGATTCACGTCACGGCCGCCGCCGTTAAATATCGTGTGGGAGACAACAACACAACCAGTCGCATGCAAGATGTCACGCAGTTCGGAGCTCTCGGATTTCGAGAAAGGTGTAATCGTCGGGTATCACAGAAATGGCCGATCCATACGTGACATATCCAGTTAGTTGAAGTACCCAAAATC
Source organism: Macrothele yani (assembly GCA_039090855.1). Lineage (NCBI taxonomy): Eukaryota > Metazoa > Arthropoda > Arachnida > Araneae > Macrothelidae > Macrothele > Macrothele yani. Next base: position 77,868,311 of record CM077017.1, on the reverse strand, counting down.
GACAGTGGCCTACGTGATTGACAAATGGAAGATGAGAGGTCACTGTCGGCATGTTCCCCGACCTGGCAGTCTCAAAAAACTGGGAGTTAGAGACCGACGGGGCCAGAGAAATTTGGAAGAACCGCACAAAATCGATGGGCCACATCCGCGAGAATTTTAACAGGCATCCAGGAGTGTTTTTTTTATGAATACCATCCGTAAGGAAGCCCATCTGCTCGGATATCATGGACGTGCTGCCACCCACAAGCAAGAAATATAAATACTTTTCTGCCATGCAATTTTGATGTCTAAGGTAAGTTGTGGGAAATACCAGAGACTTTCCTTTTCTAAAGCACATTCCAACACATGCTAGCCAATAAAAATTAACATACCGGTGTTTCCTTTTTAAGAAGGAAGATGACGATACCACTTCCTGCTCGTCCTGAGAATGTCAATATTATCAACAATTATTGCGTTCATGAAGCTGAGGGTTAACGAAATTGAACAGAACAACGGAACGTTATGTAGATGATTTTGCAGACACTGTTATATGAACACATGAACCACGTTTTCGCAAATTTTCGTTCATATCTCAAGCGGAAATAATAATTGTAAATATGAAGCAAAATTAAACGCTAGAGAGAAATACAGTAAAATTTGACCCAGCAACAGAACTGCTATGCATATACCAGCTAAGTTTTAGTAACCTTTAATATACAGTATATCTGAAGGAGAAATGTTAACTTCAAAGACCTAGCCAAATTAAAGACTAAAGAAAGGCATGATACCAGAGTAAAAACAAAACCAGAAAATGTCATTATATTTGTAATATTTTATTATAATAACCTAAACTCAACATAAGCGTTTCAAAAATCCTAAATTTTAAAAAATCCTGACAAGCATAAAGTTCAACACATGCTGCTAACAATTGTTATACTTCAAAAATGGTATGCCTATACTGTTTTAAGCTCTAAGATAATGATGACTTGCCTTATCTGAATGTTTTACTGAGCAAATTGCTTGAAAATCGCCTTCGTACACAAGTCTATGGTAAACTCGCATCTGTGAGCAACCTGATGATCCGCAGATTATTCTTTCCCGCTGATTCCATGAGAGCTTTAATTCATTCTCGGATCATAAGAGCCTTTGCAGTGTTCCTTCTAGACAATGATAATTGTATGACGTCATCGAATTGGTCACTGAAGCAGGATACCCCACAGACCTAGTAAATAGCTATGTCGAGAAAACCAGAACCAATAATATTCATCATTCTATCTAGCAGCTACGCTACCTGGGCTTAATTACCTACATAACAAATGACTCCTATCAGCTCAAGAACGCGCTCAAGAGGATGAATCTCAGCGTTGGCATCAGGTCTCCGACGACTTTATATTAAGGGAAAAACTGACAAGGCCCACTTTCCACTGAAGCAGGTGTTTATGCTATTTCTATACAATATACGGAAGGCTCCAAGCGCTTCTGCATTGGAACGGGCAAACGTTCACTTAGAATCAAGGAATATAAGAGGAACGTGAAAAACAGCAAAGTAACGACTACCCTATCTAGAGAAGTCAAGTTCAAGTTAACTGGTCCTACGTGGAATGACTTATAGATTTTAGACTGAAAGGTAGCATGTGCTCTTTGCTTTACTAAATGATCCGTAAGCTAAATAGAAAAGAACAATATTGGCAGATACGAGGTCTGGTATTTAAGTAATGAGACTGATTTTGTCGCGCGCGCTGTGGAAACGCTGCAGCCTCGAACGTCACATATGTGTGACAATGGTTCTTCCCCCACCGGTAGTCCAAGTAGCAGCACCCTAGAAGGCCTCAGTGTCTAGTATCTGCTTTGCTCGTGAAGTTGTGTGTGTGATCCTCATCAGGAAAATGGACTCGCGGAATATTGCCCAGCGCTATGCAATCTCTTTTTGTGTGAAACTCGGTGAAAATGCGGGGCTAACGTAAGGGAAACTGCAGCAGGCTTTTGACAATGAGGTAATGTCAAGAGCACAAGCCTTCGGCTGGCACAAAATGTTTTGCGAGGGCAGAACCAATGAGGAAGACGAACACCGGAGTGGGCCACCAACAACAACACGGATAGAGGACAACACAGCCTGGGTGAGTGAAGTTGTGCGACGTGATAGGCGATTAACAGTGAGAATGATAGCGGAAGAACTGGAACATGAATCGCGAAAGTGTTCACCGAATTGTGATTGAAGATCTGGGAATGAGACAAATTTGTTGGAAATTGGTTTAAAAAAATCTCACAGAACAAAAGCGAGAAGAAGGGCAAAATGCAACACTACCGCATCCTCCTACCTGACATGGCTCCCTGCGACTTTTTTTTATTCCCAAAACTGAAATCAGTTGTGAAAGGACGCCATTTTGACAGAGCAGCAAACGTCCAAAAGGCGGTGGCACAGCCTTTGGACAGTGTCTCAGCTGATGAGTTCCAGAGCTGCTACCTCCAATGACAGCACCTTTGGATTAAGTGTGTGCAAGTTCAAGGGAACTACTTCGAAGGTGATCACATTGTAGTTGATTAAAAGTGTAAGTAAATGTGTTTTTTGTTTGACCCAGTCTCATCACTTAATTGTCAGACCTCGTTTAACGCTAACCCCTTTGCATATCAGGTATCAGAACAAATGAAACATTTTTAAGTGTGTGTGTGTGTGTGTGTGAGTGTGTGTGAGAAAGGAGAGGGAAACAAAGGTAATAAGAGTAATAGAGTTTTTGAATAACCACATGCAGGGAAATGCCTCGGTTTCCGTCATTAGGCAAAAGAGAAATTAATAGGACATGACAGAAAATAGCACGTTCGATAAGAATCTTTTTGAAATTTACTGCTAGAATTCTAATTTATTCCAAATGTGCTGTAATCCCCAAAGCGAAAAATGAATCTTCATTTTGGGAAAACTAATGTCTTATATTCATTTGCGTACTGATCTCTGGCCTGATTAACATCCGTAGAATACTTGATGCGAATTGGGTAACAGGAGATAATTTGATTAGGTTTATTAGCTTAAAAATCTGAAAACAATTTAATAATTTTACTCGCCTTGTTCTGTTTTTCAAGCATTTAATCATACTATCAGAGATTGATTCAAATATATAATGTTATATTTTCTTGCCACTATTCTATGGGTAGGAACGAAAGTTATGTCTGCAAATGTAAGGCTACAGAAAAGTGTTAATTACAGTAAATACAGCTACAAATCAGTCAAAAATATAGTAATAACTGTTTGTCACGACATGCTCCCGTCATCTTGGCAGCTGTTGTACACTGTCCCTGTAGAATTTTGGCGGTTCGACGCAAATACCTAAGTAAGTGCCCGTTCCACATCGTCCCGATTGGCAAACCGCTATCTGTCCAGAAAATGCTGCACCGAACGGAAAAGGCAGTTGTTCGTTGCAAAGTTCGGGGAATAGGAGTAGCTCTGAATAAGTTTACCAGTAGCTCCAAGTACAGTCATTGATCTTGTGACACGGTACCCGTGCTGTCTGAGGTCTCGCTTCATTCCGCTGTAGAATCGATACGTCAGTACAGAGGATTTCTAAATGGTAGGAATCATTTGGAGTTTACATGATTGGCGTTAGCTTTTCACGGTGTTTTTAAGGTAAACGACATTTTATTTGAGGCATTGGAGAAGAAATGTGTCGAAGTTAATTACTCTACGTTAAAGAGCCGAAGAATTCACTCTGTTACAGAAAACAAAAACGAGGGAAACAAAATGACGAATTTTATATTGGAATATTACTCGAAGCCATACAAATGACACTTGCAAAACATAGCAGGAAATGTAGACATTTATCTAACGAAGATTCATTTTAAAAATATAAAGCATTATTCAAAGAAATTATAGGCGATACTATGACGGAACGTTGGCCACCGTAGCATAAGACGAACACACTCGGCTAGTTGTTCACAATATCTGGTATTAAATCTCAGCGGTGTCCGAGAGAAACATATTCGGTTGCTATATGTTAATCAAAGAAAAACTTCGAAAGAGCAAAGAAAATCTTGGAAAGAGCAAAGAAAAACTTGGAAAGAGCAATCACTTTGTTTATTTACTTATGTTTTCAACCTGTAGACCGCGACGAATTCCGCGGGGTTCCTCAAGGTACTGAAGAAATATTTAAAAAAGAAAGTTAAAAATTATTAAAAAAATACATTTATCTTTTTCTATAGATATGAGAATACAGAATGAAACAATTACATACACTCAAGTTTAGTCTATATTTTAATCTTGTTACTCTTTATGTAATGTAAAGAACTAAGTTCGCTTAGATGATACGCCTGTAGTTTGTACCCTCTGTAGAGCAACTGGGGTTTCCGCCTTTAAACGGCAGAGCAAAATTAAAATTGCCACTGTCGCACCGATCATATGAAAAAAAACTGTTATCATATCATTCTTTATTCTAACGTGATCCGAACGACAGGCAACTTCACACGTAAAACGCCATCATCGTACCATTGAAACTGAAGCGAATATCAGATATGACTATCTCAGTTGCACTTGATAAATTATGACCAAGGATGAAAAAACAATATTTTAATTTAGTTTGAATTTTGTGTTCTTTTTTATAAACGATTTATTACATCAATTTTAATAAACGATAAAAGCATATTAAAATCTGTAAATCCCATCCATTACTTAAGTTTCTATTCACTATTAAGGAAAAATAATAAATAAAAAATTAGGTACCTTCTTAAAATGTCGAATAGCAAATCTGAGCGAAAGATTGTTAAAATTTTGAATAACTAAATTGAGGTTTTTTTTTTTTTCTTGAGATATTTTTACTTACATCTATTCCGATAAATTTGTATGCAGATCATTATTGGAAAATTTAATTATATTAACAGTCATTTTCAGAACTTCAAAGTGGTTAAACTAAAATAAACACAATGTTCTTTAAGCCTTAAGTTTGGCTTTAAGTGTCTTATAGCAGGTTTAACGTGCATATAATTTTCAGCATATCATTCAATTCATAACATTTAAAAATTGAATTTGGGGCCAAGCATATTGTTAACACAAATTTTTAAGATGACAATCCGATTTTTGGCGTAAATGTGACAAGGATTGTAAGTCAGATAATATCCGAAAACTTGAAATTTTTTTTTTCACAAATTAACATAAGCATTATTACATTTGATTCACGCTCTGAGTTCAATGTCGATGGAAGTGCTTTCCTGACTTTTCTTCTAAAGGAAATTTTACCGCAAATAAAGGTTTCTCATTGTAATCTGCAGGGGTTTTTTTTGTCCCAGTGGAAAACACAGAAACTTTCAAAGAGCTGAAAAAAATAAACAAGTTTCACTTTCAAATTTGCAAATGTTCTCAGTACGGAAACACATGAATTGCAAACTTTAATAATTTAACAATTTCAATCTTAATCATTTTCTCTTGAAAAGGACAGATATTTAAACATATTTTCCCTCAGACGATCACATGAATCATGTAATAAGCTGTGTATTTACATGCAGAATTTCTTTATTTCTGTGATTTTCCCACCTCGGCTAAAGTTTTAAGAATGAATAATTTGAAAGAAAACCTATATTTAACACTTTACTTAACCCTATGACTTCGGCTTAAGTCTAACGCGAAAACATAGATTTCGTTATGCAAACTTTTTTGGTCAAATTTTCCAAGGCTTTCAAGCTGACACAGTTTCAGTTCAATCAAACATATTCTCTAGCAATATTGGAACGTCAGACAGTATGTTATGTCGTCCTAGAGATCTGCATAAGGCGCGTTCCGTACATTCCAGATCTAGTCAGTGTTTCCATTGTATCTTAAGTTCCTCGAACTCTTAGGGGTGAAATATGTAATTTTCTTATCGCTGTTATTTGAGTGTTCACCGAAAATAACGGTTGTAAATATTCAATCGATAGCACGGATATTGAAATTTAAAGTTATCACGAATTGCGTACGTACCGGAATAAGAGCACTCATTTGTTTTTAAATTTACCCACGCAAAATATATTATTATTTTCGGACTGAAGAAAATTTTTAAAGCAGGATATTAGCTCATTTAACACAGAAATTCGACTAAATCCACTTCACCCAAAGGAATTTCATATTGAACTTATTTTTTTAAATCTCATCAACTTGTTATAGCTATTAAATAATGACAAAATTTGTATGTGCAATTTACGTTAATAGTAAACTCATGACCCTTTAGTTATTTGATGTGGAGATAATTTCGAAAAAAGTGTTATCAACTTAATCGAAAAAAACTGTTTTGCAATAAAATACAAATTAATTACTTCATTATCTTGTACGACTTCAAATCCAGAAACAGCATTACTCAAAGTTTGTTATTTAGAAAAATAAAATTATTTACACTAATTCAAAATTTCATTCTGTTACTCCTTCTTGTTATAAGTGTTGCAAAAAAGATTATTCAAACTACCGCTGTTATGAAAACCGTTTAGGACTCCCTCGTAAGTGTTATTGTAATCGCATGAATATTCGCTTAACGCACATACTGTATAATGTCTGATCGAAAGTAAACGGACTTTTCTCATAACCTCGACCCTCATGTAAAGAATGTGCAGAAATCTCTTCTCATTCTTCCGCAAGAACATAAATCTGTCTGGGAAATCACCGATTAGGGTGGTTCAGCCTTGCTTAAGGAAAGCGTTCCAATTTCTCAAAAAGTATATCATGGTGTTAAGGATGGGACTGTGTCTAAGTTAGTTAAGTTATTTTACAAAAATCTCGTTAAAATAATTCTTACCTAGATTTGGATTTGTGAAGGGGACATTGATATGCCGGTTGGTAAAGGAATTGGGCCTTCGTCGAATTCTAGCCATAATATTGAGATCGCATAATTCTAGAGAATGTCTTCTTAGTCCTCAACGTTCAGGTTCCTTTCCACTGGAAATAGTGTCCCCAGTTCAAACCATAAAAAATAGCTATAGATCATTGCCCATGTCTTTTAAGTTCGTGTAGTGAAGAACCGTGGTGCACTGCTTAAGAAAAACCAAAATTATTCACCCGAAGAAACACAGCCAGGTGATAGCAAGATGGCATACTTAATACATTTTCAGAAATTTATGCAGTGGACATTACATGAAAAAAAATATACGTGTGTTGTTCATCAAATAAATAATAGTTTTCCATACAACATTTCAATACCTTTGTCAGTATATTAACCTCGGTTACTTGTGTATGTTTATGACGGACTTAACACTTTCCGCAACCAACTGGACTTATTTATTTGTAATGTGCCTTCTGCGATCTGCCCGTCTGTGAACAAAACTCTGCGTCTAAATATTTTGTTCAACTTCACTTACTAAGAAACTTACCATATTATGTTGATGCGTGAGCTAGTTATCAAATCTCGTTTTTCGAACACCTCCTTAAGGATCCCGGAATCTTAAAATGAAAGTTTCGAGACTTCTCGGTCACTAGGTTTGGATATTTATTGTGCACTGAAAAACCTGATGTGGAAATCAAGCATGTTAACTCCGAGGTCCAAGGCCATAGCGTCACCAATACAGTTGTGAATACATCTACTAGCTAAAAACAAATATTTGAATTATAAATTCATATAAGGGAAAACAAAGTGACGCATAACAAATCTGTTACTTTGTTACCAAAATCATCATAGCTAACTGCTTGTGTTTGGGTACGGAAAACAATTGTTTTAAAATTCAAAGCTCTATCCCGATTTGCTTTTATATAAAACTCGAAAGCAGAAGTTAAAAAAAGTTGTTTTGCTATTTGGATGCTTAATCATAAGTGTTAATATTGCAGCTAAAGATAAAAGAGTATAAGTCAAAGAAAAACTAAAAATATAAGGAAGGTTAAAATAGTGAAAAATATTATTATTCAGGCTTCAGATGAACAACACTGGCTTGTCTATTTATAATAATATGAACTTAAATAAATTATAATATTATTTTTAATTATTCTACGAACCTGGAAAACATTAATTTTCATTGTGTTAATTCAATAGGTTAAAAATATCAAGGTTTGTCCCGGTATGGTGCAGTCGTTTATGACACAGGAATATCAAACGACTGATAGAGAGTTGAGAGGTTAGTCATTGAGTTAAGCGTTGTAAGAATACAAATTTTGCAAAGGAAACTGTCAATACTGAATTTTGGTAGATTAAAGCATGTACCAACTCGTTTGCCGGACTTGTATCCGCTAAACGATGACTTACGTCTTTACCTTCTGAGTTAACGCATGTACACGAGAAGGGCAGTTGTACGTAACAAAGTGGCCTGTCTGTTCAGATTGCGATGAGTTTGAACGCAGCTAGATATAACAATAGTTTGGAGAAATTTAGTTTTTCAGGCATTTCTATAAAGATAAAAATAAATACAACACTGCCAACAGAAGTGCTTCACAAAACCACGTTAGACAAAACTCAACGGAACGAAAAACTGAAATTATATTTGAAATTGTTTTCACGGGGTAAGTTGTTTGGCTTTAACGAAATCAGACGCAGAAATATCGGTGGTAGGCAAGTCTAGCTCTCACTAATGTATCAACTGGACAAATGAGGCATCCGGACCATAAAAAATATATTACCCCTCATGGCAACTAAATAGTAATGTACAAAAAATTAAAAGTTACGTGCCGAATATTTCCACTACTGGTGCTCCATCCGATTAAGAAAAAATTCAAATCGTACATTTTGGAGCAGAGATTAGAAGTCTAAACGGTTCGGGTTGTGCTTTTTCTTTTAGTTTACAGAAATAAGCAACGAGCGAAGCAGGGGTTTTGTCTAGATACCTACGGCGGGGGCAAACGTGCCAACTCGACCCATTCTTTTCATCGCAATGGTAAATAAAAAAAAGTCGTGTTTCCGATTTCCTGGTCTGTTTAACTAGTTTGCTGGCTTTAGTTATTTCCATGACACAGGCCAGAGCGTAATCACAGGGGCGAGGAGCTGCACTCACAGTGTTTTCACTTTCTGTAGGTGTTAAGATGGTAAAAACACTTTGGATCTTGTTGACAACAAAATACTTGCGAACCGATGGAGTGTGTGTGACGTGGAAGACCGAGGTTGTCTTCAGTGGGGTGAAGGGGAGGTGTGTTTGAATGAGAGAATAGGACGACATTGAATGTTTTTTCTACTTTTTATTCGAAGAGGAATATCCTTTTGTTGTGTTACCGCTTGCTAGTTCAGGGAAAGAGAAATTTTGAACCCGCCTAGTTTTTTTTTGTCTCTTTAAATATTATACAGTATCCAAAGTTCTGTGTGACATAGTAGTTTAGTTAATATTTTTATATACAGTAATTTAGTTAATATTTTTATATACAGTAGTTTAGTTAATATTTTTATATATAGTAGTTTAGTTAATATATTTAGGTTTACATTCAACTAAATATCTTCAATAATATTTCGTTATTTCATTTTTCGTAATTGAAAGAAATACGATAGAAATACAAAACAATTGCAAAACGCAACACTGGCCTGGCCAAAAAACTACCGGGCCGACAGTCTAAAATCTCAAATGCGCCAGGTTTTCAGCGGCACCTGTTTCCATACCTCTCCACGGAACGTGCAGAGATATCTAGATCACAATTTTAACTTACGCCAGCTTGCAGAAAAAGCTATGCGTTACTTATAAAAAAAAGTTTTATTCCAATGATATACGTTTTAAATTGTACCGACCCAAAAGAAGAATTTTCTATCAAACATTTGGTAGCTTTTGTTTAATGAAATATATTTTCAATATGATGACATCTGACTTAACAAACACCCTCTAGTGGCAACATTATGCATTGCTAAAAAGCTACAAAGCAAAGAACACCGTTGTCGCATTTCCCACTTCCCAGTTGTAACGTATACTCTAGATTCACTTTCCTTTTGATTTTACTATCTCTGGTTATTTTATTTTTCTATGTAAATTATCTTCTTACTGAACGAGATATTATTTCTCCAGCTGAATGAGATCTGGCAATGAGTGTAAGTCATGACCTGGTGGTAGCCAGTATAAATAGGCGCGTTCAACGATACCTAAGAGAGCTTTTGTTTATGTGGTAGAGAGCTTTTGTTTATGTAGTAGAGAGCTTTTGTGTTACGAGAGAGAGCTGTTGTTTATGTGTAAAGAGAGCTTCGTTTATGTGAGTAGAGCTTCGTTCATGTGCAAGGAGCTACGTTTTATTGAGTAGCTGTGTGTGAAGTGTATGCTGGATCATATCAGGATAGCCACTAATGAAAAGTTGTTGTAAGTACGTTTTTCTCAGTTCATAATTTTGTCAGATCTCTGTCTGGCTGTTAGGTTTATTTCATTAGTTGTTATTATTAACAACCAGCATAAGACTTTATTCATCTTAATTACTACTACAACATTACTAGCAGTTAAAACCTTGTTCATTATTATTACTACACTACTAGCAGGAGACTTTATTCATGATATAATCAACAAACAACAACCATTACTAGAAGAAACTAGTAGCAGAAGCATAGTATTCATTATAATTGGCGCCCGAACTTTTCCTGAACACGAGGTCTTGAAAATTACACTGCCGGACAATTGCTAAGGACGGATGACAATAGTAACGATAGCAACCATAAAATGGAAGGCAGGAAAATGTGGAAATTAGCATAAGTGCGGGATACAGTTAGACGTGTTGTGCATATGCAAATTTTGGATTGCCGAACTTGTTCGTGACGTCATAGCGCTGATAAGAGATATAAAGGATTTGACGCGTATTGATCGTTGTTGTTCAAACGCAAAGTTGAAAGGAAAAGAATCAATTGACGAACTTGCAATTTTCAGTATGTCTTCCCGACACCATCTAGATGATTTTACGCGTGGCTGTATTATTGGCAAGATGGAAGAAGGGCGAAAAATAACAGATTTTGCCAGGGAGTTCGACGTCAGCCACAGTGTTGTTTCAAGGCTTTGGAAATCATTTCAAACAAATGGAGAATGTAGCAAACGTCACGGGGGAGGACGTGTTCGCAGTACGACACCTGCAGAAAATCGGTACATAGTGCTATCAACAAAAAGACACCCGCGCAGCACAGCTAGTGAGGTAGCAAATCAGTTTATGGCTGCTACTGGCAAGCGGATCTCCCGAAAAGCCGTCGCCAGACGTTTGCATGAAGGAGGAATATACGCCCCCCGTCTTGTTGTGTGCATCCCATTGTGCAGACGTCACCGTACCGCCCGTTTGCAATGGTGCCATCAACATCGCAATTGGACTGATAACGACTGGTTTGCTGTCCTCTTCTTAGATGAGAGTAGATACAGTCTATCGTCTGATTGTGGACGACAACTGATCTGGCGTGATAGTGGTACTGCATATTGTCCAGCAAACATACAGGAAACGGACCGATATCCGACATGTAGTGTCATGGTATGGCTGGCCTTATGATCAATGGCCGTACGTCCCTCTATGTGCTTCCAGCTGGGACTATGACTGGCCAACGATACATTAATGATGTTCTGCTACCTCATGTTCGCATGTTCCGTGGTGCTGTCGGTGATATATTCATTTTCATGGACGACAACGCAACATGTCATCGAACAGTCGCTGCACAAGAGTGTCTTGAGAGCGAGGATATTCAACGCCTCGTATGGCCAGCACGTTCTCCAGATCTGAATCCCATTGAAAATGTGTGGGATGCTTTGGGGTGGAGTCTTGGAGGTCGCTAATGCCATCCAGTAAACAAAGACACCCTCATCCGTGCACTGACAGAGGAATGGGATAAATTACCCCAACAGCTGCTTGATAATGTTGTGCAAAGCATGACACGACGTGTGGAATCTTGCATCGCCCTCCATGGTGGCCATATCCCGTATTGACATCTTACGCCGGAACGCCTGCGGACGGTAACTGCATTTTTTTCACGTTTACGTATTCTGCACAAAATGGCCTGTTTTTCCCTTGAACACGTTCCAAAGCCTTCTGAATTTCAGAGCACAATAAACTGTCTTTCTTGTAATGTCCTGGCATTCTGACATTACTTTATTTCACTTGGCATCCAACCACACTTACTTTTTTATGCGCTATATAGCTGTTTATGATCCGTCCTTAACAATTGTCCAGCAGTGTATTACCCATGTCCTCCTTACCTGAGACAACTTCAATTTTTCACCCTAAGGCAAGTTTCTATGGTGATGGGATTAATTTCGACCATCTACAAGAAGCCTGTGGGGTTCACTTTGATATAAGTGATCTACAAGTACCTAGGCATTCTTCACAATTTCGTAACGTACCAGCTTCCTATCACTCTGAGTCCCGGGTCTTACCTGACGGAGTTCAATCCTCTCAGCGAAGCAGAATGCTTTCCCATTTCGTGCCGCATGCAGGAACAATTCTTTTCAATGGTTTGGAGGGGTCCTTAAAGTTCCTCTAAGATTTGGAAGATCATTTTGATCTATACAATATTCCTCAAGACTGCAAAGTACAAATCGCAGGCACTTGCTTGAAGGATACCGCTAAGACCTGGTATCGGCAGTGGAGAGTGTCGAACCCGGATTCTCATTACGAGAATTTCCGAGCGGAATTTTTGGAGGTCTTTCCTTTCGGCCTCAGTCGAGCTAGCCTTGCACAACAACTTTTTTCTCGTCAGCAAGGACACAACGATAGCCCTGTTGCATTTGCTTTGGAAACAATACGCTTGTATAACTTATGGGATCCACATGCCAGTCATGTCGACATGTTGGACACCCTATTGCAGCAGCTCGATCCATTTCTACAGGATTTTCTTGAGGTTCGACACCCTACTACAATTCATGAATGCCTTCGCTTCATACGAACGTATGAAGAGCAACACGGCAAACATGGTTCAACTCACCATGCTCGGGCACCTCGCGAGGCTTATTACGAAAACCCTCAGCGGCATAATAGGCCTAATGACTTTCCACGCGAGCGTACACAAGTGCACGCCCAAGCTTCATACGTTCCACCACATAGAAGAGTGGTACACCAACCGCTTGTTTCTGAACAATTTTCTGGATACCGTACAAATGCACAGTATGCTCGACCCCGTTCCAATCCGCAGCATTCGTAACGTTTTCATGCTCAGGGCAATGATTTTTCTGCCCGTGCTGAGGGAAGAAGTAATAGAAATGAAAATGTCAACAGACATGCGGAGTTCCCGCAGCAGTTTTCACGCAGTTTTCCTCATCGTGAAAATTTTCCCGATCCCCGGCAGGGCCGAGGTTTCAGACCGCATGATAATCCAACCAGGAATCCTTTAAACTTCCAAAGGAAGTAGACCAAGGGTCGGTCCTGCTTCCTGATACCAAGCATTCTGACCCTAAAACAGTATTAGTGACTGTTCAAACTCCTCAGTTGCCTGATGTGTTCTTGACAATTGAAGATATTATTGTCGAGACAAAGTTCGACACTGGTTCTGAAATATCAGCCCTAAATACGAAGTTTTGCACTGACAATTTTCCTGCAACACTCGTTCAGCTCTGCGACGCAGTATTTGCGATTTGCAAATAACGACATCTTCAGTATCACAGGAACTGTCACATTATCTCTAGGGCTGGGAAAGGCTCGTTTTACGCATTCTTTCCTGCTCATAGACGAACTACCTGTTAAATGTCTAATGGGCATGGACTTTATTAATACTTTTCAAGTTACCCTGGATTTCGTACAACATGTTATTTCCTTTCCGGAACCTTTCGAAATGATTCCTACGGTTCCTACAGATATAACGAGTTTGTTATTAAGTAACCAATTGAATGAGAGGCAACGAAACCAGCTTTCTCTACTTTTGCACTAAAGCCCTGGTTTATTTTCTGATCAACCTGGTTTCACACATGTGGTTTATCATGTCATTGACACTGATGGTTCGAAACCGATAGCGACGAAGCCTTATCCTTGTGCTCCCCATAAGACACAGGAAATGCAACGTTAAATTTCCGAGATGATTAAACAGGGCATAATAAGGGAATCAACAAGCCCCTGGGCTGCACCTGCCTTTTTGGTACAAAAGTAACAACCCAATGAATTTCGTTTCGTGACAGATTTCCGCAAGCTCAACCAAGTCACGAAAACGATCAATTATCCACTACCTGTCATGTCGCATATTTTGCATGACCTGTCATCAACTAAATGGATGTCAACCTTAGATTTGGCGAGTGGATATTGGCAGGTGGCGGTACATCCGGGCTCCGTCGATAAAACAGGCTTTGTGACTCCTTTTGGGGCTTATGAATACCTGCGTATGCCCTTTGGACTAGCTTCTGCACCTGCTACTTTCCAAAAGCTTATGGATATGGTTCTCAGACCTGTTCTGGGTCCCCATGTGCATGTATATTTGGATGACATTATTATTACATTCGAGACTTTTGACGAGCACCTTTCTTTACTCAAACAGGTGTTCCAACTGATATACAATGCTGGCTTGACGTTAAAACCTAGTAAATGCCAGATAGCGAGGGACGAGATTGTATATCTAGGGTTGAAAATCACTCCTCACGGCTTATTTACGGATAATGAAAAAATTAGGCCTATTGTTGACTTTCCTCGGCCTAAAACAGCAAAAGAACTATCACGCTTTCTGGGAATGACCGGATGGTATCAGCAGTTCGTCTCCGCTTATGCTACAATCTGTGAGCCATTGTATGCTTTGAAACGTAAATACAAGAAGTTTGTTTGGACACCTGAGGCTAACGCTGCATTTGAAACACTGAAGTCTGCGTTGACTCAGCCTCCTGTGTTGGCTTTCCCGGATCATACTAAGGAATTTGATATTTATACTGACGCATCCGGAGTTGGTCTTGGTTGCGTTTTGTCACAAGCTGGGCATCCAATAGCTTTTGCGTCTCGTACTTTAGCCAAAGCTGAACGCAATAATTCAGCTACGGACCGTGAATGTCTTGCTGTAGTGTATGCTCTTGATAAATTTCAATGCTATCTTAACGAATTGACAGTTAACATAACTATGGATCATTCTGCCCTTCAGTATTTGAATTCTGCTAAGCACCTATCTCAAAGACTTATGAAGTGGGCTCTGAAGTTACAAGAGAGCAATATCAAAATTTCGTATCAGCCAGGTCATAAGAATCAATTACCGGACGCATTGTCTCGCGTTCCGATTAGTGGCGTCCCCACATAAACTACTCCTGGATGTCAGCCTTTACTTCTAATAGCTGATATAACATCCAGAGAGCAGATAATGGCAGAATTAATAAATTATCCAGATTTTGGGGATATCTATAATATTGTGCTTGCGGGTTCGCCCCTACAAAGTGATCCTTCTCTGGCTGGAAGTTCACAGCATTTTGATGTCATAGAGGGTCTTCTTTACTATACGAAATCTAGGACTACTAGGGCAGAGTTTCGCCCATGTATTCCGCGAACCCTTAGAATGGCTCTTTTAAGCGAATTTCATGACAAACCTCTTGCAGGCCATTTAGGTATTCGCAAGACCCGTTGTAAATTGCGGGATGTTGCCTATTGGCCTGGCATGTACCAAAGTGTGCTCGCATACGTTCAATCATGTCACTTGTGTCAGATTAATAATTACCGTAATGTAAGACCGGCCGGTCACTTGAAATCTAGTTCAAGTTCTCATGTTTTTGACATTATTTCAATAGATTTATTGGGACCTTATCCTTTATCTGTTAAAAACAAAGTTCGTTACGTTTTAGTATTAACTGATAATTTTTCTAAATGGGTTGAAGTTTTTCCCATTAAAGCCGCTACGGCAGAAGTTATTTGTAATGTATTAATTAATGAAGTATTCTCTAGATATGGTGCACCTAATAAAGTAGTTTCGGATAATGGTCCCCAATTTATTTCTGACATTTTTTGAAAGAATGTGTGCGAGACTACACATTAAGCATAAATTCATTTCCCCATATCATCCCCAGAGTAATCCTGCGGAACGAGTAAACCGCACGCTAGTTAAAATGATTGCTACATTTGTCATGGATCATCACGAAGGATGGGATGAACATCTTGAGCTTTTTTCGTTCGCCCTCCGATCGTCGGTTCACGAATCTACTAAAATTACTCCTGCAGAACTTTTTCTGGGTCGCAAAATTAAGACCCCTTTTGAAAATTTAACGGGGATTATCGACGAACTAAACCAGCGACCAACTCCGCAATCAGTACGAATCATGGCAGAAAAAGCTCGTGTTGCAATGCTAGGAGCACAAGCGGCTCAAGCAAGATATTATAATACTAGGCGTAGGGAACCAGATCTTGTCGTTGGAGATCTCACTCTCGTGGAAACGCACTTCCAGTCTTCTGTTTCTCATACTTTAGTAAAGAAATTTGCACCCAGCTACGAAGGTCCATATCGGGTGGCAAATGTGTTTGAAAATAACATTGTTCTTGAAAAACCTGACAATCAATTTCAATACGTACACGTTGCTCAGTGTCGAATGTATCATGAACGAAATATAGATTTTATCATCAACCCTACTCAACCTTCTGTTCCACAGACTCAACAGTCTATATCTCACGATCAACCTCCAGAAAGTTTGGACGAACCGACAAACATTTTTTAAGAATCTCCAGTGATTTTTTCTTCACCCTCCCCTCCTCAAGACGGGCTTCCAAACACGCAACCTGATTCTCCCATGAGACGAAGGCTCGAATCAAGTTCTTCAAATACTAGTATCGTTCCTTTCCCTCCAACCATTGCCAAGACTATTGCTGCACCGTTTCCTGATAACTCTGCACCAACACAAGCTCCTACTTCCTTGAATACCTCGTCAGAGAGTATTCCTATAGGCAGAAATAAACATCGCCCTGCACGACCACTAACTTACAGCAGCGACTCAGAGTCATCTAATATTTCTGATTTATCAGTTATGGACACTAATTTGACGATTCCTAAACGTCAGACACAAATTACAAGCAGTCCAGCAACACCAAAAGCTGGTCGAAAACGTAACTTGTCTCCCTAATCTGCTTCGCCGCAACAGCGACTAAGGCAGAGATCTTTCCATCCGCCCGGGTTTCGCCCCTGGAACCTACGCTCAGGGCAAACAGGGCCGATGCCTGCTTCTACTCTCATGCCACGAGGTAGAAAGCGAAAACAAACGATGTGGCCGGAGCCACGTCCCTCCAAAAGAATGCTGGAAGGACAACACGGGCCCCAGCACAAAGGGACTACATATCAAAAGCCTGGGGGAGCCCGTTCCTGTCAGCCGCAGGGATTTCCGGACCGACGGACTTCAGCCGTTCCTGACCATTCCTGTCAGCCGCAGGGATTTCCGGACCGACGGACTTCAGCCGTTCCTGACCGTTCCTGTCAGCCGCCGGGATTTCTTGACCGACAGACTACAGGTGGTCCAGATCCAGTCAAGTCGTTGAAGAGAGCTACGCCACCTGAATTTACCAGTCCGATTAGGCCTGGAAAACGTTATCGTACTAGAGTTTTTTATGCGTCCTCGAGATAAGTAGGTTCTCGTGGACAGGTTCTTTTCTCTGTTTGTTGTTTTTCCTGCACGACCAGTTGGCGTGTCAGAATTTCTTTTTTCGTGTGGGCCTATGCATTCTTTTTGTGTATATATGTGGTTTTTTTTATTTCTTCTATGTCCATCTACTAATCCAAAATTTTTTTTTATATATATATATGTGCTTAGGAGTAAAATAATAAAAATTGTTACTGTTAGGCAGCTCCAGGCAATCTTCGCTGCTGATACAGTTGGTTTGTATTCAACGATAGTATGAGGACGTAATTTGAAATTAAAAAAGTGATTCCTGCTAAGCAGAATAAAAGTAAGGTATGCCGATGCAGGTTTGTTTTGTTCAAGTATACGAAGTGTTTCACAGACGAATACAGATTTCTTGATTTTGTCATGCCAAGTTTGATATTGTACATACTGCTGCCACCAAAACAAAACCAAAAAAGAGGACGATAAGCGTCAATCAACGAAGTGTAAGACTTACACTCCAAAATTGATAGGTTTTTCGAAAAAAAAATTAAGGGGGAGATGATGTAACATATACTCTAGATTCACTTTCCTTTTGATTTTACTATCTCTGGTTATTTTATTTTTCTATGTAAATTATCTTCTTACTGAACGAGATATTATTTCTCCAGCTGAATGAGATCTGGCAATGAGTGTAAGTCATGACCTGGTGGTAGCCAATATAAATAGGCGCGTTCAACGATACCTAAGAGAGCTTTTGTTTATGTGGTAGAGAGCTTTTGTTTATGTGGTAGAGAGCTTTTGTTTATGTGGTAGAGAGCTTTTGTATTACGTGAGGGAGCTGTTGTTTATGTGTAAAGAGAGCTTCGTTTATGTGAGTAGAGCTTCGTTCATGTGCAAGGAGCTACGTTTTATTGGGTAGCTGTGTGTGACGTGTATGCTGGATCATATCAGGAGTGCCACTAATAAAAAGTTGTTGCAAGTACGTTTTTCTCAGTTCATAGTTTTGTCAGATCTCTGTCTGGCTGTTAGGTTTATTTCATTAGTTGTTATTATTAACAACCAGCATAAGACTTTATTCATCTTAATTACTACTACAACATTACTAGCAGTTAAAAGCTTGTTCATTATTATTACTACTCTACTAGCAGGAAAGTATATTCATTATAATTCATTAGAAGAAGCGTTATATTCATTATACAGTACAACAGGATTTCTTTTTATGTCGCAATAAATGTTACAGAGGTATAATGTCCAGAGTCTGGTGCACGGATAAAGATGTACCTTAAGCATGTGATTTCTTTTTACAAAAAACTTATTAAAATATTATTTGCAAGATTTACAATTTAAAAGAGTTCTAACTAACTTGGTTCAGTAGCATCTACGAATAATTACAACATACACACCTTGAGATTTTGCGAAATATCTAGATAATCTTTTGAGCATGAAATTCCATATTGTGCAAAAAATAACTATTTCTTAACAACAAGATTACATTTCTTCCCGTCTTTGTTCTTTTTAAATACAGTATATTCTCGATAATCCTGCCATTCCTTGTACAGTGCAGTGCCGAATTACTGAGAGTGCATAAAAATTCGGATTGATTCTTCCTTAAATTCAATGATACAATTACAAGTTTACTATGTGTAGTAAATATGTATTATAAAAAAACATAAATAAAAAACAAGCATATGATAATGGTAAAAGAACATGATCAGTATGTACTATGCTGTCTCCTTTACAACAACGAAACGATCTTTTCATATTATCAGTACAGTAAAGCACAATACGTATGTGTACGTACTATACACAGTAAGAGAAACGTACAATTGCAATAAAGCACAATACGTATGTGTACGTACTATGATGCACAGTAAGAGAAACGTACAATTGCAATAAAGCACAGATGAAATCTTGCATTCTGTACTCAGTGTTGGCACTTCGAAACATGTCACAGATATTTGTCTGCTTTAACGAAGATTCTCGTCGATGTCACGCTTTGTCACGTGAATAGCTTTACTAGCATTATGTCGGTAATGCACGTGTATGATTGTTGCATTATAAACTGCAAGAAGATGTCGGCCGCTTCAGCGCTAGCAGTGTGAGTAATCTTCGTGTTCTCTGCCTCTGGGGTGTCCTCTTCCTCATTACTTTCATCTTTTTCTTCCTGCACGCTTTTGAGGATTTCTTCATCTGTTAAAGCATGGTCTGCTCCGCAATTTTCCTCATTCAGTGACTTAGTAACCTCCTCTTCATCAACTTCTCCTCTTGAAAGCTTGTGGAACATGCATGCCAGCAAACACTGCATCTGGAATTGATGATTCTGAATTGATTGGCTCATCACCTCTAATCAATGCTAACTCCAACTCAGTGTCAATCCATAGCCACACTTTTTCCTACACTTCTGTATGGTAGTGCTCTCCACAATGCACCATGCTTCTGCTGTTTGGAAAAAATCATCACGATTGTTGATCGCCTTCCACGTCTTCAGAATAGCCTCAGTGGAATCGTTTTAACATTCATCCAACAGGGAGGTAAGAAGGGCATGTCGGTAGCGGCTCTTAATTAATTCCAAAATTTCCTGGTCCAAACGGTTGGATCAGACCAGGCACATTGGGTGGAAGAATACAAGCTCGTATATCATCTGGGTTCACAGACAAGTCTGGGGAAAACTGGGAGTTTTATCAATTAGAGGGATGGCTGGGAGTCTTATCAATTAGGGGGATGGCTGGCTTTTAACAGAAGTGTCTTTTTCTTCAGCTCTTTCTTCACAGCTGGTACGAATTTATCATGGAATGGCCGAGAGAAATTTTCTGAGTCCATCCGCGCATTCTTTTCAACACGATAATATACCGGTAGTGAACCTATCTCGCTGTGTTGAAAACATCGTGGCTGTTGGGTTTTTTCAATAACCAGGAGTGGAAGTTTATGACTGCTATCGGTGTTACATGTCATTAATGTGACGTTTTGTTTTTGTTGTATATACCCACATGCTTCCTTTTCGTTCTTGGCAGCAAGGGTTTATGAAGGGCGCATTTTAAGAAAAGAGGCTGGTCTCAACAGCATTGTACACTGCAGCACGAGTTAGTTCTTCTTCCTTTATCACCTTCAACCTTTGTAAACTCTTCCGCATATTTTTCGTTTGCTGAGGGAATTTCGCCGGTGACTGTCAGCTGCCCCATATCATGTCATTTCTTCCACTTTTACTGTATATCCATCCCTCGCTTACTGTAAACCGTCCACGTCCGCCCAGGTTTTTGTTAAACGCCAATGCTTTTTCTTTGATCATTGGGCCACTGACAGGTAGTCCTTCACTGAGTTGCAGTACGAACCATATGTAAACGGCTACCTCAGGTTGATCGTTTTCACCCATTCGCACAAACATTCGTTCTCGTAACTCACTGTCCATTAGGCTCGGGTACTGTTGAAGTTCATTCTCTTTCATTTTTATGTCATAAACATGGCACGTCCAACGTTGTACTCAGCTGCGATTGCTTTTTGGGAACAATCCCGCTTTAACTTCTGTAAAATTTCCAGTTTCTGAGCCAGTTCTAACGTAACATGTTTTCTTTTTGAAGCCATGATTGAAGGCCACCACGCCACGTTGACCAATTGTTCCACGCTCCTAAATGCGAACTAAAACCTTTCATACGTGCCAGCACAGCGCTGCTTGGGTAGCAAAAAATTTATAAAAATCACCGTCGCTCGTGACTTCACAAAAGTTGGTGATTTTGAAGGCTATTGCAATTCAGTTTGTGTTGGTCGCAAATATTTCTAATTTTGCATCGCAACTTGCTGCCGATGTTTGAGAAAATGCTGGATTCGTAATATTCTTAATTGTTCCGACGATCTTTCTTACTTTTATTTTAAGTTGAATTGCCTGAACGTGCCAATTCAAAACAAAATATACCGTTAAAATTAAAAACTTTACTCGGGTATGAAATATAACTCATTGCGGTCAGATATTAACACGATTCCTGTAACCAAAAACAGCAGATACAGACCTATGCCACGACTGACAACTTTTTCAATGCCAATTTGGAAGAAATCTGCTCCCTGTATTTCAATTCCCGGTATTCAACTTTGGCCGCTCCTCTCGCTTTCTGAACTAAATTGCTATAATGCACGAACAGGTGGAAACTGGTAGGTGCCAAGTCAGGCGAGAAGGCTGAATATGGTAGAGTTTCGATTTTCAGTTCGTGTAGGTTTTGTTTCGTCATTTGTGGCACGTATGGTCTCGCATTTACATGGAGGAGGATAGTTACCTTCCTGTTCACCAAAGATGGCTCTTTAGAACACAACTTCTGGTGAATTCGTCCAATTTCTTAACAGTATGTGACTGAGGCAATGCTTTTACCAGCATTCAAGAACATGTAATGTACGATACTGTGAGCAATACACCACCCCTGCAACGAAATCTTCTTTTTCGTCATCCGTGGTTTGGGATGTATTGTCGGTGGTTCAGTAAGGTTCAGCCACTGTCTAGATGGCTTCCGGTTGTCGTATAGTCTCCACGTTTCATCACATGTTACAATACGATCAAGTAGGGGACCCTTTTCTTTACGAAGAAGAAGCTTTTCAAACCGTTGCTGCTTCGGATGCTCCATTAGTCCGTAGTTGTATTTTTCTCATAGCTTTCCGTCACTGGATGAAACATAACATATCATTTTAAGCTGACTAATATCGTATACTGTACTCATTGGTATCGCAATACATTGAGGGCTTTTGGCTAATTAGGGAAATTAAAATAAATATAGGTATACGCTTGAAATATGTAATGCAATGTATGTACAAATAAGTGTCTTGATATATTGCAATGTAAACTGAACCATAATTGTGCAAGGACATTAAGACAAACCAGTTGCGTGCGTCAGTAAAGACATGCAGAGCACATTAGAGCCGTTTAGCAAAGATGTGTTTGAAAGGTAGATTTTATTTTATTAGGAGTTTAACAACCACCTTGGGAAACTTTATGAGCTACAAGCAGTCACCCTTCCATAATGCAGGACCACTAGTTCCAGGGAGGTAGGTAACCGTTGCCATAAAATAAACACCAAATTCATACAACACCGGCATTCGAACTTAGGCCCACCTCGGAAGAATGAACGGTAGTCAGCACTTAGACCACTGCCCCCACGGCTGCAGCAGGCAGCCAGCTATTGGCATCAATAAGAAATAGAATTGCTCTGAATATGATAAGAACAATAGACACTACCAAACTCTTCTAAAAACGAAGCTGCTCTTTTCGTTTCTTTCCGCCTATCATGTCAGCACTGTGGGCCATAAACCTGACACAGGCGGAAAACGTTCTCTTCTAGTCATTTTTTTACATGCTTCATGACTCAATGTTTGATGAGAAAGGGATAGGCTTCCTGACATCGATATCATGCCGCTGTGTTGAAACAAGTGGTTAAAACTTCTTCTCTCTCATTTCTTAGTTGATCACCATTGTTATAACCCTTTTAACAGATAAATGAATCGCAAAAGAGTAGTGTCAGTCATTCTTCTAAATCAGCATTTTGAATTATGTAAAATGGTAACTAGGAAACAACGCTTTCCGATGCGCAAGTTTACTCGTTCTAGCAGAGTTCGGCTGAAATCTTATTCGTGTTAAATTTAGAATTACAAAGGCCGTTTATAAAACCCGAGAGTAATATTTTTCAAGTGGGCAACAGTGCAAAGGGGAAAATAACCACGTAGACGACAAACTGAAATATGGACGTATCTTTGGAAACAGTTATTAGCCGTGGTAGACGATTTTGGTTTTGCCATTGTGTAGGATTACAAAGGCCGTTCCATAAAAACCGAGAGTAATATTTTTCAAGTTGGCAACAGTGCAAAGGGGAAAATAACCACGCAGACGACAAACTGAAATATGGACGTATCTTTCGAAACAGTTATTAGCCGTCGTAGACGATTTTGGTTTTGTCATTGTGTAGTTGTTTGAGGTACGTCTACATTTCCCGATACAGCTATAGAGGTGAGTGGTTCAGAGTTAAACAGTGAAATGCGTTGTGAGATAAGATTTTGTATTATTAAACCAACTGCAGAAACAGTTGGTTTAATAAAAATCTTACAACGATAAATATTTGGGCGAGACAACAGCTTTTAGATGGCACCATGATTTCAAAAAAGGGCGTTTCTCGGCAGAACTAGCTCAGTGGCTTGGTCGACCTGAAAGTGTTGTTACGGAGCGTTTGGCTAAAACTGTTTGGACAATCCTACAAGAATATCGACGAATGACATGTGATGACCGAGCGGCGTCAACTAATATTTCAAAAACGTCGTCATTTCACATTCTGCACGAAACATTACTGTTGCATCGCGTGTGTTCCGTATGGTACTGAATAACCTGACAAGAAAACAATTGTTGGCCAGAGTTCAGGTGTGTCATGATTGGAAACAAATGATTGCAAAAGATCCAAACTTTCTAAATACAGTAATAACTGCCGATAAAACATGTGTCCATTATTTCGACACCCTCACGAAGCGCACAACGAAAGTCTTGCCTCTTTAGAAGGAGTTTCGGCAAACCAAATCAGTTGGGAAGGTGATGAAGATAATTTTCTTTGGTCATAAATGTAAAGTCTACCAGCATGCCGTTCCTCCACAAATTACTATGAATGCTGAGTATTACATTTGCGACGACACATATCTATTAAGCGATCGGAACTAGTGGGCAAGTGGAATTTACACCATGCTAACGCCCATCCGCATGTGGCTTCTTGTGCTCAACAGTTTCTTACAGAATGCAGTATTGAAATCATGGCCCAGCCTGCCAACTGTCCTGACCTTACCTCGTGCGATTTCTGGTTGTTTCCAAAAATGGAGACGTTCCTTGGCGCAACACTCAACAGAGATTCTGGCGTTATTCAAGACGTACACGGGTTGCTAAAGCAGCTTCCACAAATGCCTTCGCCACATGCTTTGGAAAGTGGACTGGACGATGGGACAGTTGCATATCATCCGTGGGAAGATACTTTGCGAAGGAATAACATGTAGTTTGATCTGCCTATATTTTTTCATTCTGTGTGATTTTACTTTCAGTTTTCATGGAACTGACGTTGTACATTTTGCCCAACTTCACAACATTTGTGTGAAATATCACATTTGATTTATGACAGTTTTGCTTATCCAGACCTATATCGTTCTATCCGGTTAAAGGGATAAGGACTTATAAATCTATCTTTGGATAGCTTTAAATTCTATGCAACCTTTCTTGGCTTCCCGGAATGTACTCACCGTGCAGCAAGTCATTTAGCAACCGTCCGGGCCGCAACTTCGTTACCTCTAAACAACGCAACATGGCCACGGATGGCTGAGAGCGACGAATTCGGATCTGCTCGTCCGTTAAAACAATTTCGTTACTTGCAGACTTAGCAATGTGGCCACGGATGGTTGAGAGCGACGAATTCGATTATGTTCGTCCGGGCCGCAACTTCGTTACCTGCAGACGACGCAATATGGTAACTATTGGTTGAGAGCGACGAATCGGTTCTGTTCGTCAGGGCCGCAACTTCGTTACCTGTAGAAAACGCAACATGGCCACGGATGGTTGAGAGCGACGAATTCGTTTCTGTTCGTCCGGGCCGCAACTTCGTTACCTGTAGACAACGCAACATGGTCACGGATGGTTGAGAACGACGAATTCGTTTCTGTTCGTCCGGGCCGCAACTTCGTTACCTGCAGACAACGCAACACGGGCACGGATGGTTGAGATCGACGAATACGTTTCTGTTTGTCCGTGCCACAACTTCGTTACCTGCAGTCAACACAATATGGCCACGGATAGTAGAGAGCGACGAATTATTTTCTGTTCGTCCGGGCCGCAACTTCGTTACCTGTAGACGACGCAATATGGTAACTATTGGTTGAGAGCGACGAATTCGTTTCTGTTCGTCCGGGCAGCAACTTCGTTACCTGTAGACAACGCAACATGGTCACGGATGGTTGAGAACGACGAATTCGTTTCTGTTCGTCCGGGCCGCAACTTCGTTACCTGCAGACAACGCAACACGGGCACGGATGGTTGAGATCGACGAATACGTTTCTGTTTGTCCGTGCCACAACTTCGTTACCTGCAGTCAACACAATATGGCCACGGATAGTAGAGAGCGACGAATTATTTTCTGTTCGTCCGGGCCGCAACTTCGTTACCTGCAGACGACGCAATATGGTAACTATTGGTTGAGAGCGACGAATCGGTTCTGTTCGTCAGGGCCGCAACTTCGTTACCTGTAGAAAACGCAACATGGCCACGGATGGTTGAGAGCGACGAATTCGTTTCTGTTCGTCCGGGCCGCAACTTCGTTACCTGTAGACAACGCAACATGGTCACGGATGGTTGAGAACGACGAATTCGTTTCTGTTCGTCCGGGCCGCAACTTCGTTACCTGCAGACAACGCAACACGGGCACGGATGGTTGAGATCGACAAATACGTTTCTGTTTGTCCGTGCCACAACTTCGTTACCTGCAGTCAACACAATATGGCCACGGATAGTAGAGAGCGACGAATTATTTTCTGTTCGTCCGGGCCGCAACTTCGTTACCTGTAGACAACGAACATGGCCACGGATGGTTAAGAGCGACGAATTCGTTTCTGTTCATCCGGGCCGCAACTTCGTTACCTGTAGACAAGACAATATGGCCACGTATGGTTGAAAGCGACGAATCGGTTCTGTTCGTCAGGGCTGCAACTTCGTTACCTGTAGACAACGCAACATGGCCACGGATGGTTGAGAGCGACGAATTGGTTTCTGTTTGTCCGGGCCGCAACTTTGTTACCTGTAGACAACGCAACATGGCCACGGACGGCTAAGAGCGAGGAATTTGTTCCTATTCGTCCGGACCGCAACTTCGTTACCTGTAGACAACGCAACGTGGCCACGGATGTTTGAGAGCGACGAATTTGATTCTGTTCGTCCGGGTCGCAACTTCGTTACCTGAAGACGATGCAATATGGCCACGGATGGTTGAGAGCGACGAATCGGTTCTATTCGCAAATGCCGCAACTTCGTTACATGTAAAAAACGCAACATGGCCACGGATGGTTGAGAGCGACGAATTCGTTTCTGTTCGTCCGGGGCGCAACTTCGTTACCTGTAAAAAAATATACTAATTTCTTTATCCTGTTCCGCCAATGTTTCTTGGCTCCACGGGGACTAATGGAACACCTCGGATTTTATTTTGAAATGTTGCGTCAGTTATCCTGCTTTGAGACGCTGGTACGGACCCTGGCCACCCCCGTGGCCAAGAGACAGGCCAGCAATGTCGTGCTGGCAGGCGACCTAGCGTACCTTATCTGGGTTCAAGCTCTGTCTGGCGGGATAGGTCGTTTATTAATTTAGGGTTGACTGGGAGATTGTCTTGCCCTCGAACTTTTTTGGGGTAATAATTTCCCTTTATTTTCTAAAACAAAAATCTACACACGTCTATACACTGTCCTCATGCTTAGGACTCACAACATTGAGAGATTGAAATAAAAGTATTTACAGGGAATTTACAATGGCAGTTACTTTGCCTGCTTGCCCACAGACTTTTGCCCTCATTCCGATTCCGAATCGCTTTCGGTGTGCACGTGCACCTCTTGCGTTTCGGTCCCCATTAGACTGGGGAAAATCGTGTGTTGCTGGAGGGTTAGCCTCTAAACTAGGGCTATTATCCCCTCCTGTTAACGGAGGATTGGATGAGCAGATCCAATCTTCGCGTTCTTTTTACACCTGGGATCAGTGTGTTTCTCCATTTGGCGAAGCCGCTGCATTCGAGCACACAGTGTTCTATGCTTGCCGACCTATTTCCACAGGGACAAGTGTAGTTCATGATGGCAAATCGGACCAGGTATTCAGGGCAGATGCCATGGCCGCTGAGTACTTGATTCAGGAACTTGTTTGTCTGTGCACGTTTGCTCGAGACCTTCGGAAACATTCTGTGTGTCCTGCGCCCTGTCTCTCCCGTGTCCCATCTGACCTGCAGTTCGGTCATGGTCTGTCGTGCCAATGCTGCGCGGATGCTCCTTCGCGGCGTTCTGCATTGCACGTCAACCGTCTCTTTCAACGTGGCTGCCTTCGCCCGCTGGTCAGCCCTTTCGTTTCCCTGTTTTCCGACATGGCTTCGTACCCAGTGGAAACTAACTGCCCCATCTCCTTTTGCCCTCAGGAGGGTTTTAATCCTCTGGACGATAGGATTTCTTCTCCTGAATCAACTCAGAGCCTGCAGTGCTGCCTCACTGTCAGAGTAGAGTTTAATTATTTCGTCGCTACACCTGGGGAGTGCCCAGGTGAGTGCCTTTTCTATCGCCAGAAGTTCTGCTTGGAAGACAGAAGCGTTCTGTGATAGTTTTACGCATTCTGCAGTTGCTTCGTTTCCATCCGAGAACGCACAGAAGCCTGCACCCACTTGTCCCTTCATTTTTGAGCCATCCGTGAATAGCTCATGCCCAACTCCCGTGGGCTTCTCCTTGTCCCACGGTGGGCAAATTTCCTCTGCCGGGTGGATCTACCAATCCACGCTTTCCAGCTCCATGTTGGAGGCACGATGTGGCACACCGAGAAGGTAGGCGTCCTCACCTGACCTCAGGCAGTGCATTGCTGCCTCCTTTCCACTGCTAGGTCTACCGGCTCGCACCCCGCCAGCATTTGAAGTGCGAGGGCCGACGTTGTGCGAAAGTAACCGGAGATCCCTAGTAGGGCCAACCTTTGGATTTGGTTTACGCCCTTATTTATTCTGACGGTGGGAGTCCACCATGCTCCACTAGGATACGTCAGAATTCTTTCTATTCCTCTCTGATAGATGGCCTTCTTGGTTTTGCCCGTTAACCTCATGCCATTCAATCTATTGAGGATCAGCGTGCACCTTGTGCGAAGATGCCTCAGGTGTGGCAGCCCTGATAGACTCTGATCCAGGACCACACCCAAGTATTCCATTTGACGCACCGCCTTGATAGTGCACCCTTGGAATTTGCACTTATATGATGCTTTCATTACTCCACTCTTTGCAACTGCTAGGAGAGTGGTTTTTTCCGGAGCAAAGCACAGTTTGCTTTCCCGGCTCCAATTGTCTAGCACAGCTAGGGCACTGTGCGCTTTCCTTTCGATCACGTGTCTCCCTGAAGCGGAGACCACGAGGACGAAATCGTCCGCATAGCCTTGAATTTCCACAGCCGGCCCCAGGTCTAGATTCAGAGCGGCGTCTGCAACTATGTCCCACCTTAGTGGCCCGGAGTTGGATCCTTGCGGACACCCTCTGTGGTACGAACTCGAGGATTGCCCATTCCCCGCTTCGAACTCGACCCTTCTATCAGTCAGGTAGCTACTGATCAGCTGAAACAAGTTCCTTGGACAGCCAAGTTCTTTAAGTCTGGTTAAGACCATAGACCACCAGACACTGTTGAAGCACCCCCTCACGTCTAGTGAGATGAAGCAGGTATGGAGCCCCTCCGCTTTGTTCCACTCTTCCCTCTCTCTGAGGCTGCGAATTGCCTGTGTTGCACAAAGACTCGGAAGGAAACCAAATTGGTTCCTATTTAGCTTTCCCTGCCCCATGAGAAAGCCAAGCGCTCTGTTCGTTATGAGCTTGTCCAGCACCTTGATCGACACAGAGAGAAGACAGATAGGCCTGTAGGCTGCGGGATCGTGTTTGTCCTTTCCTGTCTTGTTGAAAAGGACTAGCACCGCTGTTTTCCACAAGTCTTTGAAGATACCCCTCCCGAGGCATTCGTTTAGGAGCACCACAAAGTACTCGGGATTTGCATAGTAGATTTCTCGCACTATGCTGAGGTCCGGCCCATCCTTGCTTGGTGCTTTGCCAGTATTTAGACTGGATAGGGCGTTCTCCACTTCCTCCCTTGTGAATGGGGGTCCTCACCAGTGCCCGGCGGGATCCGACATTCATCCCTTATTTCTTTTTGCCGTGGGGAGTCCCCTTCTCCCTCGTCTCCTTGGAAGTGGTATTCCAAGAGACTCTTTATAGTGCTATCAAGAGTCTTTGATAGGCTTCCATCTGCCCTTTCGACCGCTGCCAGTTTTAGCGGTTCTGGGATGGATCCCCTCGCGATCTTATAGGGGATCCCGAAAGGGCCTGCCGGAGTTTGGAACTCACATAGTTTCCTCCAGTAAGAGATTTTCGAGAGTTTCAGTTCTCTCCTATATGCTGAGCGAGATTTTTTATACACATCTGTGCACACCCTATGTTGCGGTGTAGCTTTTGCTCTTTGCAGAGCTTTCATACACCGCCTAGCTCTCGCCCTTAGAGCTTTTAGTTCCTCCGACCACCAGGAGTGGGGATCTTTGGCACTCCTTTTCCTTCCCCTGCTACTCTCGCATAGCGCTGTCACTTGACTGGTTAGTTCTTCAAAGAGGGAGTTGAGGTTCGACACTTCTCCTGCCTCTTCTGCCCTCCTACCCCCCAACAGGGTGGATAGCTTGGCTTTAAACGCCACCCAGTCAAGATTCTTCATGAAGAACCTTTTGCGCTTGGGTCGGATGGGCCTCTCCGATCCTAAAACGAAAGACAGCGCTAAGTGGTCACTGCAGCTTTCATCGTCCATTACTTGCCAATCCTGGACGAGGCTGCGCTGAGAGACCCTGACAAGGGTCACGTCGATCCAGGAAGATCCCCTTGCCCCTTGGAAGGTGGGGGGCCTTCTGGAGCGTTCAGGAAACTCAGATCGGCCGCATTGGCAAAGTCTACTAGAAGCTGGCCGCGTTCATCCTCGTCTTGCTATCCCCAGACAGAACTCTTCGCGTTGAAATCACCCGCTATTATTATCTCATGACTCGGGAATTCCCCTAATAGAGCCATTAGCTCATTCAGCGAACCTCTCAGATCGCCTGCTGGAGAACTATATACGTTCACCATTAAAAATCTCTTGTCTCCACATTCCACCCCCAGGGCAACCACGTTCTCGGAGCATTTTATCTCGAGAACCACTAGGGACGAGTCTTTGACGAACGTTACTACCCTGGGTTTTTCCACCCTAGGGTGGTAGATCCGGTAGGAGTTAGGGAAGCCCACCACTCTTCCTCCCTGTTCGAATGGTTCCAGCAATAGCAGAATATGAGCTTTTTGTTCAGTGGCTGTCAGCAGAGCCTGTGTTGTTGCTGCCCGTGCATGGTGCAAATTGATTTGAAGCACCTTAACGCTTCTCTTTGCGTTTTCACCCATAGTGAGTGCGTTCTTTAAGTACAGTCAGTGCTCCGACAAGGCTTGGGCATTCCTTGTCGAGGCTCAAGTGGCCTATGTACACTCGACGCCTGAATCTCCTATTAGTTGCCAGGCAGTTAGTGCAGACTGGGCTATTGCTGCACTCCTGGCGCTTGTGCCCGGTTTCCTCACACCGGGCACACCTATCCTGCTCTTCGGGACACCTTGACCTAAAGTGCCCGAACCCGTTACACCTGTAGCACCGGACCTCCCTCAAGTATTCCCTTACTGAGTGGATGGTCTATTCCATGCCGAGTTTGCCTCGTTCCGTCACTTTTTGAAAGTCAGTGGGTTCGCCTCTGCTACCCAGTGGCGTTTCCCACCCTTCGCCTTCAATGAGAACTTGAGCTGGAGTCTGCTCTCCTCCAGCTCTGGGTTCTGTTCCACGAGACATGTCTCGACCTGTTGCCTTGACTGGTTTTCATCAATCCCGTAAACGATGAATTTCGGATTCTTCTTCGCTGGCAATCTTGACCGAAGGTTTTCCTTGGTCACCTCATTGCTCTTCAGCTCCGAATCCAGTTTTTCAATATCCTTGGGGGAGGAGCATTCTGCCATTACTCCTCCCCCATTCACTTTTCTGACACTCTTCACTCCAATTTGGTGTTTAGCTGGGCAAATCTGTGTTTGAAGAGCCGCTTTAACCTCATAAGACGAGGGAGTACCTTTGTCTGATGCCGTGTAAACGAGAAGCACGTGCTTCTTATCGTCCCGCTTCGCGACTACCCTCTTAGCCACTTTTTGCCTTGGGGCCGTGCTCCCCTTGCTTGGCTTTAAACGTGCCGCTTCGGCGTAAGATTTTGGAGCCGTGCTTGTGCGCTCCCTTCTTTCCTGGAGTCTCCCTTGGACGAGACTCGTCTCTATTACTTGCTTCGTGCAAGCGTCCTGTTGCAAGTTCGCTACCTTCCGAATCTCGGTTCGGGTGTTTACCAAAACCTTGTTTGACGGATTCTCAAGAATCCTCTCCAACTCTTGAAAGAAGGAGTTGATTGCGCTTGCGAACTTCCTACGGAGTATCCAAGTCGCAGTCGGCCTCAACGGGCCCATTCGTACCGGGGGTTGGGGCCCCGTATCCTTTCACATCTCTCAACTCTGGTTGCTAACCGAGTGCAAGTCCGGGGACGTGAGTCCCTGGTCAGTTAGACTTACGTCGTTCGAAGAAGCCAAATGCTCAGCGGTACCCTGGGGTTCGCTGTAACCAACACCTGACCCCGGTTAAGTGTGGGATTTGGCCTGGTCCGTAGACCAGGGGGATCGGCACGACGACTACGTACCCGCTCGTGTGCCAGAATTGCGCACAGTGCTGTGACTACGATTTGGACTTTGCCCTAAAAAGGGCAGTTTTATTCTAGTCCAAACCAACTGCACCAAAACACTTTTTTGGTAACTAAACGAAAAACATTTTTTCGTTAAAAAACGATAAAATAAAAAAAAATGAGGGGAGCAAACCACTCCCCTCGTTCTGCTATTAGAGTCTCACAAGAACGCAGTCAATTTGATTGGCAATCAATAGCACTGTACTCACTCAACCGGCCTCTGACAAACGGCCGATCTTTGTTACCTGTAATTCTGCTGATGACTTTACCTGCACCGTCAAAGTGCTGACTTCGCAGGGAAATGCGGAACTCTCTCGAATAGTTTGGGATTGATAGGATCCCTGACGGCGTTCCGACAGCTAGCCTGTCAGTCACCGGAAACCACAGCCTTCCACTCGGACAGATTCGGTCTAGTGACCTGTGTGGATCTGCCTCCCCCACGGGACCGGTACCTTACACCCTTCTGTCACAACCCGTGTGTGCGACGTGCTATGGGCAGTTGGGGCAAGCAACTTTTTTTAAGAATATCCCATCTCGTGGCCGGGAGATCGCCCGCCAACGCGAGTTTTTGGGACAAAAGTCCTTTATTCCTGTAAGATACTGATTTCATTGCCCCGTTCCGCCAATCTGTCTTGGCTCCACGGGGACTTATTGAGCACCTTGGATGTTATTTTGACATGTTGCGACAATTATCCTGCCTTGAGACGCCGGTTCGGACCCTGGCCACCCCAATGGCCCAGAGACCAGCCTGTGGTGACGTGCTGGCAGGCGACCTAGTCTACCTTGTCTGGGTTCCCGCTCTGTCTGGCGGGATAGGTCGTTCATTACTTTATCGTTGACTGGAAGATTCCTTGCCCTCGAACTTTTTTGGGGAATAATTTCCCTTTATTTTCTTTTTCAAAACATCTACACACATGTATACACTGTCCTCATGCTTAGGACTCACAACATCAAGAGATAGCAAAAAATTTATTTACAGAATATTTACATTGGTGGTCTCTTCGTCTGCTTGCCCACAGACTTTCGCCCTCATTCCTCTTCCGAATCGCTTTCGGTGTGCACGTTCACCTCCTGCGTTTCGGTCCCCATTTGATTGGGGAAGATCGTATGTTGCTGGAGGGTTAGCCTCTCAACCAAGGCTATTATCCCCCTCCTGTTAACGGAGGATTGGATGAGCAGATCCAATCTTCGCGTTCTTTGCACACCTGGGATCAGTGTGTTTCTCCATTCGGCGAAGCCACTGCATTCGAGCACGCAGTGTTCTATGCTTGCCGCTCTATTTCCACAGGGACAAGTGCAGTTCCTGATGGCAAATCTGCCCAGGTATTCAGGGCTGATGCCATGGCCACTCCGGTAGAAAACGCAACATGGCCACGGATAGTTGAGAGCAACGAATTCGGATCTGTTCGTCAGGGCCACAATTTCGTTACCTGCAGACTTCGCAATATGGCCACGGATGGTTGAGAGCGACGAATTCGATTCTGTTCTTCCGGGCCGCAACTTCGTTACCTGCAGACGACGCAATATGGTAACGGATGGTTGAGAGCGACGAATCGGTTCTGTTCGTCAGGGCCGCAACTTCGTTACCTGTAGAAAACGCAACATGGCCACGGATGGTTAAGACCGACGAATTCGTTTTGTTCGTCCGGGCCGCAACTTCGTTACCTGTAGACAACGCAACATGGTCACGGATCGTTGAGAGCGACGAATTCGTTTCTGTTCGTCCCGGCCGCAACTTCGTTACCTGTAGACAACGCAAAAGAGCCACGGATGGTTGAGATCGATGAATTTGGTTCTGCTTGTCCGTGCCACCACTTCGTTACCTGCAGACAATACAATATAGCCACGGATGGTTGAGAGCGACGAACTCGTTTCTGTTCGTCCGGGCCGCAATTTCGTTACCTTTAGACAAGGAACATGGCCACGGATGGTTGAGAGCGACGAATTCGTTTCTGTTTGTCCGGGCCGCAACTTCGTTACCTGTAAACAACACAACATTGCCACGGATGGTTGAAAGCAACGATATTGGTTCTGTTCGTGTGGTTCTTACAATCGCTCGATCCTTACTTTCTGTTATTCCCTTTGGCCGTCCACTATCGGAGTGCCGCTGGGATGTAAATTTCTTTGACACATTGGTGCCAACATTGTTCTATTGCAGTGACGGTCAGACCAGAATGCCTGGCGATACGGCGATTTGTCCAACCGGCCTTTCATAGCCCAATTATACGTCCTCTCTCAAGTCGGTTATGTGTTAACACTGTGCACGGATCCGACTTCGAGGTATTATGACCCTGACTTGGGTTAATATAACTGCTATGATCTGTCACAATTGTCGCATGGGAACCACGTATTGAAGAGGATATATATTTGCTCTTTACATACCTTCTTAGATGAACGGTTCCCATGTGCTGGCCACTATTTAGTAATTGGTCATTATTTTTAATCACCTTCATATAATAGGTACTTGCATGCGGAGTTTCATTACGATCGAACGACTTTTTCGGGTTGTTCCTATTCTTTTTTTTTTTTTTTTTTTGAAAATTGTAAATCTGGTTTAACCGCATCTCTACCCTTTGAAAGTATTACAACCTTTTACCAATATCATGTAGTGTTTGAATTTGCCATATATGAGCATTTAATGCATATTGTTGTGAAAAGCGTGTTCCTAGTTAATGCAATCAGGTGAAATGCTTTTACATATTTTTTGGAAAGGGACGAGCATAATCAAGACATAGTTCATTAAATTGTAATCTCAGTGGATAATTTTTAATTTGCAAAAGAAATAATCGAATGAAAGTATATCTACATAACGTGCGAATGATTTTCGTAGTCCTGTCAGCAAACTGGCAGTTTGCTGTATGTCTTCGTTGAAAAAGTCATCTGGTTGATATGCGAAAGCTTGGAAACTTTGATTTCTTCTCTACGCCAAGACATTCGTATCATTACTATAGTTATTCCATTTTGAGGATATCAATTTAAATTGTTGAACATAACTATTAAGGAAACAACTAATTTCAGTTTCCTTGATATTAATTACTCATTGGGAAATTTTATCAAAACAGTTCATAATGAGGATTCGTAAAAAAATTGTGAAATCTTATCATACCCGTAACCGTATGAGATTGAGTCGTGCAAAAGACCTGATCCTAAGCAGGTAAAACAATTTTTGAAAACTTATTAACTTTTGGGAGCACATCAAGAAAATTAATTCCACTGATGAGATATTACGTTATAACCGTCCCCAGCCTAAAGCAATGAGCACGACTGGAGATCGAGAGGTGGCGCAACTGAAGTTCACAGAGCAGTATATATAGAACCCGGGGACCGGCTTTGGGTTAGTACAGTGTTCTGAGTCAGAATAGAAAAAACTGCCGATTTATCGGAGTTTTATAAAGGAAAAATTATGATGGCGCCGCGCATCGGACCAGCAATCTCGGAAATGGCGCATTTTTGGGGTTGTTCACGTGCCGCTGTAATGAGTACGTATCAAAAGTGGTGCACAGTTGGCCAAACGATAAACCCTCGTCAAACCATGTGGCCTCCACAGCTCACTGATGCCAGAGGGGAGCAGAGATTGTGGCTCATTGTTCACAGGGACCGCACGGCCACAGCGCGACAAATTCCCGCAGCTACAAGAGTGGTAACCAGGGCAATGTGTCACACCGCACAGTTCATCGCAGCCTGCGCATGGGTCTGCATAGACGATGACCCTGCCGGTTTCTCATTCTCACTGCACATTATCGCAAACAACGCATAAAATTGACCCAATATAATCGATATTGGCTCGTGGATGATTGGAAGAAATTAGCCTGTTCCGACGAATCAAGTTTCCTGGTGCATAACGTAGATGGTTGAGCGCGTATACGGCGATTACCGACGTAGGCGATGGCGCCTGGATGCACTGTTTGGCGGAATAGGCTATCCGCGACGGCGTTTTTCTGTGGGCGATATTTTCTTGGGACACTTTAGGCCCCATTATCACAATAGCACAATCCCTGACAGCTGTCATGTATCTGAACATCGTTGCGTACCAAGTTCACCTATTCATGGCAACTGTGTTCCCAGATGGTGATGGCCATTACCAACAGGAAAATGCGCCATGCCATACTTCCAGAATAGACAAAAGTGGTTCGAGGAACCTGTTGATGACTTTGTGTTAATGTTCTGACCTCCAAATTCAACTGACATGAACCCAATCGAACATTTGTGATTCTACTTGTAATTGCGGGTTCGCTTTAAACCACCACAACCACCGGAAATGTACGGGAGCTAGAGGGCGTACTGTTGATATTATGGTACTAGGTTACCCCAAACACCTATTGCCACCTCATGGAATCCATGCCTTAGCGGATGGACGCTGTGTTCCTGGCTAAAGGGCGTCCTACAGTTTATTAGGTTGCTGGCCATAATGTAGTGGCTCATCGGTGTATATCTAACTAAAAAGCAATTTATTCAATTAATTACGAAATAGCTGAATGTCTGCGCCCATCAACGGTTACGAAATTCCTGTTTCTTTGATTCACTGAAATTCGTTGTCCCACAAGGGATAAAATATTGGGCGTATTTTTAGATATTAAAAATCAACACGTTTTTTGTTTCAAAATAGGAAACAAAAATGAACTGAGAAACTTAAATGAAAAATTATGGCAATGTGCTTCTCATATCATTGCTACAAATTAAATTTTTGATTTCAGATCAGCAAGGCTTAATATAATTGTTAATACCAACTACAATATAATTATTAATTTTTGTGCACAAAATAAAATGAAGTGCATACGAAGAACTGGAACTGAGAGGTATTACTTTCATTTCTGCTTTGATTTTCCTAGCGAAGCTAAAATGAAATAAAATTCATTAAAAAATTATTCACGGATATTTATTGCAGTTTCAATATCTTTGCATTTAAACAAATAAAAACACAGAATTTTTTTCCAGTAATTGGAGCGACTTTTAAACATAATTGAAACATCAGTTGTACTAATACTACCACATGAGCACACAATGCCGTTGTTACGGAAACTTCAAAAACAACTTTTATCAATATTTGAAAACCTTCAATTGAAGTTGTTTTGGATTGCTGTTTAAAATGAGAAACATATAATCGTAAACTAGGACGGTAAACCAAAATAAAACAGGATTTTCTTCCGTTTTCCAGTTTTTCCCAGTGTGAGTCAGCATATACAACACCAAAAACATCCAAGTGAGAGAATGATTTCGTTATTGTAATAAAAGTGAGATGCGCACGTATACCGCCTAGTATAATCACTAATATTTTAAGACACTGTTACCTGACAATTACTTATCTAAATTTTTTAAGAACTTTATACTTTTTAAAATGCATCCCGTGTGATAAAGTTGTGCACGAAATATAAGACATATTTTCCGGAATAAATTAGGAGGGTGTCACAGATAAATTACTAAAACTTTTATTTTGGTAATATATGTATCTACTTTTTTATAGCTTAAGCGCTGCATTTTTGTCTAAAACGTTCTTTCCTATACCTCTCTATTCTAAAAAAAAGTAACTTGCCGCTGCTGCTGCCGCTATATTAGAAATTTCGCGACACTCTTGTTTTCCTAGCTCTCAGAGCAAAACGTATTAAAAACAAAAATATGAAATTTACGTCGTTTGTAGAGAATTTTTTGGAGAACACGCTGAAATAAACCGTTTCTCGATTCTAGCGATACTTCAAGAGCTATTGTATTTCAAAATTAAGGTAAACAAAAAGTTTCTATCAGGTAGCAATCCAGACACACTAACAGCAACAGAACCACGAAACTTTGTAGGCATGTAGTGCCATGAACGAGATTTTGCACCTCGTCGCCCTTTTTTTAAATTTCGATTTAGTATACGAGAAATTAAATTTCTAAATTTCACAATATTCTCTATTTCGCGATGGGATCCATTTCAAAAAACGTATATATGGCAAACTAGAAATCATAACGCATTGCAATTTTTACAGCATGAACATACAACTATCGAACCTTTTTTACAAAAAAAAATAAGGAGAAGTTATTTTCTGTTTCTTAAGCTTTTTTAAAGATGCAAAGGAAAGAAACGAACGGCTTGTCTGTCTTCACGATAACCACAGAGGAACGTTCTGGTCCCGTTACCTGCTGCCGCGGTGACGCAGAGAATTTATTATGCATATGTTTTGTTGGTAAAGCTATCTCAGTTGTTTAAGGTAGACGTGAAGTAATTTTGCTTCCTATACTTCCAATGGAAAAATTTCTGTACACATTTTCTTCACAATTAATGCGTTCCCAAGGATGAAAATTTGAACATCGATTAAAATAGCTTCATTTTATAACTCGGAATACTTAATGTTTTCTAAAACATAACCATAAATATGTAATCCAACATTTGTTTGTCTACTCATGTCATCTAAGTACAGGTCGCGACCTCCTTTCCTGGTTCCAACACCACAAAAGTAAAAGTTATTGATTTTTTATATAAATATGGTTTTGTTTTAGAAAATATTAAGTATTCCACGTTATAATATGAAGTTATTTTAATCGATGTTCAAATTTTTATCTTTGGGAACACAATAATTGTGAAGGAAATGTGCACAAAAGTTTTTCCATTGGAAGTATAGGAAACAAAATTACTTGACGTCCACCTTAACGGTTTAGCATAACGGCTTACGGAAATGCTTTTTGGACAGCTTTTGTTTTGCTTAGTGGTAAATTTAGTAAGTGATATAAGTTCAAACGACAAAAGTCCGACCTTCCAAAAATTAACGATAGTAAAAAAAATCTCTGAAATGTCGGAATAACAGGCCTTATTTGCTTAGACATGCAATAAAATTAAAATGTATATGAATTTTCCAGTTTTTATTTCATGGGGTATACTTGGAGATCGGGCTGCAGTGCCCGAGCGCTACTCTGGAAACGAGGGGAGCACGCCTAGAGGCGCAGCCCCTAGTTAAAAAAATAAGACATTTAAAAAGATTGTAGTACTTGTACTGTTAGTTATTGAATGTCACAATTAAATTACGGATCTCCTAATTTTTGTCTTGAATATGTCAGCAAATGCCATAAAAGAGATATTCGCTGGGGCTTCTACTCTTCCAAGTTCTCACGTTTATTACCCTTTTATGTATCCCAAAATAATATGCATTTACTAATCTGCAAGCGCTGATATTAATCTGCTGGTTACCCCAGGAACAGGTGATCGGAAAATTAATTATGAGTAAATGAATTATTAAATATTGAGTTCGAAGTTACCAAGCTAACTAATGTTAAAAACATAAGCCTACTGAAAGGCGTAAAATGTTTGCCATTGATGTTTTATTTAGGCAAATTTAAGTTCAATACTTTTTATAAATACTGTCTTTTTCAGAAAATTATGCGAGAACTAATATTATATTGTTAAACTTACTTTCAAGTAAATTATTTTGAGGTATTACTTCATTATAGCACTTACGCTTAAAGCTTATTTCCAAAAATTCAGAAAACCAAAACTTGTTAATATTTCGAGCAAAACATTTTGATCGGGCAACCGAAGGCAATGGAAAAATTCGCCGCGATTTTTTGTAACGTAAAATAAAAGTATCGCAAGCCGCCGTCAGACATGGTATAATGAAAATAAGAATCACAACTAATTTTCCATTTTCTGAAACTTCTGATATAAAATATTTTACAACTCAGTTTTGAAAAGCATGGGCCGCGGGTGGCTTAGTGGCCAGCGTTCTTGACTGCCATAAGGATGACATCATGTTCGATCCCGAGCAGGTACGAAGGTTCGAACCGCTAAATACCCGCCGTGCATCGGATTGGCACGTTAAGCAGTCGGACCACGGGTACTGCCCCCCCCCGGTAATAAATAAGGACATCTTCCTTCCCCTTTCTACCACGCTTCCGTGTCACTTTTCTATCGGGCACTCTATCCCAAATCTCCTAGCTTCCTATTTCTAAGGGTTGTTTAAGACCTGGGGTACGACACTCCCTTCCTAAAATCCTCTACATATGATCTGATCTCATCCTTTGACACGCGTAGGATTTAATCGTATAAATTTTTAGGATATGTAAATTGTCCACGCTTTCCATTTTAAAGGACTTTTAAGAGCAGAAACACAAACAAAATCGATATTGTCATTTCCCGAGGATCGTGATTATTAATCAAATAAGTGATTCTCAAAGATGATGCTGTTTTTTCGTGAGAAAACAGTATTAATAGTATTTGTATTAAATTTAAGGGAGAAAATAAACAGATCGTACGTTCACCTTTGGCCGAAAAAGAAAACGAATCTCCCGAAAAAGTTGTTCGATCCTGATGAAACTCCGCTTGCAAGTACCTCAGAACCAAATATTCAAGTGATGACGACTAATAAAACAAATAGTGGCGCGCCATAAGGCATGGGAACCGAGCGTTGAGGAGGGAATATAGCAAGAGCAAAGCTCGCACGCAAGGACAATCACAACAAGGGATTGAGGATAAATTTACCTCCTAATTCTGTGAGGGTACTTCGTCCAGTTTTCATTTCGAACGTATGATTTCTTCTGGGTTCTTTGTCCTTTTTTTTTTTGCAGACGTGTGGACGTGTGTTTCGACTCAGGATTACTTAATTTCAGTCCCATTAGTGGATTCGAACACAATGTGTCGTGTCCATTACATTCAGGAAACATTCCTAGCTGCTGAATTTAATCTCTTTATCACACCGAGCATTATACGAATGCACTGGGTAGCAAATCATGAATTGATATCCTTGATATCAACCTTTACAGTTGTTTGCAACAAGGCAAGTGTTATAACCAGCATGACTGCAATGCTGCTATTTTTGCCATCAGGCTGTTTTGGTTCAAATGTAAATTCTCAAGTCTGATCTTACGTGATGTAATTTAGAACCTGTACGATGCTTTATCTCTTGATAACTGGATGTACGGTTCTGTTAGATAAAACCTTCGTCGTTCTGCTAAATTCAAGGACCCCAGTATCAGGTCCGTCAGTGCCATACCACGGAGATGACACATTTCCGCGCATTCGTCCATTGCTGGGCTCCAAACTCCTCCTTTGGTGCGCCAACCCTCCTCTTCTGACATGATATAACATTTCTCTTCACCGGTTTAATCCAACACGTCGTGGAAGGAAAGTCATCGTTCCCGCACCCGACACATCAGCATCACACGAAGTCCTTCCACTGTATGTACAGGTCGTTCCTTCTGCGGTGGCTGTACCTAGTTACTACTAGTTACTTACTGCCAATATCTCAGGGAATCGACTAATAAACCTTGGCCAGTGCGTTCTGCCTTTATACCATCTGAGAAACAGCTACGAGGTAGTGGTTGGCACGACTCTTTTGTATTTGGGCTGATGTAATAATTTGCACGTTCTCACGTGACCTGCACATCATTAGAATTTCAATCCGATCGCATACGTCTGTTGAAAATGTGCAGCATTTTCACATTGCGGTTTGTTGGCAATACGTAGCATTTTCAACAACAACAGCGCGTACATGTAGCATAAAAAGCTTCAAGAACTGTTTCATTCTCGAGAAAGCATCAGCCGATGAACTGTCGTAGCTTTTCAGGTATCAGGACAGCTGACCGAAGTTACTGCAAAGTTGTCTGATATCTCAATTTAAGCCAAAACACAAAAGTTTAAATAGCATTCGGAGTAACATGTAAGGCATAGCATACAATTTCAAGAAAAACTTACATGCGTGTCAGAGGATCCAGTAATCTGATATCGTTACGTACTAGCATTCTCTGTAAAAGAAGTCTTAATAGCCGCCCCGGTCACGCAGTTGTGTAAGCGATACCCTCTGATCACTCGTCCGGGTGGGGTCCGGTTTCGAATCCCGCTAACGCATGGATGCTGTGTTTGTCTAAAGGCACTGGCTCTCTCCCTTTCCTGCAACCAGTGCCCCTAAATTAGGGATGGGCGACTGCTTATAGCCAATTGAGTTGCTCACGGTGGTCCCCTCCAATCAAAAGACAAAGTCTTAATATCTAAAGTAAATATTTCACTTAAAGTCGGAAGACCCGTGTTAAACACCCGCAGGGGCAAAACCTTAACCATTACGTGAAAGTCGAGGGGGAAATAGACACAAAGCAACGATGAACTTAAGAGTACCTTTTAATCTATCTAAACTGAATAACAACAGTATCTCTGTGAAATGTCTCCATACTCGACTTCACCGGAGAGCCCAGTCTTCATTAGGAGCTACATAGTTGTGTATTATCAGAAGAATTTACCAAAAAGAAGAACTTTTCATCCATTCTTCCAATTCTGAATTTCTAAAGAGAAGTCCTGTGACTATCATTATGCAGCATATTGCTGCGTCGATTTCGAAGGTTGCAGCAACATTACCATATCCTCTTCAAGGC
Source organism: Macrothele yani (assembly GCA_039090855.1). Classification (NCBI taxonomy): domain Eukaryota; kingdom Metazoa; phylum Arthropoda; class Arachnida; order Araneae; family Macrothelidae; genus Macrothele; species Macrothele yani. Next base: position 77,826,163 of record CM077017.1, on the reverse strand, counting down.
TCAATCGAGGTTAACATGGGAACGATGTGGCTGACGGCTACGTAGCCCTATTCTCAGCATGGCTCTGTGTATTGGGTTTTGTGGCACATTACTGTTGTCACGAGCATTAAAAAAATCAGCGAGCAGCGTCACAGAATTTCTTCTCTAGGTGCCTACTATACGGGAGAGTATTCGCTCACCTCTAGAATCGATAAGACTTAGTTTGTCCACATCTGGTCAAAGTTAGTTGTTTTCCTCTCCTGGGTCTGCTTTTTAAAGATACTAACCACATTTGTTACCGTAAGCACTCTACATGCTTTGCCGTCTCAGAAATGATCTTACCCAGTTGTCCGGCAGTTACAATTTGGCCTTTGTCAAACGCAGTCAGCTCAGCTGCCTTCTTCATTTGAAGGATAAGAATAACTCTGACAGATCTCAGTATCAGTTGTTATTTATATCATTCCATGACCTTCACACTGTGCGTAGTTTACCTGCACTTCCTTCGATTGCACAGAGCCACTCTACGCTGGCCATGATGTTTTGGTTCTTCAATGTATGTAACGATAATATAAACGTACATAATATTGCACACGTATATTTTTACTTTTTGTAAATTTCTAACCAATTTGATTTAGCGAATACACAATTAAATCTATGTTTCTATGGGTCCCGAGATCCACCTTATCAGCAGATTTTACTATTTTAAGTTGAGATATATTTTGCTACTCTTAACGTGTTTCGAGGACACCAGAATCTACTCAAATTCCAAATTTCTTGAATGTAACTTAACTTTCATTCATGGAGAAATCCCTTTGTTGTGAAATAACCGAAATACCAATTACTTATAGTTTCTCATGATTTAACATTCCTGTGTACTGCGGGATTTGCAGTCAAAAATGTTTTATGTGTCTCAATGAATTTTATCATTCATCGTATGCTAAAAGTGAAGTTACACCAGAGGTAAATGTTTAGTTTTGTACTTATCTTTCCTGCTGAAAAATAGCATAACACAACCATTTAAACAAAAGTGGAGTGAAAAATGCTATCTGTATATGAATGGAAATGCAGAGCGAGATGAATTCTAAATGAGTAATCGATGTATGAACAGCAGTAAAATATTTTATTCAAATTGATCTATTAGCTAATTCTAAGTAGTTGAGTTATATAGTATGGCAATTTAAACCTCTAAGTGATTTGTTTCTAACTTTTTATTCTATCGTACATTTCTTCTTAATTATTCGATACGTATTATTCTATCTAGTATATAGCCTTTATACCATACTTTTGAATTTTTTAAATATACCATTCAATGTTTATTTCTCTTCATAAATATCTAGTCATTAAATATATTGAGGTATTTTTAAAGTTTTCAGTTATTTATTTTTATAATTGGTTTTAAATAAAAATCCTCCTCAAAATTTCTGATTCTTTTCATAGTCCAAATCTTTAAATTTAGGATTACGCCTTTGAACGGGCATTATTTTATAAATCTTCCTCTGATATGGTTACGATTCTATCTCCGGCATAGTCAAGACAATTGTCTAGTTAGTCCTGAAGTACAGACCCCTGTCCGCCGATGTGTAAAGTAGAACCACATAACTTCTGTATTAATCGAGTTTCGTTACAATTTCGGACCAGATTTGGAAAGGAGTCAAAAAGTTTGGACCCGTACCTGACCAGGACAAATCTGCTTTGAACTATAATAAAATGTATATATAGTGATAGAACATTAAAAAAGTCTCTCCGCAGTGGGTTTCTTAGAGGTATATGGGAATGAAACTCATGTATTATAGGAAGGTGTCATTTAGTCACTTACTTACAGGAAGTATTGAAACTGTCATCCTCAATTGCTAAACATAACGTAACTATTTTACATCTATTTTCAAACACATCTGCGACAGTCAGAATGTCTCTCAGCAGTGATATTAACGCTGTTCACTTAATTCTGATGGCTCTACAGAAAAATTGTTTGAATTGAATTACTTGTATGTTTAATTTCAATTTTGCTGTTTTCTTCATAACATATCAAGCTTCAGAATGTTTCAATGCAGCACCAATTTTCACGAATTCATGATGAGCTGAAAGTATCCAATATATGGATGTTGTTTTCATCATTGCCCCTCAAGAGGAAGGGACACTCTTCCTTCACATTGCATGAGAGGTCATATTTGTAACCGCAGGCACCAGTATCGAGCAAAAAATTCCAAAGAGGGCTTTATTATTTGAATTTCCGTTTTACTTTTCAAAATTAAAAAGGAAATAAACCGGATCAAAATCAGGTCAGGAACACCTAGACCCTACCCGTTTGAACCGCTAGAAATTGTCGACCCGTTGACCCGTGAACCGCTTCCATCTCTGTTTCGGTTGTCCCTTAAACATCGGATAATTAGGTATGTGAAATGTGTCACTGCCCCAAATTATTAATTCTGAACGTTACGTTTTCCATCTTCATAAATCAGAATCTCCCTATCTAGCATAATAAATGAAGTACATTGAGTACTTGCGAAGAAGAGCAGTCTTATGGTGTAAATCAACACATCGAAGTAGTTTTTTTAGAAAGAGAACCCTTTGCATAAAAATTGTCGAATGTGTAATGAAATCCTTGATCTCCCTCTTTTAGCTTACGTTTGCGTGGAAGCTTCCCACAGTCAATGTCAGGATAGTAGAAAAAGGAAATATGATAATTGTGGAATCAAATCCCAATTGTACGGGAACGTGGTTCCAAACTTCATCATCCTTTCCTGAAACGTTATTCCTCCGACATCTCAGTTTTCCAAAACGGGGAAATATGTCCACTTTGCGAATAACTGGATGCCCTTTGAACATCTTCTTGAAGTTGGTAAGCAACCCTTGCCGTTTACCCCACGAAATACACGTAGCCAAAATCACGATATAAAGAACAATATGAGCATTATGGAACCACGGACAAAGTACGGGAACACAGCTCATCCCTCAATCAAAACAATTTCATTCATAGATTCAAGTACATTTGCTTGAGTGTTCGCCAGGAACTTAGGTGACTGCCTAATAAAATTCCACAACTGGTGTCTCAGTTAAAATGTAACAGCTTCACATGAGATTTTATATATGCAAATTATTTACATGATGAAATGCTGTACTACACTATCTACCAACAAGTAATTGGACACACCTGCAATCGACGATATCTGCGGTCCTGATACACGTCACGGCCGCCGCCGTTAAATATCGTGTGGGAAACAACAACGCAACCAGTCGCATGCAAGATGGCACGCAGTTCGGAGCTCTCTGATTTCGAGAAACGTGTAATCCTCGGGTATCACAGAAATTGCCGATCCATACGTGACATATCCAGCGAGTTGAAGTACCCAAAATCGACAGCGGCCTACGTGATTGGCAAGTGGAAAAAGATGAGAGGTGACTGTCAGAATATGCCCCGACCCGGCAGACCCACAAAACTGGGAGTTAGAGACCGACGGGTGCTAGCCACAGAAATTCGGAAGAACCGCACCAAATGGATGGGCCACATCCGCGAAGAGTTTCAGCAGGCATCCGGGAGTGTTCTTTCGATGAATACCATCCGTAAGGAAGCCCATCTGCTCGGTTATCATGGACGTGCTGCCACCCACAAGCCTTTGATCACCAAGTGCAATAGCGCTGCTCGGCTAACGTGGCGCAAAGAACGTCGACAGTGGACCGTTGAACATTGGAAACAGGATCTCTGGAGTGACGAATCAAGGTTCACCCCCTACCGTTTGGATGGAAGGGTCTGGGCTTGGCGTCTGCCTGGAAAACGCCTCCTGCCAGAATGTATTGTGCCAACTGTGAAGTTCGGCGGCGGCGGTGGCATTATGCTATGGGGGTGTTTCTCCTGATATGGCACGGAATCATTGGTCGCAATTCCAGGTAGACTCAACGCCGAGAACAACTGCACCATTTTGTATGACCATGAGCTTACTACGTTGTGTCAGTTTTACGGGGTGGACCCATGTTACTTTCAGGAGGACAATGCCACCTGTCATGTTGATAGGTCCACCATGGCTTGGTATAGTGACAATGGGGTTAATCGAATGGACTGGTCTGCGCAGAGCCCGGATCTTAACCCTATCGAGCACCTCTAGGACGAGTTGGTGCGTCGACTTAGGAGTACCCCCACCGTCCGAAATCGGTGAAGGAACTCATCTGTTTTCTCCACGCCGAGTGGAAGAAAATACTGCGACCGTCGTACAACGCCTGGTTTAGAGTACGCCCCGGAGGGTCGCAGCTGTAATCGCCTCTCGTGGAGTCTCCACTAACTATTGAAGGTGAATAAACTTCGCTTTTCTTTGCTATCACAGGTGTCCAATTACTTGTTGGTAGATAGTGTATTTCAACTTTAAGATTTTTGAATGAAGTAACAGATTCCCTTGGCTTCATCTTGAGAGTTATTGCTTGCCAAATTATGTGCATTAATGTTGTTTGTTGCAAATTTTAATCACCGCTCAGCGAATTATAGAATAGTTTTCAAATTTATAGATAGCTATGGATATTGTTTTCGAAGCAATGATAAATATTTCCCTGTTTGCTAGGATGTCATGTGGTAAAAACTATACGAATTTCACCTTTGTAATGTACAAGTCTGGGTTCCATTGCTTTCTTTTCAAAATAAAAAATACTACATTTCTTATATTAACTGCGTACTTTGATGGTGCTTTATTTTGTATCTAAAGGTTTAGTCAAGAGTAAAGGTCTTAATGCTGGCTCAATTTTTTTAAAAGTTATTGTTTCTGAAAATATACGGAAAGCTTAAGAGTTCTCCTTTGTAAACCTGAAAGGCTCCCCTTTCTAAATCTGAGAGTTACACAGAAGCAGATATTTCAAAGATCATGACGTTATTACAAGCAGTCAGTTTTCTGAATACCAAACGGGTAACAACATTTCCCTGGAAATCCCTAATTGGAAGAGGAAACGAAATGATTTAGTTATAAAAATAACAGAAAATGTTCCATGCTCCTCAAGGAGAGAGAGATTAGTCATTAAGTACTGCTCATCAGGGAAAAGCACAGACGAACGTGGGATCTCTTCAAATACACTGTCCAGTCACATTATTGTGACAACCTCCTACCTTTTAGGTCAACGGCGCCTACCCAATTAAAAAAGGCACGTGTCGTGAGCTGGCTTGAAGGGTATATAAGGTATGCTGTAGGCATTCTGAAAAACATAACACTTGTTACTAACATGGGAAAAAGAGCGATTTATCAGATTTGCGAAAAGGGATTATTATCGGTTTTCGGGCCAAGGGTGGCAGTATTTCTAAAACAGCGCAGTTTTTGAACTGCTCGCGTGCTGCTGTGGTTAAAATGTATCGTTATTGGAGAAATGGCACCAATGCGCATATGCGACGTGGAAACTGCGGAGTACCACGAGCCACTGATGTGAGAGGTGAACGTCCGCTTCGAAGATGCGTGAGGGCCAATCGAAACACTACAGAGTAATAACTCACTGCCGAATGAACCAGGGGCTCACGGAAGTTTGCCTAAAACGACAGTTCAGCGAACCCTGTTGCGTATGGGGATCCCATGCAGACGAATGGTCACCGCACCTACGCTAGCGAAAGTACATCGGTAGAAAAGGCTTAAATTTGCACGGCAGTATCAGAATTAGACCTCCGATGTGTTTCGACTCAGGATTACTTAATTTCAGTCCCATTAGTGGATTCGAACACAATGTGTCGTGTCCATTACATTCAGGAAACATTCCTAGCTGCTGAATTTAATCTCTTTATCACACCGAGCATTATACGAATGCACTGGGTAGCAAATCATGAATTGATATCCTTGATATCAACCTTTACAGTTGTTTGCAACAAGGCAAGTGTTATAACCAGCATGACTGCAATGCTGCTATTTTTGCCATCAGGCTGTTTTGGTTCAAATGTAAATTCTCAAGTCTGATCTTACGTGATGTAATTTAGAACCTGTACGATGCTTTATCTCTTGATAACTGGATGTACGGTTCTGTTAGATAAAACCTTCGTCGTTCTGCTAAATTCAAGGACCCCAGTATCAGGTCCGTCAGTGCCATACCACGGAGATGACACATTTCCGCGCATTCGTCCATTGCTGGGCTCCAAACTCCTCCTTTGGTGCGCCAACCCTCCTCTTCTGACATGATATAACATTTCTCTTCACCGGTTTAATCCAACACGTCGTGGAAGGAAAGTCATCGTTCCCGCACCCGACACATCAGCATCACACGAAGTCCTTCCACTGTATGTACAGGTCGTTCCTTCTGCGGTGGCTGTACCTAGTTACTACTAGTTACTTACTGCCAATATCTCAGGGAATCGACTAATAAACCTTGGCCAGTGCGTTCTGCCTTTATACCATCTGAGAAACAGCTACGAGGTAGTGGTTGGCACGACTCTTTTGTATTTGGGCTGATGTAATAATTTGCACGTTCTCACGTGACCTGCACATCATTAGAATTTCAATCCGATCGCATACGTCTGTTGAAAATGTGCAGCATTTTCACATTGCGGTTTGTTGGCAATACGTAGCATTTTCAACAACAACAGCGCGTACATGTAGCATAAAAAGCTTCAAGAACTGTTTCATTCTCGAGAAAGCATCAGCCGATGAACTGTCGTAGCTTTTCAGGTATCAGGACAGCTGACCGAAGTTACTGCAAAGTTGTCTGATATCTCAATTTAAGCCAAAACACAAAAGTTTAAATAGCATTCGGAGTAACATGTAAGGCATAGCATACAATTTCAAGAAAAACTTACATGCGTGTCAGAGGATCCAGTAATCTGATATCGTTACGTACTAGCATTCTCTGTAAAAGAAGTCTTAATAGCCGCCCCGGTCACGCAGTTGTGTAAGCGATACCCTCTGATCACTCGTCCGGGTGGGGTCCGGTTTCGAATCCCGCTAACGCATGGATGCTGTGTTTGTCTAAAGGCACTGGCTCTCTCCCTTTCCTGCAACCAGTGCCCCTAAATTAGGGATGGGCGACTGCTTATAGCCAATTGAGTTGCTCACGGTGGTCCCTCCAATCAAAAGACAAAGTCTTAATATCTAAAGTAAATATTTCACTTAAAGTCGGAAGACCCGTGTTAAACACCCGCAGGGGCAAAACCTTAACCATTACGTGAAAGTCGAGGGGAAATAGACACAAAGCAACGATGAACTTAAGAGTACCTTTTAATCTATCTAAACTGAATAACAACAGTATCTCTGTGAAATGTCTCCATACTCGACTTCACCGGAGAGCCCAGTCTTCATTAGGAGCTACATAGTTGTGTATTATCAGAAGAATTTACCAAAAAGAAGAACTTTTCATCCATTCTTCCAATTCTGAATTTCTAAAGAGAAGTCCTGTGACTATCATTATGCAGCATATTGCTGCGTCGATTTCGAAGGTTGCAGCAACATTACCATATCCTCTTCAAGGCTCAATCGAGGTTAACATGGGAACGATGTGGCTGACGGCTACGTAGCCCTATTCTCAGCATGGCTCTGTGTATTGGGTTTTGTGGCACATTACTGTTGTCACGAGCATTAAAAAAATCAGCGAGCAGCGTCACAGAATTTCTTCTCTAGGTGCCTACTATACGGGAGAGTATTCGCTCACCTCTAGAATCGATAAGACTTAGTTTGTCCACATCTGGTCAAAGTTAGTTGTTTTCCTCTCCTGGGTCTGCTTTTTAAAGATACTAACCACATTTGTTACCGTAAGCACTCTACATGCTTTGCCGTCTCAGAAATGATCTTACCCAGTTGTCCGGCAGTTACAATTTGGCCTTTGTCAAACGCAGTCAGCTCAGCTGCCTTCTTCATTTGAAGGATAAGAATAACTCTGACAGATCTCAGTATCAGTTGTTATTTATATCATTCCATGACCTTCACACTGTGCGTAGTTTACCTGCACTTCCTTCGATTGCACAGAGCCACTCTACGCTGGCCATGATGTTTTGGTTCTTCAATGTATGTAACGATAATATAAACGTACATAATATTGCACACGTATATTTTTACTTTTTGTAAATTTCTAACCAATTTGATTTAGCGAATACACAATTAAATCTATGTTTCTATGGGTCCCGAGATCCACCTTATCAGCAGATTTTACTATTTTAAGTTGAGATATATTTTGCTACTCTTAACGTGTTTCGAGGACACCAGAATCTACTCAAATTCCAAATTTCTTGAATGTAACTTAACTTTCATTCATGGAGAAATCCCTTTGTTGTGAAATAACCGAAATACCAATTACTTATAGTTTCTCATGATTTAACATTCCTGTGTACTGCGGGATTTGCAGTCAAAAATGTTTTATGTGTCTCAATGAATTTTATCATTCATCGTATGCTAAAAGTGAAGTTACACCAGAGGTAAATGTTTAGTTTTGTACTTATCTTTCCTGCTGAAAAATAGCATAACACAACCATTTAAACAAAAGTGGAGTGAAAAATGCTATCTGTATATGAATGGAAATGCAGAGCGAGATGAATTCTAAATGAGTAATCGATGTATGAACAGCAGTAAAATATTTTATTCAAATTGATCTATTAGCTAATTCTAAGTAGTTGAGTTATATAGTATGGCAATTTAAACCTCTAAGTGATTTGTTTCTAACTTTTTATTCTATCGTACATTTCTTCTTAATTATTCGATACGTATTATTCTATCTAGTATATAGCCTTTATACCATACTTTTGAATTTTTTAAATATACCATTCAATGTTTATTTCTCTTCATAAATATCTAGTCATTAAATATATTGAGGTATTTTTAAAGTTTTCAGTTATTTATTTTTATAATTGGTTTTAAATAAAAATCCTCCTCAAAATTTCTGATTCTTTTCATAGTCCAAATCTTTAAATTTAGGATTACGCCTTTGAACGGGCATTATTTTATAAATCTTCCTCTGATATGGTTACGATTCTATCTCCGGCATAGTCAAGACAATTGTCTAGTTAGTCCTGAAGTACAGACCCCTGTCCGCCGATGTGTAAAGTAGAACCACATAACTTCTGTATTAATCGAGTTTCGTTACAATTTCGGACCAGATTTGGAAAGGAGTCAAAAAGTTTGGACCCGTACCTGACCAGGACAAATCTGCTTTGAACTATAATAAAATGTATATATAGTGATAGAACATTAAAAAAGTCTCTCCGCAGTGGGTTTCTTAGAGGTATATGGGAATGAAACTCATGTATTATAGGAAGGTGTCATTTAGTCACTTACTTACAGGAAGTATTGAAACTGTCATCCTCAATTGCTAAACATAACGTAACTATTTTACATCTATTTTCAAACACATCTGCGACAGTCAGAATGTCTCTCAGCAGTGATATTAACGCTGTTCACTTAATTCTGATGGCTCTACAGAAAAATTGTTTGAATTGAATTACTTGTATGTTTAATTTCAATTTTGCTGTTTTCTTCATAACATATCAAGCTTCAGAATGTTTCAATGCAGCACCAATTTTCACGAATTCATGATGAGCTGAAAGTATCCAATATATGGATGTTGTTTTCATCATTGCCCCTCAAGAGGAAGGGACACTCTTCCTTCACATTGCATGAGAGGTCATATTTGTAACCGCAGGCACCAGTATCGAGCAAAAAATTCCAAAGAGGGCTTTATTATTTGAATTTCCGTTTTACTTTTCAAAATTAAAAAGGAAATAAACCGGATCAAAATCAGGTCAGGAACACCTAGACCCTACCCGTTTGAACCGCTAGAAATTGTCGACCCGTTGACCCGTGAACCGCTTCCATCTCTGTTTCGGTTGTCCCTTAAACATCGGATAATTAGGTATGTGAAATGTGTCACTGCCCCAAATTATTAATTCTGAACGTTACGTTTTCCATCTTCATAAATCAGAATCTCCCTATCTAGCATAATAAATGAAGTACATTGAGTACTTGCGAAGAAGAGCAGTCTTATGGTGTAAATCAACACATCGAAGTAGTTTTTTTAGAAAGAGAACCCTTTGCATAAAAATTGTCGAATGTGTAATGAAATCCTTGATCTCCCTCTTTTAGCTTACGTTTGCGTGGAAGCTTCCCACAGTCAATGTCAGGATAGTAGAAAAAGGAAATATGATAATTGTGGAATCAAATCCCAATTGTACGGGAACGTGGTTCCAAACTTCATCATCCTTTCCTGAAACGTTATTCCTCCGACATCTCAGTTTTCCAAAACGGGGAAATATGTCCACTTTGCGAATAACTGGATGCCCTTTGAACATCTTCTTGAAGTTGGTAAGCAACCCTTGCCGTTCACCCCACGAAATACACGTAGCCAAAATCACGATATAAAGAACAATATGAGCATTATGGAACCACGGACAAAGTACGGGAACACAGCTCATCCCTCAATCAAAACAATTTCATTCATAGATTCAAGTACATTTGCTTGAGTGTTCGCCAGGAACTTAGGTGACTGCCTAATAAAATTCCACAACTGGTGTCTCAGTTAAAATGTAACAGCTTCACATGAGATTTTATATATGCAAATTATTTACATGATGAAATGCTGTACTACACTATCTACCAACAAGTAATTGGACACACCTGCAATCGACGATATCTGCGGTCCTGATACACGTCACGGCCGCCGCCGTTAAATATCGTGTGGGAAACAACAACGCAACCAGTCGCATGCAAGATGGCACGCAGTTCGGAGCTCTCTGATTTCGAGAAACGTGTAATCCTCGGGTATCACAGAAATTGCCGATCCATACGTGACATATCCAGCGAGTTGAAGTACCCAAAATCGACAGCGGCCTACGTGATTGGCAAGTGGAAAAAGATGAGAGGTGACTGTCAGAATATGCCCCGACCCGGCAGACCCACAAAACTGGGAGTTAGAGACCGACGGGTGCTAGCCACAGAAATTCGGAAGAACCGCACCAAATGGATGGGCCACATCCGCGAAGAGTTTCAGCAGGCATCCGGGAGTGTTCTTTCGATGAATACCATCCGTAAGGAAGCCCATCTGCTCGGTTATCATGGACGTGCTGCCACCCACAAGCCTTTGATCACCAAGTGCAATAGCGCTGCTCGGCTAACGTGGCGCAAAGAACGTCGACAGTGGACCGTTGAACATTGGAAACAGGATCTCTGGAGTGACGAATCAAGGTTCACCCCCTACCGTTTGGATGGAAGGGTCTGGGCTTGGCGTCTGCCTGGAAAACGCCTCCTGCCAGAATGTATTGTGCCAACTGTGAAGTTCGGCGGCGGCGGTGGCATTATGCTATGGGGGTGTTTCTCCTGATATGGCACGGAATCATTGGTCGCAATTCCAGGTAGACTCAACGCCGAGAACAACTGCACCATTTTGTATGACCATGAGCTTACTACGTTGTGTCAGTTTTACGGGGTGGACCCATGTTACTTTCAGGAGGACAATGCCACCTGTCATGTTGATAGGTCCACCATGGCTTGGTATAGTGACAATGGGGTTAATCGAATGGACTGGTCTGCGCAGAGCCCGGATCTTAACCCTATCGAGCACCTCTAGGACGAGTTGGTGCGTCGACTTAGGAGTACCCCCACCGTCCGAAATCGGTGAAGGAACTCATCTGTTTTCTCCACGCCGAGTGGAAGAAAATACTGCGACCGTCGTACAACGCCTGGTTTAGAGTACGCCCCGGAGGGTCGCAGCTGTAATCGCCTCTCGTGGAGTCTCCACTAACTATTGAAGGTGAATAAACTTCGCTTTTCTTTGCTATCACAGGTGTCCAATTACTTGTTGGTAGATAGTGTATTTCAACTTTAAGATTTTTGAATGAAGTAACAGATTCCCTTGGCTTCATCTTGAGAGTTATTGCTTGCCAAATTATGTGCATTAATGTTGTTTGTTGCAAATTTTAATCACCGCTCAGCGAATTATAGAATAGTTTTCAAATTTATAGATAGCTATGGATATTGTTTTCGAAGCAATGATAAATATTTCCCTGTTTGCTAGGATGTCATGTGGTAAAAACTATACGAATTTCACCTTTGTAATGTACAAGTCTGGGTTCCATTGCTTTCTTTTCAAAATAAAAAATACTACATTTCTTATATTAACTGCGTACTTTGATGGTGCTTTATTTTGTATCTAAAGGTTTAGTCAAGAGTAAAGGTCTTAATGCTGGCTCAATTTTTTTAAAAGTTATTGTTTCTGAAAATATACGGAAAGCTTAAGAGTTCTCCTTTGTAAACCTGAAAGGCTCCCCTTTCTAAATCTGAGAGTTACACAGAAGCAGATATTTCAAAGATCATGACGTTATTACAAGCAGTCAGTTTTCTGAATACCAAACGGGTAACAACATTTCCTGGAAATCCCTAATTGGAAGAGGAAACGAAATGATTTAGTTATAAAAATAACAGAAAATGTTCCATGCTCCTCAAGGAGAGAGAGATTAGTCATTAAGTACTGCTCATCAGGGAAAAGCACAGACGAACGTGGGATCTCTTCAAATACACTGTCCAGTCACATTATTGTGACAACCTCCTACCTTTTAGGTCAACGGCGCCTACCCAATTAAAAAAGGCACGTGTCGTGAGCTGGCTTGAAGGGTATATAAGGTATGCTGTAGGCATTCTGAAAAACATAACACTTGTTACTAACATGGGAAAAAGAGCGATTTATCAGATTTGCGAAAAGGGATTATTATCGGTTTTCGGGCCAAGGGTGGCAGTATTTCTAAAACAGCGCAGTTTTTGAACTGCTCGCGTGCTGCTGTGGTTAAAATGTATCGTTATTGGAGAAATGGCACCAATGCGCATATGCGACGTGGAAACTGCGGAGTACCACGAGCCACTGATGTGAGAGGTGAACGTCCGCTTCGAAGATGCGTGAGGGCCAATCGAAACACTACAGAGTAATAACTCACTGCCGAATGAACCAGGGGGCTCACGGAAGTTTGCCTAAAACGACAGTTCAGCGAACCCTGTTGCGTATGGGGATCCCATGCAGACGAATGGTCACCGCACCTACGCTAGCGAAAGTACATCGGTAGAAAAGGCTTAAATTTGCACGGCAGTATCAGAATTAGACCTCCGATGTTTGGCAAAGGATTACCTTCTCCGATGAGTTTTCTGCTTCATCAAACGGATGGACGTTGGCCTATAAGGCGGGAAACATCGGAGTACAAAAGCACTTCAACCATTGCTGGCAGAACACAGGCTGGATGGGGCAGGGTTATTGTATGGGGAAAGTTTACTTGACGTCACCTGGGTCCATTCATGCCTGTGAAAGGCACGATGGACTGAATTCGTTATGAATCCAGCCTTGCAGATCACGTACACCGATACATTCTGATTGTCTTCCCTGTGTCGGATGAGATCTTCCAGGAAGACAATGAGATTTTTTACACAGCTAGAGATGTTTGAGAGTGCCTGAAAGACCACGATGAAAACTTCAAAGTACTTCCATTGCCCCCTAATTTCGCACATTTAAATGGAATTGAGCATCTGCTGGATCAGTTCGGTCGTGTTGTTCGCTTTGTGGATACGCCACCAAGCATCCTCCAGCATCTGTGAAGTGTACTGCAGTCAGCATGGCTCCACATACCTGTAAACATCTTCCAGCGGCTTATTGAGTCACTCCCAGCCCATCCAGTTGCTGTTCGCGCTGCATACAGCGGTTACTCTAGATATTAGCGGGTGGTCAAAAATGTGACTGGACCGTACATAATCATCGAGTACAGCCAGACATTTTGCAGCAAAGCTTTAAAAAAAATGAGGAATTTTCTCGCACTCAATATCCCTGAATCCGCAAATGATAAATAAACATCAATAAAAAAGATAATGAGTTGAATCGTGCTTGTTACATTTCTGATATGTGAATCAAATAACGCTGTGATTGATTAATTCACTGGTGTGCAAAAATTATGGACGAAGAGGAGAAGTTAGTATAACAACGGAACGAGCAGGCAGAACGGACCGAAAGACCACTCAGGAGATAGATTAGGGGATTAGGGTCCGGTACGGTAGGACATGCGCATATATGCAGCATGACGTAGGTGGGGGAGTTTCGGAAGGGTATAAAGCACACGGGCGGTGTACGCTCAGCAATTCGGTGAAAGTTATTGCACGGTGTACATCAGTTTGAACGACATCGAGTTGCTGCCACCGTGTGATATGGCCAACAGGCAATCCAGTAGACGACATCTGGATGACTTTACCCGAGTTCGCGTCATTGGGCAGTTGGAAGAAGGTCGAAGTGTGACTAGTGTGGCCGAGGAGTTCAGCATCGTTTCACGAGCTTGGAGAGCATTTCAAACGACAGAAACAGCTGTCAGAGAGTTTAGCAGTGGTCGTCCACGAGCAACCACGGCGGCGGACGACCGGTATATTGTCCTACAGGCGAGAAGAGACAGACAGCAGGCAGCGGGAGAAATCGCAAGGCACATGCAACAGACAACTGGATATCCGTTATCGCGTTTTACGTTGGACAAGAGATTGCACAAAATTGGTCTGTTTGCACGACGACCAATACGGTGTGTGCTATTAACGCCTGCTCATCGGAGACGGCGGTTTCTGTGGTGGCAGGAACACAAGAACTGGACACAACAGCAATGGGGTCTAGTTCTCTTTACGGATGAGAGCCGATTTTGTCTGATGAGCGAATCTGGACTTATACACATCTGGAGAGAGCAGGGAACACGCAATCACACCACCAAAATCATCATAAGGAACCGGTTTGGAGGGGGCGAAGTTCTCGTTTATGGCGGTATCATGCTTGGTAGCCGTACTGACCTCCACATCTTCCAAAGAGGTTCAGTCACTGGTGTCCGTTATTGTACCGAGGTTCTTCTGCCTCAGGTGCGTCTGGTTAGAGGTGCTGTTGTTCCTGAGTTCCTCTTCATGGACGACAACGCTACACCTCATCGTACAGTGGCTGTCACAGAACTGTTGGAGAGTGAAGGTATTCAACGCATGGATAGGCCCGCAGGGTCCCCGGACCTATATCCAATCGAACACATGTGTGAACTTCTCGGGAGACGCTTGGCAGCACGTCACCAGCCGCCTGCAATGATTCCGTAGCTGTGATTGGTGCTACCAGAGGAATGGGCCGCGATGCCACAACAGCTCCTTGACAACCTCGTCCTCAGCATGGACAGACGTTGTAAATCCTGCAACGCAGTGAGGGGTGATCATATCCCCTACAAAACTGGATTTTTCTTGGCAGCCGCCTCTCACATGGACGTTTCTGTCTTCTGTCCAGTTGTGCTCGAAACTACCTTTTCAATAAAGTGCCTTTGTATCCTTCGGATTCCTTGTTTAGACGGTTTTGTTCACTTGTCCCATATTCGTACATATTGTGGATCTTATGGTATGATTTGAGTCGATGTGGAGCACTTCTGCACGACGTTACATTTGAAAAACCGTCTCGTCCTTAATTCTTGCAGTCCAGTGTAATTATGATATGAATTATACTACACGGCAGAGGAAATGATAAGAACACCATGTGAAATTTTCTTACATGTGACCTTATAATTTTTTTCGAAGTGCATACGTGATTTAGTTTTCGCCTGTTTTTATCTCTCCCCTATACAAAAAAGAATAGCATGTATCTTTGTGATATTCTACTGAAAATCCGTCTTTCAAATCTTCTTCACATTGTAATACTTTTTACAGTGTATGGAAATTGTACCTTTTAAGAATAAATGTTTAGAAGGTCTGATAGATGCTCTAATATGAAAGATATACAATGAATAAGTAAGCTGTTACTCACGCTCCGATAATAATATGCAAATCAGATGTATCGCGTCCAGGCATGTGATATGCTGAAACCAGTAATGCCTGTAAAGAGAGCAATATTGATAGCATTTCATAATAGCCACTGCCTGTTGTTGGTTTTCCTTTTTTGGAAATCCACAACTGTTCATGAGTTATCCACAAGCATTGGTGTGCTGAAAATGCTCTGATAAAGTTGTCTATCCATTACAATATTGTTTTTATGGAACTCGCTAAACTCTGCTGCCTTTCTCATCTAAAGGGGGAAAAGAAGCAAACTAAAAATACATTGATTCAGAAGGCTCAGTATCAGATGTTATTTATATTGTTTCATGACTTTCACACGTAAAGTCCTTTACCTGCACCTGCTGCATTTGCATAAGACACACTGATCATATTTTGGCTCTTCTCTGAAAACATGAAGCTGTGAAATGTGCTACTAATTTGATATGATTTCTGTTCTTTAATTAAAAATGTACCTTGTTATTTCCCTTAATTACAATTTTGTATTCACTGAGAAAAATCTTTATATTTGCACCTCAATGATTCTGTGATTTGGGGAAAATACAATGATATTGTGTGTTTTTTTCTTTTTTTATTAGAGGTTTAACGATCACAGTGAGCAACTCAATGAGCTATAAGCAGTATCCCGTCAATAATGTAGGTCCACTGGAGTCGCCCGTCCCTAGTTTAAGTCCACTGGGAGTCGCCTGTTCCTAATTTAGAGCCAGGCCGTCAGACAAACACAACATCCATGCCTCACGGGATTCGAACCAGGACCCGTCTCTGACAAATGATCAAAAGACACGGCTGAGACGACTGCGCCACTGGGGTAGCTGTATTGTGTTTGCATTCCTATTCTAAACACATTTCTAAATAAGGAAATATGTTTTATTTCCCTATAAAACATATTTCCTTATTTTGAAATGCCTACACTGATTTTGAAATTCCTTTTACAAGTGAGTGGCAAACCATGTACGTCCTGTTATGTTTAGAATGCTATTTAACATATAAATTTCGAGTAACAAGACCACGGCCAAATTAGTTGTGACTGATCTACTATATGTTAATGAATTTTTTTGTGAAATCATTTCGGCTTGAGTCAAACAAAAATGCTTTAAGAACGAAGGTCCCGAACAGCTTTTTTTATATTATAAGTACCTCAACAATTTGTAGATGCCAACAATTTCAAGAAAAAGAGCTGTTTTTTTTTTCAATTTCTTTTTCTCTTGACAGACGCCAGTCGATGCGCTGTTCCCATGTGCAGTGGCGAGCCCCTATTTAGTCATTGGTCGTCACTCTTTTATCATTTGCTCATACGGCCACGCCGTACTTGCATGCGGAGTTTCATCATGATCAAATGACCTTCTCGGTGTGCGTCGTTTTTTTCTTTGTTTTTGCAAGGAATGTAAAACATAGACACCTGAATACATAATTCTGATATCTCTGAAACTGTAATTACCCACTAGTTTAAAGTAATTTCTTTCTGTTGTGTTCGAAATGTCAAGAACCTCACTATTCGCCAATTATGAGAAAACCGGAAAGAAATTTGTACCATTCATAAAGTAGCTAATTAGTTTGTCCAGTGCTAAATTCCTTCAAAAACTGAATCATTTTTATTTTAATATGCACAGTGATAAAAATAATTCTGTTAAAAATTAATTAAATAGGTTACTGAACATTTTTCTTGGTGCGTCAGAGGTTACAAAATAAAAGATACACAGTTCATCATTACATATGAAAGAATATACGCACATACTTCCTCAAAAAATAGGTCTCAAGTGATCGTGAGATTGAAGTGAAACATAAGTCATGATATACCCAACACGACAGATGAGCTACAGTGTCGCAAGGTGGCTATGTTAAAACCTGATTCTGAAAATTCGGATATAGAATACGATGCATTACATTAAATTAAGTTGATGAAATAACTGACCTAATGCCAAAGAATACTCCGTAAAAATGGACCCAAAGAGAAAATTCCTGTCGAGAAGGAATACCCGTATTTCAGAATTCTGTTTTGTTGCCTTGGTCTCGACAGCATCATCATCATCATCATCATCATTGTCAACCATTATCAATCCACTACTGGACGAAGGTCTCTCCAAGCCTCTTCTACAAAGGTTTGTCTTGTGCCAGTCTCCTCCATGTTACTCCCGCATACTTTCGAATTTCATCCACCCATTTTCCATGTGGTCTTCTTCTGGGTCTTTTCCTGTCCCTTGGAATCTAATCTAAATGTTCGACTGACCATTGATGGTCTGTCCTTCTGGCAGTATGTCCAGCTCATTGCCGTTTCGGGGATTTTAATCTGATCATGATGTCTTCCATTCTTGTCATTTTTCTGATCCACGAGTTCCTCTTCTTATCTCTCCTGGTTACACTAAGCATGCACCTCTCCATGCCTCTCTCAGTTGTCTGCAGCCTTTGTATGTCTCTTTTATTTAAGGTCCACGTCTCTGCACCATACGTAAGCACTGGAAGGATGCATTGATTAAACACTTTTCTTTTAAGACATAATGGCATATTGCTCTTGAAAATTACACTGTTTCTTCCAAAAGCTGTCCAGGCAAGTTTTATAAGCCGATTAATTTCTTCATCAATGCGACCCTCACTTGATATCTGCTGTCCAAGATAAACGCACGCATCTGTTACCTCCAGCTTTTCTCCATCAATCGATAAATCTTCATTTCTTGTAAAAGTATTGAACATCACTTTTGTCTTCTGAAAGTTCGTTTTTAATCCCACCGCTTTACTCTTGTCAGCAAGTTCCTGGATCATACTCTGCAGCTCTGATGGGGTAGTTGCAAAAATAGCTACGTCATCAGCAAAACGAAGGTGAGTTAGATAATCTCCATTAATTTTTATCCCGTTGTTTTTCCAGTTCAGTGATTTAAAGACATTTTCCAATGAGGCATTAAAGAGCTTGGGAGATATGGTGTCACGTTTTTGCCTCACTCCCTTTCCAATTTTTATGTGTGCTGTATTCTCAAACAGCTGAATCTTTACACTTGCATTTTCGTAAACTTGGGCGAGTACTGTCTCAATTTTTCCACTTGCTTCTTGTATGATGTCTACAGTAATTCCATCTTCTTCTGGAGTTTTTCCCCGCTTCATGTTCTTGATTGCATGTGCAACTTCTGCTGGTAGGTCTGGAATAACCCTGGTATTGGTACCTTTCATGATGTCTGGAGTACATGTATCATCCCTTTCATATAATTTGGAGCAGAAATCTTTGACTCTTGTCAAAATGTCGCCTGCATTTCTTGTTACAGAACCATCTTCTTTTCTCATTGCCATAATCCGTTTTCTTCCTTTACTGAGATGTCCCTTTGCTATCTTTAGGCACTGTTTGTTTTCAATTACTTTCTTCACTAGTTCACAGTTGAACTTCCTTACGTCTTCAGTGATACTTTTTCGTACTATCTTGCATAGCTCTATATATTCCACTTTGGAAGTCACATCTTCTTTAGCTGTCCTCATCTCTCTTCTTTTTTGCATCACCATTTTGCTTTTTCCTGATAGTTTGTTCACATGCAACTTGTTCTTAGACCCAGCTAATCTTTTTGCTGCTTCCATAATAGCTTTGGTTACTTTTCTGTTAAGTTCAGAGATGTCTAGTTCTTCTGATGTTAGACCGTTTAAAGCAGAGAATCTGTTCCTCAGTTCCACTTTGAAGGTATTATGATGCCTTTTAAGGCTGGTCACGTCAATACACTTTGTTTGTTTTATAAGCTTGCCACGTTCGAGTTTATCATTGAGGTGCATCTTACATCTTACCATTCTATCGTCACTAATTGTGTTGAACTTGTTCAGCACACTGCACTCTTCAATGACTAATTTCTTGTTACACATAATAACATCAATTTCACTTGTCCGTCCATTGGGATGCCTCCATGTCCATTTCCTTTGCGGCCTTTTCTTGAAAAAGGAGTTCATGATGAAAAACTCTTGTGTCTCTGCAAACTCTACGAGAGTATTTCCACGCTGGTTTCTATTGCCGTTACCGAATTTAACTACTGATTTTTTATTCTGTTGCCGTTACCCTATTTTTGCATTGAAATCTCCCATAATTATATTCAAGTGCTGCTTGCCTTTATTATTTAGATGACGAATTTCCTCATAAAATTCTTCAATTTCTTCTTCAGGATGACTTGTTGTGGGTGCATAAGTTTGAATAATCTGAGCCTGGTATCTTCTCGAGAGTTGGATAACGAGTCGTGCAGCTCTGAATATCTTTCAAGTACTACAACTTTATCCTGCAGTTTCTTGTTTATTATAAATCCAACACCACTAGTTATGCCAATATCTGTCCCACGATAGTAAAAAAGATGTCCACTTTTCAGTTCAATGAGATCTTCTTTTCTCCTTACCTCACTTAGCCCGACGATGTACCACTTGATAATTTGTAGTTATTCTTCCAATTTTAGAAGCCGTGAATCAGAAGATAGGGAGCGTCCATTATACGTAGCCAAGGTTAGAATCAGATGGCAGCCTAGTCCGGTCCTCCGGTTATTCTTAGCACCCTCTGCCTTCATGTCGCACTGGCCGCTGCCTTGGCCAGGTACAGTCCAGCTGCCGTAGACTGAGGGCCAAGATATAAGTTGTGGAGTCATTTTGGAGGGGTTTGGCCATAACTCACCACGCTGGGGTTTGGTGAGCGTGGGATAGCATTTCCCCTAATTCCGATGGTATATTTATACCGCTATTGACGGTCGTCAGAGCCTTTTTTTGTGGGAACAGGATGCACCACGAGAAGGCGGGGTTATGAAAGTGGAACTACGGATTATTATTTCCAATCCCTTTCTCAAAAACATGCTTTTCAAATATTTTTAAGTTTAAAATCAACCGTTTTCTTGAAATATATTTTCAATTTATGGATTTTAAATGTAACATAATGTTTTTAAAAAATTCTTTGTGAAAATTAAACACAGCATTATCTTTTTGTCCATTAATCTCATAATCAGTACAAGAAAAAGAAAAAAAAAATACTGTTCTACGCATATATTTCGTTTACATAAAACCGAATATGGAAGTCTAAAGCGTGCGTAATTGAAGGAAACTTCATTTTCTGAAGTCGTTTTACAAAATGGTAGTCGAAAAGAAAAACATGATTTTTTCTTTTGTGGCGAGAAACGTCGATAATGCTTACTTCTCGTCCTGCGATATGAGAATATGCAATTGCATTTACGAAACCTTAGAATGGATTAAATATCATCATGGTATTAATCAGATTTTGACCACATACCATACCATTTAACACATACCACCACGTATCGAACAAGTACTTTTACGGTAAAGCTTCGTTTGCTTTACTACAATCCTATTCGCTTAGAAAAATGCATTATTATGCCCAATGAAGGACGAAGAAACTTTTTCAATATGCATGAGTAACTCATCCTTTCAAGGGAAATGTATATAATTTAAAAATTGAATTTTATGAATAATGAACTGAAGAAAACATTAATCTGAAATCGAAAGCACTAGGTATTAATTAGAAATTACTATAGAATAAAGCTGTTACCGAAACAAAGCGAAACAAGGAGCAAATTTTGTAACAACAAGCACGTTTTTGGTGCTAATATAAATTATATTGACACCATAATTCGAAAACACACGTCAATTGGTTATCTAAAGTTCTTCAAAATAACTAAAAAGTTAATAAAAGTGGAAAATTTAATCTATCAAATACATAGATAATTGAAGGTGGCATGGTACATATAAGAAAAAAATGTATAATCTAATTCCACTTGGAATTATAATCAAATTAAATGAGAAATATATTTGCCATAGAAGTCAGATATTGAAGATCACGACTTTCTGATTTATTAATTTCTCACTTTCCTTTCTCTAATCGCTTTTGGATTATGATAAATAATTAAGGTAAATTGCGCAAACAACGATATAATTTTTTAAGCTATAGATGTCTCCTGGCTGCGTTAAATGTAAATATTAAGCAACATTTTTACGTATATACTTTTGGTTAAAATTTGTGTGCTCATGCATTGAATGTTTTTAACAAATACGGAAATGTCTTTCTTATGAATTAGGTCATATTTGGGGTGATATGTAAAACAACTGCAGAAATGCAGAAGATGTATTAAATAAAAGTAAGTTAATCTGGAACTGTTAATTTGTATCAGAATTCCATGTTTCTGCTCTATAAAGAAATTAAAGAACGTGGGAAAAACTTACTAGAAAATTCCTATTGCAGCATTAAAAACACAATGTACCCTGCCATTCGAAAATGAGCTACGTTTTAATTGAAATACCATTATGCAATTTGCGGTATATGTATTATCTTATTTGCTTTTCTTTCTGACCTTCATTCGGCGACATTTTCTGCTCTCGCACTTCTCTTTTCTATTTCCAGACAGGGGATATTGTGAGACGCAGATATTATGCTACCCTTTCCTAACAGGCAATCGTATGAAAAACTAACTAAATAATTAATATGCAACTTGTGTCGCAAATTGGGAAAAACGGAATTTATACCTGTTCTGCAGCTGAGAGTTTTTTAGGTTAAGAAAGGGGGAACATTTTAAGAGAATTTAGTTAATATTATTTGTTCAGAATTTCTCTGGTTTGGATTCTGGTGAGATTTCATCAGACTCAGTCAGCATAATTATGATGTACCCACACTGGCTAAATAGCAGATGGATTGCTGTTGATTTCTCAATTTGGATCACCTGTGTGCTTTTTAATTATCGAATGCTTAAGTCGTACAATAAGATATATTTTAAGAATGAATGTTTTTTTGTTTACCTATACATTATATATATATTTAAAAAAAATATATATTTTAAAAATGAATGTGTTTTTCTTTACCTATACATTCATGAAAGTTTAGTGTTTTGAGAGTTACGTCCAAAACGACTCGGATATCGATTCATGTCACCGGATCACCAATACTCAATTATGTCTTCTACCATATGATCAGGCACAGAACTCAATCGGTTCTGAAAGTTTTAAAATAAAATATTCGCCACGTAGAAGGCTGTTCCAACAATCCGAACAGAGAATTTTTTTCTGGCAAGATTCTGAAACAAAAAGTTTCATTCAGGAACACATAGCAGTTGATGCCTGATGTGTCTCCATGCGCCATTTTCTTGGTAAATGGAAATAAACAGTAGCAGCAGTTGGAACTGTTACGTCAAATTTTATATTGGTCAAAGGATGTTCGTACTACAACTGTTAGAAGTCAGGTGTTAGGTATCTATGCCTTAATATTTATTTTAATGAATGATTTAAATGATATTCCATCGACAATGCCTCGATGTCATGTCTTATGTCTTTCAAAGATTATAAAGACAGAATTAGGAAACAGTATTCATATATCGAAATCAGGACATTAGGGTGGGGCTTATTTTTGAAGTTTAGCATTTCGTTTTTTCCAACTGTTTAAAATGTTTCATCATGTGAGAAATTTAATCAGTCACTTCTTTTTTTATTATCGGATTAGATTTAATGGTCGCTACCAATGTCGAAAATATTGATATATTACTTATTACACGAATCTGTATGGTAATTTTATTGCATCCGAGATAGCATTGTAGTCTCCCACCAGCTAGCAATACAGTCAAACGCATGTTGCGCTAGACGACCAGAAGGTGGCATTACAATCAAATCACCAGGTCGCGCTGTAGCATTATCCAAAGGAGTCAATTAATGGCTGACTGTTGTACAGGGTGGATGTATGTCTCAGAGCTCTAGTAGGAACGTTTTTGCAATTCTAGCAATTGGCATTGTATTAAATGGCATCAAACATGTGTAAACTTGTGTAAGGGTATTAGTGAGGTAATGACATTAATTTTTAAATATAAAATTGATTTGAAGCAAACTGTTCGGAAATCTTCGGAATTAACTGTATTGGATGTTTTAGAGATGTGGAAATTGTCGTAATTCCTACTAAACTAAAAGATCATATTTTTGAGAAAGTTGAAAAGGTGTTTACAGAATGGCAAGGGCTGAAAAAGAATAAAGAAAAGCCAAGCGGTCAGATGCTTTGATTAAAAAGGAAAATCTTTGGAAAGAAAAGTTGCAGGATCTTTTTTATAGAGCGCACTCCAAAGCTTTAGAAATGACTACGATTGAAGAAGACAAATTGGTGGCTCAAGGAGAGAAAGAACGACCAGAAAAATTAGAATGTTTTCATTCGGTGGTGGCGAAAAAAATGAGAACAACAGTTCAGGAAAAGGAAACAAATGATACATGAAGAGGTAAGGTCCATGGAGGAAAAGGTTATTCTTTTGCCTTCATCTGATTCGAATTTTGAAGAACAAGAATGTATTTGTACTATTTCTGAAAAGCCTTCCGTTTCAGGAGAGAAACTCATTAAAAGAGGAAGGAAACAAGTTCTGGATAGTAATTTGAATATTGATATTGATATTGCAAATGTATGCAAATGACAGGCAGCTTTAATCCTGACCCTTACAATACGAAACCTTGGACTAGATCTACCTCTTTACAATGTAAATGTAAATTCAAATCGCCGTGAAGAAGCGAGACACAGAAAGTGGTGCAAACATTTTAAAGGATCAATTCACTGCTGAGGTCCTTTTATCTATTCATTGGGATAGTAAATTGCTTGAAGATATACTTGGATTCGAAACTGCAGACCGTCTTACCATTTTGGCATCTGCAGATGGTGTGGATCAGTTATTACGGGTATCAAAATTATTCAGAGGATAGAGATAAATTATTGTATCGGTTATGTATGATACAGCAGGAAAGTGAAAAATTTGTGATAAAGTGAAGTGCATCAGCTTTGATACAACAGCAACAAACACAGGAGTGAAATCTCGAGGTTTGCATTATTTTCGTCGAAAAACCAAAAAAAAAAAAATTATTATGGTTACCTTGTCGGCACCACATCCTCGAAATTCTTTTTTCGGTTGCTGTTCTTCATTCACTCAACTCATTTTCAGTCCCAGAAATTTCACTTTTTAAAATTTTTGAAAAATTCATCGCCTACTATGAACTATACAAAATATAAAACAACAACATCAGATGACAGATGTGCATTGCATTTTATTCACATGGCTAGTGATATGATAAGTTTTGCAAAGAAGCAGTTCAAAAACTTTCAACCTCACGATCACTACAAAGAGGTCTTACAATTCACAATATTTTTAGGTGATTTTCCTGCAAAAGGAATATCATTTAAAGCTTCACTTGGACTACATCGGGAGAGGTGGTTGGCAAAGCTGTCTATTCCTTTAAGATGTGGATGTTTCGGGATCAGTTCAAATTAACAGTTGCGGAAGACAGGAAGCACAGCAATCTGTGCTTTTTAGTTCGAGTTTAAAACCTGGTTTGAAGTATCATCAGCGAAGCATGCTCCACGTAATGATCTCCAAAAGCTGTTGATGGATATCGACAAATACAATTTTGTGAACTAAACCATATAAAAAATTCCTAAAAAATTTCAAAAAAATTTATGATATTCGTTAGAACTTATTTCATTTTATTTTTCGATGATAAAGTTTATGATGGAACTAAAGAAAAATGGCTAAAGCTATGGAAACTGAAGAAATAGAAGAACCTTCAATGAAAGCAGTTGTCGACCCCAAAATTTTACACCTAAAAGCATTACATCATTTTGTCCTCTGATACTAAAAGGGTTTTGAAATTTTACAAATTTGATCAGACGTTTGAAACAAAAAAGTGGAGACATGGACTGCCGAAAATAAGCACATCAAAGCGAAAAAAATAGTTTCTTGTATAAGAGTTGTAAAGGATATAGCTGAAATAGGGAATTGTCGTAATCGATGAGTACAGCATACTGCTTACAAACGATGAGGGTCAAAAGCAATATTTGCACTTTGTTGCAAAAGACTTGAAAAAGTACCCAAACCGTAACGAGAAAACATTAATGAAATAAAATATATTAAACAGTTCTTCAAATTTCATTAGTTCTGTACAATTGCTTGGTGTTGAATTGAAGTATAGAAGTACTACTGTTGTTTTTTCGGGTTTGTGTTATTAATTAATGCAGTAGTTTCGTATTACAAGCCAAATGTATATTATTAACAAAAGTACATATTATGCTTTATATCTATGTTTTTAAACCTTAAAAATTTATGAAACTTCATCTCGTACTATTCCATCGTAATAACTCCATCTCTTACCCATCTGGTAATGTAAAGGTTGTAACGACTCTTAAAAATATCTTGTTATTTATAAAAAATTCAGCAAATTATTTTTTATGTATATTGAGCACAATTTTGGGATGAGAGGAAACAAATACCAAAAAAAAAAAAAGAAAAAAAGTTTTCGAGACACATCAGGCCCACCCTACAGGCCATCCGAGAAGTCACAGCAGGATTAGGACAAAAAATTAAACTACAAAAATATCTGTTTGCATTTTTAATCCCTTTATTATGCAGAAATTTTATTTTTCTAAGTTGTAATACTATTTTTACCGCCCCGGTGGTCCATTGTTCTAAGCGATGGCTTCTGACCATTCGACAGCAATGTGTCCTGGTTCGAAACCTGGTGACACATGGATGTTGTATTGTCTTACGGCGCATACCCTCTCCCTTCCCTAGAGCTAGTGGCCTTAAATTAAGAACGGTCGACTGATTATAGCCCACATAGTTACTCACGGTGGTCGTTAAACCTCTAACCAAAGAAAAAAATATATATTTATAACCATACTTTTATTAGTAGATAATTTAAAACCGGAAACTAGAGTCCGATTTTGCAGTGATCCGCTATGGCGCTTAAAAGTCTTATGAACTGCGTTTGCAATTTTTTTGCGATGTCACATATTTGATTTTAAACCGATTAATACAATCGATAAAATGTTAATAAATAACAACATGCTGTACAGAATTTTTTTTTTCCCATAAATTTGGGATTTCATAAGATACACTCTCATTATATATATTCGTCAAAGATATAATTTCAATAGATTCTCTTGTTGCCGATTCATATCTTGTAGCGTACGTTGCAACGCAGTTTATTTCGTTTCAATCAGGTCTCGCTTATACAAATAGTAAATCTCTTGTTAAGGCTGAAACAGGATGTTCATTCTTCAAATTCCTTTTCTGTTGTTATATACGAACCTTAATTGACCGTTCTGTTAGTTTGAATACCTAACTTAATAACATATAACATATAACTTTTTTCTTTAAAAAAATATAAGTACTGAGATTAGAGAACTAGGTCTGGAATCAAATAAACATAACAACAAAAAGTTAATTTGTTATTGTAAATCACGCCTGGATCTGGTTTTTGAATATTCACGTAGTGTGATACAACGAACATAACAAGTCACTTTCTTTATGGACAGAGGGGTCAAAGATATTACAAGATTAACTGAACACTAGAGACAGATCGATGTACACACGTCCGCTGCAGAAAATGGTTCTTGTGAAAATGTACCTACTCTCCTGAATGCTGTGCGCCAGCATGTTGTTCCTAAAGCTTCCTCTCCATTCTCGCATATCCTTCATGTATTCGATATTTTGCGCACACATGAATATCTTTGACGAAAACATCTCTTTTGAAAAAAAAACCAGAAAAGAGCTTTTAATTTCAACTAATGTTAGTTGAAATCAACTAATCTTATGTACAACAAGCCCATGTATGCATCTCAGGAACACAAGTACTGGTTTTAATATTCAGGACAGCATGAGGAGAAATATGCTGATTGTTTTGAACAGATCTTTGGAAGAATCGCTGCAACCGCTTCGTGTTCTTACAGATATGTTATGAGTGACCCAGACTTTGCAAAAGTTTTGCTGTGATTGATTTTTGAATTTCTTTTGCAAATGGAGAAGAGAGGATGCAGTACTAATAGCATGTTGCCTCATTTGCACAGTGAAACAAAAGTTAAGTGCGGTCATTCCTCAGAAACATTTGGTTTTGTAATACCATAATATTTGACATAATAGGTTATGGCAATATACTGAATGGCAATATTTATGGCAATATACTGAAACCTCCTATTGTTCCCGAAGACTGAGTGACGTAAATCAACCTTCCGTACTAGACTCGAGATAAAAGAACCAGATGAGTTGCGGGTGATATGTTGTTCAATGGCTTATTTCATTTCCTTTGTGGTAGGGGCCCTACATTACAGAAGGGTGTCTGCTAAAAATTCACTGAGTAACTCATCGTGTTCCTTACAACCCATATAAAAAATATAAAAAGGAATATTATGTTCAATTTTCAGGAGGTCATACATTTCGTGTGAGAGACCTACTGTTATTAATAGTTTCCAAATTGAAACAATACTAAACTTTTTCAGAATTAAAGAAAAATGATCTAGATCTGCGCAGATATATTATATAAGTAAATCCTATTACGCTCGATAAGTATTTAAATGCGATAAGACGTAAACCATAAGTATGTAATGTACTTGACAAGTATTTGAACCATAAATATTTATTCGATATTACAGTGTGGTCATTGAACAAGGCGATCAAGTTCAATAATGTTCAGGTTTATGTTCGGAAAGTTGGCTATTTCCTTTTTTGTTTGTGTAGAACCCGATCTTTCTCTACAGAAACGACTTATGTTTTGCTTTTAGTGCATTTCGAAATGCTTATTTTCCCATTTTAAAATTATGTTTTCTGTAAAAGTCATGTAACTTCAAACCCGGAAGTTTGACCTGAGAACATATAAGCTCTGATAGCTTAGGGACATGTTGAAGGTTCATTCGCAAAGAAGACTGAAATATTTTTTTCTCTCTGTGTGTGAGAGAGAGAGAGGGAGAGATTACTTGTTTTTCCCATTATTATAAAAATTACTGACTAATAGTAGTAAACATCTGTCTTAAACAATTGCCCAGATCAACTGGTGACGCATGTGACCACGGTGTATACGTGATGCTGCTGCATACGGGATGTTTACGTACATGTGCATAAAGATTCCTATTCAGTAGCCGGTGTGTGTATTG
The DNA here is from genome assembly GCA_039090855.1 of Macrothele yani. Classification (NCBI taxonomy): domain Eukaryota; kingdom Metazoa; phylum Arthropoda; class Arachnida; order Araneae; family Macrothelidae; genus Macrothele; species Macrothele yani. The sequence continues at coordinate 77,797,576 of CM077017.1, read as the reverse complement.
GGTTAGAAAGAAAGCAATGTCTGTAAATGCGAGGCAACAGAAAAGTGCTTATACTGTACATACAAATGCAAATCAGTTCAAAATATAGTCGCCATCGTTTGCCATGACCTGATCCCATCGTCTTGACAGCTGTTGTATACCGTTTTTACAGAATTATGGAGGCTTGGTCGCAAAGAAGTAAGGGCGCTTTCAACAACTTTCCAGTTGGTGAACAGCTAACCGCCCAGGAAATACTAGAACGACCGGAAAATGTGGCAGTTTCTTGTCCGAATGTCCGGGCAATCGACTGGTGCGGCAGCAGCTCCCATCACAGGTTTCTCATCTTGTGACGTGACACCCCTTCTGTGTGAGGCCTCGCTTTATCCTACTGTAGGGCAACGCCCTTGCGGTTTAGCAATGTTGGTCGTTTCGACGTGAGCGATGCGTGCAGATCTTTGAGCTGACGGAAGTACATATAGGGTGTGATAGCACACACACACTGAGGATAAGAATTATTCAGTTTTGAACAGGTCGACTGCGGAAGAAGGTTCTTGGAAGGAGGTATTATAAAATGTCCATTGCCTGATATTTTAAAATATGATCAATAATACACCAAACGAAAATTTTCTTAGTCCACCATGTCTATGTATCACAGAATGAAGAATTAGATGTTCAATAAACACGAACCGAAGATTCAACCTTTGAGATAAAGCCTCAGTAGCTTTAGCAGCTACTTCGAATACTTGCCCCCAACGTGATTTTACCACTTGAGTGTTCGATGAGCACAGCTCAGGCAAGCGGCAAAGACGTGACGCCGTAGGTCCAGCCGTCTTTGAACATAGGAATGAACAGATGTTCAGACAGGAAAGAACCAGGGCAAATGGTTGAGTTTTTACATTGAAATTGGTTGAATAATAAGTTTTGAAGAAAGCAATGTGTCAACTGTGCTGAATTTTAAATAAATTGTCTGGTGGGCATAGATTAAAGCGCAAGGTAATTTTTATTTTAGCTATATGGAAGATTTGTACAAATGTATTTTATTTTAGAAATAATTGTGAATTTATTATGCGTCTGTCACCTAATTAATTGAATTATTGGAGGTTTTGGGATTACTATTACTTAAAGGCCAAGCAAATAATATTGATTTTTTTATGAAGTGCCAGTTCTTTTTTCTTGGGTATCTTACGGTTCTGAAAATGTCCTTTGCAAAGAAAGCAACTCCTTTAAATTGATTGTCATTGCAATTGACTTACTCTATTCTTAATATTCTGAATAATTTACCGAAAATTTTTCATTTATGGAACTTCAAAAATTTCTGTTATTTCCCACAGCGTAGTGAAGATAAAAAATTAACTAGTATAAATCCCTTTTTGTGCGCAGCGGTTACCTTTTTATATTTTATAGGAAGTATATATTCTAATATGAACGGGAGGTATGTTTCATTGAACTGAAATTTAGTTTGGTTAAATAAAGCGTTAAATTTCGGTTTTCTTTCATATGATTTAGTAAGACTGTAGGTAGGAAAATATACAGTCATTAAGAAATTTTGCTTGTAAACATATAGCGTATTACATGACTCACAAACCGTCAGAGGAAAAATATTTTAAGATATCTGTCCCTTTTAGGAGCAAATGAATAACACTGAAACTATTACATTATTGAAAATTGTAATTCGTGTGTTTCCATAAAAAGAATATTTACAAGTTTGAAAATGAATATTTTCATATTTTCAGCTCTCAGAAAGGTTTATTGTTTTTCACTGGGACAAAAATAACTTGCTGATTGCAAATAGATATCTCTATTTGGGATCAAATTATCTTTAAAATAAAAAAAAAAAAGACTTCGGGCGATAAGGAACTCACAGGTGATTCAAATGCCGTACGGTTTATATTAATTTGTGAGAGCGCACAATATTCTGCTCCTAAAATTCAATTTTTAAATGTTTTGAACTGTCGTTATACTGAAAAATCTATTCACCTTAGTTTCTATTATCAGAAAATAAAAGCCATCATACAAATGGCGAATGTGATTAGTAACGATTTAAAGACAGAATAATTTTAGAAATTTTATTTAATAATTAATATAATTAAATTTTCTCATAATAAACTAAACTGAAATTTATCATAGTAGATTTAATTTAAATATAAATATACAACATTTTAAGATATACCTTGGAAAACTAGATCCGTAAATTAACGTGTAAAAATTTAATTATTGAAACAACACCGAGCTTCGTACGTATAACGGAAGGCTCTCTCATGTTTAAGACCTTGAGAAGGCAGTCATGTACACGTGTGACTTTTCGGTGTCTGTATACTTTAATTTTTACAACATTATTTTTGCGGATCGAAACTTCGAAAGCTTATTTATGTAAAGATGTCCAAAAAATACTCTACTCATTATAAAAACTAATTTTATAAAGGCTTTCATGGTCAGCTTTCTTTAAGGAAAACTGACTATGTGGGATTCATATGGAATATTTTAAGCATATTTTTCCTGAATCACACTAAAACACATCTTTTACTCACTTTCGAACGTTTAAGTAATCTCAAGATTTATCTTAAAATGTGAATTTATTTAGGCTACTATTTTGCAGAATAGATATGTAAGGAATACTATGAACGAGTTCCTCTGTGGAAAAAAAGCAAAGGTATACCAAGTTATTATATTTCTTTCAGATACACAAGTCGAACAACATTTCATGTGGATGCAAGAGATAAAATCTGACAACAAGTACTTATCAATTGTAGCGACATTTTTTAAATATATTTCATGCAAGTCTGTCAAACCACCTTGGGATTACTTCAGGTTTGCTTCTTTAGAAAGCTAAGTATCTCACTTTTTTCCATTGTTCCAAAAAATCAATTTAAATATCGTATTACAAAATGCGAGGTATCATCATCATCATCATCATTGTCAACCATTATCAATCCACTGCTGGACGAAGGTCTCCCCAAGTTTCCTCCACAACGGTCTGTCTTGTGCCAGTCTCTTCCATGTCACTCCCGCATACTTTCGAATTTCATCCACCCATCTTCCATGTGGTCTTCTTCTGGGTCTTTTCCTGTCCCTTGGAATCCAATCTAAAATTTCGGCTGTCCATCGATGGTCTGTTCTTCTGGCAGTATGCCCAGCCCATTGCCATTTCAGGGATTTAACTCTGATCATGATGTCCTCCACTCTTGTCATTTTTCGGATCCACGTGTTCCTCTTCTTATCTCTCCTGGTTACACCAAGCATGCACCTCTCCATGCTTCTTTGATTTGTCTGCAGCCTTTGCATGTCTCTTTTAGCTAAGGTCCACGTCTCTGCACCATACGTAAGCACTGGAAGGATGCATTGATCAAACACTTTTCTTTTAAGACATAATGGCATATTGCTCTTGAAAATTATGCTGTTTCTTCCAAAAACTCTCCAAGCAAGTTTTGTACGCCGATTAATTTCTTCACCAATGTGACCCTCACTTGATATCTGCTGTCCATGATAAACGTACGTGTCTGTTATCTCCAGCTTTTCTCCATCAATCGATAAATCTTCATTTCTTGTAAAAGCATTGTACATCACTTTTGTCTTCTGAAAGTTCATTTTTAATAACACTTCTTTACTCTTGTCAGCAAGTTCCTGGATCATACTCTGTAGCTCTGATGGGGTAGTTGCAAAAATGACTATGTCATCAGAAAACGAAGGTGGGTTAGATAATCTCCATTAATCTTTATGCCTTTGTTTTCCCAGTTCAGTGATTGAAAGACATTTTCCAATGTGGCATTAAAGAGCTTCGGAGATATGGTGTCACCTTGTCTCACTCCTTTTCCAATTTTTATGTGTGTTGTATTTTCAAACAGCCGAATCTTTGCACTTGCATTTTCATAGATGTTATTAATAATATTAATGTATGCATCTTCAATACCACAGGATTTCAGAGCCATTGCAACTGCTGATGGTTTCACCGAATCAAAGGCTTTTTCATAATCGATAAAAGCCATGCACAATGGAAGTTCATATTCCCTCACTCTTTCAATTAGTTCTCTCAGTACGTGGATATGATCTATTGTGCTGTAGCCTTTCCTGAATCCAGCTTGTTCTCTCGGTTGAGCCACGTCCAGTGTCACCTTCAAGTGGTGTGAAAGAACTTTAGTGAAGATTTTATAAACCACTGATAGGAGGCTGATAGGTCTGTAGTTCCTGATATCCTCAATGTCACCTTTTTTATGTAGCAAGATCATTGTAGCGTTGTTCCAATCCTCAGGAATTTTCCCTTCATTAAGGCATCGAGTGAAAATTTGGGCGAGTACTGTTTCGATTTCTCCACTTGCTTCTTGTATGATGTCTACAGTAATTCCATCTTCTCCTGGAGCTTTTCCTCGCTTCATGTTCTTGATTGCATGTGCAACTTCTGCTGGAAGGACTGGAAGAACTCTGGTACTGGTACCTTTCATGATGTCTGGAGTACATGTATCATCCCTTTCATATAATTTGGAGTAGAAATCTTTCACTCTTGTCAAAATTTTGCCTCTATTTCTTGTTACAGAACCATCTTCTTTTCTCAGTGCCATAATCTGTTATTTTCCCTTACTGAGATGTCCCTCAGTAAGGGAAAAAAATGCAAGTCTGTCAAACCACCTTGGGATTACTTCAGGTTTGCTTCTTTAGAAAGCTAAGTATCTCACTTTTTTCCATTGTTCCAAAAAATCAATTTAAATATCGTATTACAAAATGCGAGGTATAAGGTTTACTATATTTCACCACCCAAGTTTTAACCTCACAAAAATGCTAAGCGAAAGAAGTTCCGCGAAGTTCAACAAGTACATATTTTCGTTCATGAACGAAGAAAATTATTATTATTTTTTAAATTTTTTTTCCAAATAAATTACTAAAAGCGCTTTAACGATGTATATTTAGTACTTTCTTTCAGTCGGAACTTTTAAGTTAAAAGCAGTATAAACTGGATGTATTCATTATAACCGATCAAAAGCAAAAATTTGAAATGTAATTCAAGGAAACTAAATGCTTACTTTTTCCCAGATTCTTTGAGCTCCAACTGTGGGAATATTAAATGAAATAGATTCTGCCTGTTAAAACATTTAATAAAATCAGCAAAAGCAAGAACAGATAAATTTTCTCTCTGGAACTAATTAAAACTCATGATGTCTTGAAACGTCTATGATAAAAAAAGCGTTTCCCAACCTGGGCGTTTGCCACCAGCTCATCTGTGAGAATGAGAAAAAATATCTTTCATGCTATGAGAAAAATATCTTTGTGTTAGGATAAACAACGGATGTAGACTTTTCTCTAATTGATCAAAATATTCACTTACATTTCATTTAAAACTTATATCGAAAGAAAAAAAGATACCTGCCACTCTGCTAGCAACGATTACATATATTTTGCATGTACTCGTATTTTCTATTGGAGGTACTCATCTTTTCCACCATAAACCCTAAATACAGGTGACAAGCACAGTAAGTAATGCATTCCAAATATATTTGAACCCTCACATTGAAAGATAAGGACTCCTCATGCAAACACAAAAAAGATTTCATGAGCTAAGACGGACCTCATATTTCTGTTTCACACTGATACAGTCTACCTCCGCGATCCCGATTAACGAATAATGTAGTCTTAAAGATGTGAGGGACCTATGTACATTCTTCCTTCTCATATTAGTTACATTTTCAGACCCGATCCTTTAAAAGCAAAATGCGGACATTTTTGTCTGTTGTTATAAAATGTTTAAAACCCCGATGATTGTGTCTCTTTACATTTCAAGCGTCTACCTGCTCTGAAGGGTTTTCCTTTTATTTCCCCTGCGAAATCTATCTGGTTTTGATTTTGTCATCAGAGCTCAGTAGAACATCTATGAATACAAGAAATTTTACACAAACAAAAATTTGGGAATACTTTTCTAGGTACTAATGCTAAATCGACTCGAAAACAACTATTTTGAAAAAACATTTTTTTTTTTAGGAGGAGATCAACAGACTTGTCGAATATAACGCAAAACCGTATTCGGATTTTTTTCTAATAATCCCGATATGAAATCATAAAGGATTCCTTACCCTAAGTTTTGTAATGATAATAAAATACCAAAAAAAATATATAAAAAACGGGTTGCACATCGGCTAAATTAACATAGTTATCATGTATATCTGAATTACATTATAAATCAGCGTGAACTCAATTATATGCTTTCGATATCACGTTCTTGTTGGTCAATTTTTAAGACATTCAAAATTTTAAAAGAGCACTGAACACTTTTAAATTTCTATAATACTTTCTCTACAGTTATACATTAATTAAGCCTGTCCCTGATAAAATTTAAAATCGAGGTTCCACTGTATTTTAAATTTTTCCTGGAAAGACAGTATTTGAAATGTAGTAAACAATTTTAATATTATTTTACAATTTATTTTTTACGGTGCGTATTGGATTACGTTACGACATTATCCTCCCACAAAGGGAAATTTGTTTCGTCCATCTAGATGACGTGCTCTCTGCGGTACATGCAACGTACGTACCGTTGGGAGATTGATGACAAATGGTGTGTTTGATGCAGAACATTACCATTACATTTTGCGTTCGTTTAGGTAAAAGTCCTGCAAATTTATGTCGAAAACACCCTGTCGCTGTCGCATATTTTCAATTGGCATCGACGCTTTATAGAAGGCAAACTTGCTATGTCGAAGACGACGAACGAAGCGGGGAGCCAGTGACAGCTCCCACGGATGAAAACATTTTGAAATTTGCGGCCATCGTACGCTCCAACAGACAACAGACGATCGAGCAAATATCAAAGTCTGCTGGGATAGCGGAGGCTGCGTGTCAACGGATACTGATATATGGTCTGAAGATGCCGTGGGTGTGTCGAAATATTGTCCCAAGTATGTTAACTGAAGATACGTTTGTCATACGGAGGGAAATGGCGGGCAATCTCTTAACTGTGTCTGACAAAGAAGAACCCCCGTTATTGTTTTCTTAGATGAATCCCCCGTTATGGTTTTCTCAGAAGAATCATAACGGGAGTACTCTCAATGTTTCAATAATCCTGGGGACACGTCGAATATCAATGAAAATACGTCAGAAATATCACGCATGTTTCCGCGAGTGAGCACAATTTGTAATTTGTCGTTTAGAGATTTCAAAAAAGCCTTCGGCGGAAAACGCGCAGAGCTTTTCCAGTCTAGTCTGCTTCAGCAAGCTCGGTCCCCGATTTCTTTGCATGCATCATTTGTATCATCGCAGAGTAAAATACTGGGAATACAAGAATTCAAGAGGAAATATATGTAAATAGAAGTGTTAAATTATTTGTATTGAATGACATGTTACTACTCTTGAAGAAATATTTAACAATATTTGTTGTATATTTTAGACGTCAATCTTTTCGATGTCTTATTTGGACTGTAGATTTCAAATTCTTAAGATTTAAAAACATATATTATACAACGTGCATTTGATAATATACCCGCAGAGAATTTGATTATTTCTCTGTACGTTAACGGTCTTATAAAATTTCCGTTTCCATCCTTTGTTGATGTTCTGCTTTACACATTTGACTTTGAAAGGAAATCCTTGTGTTTCCTGGCTGTAATTTGCTGACATTTTATTATAAATACTGTTATTATGTTATTGATAAATGTTAATTTCATGTTTTGTTTGGTAAACTGACCCGTTAATACTCATTATGGCAGAAAGTTTTGTTACTCTTTCTTCTAGTTTTAAATTCGTAAGAAATTTTATATTAAGAAAGATAATTTGAGCTATCATTATTGTTAACTAACGAGAAGGAAGCCAGTAGTACCAAACCACTTACGTCCTCTCAGTTGCATTAACAACACCTCAGGTAGGAAGTAAAACTTCATTAATGTGAAATTACAAGATTCATAGCTGTATCTTGTAATTTCACATTCGAAAATTAGAAGTGTTATTTCTGGAATTTCCATTAAGGAAATGTTTTACTTTTTATATGAATTTCAAAATTGTTGCAATTTCCTAAAATAAACTGAAATCGAAAATCTTTTACAAATACAGTTTAATATGAGTAAAATTAATTATACAAAATATTCAAAACAAATTAAAAGCATCAGTAACGGTCATTCACACAGACTTGAAAAAAAAAGCCACAAGGTTAGGGTTTAATTTTCTTGAACACTTAATTCGCAAATCGACTTTTAACATAAATGTCCTGTTTTTCATTAGTATTTTTTATTTCATTGTTTACAAAACTTATTAGTGCATGAAAGGCACGTAGACCCCACTTGACTTGAGTTGTTAAACTGAATATTTCATTGTCCCTTATTACATTCCCGTAAACGTGGAACATACATTATGTATAATGTTTACTTTTGCTCTTGCTTATAAGCCTTTTGATTTCACTATCAATAATTGCACGAAAGAATGAACTGCTTTAAAAAAGATTATTTATATGCTATACTTTTCTGCCTGTTTTGGTCATTATATATATATTTTTTTTTTTCTTTGACTGAAGGTTTAACGACCACAGTGAGCAACTCAGTGGGCTACATGTAGTCGCCCGTCCCTAATTTAGGGTCATCCGCTCAGGGGAAGGGAGAGAGCCAGTGCCAAAAGACAAACACAACATACATGCCTCATCGGGATTATATGTAAGGAATACCATGTACCCTATAGCAGTTATAGGTAACATGGTCCGAAGAGCCTTCACCCACTCCTCCACTATTCAGGCTAGAAGAAATGAGTTAAATCACATCCAGATGACTACGATGGCGCATGGCTACCATAAAGCGATCGTTGAAAAAATTGCTCGATCAGTGAAATGTCTAGTCAAAAGTACTTTACAAAGGGAAACCAGAGTTACAAAATATGTTGGCACCGTGGACTATATACCTGAAGTCACTACAATACTAAAGAACATATGCAAAACACACCACATTGCCTTTAAAGAAAGTACGAAAGGTATTCGAGTCATCGTGCAAAACGAACGTGACCAAGTTTCCACACTCAACAGACATGGGGTTTACAAAATACACTTAATTCCTGTTGACCCAGAAGGTCAAATAATATCATATATAGGATACACTGCACGCCCATTGCGCACAAGACTGTATGAGCACAAGTATTCAATTTCTAATAACTCTTATGCTACCTTTCTTGCACGATTATTTAATAGAGGTACCTACCGAGCAGACTGGACCAATGCCAGTGTGCTGAGCTCAAATCGTACAAAGCGATCCTTCCGATTCGCTAAGAGTTTAGGTATTTTATCGCACAGCTCTGACTGCTCTAATGAAGAAACTACACGTTCACCTTGTAAATACCCTTAGTAAGATAATGCGATAAATGTATTTGTTTACTTTTTTGGCTCAAAATAAGATTATTTATTGGTATGTTGCCTGCGTTCGCTACGTTCAAAGGCTTGTACTGAAACAAGATTACTTCAGAGAACACGGGTTCCTATTCGAATGTTGGAGTATTCCTACTCTATATGCGCCTCATAAAATTGTGACTGACAAACTCCAGCATTTAATTACTTTGTGAAATTTATTTTATGAATAAGCAGTAACAATTTTTTGGAGCAATTGATGCTTCATTTAACAGCATCGTAAATGCAAATTTTTGAGAACACACTGCGTCCCACACGACCTGCAATCACCCTGGAGGGAAATATTGCAGTCATTCATGTTGATAAAGCGACATCTGTTGAACTCGCTGATGTGATTGTTCGACTGCCTCACACGGCAACAAGGCATCCTATCCCACTGCTGAGGAAGCACTGAAAGACCAATCGAACCACGCCGAATTTATAAAAGGAAGCCAGCCAGTAAAGGTTATGTGACGTTGCAGAATCTGATATGCCTACAGGTGGTGCACATGCACCTGTGATGCCGAAGTGCTGATTATTCTCTTTTACATTGTTTCATTGTAATACCCTGCAAAAATCAAAGTTGCTGCTCGACCCCTTTCCGCTTTTATGAGCATTAGTGCATTAAGTACCTAATGATATTACGTAATGCAAAAATTTATTTTCCACAAAGTTATCAGAAACATTTTAACATAGCATGCTGATTTTTAACGTACAGTTCATTTAACTTTCATCAGTAAGCTAGCGGATTTACATTACCTGCACTGTCCAAATGCGGACTATGCAGAGATATTTTGAACTCTCTCGAAGGTTGATGGTGAAGGCGTTGCGATAGCAATCCTGCCAGAACCTGGCAGTCCTTTACCCATACAATATCGGTCCAGAGACCCGGAGGGACCTGCAGCCGCCACGGGATCTACACTTCCCGCATCTTTACCGTGACATATACGTGTCGTAAACCACACCAGAAGAAAATTCCTGTTGCGAACCTAGTTCCAATTATGTAAACTTATACGGGGATCATGACAAAAGCTCTGCATAGTGTCCATTTTTGAGAAAAGTGTGAAGTAACGGAGAAAACGTACATTATTTCCGTTCAATGTACTCCCTCCTGTGATAACGACAGCTTGAGAGCAGTGAGGTAAGTCCTGGATGCCCTGTAGGATCCCATCTTTGTTCAGCTGTCGTATTACTCGGCTCACGCTCAATGACAGTTCGTCCAGCGATTCGTAGCGGACGCCACGGAACCGATGTTTTAACTTTGTCAAAAGATCGAAGTCGTTTTAACTGAGATCCGGGTTCTATGGTGTTAGATATAGTTTCCCAGTCATATTTTGACAAAAATCCCGTACAGCATTGCACCATGACATGATGCGTTGTCATGCAGCAAGATTGCTCTAGCTTCGAACAAGTTGGACCAATTATGACGAATATTTGATCTCAACTTTGTCATCAGAAATAAATTGCGCTTCGGACAAGTGCTTTTTCCCCACACACTTCTTGTAAGGCAATTTGTATCTGTGTCGGGTTTTTTCCCCGCAGATATTCTATTTTCACGTGGGAGCGCTGGTCTAACGCTGTGACTCCTCTTGAGGAGCTGCATGCTTCCATTTCCAAATCCTCCCACGTGCACACAACAAATGATAGCACGTGGTTCTGACACCACTGCGTTGATGAGAGTCTGCCCTTGACATGACGCAATCATTTTCCAGATTGCATCACTCAAGGAGGTTAGAATAAGGAGAAACTGGCAATAGCCACTCTCCCTGTGCTTCTGGCGTGACGCCACTTTTTATCAGCTAACTACGCCAATGCGCCCAATACGAGAATCTCCTGTATATCTCTATGGGGAAATCGCGATTTCGAACAGGCTTTTCGGACCCTTACTCTACCCATACAGTCATGAAAAAAAATAAGGCTGAAGTATTCATTCTCATAATTAAAAAATTCCAGAAAAAATAGGAAAATATGTGTTGGTATTTCTTTAGAAAATTGAACAAAATTATGATTTTTTGAGCGGAAGTGCATACTGCACATGGTTACTTGCATACTGCGCATGTGCAATGAACCGTGTTCAAAATATAACCAAAACCCTAATATTGAGAAATACGAAGTCCGAAATATTCTTTGTTTGCGTCCTTGGTTTGCATGCGATAAGCGAAACTGCTTTTGGCACAAGAAGTGACGTCACGTCTCCAAACTCCCTCAGACTTCCACCACCTCAGAGAGAGGATCGGAACAGCTGATCTGTTTTGGCTTCACACAAAACAGGTCATTTCACCTCCTCTTCTTATAACCTCCTTGGTATCATCACCCGCTTTCGTTTCAGACTAGTGTGTGCAGAACTTTCCCTATGACCCTCGTATAAGTACAAATCGTTCACCAGTAGTAAAATATTATGGAACGTTGTTCTGCATAAGCCAAAGACTTCCAGCTAAAAAACTGGGAATTGTACATAATGTTTTTCCATAATGTTTTTCCTGAAGAAATAAAAAGAAATCAACATATTACAGAGTTCTGAAAAAAAAAGTGCAAATTTACTGAAGGGTTACAACGACCGTACATGAAGCGTTTCCTGTTAAATTCCCGTAGTTTTCAGACAAATGGTACATGTAGATAATATCAAAGCAATTTTCGTAAGATGGTGTTAGGGAAAAGGAATTTTAATAAATCATTTAGAAATTTATGGAAGCTGATATTTCATATAACGAACTTGAAATATATATGTTTGAAAGTTAGAAACAACGCAAAGTATCCATAAGAGTAGGATTTATTTTTCGGTCACTCATCTTTAAGCACATACTCAGGTAAAAAGAAATGCGAAAAAGAATATTCTCACAGTTCCATCTGTGATGACATGATAGCCTGTTTACGAGCATATGTATTAAATGTTAAGAAAAAGTAACTAGAAAAAGAAGGAAGAAAAACGATAATACGAAAAACATTGAACGAATTTTGAAATTTATTTTAGAGACACCTGTTATGTACGCTGTAAGTGTGAAACATTACAACTACCTGCTATGTGCCGTGGATATCCTACGTGAACTGCGCTGTAGCGTGTACTCCCCATGTCCACTGTATTAGTGCTACCTGCCGCTCGACCAGTTTCCTTTGTAATGGCTACATAAAACATTCCAAGCCTACTGGAATAAAACACGACATCGAATAAAAAACGACCCTTTAAAGTGATACAGTATTTTTTGAAAAAATGATACATTTCATTTATGCGCAGGTATGAACTTAGTTCTTAAATCAAACTGCAGTCCTCCTCCCCTCCCCACACACACACGCAAATTAACGATCCTAAATGAAAATACGTAGTTCCATTTATAACGGAGGAAATCCTATAAGCAGCGAAATACAATTCTGTCAGTATCACAAAGAGTCAATTGTTACTTACTCTCTATGAAGCGTAAAATGAATTATTATCACCAAAACCTTTCCCTAGTATGAGAATATAAGTCCACACATTGTTTTGGGAGGACCAGATATGGAAAGAATAGTCGTCTGAACTGAGGTAAATACAGAAATTACCGATGATAATGGCCCAAACATATTAAGCTTGCTTAATGGGAGGCAAAAATAGGAGACACGGAAAAACATTGATATAGTCCTCGGGTCCCACAAGCGAGCCGTAGGCGATAAATGATTCATGACTCGGCGCAATGTGTTGTCGAAACATTTCATCTCGGTCTAGAAATATTATCAGCATGAAAGTGAAACCTGGTCTACAATAAGTGAGAGGTAACCGATGGCGTTCATTGAGTCATGCAACGCCATTAGTTTACCGGGACTGTCCAAGGAACACATACCCAACGGCACTACAGCCTAGCAACCATCCAATGCATATGGGGTCAAGACATATTCTGCAATTTTTTGCCAGATGTTCTTTGCACCCAACAACGTCAGTCAACCTTCTGTATTCGAAACACTGATTCATCAGAAAAAAAAATTTACTTACCAATTTTCTACGAATCGTTCCTTACAAACGTTTTTAAAAAATTCAGTTGTTGTAGATCATGTCGTGATATGATGCGGGATGACATGTAAAATCTTTTGCATCATGAGTCCATACATTTAATGGAGAGTTGGACTAACTCTGTGGAAAAAGTGGTTTGTCCAGTCTGGGTACTTCCGAGTATGAAAGAATCGATCTAGCCTTAAGAACAAGGATAACACTTTTAGTAGGTACTGTGTCTTTCCAATGGGTCCGTGGTCGTCTAATTTCCGAGACTATTGGAACTCCGAGTGTAATTTCTTTTCACCATAACTCTATGTGTAAGTGAGGAAAAGAGCACACGTGTCTCTGAAACATAGCGATTGTTCAAACCAAAAATAGAGCTGGACGTTTCCAGTGATGCTAAGCAAATTCACGTGCTGGTTATATTAAAGTAGCTGTACATAGGAAAATAATAAGTCTATTATTCGCATCTTATTCCAAGAATTACTTCAAAAGTGGTATAATGAAACTTTGATATCGTCACGTTTGGCATAACTGATATCCGCTTAGTTTAAAGAGGAACATTCATTTGTTCGTTTTCTTTTTTCATGGGTGTGTAATTTTTCTTTGGCGATTATTATAGTCCCAACATCTTTTTCAGCATTTGTTGTGTTTTCCCCCAAATATAAGAGGTTTATAATACGTCTAATAATTCCAGCTTTAAAGATTTTATTGTCTGTCATGATATCAATTGCAAGGAACAAAAACGATGTAAAGAATTTAGTGTTAGGTATCGGTCTGCTGACATCGATGAAGCTTGCATGAAGTAAATTATCTTCAAACAGCATAACATATTTACTTACCAACGCTAGAAGGCTGCAGAATCTGCATTCATGTGTGAAACAGTAATTACAGTCAGTTCAGCGATGTCTGATTGTTGTGTTAGTTATCATGACGTATTTGGCACGTATTATGAGAAGAAGACAGAGGGTGACGACATGAAGGCAGAGGGTGCTAAGAATCCCCGGAGGACCGGACTAGGCTGCCATCTGATGCTGACCTTAGCTACGTATAATGGACGCTCCCTATCTTCTGATTCAAGGCTTCTTGAATTGGAAGAGGAATTACAAAGGATCAAGTGGGACATCGTCGGGCTAAGTGAGGTAAGGAGAAAAGGAGAAGATCTCATTGAACTGAAAAGATGACATCTCTTCTACTATCGTGGGACAGATACTGGCAGAACTAGTGGTGATGGATTTATAATAAACAAGAAACTTAAGGAAAACGTTGTAGAAGTTGAAAGTTCCTCTGACAGAGCTGCACGACTCGTTATCCAACTCTCGAAAAGATACCAGGCTCAGATTATTCAAACTTATGCACCCACCACAAGTCATCCTGAAGAAGAAATTGAAGAATTTTATTAGGAAATTCACTATCTAAATAATAAAGATAAGCAGCACTTGAAGATAATTACGGGAGATTTCAATGCAAAAATAGGGCAACGGCAACAGAATGAAACTTCAGTAGGTAAATACGGTCACGGCAACAGAAACCAGCGTGGAAATACTCTCGTTGAGTTTGCAGAGGCAGAAGGGTTTTTCATCTCGAACTCCTTCTTCAAGAAAAAGCCACACAGGAAATGGACATGGAGACATCCAAATGGGACGACAAGTGAAATTGATTTTATTATGTGTAACAAAAAATTCGTCATAGAAGACTGCAGTGTGCTAAACAAGTTCAACACAGGTAGTGACCATAGATTGGTGAGATGTAAGATGCACCTCAACACTAAACTTGAACGTGGCAAGCTCATAAGACAAACAAAATGTATTGACATAACCAACCTTAAAAAACACCATAATACCTTCAAGTTGGAACTAAAGAAGAGATTATCTGCTTCAGAAGGCCTAACATCGGAAGAAGTGGATATTTCTGAAGTTAACAGAAAAGTAACCAAAGCTCTTATGGAAACCGCAACAAAATTAGCTGGGTCTAAGAACAGGTTGCATGTGAACAAATTATCAGGAAAAACCAAAATGTTGATGCAAAAAAGAAGAGAGATGAGGACAACTAAAGAAGATGTGACTTCCAAAGTGGAATATATAGAGCTATGCAAGAGAGTACGAAAAAGTATCACTGAAGACGTAAGGAAATTCAACTGTGAACTAGTGAGGAAAGCAATTGAAAACAACCAAAGCCTAAATATAGCAAAGGGACATCTCAGTAAGGGAAGAAAACAGATTATGGCACTGAGAAAAGAAGATGGTTCTGTAACACGTAATAGAGGAGAAATTTTGACAAGAGTGAAAGTTTTCTACTCCAAATTATATGAAAGGGATCATACATGCACTCCAGACATCATGAAAGGGATCATACATGCACTCTAGACATCATGAAAGGTACCAGTACCAGAGTTCTTCCAGTCCTTCCAGCAGAAGCTGCACATGCAATCAAGAACATGAAGCGGTCGAAAGCTCCAGGAGAAGATGGAATTACTGTAGACATCATACAAGAAGCAAGTGGAGAAATCGAAACAGTGCTGGCACAAATTTTCACTCGATGCCTTAATGAAGGGAAGATTCCTGAGGATTGGAACACCGCTACAATGATTCTGCTACATAAAAAAGGTGACATGGAGGATCTCGGGAACTACAGACCTATCGGCCTCCTATCAGTGGTTTATAAAATCTTCACTAAAGTTCTTTCACACCGCTTGAAGGTAACACTTGACATGGCTCAACCGAGAGAACAAGTTGGATTCTGGAGTGGCTACAGCGCAATAGATCATACCCACGTACTGAGAGAACTAATTGAAAGAGCGAGGGAATATGAACATTTATTGTGCATGGCTTTTATCGATTATGAAAAAGCCTTTGATTCGGTGAAACAATCAGCAGTTACAATGGCTCGGAAATCCTGCGGATTTGAAGATGCATACATTAATATTATTAATAACATCTATAAAAATGCAAGTGCAAAGATTCGGCTGTTTGAAATTACAACACACATAAAAATTGGAAAGGGAGTGAGACAAGGTGACACCATATATCCGAAGCTCTTTAATGTCACATTGGGGGGTGTCTTTCAGTCGCTGAGCTGGGAAAACAAGGGGATATAGATTAATGGAGATTATCTAACCCACCTTCGTTTTGCTGATGACGTATTCATTTTTGCAACTACCCCATCAGAGCTGCAGAGTATGATCCAGGAACTTGCTGACAAGAGTAAAGAAGTTGGATTAAAAATGAACTTTCAGAAGACAAAAGTGATATACAATGCTTTTACAAAAAATGAAGATTTATCGATGGATGGAGAAAAGCTGGAGATAACAGGCACGTACGTTTATCTTGGACAGCAGATATCAAGTGAGGGTCACATTGATAAAGAAATTAATCGGCGTACAAAACTTGCCTCTCGAGCTTTTGGAAGAAACAGTATAATTTTCAAGAGCAATATGCCATTATGTCTTAAAAGAAAAGTGTTTGATCAATGCATCCTTCCAGTGCTTACGTATGGTGCAGAGACGTGGACCTTAACTAAAAAAGACATACAAAGGCTGCAGACAACTCAAAGGAGCATGGAGAGGTGCATGCTTGGTGTAACCAGGAGAGATAAGAAGAGTAACTCGTGGATCCGAAAAATTACAGGAGTGGAAGACATCACGATAAGAGTTAAATCCCTGAAATGGCAATGGGCTGGACGTACTGCCAGAACGAGAGATGATCGATGGACAGCCGAAATTTTAGATTATATTCTAAGGGACGGGAAAAAACCCAGAAGAAAACCACATGGGAGATGGGTGGATGAAATTCGAAAGTATGCAGGGGTGACATGGAGGAAACTGGATACTTGGGGAGACCTTCGTCCAGCAGTGGATTGATAATGGTTGACGATGATGATGATGATGAGAAGAATATTTCTTCCACTCTGTATACCTTAACAACTGGAGATTTACTTAACAACGCTCGATGGCAGCAGAATCTGCATTGATAAGAAGGCGGTCGGGGAATATTCCGATGCTCTTAACACTAAGAAACTTGCGAAATCGCCATTATGGGTGGTGCAACATATAGCATGCTCGAACGATAATCAGGAGATGCCAGTTCGATTTCCGCTCCAAGGCGATGAAATTTTCAAGTTTTCTGATGTGACTGTTTTTACGTGTGAAACAATAAATACAGTCAATGCAGAGATCTCTGATTGCTGGATAAATTATCATACCATAAGAAACTATTTGGAATTTTGCCCTGCTAGAAGGCCTAACTTTAATCAGTATCTTCCCAACTCAAATCCCCCGGAAATTATTTAAAGTACATGTTTAATTTTATTTTTGCAAAACTGCAAGCTACCTTTGAAATGTTTACGTTAGTAATTAGTATTTGCTTGATAGGTTATCAAAGCATGTAGATACATATTTATAACAAATAACATTCACTAGGCATTACTTAAGAAATAACCGAATTCAAATATTGTTTGAAATATCTTGGGGTTCAGGAGGGAAAATTCTGAATATATGTATGGGACCCTGTAGGGAGTATGAAAACAACCAAATTAAAAAAAAAAAGGATAATTAACATACAAACACATTTTTCCTAAATACGCAAGAGAGTTATATTTAAAAAAATCACTTTCTGTCTGAAATATTTTTTGAACAAACAAAGGATTGCTTGATTTAAATCGCGAATGTTAAAGGTGGTCGAATTGTAAAAATACAAAATTGAAGCTCCAGCATTGCTGCACTTGTACCACTAACGTTGCTCTCCTCGTTCGTCGTGAATCGTGAGAATGCTGCGGCTTCCGTTCATTGCTGTTCGCGCGGTGTTCGGATGTTTCTGTTGAAGCTTCAGTCCGGCTACGGCGGCACATTTGCCTTTTTCCAAAAAAATGTCTCAACATTCGAACAACAGTTCTTGCTTAATAACCTTTTGCGAAATGTTGCAAGGCAGATACCATCTAGCCGTGCTTAGCACTTTGATAAAGCCTGTGTTAAAGGTGTTCCCGGAATGGTGGGATTACATTGTTCAGTCATTCCTCTCCTTGTACGTCCCTTCGCTTCCGAGATCACTTAGATGAAGAGGACAGATCCCTCAAGTGAATACAAGCAGTCTTATCTGCCCGGTGTATTTCTGTACTTTTAATTTCCTCATCGATCCTGTGTTTGGTTTGAGCCTGTGATCACTTATATAACCTAATTCTCGGCACATACCTATCAGTTTGCAGAGTAATCCGTCAAATACTTCCTATATTTGCATTTGGTATAACCAGGCGCGTATTATCGCACACATGTAACGGGAACATCGCCTTTCCTATCAATGAGGAAAATTGCATAATTAACATGAGATATGTGCCCGTTTCACCCATTTATTTCGCTCTAATCAGAGCCAGTGTTCGCTTAAACGGATACCTCTCAAATTCTAACTGAAACATATTCAGAAGAAATGTTTGAAACACATACACCGATGAGCCATTACATTATGATCACCCACAGCCTAGAGAAAGTTTAAAGAGGAGGTATGAGATTTGAGGAACCACGTCTAGGTGTAAAGAAAACATATAATATTTCCCTGTCACTTGCTTCTTCTGACGATTGAGTTGCCCAAACGAGGAGACATATCCGCTTTAAGAGTCGTTGGCTGATCCTTGAACTTGTTCTTGAAGGTGTTTGCAGTTCTCTCCATTCACACCACGAAATGCGTGTAGCTCAAAGCGCATCAAAGAAAAATAAGAATTGTGGAACCACGTCTCTAGTGTACGGAAGACAGATAATTTTTCCCTGAAACTTGCTTCCTCTGACGGCTGGGTTGTCCAAAACGAGGAGATATATCCGCTTTCAGGGGCATTAGCTGACCCTCTAACACGTACTTTAAGTTGGTTGCAATCTTGTCTGGTCACATCACGAAATACACGTAGACTAAAGCACGATGCTAATTAAAGCTGAGAATCGGGGAACAACGCCCGAAGTCTACGGAAATGTGTTTCCACAAATTACAATCCTTCCCTGAAACATTTTTCTTCCGACACCTGCGTTTTCCAAAACGATAATGCATAATCCCTTCTGAGAATAAGTGGGTAACCCTTGAATGATTTCATAAGTTGATAGCAATGCTTGCCTTTCACACCGCGACTTACATGTCACCAAAATCACGGTATTAAGAACAATACGAGCATTTTGCAACCACGTTCCAAGTGTACGGGTACAGAGGTCATCATTCTAACAAAAAATTTCATTTACAATCGCTCCGGTGCAATTCCGTGCGGAAAATTCAACAACTGGTGTCTCAGTAAAAATTTAATTGTTCCAAATTATATTATACAAATGCAAATTATTTATGTAAGGAAGTGCTAGACTATTTGAATTTTTTTCAATGCAACATCAGATACTCTGAGCTTCATCTTCCGGCTCTATTGCTTCCAAAATTAAGTTCAATAATACTGTCCCTTTTTTATTTTTAATTACCAGCCAGCGAATTAGGGAATCGTTGACACATTTGTTGACAACCATGGATACTGTAATTGAAGCAATAAGGAATATTTCTTTGTTTGGTATGATGTCGTTTAGAGAAAAATGTACACATTTTGTATTCGTAATTTTCAAGTCTGCGTTCTTTGCTTTCTTGTTTTTTGATTTTTTTTTAAAGTACATGTTTACGGAACATATTGATTGTGTGGTTTCTAAATTCTAAAGGCGTAGTCAAAGGCGAAAATGTTGAAATAGAAGTATTGATCCACCACTGAAACTTTCCCATTTTCTATTATTACGTTTTTTTTTCCGAATATATACTGAATGCTTAAAACATGCAAATTTCTAAATTTAACTGAGAGTCATACAAAGGCAGAATTTCAAAGGACACGATCTTAGCCTTTCAATTTTCTGAATACTAAATGTGTAAAATCTTTGAACGAGAAATCCCTAGCTGAAAGATGAAACAAAAAGATGTTATTATAAGAGAAATATAAAGATGCAATTATGAGAGAAGCTAAAAAATTCCGTGCTCCTGAAGAAAGAGAGAGATTAGCCATTAAGTATGTCTATCCCAAATGACAACAAAAACGAACATGTGACGTTTTCAAATATAATAATTATAATCCAGCCAGATAATTTCGTGGCTAAGTTTTGGAGCCAAAATTGAGGAATGTTTCCACCCTCAACGGCCCTGTATCTTCAACGAGAAATGATCATCAAAGAACAAGTCCCTTCGATAAATCAGTTAAATCGTGCACCTGTGCTTGTTTGTTTTCCGGTAACTGAGTCAAATAACAGTGTGATTCATTAATAAAAATAATATCATTTCAATCACATGGCAGGGGAAAAGAAAGAAGAATATCATTTGAAATTGTCTTACGTGTAGACGTCCATTTTACAAGTAAAGGCTTTCAGGAACTTATAAATACTCAAATCGGATAAATTTGCCAAGAATACAGAAATCATTAACTACGGTGCGTTAACAATATGCAAAGTAGAAGTATGGCGTCCAGTCATGTGATACACTGAAACTCGAGTTGCCGGTAAACAGAGTATGTGTCACTGCATTGGAAATCTGTCCCGCAGGTGTATTCATTGGTAAGAGCTTCAACGTCACGCGAACCATTTAGGAGCTGTGCGGTAATATGGTTGCTTAATCACCATAATTAATGAATATTAGGGATTTTAATGGCCGTGAACAGCCCGTTACTTGTTGTCTGGTGGTTGTTTTCGCTCTTCGGACCACCAGTGATCATGAGCACCCCACAAGCCTTGGTGGGCTGGAAATGCTCTGGCGAAGTTGTCTAATTATAACAATTTGGAATTTGTGGAACTCACTAAAATTCGCTTTCTTCCACATCTGGAGAACACACAAATAATAACACCGATAAATGGGGCTCAGTATCGTGTATTATTTATGCTCTTCCATGTCCTTCGCACACAGCGTCTTTTACGTGCAGATACTTTGATTCGCAAAAGACAGGCTGATCATATTTTCAATCTTCTGTTAAAATATGAATCTGTAAAATATCCTCCTTAATTGGATAATGATTTCCGTGACATAACTGAAAATGTAGCTGGTTATTTCCCTTAATTTCAAATTGTATTCACTGAGAAATATGTTAAAAATTGCACCTCCAGGATTTTTTGGGTTTTGAGGTAATACAGTGAGAAGAACAATTATATGATATTCACATTACTGGGCTCAACATATTCAAAAATAATGAAATAAATTTTGTTTCTCTATTGCTCTTAAATAAGAAGAATAGCCAGCACAAAATTCAAAATTCATTTTTCAAGTGATTGACATACCATGTACTCACAGTTGGGATGAACATGCTGCATATGATATAAATTTGGGGTAAGTTTTCACTGTTCCGCTATGTGGTTATGAGTGTTTTAGTGACAAACATAAATGCTCTAAAACTTAACAGCTGTTTGTATATATTTAAACTACACCAAGGATTTGTAGATGCAGAAAATTAGAAAAAAAAAGCATTAGCTTGCATTTCAATTTTGGCTAAATCAGGATGCTTTTAATTTGCTTTTAAAATGCAATATTAATCATCCTCCGATCAATATGTAATCGCAGAATTATTTAAAATGTGTTTGATCACATTTTTATACCAGCATATGTATTCAAAATATATTGATACAGTAAGGTTGGAAACAAATCACGTCACAATCGAGTGTTGTAATGTAACTGCTCGGACTCTCAGAAGATTTGCAAGACGTGTACCGATAAGAATCTTGTACGTGCAGTGAATGTTTACACATTTTTAGAACGACACTCAAATAATGTAATTAATGTTTAAATTAAAACTATTCCTTTCCTAAATGTTTTGTATGATAGCCATTTCTCTGGCATATGAACTGCATCTAGATTCGGAAAATAAAAATGTATTTCTCAGAATTTGGGGTTTTAATTTATTCCACTCCTGCCATACTGCTTTTAATGCTCCAGTCATTGTTTTCGGTTTTCCTTTTAAAAAGTATTTTTCTCGGCAGTCCGGAGGCCACAATAGTCTACTTGTGACGCAACAGGAGACTTTGCAAGAATATGAACCAAATATATGCACTTTATTCCCGCCTGTTCTTTCAGTTTTTCAAGAAACACCGTGATGGATTTTAATTTAGGAACAATGGAGTTTTACCCTCATCCTTATCGAGTTCTGCTCTTTAAAGGCTCTGTGAATAAAGGAATGTTTCTTCGTCTCTACATATACGATTAAAACATTATTTTGGTAGTATACGGCACGGATTTTAACATTTTTTTCAACTTCTCTTAACTTTAATTTGCCATTGTAAGAAAAACAAGCAATAGTCATGAATCCTTTACTGAAACTTTTTTGAATTCTTGGAACCAATTTTCTAAGTCTTTTTCTGAAGTTTTGAGATAGTAAATGAAACTTTTTTTTGTTACTGTGTTTTAGACAGATCCGTGCTACATCGATAGTCACAATAAATTTCAATGTGTCTCCGACTAAGTGATATTCATCAAAAGGTCATCGATAGTAAATGGACGATGTCATCACTCTTTCCACGTTATTTTTTAAACAACGCATAGCAACTGAAAAATTGTATTCCGGCACTGCTGGGATCGAACCCCAGAACCCTCGATAACTAGTCGAGTGCGTTCGAATTTACGCTACAGCGCCAACAAATCTCAGCGCCATGCGTGGTTTATCAGTCAGCATCTGACTACACGAATAGGTATTGATGGTCTCAGCAACTGAGATGTCGTCATCTGGTGGCATTTAACGCAACAGCTATTTTAATTGTAGCTGATAAATTCAAAGGGCGATAGAAATTGTTAATATATATCAAATACGTGGAGATAATGTAAATGGACGATGTCATCACTCTTTCCACGTTATTTTTTAAACAACGCATAGCAACTGAAAAATTGTATTCCGGCACTGCTGGGATCGAACCCCAGAACCCTCGATAACTAGTCGAGTGCGTTCGAATTTACGCTACAGCGCCAACAATTCTCAGCGCCATGCGTGGTTTATCAGTCAGCATCTGACTACACGAATAGGTATTGATGGTCTCAGCAACTGAGATGTCGTCATCTGGTGGCATTTAACGCAACAGCTATTTTAATTGTAGCTGATAAATTCAAAGGGCGATAGAAATTGTTAATATATATCAAATACGTGGAGATAATGTAAATGGACGATGTCATCACTCTTTCCACGTTATTTTTTAAACAACGCATAGCAACTGAAAAATTGTATTCCGGCACTGCTGGGATCGAACCCCAGAACCCTCGATAACTAGTCGAGTGCGTTCGAATTTACGCTACAGCGCCAACAATTCTCAGCGCCATGCGTGGTTTATCAGTCAGCATCTGACTACACGAATAGGTATTGATGGTCTCAGCAACTGAGATGTCGTCATCTGGTGGCATTTAACGCAACAGCTATTTTAATTGTAGCTGATAAATTCAAAGGGCGATAGAAATTGTTAATATATATCAAATACGTGGAGATAATGTAAATGGACGATGTCATCACTCTTTCCACGTTATTTTTTAAACAACGCATAGCAACTGAAAAATTGTATTCCGGCACTGCTGGGATCGAACCCCAGAACCCTCGATAACTAGTCGAGTGCGTTCGAATTTACGCTACAGCGCCAACAATTCTCAGCGCCATGCGTGGTTTATCAGTCAGCATCTGACTACACGAATAGGTATTGATGGTCTCAGCAACTGAGATGTCGTCATCTGGTGGCATTTAACGCAACAGCTATTTTAATTGTAGCTGATAAATTCAAAGGGCGATAGAAATTGTTAATATATATCAAATACGTGGAGATAATGTAAATGGACGATGTCATCACTCTTTCCACGTTATTTTTTAAACAACGCATAGCAACTGAAAAATTGTATTCCGGCACTGCTGGGATCGAACCCCAGAACCCTCGATAACTAGTCGAGTGCGTTCGAATTTACGCTACAGCGCCAACAATTCTCAGCGCCATGCGTGGTTTATCAGTCAGCATCTGACTACACGAATAGGTATTGATGGTCTCAGCAACTGAGATGTCGTCATCTGGTGGCATTTAACGCAACAGCTATTTTAATTGTAGCTGATAAATTCAAAGGGCGATAGAAATTGTTAATATATATCAAATACGTGGAGATAATGTAAATGGACGATGTCATCACTCTTTCCACGTTATTTTTTAAACAACGCATAGCAACTGAAAAATTGTATTCCGGCACTGCTGGGATCGAACCCCAGAACCCTCGATAACTAGTCGAGTGCGTTCGAATTTACGCTACAGCGCCAACAATTCTCAGCGCCATGCGTGGTTTATCAGTCAGCATCTGACTACACGAATAGGTATTGATGGTCTCAGCAACTGAGATGTCGTCATCTGGTGGCATTTAACGCAACAGCTATTTTAATTGTAGCTGATAAATTCAAAGGGCGATAGAAATTGTTAATATATATCAAATACGTGGAGATAATGTAAATGGACGATGTCATCACTCTTTCCACGTTATTTTTTAAACAACGCATAGCAACTGAAAAATTGTATTCCGGCACTGCTGGGATCGAACCCCAGAACCCTCGATAACTAGTCGAGTGCGTTCGAATTTACGCTACAGCGCCAACAATTCTCAGCGCCATGCGTGGTTTATCAGTCAGCATCTGACTACACGAATAGGTATTGATGGTCTCAGCAACTGAGATGTCGTCATCTGGTGGCATTTAACGCAACAGCTATTTTAATTGTAGCTGATAAATTCAAAGGGCGATAGAAATTGTTAATATATATCAAATACGTGGAGATAATGTAAATGGACGATGTCATCACTCTTTCCACGTTATTTTTTAAACAACGCATAGCAACTGAAAAATTGTATTCCGGCACTGCTGGGATCGAACCCCAGAACCCTCGATAACTAGTCGAGTGCGTTCGAATTTACGCTACAGCGCCAACAATTCTCAGCGCCATGCGTGGTTTATCAGTCAGCATCTGACTACACGAATAGGTATTGATGGTCTCAGCAACTGAGATGTCGTCATCTGGTGGCATTTAACGCAACAGCTATTTTAATTGTAGCTGATAAATTCAAAGGGCGATAGAAATTGTTAATATATATCAAATACGTGGAGATAATGTAAATGGACGATGTCATCACTCTTTCCACGTTATTTTTTAAACAACGCATAGCAACTGAAAAATTGTATTCCGGCACTGCTGGGATCGAACCCCAGAACCCTCGATAACTAGTCGAGTGCGTTCGAATTTACGCTACAGCGCCAACAATTCTCAGCGCCATGCGTGGTTTATCAGTCAGCATCTGACTACACGAATAGGTATTGATGGTCTCAGCAACTGAGATGTCGTCATCTGGTGGCATTTAACGCAACAGCTATTTTAATTGTAGCTGATAAATTCAAAGGGCGATAGAAATTGTTAATATATATCAAATACGTGGAGATAATGTAAATGGACGATGTCATCACTCTTTCCACGTTATTTTTTAAACAACGCATAGCAACTGAAAAATTGTATTCCGGCACTGCTGGGATCGAACCCCAGAACCCTCGATAACTAGTCGAGTGCGTTCGAATTTACGCTACAGCGCCAACAATTCTCAGCGCCATGCGTGGTTTATCAGTCAGCATCTGACTACACGAATAGGTATTGATGGTCTCAGCAACTGAGATGTCGTCATCTGGTGGCATTTAACGCAACAGCTATTTTAATTGTAGCTGATAAATTCAAAGGGCGATAGAAATTGTTAATATATATCAAATACGTGGAGATAATGTAAATGGACGATGTCATCACTCTTTCCACGTTATTTTTTAAACAACGCATAGCAACTGAAAAATTGTATTCCGGCACTGCTGGGATCGAACCCCAGAACCCTCGATAACTAGTCGAGTGCGTTCGAATTTACGCTACAGCGCCAACAATTCTCAGCGCCATGCGTGGTTTATCAGTCAGCATCTGACTACACGAATAGGTATTGATGGTCTCAGCAACTGAGATGTCGTCATCTGGTGGCATTTAACGCAACAGCTATTTTAATTGTAGCTGATAAATTCAAAGGGCGATAGAAATTGTTAATATATATCAAATACGTGGAGATAATGTAAATGGACGATGTCATCACTCTTTCCACGTTATTTTTTAAACAACGCATAGCAACTGAAAAATTGTATTCCGGCACTGCTGGGATCGAACCCCAGAACCCTCGATAACTAGTCGAGTGCGTTCGAATTTACGCTACAGCGCCAACAATTCTCAGCGCCATGCGTGGTTTATCAGTCAGCATCTGACTACACGAATAGGTATTGATGGTCTCAGCAACTGAGATGTCGTCATCTGGTGGCATTTAACGCAACAGCTATTTTAATTGTAGCTGATAAATTCAAAGGGCGATAGAAATTGTTAATATATATCAAATACGTGGAGATAATGTAAATGGACGATGTCATCACTCTTTCCACGTTATTTTTTAAACAACGCATAGCAACTGAAAAATTGTATTCCGGCACTGCTGGGATCGAACCCCAGAACCCTCGATAACTAGTCGAGTGCGTTCGAATTTACGCTACAGCGCCAACAATTCTCAGCGCCATGCGTGGTTTATCAGTCAGCATCTGACTACACGAATAGGTATTGATGGTCTCAGCAACTGAGATGTCGTCATCTGGTGGCATTTAACGCAACAGCTATTTTAATTGTAGCTGATAAATTCAAAGGGCGATAGAAATTGTTAATATATATCAAATACGTGGAGATAATGTAAATGGACGATGTCATCACTCTTTCCACGTTATTTTTTAAACAACGCATAGCAACTGAAAAATTGTATTCCGGCACTGCTGGGATCGAACCCCAGAACCCTCGATAACTAGTCGAGTGCGTTCGAATTTACGCTACAGCGCCAACAATTCTCAGCGCCATGCGTGGTTTATCAGTCAGCATCTGACTACACGAATAGGTATTGATGGTCTCAGCAACTGAGATGTCGTCATCTGGTGGCATTTAACGCAACAGCTATTTTAATTGTAGCTGATAAATTCAAAGGGCGATAGAAATTGTTAATATATATCAAATACGTGGAGATAATGTAAATGGACGATGTCATCACTCTTTCCACGTTATTTTTTAAACAACGCATAGCAACTGAAAAATTGTATTCCGGCACTGCTGGGATCGAACCCCAGAACCCTCGATAACTAGTCGAGTGCGTTCGAATTTACGCTACAGCGCCAACAATTCTCAGCGCCATGCGTGGTTTATCAGTCAGCATCTGACTACACGAATAGGTATTGATGGTCTCAGCAACTGAGATGTCGTCATCTGGTGGCATTTAACGCAACAGCTATTTTAATTGTAGCTGATAAATTCAAAGGGCGATAGAAATTGTTAATATATATCAAATACGTGGAGATAATGTAAATGGACGATGTCATCACTCTTTCCACGTTATTTTTTAAACAACGCATAGCAACTGAAAAATTGTATTCCGGCACTGCTGGGATCGAACCCCAGAACCCTCGATAACTAGTCGAGTGCGTTCGAATTTACGCTACAGCGCCAACAATTCTCAGCGCCATGCGTGGTTTATCAGTCAGCATCTGACTACACGAATAGGTATTGATGGTCTCAGCAACTGAGATGTCGTCATCTGGTGGCATTTAACGCAACAGCTATTTTAATTGTAGCTGATAAATTCAAAGGGCGATAGAAATTGTTAATATATATCAAATACGTGGAGATAATGTAAATGGACGATGTCATCACTCTTTCCACGTTATTTTTTAAACAACGCATAGCAACTGAAAAATTGTATTCCGGCACTGCTGGGATCGAACCCCAGAACCCTCGATAACTAGTCGAGTGCGTTCGAATTTACGCTACAGCGCCAACAATTCTCAGCGCCATGCGTGGTTTATCAGTCAGCATCTGACTACACGAATAGGTATTGATGGTCTCAGCAACTGAGATGTCGTCATCTGGTGGCATTTAACGCAACAGCTATTTTAATTGTAGCTGATAAATTCAAAGGGCGATAGAAATTGTTAATATATATCAAATACGTGGAGATAATGTAAATGGACGATGTCATCACTCTTTCCACGTTATTTTTTAAACAACGCATAGCAACTGAAAAATTGTATTCCGGCACTGCTGGGATCGAACCCCAGAACCCTCGATAACTAGTCGAGTGCGTTCGAATTTACGCTACAGCGCCAACAATTCTCAGCGCCATGCGTGGTTTATCAGTCAGCATCTGACTACACGAATAGGTATTGATGGTCTCAGCAACTGAGATGTCGTCATCTGGTGGCATTTAACGCAACAGCTATTTTAATTGTAGCTGATAAATTCAAAGGGCGATAGAAATTGTTAATATATATCAAATACGTGGAGATAATGTAAATGGACGATGTCATCACTCTTTCCACGTTATTTTTTAAACAACGCATAGCAACTGAAAAATTGTATTCCGGCACTGCTGGGATCGAACCCCAGAACCCTCGATAACTAGTCGAGTGCGTTCGAATTTACGCTACAGCGCCAACAATTCTCAGCGCCATGCGTGGTTTATCAGTCAGCATCTGACTACACGAATAGGTATTGATGGTCTCAGCAACTGAGATGTCGTCATCTGGTGGCATTTAACGCAACAGCTATTTTAATTGTAGCTGATAAATTCAAAGGGCGATAGAAATTGTTAATATATATCAAATACGTGGAGATAATGTAAATGGACGATGTCATCACTCTTTCCACGTTATTTTTTAAACAACGCATAGCAACTGAAAAATTGTATTCCGGCACTGCTGGGATCGAACCCCAGAACCCTCGATAACTAGTCGAGTGCGTTCGAATTTACGCTACAGCGCCAACAATTCTCAGCGCCATGCGTGGTTTATCAGTCAGCATCTGACTACACGAATAGGTATTGATGGTCTCAGCAACTGAGATGTCGTCATCTGGTGGCATTTAACGCAACAGCTATTTTAATTGTAGCTGATAAATTCAAAGGGCGATAGAAATTGTTAATATATATCAAATACGTGGAGATAATGTAAATGGACGATGTCATCACTCTTTCCACGTTATTTTTTAAACAACGCATAGCAACTGAAAAATTGTATTCCGGCACTGCTGGGATCGAACCCCAGAACCCTCGATAACTAGTCGAGTGCGTTCGAATTTACGCTACAGCGCCAACAATTCTCAGCGCCATGCGTGGTTTATCAGTCAGCATCTGACTACACGAATAGGTATTGATGGTCTCAGCAACTGAGATGTCGTCATCTGGTGGCATTTAACGCAACAGCTATTTTAATTGTAGCTGATAAATTCAAAGGGCGATAGAAATTGTTAATATATATCAAATACGTGGAGATAATGTAAATGGACGATGTCATCACTCTTTCCACGTTATTTTTTAAACAACGCATAGCAACTGAAAAATTGTATTCCGGCACTGCTGGGATCGAACCCCAGAACCCTCGATAACTAGTCGAGTGCGTTCGAATTTACGCTACAGCGCCAACAATTCTCAGCGCCATGCGTGGTTTATCAGTCAGCATCTGACTACACGAATAGGTATTGATGGTCTCAGCAACTGAGATGTCGTCATCTGGTGGCATTTAACGCAACAGCTATTTTAATTGTAGCTGATAAATTCAAAGGGCGATAGAAATTGTTAATATATATCAAATACGTGGAGATAATGTAAATGGACGATGTCATCACTCTTTCCACGTTATTTTTTAAACAACGCATAGCAACTGAAAAATTGTATTCCGGCACTGCTGGGATCGAACCCCAGAACCCTCGATAACTAGTCGAGTGCGTTCGAATTTACGCTACAGCGCCAACAATTCTCAGCGCCATGCGTGGTTTATCAGTCAGCATCTGACTACACGAATAGGTATTGATGGTCTCAGCAACTGAGATGTCGTCATCTGGTGGCATTTAACGCAACAGCTATTTTAATTGTAGCTGATAAATTCAAAGGGCGATAGAAATTGTTAATATATATCAAATACGTGGAGATAATGTAAATGGACGATGTCATCACTCTTTCCACGTTATTTTTTAAACAACGCATAGCAACTGAAAAATTGTATTCCGGCACTGCTGGGATCGAACCCCAGAACCCTCGATAACTAGTCGAGTGCGTTCGAATTTACGCTACAGCGCCAACAATTCTCAGCGCCATGCGTGGTTTATCAGTCAGCATCTGACTACACGAATAGGTATTGATGGTCTCAGCAACTGAGATGTCGTCATCTGGTGGCATTTAACGCAACAGCTATTTTAATTGTAGCTGATAAATTCAAAGGGCGATAGAAATTGTTAATATATATCAAATACGTGGAGATAATGTAAATGGACGATGTCATCACTCTTTCCACGTTATTTTTTAAACAACGCATAGCAACTGAAAAATTGTATTCCGGCACTGCTGGGATCGAACCCCAGAACCCTCGATAACTAGTCGAGTGCGTTCGAATTTACGCTACAGCGCCAACAATTCTCAGCGCCATGCGTGGTTTATCAGTCAGCATCTGACTACACGAATAGGTATTGATGGTCTCAGCAACTGAG
Organism: Macrothele yani; assembly: GCA_039090855.1. Lineage (NCBI taxonomy): Eukaryota > Metazoa > Arthropoda > Arachnida > Araneae > Macrothelidae > Macrothele > Macrothele yani. The sequence continues at coordinate 77,766,751 of CM077017.1, read as the reverse complement.
ATGTCGTCATCTGGTGGCATTTAACGCAACAGCTATTTTAATTGTAGCTGATAAATTCAAAGGGCGATAGAAATTGTTAATATATATCAAATACGTGGAGATAATGTAAATGGACGATGTCATCACTCTTTCCACGTTATTTTTTAAACAACGCATAGCAACTGAAAAATTGTATTCCGGCACTGCTGGGATCGAACCCCAGAACCCTCGATAACTAGTCGAGTGCGTTCGAATTTACGCTACAGCGCCAACAATTCTCAGCGCCATGCGTGGTTTATCAGTCAGCATCTGACTACACGAATAGGTATTGATGGTCTCAGCAACTGAGATGTCGTCATCTGGTGGCATTTAACGCAACAGCTATTTTAATTGTAGCTGATAAATTCAAAGGGCGATAGAAATTGTTAATATATATCAAATACGTGGAGATAATGTAAATGGACGATGTCATCACTCTTTCCACGTTATTTTTTAAACAACGCATAGCAACTGAAAAATTGTATTCCGGCACTGCTGGGATCGAACCCCAGAACCCTCGATAACTAGTCGAGTGCGTTCGAATTTACGCTACAGCGCCAACAATTCTCAGCGCCATGCGTGGTTTATCAGTCAGCATCTGACTACACGAATAGGTATTGATGGTCTCAGCAACTGAGATGTCGTCATCTGGTGGCATTTAACGCAACAGCTATTTTAATTGTAGCTGATAAATTCAAAGGGCGATAGAAATTGTTAATATATATCAAATACGTGGAGATAATGTAAATGGACGATGTCATCACTCTTTCCACGTTATTTTTTAAACAACGCATAGCAACTGAAAAATTGTATTCCGGCACTGCTGGGATCGAACCCCAGAACCCTCGATAACTAGTCGAGTGCGTTCGAATTTACGCTACAGCGCCAACAATTCTCAGCGCCATGCGTGGTTTATCAGTCAGCATCTGACTACACGAATAGGTATTGATGGTCTCAGCAACTGAGATGTCGTCATCTGGTGGCATTTAACGCAACAGCTATTTTAATTGTAGCTGATAAATTCAAAGGGCGATAGAAATTGTTAATATATATCAAATACGTGGAGATAATGTAAATGGACGATGTCATCACTCTTTCCACGTTATTTTTTAAACAACGCATAGCAACTGAAAAATTGTATTCCGGCACTGCTGGGATCGAACCCCAGAACCCTCGATAACTAGTCGAGTGCGTTCGAATTTACGCTACAGCGCCAACAATTCTCAGCGCCATGCGTGGTTTATCAGTCAGCATCTGACTACACGAATAGGTATTGATGGTCTCAGCAACTGAGATGTCGTCATCTGGTGGCATTTAACGCAACAGCTATTTTAATTGTAGCTGATAAATTCAAAGGGCGATAGAAATTGTTAATATATATCAAATACGTGGAGATAATGTAAATGGACGATGTCATCACTCTTTCCACGTTATTTTTTAAACAACGCATAGCAACTGAAAAATTGTATTCCGGCACTGCTGGGATCGAACCCCAGAACCCTCGATAACTAGTCGAGTGCGTTCGAATTTACGCTACAGCGCCAACAATTCTCAGCGCCATGCGTGGTTTATCAGTCAGCATCTGACTACACGAATAGGTATTGATGGTCTCAGCAACTGAGATGTCGTCATCTGGTGGCATTTAACGCAACAGCTATTTTAATTGTAGCTGATAAATTCAAAGGGCGATAGAAATTGTTAATATATATCAAATACGTGGAGATAATGTAAATGGACGATGTCATCACTCTTTCCACGTTATTTTTTAAACAACGCATAGCAACTGAAAAATTGTATTCCGGCACTGCTGGGATCGAACCCCAGAACCCTCGATAACTAGTCGAGTGCGTTCGAATTTACGCTACAGCGCCAACAATTCTCAGCGCCATGCGTGGTTTATCAGTCAGCATCTGACTACACGAATAGGTATTGATGGTCTCAGCAACTGAGATGTCGTCATCTGGTGGCATTTAACGCAACAGCTATTTTAATTGTAGCTGATAAATTCAAAGGGCGATAGAAATTGTTAATATATATCAAATACGTGGAGATAATGTAAATGGACGATGTCATCACTCTTTCCACGTTATTTTTTAAACAACGCATAGCAACTGAAAAATTGTATTCCGGCACTGCTGGGATCGAACCCCAGAACCCTCGATAACTAGTCGAGTGCGTTCGAATTTACGCTACAGCGCCAACAATTCTCAGCGCCATGCGTGGTTTATCAGTCAGCATCTGACTACACGAATAGGTATTGATGGTCTCAGCAACTGAGATGTCGTCATCTGGTGGCATTTAACGCAACAGCTATTTTAATTGTAGCTGATAAATTCAAAGGGCGATAGAAATTGTTAATATATATCAAATACGTGGAGATAATGTAAATGGACGATGTCATCACTCTTTCCACGTTATTTTTTAAACAACGCATAGCAACTGAAAAATTGTATTCCGGCACTGCTGGGATCGAACCCCAGAACCCTCGATAACTAGTCGAGTGCGTTCGAATTTACGCTACAGCGCCAACAATTCTCAGCGCCATGCGTGGTTTATCAGTCAGCATCTGACTACACGAATAGGTATTGATGGTCTCAGCAACTGAGATGTCGTCATCTGGTGGCATTTAACGCAACAGCTATTTTAATTGTAGCTGATAAATTCAAAGGGCGATAGAAATTGTTAATATATATCAAATACGTGGAGATAATGTAAATGGACGATGTCATCACTCTTTCCACGTTATTTTTTAAACAACGCATAGCAACTGAAAAATTGTATTCCGGCACTGCTGGGATCGAACCCCAGAACCCTCGATAACTAGTCGAGTGCGTTCGAATTTACGCTACAGCGCCAACAATTCTCAGCGCCATGCGTGGTTTATCAGTCAGCATCTGACTACACGAATAGGTATTGATGGTCTCAGCAACTGAGATGTCGTCATCTGGTGGCATTTAACGCAACAGCTATTTTAATTGTAGCTGATAAATTCAAAGGGCGATAGAAATTGTTAATATATATCAAATACGTGGAGATAATGTAAATGGACGATGTCATCACTCTTTCCACGTTATTTTTTAAACAACGCATAGCAACTGAAAAATTGTATTCCGGCACTGCTGGGATCGAACCCCAGAACCCTCGATAACTAGTCGAGTGCGTTCGAATTTACGCTACAGCGCCAACAATTCTCAGCGCCATGCGTGGTTTATCAGTCAGCATCTGACTACACGAATAGGTATTGATGGTCTCAGCAACTGAGATGTCGTCATCTGGTGGCATTTAACGCAACAGCTATTTTAATTGTAGCTGATAAATTCAAAGGGCGATAGAAATTGTTAATATATATCAAATACGTGGAGATAATGTAAATGGACGATGTCATCACTCTTTCCACGTTATTTTTTAAACAACGCATAGCAACTGAAAAATTGTATTCCGGCACTGCTGGGATCGAACCCCAGAACCCTCGATAACTAGTCGAGTGCGTTCGAATTTACGCTACAGCGCCAACAATTCTCAGCGCCATGCGTGGTTTATCAGTCAGCATCTGACTACACGAATAGGTATTGATGGTCTCAGCAACTGAGATGTCGTCATCTGGTGGCATTTAACGCAACAGCTATTTTAATTGTAGCTGATAAATTCAAAGGGCGATAGAAATTGTTAATATATATCAAATACGTGGAGATAATGTAAATGGACGATGTCATCACTCTTTCCACGTTATTTTTTAAACAACGCATAGCAACTGAAAAATTGTATTCCGGCACTGCTGGGATCGAACCCCAGAACCCTCGATAACTAGTCGAGTGCGTTCGAATTTACGCTACAGCGCCAACAATTCTCAGCGCCATGCGTGGTTTATCAGTCAGCATCTGACTACACGAATAGGTATTGATGGTCTCAGCAACTGAGATGTCGTCATCTGGTGGCATTTAACGCAACAGCTATTTTAATTGTAGCTGATAAATTCAAAGGGCGATAGAAATTGTTAATATATATCAAATACGTGGAGATAATGTAAATGGACGATGTCATCACTCTTTCCACGTTATTTTTTAAACAACGCATAGCAACTGAAAAATTGTATTCCGGCACTGCTGGGATCGAACCCCAGAACCCTCGATAACTAGTCGAGTGCGTTCGAATTTACGCTACAGCGCCAACAATTCTCAGCGCCATGCGTGGTTTATCAGTCAGCATCTGACTACACGAATAGGTATTGATGGTCTCAGCAACTGAGATGTCGTCATCTGGTGGCATTTAACGCAACAGCTATTTTAATTGTAGCTGATAAATTCAAAGGGCGATAGAAATTGTTAATATATATCAAATACGTGGAGATAATGTAAATGGACGATGTCATCACTCTTTCCACGTTATTTTTTAAACAACGCATAGCAACTGAAAAATTGTATTCCGGCACTGCTGGGATCGAACCCCAGAACCCTCGATAACTAGTCGAGTGCGTTCGAATTTACGCTACAGCGCCAACAATTCTCAGCGCCATGCGTGGTTTATCAGTCAGCATCTGACTACACGAATAGGTATTGATGGTCTCAGCAACTGAGATGTCGTCATCTGGTGGCATTTAACGCAACAGCTATTTTAATTGTAGCTGATAAATTCAAAGGGCGATAGAAATTGTTAATATATATCAAATACGTGGAGATAATGTAAATGGACGATGTCATCACTCTTTCCACGTTATTTTTTAAACAACGCATAGCAACTGAAAAATTGTATTCCGGCACTGCTGGGATCGAACCCCAGAACCCTCGATAACTAGTCGAGTGCGTTCGAATTTACGCTACAGCGCCAACAATTCTCAGCGCCATGCGTGGTTTATCAGTCAGCATCTGACTACACGAATAGGTATTGATGGTCTCAGCAACTGAGATGTCGTCATCTGGTGGCATTTAACGCAACAGCTATTTTAATTGTAGCTGATAAATTCAAAGGGCGATAGAAATTGTTAATATATATCAAATACGTGGAGATAATGTAAATGGACGATGTCATCACTCTTTCCACGTTATTTTTTAAACAACGCATAGCAACTGAAAAATTGTATTCCGGCACTGCTGGGATCGAACCCCAGAACCCTCGATAACTAGTCGAGTGCGTTCGAATTTACGCTACAGCGCCAACAATTCTCAGCGCCATGCGTGGTTTATCAGTCAGCATCTGACTACACGAATAGGTATTGATGGTCTCAGCAACTGAGATGTCGTCATCTGGTGGCATTTAACGCAACAGCTATTTTAATTGTAGCTGATAAATTCAAAGGGCGATAGAAATTGTTAATATATATCAAATACGTGGAGATAATGTAAATGGACGATGTCATCACTCTTTCCACGTTATTTTTTAAACAACGCATAGCAACTGAAAAATTGTATTCCGGCACTGCTGGGATCGAACCCCAGAACCCTCGATAACTAGTCGAGTGCGTTCGAATTTACGCTACAGCGCCAACAATTCTCAGCGCCATGCGTGGTTTATCAGTCAGCATCTGACTACACGAATAGGTATTGATGGTCTCAGCAACTGAGATGTCGTCATCTGGTGGCATTTAACGCAACAGCTATTTTAATTGTAGCTGATAAATTCAAAGGGCGATAGAAATTGTTAATATATATCAAATACGTGGAGATAATGTAAATGGACGATGTCATCACTCTTTCCACGTTATTTTTTAAACAACGCATAGCAACTGAAAAATTGTATTCCGGCACTGCTGGGATCGAACCCCAGAACCCTCGATAACTAGTCGAGTGCGTTCGAATTTACGCTACAGCGCCAACAATTCTCAGCGCCATGCGTGGTTTATCAGTCAGCATCTGACTACACGAATAGGTATTGATGGTCTCAGCAACTGAGATGTCGTCATCTGGTGGCATTTAACGCAACAGCTATTTTAATTGTAGCTGATAAATTCAAAGGGCGATAGAAATTGTTAATATATATCAAATACGTGGAGATAATGTAAATGGACGATGTCATCACTCTTTCCACGTTATTTTTTAAACAACGCATAGCAACTGAAAAATTGTATTCCGGCACTGCTGGGATCGAACCCCAGAACCCTCGATAACTAGTCGAGTGCGTTCGAATTTACGCTACAGCGCCAACAATTCTCAGCGCCATGCGTGGTTTATCAGTCAGCATCTGACTACACGAATAGGTATTGATGGTCTCAGCAACTGAGATGTCGTCATCTGGTGGCATTTAACGCAACAGCTATTTTAATTGTAGCTGATAAATTCAAAGGGCGATAGAAATTGTTAATATATATCAAATACGTGGAGATAATGTAAATGGACGATGTCATCACTCTTTCCACGTTATTTTTTAAACAACGCATAGCAACTGAAAAATTGTATTCCGGCACTGCTGGGATCGAACCCCAGAACCCTCGATAACTAGTCGAGTGCGTTCGAATTTACGCTACAGCGCCAACAATTCTCAGCGCCATGCGTGGTTTATCAGTCAGCATCTGACTACACGAATAGGTATTGATGGTCTCAGCAACTGAGATGTCGTCATCTGGTGGCATTTAACGCAACAGCTATTTTAATTGTAGCTGATAAATTCAAAGGGCGATAGAAATTGTTAATATATATCAAATACGTGGAGATAATGTAAATGGACGATGTCATCACTCTTTCCACGTTATTTTTTAAACAACGCATAGCAACTGAAAAATTGTATTCCGGCACTGCTGGGATCGAACCCCAGAACCCTCGATAACTAGTCGAGTGCGTTCGAATTTACGCTACAGCGCCAACAATTCTCAGCGCCATGCGTGGTTTATCAGTCAGCATCTGACTACACGAATAGGTATTGATGGTCTCAGCAACTGAGATGTCGTCATCTGGTGGCATTTAACGCAACAGCTATTTTAATTGTAGCTGATAAATTCAAAGGGCGATAGAAATTGTTAATATATATCAAATACGTGGAGATAATGTAAATGGACGATGTCATCACTCTTTCCACGTTATTTTTTAAACAACGCATAGCAACTGAAAAATTGTATTCCGGCACTGCTGGGATCGAACCCCAGAACCCTCGATAACTAGTCGAGTGCGTTCGAATTTACGCTACAGCGCCAACAATTCTCAGCGCCATGCGTGGTTTATCAGTCAGCATCTGACTACACGAATAGGTATTGATGGTCTCAGCAACTGAGATGTCGTCATCTGGTGGCATTTAACGCAACAGCTATTTTAATTGTAGCTGATAAATTCAAAGGGCGATAGAAATTGTTAATATATATCAAATACGTGGAGATAATGTAAATGGACGATGTCATCACTCTTTCCACGTTATTTTTTAAACAACGCATAGCAACTGAAAAATTGTATTCCGGCACTGCTGGGATCGAACCCCAGAACCCTCGATAACTAGTCGAGTGCGTTCGAATTTACGCTACAGCGCCAACAATTCTCAGCGCCATGCGTGGTTTATCAGTCAGCATCTGACTACACGAATAGGTATTGATGGTCTCAGCAACTGAGATGTCGTCATCTGGTGGCATTTAACGCAACAGCTATTTTAATTGTAGCTGATAAATTCAAAGGGCGATAGAAATTGTTAATATATATCAAATACGTGGAGATAATGTAAATGGACGATGTCATCACTCTTTCCACGTTATTTTTTAAACAACGCATAGCAACTGAAAAATTGTATTCCGGCACTGCTGGGATCGAACCCCAGAACCCTCGATAACTAGTCGAGTGCGTTCGAATTTACGCTACAGCGCCAACAATTCTCAGCGCCATGCGTGGTTTATCAGTCAGCATCTGACTACACGAATAGGTATTGATGGTCTCAGCAACTGAGATGTCGTCATCTGGTGGCATTTAACGCAACAGCTATTTTAATTGTAGCTGATAAATTCAAAGGGCGATAGAAATTGTTAATATATATCAAATACGTGGAGATAATGTAAATGGACGATGTCATCACTCTTTCCACGTTATTTTTTAAACAACGCATAGCAACTGAAAAATTGTATTCCGGCACTGCTGGGATCGAACCCCAGAACCCTCGATAACTAGTCGAGTGCGTTCGAATTTACGCTACAGCGCCAACAATTCTCAGCGCCATGCGTGGTTTATCAGTCAGCATCTGACTACACGAATAGGTATTGATGGTCTCAGCAACTGAGATGTCGTCATCTGGTGGCATTTAACGCAACAGCTATTTTAATTGTAGCTGATAAATTCAAAGGGCGATAGAAATTGTTAATATATATCAAATACGTGGAGATAATGTAAATGGACGATGTCATCACTCTTTCCACGTTATTTTTTAAACAACGCATAGCAACTGAAAAATTGTATTCCGGCACTGCTGGGATCGAACCCCAGAACCCTCGATAACTAGTCGAGTGCGTTCGAATTTACGCTACAGCGCCAACAATTCTCAGCGCCATGCGTGGTTTATCAGTCAGCATCTGACTACACGAATAGGTATTGATGGTCTCAGCAACTGAGATGTCGTCATCTGGTGGCATTTAACGCAACAGCTATTTTAATTGTAGCTGATAAATTCAAAGGGCGATAGAAATTGTTAATATATATCAAATACGTGGAGATAATGTAAATGGACGATGTCATCACTCTTTCCACGTTATTTTTTAAACAACGCATAGCAACTGAAAAATTGTATTCCGGCACTGCTGGGATCGAACCCCAGAACCCTCGATAACTAGTCGAGTGCGTTCGAATTTACGCTACAGCGCCAACAATTCTCAGCGCCATGCGTGGTTTATCAGTCAGCATCTGACTACACGAATAGGTATTGATGGTCTCAGCAACTGAGATGTCGTCATCTGGTGGCATTTAACGCAACAGCTATTTTAATTGTAGCTGATAAATTCAAAGGGCGATAGAAATTGTTAATATATATCAAATACGTGGAGATAATGTAAATGGACGATGTCATCACTCTTTCCACGTTATTTTTTAAACAACGCATAGCAACTGAAAAATTGTATTCCGGCACTGCTGGGATCGAACCCCAGAACCCTCGATAACTAGTCGAGTGCGTTCGAATTTACGCTACAGCGCCAACAATTCTCAGCGCCATGCGTGGTTTATCAGTCAGCATCTGACTACACGAATAGGTATTGATGGTCTCAGCAACTGAGATGTCGTCATCTGGTGGCATTTAACGCAACAGCTATTTTAATTGTAGCTGATAAATTCAAAGGGCGATAGAAATTGTTAATATATATCAAATACGTGGAGATAATGTAAATGGACGATGTCATCACTCTTTCCACGTTATTTTTTAAACAACGCATAGCAACTGAAAAATTGTATTCCGGCACTGCTGGGATCGAACCCCAGAACCCTCGATAACTAGTCGAGTGCGTTCGAATTTACGCTACAGCGCCAACAATTCTCAGCGCCATGCGTGGTTTATCAGTCAGCATCTGACTACACGAATAGGTATTGATGGTCTCAGCAACTGAGATGTCGTCATCTGGTGGCATTTAACGCAACAGCTATTTTAATTGTAGCTGATAAATTCAAAGGGCGATAGAAATTGTTAATATATATCAAATACGTGGAGATAATGTAAATGGACGATGTCATCACTCTTTCCACGTTATTTTTTAAACAACGCATAGCAACTGAAAAATTGTATTCCGGCACTGCTGGGATCGAACCCCAGAACCCTCGATAACTAGTCGAGTGCGTTCGAATTTACGCTACAGCGCCAACAATTCTCAGCGCCATGCGTGGTTTATCAGTCAGCATCTGACTACACGAATAGGTATTGATGGTCTCAGCAACTGAGATGTCGTCATCTGGTGGCATTTAACGCAACAGCTATTTTAATTGTAGCTGATAAATTCAAAGGGCGATAGAAATTGTTAATATATATCAAATACGTGGAGATAATGTAAATGGACGATGTCATCACTCTTTCCACGTTATTTTTTAAACAACGCATAGCAACTGAAAAATTGTATTCCGGCACTGCTGGGATCGAACCCCAGAACCCTCGATAACTAGTCGAGTGCGTTCGAATTTACGCTACAGCGCCAACAATTCTCAGCGCCATGCGTGGTTTATCAGTCAGCATCTGACTACACGAATAGGTATTGATGGTCTCAGCAACTGAGATGTCGTCATCTGGTGGCATTTAACGCAACAGCTATTTTAATTGTAGCTGATAAATTCAAAGGGCGATAGAAATTGTTAATATATATCAAATACGTGGAGATAATGTAAATGGACGATGTCATCACTCTTTCCACGTTATTTTTTAAACAACGCATAGCAACTTGAAAAATTGTATTCCGGCACTGCTGGGATCGAACCCCAGAACCCTCGATAACTAGTCGAGTGCGTTCGAATTTACGCTACAGCGCCAACAATTCTCAGCGCCATGCGTGGTTTATCAGTCAGCATCTGACTACACGAATAGGTATTGATGGTCTCAGCAACTGAGATGTCGTCATCTGGTGGCATTTAACGCAACAGCTATTTTAATTGTAGCTGATAAATTCAAAGGGCGATAGAAATTGTTAATATATATCAAATACGTGGAGATAATGTAAATGGACGATGTCATCACTCTTTCCACGTTATTTTTTAAACAACGCATAGCAACTGAAAAATTGTATTCCGGCACTGCTGGGATCGAACCCCAGAACCCTCGATAACTAGTCGAGTGCGTTCGAATTTACGCTACAGCGCCAACAATTCTCAGCGCCATGCGTGGTTTATCAGTCAGCATCTGACTACACGAATAGGTATTGATGGTCTCAGCAACTGAGATGTCGTCATCTGGTGGCATTTAACGCAACAGCTATTTTAATTGTAGCTGATAAATTCAAAGGGCGATAGAAATTGTTAATATATATCAAATACGTGGAGATAATGTAAATGGACGATGTCATCACTCTTTCCACGTTATTTTTTAAACAACGCATAGCAACTGAAAAATTGTATTCCGGCACTGCTGGGATCGAACCCCAGAACCCTCGATAACTAGTCGAGTGCGTTCGAATTTACGCTACAGCGCCAACAATTCTCAGCGCCATGCGTGGTTTATCAGTCAGCATCTGACTACACGAATAGGTATTGATGGTCTCAGCTACTGAGATGTCGTCATCTGGTGGCATTTAACGCAACAGCTATTTTAATTGTAGCTGATAAATTCAAAGGGCGATAGAAATTGTTAATATATATCAAATACGTGGAGATAATGTAAATGGACGATGTCATCACTCTTTCCACGTTATTTTTTAAACAACGCATAGCAACTGAAAAATTGTATTCCGGCACTGCTGGGATCGAACCCCAGAACCCTCGATAACTAGTCGAGTGCGTTCGAATTTACGCTACAGCGCCAACAATTCTCAGCGCCATGCGTGGTTTATCAGTCAGCATCTGACTACACGAATAGGTATTGATGGTCTCAGCAACTGAGATGTCGTCATCTGGTGGCATTTAACGCAACAGCTATTTTAATTGTAGCTGATAAATTCAAAGGGCGATAGAAATTGTTAATATATATCAAATACGTGGAGATAATGTAAATGGACGATGTCATCACTCTTTCCACGTTATTTTTTAAACAACGCATAGCAACTGAAAAATTGTATTCCGGCACTGCTGGGATCGAACCCCAGAACCCTCGATAACTAGTCGAGTGCGTTCGAATTTACGCTACAGCGCCAACAATTCTCAGCGCCATGCGTGGTTTATCAGTCAGCATCTGACTACACGAATAGGTATTGATGGTCTCAGCAACTGAGATGTCGTCATCTGGTGGCATTTAACGCAACAGCTATTTTAATTGTAGCTGATAAATTCAAAGGGCGATAGAAATTGTTAATATATATCAAATACGTGGAGATAATGTAAATGGACGATGTCATCACTCTTTCCACGTTATTTTTTAAACAACGCATAGCAACTGAAAAATTGTATTCCGGCACTGCTGGGATCGAACCCCAGAACCCTCGATAACTAGTCGAGTGCGTTCGAATTTACGCTACAGCGCCAACAATTCTCAGCGCCATGCGTGGTTTATCAGTCAGCATCTGACTACACGAATAGGTATTGATGGTCTCAGCAACTGAGATGTCGTCATCTGGTGGCATTTAACGCAACAGCTATTTTAATTGTAGCTGATAAATTCAAAGGGCGATAGAAATTGTTAATATATATCAAATACGTGGAGATAATGTAAATGGACGATGTCATCACTCTTTCCACGTTATTTTTTAAACAACGCATAGCAACTGAAAAATTGTATTCCGGCACTGCTGGGATCGAACCCCAGAACCCTCGATAACTAGTCGAGTGCGTTCGAATTTACGCTACAGCGCCAACAATTCTCAGCGCCATGCGTGGTTTATCAGTCAGCATCTGACTACACGAATAGGTATTGATGGTCTCAGCAACTGAGATGTCGTCATCTGGTGGCATTTAACGCAACAGCTATTTTAATTGTAGCTGATAAATTCAAAGGGCGATAGAAATTGTTAATATATATCAAATACGTGGAGATAATGTAAATGGACGATGTCATCACTCTTTCCACGTTATTTTTTAAACAACGCATAGCAACTGAAAAATTGTATTCCGGCACTGCTGGGATCGAACCCCAGAACCCTCGATAACTAGTCGAGTGCGTTCGAATTTACGCTACAGCGCCAACAATTCTCAGCGCCATGCGTGGTTTATCAGTCAGCATCTGACTACACGAATAGGTATTGATGGTCTCAGCAACTGAGATGTCGTCATCTGGTGGCATTTAACGCAACAGCTATTTTAATTGTAGCTGATAAATTCAAAGGGCGATAGAAATTGTTAATATATATCAAATACGTGGAGATAATGTAAATGGACGATGTCATCACTCTTTCCACGTTATTTTTTAAACAACGCATAGCAACTGAAAAATTGTATTCCGGCACTGCTGGGATCGAACCCCAGAACCCTCGATAACTAGTCGAGTGCGTTCGAATTTACGCTACAGCGCCAACAATTCTCAGCGCCATGCGTGGTTTATCAGTCAGCATCTGACTACACGAATAGGTATTGATGGTCTCAGCAACTGAGATGTCGTCATCTGGTGGCATTTAACGCAACAGCTATTTTAATTGTAGCTGATAAATTCAAAGGGCGATAGAAATTGTTAATATATATCAAATACGTGGAGATAATGTAAATGGACGATGTCATCACTCTTTCCACGTTATTTTTTAAACAACGCATAGCAACTGAAAAATTGTATTCCGGCACTGCTGGGATCGAACCCCAGAACCCTCGATAACTAGTCGAGTGCGTTCGAATTTACGCTACAGCGCCAACAATTCTCAGCGCCATGCGTGGTTTATCAGTCAGCATCTGACTACACGAATAGGTATTGATGGTCTCAGCAACTGAGATGTCGTCATCTGGTGGCATTTAACGCAACAGCTATTTTAATTGTAGCTGATAAATTCAAAGGGCGATAGAAATTGTTAATATATATCAAATACGTGGAGATAATGTAAATGGACGATGTCATCACTCTTTCCACGTTATTTTTTAAACAACGCATAGCAACTGAAAAATTGTATTCCGGCACTGCTGGGATCGAACCCCAGAACCCTCGATAACTAGTCGAGTGCGTTCGAATTTACGCTACAGCGCCAACAATTCTCAGCGCCATGCGTGGTTTATCAGTCAGCATCTGACTACACGAATAGGTATTGATGGTCTCAGCAACTGAGATGTCGTCATCTGGTGGCATTTAACGCAACAGCTATTTTAATTGTAGCTGATAAATTCAAAGGGCGATAGAAATTGTTAATATATATCAAATACGTGGAGATAATGTAAATGGACGATGTCATCACTCTTTCCACGTTATTTTTTAAACAACGCATAGCAACTGAAAAATTGTATTCCGGCACTGCTGGGATCGAACCCCAGAACCCTCGATAACTAGTCGAGTGCGTTCGAATTTACGCTACAGCGCCAACAATTCTCAGCGCCATGCGTGGTTTATCAGTCAGCATCTGACTACACGAATAGGTATTGATGGTCTCAGCAACTGAGATGTCGTCATCTGGTGGCATTTAACGCAACAGCTATTTTAATTGTAGCTGATAAATTCAAAGGGCGATAGAAATTGTTAATATATATCAAATACGTGGAGATAATGTAAATGGACGATGTCATCACTCTTTCCACGTTATTTTTTAAACAACGCATAGCAACTGAAAAATTGTATTCCGGCACTGCTGGGATCGAACCCCAGAACCCTCGATAACTAGTCGAGTGCGTTCGAATTTACGCTACAGCGCCAACAATTCTCAGCGCCATGCGTGGTTTATCAGTCAGCATCTGATTACACGAATAGGTATTGATGGTCTCAGCAACTGAGATGTCGTCATCTGGTGGCATTTAACGCAACAGCTATTTTAATTGTAGCTGATAAATTCAAAGGGCGATAGAAATTGTTAATATATATCAAATACGTGGAGATAATGTAAATGGACGATGTCATCACTCTTTCCACGTTATTTTTTAAACAACGCATAGCAACTGAAAAATTGTATTCCGGCACTGCTGGGATCGAACCCCAGAACCCTCGATAACTAGTCGAGTGCGTTCGAATTTACGCTACAGCGCCAACAATTCTCAGCGCCATGCGTGGTTTATCAGTCAGCATCTGACTACACGAATAGGTATTGATGGTCTCAGCAACTGAGATGTCGTCATCTGGTGGCATTTAACGCAACAGCTATTTTAATTGTAGCTGATAAATTCAAAGGGCGATAGAAATTGTTAATATATATCAAATACGTGGAGATAATGTAAATGGACGATGTCATCACTCTTTCCACGTTATTTTTTAAACAACGCATAGCAACTGAAAAATTGTATTCCGGCACTGCTGGGATCGAACCCCAGAACCCTCGATAACTAGTCGAGTGCGTTCGAATTTACGCTACAGCGCCAACAATTCTCAGCGCCATGCGTGGTTTATCAGTCAGCATCTGACTACACGAATAGGTATTGATGGTCTCAGCAACTGAGATGTCGTCATCTGGTGGCATTTAACGCAACAGCTATTTTAATTGTAGCTGATAAATTCAAAGAGCGATAGAAATTGTTAATATATATCAAATACGAGGAGATAATGTAAATGGACGATGTCATCACTCTTTCCACGTTATTTTTTAAACAACGCATAGCAACTGAAAAATTGTATTCCGGCACTGCTGGGATCGAACCCCAGAACCCTCGATAACTAGTCGAGTGCGTTCGAATTTACGCTACAGCGCCAACAATTCTCAGCGCCATGCGTGGTTTATCAGTCAGCATCTGACTACACGAATAGGTATTGATGGTCTCAGCAACTGAGATGTCGTCATCTGGTGGCATTTAACGCAACAGCTATTTTAATTGTAGCTGATAAATTCAAAGGGCGATAGAAATTGTTAATATATATCAAATACGTGGAGATAATGTAAATGGACGATGTCATCACTCTTTCCACGTTATTTTTTAAACA
The DNA here is from genome assembly GCA_039090855.1 of Macrothele yani. Classification (NCBI taxonomy): domain Eukaryota; kingdom Metazoa; phylum Arthropoda; class Arachnida; order Araneae; family Macrothelidae; genus Macrothele; species Macrothele yani. The sequence goes on along the minus strand of CM077017.1, from coordinate 77,751,184 downwards.
ACGCATAGCAACTGAAAAATTGTATTCCGGCACTGCTGGGATCGAACCCCAGAACCCTCGATAACTAGTCGAGTGCGTTCGAATTTACGCTACAGCGCCAACAATTCTCAGCGCCATGCGTGGTTTATCAGTCAGCATCTGACTACACGAATAGGTATTGATGGTCTCAGCAACTGAGATGTCGTCATCTGGTGGCATTTAACGCAACAGCTATTTTAATTGTAGCTGATAAATTCAAAGGGCGATAGAAATTGTTAATATATATCAAATACGTGGAGATAATGTAAATGGACGATGTCATCACTCTTTCCACGTTATTTTTTAAACAACGCATAGCAACTGAAAAATTGTATTCCGGCACTGCTGGGATCGAACCCCAGAACCCTCGATAACTAGTCGAGTGCGTTCGAATTTACGCTACAGCGCCAACAATTCTCAGCGCCATGCGTGGTTTATCAGTCAGCATCTGACTACACGAATAGGTATTGATGGTCTCAGCAACTGAGATGTCGTCATCTGGTGGCATTTAACGCAACAGCTATTTTAATTGTAGCTGATAAATTCAAAGGGCGATAGAAATTGTTAATATATATCAAATACGTGGAGATAATGTAAATGGACGATGTCATCACTCTTTCCACGTTATTTTTTAAACAACGCATAGCAACTGAAAAATTGTATTCCGGCACTGCTGGGATCGAACCCCAGAACCCTCGATAACTAGTCGAGTGCGTTCGAATTTACGCTACAGCGCCAACAATTCTCAGCGCCATGCGTGGTTTATCAGTCAGCATCTGACTACACGAATAGGTATTGATGGTCTCAGCAACTGAGATGTCGTCATCTGGTGGCATTTAACGCAACAGCTATTTTAATTGTAGCTGATAAATTCAAAGGGCGATAGAAATTGTTAATATATATCAAATACGTGGAGATAATGTAAATGGACGATGTCATCACTCTTTCCACGTTATTTTTTAAACAACGCATAGCAACTGAAAAATTGTATTCCGGCACTGCTGGGATCGAACCCCAGAACCCTCGATAACTAGTCGAGTGCGTTCGAATTTACGCTACAGCGCCAACAATTCTCAGCGCCATGCGTGGTTTATCAGTCAGCATCTGACTACACGAATAGGTATTGATGGTCTCAGCAACTGAGATGTCGTCATCTGGTGGCATTTAACGCAACAGCTATTTTAATTGTAGCTGATAAATTCAAAGGGCGATAGAAATTGTTAATATATATCAAATACGTGGAGATAATGTAAATGGACGATGTCATCACTCTTTCCACGTTATTTTTTAAACAACGCATAGCAACTGAAAAATTGTATTCCGGCACTGCTGGGATCGAACCCCAGAACCCTCGATAACTAGTCGAGTGCGTTCGAATTTACGCTACAGCGCCAACAATTCTCAGCGCCATGCGTGGTTTATCAGTCAGCATCTGACTACACGAATAGGTATTGATGGTCTCAGCAACTGAGATGTCGTCATCTGGTGGCATTTAACGCAACAGCTATTTTAATTGTAGCTGATAAATTCAAAGGGCGATAGAAATTGTTAATATATATCAAATACGTGGAGATAATGTAAATGGACGATGTCATCACTCTTTCCACGTTATTTTTTAAACAACGCATAGCAACTGAAAAATTGTATTCCGGCACTGCTGGGATCGAACCCCAGAACCCTCGATAACTAGTCGAGTGCGTTCGAATTTACGCTACAGCGCCAACAATTCTCAGCGCCATGCGTGGTTTATCAGTCAGCATCTGACTACACGAATAGGTATTGATGGTCTCAGCAACTGAGATGTCGTCATCTGGTGGCATTTAACGCAACAGCTATTTTAATTGTAGCTGATAAATTCAAAGGGCGATAGAAATTGTTAATATATATCAAATACGTGGAGATAATGTAAATGGACGATGTCATCACTCTTTCCACGTTATTTTTTAAACAACGCATAGCAACTGAAAAATTGTATTCCGGCACTGCTGGGATCGAACCCCAGAACCCTCGATAACTAGTCGAGTGCGTTCGAATTTACGCTACAGCGCCAACAATTCTCAGCGCCATGCGTGGTTTATCAGTCAGCATCTGACTACACGAATAGGTATTGATGGTCTCAGCAACTGAGATGTCGTCATCTGGTGGCATTTAACGCAACAGCTATTTTAATTGTAGCTGATAAATTCAAAGGGCGATAGAAATTGTTAATATATATCAAATACGTGGAGATAATGTAAATGGACGATGTCATCACTCTTTCCACGTTATTTTTTAAACAACGCATAGCAACTGAAAAATTGTATTCCGGCACTGCTGGGATCGAACCCCAGAACCCTCGATAACTAGTCGAGTGCGTTCGAATTTACGCTACAGCGCCAACAATTCTCAGCGCCATGCGTGGTTTATCAGTCAGCATCTGACTACACGAATAGGTATTGATGGTCTCAGCAACTGAGATGTCGTCATCTGGTGGCATTTAACGCAACAGCTATTTTAATTGTAGCTGATAAATTCAAAGGGCGATAGAAATTGTTAATATATATCAAATACGTGGAGATAATGTAAATGGACGATGTCATCACTCTTTCCACGTTATTTTTTAAACAACGCATAGCAACTGAAAAATTGTATTCCGGCACTGCTGGGATCGAACCCCAGAACCCTCGATAACTAGTCGAGTGCGTTCGAATTTACGCTACAGCGCCAACAATTCTCAGCGCCATGCGTGGTTTATCAGTCAGCATCTGACTACACGAATAGGTATTGATGGTCTCAGCAACTGAGATGTCGTCATCTGGTGGCATTTAACGCAACAGCTATTTTAATTGTAGCTGATAAATTCAAAGGGCGATAGAAATTGTTAATATATATCAAATACGTGGAGATAATGTAAATGGACGATGTCATCACTCTTTCCACGTTATTTTTTAAACAACGCATAGCAACTGAAAAATTGTATTCCGGCACTGCTGGGATCGAACCCCAGAACCCTCGATAACTAGTCGAGTGCGTTCGAATTTACGCTACAGCGCCAACAATTCTCAGAGCCATGCGTGGTTTATCAGTCAGCATCTGATTACACGAATAGGTATTGATGGTCTCAGCAACTGAGATGTCGTCATCTTATGGCATTTAACGCAACAGCTATTTTAATTGTAGCTGATAAATTCAAAGAGCGATAGAAATTGTTAATATATATCAAATACGAGGAGATAATGTAAATGGACGATGTCATCACTCTTTCCACGTTATTTTTTAAACAACGCATAGCAACTGAAAAATTGTATTCCGGCACTGCTGGGATCGAACCCCAGAACCCTCGATAACTAGTCGAGTGCGTTCGAATTTACGCTACAGCGCCATGCGTGGTTTATCAGTCAGCATCTGACTACACGAATAGGTATTGATGGTCTCAGCAACTGAGATGTCGTCATCTGGTGGCATTTAACGCAACAGCTATTTTAATTGTAGCTGATAAATTCAAAGGGCGATAGAAATTGTTAATATATATCAAATACGTGGAGATAATGTAAATGGACGATGTCATCACTCTTTCCACGTTATTTTTTAAACAACGCATAGCAACTGAAAAATTGTATTCCGGCACTGCTGGGATCGAACCCCAGAACCCTCGATAACTAGTCGAGTGCGTTCGAATTTACGCTACAGCGCCAACAATTCTCAGCGCCATGCGTGGTTTATCAGTCAGCATCTGACTACACGAATAGGTATTGATGGTCTCAGCAACTGAGATGTCGTCATCTGGTGGCATTTAACGCAACAGCTATTTTAATTGTAGCTGATAAATTCAAAGGGCGATAGAAATTGTTAATATATATCAAATACGTGGAGATAATGTAAATGGACGATGTCATCACTCTTTCCACGTTATTTTTTAAACAACGCATAGCAACTGAAAAATTGTATTCCGGCACTGCTGGGATCGAACCCCAGAACCCTCGATAACTAGTCGAGTGCGTTCGAATTTACGCTACAGCGCCAACAATTCTCAGCGCCATGCGTGGTTTATCAGTCAGCATCTGACTACACGAATAGGTATTGATGGTCTCAGCAACTGAGATGTCGTCATCTGGTGGCATTTAACGCAACAGCTATTTTAATTGTAGCTGATAAATTCAAAGGGCGATAGAAATTGTTAATATATATCAAATACGTGGAGATAATGTAAATGGACGATGTCATCACTCTTTCCACGTTATTTTTTAAACAACGCATAGCAACTGAAAAATTGTATTCCGGCACTGCTGGGATCGAACCCCAGAACCCTCGATAACTAGTCGAGTGCGTTCGAATTTACGCTACAGCGCCAACAATTCTCAGCGCCATGCGTGGTTTATCAGTCAGCATCTGACTACACGAATAGGTATTGATGGTCTCAGCAACTGAGATGTCGTCATCTGGTGGCATTTAACGCAACAGCTATTTTAATTGTAGCTGATAAATTCAAAGGGCGATAGAAATTGTTAATATATATCAAATACGTGGAGATAATGTAAATGGACGATGTCATCACTCTTTCCACGTTATTTTTTAAACAACGCATAGCAACTGAAAAATTGTATTCCGGCACTGCTGGGATCGAACCCCAGAACCCTCGATAACTAGTCGAGTGCGTTCGAATTTACGCTACAGCGCCAACAATTCTCAGCGCCATGCGTGGTTTATCAGTCAGCATCTGACTACACGAATAGGTATTGATGGTCTCAGCAACTGAGATGTCGTCATCTGGTGGCATTTAACGCAACAGCTATTTTAATTGTAGCTGATAAATTCAAAGGGCGATAGAAATTGTTAATATATATCAAATACGTGGAGATAATGTAAATGGACGATGTCATCACTCTTTCCACGTTATTTTTTAAACAACGCATAGCAACTGAAAAATTGTATTCCGGCACTGCTGGGATCGAACCCCAGAACCCTCGATAACTAGTCGAGTGCGTTCGAATTTACGCTACAGCGCCAACAATTCTCAGCGCCATGCGTGGTTTATCAGTCAGCATCTGACTACACGAATAGGTATTGATGGTCTCAGCAACTGAGATGTCGTCATCTGGTGGCATTTAACGCAACAGCTATTTTAATTGTAGCTGATAAATTCAAAGGGCGATAGAAATTGTTAATATATATCAAATACGTGGAGATAATGTAAATGGACGATGTCATCACTCTTTCCACGTTATTTTTTAAACAACGCATAGCAACTGAAAAATTGTATTCCGGCACTGCTGGGATCGAACCCCAGAACCCTCGATAACTAGTCGAGTGCGTTCGAATTTACGCTACAGCGCCAACAATTCTCAGCGCCATGCGTGGTTTATCAGTCAGCATCTGACTACACGAATAGGTATTGATGGTCTCAGCAACTGAGATGTCGTCATCTGGTGGCATTTAACGCAACAGCTATTTTAATTGTAGCTGATAAATTCAAAGGGCGATAGAAATTGTTAATATATATCAAATACGTGGAGATAATGTAAATGGACGATGTCATCACTCTTTCCACGTTATTTTTTAAACAACGCATAGCAACTGAAAAATTGTATTCCGGCACTGCTGGGATCGAACCCCAGAACCCTCGATAACTAGTCGAGTGCGTTCGAATTTACGCTACAGCGCCAACAATTCTCAGCGCCATGCGTGGTTTATCAGTCAGCATCTGACTACACGAATAGGTATTGATGGTCTCAGCAACTGAGATGTCGTCATCTGGTGGCATTTAACGCAACAGCTATTTTAATTGTAGCTGATAAATTCAAAGGGCGATAGAAATTGTTAATATATATCAAATACGTGGAGATAATGTAAATGGACGATGTCATCACTCTTTCCACGTTATTTTTTAAACAACGCATAGCAACTGAAAAATTGTATTCCGGCACTGCTGGGATCGAACCCCAGAACCCTCGATAACTAGTCGAGTGCGTTCGAATTTACGCTACAGCGCCAACAATTCTCAGCGCCATGCGTGGTTTATCAGTCAGCATCTGACTACACGAATAGGTATTGATGGTCTCAGCAACTGAGATGTCGTCATCTGGTGGCATTTAACGCAACAGCTATTTTAATTGTAGCTGATAAATTCAAAGGGCGATAGAAATTGTTAATATATATCAAATACGTGGAGATAATGTAAATGGACGATGTCATCACTCTTTCCACGTTATTTTTTAAACAACGCATAGCAACTGAAAAATTGTATTCCGGCACTGCTGGGATCGAACCCCAGAACCCTCGATAACTAGTCGAGTGCGTTCGAATTTACGCTACAGCGCCAACAATTCTCAGCGCCATGCGTGGTTTATCAGTCAGCATCTGACTACACGAATAGGTATTGATGGTCTCAGCAACTGAGATGTCGTCATCTGGTGGCATTTAACGCAACAGCTATTTTAATTGTAGCTGATAAATTCAAAGGGCGATAGAAATTGTTAATATATATCAAATACGTGGAGATAATGTAAATGGACGATGTCATCACTCTTTCCACGTTATTTTTTAAACAACGCATAGCAACTGAAAAATTGTATTCCGGCACTGCTGGGATCGAACCCCAGAACCCTCGATAACTAGTCGAGTGCGTTCGAATTTACGCTACAGCGCCAACAATTCTCAGCGCCATGCGTGGTTTATCAGTCAGCATCTGACTACACGAATAGGTATTGATGGTCTCAGCAACTGAGATGTCGTCATCTGGTGGCATTTAACGCAACAGCTATTTTAATTGTAGCTGATAAATTCAAAGGGCGATAGAAATTGTTAATATATATCAAATACGTGGAGATAATGTAAATGGACGATGTCATCACTCTTTCCACGTTATTTTTTAAACAACGCATAGCAACTGAAAAATTGTATTCCGGCACTGCTGGGATCGAACCCCAGAACCCTCGATAACTAGTCGAGTGCGTTCGAATTTACGCTACAGCGCCAACAATTCTCAGCGCCATGCGTGGTTTATCAGTCAGCATCTGACTACACGAATAGGTATTGATGGTCTCAGCAACTGAGATGTCGTCATCTGGTGGCATTTAACGCAACAGCTATTTTAATTGTAGCTGATAAATTCAAAGGGCGATAGAAATTGTTAATATATATCAAATACGTGGAGATAATGTAAATGGACGATGTCATCACTCTTTCCACGTTATTTTTTAAACAACGCATAGCAACTGAAAAATTGTATTCCGGCACTGCTGGGATCGAACCCCAGAACCCTCGATAACTAGTCGAGTGCGTTCGAATTTACGCTACAGCGCCAACAATTCTCAGCGCCATGCGTGGTTTATCAGTCAGCATCTGATTACACGAATAGGTATTGATGGTCTCAGCAACTGAGATGTCGTCATCTGGTGGCATTTAACGCAACAGCTATTTTAATTGTAGCTGATAAATTCAAAGGGCGATAGAAATTGTTAATATATATCAAATACGAGGAGATAATGTAAATGGACGATGTCATCACTCTTTCCACGTTATTTTTTAAACAACGCATAGCAACTGAAAAATTGTATTCCGGCACTGCTGGGATCGAACCCCAGAACCCTCGATAACTAGTCGAGTGCGTTCGAATTTACGCTACAGCGCCAACAATTCTCAGCGCCATGCGTGGTTTATCAGTCAGCATCTGACTACACGAATAGGTATTGATGGTCTCAGCAACTGAGATGTCGTCATCTGGTGGCATTTAACGCAACAGCTATTTTAATTGTAGCTGATAAATTCAAAGGGCGATAGAAATTGTTAATATATATCAAATACGTGGAGATAATGTAAATGGACGATGTCATCACTCTTTCCACGTTATTTTTTAAACAACGCATAGCAACTGAAAAATTGTATTCCGGCACTGCTGGGATCGAACCCCAGAACCCTCGATAACTAGTCGAGTGCGTTCGAATTTACGCTACAGCGCCAACAATTCTCAGCGCCATGCGTGGTTTATCAGTCAGCATCTGACTACACGAATAGGTATTGATGGTCTCAGCAACTGAGATGTCGTCATCTGGTGGCATTTAACGCAACAGCTATTTTAATTGTAGCTGATAAATTCAAAGGGCGATAGAAATTGTTAATATATATCAAATACGTGGAGATAATGTAAATGGACGATGTCATCACTCTTTCCACGTTATTTTTTAAACAACGCATAGCAACTGAAAAATTGTATTCCGGCACTGCTGGGATCGAACCCCAGAACCCTCGATAACTAGTCGAGTGCGTTCGAATTTACGCTACAGCGCCAACAATTCTCAGCGCCATGCGTGGTTTATCAGTCAGCATCTGACTACACGAATAGGTATTGATGGTCTCAGCAACTGAGATGTCGTCATCTGGTGGCATTTAACGCAACAGCTATTTTAATTGTAGCTGATAAATTCAAAGGGCGATAGAAATTGTTAATATATATCAAATACGTGGAGATAATGTAAATGGACGATGTCATCACTCTTTCCACGTTATTTTTTAAACAACGCATAGCAACTGAAAAATTGTATTCCGGCACTGCTGGGATCGAACCCCAGAACCCTCGATAACTAGTCGAGTGCGTTCGAATTTACGCTACAGCGCCAACAATTCTCAGCGCCATGCGTGGTTTATCAGTCAGCATCTGACTACACGAATAGGTATTGATGGTCTCAGCAACTGAGATGTCGTCATCTGGTGGCATTTAACGCAACAGCTATTTTAATTGTAGCTGATAAATTCAAAGGGCGATAGAAATTGTTAATATATATCAAATACGTGGAGATAATGTAAATGGACGATGTCATCACTCTTTCCACGTTATTTTTTAAACAACGCATAGCAACTGAAAAATTGTATTCCGGCACTGCTGGGATCGAACCCCAGAACCCTCGATAACTAGTCGAGTGCGTTCGAATTTACGCTACAGCGCCAACAATTCTCAGAGCCATGCGTGGTTTATCAGTCAGCATCTGATTACACGAATAGGTATTGATGGTCTCAGCAACTGAGATGTCGTCATCTTATGGCATTTAACGCAACAGCTATTTTAATTGTAGCTGATAAATTCAAAGAGCGATAGAAATTGTTAATATATATCAAATACGAGGAGATAATGTAAATGGACGATGTCATCACTCTTTCCACGTTATTTTTTAAACAACGCATAGCAACTGAAAAATTGTATTCCGGCACTGCTGGGATCGAACCCCAGAACCCTCGATAACTAGTCGAGTGCGTTCGAATTTACGCTACAGCGCCAACAATTCTCAGCGCCATGCGTGGTTTATCAGTCAGCATCTGACTACACGAATAGGTATTGATGGTCTCAGCAACTGAGATGTCGTCATCTGGTGGCATTTAACGCAACAGCTATTTTAATTGTAGCTGATAAATTCAAAGGGCGATAGAAATTGTTAATATATATCAAATACGTGGAGATAATGTAAATGGACGATGTCATCACTCTTTCCACGTTATTTTTTAAACAACGCATAGCAACTGAAAAATTGTATTCCGGCACTGCTGGGATCGAACCCCAGAACCCTCGATAACTAGTCGAGTGCGTTCGAATTTACGCTACAGCGCCAACAATTCTCAGCGCCATGCGTGGTTTATCAGTCAGCATCTGACTACACGAATAGGTATTGATGGTCTCAGCTACTGAGATGTCGTCATCTGGTGGCATTTAACGCAACAGCTATTTTAATTGTAGCTGATAAATTCAAAGGGCGATAGAAATTGTTAATATATATCAAATACGTGGAGATAATGTAAATGGACGATGTCATCACTCTTTCCACGTTATTTTTTAAACAACGCATAGCAACTGAAAAATTGTATTCCGGCACTGCTGGGATCGAACCCCAGAACCCTCGATAACTAGTCGAGTGCGTTCGAATTTACGCTACAGCGCCAACAATTCTCAGCGCCATGCGTGGTTTATCAGTCAGCATCTGACTACACGAATAGGTATTGATGGTCTCAGCAACTGAGATGTCGTCATCTGGTGGCATTTAACGCAACAGCTATTTTAATTGTAGCTGATAAATTCAAAGGGCGATAGAAATTGTTAATATATATCAAATACGTGGAGATAATGTAAATGGACGATGTCATCACTCTTTCCACGTTATTTTTTAAACAACGCATAGCAACTGAAAAATTGTATTCCGGCACTGCTGGGATCGAACCCCAGAACCCTCGATAACTAGTCGAGTGCGTTCGAATTTACGCTACAGCGCCAACAATTCTCAGCGCCATGCGTGGTTTATCAGTCAGCATCTGACTACACGAATAGGTATTGATGGTCTCAGCAACTGAGATGTCGTCATCTGGTGGCATTTAACGCAACAGCTATTTTAATTGTAGCTGATAAATTCAAAGGGCGATAGAAATTGTTAATATATATCAAATACGTGGAGATAATGTAAATGGACGATGTCATCACTCTTTCCACGTTATTTTTTAAACAACGCATAGCAACTGAAAAATTGTATTCCGGCACTGCTGGGATCGAACCCCAGAACCCTCGATAACTAGTCGAGTGCGTTCGAATTTACGCTACAGCGCCAACAATTCTCAGCGCCATGCTTGGTTTATCAGTCAGCATCTGACTACACGAATAGGTATTGATGGTCTCAGCAACTGAGATGTCGTCATCTGGTGGCATTTAACGCAACAGCTATTTTAATTGTAGCTGATAAATTCAAAGGGCGATAGAAATTGTTAATATATATCAAATACGTGGAGATAATGTAAATGGACGATGTCATCACTCTTTCCACGTTATTTTTTAAACAACGCATAGCAACTGAAAAATTGTATTCCGGCACTGCTGGGATCGAACCCCAGAACCCTCGATAACTAGTCGAGTGCGTTCGAATTTACGCTACAGCGCCAACAATTCTCAGCGCCATGCGTGGTTTATCAGTCAGCATCTGACTACACGAATAGGTATTGATGGTCTCAGCAACTGAGATGTCGTCATCTGGTGGCATTTAACGCAACAGCTATTTTAATTGTAGCTGATAAATTCAAAGGGCGATAGAAATTGTTAATATATATCAAATACGTGGAGATAATGTAAATGGACGATGTCATCACTCTTTCCACGTTATTTTTTAAACAACGCATAGCAATTGAAAAATTGTATTCCGGCACTGCTGGGATCGAACCCCAGAACCCTCGATAACTAGTCGAGTGCGTTCGAATTTACGCTACAGCGCCAACAATTCTCAGAGCCATGCGTGGTTTATCAGTCAGCATCTGATTACACGAATAGGTATTGATGGTCTCAGCAACTGAGATGTCGTCATCTTATGGCATTTAACGCAACAGCTATTTTAATTGTAGCTGATAAATTCAAAGAGCGATAGAAATTGTTAATATATATCAAATACGAGGAGATAATGTAAATGGACGATGTCATCACTCTTTCCACGTTATTTTTTAAACAACGCATAGCAACTGAAAAATTGTATTCCGGCACTGCTGGGATCGAACCCCAGAACCCTCGATAACTAGTCGAGTGCGTTCGAATTTACGCTACAGCGCCAACAATTCTCAGCGCCATGCGTGGTTTATCAGTCAGCATCTGACTACACGAATAGGTATTGATGGTCTCAGCAACTGAGATGTCGTCATCTGGTGGCATTTAACGCAACAGCTATTTTAATTGTAGCTGATAAATTCAAAGGGCGATAGAAATTGTTAATATATATCAAATACGTGGAGATAATGTAAATGGACGATGTCATCACTCTTTCCACGTTATTTTTTAAACAACGCATAGCAACTGAAAAATTGTATTCCGGCACTGCTGGGATCGAACCCCAGAACCCTCGATAACTAGTCGAGTGCGTTCGAATTTACGCTACAGCGCCAACAATTCTCAGCGCCATGCGTGGTTTATCAGTCAGCATCTGACTACACGAATAGGTATTGATGGTCTCAGCAACTGAGATGTCGTCATCTGGTGGCATTTAACGCAACAGCTATTTTAATTGTAGCTGATAAATTCAAAGGGCGATAGAAATTGTTAATATATATCAAATACGTGGAGATAATGTAAATGGACGATGTCATCACTCTTTCCACGTTATTTTTTAAACAACGCATAGCAACTGAAAAATTGTATTCCGGCACTGCTGGGATCGAACCCCAGAACCCTCGATAACTAGTCGAGTGCGTTCGAATTTACGCTACAGCGCCAACAATTCTCAGAGCCATGCGTGGTTTATCAGTCAGCATCTGATTACACGAATAGGTATTGATGGTCTCAGCAACTGAGATGTCGTCATCTGGTGGCATTTAACGCAACAGCTATTTTAATTGTAGCTGATAAATTCAAAGAGCGATAGAAATTGTTAATATATATCAAATACGAGGAGATAATGTAAATGGACGATGTCATCACTCTTTCCACGTTATTTTTTAAACAACGCATAGCAACTGAAAAATTGTATTCCGGCACTGCTGGGATCGAACCCCAGAACCCTCGATAACTAGTCGAGTGCGTTCGAATTTACGCTACAGCGCCAACAATTCTCAGCGCCATGCGTGGTTTATCAGTCAGCATCTGACTACACGAATAGGTATTGATGGTCTCAGCAACTGAGATGTCGTCATCTGGTGGCATTTAACGCAACAGCTATTTTAATTGTAGCTGATAAATTCAAAGGGCGATAGAAATTGTTAATATATATCAAATACGTGGAGATAATGTAAATGGACGATGTCATCACTCTTTCCACGTTATTTTTTAAACAACGCATAGCAACTGAAAAATTGTATTCCGGCACTGCTGGGATCGAACCCCAGAACCCTCGATAACTAGTCGAGTGCGTTCGAATTTACGCTACAGCGCCAACAATTCTCAGCGCCATGCGTGGTTTATCAGTCAGCATCTGACTACACGAATAGGTATTGATGGTCTCAGCTACTGAGATGTCGTCATCTGGTGGCATTTAACGCAACAGCTATTTTAATTGTAGCTGATAAATTCAAAGGGCGATAGAAATTGTTAATATATATCAAATACGTGGAGATAATGTAAATGGACGATGTCATCACTCTTTCCACGTTATTTTTTAAACAACGCATAGCAACTGAAAAATTGTATTCCGGCACTGCTGGGATCGAACCCCAGAACCCTCGATAACTAGTCGAGTGCGTTCGAATTTACGCTACAGCGCCAACAATTCTCAGCGCCATGCGTGGTTTATCAGTCAGCATCTGACTACACGAATAGGTATTGATGGTCTCAGCAACTGAGATGTCGTCATCTGGTGGCATTTAACGCAACAGCTATTTTAATTGTAGCTGATAAATTCAAAGGGCGATAGAAATTGTTAATATATATCAAATACGTGGAGATAATGTAAATGGACGATGTCATCACTCTTTCCACGTTATTTTTTAAACAACGCATAGCAACTGAAAAATTGTATTCCGGCACTGCTGGGATCGAACCCCAGAACCCTCGATAACTAGTCGAGTGCGTTCGAATTTACGCTACAGCGCCAACAATTCTCAGCGCCATGCGTGGTTTATCAGTCAGCATCTGACTACACGAATAGGTATTGATGGTCTCAGCAACTGAGATGTCGTCATCTGGTGGCATTTAACGCAACAGCTATTTTAATTGTAGCTGATAAATTCAAAGGGCGATAGAAATTGTTAATATATATCAAATACGTGGAGATAATGTAAATGGACGATGTCATCACTCTTTCCACGTTATTTTTTAAACAACGCATAGCAACTGAAAAATTGTATTCCGGCACTGCTGGGATCGAACCCCAGAACCCTCGATAACTAGTCGAGTGCGTTCGAATTTACGCTACAGCGCCAACAATTCTCAGCGCCATGCGTGGTTTATCAGTCAGCATCTGACTACACGAATAGGTATTGATGGTCTCAGCAACTGAGATGTCGTCATCTGGTGGCATTTAACGCAACAGCTATTTTAATTGTAGCTGATAAATTCAAAGAGCGATAGAAATTGTTAATATATATCAAATACGTGGAGATAATGTAAATGGACGATGTCATCACTCTTTCCACGTTATTTTTTAAACAACGCATAGCAACTGAAAAATTGTATTCCGGCACTGCTGGGATCGAACCCCAGAACCCTCGATAACTAGTCGAGTGCGTTCGAATTTACGCTACAGCGCCAACAATTCTCAGCGCCATGCGTGGTTTATCAGTCAGCATCTGACTACACGAATAGGTATTGATGGTCTCAGCAACTGAGATGTCGTCATCTGGTGGCATTTAACGCAACAGCTATTTTAATTGTAGCTGATAAATTCAAAGGGCGATAGAAATTGTTAATATATATCAAATACGTGGAGATAATGTAAATGGACGATGTCATCACTCTTTCCACGTTATTTTTTAAACAACGCATAGCAACTGAAAAATTGTATTCCGGCACTGCTGGGATCGAACCCCAGAACCCTCGATAACTAGTCGAGTGCGTTCGAATTTACGCTACAGCGCCAACAATTCTCAGCGCCATGCGTGGTTTATCAGTCAGCATCTGACTACACGAATAGGTATTGATGGTCTCAGCAACTGAGATGTCGTCATCTGGTGGCATTTAACGCAACAGCTATTTTAATTGTAGCTGATAAATTCAAAGGGCGATAGAAATTGTTAATATATATCAAATACGTGGAGATAATGTAAATGGACGATGTCATCACTCTTTCCACGTTATTTTTTAAACAACGCATAGCAACTGAAAAATTGTATTCCGGCACTGCTGGGATCGAACCCCAGAACCCTCGATAACTAGTCGAGTGCGTTCGAATTTACGCTACAGCGCCAACAATTCTCAGCGCCATGCGTGGTTTATCAGTCAGCATCTGACTACACGAATAGGTATTGATGGTCTCAGCAACTGAGATGTCGTCATCTGGTGGCATTTAACGCAACAGCTATTTTAATTGTAGCTGATAAATTCAAAGGGCGATAGAAATTGTTAATATATATCAAATACGTGGAGATAATGTAAATGGACGATGTCATCACTCTTTCCACGTTATTTTTTAAACAACGCATAGCAACTGAAAAATTGTATTCCGGCACTGCTGGGATCGAACCCCAGAACCCTCGATAACTAGTCGAGTGCGTTCGAATTTACGCTACAGCGCCAACAATTCTCAGAGCCATGCGTGGTTTATCAGTCAGCATCTGACTACACGAATAGGTATTGATGGTCTCAGCAACTGAGATGTCGTCATCTGGTGGCATTTAACGCAACAGCTATTTTAATTGTAGCTGATAAATTCAAAGAGCGATAGAAATTGTTAATATATATCAAATACGTGGAGATAATGTAAATGGACGATGTCATCACTCTTTCCACGTTATTTTTTAAACAACGCATAGCAACTGAAAAATTGTATTCCGGCACTGCTGGGATCGAACCCCAGAACCCTCGATAACTAGTCGAGTGCGTTCGAATTTACGCTACAGCGCCAACAATTCTCAGCGCCATGCGTGGTTTATCAGTCAGCATCTGACTACACGAATAGGTATTGATGGTCTCAGCAACTGAGATGTCGTCATCTGGTGGCATTTAACGCAACAGCTATTTTAATTGTAGCTGATAAATTCAAAGAGCGATAGAAATTGTTAATATATATCAAATACGTGGAGATAATGTAAATGGACGATGTCATCACTCTTTCCACGTTATTTTTTAAACAACGCATAGCAACTGAAAAATTGTATTCCGGCACTGCTGGGATCGAACCCCAGAACCCTCGATAACTAGTCGAGTGCGTTCGAATTTACGCTACAGCGCCAACAATTCTCAGCGCCATGCGTGGTTTATCAGTCAGCATCTGACTACACGAATAGGTATTGATGGTCTCAGCAACTGAGATGTCGTCATCTGGTGGCATTTAACGCAACAGCTATTTTAATTGTAGCTGATAAATTCAAAGGGCGATAGAAATTGTTAATATATATCAAATACGTGGAGATAATGTAAATGGACGATGTCATCACTCTTTCCACGTTATTTTTTAAACAACGCATAGCAACTGAAAAATTGTATTCCGGCACTGCTGGGATCGAACCCCAGAACCCTCGATAACTAGTCGAGTGCGTTCGAATTTACGCTACAGCGCCAACAATTCTCAGCGCCATGCGTGGTTTATCAGTCAGCATCTGACTACACGAATAGGTATTGATGGTCTCAGCAACTGAGATGTCGTCATCTGGTGGCATTTAACGCAACAGCTATTTTAATTGTAGCTGATAAATTCAAAGGGCGATAGAAATTGTTAATATATATCAAATACGTGGAGATAATGTAAATGGACGATGTCATCACTCTTTCCACGTTATTTTTTAAACAACGCATAGCAACTGAAAAATTGTATTCCGGCACTGCTGGGATCGAACCCCAGAACCCTCGATAACTAGTCGAGTGCGTTCGAATTTACGCTACAGCGCCAACAATTCTCAGCGCCATGCGTGGTTTATCAGTCAGCATCTGACTACACGAATAGGTATTGATGGTCTCAGCAACTGAGATGTCGTCATCTGGTGGCATTTAACGCAACAGCTATTTTAATTGTAGCTGATAAATTCAAAGGGCGATAGAAATTGTTAATATATATCAAATACGTGGAGATAATGTAAATGGACGATGTCATCACTCTTTCCACGTTATTTTTTAAACAACGCATAGCAACTGAAAAATTGTATTCCGGCACTGCTGGGATCGAACCCCAGAACCCTCGATAACTAGTCGAGTGCGTTCGAATTTACGCTACAGCGCCAACAATTCTCAGCGCCATGCGTGGTTTATCAGTCAGCATCTGACTACACGAATAGGTATTGATGGTCTCAGCAACTGAGATGTCGTCATCTGGTGGCATTTAACGCAACAGCTATTTTAATTGTAGCTGATAAATTCAAAGAGCGATAGAAATTGTTAATATATATCAAATACGTGGAGATAATGTAAATGGACGATGTCATCACTCTTTCCACGTTATTTTTTAAACAACGCATAGCAACTGAAAAATTGTATTCCGGCACTGCTGGGATCGAACCCCAGAACCCTCGATAACTAGTCGAGTGCGTTCGAATTTACGCTACAGCGCCAACAATTCTCAGCGCCATGCGTGGTTTATCAGTCAGCATCTGACTACACGAATAGGTATTGATGGTCTCAGCAACTGAGATGTCGTCATCTGGTGGCATTTAACGCAACAGCTATTTTAATTGTAGCTGATAAATTCAAAGGGCGATAGAAATTGTTAATATATATCAAATACGTGGAGATAATGTAAATGGACGATGTCATCACTCTTTCCACGTTATTTTTTAAACAACGCATAGCAACTGAAAAATTGTATTCCGGCACTGCTGGGATCGAACCCCAGAACCCTCGATAACTAGTCGAGTGCGTTCGAATTTACGCTACAGCGCCAACAATTCTCAGCGCCATGCGTGGTTTATCAGTCAGCATCTGACTACACGAATAGGTATTGATGGTCTCAGCAACTGAGATGTCGTCATCTGGTGGCATTTAACGCAACAGCTATTTTAATTGTAGCTGATAAATTCAAAGGGCGATAGAAATTGTTAATATATATCAAATACGTGGAGATAATGTAAATGGACGATGTCATCACTCTTTCCACGTTATTTTTTAATCAACGCATAGCAACTGAAAAATTGTATTCCGGCACTGCTGGGATCGAACCCCAGAACCCTCGATAACTAGTCGAGTGCGTTCGAATTTACGCTACAGCGCCAACAATTCTCAGCGCCATGCGTGGTTTATCAGTCAGCATCTGACTACACGAATAGGTATTGATGGTCTCAGCAACTGAGATGTCGTCATCTGGTGGCATTTAACGCAACAGCTATTTTAATTGTAGCTGATAAATTCAAAGGGCGATAGAAATTGTTAATATATATCAAATACGTGGAGATAATGTAAATGGACGATGTCATCACTCTTTCCACGTTATTTTTTAAACAACGCATAGCAACTGAAAAATTGTATTCCGGCACTGCTGGGATCGAACCCCAGAACCCTCGATAACTAGTCGAGTGCGTTCGAATTTACGCTACAGCGCCAACAATTCTCAGCGCCATGCGTGGTTTATCAGTCAGCATCTGACTACACGAATAGGTATTGATGGTCTCAGCAACTGAGATGTCGTCATCTGGTGGCATTTAACGCAACAGCTATTTTAATTGTAGCTGATAAATTCAAAGGGCGATAGAAATTGTTAATATATATCAAATACGTGGAGATAATGTAAATGGACGATGTCATCACTCTTTCCACGTTATTTTTTAAACAACGCATAGCAACTGAAAAATTGTATTCCGGCACTGCTGGGATCGAACCCCAGAACCCTCGATAACTAGTCGAGTGCGTTCGAATTTACGCTACAGCGCCAACAATTCTCAGCGCCATGCGTGGTTTATCAGTCAGCATCTGACTACACGAATAGGTATTGATGGTCTCAGCAACTGAGATGTCGTCATCTGGTGGCATTTAACGCAACAGCTATTTTAATTGTAGCTGATAAATTCAAAGGGCGATAGAAATTGTTAATATATATCAAATACGTGGAGATAATGTAAATGGACGATGTCATCACTCTTTCCACGTTATTTTTTAAACAACGCATAGCAACTGAAAAATTGTATTCCGGCACTGCTGGGATCGAACCCCAGAACCCTCGATAACTAGTCGAGTGCGTTCGAATTTACGCTACAGCGCCAACAATTCTCAGCGCCATGCGTGGTTTATCAGTCAGCATCTGACTACACGAATAGGTATTGATGGTCTCAGCAACTGAGATGTCGTCATCTGGTGGCATTTAACGCAACAGCTATTTTAATTGTAGCTGATAAATTCAAAGAGCGATAGAAATTGTTAATATATATCAAATACGTGGAGATAATGTAAATGGACGATGTCATCACTCTTTCCACGTTATTTTTTAAACAACGCATAGCAACTGAAAAATTGTATTCCGGCACTGCTGGGATCGAACCCCAGAACCCTCGATAACTAGTCGAGTGCGTTCGAATTTACGCTACAGCGCCAACAATTCTCAGCGCCATGCGTGGTTTATCAGTCAGCATCTGACTACACGAATAGGTATTGATGGTCTCAGCAACTGAGATGTCGTCATCTGGTGGCATTTAACGCAACAGCTATTTTAATTGTAGCTGATAAATTCAAAGGGCGATAGAAATTGTTAATATATATCAAATACGTGGAGATAATGTAAATGGACGATGTCATCACTCTTTCCACGTTATTTTTTAAACAACGCATAGCAACTGAAAAATTGTATTCCGGCACTGCTGGGATCGAACCCCAGAACCCTCGATAACTAGTCGAGTGCGTTCGAATTTACGCTACAGCGCCAACAATTCTCAGCGCCATGCGTGGTTTATCAGTCAGCATCTGACTACACGAATAGGTATTGATGGTCTCAGCAACTGAGATGTCGTCATCTGGTGGCATTTAACGCAACAGCTATTTTAATTGTAGCTGATAAATTCAAAGGGCGATAGAAATTGTTAATATATATCAAATACGTGGAGATAATGTAAATGGACGATGTCATCACTCTTTCCACGTTATTTTTTAAACAACGCATAGCAACTGAAAAATTGTATTCCGGCACTGCTGGGATCGAACCCCAGAACCCTCGATAACTAGTCGAGTGCGTTCGAATTTACGCTACAGCGCCAACAATTCTCAGCGCCATGCGTGGTTTATCAGTCAGCATCTGACTACACGAATAGGTATTGATGGTCTCAGCAACTGAGATGTCGTCATCTGGTGGCATTTAACGCAACAGCTATTTTAATTGTAGCTGATAAATTCAAAGGGCGATAGAAATTGTTAATATATATCAAATACGTGGAGATAATGTAAATGGACGATGTCATCACTCTTTCCACGTTATTTTTTAATCAACGCATAGCAACTGAAAAATTGTATTCCGGCACTGCTGGGATCGAACCCCAGAACCCTCGATAACTAGTCGAGTGCGTTCGAATTTACGCTACAGCGCCAACAATTCTCAGCGCCATGCGTGGTTTATCAGTCAGCATCTGACTACACGAATAGGTATTGATGGTCTCAGCAACTGAGATGTCGTCATCTGGTGGCATTTAACGCAACAGCTATTTTAATTGTAGCTGATAAATTCAAAGGGCGATAGAAATTGTTAATATATATCAAATACGTGGAGATAATGTAAATGGACGATGTCATCACTCTTTCCACGTTATTTTTTAAACAACGCATAGCAACTGAAAAATTGTATTCCGGCACTGCTGGGATCGAACCCCAGAACCCTCGATAACTAGTCGAGTGCGTTCGAATTTACGCTACAGCGCCAACAATTCTCAGCGCCATGCTTGGTTTATCAGTCAGCATCTGACTACACGAATAGGTATTGATGGTCTCAGCAACTGAGATGTCGTCATCTGGTGGCATTTAACGCAACAGCTATTTTAATTGTAGCTGATAAATTCAAAGGGCGATAGAAATTGTTAATATATATCAAATACGTGGAGATAATGTAAATGGACGATGTCATCACTCTTTCCACGTTATTTTTTAAACAACGCATAGCAACTGAAAAATTGTATTCCGGCACTGCTGGGATCGAACCCCAGAACCCTCGATAACTAGTCGAGTGCGTTCGAATTTACGCTACAGCGCCAACAATTCTCAGCGCCATGCGTGGTTTATCAGTCAGCATCTGACTACACGAATAGGTATTGATGGTCTCAGCAACTGAGATGTCGTCATCTGGTGGCATTTAACGCAACAGCTATTTTAATTGTAGCTGATAAATTCAAAGGGCGATAGAAATTGTTAATATATATCAAATACGTGGAGATAATGTAAATGGACGATGTCATCACTCTTTCAACGTTATTTTTTAAACAACGCATAGCAACTGAAAAATTGTATTCCGGCACTGCTGGGATCGAACCCCAGAACCCTCGATAACTAGTCGAGTGCGTTCGAATTTACGCTACAGCGCCAACAATTCTCAGCGCCATGCGTGGTTTATCAGTCAGCATCTGACTACACGAATAGGTATTGATGGTCTCAGCAACTGAGATGTCGTCATCTTATGGCATTTAACGCAACAGCTATTTTAATTGTAGCTGATAAATTCAAAGAGCGATAGAAATTGTTAATATATATCAAATACGAGGAGATAATGTAAATGGACGATGTCATCACTCTTTCCACGTTATTTTTTAAACAACGCATAGCAACTGAAAAATTGTATTCCGGCACTGCTGGGATCGAACCCCAGAACCCTCGATAACTAGTCGAGTGCGTTCGAATTTACGCTACAGCGCCAACAATTCTCAGCGCCATGCGTGGTTTATCAGTCAGCATCTGACTACACGAATAGGTATTGATGGTCTCAGCAACTGAGATGTCGTCATCTGGTGGCATTTAACGCAACAGCTATTTTAATTGTAGCTGATAAATTCAAAGGGCGATAGAAATTGTTAATATATATCAAATACGTGGAGATAATGTAAATGGACGATGTCATCACTCTTTCCACGTTATTTTTTAAACAACGCATAGCAACTGAAAAATTGTATTCCGGCACTGCTGGGATCGAACCCCAGAACCCTCGATAACTAGTCGAGTGCGTTCGAATTTACGCTACAGCGCCAACAATTCTCAGCGCCATGCGTGGTTTATCAGTCAGCATCTGACTACACGAATAGGTATTGATGGTCTCAGCTACTGAGATGTCGTCATCTGGTGGCATTTAACGCAACAGCTATTTTAATTGTAGCTGATAAATTCAAAGGGCGATAGAAATTGTTAATATATATCAAATACGTGGAGATAATGTAAATGGACGATGTCATCACTCTTTCCACGTTATTTTTTAAACAACGCATAGCAACTGAAAAATTGTATTCCGGCACTGCTGGGATCGAACCCCAGAACCCTCGATAACTAGTCGAGTGCGTTCGAATTTACGCTACAGCGCCAACAATTCTCAGCGCCATGCGTGGTTTATCAGTCAGCATCTGACTACACGAATAAGTATTGATGGTCTCAGCAACTGAGATGTCGTCATCTGGTGGCATTTAACGCAACAGCTATTTTAATTGTAGCTGATAAATTCAAAGGGCGATAGAAATTGTTAATATATATCAAATACGTGGAGATAATGTAAATGGACGATGTCATCACTCTTTCCACGTTATTTTTTAAACAACGCATAGCAACTGAAAAATTGTATTCCGGCACTGCTGGGATCGAACCCCAGAACCCTCGATAACTAGTCGAGTGCGTTCGAATTTACGCTACAGCGCCAACAATTCTCAGCGCCATGCGTGGTTTATCAGTCAGCATCTGACTACACGAATAGGTATTGATGGTCTCAGCAACTGAGATGTCGTCATCTGGTGGCATTTAACGCAACAGCTATTTTAATTGTAGCTGATAAATTCAAAGGGCGATAGAAATTGTTAATATATATCAAATACGTGGAGATAATGTAAATGGACGATGTCATCACTCTTTCCACGTTATTTTTTAAACAACGCATAGCAACTGAAAAATTGTATTCCGGCACTGCTGGGATCGAACCCCAGAACCCTCGATAACTAGTCGAGTGCGTTCGAATTTACGCTACAGCGCCAACAATTCTCAGCGCCATGCTTGGTTTATCAGTCAGCATCTGACTACACGAATAGGTATTGATGGTCTCAGCAACTGAGATGTCGTCATCTGGTGGCATTTAACGCAACAGCTATTTTAATTGTAGCTGATAAATTCAAAGGGCGATAGAAATTGTTAATATATATCAAATACGTGGAGATAATGTAAATGGACGATGTCATCACTCTTTCCACGTTATTTTTTAAACAACGCATAGCAACTGAAAAATTGTATTCCGGCACTGCTGGGATCGAACCCCAGAACCCTCGATAACTAGTCGAGTGCGTTCGAATTTACGCTACAGCGCCAACAATTCTCAGCGCCATGCGTGGTTTATCAGTCAGCATCTGACTACACGAATAGGTATTGATGGTCTCAGCAACTGAGATGTCGTCATCTGGTGGCATTTAACGCAACAGCTATTTTAATTGTAGCTGATAAATTCAAAGGGCGATAGAAATTGTTAATATATATCAAATACGTGGAGATAATGTAAATGGACGATGTCATCACTCTTTCCACGTTATTTTTTAAACAACGCATAGCAACTGAAAAATTGTATTCCGGCACTGCTGGGATCGAACCCCAGAACCCTCGATAACTAGTCGAGTGCGTTCGAATTTACGCTACAGCGCCAACAATTCTCAGCGCCATGCGTGGTTTATCAGTCAGCATCTGACTACACGAATAGGTATTGATGGTCTCAGCAACTGAGATGTCGTCATCTGGTGGCATTTAACGCAACAGCTATTTTAATTGTAGCTGATAAATTCAAAGGGCGATAGAAATTGTTAATATATATCAAATACGTGGAGATAATGTAAATGGACGATGTCATCACTCTTTCCACGTTATTTTTTAAACAACGCATAGCAACTGAAAAATTGTATTCCGGCACTGCTGGGATCGAACCCCAGAACCCTCGATAACTAGTCGAGTGCGTTCGAATTTACGCTACAGCGCCAACAATTCTCAGCGCCATGCGTGGTTTATCAGTCAGCATCTGACTACACGAATAGGTATTGATGGTCTCAGCAACTGAGATGTCGTCATCTGGTGGCATTTAACGCAACAGCTATTTTAATTGTAGCTGATAAATTCAAAGGGCGATAGAAATTGTTAATATATATCAAATACGTGGAGATAATGTAAATGGACGATGTCATCACTCTTTCCACGTTATTTTTTAAACAACGCATAGCAACTGAAAAATTGTATTCCGGCACTGCTGGGATCGAACCCCAGAACCCTCGATAACTAGTCGAGTGCGTTCGAATTTACGCTACAGCGCCAACAATTCTCAGCGCCATGCGTGGTTTATCAGTCAGCATCTGACTACACGAATAGGTATTGATGGTCTCAGCAACTGAGATGTCGTCATCTGGTGGCATTTAACGCAACAGCTATTTTAATTGTAGCTGATAAATTCAAAGGGCGATAGAAATTGTTAATATATATCAAATACGTGGAGATAATGTAAATGGACGATGTCATCACTCTTTCCACGTTATTTTTTAAACAACGCATAGCAACTGAAAAATTGTATTCCGGCACTGCTGGGATCGAACCCCAGAACCCTCGATAACTAGTCGAGTGCGTTCGAATTTACGCTACAGCGCCAACAATTCTCAGCGCCATGCGTGGTTTATCAGTCAGCATCTGACTACACGAATAGGTATTGATGGTCTCAGCAACTGAGATGTCGTCATCTGGTGGCATTTAACGCAACAGCTATTTTAATTGTAGCTGATAAATTCAAAGGGCGATAGAAATTGTTAATATATATCAAATACGTGGAGATAATGTAAATGGACGATGTCATCACTCTTTCCACGTTATTTTTTAAACAACGCATAGCAACTGAAAAATTGTATTCCGGCACTGCTGGGATCGAACCCCAGAACCCTCGATAACTAGTCGAGTGCGTTCGAATTTACGCTACAGCGCCAACAATTCTCAGCGCCATGCGTGGTTTATCAGTCAGCATCTGACTACACGAATAGGTATTGATGGTCTCAGCAACTGAGATGTCGTCATCTGGTGGCATTTAACGCAACAGCTATTTTAATTGTAGCTGATAAATTCAAAGGGCGATAGAAATTGTTAATATATATCAAATACGTGGAGATAATGTAAATGGACGATGTCATCACTCTTTCCACGTTATTTTTTAAACAACGCATAGCAACTGAAAAATTGTATTCCGGCACTGCTGGGATCGAACCCCAGAACCCTCGATAACTAGTCGAGTGCGTTCGAATTTACGCTACAGCGCCAACAATTCTCAGCGCCATGCGTGGTTTATCAGTCAGCATCTGACTACACGAATAGGTATTGATGGTCTCAGCAACTGAGATGTCGTCATCTGGTGGCATTTAACGCAACAGCTATTTTAATTGTAGCTGATAAATTCAAAGGGCGATAGAAATTGTTAATATATATCAAATACGTGGAGATAATGTAAATGGACGATGTCATCACTCTTTCCACGTTATTTTTTAAACAACGCATAGCAACTGAAAAATTGTATTCCGGCACTGCTGGGATCGAACCCCAGAACCCTCGATAACTAGTCGAGTGCGTTCGAATTTACGCTACAGCGCCAACAATTCTCAGCGCCATGCGTGGTTTATCAGTCAGCATCTGACTACACGAATAGGTATTGATGGTCTCAGCAACTGAGATGTCGTCATCTGGTGGCATTTAACGCAACAGCTATTTTAATTGTAGCTGATAAATTCAAAGGGCGATAGAAATTGTTAATATATATCAAATACGTGGAGATAATGTAAATGGACGATGTCATCACTCTTTCCACGTTATTTTTTAAACAACGCATAGCAACTGAAAAATTGTATTCCGGCACTGCTGGGATCGAACCCCAGAACCCTCGATAACTAGTCGAGTGCGTTCGAATTTACGCTACAGCGCCAACAATTCTCAGCGCCATGCGTGGTTTATCAGTCAGCATCTGACTACACGAATAGGTATTGATGGTCTCAGCAACTGAGATGTCGTCATCTGGTGGCATTTAACGCAACAGCTATTTTAATTGTAGCTGATAAATTCAAAGGGCGATAGAAATTGTTAATATATATCAAATACGTGGAGATAATGTAAATGGACGATGTCATCACTCTTTCCACGTTATTTTTTAAACAACGCATAGCAACTGAAAAATTGTATTCCGGCACTGCTGGGATCGAACCCCAGAACCCTCGATAACTAGTCGAGTGCGTTCGAATTTACGCTACAGCGCCAACAATTCTCAGCGCCATGCGTGGTTTATCAGTCAGCATCTGACTACACGAATAGGTATTGATGGTCTCAGCAACTGAGATGTCGTCATCTGGTGGCATTTAACGCAACAGCTATTTTAATTGTAGCTGATAAATTCAAAGGGCGATAGAAATTGTTAATATATATCAAATACGTGGAGATAATGTAAATGGACGATGTCATCACTCTTTCCACGTTATTTTTTAAACAACGCATAGCAACTGAAAAATTGTATTCCGGCACTGCTGGGATCGAACCCCAGAACCCTCGATAACTAGTCGAGTGCGTTCGAATTTACGCTACAGCGCCAACAATTCTCAGCGCCATGCTTGGTTTATCAGTCAGCATCTGACTACACGAATAGGTATTGATGGTCTCAGCAACTGAGATGTCGTCATCTGGTGGCATTTAACGCAACAGCTATTTTAATTGTAGCTGATAAATTCAAAGGGCGATAGAAATTGTTAATATATATCAAATACGTGGAGATAATGTAAATGGACGATGTCATCACTCTTTCCACGTTATTTTTTAAACAACGCATAGCAACTGAAAAATTGTATTCCGGCACTGCTGGGATCGAACCCCAGAACCCTCGATAACTAGTCGAGTGCGTTCGAATTTACGCTACAGCGCCAACAATTCTCAGCGCCATGCGTGGTTTATCAGTCAGCATCTGACTACACGAATAGGTATTGATGGTCTCAGCAACTGAGATGTCGTCATCTGGTGGCATTTAACGCAACAGCTATTTTAATTGTAGCTGATAAATTCAAAGGGCGATAGAAATTGTTAATATATATCAAATACGTGGAGATAATGTAAATGGACGATGTCATCACTCTTTCCACGTTATTTTTTAAACAACGCATAGCAACTGAAAAATTGTATTCCGGCACTGCTGGGATCGAACCCCAGAACCCTCGATAACTAGTCGAGTGCGTTCGAATTTACGCTACAGCGCCAACAATTCTCAGCGCCATGCGTGGTTTATCAGTCAGCATCTGACTACACGAATAGGTATTGATGGTCTCAGCAACTGAGATGTCGTCATCTTATGGCATTTAACGCAACAGCTATTTTAATTGTAGCTGATAAATTCAAAGAGCGATAGAAATTGTTAATATATATCAAATACGAGGAGATAATGTAAATGGACGATGTCATCACTCTTTCCACGTTATTTTTTAAACAACGCATAGCAACTGAAAAATTGTATTCCGGCACTGCTGGGATCGAACCCCAGAACCCTCGATAACTAGTCGAGTGCGTTCGAATTTACGCTACAGCGCCATGCGTGGTTTATCAGTCAGCATCTGACTACACGAATAGGTATTGATGGTCTCAGCAACTGAGATGTCGTCATCTGGTGGCATTTAACGCAACAGCTATTTTAATTGTAGCTGATAAATTCAAAGGGCGATAGAAATTGTTAATATATATCAAATACGTGGAGATAATGTAAATGGACGATGTCATCACTCTTTCCACGTTATTTTTTAAACAACGCATAGCAACTGAAAAATTGTATTCCGGCACTGCTGGGATCGAACCCCAGAACCCTCGATAACTAGTCGAGTGCGTTCGAATTTACGCTACAGCGCCAACAATTCTCAGCGCCATGCGTGGTTTATCAGTCAGCATCTGACTACACGAATAGGTATTGATGGTCTCAGCAACTGAGATGTCGTCATCTGGTGGCATTTAACGCAACAGCTATTTTAATTGTAGCTGATAAATTCAAAGGGCGATAGAAATTGTTAATATATATCAAATACGTGGAGATAATGTAAATGGACGATGTCATCACTCTTTCCACGTTATTTTTTAAACAACGCATAGCAACTGAAAAATTGTATTCCGGCACTGCTGGGATCGAACCCCAGAACCCTCGATAACTAGTCGAGTGCGTTCGAATTTACGCTACAGCGCCAACAATTCTCAGCGCCATGCGTGGTTTATCAGTCAGCATCTGACTACACGAATAGGTATTGATGGTCTCAGCAACTGAGATGTCGTCATCTGGTGGCATTTAACGCAACAGCTATTTTAATTGTAGCTGATAAATTCAAAGGGCGATAGAAATTGTTAATATATATCAAATACGTGGAGATAATGTAAATGGACGATGTCATCACTCTTTCCACGTTATTTTTTAAACAACGCATAGCAACTGAAAAATTGTATTCCGGCACTGCTGGGATCGAACCCCAGAACCCTCGATAACTAGTCGAGTGCGTTCGAATTTACGCTACAGCGCCAACAATTCTCAGCGCCATGCGTGGTTTATCAGTCAGCATCTGACTACACGAATAGGTATTGATGGTCTCAGCAACTGAGATGTCGTCATCTGGTGGCATTTAACGCAACAGCTATTTTAATTGTAGCTGATAAATTCAAAGGGCGATAGAAATTGTTAATATATATCAAATACGTGGAGATAATGTAAATGGACGATGTCATCACTCTTTCCACGTTATTTTTTAAACAACGCATAGCAACTGAAAAATTGTATTCCGGCACTGCTGGGATCGAACCCCAGAACCCTCGATAACTAGTCGAGTGCGTTCGAATTTACGCTACAGCGCCAACAATTCTCAGCGCCATGCGTGGTTTATCAGTCAGCATCTGACTACACGAATAGGTATTGATGGTCTCAGCAACTGAGATGTCGTCATCTGGTGGCATTTAACGCAACAGCTATTTTAATTGTAGCTGATAAATTCAAAGGGCGATAGAAATTGTTAATATATATCAAATACGTGGAGATAATGTAAATGGACGATGTCATCACTCTTTAAACGTTATTTTTTAAACAACGCATAGCAACTGAAAAATTGTGTTCCGGCACTGCTGGGATCGAACCCCAGAACCCTCGATAACTAGTCGAGTGCGTTCGAATTTACGCTACAGCGCCAACAATTCTCAGCGCCATGCGTGGTTTATCAGTCAGCATCTGACTACACGAATAGGTATTGATGGTCTCAGCAACTGAGATGTCGTCATCTGGTGGCATTTAACGCAACAGCTATTTTAATTGTAGCTGATAAATTCAAAGGGCGATAGAAATTGTTAATATATATCAAATACGTGGAGATAACACAATTTCAATGTGTCTCCGACTAAGTGATATTCATTAAAAAAGTCATCGACAGTCACAATATATTTCAATGTGTCTCCGACTAAGTGATATCCATCAAAAGCTTCATCGATAATCACAACAAATTTCAATGTGTCTCCGACTAAGTGATATTCATCAAAAAAGTCATCGACAGTCACAATACATTTCAATGTGTCTCCAACTAAATGATATTCATCAAAAGCTGCATAGTTAATCACAATAAATTTCAATGTGTTTCCGACTAAGTGATATTCGTCAAAAACTCGACACCGTGTTCTGTGCTCACCCACGTTCGTAGGAAAATTGCAGTGAGCGTTATGTTTTGTTTTTATTCCTTTTTTTTTTTTTTTTGCGGATTCAAATCTCTGTAAGTTGTTTACAGTTGTTACAATGATTTAAACGACTCAGCGATTGCTCTTTGTGTCGGTGGATCTTCTTTTAACCCTTTCACTAGCTAGAATGAATTAACTAGGGGTTGACAACGTGTGCTGAAATGAACTCAAACGAATATATTATCTGTCTAAGAAGCGGGCCGAATGCGACTCGGTCGAATTTGTTCTGGGTATGATTAGTTCAGTGGTCCTAAAACTCTTCTCATACGAGTTGCCTTAAAAATTGGAAAATAAGAAAGTTGCTTTCGCCCTTAGATTTGATATTCAGACTGCTCATTCAGACTCCAAAGTTTGTATTTCGAAGAATCCTCTCTGACTACTTAACTGATAAAGTACTATACCAATGGAGAGGTATTTAAGGAAGCAGAAAGGAGAGAGATGTTCGAATCATTTATTTTTATCCAGTCGTAAGATATTTGTGTCAGGTGGACTAGCCCTTCCATATCATAATTTGGGTCATGGAATACAGAATGTAAGAAAACAAGGGAGAGCTTATCACTCTGTGAAAGGTTTGTTTTGGTGTTGCGGGGATCAGAGGAGCTAAAGATAAATTGTTTTCTCATAGATTTCGTAAAAGCCCGTTGCTATGTGAACATTTCGGTTTAGAAGAGCAAATTCTTTCGGCATCGTGTATTTCATTCAATTTCATCAGCAGCTTAAAGGGTTAAGACCAGACACCATACTTTTAAAATAGTCGTAAATATACGTTACTTCATTGGTATCCATTTGGCGTTCTTTTCCGAGTTAAAGTCAACGCTTAACGTTTCTTCTTCCGATCATTAATAATATTGTTTAGCTTACATTTTGCAAATCCATGATTTTCACTGCGTTTTTTAATTCCAGAGTACGAATATTTCACTTAGTAAAGAGCAAAAATAACCTTCTATTCACAGCTTGTTTAAGTACGACATTTTCTGTTTTATGAATGTTCTGCTGGACCTAGGGCATAGAACCAGAACTTTGATTCTAGGGTTCATTTTATAATTGGAGTAACCTGCTCATTGAAAGGATAATTCAAAACATTTTTGTTGTTATTTAAATTTAAATTAATATTTAAACTACTGAGAGAATCTAATTTCTTCAGAAATTTTGTTCCAAAATAAAAATTAATTTCTCCAGAAATTTTGTTCCAAAATAAAAATTAATTTCTCCAGACGTTTTTTGACAAATAAGAGATTATATTATTACTTTTCTGAAAACATTTTTCGAGTTTTTATTGAAATTCGAACTGAAGTGGATATTCGACAAAAAATACCTTAATATCTTTACTGCCGGTTATTGCTTCGCTATTGTGTTATAACAGGAGTTTGTAATTCAGGTTCAAATTCAAGTATTTTAACCTATGTGGTGTACATTCGAATATTATTCAATAGGCTGGAATAAAATCGGCAATTTCAATGGAGTGTTTGAGAAACTAACTAACGTTGCCTTCCAATGAATTAAAGATTCTAGATGAATCTTGCATTAGTTCATTTCCTTGATCATTTACTACGCTAGGAACTGTATTGAATAACAGCAAATTCTTTAGAAAAATATATGGCACAAAAAAGTAGAAATACGTTTCCTTTATCTTTCTGAGGAAAGGAGTGCCTTTGGAAAAATATTATTGGAAGAGATTGTTTCACTTTTTTCTAGGTACCTTAAATTTTAGTAAAGCCATAAATCACAAGATCTGAAAAACCCAACAATTTATATCTCAGCGACGCATTAAATCTTGCGTGCCGCCTGCAAATTCTCAGCCTCCTGTGAATGCAGATAGTAGTTTACTTTTGATGATTCATCATTATTCAGCGCATATTGGTTATTGCTTACAATATGTTACAAGGTGGGAACTGGTTTGCTTGAATCACTCTACATGTCATAGGCTTTGCTGAGTGTTGGTA
This sequence comes from Macrothele yani, assembly GCA_039090855.1. NCBI lineage: Eukaryota > Metazoa > Arthropoda > Arachnida > Araneae > Macrothelidae > Macrothele > Macrothele yani. The sequence goes on along the minus strand of CM077017.1, from coordinate 77,719,774 downwards.
GTTAATTATGTTTAGAAAATGATGTCTTTCGCTATTGTCTGATACTTTCATATTGGCTAAATCAGAAATTTTGCTGCAAGGAAAAAAATGTATTCAACACTATCCCTTCGTTATTAGAAAAAATACATGTGATATGTTGTTCCTGTAATTTTGTTCATATTTCACAAAAAGCGTTTCGAACGCTCTCACGATATAATTTTCTATGTCTGTGCTCTCTTCCTAATACTTAGTCACCCACCGAAGTACAAGAAAATCCGCCATACACTAAAAGCCGCTATTGTTGAGAATAACTAGAATGTTGACGTGTTTCTGCGAGTATTTCAGGTTCAAATCTTTAAGGTTTTGTCATATCTTTAGATTAAAGTTTTTGTGACGCAAAATTTTACTTTTTAGTAGTTATCTTTCTTTCCGTTTTATTTCTCTGCTCTGTGTATACATGCGGCCGTGTGCGATACAGCCACTTATTTTCCTGCTTACTTGTGCTGTTTGTTTTTTCCTGTACATGAGCACCTACTAATTACAATTCGATCTAGAACGTTTACGGATCGTTCGCAAATATTATTCGTACGTAATTTCAGTAGAATACTGTGAATTGAATCAAACAGTCGTGCTTTCCAACTCTTCCCCCCTTCAGAGATGATGTACGTAATACCATATTCTGGCTGCAAAACATAATTAGTTTATCCGTTCGTCTCAACTAAATAAATTATACCTACCATTGTTAAACACTGATATGTTTAAAGAAACAGGCAGAGGCCAATATAATATCAATATACAAAAGTCCATTAAGGTCCTATCTTTTGTCTACAACTTAAATGTTTTGGAATTTGGAAATATTTGTTTTAATAGAAGAGAAATTATTTCGTTCTTGTCCCATATGTTCCTTTTCGCAACATGTAATGGCTCAGGACAGGTGCAGATAATTGCATGAATACTCCAATTCTTATTATGAGATATTCTTGTAATGGAAAATTGTATTTCTGAGAGAAATCTAAATCTGAAGGAAATGGAAATGACGCGAAAGGAAAAGACGCGCGCTTTGATTGTAGCTGTCTTTTTAGGGAAGGAATATTTGCGTAGGAGTTTTTTGTACGATATATTGTTTGTTATACAGATAAGAACTCTGGCAGAAAAAAATTTAATGCCAAAAGCTCAGAAATATCTTCATAGATGAATATTTCATATTGGTGCCATGCAAATACAAAAACCTTAACCGTTGAGTGTGAAACAAGCTCGTCTTTCTGCTGAAGTAAAAGGCAGGTTTGTGTTGCTCATTATAATGAGTACTGCATTCCTGCTATTAAAGAACTCATTCCACTGGAATAAACACCACTGCGTAATCAATATACAAAAGTCCATTAATGTACGTTATTACCCATTGAACCTAACCAAAGGTGTTTTTGTAATGCATGTTCTTCACACGAAGTAAAAACTGAACTTCTTCACGATTAATATAAATAATTTTCCAAGTATTAAACTGAAAGGTTTGAGACCTTTTGTAAAAATAAATGTTCATAAACAGAATGAAGTTCCAAAATGAATATAAATGATATGCTCTTTAAAACATTATCCGATGAAAAAGTAATTGTAAACAGATCTTACAGAGATTTGAAAAGTGATGAACCCAGAAATATCAGGACTGTTTTTAAGGTTTTTCTGAGCTATGAATATGATATATTATATAAAGCCAAGTATAAAAATGGAGAAAACTGGTTCAAAAAGTCATATATTGAAATTTAGGAAAACATATGTTCCTGGTGGAAAATGAAAAAAAAAAAAAGAACTTTAACTTGCACTTACATTCCATTTCTGCTTTTTTAAAATTATTATTACGGGAACATAACTCCAGGCTCTTACCTGGTTGTCAGCTTGTGTATTGAAGCTCCCTGCAGTAATCAAACTTTGTTTAGATCCGAAGTGAAACTGCTGGTTGTGACACAGATTAAAGCACCCCTTGGCGAGTGTTTGTTATCAACTTTGTAGAAGGAGCATATACTAAGTTATCTTTATAACTTAGTAAGCTGTGCCACTTAGTAAGATTATAAACGGAGTGAAAAGATTGGCTGCTCACCTAGAAATCGATGTAAAATACCACCTTTGAGGGAAAAGGTGTACACTTACGAAGAAATCATAAGACAAATAGGTGGAAATCAAACCCATGGACGCACTTCTAAACTGTGCAACACGTATCAGCAGTCTCGGTGACCACAAAAAACAAACTGGCAAAGGCAGAAATATATACATGATACAATGTGGAGTAAGGATCAGACCAGTTTATATGTAAAGGATATTAGGAAGGGAGTGTCTGACCACAGGTTTTAAACAACCCTTAGAAAGGGGAAGCTAGGAGATTTGGGCTAGAATCACCGATAGGAAAGTGACACGGTAGCGAGGCAGAAAAGGAGAGGAAGACGCTCTTATTTATTACCGGGGATAAGTACCCTGGGTCCGACGGCTTATCTTGCCCATCAGACGCACGGCGGGTATTTAGTGGTTCGAACGTTCTTACCTGCCCAGGATCGAACCTGAGGTAATCTCCATGGCAGTCACGAAAGGTCACCACTAGGCCACCCGCGGTCCGTAGAGTTAGAAGAATTAAAGTGTTGTATTTATTTGACAGAAACAAAACAACAGTTGAGTCAATTAAAAATGAAATATCTCATTGTGGTTAAAAGATGAGTAGTAGGACTGTTGGAAGCAGACTCAAAACCGTTGGTTTAAATTCTAGAATTTAAAGTAAAAAGCAATTTCAATTAACCGAATAAAAAAGGAAGTGACAATAATGAGCTGAAAACCATTTAATTGGTTTGAGCAATAATGGGACACAACGAAATGAAGTAATGAGACCAGAATATCCATATTTAGTGGTGATGGAATGAAGTACGTAAGAACAAATGAAGAAGATTCGCCGCCTGAATGCGTTACAGCTGCCATGAAACATACACTTAGTGTTATAAACTGGGGTTATCTGACGGAAAAAGTGTGACCACAATTTGTGTTATTATTGGTATTTTAAAAATGACAAAAAATATAATGCTAATATATACTTGAGCCAACACTGGCACCTTCGGGTCCAGATCTTACGCAGGATATTAAACCCTATATATTTCAACAGCGTTCAGCAGTTATCAAGTTGCTGTTGCGTGACAAATGTGATTTCAGGAAAATCATATTGCAGAGCTAGAATAGTCAGGTATTAGACATGACAAGAACCCAACAGGATATATCAAGAGCCGACAAAAGAAACATGTTAAACAGAAGCAACCAATGAATACAAAAAAATCTGTAAAAGCAATCATACAATCTTGGTTTTAATTTATAACACCAGATTAACTAAAACGGCTGCCTTTCTCCACGAGGGATTGCCCTAAAAGGTTTGCCGAATAAGCACTAATAGAAATGGTGACAATGCATTAAATACGGTTTAACATGGTTTCCTGTGTATAACTTTTTTGAAATGCTTTAATAATGTGTGCGGCATTACATTCTACATTAAATTATCAAATGACGTATAATCGTATGCTATCGTTCTAAAAAAAGATAGACGGTATGAAACATTTAACCTCATAAATACAAAATTTTCCAAAAGGTTTCCACAATTTTGGTCCCTTAATTTCCTCGCAAATTCCTGAGCATAAGTATTTACAAACTTAGGAATGTAGAATTTTCGGCTATACTTTCGTATCTGGTCTGCGACGTCTGCTAAAACAGATCAAGTGTCATAGGTGGCGCTTCCGCTCCTTCGACGCCAAGGATTGCAACTGCGTTACGTCCCCGCCATTTGCTCCGTGCGTGAAATATGTTCGCTTACTTGTGTTTGGATATTGTTTGCTTGTGTTGCCCCTTATTTTGTAATTGCTGCTACGTGATTCTTCAGTTGGTTTTCTTTCTGCGTGCGGTTTTACCATGTGGAACTGGAATCGCTTTTTCCAAGAAGTTGCTTAGGAAGAGGAGACATGGGTTTCGTGGTGTGAGGGGCAGGGATTGATTCCAACCAGTGGAACATTTTCGGAAGGTCATTCCATTACTCACAGATTCAATAGGTCTCATCGTTACGGACAATTCAGGTGTCAGAGGAATCTGAGCAGTCTTCCCATGCACCTGAGATATGGAGCGTCTGAATGTTTGGTATTTATGAACGTGATACCAAACGATTCAAGGTCGAGCTATGCCCTGAAAATGACAGATCTTCAAGCACATTACTGCCGCTCATACACAAACATGCTCTTGTTTGTAACAGATGCCCCTTGATACATGACTAAGACAGGAAAGAGACTGAAAGAACTTTATCCGAAAATAGTCAATACCACATGCCTTGCATATGGTTTCCACAGATTGGCCGAAGAGATTCGAAGCAACTATCCTGATGTAAATGAGCTAATTTCAAATGGAAACAAATGTTCATAAAAGCTCCGTTTCGCGTGCAGAAGTTTAAAGAAATTGCTTTTACTTTGACGTTCCCTCTGCAACTTGTCCTAACACGGTGGGTGACCTGGCTGGATACTATTTTGTATTATTGCATAAATTATAATTCCTTAGACAGGACAGTTAAAGAATCTGACTGTTGGGATTCTTCCTTCATCAAAATTGTGCAACATTCCTTTTCGGATACCTTGGTTGGAAACTTGGCATATAAAAAATGTAACTTCAGTGGTTTTTCGTTTTTAAATTTAAAATTCATTGTGCTTTGTGTTTCCTGCAATATATCCGTGCCATCGAACTAAAGGTGCGTCTTAGAAATCATGCACTGTTTCTCAACTCATAAGAAATTATGTATGACAAGATTTTCCCTCTGCTTTGCCTCTCAATTTTTAAAGTAATGCTGAATTCAATAGCATATATAACACTTTAGAATACTGGTGAAACAAATTGTCTTCCAGACTTGTTATTTCTATTACCATGCCTTGTTAGAAATTTATATTTCCCTTTTGTTCTTTTTCACCACGTGTTTGATATTTGTTACGCGGTACAAAATTTGAAATTGTATCTCCTATAACCTAATTAATAATCTATAATTCCTTTCAAAAGAAAGGTAGACTAAATATGCGGAAATGCATTGTTCTGTAAAAACGTTTCACCAGTGCAGAAGGGTTCATCTCCAGACGACATGATTAAAAAACCAAAACGACAGTTTAATATGGTTATAAATATTTTAAATAATCCTGCATGGGCACTGAACGCTATTTAATTATGTAATTAGCATATTAAGGCAATAAAATTTATGTTATAGTATAATAACATTCACTATAGCAGGTGTTGCCATTCATTAGCTAAATTTCAAACTTTCACATTATTTAATTTGATTGTAAGTATCTCCTTTATTTCTGTGTACAACCCATAATTTAGTGAAACTCATAATATATCTAGTCCAGTAATAGCCATGTCATCAATTAATACCACGTTTATTGCATAATTTTGTTTGTCCATTAAAAGAACCTTTAAAAATAAAATATGTCACCCCACACCAAAATATCATGTTTCTTGTTAAAGTGTTGCGCCTTCATGAATTTTACGACGTCCATTTTGCAGAAAAAATGAACTAGGTTGATTATTTCCAGAAAAACCTAACAAATGGTTCTTTATATCATCTGAGTGCAGTGTACTATGGAAATACGACAGTTCCGTCGTAAAAAATATTCCAGAATATTGTGCTTTCTGCGATATAGTATGCTTGATTCAATGGTACACGTACTACAAAATTCTCGTGCCTCCCAACTTCATCATGAAAGAAGTTCAGTACATTGTCTCCCCCTCGACCTAAGGAATCACCGTTAAAATAGGTTAAGAGTTCCTGATAGAAAACTCATCGCCAATTGTCACGATTGAGGTCATAGATTTATGATAACTTATTCCAATCGATATTGATAGAACAATGATAAATGTCATAGTGCTCATTTAACATCACGGAGATATTTTCGTGGTGCATTGGCCTCTTCAATCATCTGAATTTCATCGAAAGGAGTGAAGTCGAAAGGGGCATCTGAAATTTGTATCCACTCCCATCAAATCTTTAAGAGCTGGAGGGTGCAATTAACGGCGTTTGGCTAATGTACCTCAAAACACTTACCGGCATTTAATAGAATTCATAACAATATGAATTCAATACACTCATGGCCACCCAAAATGCAACACCAAGAAGGAAGCATCCGATTGGCCTGAAATTCACAGCATGCGTAGCCCGTGAGAGGACATGCAAACGATTAGAATTGCAGGACATATGCAAATCATGTGCGCAAGGCACGCCACCGAGAAGCACTATAAGAAGGTTGCACAGAAGGCGGGGTGTAAGTAGGGTAAGTTTGTTGTGCTGCCGGACCTGTGCGTAGGAAGCTTCCTGATGCTTCGTCGCAGAATACGGCAGTCATTCCAGCACGTTTCGGAGTACGACAAAGGACGAGTAGTGGCTTATCGCGACAGCGGTTTATCGTACCAAGACATCGGCGCCGGTGTGGGACGACATCCAGACACAGTTCAGCGGCTGCAGGAGGGACGGACGGACCGACGCGATCGTTTGCGGCATCCCTGGCACACCACCGAACGACAGCACCGGCATGTTGTGCGGCGGGCATTGGCGGCTCGCACCGCCACATAACGAACTTTAGCGCAGGAATTAGGGTGTTTTGCGCAACAACCTCTGTCAGCACGTATCGTTCGATGTCGTCTGCAGGAGAGGGGAGTTGTCGCACGGTGCCCATTGCTCTGATTACCATTCATGTTATACCACTGGCGAGTGCGGCGGCAGTGGGCCATTTAACGCCGCACCTGGACTACGGAATGGCACGACATTGTCTTCTCCGACAAATCCCGCTTCTGCCTGCAACACAAGGATGGTCGGATCCACGTAGGGCGGCACCGCGGCGAGAGACTGTATGGCGCCTGCATTATGAATCGCCATACCGGTCCGTCGCCTGGCGTTATGGTTTGGGGAGCAATTGGATATGACACCCGCAACCCTCTGGTGCGCATCGCCCGTACACTCAACAGTCACCCCTACATTTCCGACGTTTTGGAGCCTGTAGTCCTCCCTTACCTGCAGGACCTGCTATCGGCCACGTTTCAACATGACAAGGACAATGCGCGTCCGCACGGGACACACATCGTGCAACAATTCTTCACGACCAACTAGGTGTCACTGCTGCCGTGGCCACCCTGTTCTCCCGATATGTCGCCCATCGAACACGTCTGGTCGCTGATCGGCAATCGAGTGGCCCGGCAAGCACCACCCGCGGCTACACCTGATGAACTGTGGCAACGTGTAGAAGCAGCCTGGACCGACATATCCCAAACCCACATCCAAAGCCTCTTTCGTTCGATGCCGCGGCGTGTAGCGGCCGTAATTGCCAGCCATGGAGGCCACACGAACTATTGTTGTCAGCGTGTTCCACAAGTCGCACGGGCCTGTAAGCTCAATTGTTTCATCTTTGTATCTGTTGTTACGTGTCCAGTAAATCTGGCTTTGCTATCTCGTGTCCTCTTGGTGTTGCATTTTGGGTGGCCAGCAGTGTAGTAATAAGAGCCGTAGGTACCTTTCCAAGGTACGAACCAGTTTTTGACAATAAGTTTTCCACTCACTGTATATTTATTCATTAGTCACTGTTGTATATTACAATAATGAGTGTAAATTGTAGTTTTAAAAAATAAATCTATTTAAATAACATATTCATATAACCTTAATTTCGGAAGTTTATTTTAGTTGAAATTTTCCAAATCGATTATTTTAAAATGTCACTTCAAGGAGAATATCAGAAAATTCATGTTCATGACTTCATATTCGGTAATTTGTTGAAAACCTGGGTTATTATTAAACTAAATTCCACAACTTAGATGTTATTAGAGATGAGCTCACCTGCTACTTAGTGTTCACGGCGCTAACTGTGACTGCTACTCAAAAGTAACAGTGATTTTTAACTGTGATTGGAATCGCAGTTTAGGACCTGTTATTTGTTTCACTTCAGTGAATCTGTGCACCAGTAACGACTATCGAACGAGTAAAGTAACTGATAGCAGAATCACTTAATGGAACGGTGGGTTAGCCATAATACAGCGGATCCTGGGTTATATGTTTTTTTACTTTTATACATAAATCTGCGTTAACCCCGATATTTTGGTGTAGTTTTAATGACTTTTTCAGTTGGGTTATGCGTAATTCTTTTATGCGATTTATAGGTTAAATTTTGAATTCAGATTATCAAATATACAGTTCTTTTATACCTAAAATGGTGCTATAATTTTGAAAAAAATGAGACAGCATTTATTTTTCAGCCTTGAAATGGACGAAGCAACAAAAATTTTACCAACTAATGTTCACACACAATTCACTATTTTCTCCAAATTCAAAAAAATTAAAACAAGCAAAAAGTAGGGATACTTTGCTCAGCACTAATGGTAAATCAACTGTGGACAAAGTTCTTTGAAAAGGGTTAAGTATTATAAGAAAATAATGTGTTCTAAGGGTGTTGAATATAAGACAACACATTCGGATTTACTACCTAGTATTTCAAAGGTAAGAGTTCTTTCATATATTGAAAATATGAAATCATGCAGAATTTCTTACCTTGTTTTATAAATTAAAAAAATTAAAGGGCAAATTAGACAGGCAAGAACAAAATAGAATGGACAGGTAGCGAACAAAGTATTCATTAGCATAATCTATAATTGCGAGCCCTCTCCTTCTTTTTGGAAGCATTTAAAATTGTGCAATAGTATTTAATACTTTGATATTTCAGTCATATGTTTTTTAAGCCATTCCATAGTAAAATGTGTAACTGAGATACTACTGTCTGCCACAGATTACAAAATTATGAACTTTATAATTTTCCGATAGATGATATGGACACAGCCCACGTAAAGCTCTCTGACAGAAGTTTTTTTTTTTTTTTGATTGGAGGTTTAACGACCATCGTGAGCAACTCAATGGGCTATAAGCAATCGCCCGTCCCTAATTTAGGGTCACTGGTTCCCGGGAAGAGAGAGAGCCAGTGCCGTAAGACAAACACAACATTCATGCCTCACCAGGATTCGAACCCGGACCCCTTCGGACGAATGATCAGAGGCCAACGCCTTAGACCACTGCGCCACCAGGGCGGCTGACAGAAGTTTCAGTCGGTAGTCATAGTCATAATATCCTTTGTAATAAGTCATAATATCAGATTTTGTAAAGAGGTTACTACCTGATGATTTTCGTAGGGAATGGAGGGGGGGGAGTCATATAAATTGTGGACAAATATAAGATTAAATTTAAGCAACTCATTACCTCCCTGTTGGGGAAATTTCTGCGAAGGTATATCTATAAGTAGTATATAGGGGGTACTATGGCACACCCCAAAATCACATAAAAACCTCAAAATCAGGCATTTTTTGATTTTTCAGACCTCAATAATCACGAACATTTTAAGGCTTTTTATGATCAAAATCACCATATTTTCATTAAAAATCAATGATTTTTGAGCATAAAATAGTCAAAAACATCAGATTTTTGAAAATTGAAGTTTTTATTCTGTTTTTTCATAAAAACAGACATCATAAAAACACGCATTTTTGATGATATTTGACGACTTTTTTGAACAATTGCAATCATTTTGAGCTTTGAATAGCTTTGATTGTGATGAAATGATGGATTTAGTGATCAATAGAAAAGTTGTAAAACAAACTACTTTGCAAAGTCCTTTTTAAAAATGCATTAAAAAAAGGGGTACCCAAAATGGATACCCCTTATAGGAAGATTAAAAATTTAGGAAGATAAAAAGTGTAGGAAGATTAAAGTTCTAATTCAAATGGAATTAAAAGTATGTTATTTTTTCAATTTCTAAGTAAGGTTTAAAAATGTTTAATTCTAAATAAGACATGACTTGTATGCTTAATTCATCATTCTTTTTTCCTGATGCAAAGAGTATTAAAGGTTTATCTGTGTACGCATCACTATTAAATAATATATTCTCCCCAAGTGTAATTAAAACTTGATTTCCCATTAGTATAATTAGGACGTAAATAAAATGTAATTTTCATATCCATATTTTCACTCAGTTTCATATTTCTGTCAAGGAGATTGCTACTAAATTTCATAAAAACGACTGTTTCCCAGTAACGCATAGCACCAAGAGTATTATATGCTTTTTTATCTTCTTGAATTGTTGCATAAAATTTTTGATTATCCACGTAATTTTTATTAACTGCGTCATACATATCCTGAGGAGATGGAATATTCACTAGTCTTTTATTTTGAACATCAAACTTTTCATCTTTTAAAATTAAAACATTGTTTTCTAAATACCTCTTATTCACTGCATTCTTATCTGCTGTAGGATCAGCAACATTTCCTATTCTTTTACCTTTTGCATTAACTACATTCCCATCTTGAATATGTAAATATTTTTGATCCAAATTACTTAATTCACCTTTAAGTACAGCATCTAAATCTCTTATTCTTACAGCAGTTTCTTGAACAAAATCTGAAAAACTACCATTAATATTTTTTCTATTTCACTTTTAACTTCCAGATTATTCTCTCTCATTTGTTTTAAAACATATTCTCTTGTAGTAACATCATGTTCATCTATAGGTTCTTTACAATTTTTTAATTTTTTTCTTCCATATCATAATTACCATCATCTGTTAATTTAAATCCATTTCCAGGAGGTCCAGATGGTCCAATTCCAAATTCTTCATAAGACAAACCAAAAGGGTACCAATTCATTTATTTAATCTAAAGTTTTCAAAGTTTTAAATTCCTTATTAGCCATATTAAGTGATCCTCTTTTTGTTTCATTCACGATGAAATAAAATCTATATGGTTTACCTGGATTTGATCCTAATCTCCAGTTAAATTCTAGTCTTAAATTCGAAATATTAGTATACTCTGGATGATTAGATAAATTAAAATAAAAGATTGGATACAATCTCGCATAATTTACATAACTTATAAGACATCCACTTTCAGTATTATGAGTATTTAATCCAGCTGCTAATAATTCAGAATAACATCTATTATAATCTAACTGCCCATCTTTAAAATTCGTTTTATAAATTTCTTCTGGAACTTTTTTATTATTACATAATATCCAGCATTCAAGGAGATCTAAATTATCAAAAACCATATTGTTCTGATTTTGATTGCTTTCTTTTTCTACATACTGTGGAATGACAAGAACACTTAACACCTCATCAGATGTAGTTCTTATATGACATGCACCACTTGATGTTGTTTGCTGATTACTTTTCTCAATTGAAGCAGAACACCAAGTAATTTCAATAGGTGTAGAATTCAAAGCTATACTTTTAAATTCAGCCTCAATGGATGGGTACAACTCTACATAAGGTAACCATAATTGAAAATCAGATATAATAACTTTATAATTAGGATTTGCAACATCTGTGTATAACATATCATTATGACTATTTCTTTGAAATTCAAATGTAACTTTTATATCAGAAATTAATCTTCTAAAATCGTTGAGGAACCCAAACAGTTGTCTTAAAGGAATCCAAAATTTTATTACATTACTGTTTTTTGTTAAAAGCCATCTCTGTCTAAATCCTTTATTATAAGAGGCATTTTCTTTTAATTTGATATCTGATCCTTTCTTTACATCTTTATCAGGATCATCTATTACTATTTTATCTTTATCAGCTGATTCTGATGTATCAACATAATACATCATATTTGTAGCCTCTGAAGTGGAATAATCTTTTGTGAAATTTATAAGTCCATTAATTTGATGAATTAATGAAGCACATGCAATATTAGAATCAGTTTGTTCTTTTCCTATAGTTAATGAAGTGGATCTAAACAGATTCCCACCATTTACAAATGTAACATTATCAGTTCCTATAGTATCATTATTATTTTTTACTATTTTACTTTTCTAAGCATATATAACCGTTACTATATAATATAGGTGAATTTGTATCTTTAATAGTAAACTTATATTGATCAGATTCTTTTACATTAGTACTATCTTCATTATGTTTTATGTATTCATACTTAGCAATTTTATTACTATAATAATCTGGAATAGCTTTTAAGTCCCAAAGTTTTTCCATTTATTAGGATAAAAAACTCATTTATACCATTTCAAACCAGATCCATCCTGAATTTTCGTTTTAGCTAATATATCATTAACAGTTACAGGAGGTTTAGATAATATATTTTCAAGTTTATTTTGAATAACATTTTTAGCTTTATCTTCAATTGCTGATTTACCTAAAACTTCTAATATTTTTTTCCAAAAGTTTTAATTCCTTCAGTGAAGATATTACCACCATATCGTTTTGCATATAATCTATGTTTGTTATAATTCATTTATTAAGCTAAAATTAATCTATATAAAACTCTCATATTATTCAAGTCTATCAGTTCATTATCTTGATTCGTGATATACATTCGAATTCTATGAATATAATTTCGTCTATTAATGGGTAAAAATAAAGGATTTATTTCATCAATTTTTATTAAACTACAAGGAGGATTAGATGGCGTAAAAGAATATAAAATATCTGAATTAATATTATTATATAGAGCTCCTGTAATTACATCACAATGAATGTGTATGTCATCAACTCCTCTAGAAATGTTTGCCATATATTTTCCTTCCTGATGATTATCTTCATATATTTCTGATTCAAATCCTAAAATTTCATGTAATTTACTCTCTCTAAGATCAATTTTATATTCATCTTTTAATTCAATTATAAAGCGCTGTGTAGCGAAATTAGCTTTAAATTTAATTGGTGGTTCATCTCCAAATCGTTTTATTAAAAAGTTATTTAATTCCCTTAATGTGTAATTTCCATTATCTAAAGTTATTTCATGCCATAAACTACCATCAAAATACTTAAATGTATTATTTTCATCATCAATATTGTTCCATGAAACCCACATAGACATAGATTTTAAAGCTATTTTTGAATTTTCATTAACAGGAATAGGAGGGACATATTCAATTGTAAAATCTTCTGATTTCTCAAAATTTTTTGAATCTAAAATTAACATTTATTAAGCACAAAATCTTCATTATAACCACTTGGTTCTTGGGTAAAAGAATATAAAACTTCAACAGGTGATTTACCTTTATTCCTTTGAGTTATGTATTTCATACAATAAAAACCACATTTAACAGATGTTGGTTCTTGTAAAAAACTCGAATTATATCTAATTCCTTTATTAGATGTTTCAAGATATTTTACAATATTTTTAGGTATGAAAATGTTATTCAATTTAATGTCTTTATATTTATATTCTCCAAATGGATCAAAATATTCCACAAAATTATATTTAGGATCATTATAATAACAGACCCAATGAGTCCCAGGTCCTGTAGATATATCTAAATTAATAATTCCACTTTTCAATTTCTTAATCTTTTTAGGTAATAAATCTGATGTAAATACACCCCTGAATCCTTTTACATCTTTCATATTTTGTTCTATCGTTTTATTGGATATACCTCGTAATTCTGAAGAACTCCCTTTCCAGAATGTTTTTTTTTAAGGTGTGAACCTTTCGGTTTACAACCTGATCCAGTTACTTTACTTAAAGCTTTATTCACACCAAAACTAGCAGCACCAGATAAAGCACCAGTACCAAGAGCAGCTAAGATAGGGATCAAAAAGGGTAAAATACCTCCGTTTTTCTTTAATTGTGTCTTACTTATAGTTATTCGTTTACCATTTTTAATTTGAGTAATTTGAGTTTTTGTTAAATACATATCATGATTAGCACTTTTAGTTTTATCAATTTGCAATGTAATTTCTTCACCTTTCTTAACTGCTGATTTTAATTTGTTTTTCTGACCTTCACTCAAATAAATTCTTGATACAATATAATTACTCATTTATTAAGATAGAAACTTTGAATAATATTGTTTTACTTGCTCATTAGTCATTTTACCCTCTTTCAATAATAAATCTAGTATTTGAACTACTTGGTTATATACTTTCTTATTTTTAGTTCCCTTACATATTTTATCTGTTAATTTATCTAAAATATTAAGACCCTCACCCATATAGTAATTCCCCATTTTGAGAGCTTCTAATGCTCTAATATATTTTCGCACCTCAGCCATTTTATAATCGAAATGATCAATTTTTTTCTGTAATTTTTTCTTTTTTCTTCATCTTTAGCATTATTAAGTGCTTTTACTTGAGGACCTTTTAGACGTCCGATTTCACTGTTTTTTTCATTTGCTTGATTTATTATTTCATCAATCTCTTCATCAGATTTATTAACTAATTCTGAAGGTAAATCAAATCCTAACTTTTTTTTAATAACTGATACATTCAAGTTTTTGTTTAAGTTAATTTTATGAATTCCTGCTTCTCTCTCATACATTTCTTTAGCATCTGAAATAGGTTCTTCAACATCTTCTAAGGCAGGAAATCTTGAAGATTCTGCAATTGGTTGAAATGAAAGTTCTTCAATTGCATTTTGAATAGCTTTTAAATTTTCTTTTCTAGATACATCTTGATATTCTAATTTTTCAACTATAGGTTTATGAAATTTTGTGATTGCTCTTCATATCCTAAATCTTCTAATTGCTTTTCCTTATTTCGTTTTCTTAGTTCAGCATTTACTTTTGCTAATTTTAATAAATCTTGTATCACTTTACTCATTTATTTAACTGAAAATTTGCTTCAAGCAAATTATTTTACTTCCAAGCAAATTATTTTACTTCCAAGCAAATTATTTTACTTATATAAATGGAAGATTTTGAACAAATTGAAGAATATTTATCTTTTGCTGAAATGGCATTATATCTAGCTGAATGTTATTTATCTCAAGGAATACCAGCTGAAGACTTATTATTTGAAGCTGAAATGTTTATTGAAGATGCTGAATTTCTATTAAATAAATATGATTAAGCCTTGCAGCATTAAACTAAAAGATTATTCAGAACCAGAAGAATTTATAGATCCAAATCAAAATCCAATATTACCTATTCATCCTTTTAAACTTTTAATAACAGGATCTTCAGGATGTGGAAAAACAAATTTACTATTAAATTTAATATATGATCATTTAAATTTTGATGCATTATTCATATGTGCAAAAGATATTAACGAACCTAAATACTCTAAATTAAAAGAAAATTACTCAATGTTTGATGATATAGAAGAGGAAGACATTTTAAAAATAAAGGGAAAGAATAAAAATAAGTTATTAAAATTATTTTAAAAGTTTAAGAAAGAAACATTATTTAGTTCAGACATAAATGAATTTATTACTGTAGATGACTTAGATCCTTCATTAAAAAATCTAGTTATTTTTGATGACTGTGTAAAAGAAAAAGATCAAACCGAAATTGAAAAACTTTTTATAAGAGGAAGGAAGAAAAAATGCATCCATTATTTATTTATCACAGACCTATTATTCAACACCTATTGATATAAGAAAAAACTGTGATTACTTTATATTTTTTAAACTTCAGCACAGAGAAATTAAACAAATTATTAGAGAAATTGATGGTGATTTTAATATAGATCCTTATCAAAAAAAGTATTAAAAAACCTTATGATTTCTTCATGTTAGATTTGAAAAATCCTCATATGAGATACAGACATAACTTTGATCCTATATAAATGGAAGAATATTTAGAAAAGAAAATGTATGTATACAGAAAAAGTTTTAATTACTATAATAAAATTAGTATATCATTATCAGTAGGCAAATTTATATTTAGTGCTTCAGGTTTATCAGCTTTTGCATTTATTCCTTTAGCAGCACTTTCTTTAGGAGCAGGAGTCATTGAAGTTGTTGATAAAACTCTAAATATTTCAGAGAAAAAGAAGAATATAAACAAGCTTACAAATTTTATAAACAGATATTAAATTTAATAAACGCTAATTCAATTTCAGAACAGGATGCTTACGTTAGAGAAGAGGATTTTATAAAAAATATGAAGTATTTTCCTTTAGAGAAATATGTAAAACAAACGCAACTAAATGGTTATAGATATGTAAAATAGATTTACACTTAAATAAATGGAATTACAAGGAGGTGATATAGTAGGATGGTTACAAGATAAATTAAATCCACCTGAAATGCATATACCTGGTTACCAGTATTGTGGTCCATTTACAAAATTAGAAAAGAGATTAAAAAGAGGTGATCCAGGAATTAACAGAGTTGATAAAGCTTGTAAAAAACATGATGTAGCTTATAGTAAAACTAAAGATACTAAACAGAGACATATTGCTGATCAAGAACTCTTAAACGATTTAGATTCAATTGAAAATACTACAAGTGGATTCTATCCATTAGGAGAGAAACAAGCTAGAGCTGTTATAAAACCAATTATAAAAGCAAAGAAAACATTTGGTTTAGGAATTTCATCCTATATAAATATGTATTGCTTAAAGTGCAAACAGAAAACTGAAACTAAAGATATTCAAGAAACAGTAGCTAAAAATGGAAGACCGATGGCAAAAGGAAAGTGTAAAGTTTGTGGATCTAAAAAGAGTGTTTTTTAAAGACGTAGACCTTAAAAATATTTATTATACACCAGAAACTGGTTATTGTGGTATTAATGAATTACAAAGAAAAACTAAATTACCCAGGAAAGATATAGAAGAGTTTTTACATCAACAAGATGTATATACAAAACATAAACCACTTATTCATAGATTTAAAAGAAGAAGAATTTATGTTTCTCATGTCAATGACCAATTTCAAGCTGACCTTATAGATATGCAAGAATTTAAATCCTTTAATAATGACACAAATTATATTTTATCAGTGATTGATATATTCAGTAAATATGCTTGGACAATTCCGATTAAAAGAAAAACAGGTGAAGAGGTAACTAGAGCATTTAAAAAAAATATTTAAAGAAAGAAAACCAGAAAAACTTCAAACAGATAAGGGTACAGAGTTTATAAATAAACAAACTCAAAAGTTATTCAAGGATGAAAATATTCACTGGTTTACAACTGAGAATATTGAGATTAAATGTGCTGTTATTGAAAGATTCAATAGAACTTTAAAGACTAAAATGTGGAAGTATTTCACAGCAAATAATACTAGAAAGTGGTTAAATGTACTAGATAAATTAATTAAGAATTATAATAATTCTTATCATAGATCCATTAAAATGACACCTATAGAAGCAAGTAAGGAAGAAAATGAATTAAAAGTTTATAATAATTTGTATAAAGAAAAGAGAAAAATAAACCAAAATATCAAAAAGGAGATAAAATAAGAATTTCAAAATATAAAAGAGAATTTAAGAAAGGTTATCTTCCAACATTTACAGAAGAAATATTTATAATTTCCGCTATATTGAACACAGATCCTCCGACATATAAAATAAAAGATTTAAATAATGAAGAAATTACAGGAACATTTTATGAAAAGGAACTGGTTAAATATGATAAGAAAGATGAGGTTTATAAGATTGAAAAAATTATTAGAAAGAAAGGAAATAAATACTTAGTTAAATGGTTGGGATATCCTGATGAATTTAACAGTTGGGTTGTAATTTGAAAAATTTTTGCAAAACGCCCTTTCGGTGGAGGGTCTATGCTTCATTTTTTTTTATTTATTTGTACCTGGCCAGCCAGGTGGGCGTTAACTCTTTCGACCCTCCACCGCACACACTCTCTACCATCAGATGTTATTCACGCACACGCTCTACCGTGAACCCAAACTCTGATTTCAAAGTTTAGGACAGGGAGCCATTCTACCGTACCGAGATTCGAACCTGAGACCTTTTGCATGCATGCCTGACTCGCTACCAATCGGCCAACACAGGCCGATAAATTCTTGCTTGAAACATATATTTACGTTTCAAGCAAGAGAAACTTGGCGATGATCCAAAGTTGTTACGTAACGAAGAACTGCTTCTTTCCGAGGACATAATCGCGCGCCGTGGAGAGTATTTTGGCAGCTGTTCAACTCTGGTTATGTAAACATTTTCGCTCGCAGCTTATCAGTAATGACTACATCTAAGCAAGAAAGAGATTTAATTGCTTGTGCTACCATCTATATGTGAAAGAAAAAACTGTATTTCAGTATTTAAAGATATAATTTCTTAGGTAGGAATTATTAACGATTTACGTGAAAAAGTATTTAATAACATGATATCTAATAAATGGCTTCATTAAAAGATGTATGTTATGAACAAATCAAAGATAATTACTGGTATGGTCTATTTGGAGATTTTAAAATTATAATAGATAAAAATACTGGATACTTTAATGCTACAAAATTATGCAAACAAGGTGGTAAAAAATTTAAAAAATGGTTAGAGAATAAACAATCTCAAGAATTAATAAAATATTATAAAAATTGTGGTGGCCCGAATTCGGGCCGCCATAAAAATGATCAAATGTATGAAATAAGAGAAGGAACAGGTAAGAATATTATTAATGGAACATATGTTAAGCAGGAATTAATTTTAAATATATCTTGTTGGGTTTCAAACGATTTTTATGATAAAGTTAACAAGATTGTTAAAGACTATTACATTAAAAAATTCAATGATAAATACAAGAATGATAATGAAAAATTAAATAAGAAATTAAATAAGATAAAAAAGAAAATGGAAAAATTAAAACTTGAAAATGAAAAATATAAAGAAGTAGAAGAGGATATAACACCTAAAACTGCTAATTCTAAAAAGCTTCATATGTTTACTATCATACAGAAAAATAAAGAAAACTCTGATTATCCTTATTATGTAATCAGATGTCAAAGAGATAAAATGAATAAAACTATTGGTAATTTAAAAATAAAGTATCCAGATTTAAATACAGTATATGAAATAAAATATAATCCTAATTCTATTAATTTATTTAACAGAGTTAAAGAAAATATATCATACATAGAAACTAAATTTAATCATCTTAATATTGTTAATGATCATACTATTGATAATTTAAAAGAGGCTATTAAAAGAATAACTAAGTTCTAAAAAGTTTTTAATAAAATGATATCTAATAAATGGATAATGATATTGAAGAAGCGAATTACTTTTCTTATTCAGAAGAAGAACAAATTGAAATTCCTGAAAATTTTAAAAAAGTAATGAAACAAATAAAAAGAATGAAATATGATGAAGAGGAAGACTGTTATTATATAGATTATAATAAATATTTAAAAAGTAGATATGTTAGTAGAATAAGATATTTTAATCAGTTTAAAAGAAAAAATAACCTTAAATTTAATAAGGAAGCAGAAGATTTATTTTTAAAATTATTGGATTTTATGTACTATGAGAAAAATTTAAAATATGTATATTTTACTAAAAAAATTTGTGACTATTATAATATATCAAATGATATTAAAATTAATATAAATCCAAAAAATGAAAAGATCTGGGAAGACTTTAAAGCAGCAAGCTTTTCAGCTTAAAGCAAAGTATTTATAAAATTTGTTTCCTAATAAATGGAGAACAAAACATGCAAAAGTTGTAAACAAACAAAACCTATTGATGAATTTTACATTCAACGTCTTAAAGGTTACGTTTATAGACAGCACTATTGCAAGACTTGTGATTCCAAAAGAAAGTACCAAAAGAGAATTTGCGACTGTGGAAGAGAATACACTGTAACTCATTATGAAAGACATTTAAGAAGTAATTATCATAATAAACGTGTGCAACCTGTTTTTTAAAATCCCTTTATAAATTTACATCCCAATAAATGGAGTTAAAAAATCTGAAGCCTGTTATTGTGCATCTTAAAAGTGCTCTGAATGCTATTAGTGTTCAGAAACTTAGAAATGCTTTAAAAAGATTAAATATCAAAAAACGAAATGTAAAAAAAGATGATTTAATTAAATCGTTGATAAAATATATTAGAAATACAGGTGATTATAAGTCTGTTTTAGTAGATATCCTTGGATTAGATACATCAGAATATTTAGATCGAAAAAGAAAAATATTTATTAATCATCCAGAGAGAAGAAATAGAATTAAAAAATTATTTGATTCTTTTAATTTAAAATTCAAAGATAACAAATTGAAACCAAGAAAAGAAAAGAAAATTAAAACAGCTGTAAATCTTGAAAAATTATTTAAACCTGATTATGAAATTATTGAAACAAAAGGAAAATATATTAAAAAATATATGGTACATAGAAAGAATTATAGAGTAGCTGGAGTAAACATTAAACCTGAACAATATTTCAATATTTTACAATATATATTTAGAAAAGCAATTGGTAAAATTCAAGGTAAAGTAGATATAATTGTATATAATCCTAAACTGAATAAACCATTTCATGATAAAATGATGTATACTAAGGATGCCTATGAACTATATATTTATAAATTATCTGATCAAATTGAATATAAGGAATTAGAAATAACTGATTGTGTATTTGATTTTAATGTAATTGAATTACCTTCAGGAGGTAAACATATAAAGATAATTAATGATGAAACAATAGAAAATAAAAGAAGTATCTGTCAGATAAAAAATGATGATAACATATGTTTAGCTAGATCAATTGTAACTGCTCTATCTATTCAAAATCCTAAGCTATTATGTGATAAATTGAATCATAATGAATTATCAAAAAATGATATTAGATACATCAAAATGGGTAGAGTTTTACAAAAATCATTAGCTGTAAAATTACATGAACTATGCAATATTCCATTAGAAATATGTTGCTTAGAAGAGGTTAAAATATTTGAAGAATTCTTAGATATTCAGATAAATATATTTTGCAGAGAGAATTTTAATGAACGTATATATAGTGGTAAATATAAATCTACATGTATTTACATATTGAAAAATAAAAATCATTTCGATGTAATTACTTCTGTTAAAGGATTTTTAGGAAAAGAGAATTACTGTGATTATTGTCAAATAAGCTATAAAAGATCAGATCAACACAGATGTCCTCTCAAATGTGATAGATGTTTTAAAACAGATAGTAACTGTAATGGTGAAGAGATATTTTGTAAAAAATGTAATCGATTATTTAAAGGTGAGGAGTGTTTTGATAACCACAAAAGAAAAAATAAGAAAGGTGTTAGTGTATGTAAATGTCTATGGAAATGTTTAAAATGCAAAAGAATTATTAATCGATATGAGAGAAAACCCAAAGAGCATGTATGTGGTGAAAAGAGATGTAAAAATTGTTGGAAATATGTATTACATGATCATAAAAGCTATATGAAACGTAAAGATGCTAAAGGTGGTAAATGTGAAAATGATTGTCCTAAGTTAACAAGAAATCGAAAAGATTGGTGTGAAAAATGTAGATATGAATATACTGAGAAATATATATTCTTTGATGTTGAAACTAAACAAGAAACAGGAACTCATGAAGTTAATCTAGTTGTATGTCAAATGTATGATGGTAGTGAAAAGATATTTGAAAATGAAAATGATTTTTGTAATTGGTTATTTCAACAAAAACATTTTGGATATACTGTACTAGCTCATTATGGTAAAGGCTTTGATTTTCAATTCTTAGCTAAATACTGTTTTAAAAACAAAATAGAAGTGTTTACTATATATAATGGAAATAAACTCAATTATATGCAGGCATCTGGATATAATATAAGATTCATAGATTCAATCAATTTTACTATGATTCCATTAAGAGATTTTCCAAAAACATTTGGGTTAGAAGAGATGGCAAAAGGTTATTTTCCTCATTATTTTAATAAAGAATGTAATCAAAATCATATAGGTAAATACCCTGAAAAACATTACTATGGATGTGATTCTATGAAATCTGAAGAGAGAAATGAATTCTTAAAATGGTATGAAACTGTTAAAAACGATACGTTTGATTTTCAAAAAGAATTTGTTAAATACTGTAGATCAGATGTAGATATTTTAAGAAGAGGATGTTTAGAATTGAGAAGATTATTCTTAGAAATCGCAAATATCGATCCATTTAAATATGTAACTCTAGCAGGTGTATGCATGAGTATTTATAGAGATAAATTCTTAAAAAAAGGTACAATTGCCATAGATGATGATACAATTCAAAAAGACAAATATAGTAAAAAATCAATTGCTTGGTTAGATTATCTGTCTAAAAAGAATAATATCAATATTCAACATGCATTAAATGGTGGAGAGAAAAAATTAAAATTAGGTAAGAAAATTTATAAAGTAGATGGATTTTATGAAAACACAGTGTTTCAATTTCATGGATGTCACTGGCATGGATGTAATAGATGTTATAGAGAATCAACTATAAATGAACAGAATCAGATATGTATGAAAGACTTATATAAAAGAACTAAGAGGATTCAAAAGAAGATTTTAAAAGCTGGATATGAATTAATTGTTATATGGGAATGTGATTTTAATAATAATAAAGAAATTAAAAAATATATAAAAAATGAATGGAATAGAGATTTCGTGGAACCTTTAAATCCTAGAGATGCATTTTATGGGGGTAGGTGTGAGCCTACTAAATTGAAATATGAATTTAAAAATAATGAAAAAGGTAGATATATTGATGTATGTTCACTGTATCCAACTGTAAATTACTTTGATAATTATCCAATTGGTCATCCTGTTAAGATATTTAATCCTGAAAAATTTGATAAAGAATGGTATGGTTTCATCAAATGTAAGGTCTTACCACCTAGAAATTTATATCATCCAGTGTTGCGAATTAAAGATGAAAAATTGATGTTTGCTCTTTGTAAATCATGTTCTAAAACTATCAAATGTAATCACTTTAAAACTGTTGTAGATAAAAAGAAATGTAAAGAATTCTTTGAAATTAGAAATAAGGAGTGTAATCATAAAAGAGACGAAAGATGTTTCACTAGTACATGGACTACTGATGAAATGAATTTAGCAATTAAAAAAAGATATAAAATTTTAAGAATATATGAGGTTTGGAATTTTGAAAATAAAACTGATGAACTATTTAGAGATTACGTTAAAATGTTTTTGAAAATCAAATTAGAAACAGATGATAAATGGTCTGAAAACTTTAAAAGTGAAAAAGAATATAAGAAGACAGTTTACAAGAAATTAGATATAAAATTAGAAAAAATAGAAAAAAATCCAGGAATGAGATTTATAAGTAAGATATGTTTGAACTCATTATGGGGTAAGTTTGGACAGAGAAAAAATATGAAACAGACTAAATACGTAATGGATTTAGATGAATTTTATAAAATTATATTAGATGATAATCTCAAAGAATTAAATATGATATTTATGAATGATGACTGTGTAGAAATGACTTATAAAATGAAAGATGAATATGTTAAAAATAACTTCAATACTAACGTTTATATAGCAGCTTTCACCACTAGTTCTGCTAGAATTAGATTATATAAAATGCTTGATAAATTACGTGAAAAAAGTGATTTATAAAGACACAGATAGTGTTGTGTATATAGATGATGGAACTAATAAAATCAAAACAGGATGCATGTTAGGAGAATGGACAGATGAATTGGGAGAGGACAAATATATGAAATCCTGGATAGCTGGTGCACCAAAAGACTATGGATACATACTAAATGATGGAACTGTAAAAGGTAAAGTTAAAGGATTTAAAATGAGCTATGAGAATGAAAATATTTTGAATTTCAATGATAGAATGAAAGTAATAACAGGTGAAACAGATTACTTAGAAATATCAAATAATCAGTTTAAGATACAAAAAGATAGAAATATAGCTGTAGATACACTGAACAAGAAATACATGTTTGGATTTGATAAAAGAAGAATTCTAGATGATTTGAATACTGTACCTTTTGGATATGTATTTAAAAAAGTGAGTAAATATAAACAATGAATGATATAATTGTGATTATAAATATTCAAGGATTTGTACTCCCAAATCGTAAGATAGCAAGAGAGATAAGTTGGGTACACTCAAAACTGAATATTGGTGAAACAATATCAGTGTTCACACCTGACTGCAAATTAGATGAACAAGAATTGAATATCGTACGTAAGTGTGTTTTAGATGTGCATGGACTGAGATTTAAAAGATATCCAAATAGCAAAGAACTATGGATTAATAATTGTGAGGTAAAGAACTATATTAAAAACCTGTACCATATTTATGGTGGTACATTTGCATATAAAGGAGGAGTAATGGAAAAAGAGATGCTTGAAGATATTCCATCTGTTGATTTAGATATACCTAAATGTCCAAGAGTTTTAGGCCCCGGATGCTCTATGTATAGATGTATGCATTATAAGAATTATATTTCAAAAAATGAAAACTTATAAATGGATTTAATGGGTGACCTTAGAGCTCTATACTGTTCTTCAGATAAAAAATATAGTAACGAAATATCTCAATTCGCTCATTTTTGTGATGACTTGATTCATATGTATAGAGATAATTACAAGTTTTCAGATATTCTAACTATAGTTTATAGATATTTAAAAAAGATAAAAAGAATAATTGAAAAAAAAGAAAAAAATGAGGAAATTAAAAACAAAGGATTAGAAATTTTAAATGAGTTTGTAAGTTATTGTAATTTACAGTTCTCATCACATGTATTCAAAAGCCTTTAAAAAATAAAACCTTATAAATGGATGAGTTCAATAGCATCAGATTATTTACAGAAACACAGAAATTAAGAGATTTGAATCCTGGAGATTATAAATTGATGTCACTGAAAAAAATCCAAACGAAATTCGGAGATACAACTATTGCAAAAATAGAAGTCAATGATGAAGAAAAAGAATATTATCTTAGAAAATGTCACGGAAAACTATCTGACAGTGCAATTAAAAAAATTAATAAAGGTAATTATATATTCAGATTCAGAGGTAAAATTGATGATCTATATTATGATTATGAATTAGTAAAAACTTAAAAAAACGAATTCTATTAAAATGAAAGTTCACTTCGATCCTAATGTCATATATGTAGGAAATGAAAAGGTATATGGGAAACATATGCAGTTGATCGAGAGAGGTTCAAAAGAAGAATTACCGAAACAGAAAATAAAATTATCTTTAAAGAGAAATGAAGTACTACATAACAAAACCTTATATTATTGAATTCGTTTAAATCTTTGTAATATTTTTAATTAAATCTTGAATTTGTTTAATCTTCCTAAATTTTTAATCTTCCTATAGCTTGCATACTTCTATAGCTTGCATGTGTGTGTATTATTTGGAGGGAATTGCCACACTGCCACAAAACTAAATCGGCAGTTAATTAACATAAGAAATGTGTTACCGAACTGTGGACTAGACCTCCATACAGAAGAATGCTGAGTCTAGAGGAAATAAAGTAACTAGCATTCTAATAGTACATACTTGAGCCTTACAGCAGAGTTAATGTCTAAAAGCCGCCCGGTGGCGCAGTGGTCTAAGCGATGGCTTTGTAAAGGTTGTGTTGACCTGTGCTCCGTGTTTGACCTGCGTTTATTGGTGTTATTTCGTGTGTGTGCCGTCATTTTGTGTATCTCCTGGGTTGTGAACGTCTCCTGTGTCGATTGAATCCGACCTTGACGTCCTGTAAGTAAAACTTTACTTGTACTAACCCTTTTTCCGTCCTGGCTTTGCCCAGGGTCGGGTTTAGCAGGCCAGCCATTGCAAATGGCGGCGACCGCTTCTGATAGGCCAGGTATGAAGCTTGATAGCAAAGCTCCGCCCCGCCTGGCCACGTTCGGTCATCGTCACTACCACGCGCAGCTGGTTTTTTTTTGTTTTTTTTTATTGGAGGTTTAACGACCACCGTGAGCTACTCAATGGGCTATAAGCAGTCTCCCGTCTCTAATTTAGGGTCACTGGTTCCAGGGAAGGGAGAGAGCCAGTGCCGTAAGACAAACACATCATCCATGCCTCACCGGGATTCGAACCCGGACCCCTTTCGGACGAATGATCAGAGGCCATCGCTTAGACCACTGCGCCACCGGGGTGGCGCAGCTGGTTTCCAAGCCGCGTTATCTGATGTTACCACCTCTTCTTCCAACTCTATGGATGTTGATTTCCCGACATTGTCCACCACAGTGACGTCATTAACTTCTTCAGTATCCGTTGCCTCTGGTACTTCATTTCCAGCTTCGAGCACTGCGTCTCGACCTTCCCCATCTCCGCCCATTCCTACGGCAACTCTACCTTATGCTTTCGTTGTAAAGGGTACCAGTTCATCTTCCTCTACAGCGAAGAATCCATGTACAATGCCTCTTGATATGATTGTCACTAGAGACAACAAGAAATTACGCATCGAAATTCCGGAAACTTCAGCTGCTCGGCAAGAGGTTTTACGCACACAGAAACTTGGCATATGTTTTGATGCCCTCCCGGACACCAGCCTTAAGAAATACTCCTTAGCTGTACGCCAAATCCTCCCTAAGGGAGCGATCACCCATATGGCGAGGAAACCTATGACTGTTCTCATCTATTTTGCGAAGCCAGAGTCTGTGGAGCGCGTCTTATCTGACGGACTGCATGTTGGGGATCATACCTTACTGGGAATCCCTCTCACGCAGCGCCCCGTACTTGTTACGTGCTATCCCGTACCACCAGAAATCAAGGACCATTACTTAATGGCGGCCCTTTCCCGTTGTGAAAAGGTAGTTGGTTCCATTTCCACTCTGTCTTCCGCACCAACAGACCCAGATGACAGGAACATCTTAGGTCTGCGTCGCCAAGCAAGGATCCTGTTCCCTACTGAAGATGCCAATGCTGACTGCCCTACTGACCTCACTGTGGTTGTAGGGAAGCAGATTTTCCGGATCAATATCGTTACTGCCTTGCATTGTTTTAAATGCAAAGCATATGGCAACATCCAATCACGTTGTCCACATGCATCTGCCAAGCCACCTAATTCCATACCGCCCGAAGTCAACACCCCACCCTCAACATCAGTTTCTCTGGCCACACCAAGTTCGGCTCCACAGACGTCCTTGATCCCTGCTACTGTTGTTCCAGAGGCTTCTCTCCCAGCAGATGATGATTCGTCAACAGTCTCCAAGTCTTCGATCTCTACTACGGGAACCTTGGCCACCTCTCCATCGTCGGACCCACCTGCTGCTGTGGTATCTTTACGTTCTTCGGAGGGTATTATCTCCGAAAAGGAATGGCAACCCCTCCGTCGTGTTGCTTCATCTTCTTCCCTTGGATCCATTAATGTGGAGTCAGATCTAACTGTCCTACACCCACCAGCTTCTCCCGGCGTTCCCACATTGAAACGTACTAGACAGAGTTCAATCTCGCCGGTGACGTCTTCTCCACGCTGCTCTCGTTCCCGTTCGCCAATTCGATAGTCTTTCTCTCCAACTGCAGTTACTACATCTCTTAAGTCCCCAGCTGTTCCAAAATTGTTGGATCAAAAAGCTTTCGCAGAATATCTGGAAACCTTCCCTGCATTAGACGGGCCGCTGGCGCCGTCTGATCTTGCTCTCATCATACTCAATCAACCGTCACGTCTTCTCAAGCAGCTAGACTGCGTACAATCACGTAATGCTCAGCTTTCTACTATTATCACCCAACTTCAGAATCTACTTGCTCTTTTGCCGAAAATTGACACAGTCACTAATGCGCAGACATCTAACTTAAAGAAACGTGTAACCAGTCTTCACAGAAGTGCTGATAGTAATATTCAACCACTACAACCTCTTTCAAGTTACAATTACTTTCTTTCAACTGTAAGGGATGCTCCGTCCCTCCTACCAATGCGTTAGTGTTTGAACACATTACACCGCATGATGCGGATATATTATTGCTACAGGAGACTAACTGTCATCCCAACACCCCATACCACCGGTGGCGAACCTGGCCATTTCAATTCTACCATGTCCATCGACTTAGTCTTCACGCAGGACTTGCGGTGGCCATCCATTTTCGTCTTCGATCCTTAATTACTGATATCACGGTCAAACCGATTTATCGTGACCTCCTGCAGCTTCTGTCCTTCCGACTGCGCAACTTCCAATACCATATCTTCAACATCTGTGTTTCCGGCAATCAACAGTATGCAGACTGTCTTTTTGAGCATTTTGTTTCCTGTGTTCAAGGTCTTCCAGCCACTGATATTGTCATCTTAGGTGGTGATTTTAACTGCACCCTTGACCCAACCTTCGACAGATAGGACGGTTCCACGGATACCAGGTATTTTCTTACCCGAGCACTTTCTACAGCCATCAACCAGCTACAACTCCAAGATTCTTTTCGACACCTGCACCCATTTCTTCGTTCGTACACCTGGCGCTCCTACTCCACTTCCTCCCCTACAACTGCCCGACTTGACCGGTTTTATGTTTCTTCAATTCTTCTTCCTTCAGTTATCTCCCTTTCTCACACACCGACAGTTTCTTCCGACCACAGCTGTGTCGTAATGTGTCTTCACACCGGTCCATCTCCTCGGCAATACTACCGAACTTGGGCCCTTGATGATGATCTTTTACTTGATTCAACCTACGTAAATTCCATCCAATCGCAGCTCCAACAAGCCTTATATATGCTCCCTTTTGCTTCTTGTCTCTTGCAACACTGGTTAAATGTCAAATCCCAAATTCTTCTTTATACCAAACAATATTCCCACGAAAAACGTACTGCCGCCTCTATGAAGATTGATGCTGCACGCTCGATTTTTTCCACCCTAGATCTTGATTCTCCGCTGCTTTCTCATTACCAAGCTGAACTTCGTGCCTTGCTACTTCCTGTCCCCCAACAAGCTCTTCACCGCCTCAAGCTCCTTTGTCTCCAGCCAAATGACTATCTATGTGAACAGGTGCAACAACTGGAATTCCACAAACGTTCTGCTCATCCCCTCCGTAATCTGAAGTTACCCGATGGAACTGTTACTAATGACCCCACTCTCATTTGCTCCGGTGTTAGAACATATTTCCAGTCACGTTTTGCTCAGTTCCAGTCAAGTTCTCCGCATGCTGATTCGATTCTTCGTGCCTTACCACATATTCCATCGCATCTTGTTACATCTCTTTCTATGCCTATCACCCCAGCAGAAGTAGTACAGTCACTTGCCTTACTTAACTGTCACTCGTCACCTGGTCCTGACGGGTTGACCGTTAATTTCTTTCGTACGTTTTTCTCTTTCCTACACCTTCTCCTATTGCCTTGCTTTTCAGCTGCTTTTTCTTTATCTGCTCTTCCCCCGCTTTTACTCTAGCTCACATCATTCTTCTTCCAAAGAAGGGGTGTCTGCTGGAGTTGGATAACTGCGTCCTATATCCATCCTTATTGTTGACTACAAGATTTATACTAAAATACTCTCTCTTCGATTGAACCCTGTCCTTCCCACCGTCATACATCCCGACAAAAGGTACACCATTCCTGGCCGAAGCATTCATACTAATATTAATCTCCTCCGTGACTCATATTGCCTTGCCCACCTTTCCTCCGAACCTTTAGCATTCCTCAATCGTGATCAGAGGCAGGCCTTTGATAACGTGAGTCATCAGTGGCTTGCCTCTGTGCTCTCCTTCTTCGGTTTCCCGTCTGTCTTCATCACAGCCCTCCTTGCCCTGTACCAGGACTCAGTTGTCCATATCCGGACGGCCTCCTTCCTTACAGCCCCCATTCCGTTTCGTAAGGGCATCCGTCAAGGATGTCCTCTTTCCGGACAACTTTTCTCTCTAGTCTTTGAGCCTTTTCTTTGCTCTATCCGTTCTCTTCTACAACCTCCCCCTCCACCATTCAGCATAGCACCAGGCACCATTCTATCGTTCTTACTGCCTACGCCGATGATCTCACAGTTCTCATCCGAGAAGAATGGCAATTCACAATTGGTCTTGCATGGTACCAAGTGTATGCTGCGGCTTCCGGCGCTTCGTTAAACCTTTCAAAATGTACAGGCTTGTGGTGTGGCTTCTGGAGACATCGCCCCGATGCACCGTGGGGCGCTCATTGGACTTCCACCAGTCAAAAGATACTTGGAGTGCACATTGGCAGCCGTGTCTCAGCAGCGGCTGCCACCTGGAGACCCCTCATCAGGAAACTACGTCACACCGCTGCTTACTGGTCCAAGCTGAAGTGCTGTTTGACCTACCATAGTCGTGCACGGATTGCAGGCACCCACATTCTCTCGTTAGTTTATCATTCCTGGATTGCACAACCGCCACCAGCCTACGTTTAAACTACAACAACATCAGCAATGCTCAGCATTGTTTGGTCATCTACTCATTGGTTATCTTCCTCAGTATTGTCTCTACCTTCGACTTGTGGTGGCCTCAATATGCCAGAGATTACCAAACGTTATAAAGCTGTAAGAATTTTCAATTTCCTCCGTTTGACAGTTCAACCAGACTCTTCCGCTTCCATTCTTCTGCCTAATGTTTTGACTTTCCCCCTTAATCCCTGCCTCACCGTCCATCTTCTTCTCAAGATGGATATTCACACTGTCATTCCCCCCGTTTTCCTCTAGTCTACCATGAAGCTGTTCAGTTCCTTCGTTCTTTACCGCTCATTCGTCAACCCCACTCTTCCACTCTTGATCTTCTTTCCGAGCCTCTTTTTCCCCCGTCCTCCATCCCCCTACTGCCAACTTTTTCTTTTTCCCCGCATGGCTACACGCTGGTGTAGTCTCCGTTTCCCAACTGGTCCTCCCCGATTTTTCATGGAAACCCGTTTCCGACCTTTTTCCCACCCTCCCACCCTCGACCGAACTCTCTCATAACTTCCTCCAACTTAAATATGCTCTTCAATCACTTTTTCCTTCCCTAGTCGATTCCTCTGGCCTCCTTTCCGTTTCCTCTGCCTCTCTCCCTTTTCCGTTCTTCCTTCCCTTTTCCGGTGATCTCCTCCCTCTCCACAGTCTTTCCACCCGTACCCTGTACCGTTTTCTCCGTTCTTCTTCTGAGGTACCTTGCCCTATTCCCTCTGTTCCTTCTTTTGCACTAACCTCGGTCTGGTCTACTGCCCAATATTCACCGGCCCTCTCCTCAGAACTTAATGTGCACTGGAGGTTTTTGCACAATCGACTGCCTGTCCCTTCGACTTTGTTCCGGAGAAATATAGTTTCATCAGATCTCTGTCCTTTTTGTAACGTCGTTGGAGACGTCTTACACATGTTTGTTTACTGTCCGACGCTGCTCCCACTATTTCACAGTATGTTTCAACTTGCACATCCTTCTTGTACCAGTGATCTCACCCTAGAAGATTATCGTTTCCTCGGCCACAGTTCTACAAGTTTCACCTCTATTTTACCAGTTTGTTCATATTTATTTATCTTAGCTAAATATATTATTTTCTCTCACCTGCTACAGTTACAAGATCCAGATCCTATCACATTCTCTACCTCTTTAGTTGCACACTATCGCAACAGGGTTAAAGCCAGACTCACCCTGGAATACTCCTTGACGAATGACACGGCACGGTTACCTGCCTTCTTCAATACATGGTCGCCGTGCCGTCCCTGGTTTCGGTTTTCTAGTGCCCAGACTGTTCATCTGCTGTTTTAATAAACCTACGTCGGAACTTTCAATTTTTACTGGTCCCTCACCATGTTTCCTCCTGGAACTGGATTGTGTTTGCTTCCTGCTGATGTCACCTTTTGTACACAGTTCTCTGAATCCTCACAGTGGCTCTCTGCCACCAGTGATTCCCATGTCACTAGAACTGCACGGAATTTTTTTTGTAAATTGTTTCGCTCCAGTGATGTTCCAAGACTTCAATGAACAATTATCCCAGAGCTACTGCTGTTTACAGCAAATAATGCAATGCCTGTCATTGCTCATCTGTACAATTATCATTTCATTGTAAATATCTACATTTTGTTTTATTTCTCCCCTTCTCTCACACTGCGTGTGAGGTTGGGGATGTTCTGTTGTAATTCTTTTAAGTGAATAAAAGCGAATATTGAAACTAAGCGATGGCCTCTGATCATTCGTCCGAAAGGGGTCCGGGTTCGAATCCCGGTGAGGCATGGATGTTGTGTTTGCCTTATGGTACTGGCTCTCTCCCTTCCTTAGAACCAGTTACCCAAATTAGGGACGGACGACTGCTTATAGCTCATTGGGTTGCTCACAGTGGTCGTTAAACTTTCAATAAAAAAACAAAAAAAACAACGCTTCCTCAAAAACTACACTATAGTAGATGTTGCCATTCGTGAGGTAAATTCCAGCGTAAGGTTGGACACCTACTCACCTAAGGGGGATATAGCTCACGAATGACAACACCTACTATAGTGTAGTCTTGAGGAAGGGTAGGGATGCTACCTAAAAATTTGACTGTAAGTAATATCCTTTTATTTTCAAGTAAATCCAATGATTTAGTGAAATTTATAATACATCAAGTCTAGAAATAGCCATGACATCAAATTATTACCTGTTCATCAAGTTCAGGGGGAACCCTGAGCTGAACTACTTTTTGTAATTTTTGAATACAGAAAAAGAAACAAAATAAGAAACTGTGAGTACTGATATTATGATTGTAAACATCACAATAGAGTATTACAATAATTAAGCACGAAAAAAGACTGTTGTTTTTGGCATTGACTTTGAGATCCACGCGCAATTAGAAAAAATATGAAAACACAATTTATTGTAAAAATTATAATACTTATGAGTTTATTGATATAATTAAAAATGTAAACTAAGATCTATACAGGATTACAGCAAGTATGGATGTCAAGGCCCTTTTTTCAAGTACCACTGTACCGGAAGCAACTGAAAACATTATTAAAAAATTAAAACAGGACAAAAATCTTAATAACACACAATTTCAAGAATTAAAGGCAGTTTTATTATACATTTATGAAAACAATATTTTCAAATTTGAAGAAAACATTACAAACAAAATTATGGAAGCCCAATGGGTTCCCCTCTGTCAAATCTATTTGCAGAAGTGATTATGAGCAATATTGAGGAACAAATAATCTGTACAATGGAAGAAACTCCTTTGGTTTACTGTAGATATGTGAATGATATTTTTATTTTGTCACGAATGAGTATTTATGAACTTGA
Source organism: Macrothele yani (assembly GCA_039090855.1). Lineage (NCBI taxonomy): Eukaryota > Metazoa > Arthropoda > Arachnida > Araneae > Macrothelidae > Macrothele > Macrothele yani. The sequence continues at coordinate 77,686,949 of CM077017.1, read as the reverse complement.
ATCATTAACTCAGCAATTTGGTAATATCTATCCAACGTTGACAATAGAACATGAGGAGGAGAATACTTTGCTCTTCCCTGATGTTAAAGTTATCAAGCAAAGAGACCAACTACAATACAGAGTACATAGAAAACAGTCATTTATTCCTGTTCTGATTCCATATAATTCAACACATCAATACACACAGAAATACAATAGTATTAAAACTTTAATCAAAAGAGCTATTACACACTTAGGTGTCACACTTTGGTACTGAGGTGTTGCCTGACATTGCCACAACTCTGTTTAATGAAAAAGAAGACTTCGAGCTGTATATCAGATAGCACAAAGAAAAAAAAATTTTATACCATAATGCTATATTGAAAGTAGACAGGTACCAGGAAATATGTGAAATCAATAAAGGACTAACTATCAGGGAGGCACAATTTAATACAGAAAAGACAGATGCTGATGACTATAAGTGATGTTTTCACACAGTTCAAAAATGAAAATTAGAACATTTTAATTAAAAAAACTAAGTTTTACGACCTGTGTCCTGGATATGTGACATTGATTTCGTAAACACCACGGAATTATGTGCTTGCAAATATCATGCAAATTTACATTTTTATACAATCCTTGGCCAGCAAAATTCCAGTATCCCAAAGTTTCCTTCAAATGAAATAGAACTTTTCAGTGTTTTGTGCTGCAGCATTCAAAATGAGAACTGCATGATTGGATTTTGCACAGACTGTAAAAATGATGTTTGCATGTGTGTTGAAGAGATACATATAGACACATTTGTAACATGGAAAGATATAGATGGTTTCGAAAAAGTGGTTGAGATTGATAATTCTGTTTGAAGAACTGTGCTTCATAATCAGTTACATTATTATAAAATTCATTCTTTTGTAAGACAGTTCAGTCACCAAATGAAGATCTGCTCCAAATTGATTTTTCTGAAAATTACAGTACTATCTCCCAAGATGAAATCCAGAGTGGACACTGGAGGCACCAGCAAATAACTACTGTATATTTATTAGTTGTGCATGAAATATTAAGCATGCTGTAGCTGTAATAAGTGATGAGCTCAACCATTACAAAAATGATGTGTGGGCCTTCTTAAAAATTGCTATAGCTACATTAAAGGCCGAATTTTTAGAATTAGAAAAGTTAACAATTTTTTCTGATGGAAGTGCAGCTTAATTTAAAAACCAATTCACTCTGTAAAAACTTTATTTGAAGCAGGACTTTGATGTCAATGGAGAGTGGAACACTGAAATGCAAAGTAGAGACAGTGAAATCTAAGGGGATGATTGTCAATTCTGCAGGATTTTTCTAATGTGTAAATAAATACATTATATGAGTTTATTCTTTTCAAAAAAAAAAAAAAAAAAAAAAAACTAACCGTCGATGACGACAGGTTTCGTCTAGTCTCTTTTTATCTAACCATTTCTTCATTATCAAGCAATGACGATAAATTAAGTATACGATTGGATGGAAATTCCCATTTTCATCTGACTTATTTCCTCAAAGAGCATTGCCTTGCCTGGCCAATGTTCTGGCAACATCAAATAAAATATTTAAAACTTTAGCATTAAATTCTTTATCATGTTCTTCTTGAAAATTACACTAGCCCTTTTATTTTTGTCTAAAAGAATATCGACGTGTTTATCTTTTTGTGAAAAATGGCAACAATCCACTAGTGCAGCTTTGTGAGCTTTAAAAGAGAAATGCTGGGACAATTTTCCTAATTTATATTTACCCACACTCTTCATTTTGTGTCCTTGCCTTATACCTCTTTCATTCCAAGTACAATCTAATTTCTCCCTGTTTGGACCTTCAGGGAAAAGAAAACAAACTCAAAGCAATAAGCAGTATATTTAACAATGCTTTACTCTATATCAGGATATTGTTTATACCACAAAGGAGAAAGGCGTCTCGAATTATCTCAGGGCATCTGCTGCCTCAGGAAATCTGTCAGGGTGATGAGGTCGGATACCAAAATTGTAAAAAATAAAGAATTTTTCGTCGGATCGGGAAATTTTTGGCATTTACAAGCTACAAATAGACACATTATCTGAGGGCATGTGCCTACTCAGTAAACCTGTGGAGGGGGTGGGGTTAATACCAAAAGTGTAAAATATGAAGGATTACTCGTCTGATTGGGAGATTTTCAGCATTTCCAGCTACAACTCAAAAAATTATCTGAGGTGTACCTATCAGGAAACCTTTCGGGGGGGGGGGGGGTAATATAAACAGTGTATAATATGGCACATGCGCTCAGATAACGTGTCGTGTTGTAGCTGGTAAATGCTGAAAATCTCCTAATCAGACAAGAAATGCTTCATATTTTACACTTTTGGTATTACCCCCCCCCCCACACACCAGGTTTCGAGAGTAGGCACATGCGCTCAGGTAATGGGTCGAGTTGTAGCTTACAAATGCTGAAAATCTCCCGAACGGACGAGAATTGTTTTATATTTTACAATTTTGGTATTATCCCCCCCCCCCGACAGGTTTGCTGAGTTGGCACATGCCCTCAGATAATGTGTCGAGTTGTAGCTTGTAAATGCTGAAAATCTCCCGATCGGGCGATAAATTTTTCATATTTTGCACTTTTGGTATTAACCCCCCCCCCTCCCCGACAGGTTTCCGGAGTAGGCTCATGCACTCAGATAATGTGTCGAGTTGCAGCTTGTAATTGCTGAAAATCTCCCGATCGGACGAGAATTTTTGTTTATATTTTATAATTTTGGTATGACCCCCCCCCCCCCCCCCCGATAGGTTTCCAGAGTAGGCATATGCGTTTAGATAATGTGTCGACGAGTTCTAGCTTGTAAATGCTGAAAATCTCCCGACCGGACGAGAATTTTTTTATATTTTACACTTTTGGTATACCTCCCCCCCCCCCCCCCCCCCCCGACAGTTTTGCTGAGTAGGCACATGCGCTCTTCTGATAATTTTCAGACTTGTAGTTTGAAAACCCTGAAATCTTTTGTTGAGATGCAGATCAAACATTTTTTGTAAAGAATTACATTAATTATCGCAATTAAGAAAAGACGAAATTACGGCAGCTTTATATGACTTAGATTACCAAAATCTGCTGTGGGGTCGTGGCCACGAAGCGGTCAAAAACGTAATTTTTACACGGCCCCTTAAAGTGTTTGTGGCCAGTTCTCCTACACCCAGGCCGCGGGTGGCCTAGTGGGCAACGTTCGTGACTGCCACGGAAAGGACCTCCGGTTCGATCCCAGGAAGGCACGAACGCTCGATCCACTACATATCCGCCGTGCGTCGGATGGGCACGTTAAGCCGTCGGACCCCGGGAACTGGCCCCCCGGTAAAAAATAAGGGCGTCTTCCTCCCCCTTTCTACTTATCTTTTGTGTCACTTTCCTATCGGGCACTCTAGCCCAAATCTCCTAGCTTCCTTTTTCTAAGGGTTGTTTAAGACCTGGGGTCAGACACTCCCTTCCTAAAATCCTAGCCGGTCCGGTGGCGCAGTGGTCTAAGCGGTGGCCTCTGATCATTCGTCCGAACGGGGTCCGGGTTCGAATCCCGGTGAGGCATGGATGTTGTGTTTGTCTTACGGCACTGGCTCTCTCTCTTCCCTGGGAACCAGTGACCCTAAATTAGGGACGGGCGACTGCTTATAGCCCATTGAGTTGCTCAAGGTGGTCGTTAAACCTCCAATCCAATCCAAAAAAAAAAAATAAAAAAATAAAAAATCCTCTACTGAAGATCTGATCTGAGATCCTACACCCAACTTGAGTTGATACGGAGTTGTTATGAGTGTGACATCGATAGAACAAAAACTGTTAAAAAGGCCTAGGCCCTGTGAAATAATATTTAGTGCTTAAGTAAAAGCGCAATATTTACTACCTTGAGTTGATACGTAAACTTTATGAATATGACATCGGTAGAAGAAAGACTGTTAAAAGGTCCTACGAATGAGGCATAGTAATTTAGTGCCCAATTAAGTAAGAGAGAAATAAACTTGAAATGTTATGTAAATATTTAGTACCTAAGTAAAAGTGCAGCGTTACAAAAAAATCCCTCCTTGTCGTCCTTTTCCGAACATAGTATGAATTCTGGTGTAATTGCTTTGTTTCGTTGAAATCTAATAAATGTGTTATGTAATCATGAATATGATGTAATCCATATTCATGATTATGTGCTATGCAATCCCGATCCAGGACGACGAAATTTTCAAGTTTTTGGATATTATCCTTGTCATATATACACCAAAAAACAGATTTTCATCTTCAAAATTTATGTTTTTAAATTTTTTTTAAATTCAATTGTAATTGTTGTTTGTCTTACTGGGAACGTTTTCTCCATTCAATTTCCCTCACAGCGCCAAGAAACTGCAATTTTTGTACGACCCGTAAAGGTTTGTGCCCAAAAGTCCGTTGCCCAAATGTCCTAAACTTGTTTTAAACTTTTATATGTAATAATACTGAAAAAGCCATAAAAACTACGTGCTGTAGTTTTTACGGCTTTTTCAGTTGAATTATGCGTAATTCTTGTATACGTTTTTCGCGGTTAGTTAAATTTTGAATTCAGATTATCAAAAATACACTGTTCTTTTATACCTAACATGGTATCTTACAACTTTAAAAGAAACGAGGCAGCATTTTTTCAGCCTTGAAATGGATGAAGCTACTAAAGGTTTACTAAGTAACGTTCACATTTCACTAATTTCTCCGAATTCAAAAAAATTGAACCTCACTCACTGCGAGAACGATGAGCTCACAAACAACGCTGTGAAAAAATCACGAATAGCAGGCAGCTGCCAAATCGCAACAGCAGATAACAAGTAACAGCTACAGGGGAAGAATTCACTCAGTAACAGTTAAGACGGAGCTGTGAAAAATCACGAAGAGCATGATTGGTAGCAATGACAGAGTGAGGAACGTTTATTGGACGATCACCGTTACCCACGGTTTTAAGTAGCAGGCGCTACCTGTGACTTTTCGGTAACCGTGATCAAATCACAGGTAGTGAATAACGCTCATCTCTAGATGTTATTATATTCACAGTCATCTGGACGTACGCGTATACGTATTCGCAAATGTGAACATTTTTTAGTTCGAAACAAACCGGAAGTAATCAATTTCATTACTTATTTCTCGAATTTCATTTTGTAAATAAGTTTGCTGAGTGATTGATATGAAACGCTAGTGATACCAGCAGTGGTTGAGTGAGAATCTGTCAATTATAGGCTCAAAAGAATGAAAAAGTGATTGTCAAACATTTATAACTGTAGTTCGTCAATGATCGCGTAATTCCAGACCTATCGACATAGCTACTTCTGAATTGTGTTTCCGCTTATAACACATGATGTTGTCACACCGCCGTAGCTAAAACAAAATGTACGGGCCATATATTTTTTAGTGGGTGTTCTTTGTTTCCTGATGAACAAAATGCATTGAAACACAGGAAGTAACGTTTCTCACGTCTGTAGTCCATGAGCGGAAGAAGCGAAGGGTAACAGAACTGTATTATAGTGATTTTCAGGTTATAATACAGGAATACTTAGCGAACAATCAGTTTATCGAGCCGTTAACATACAGTAAATAACTTGTAAATTACGTGACATGTTGGCTGAGGAGAATCGATAAATTATCCATTTAGGAAAGCTCTTGCACGTAAGGTGCGAATTATGTGGAAATGAAATAAAAGGTGAATGAATTCTTGCAGGTTATAAACAACACTGCTATCACAGATTTCAGCAAAATACTGATTGATTTCGAAATGTCTGAAATAGGGCTGTTATCATCACCGCTGGACCCCCTTGTAATTGGGGCTGTGTTCTCATTAGTGACGAGTCACGCTACAACTTAAACACAGATTAACCACGTGTGATGTGTTTCAAGTTAAGCAGTAAGCTGAGCTCCAACATTAGGGAAATTAACCACAAGTATTGTGAAGGACTCATGGTTTGGGCAAGTATCATGTCATGAGGGCGGACACCGGTACACGTCTTTAGAGGACGAAAGTTGTATTCTTACTTTTACAGTGATGACACCCTACATTCCTGTATACGAATTTTAAGTGGCACTGATTGTGCCCGATTCCGTTTTTATAAAAGATAACGCCCGTCCTATAATGTGTCGTCTAGCAAACAAATACATGGAGAGTTAGCATATTCATCGGATTGAAAGGTGCGCGAGATCTCCGGATGCTTTATGTTGAGCAAATGCAATACGGCAGTGCCCGCTATGAACCCTTTCCGGAATCTAACGAGCCAAATGGAGAAAATACTCTAACTCTCATTCACTGACTTGCAAACTACACGAAGGCTTACGGTGCAAGCTCGATCACTGTTAGACGTAATGGCATTCCGTATTAGCACCACTAAATCCGTTCCACTTGCTGTATAACATTTAGACTGCCATGCAGTCATGCGCATGCTTCATTCCCCTGCAGTGATGATATTCCTTTCCTGCTGTGTATTACTTCATTCCTGCAATATTTAATGATGTTCCTGATATATTTTTCTAAAGATCCTCTCTTGTTCCTTACCTCAGATATATGTATGTCAAGTCAGGTGAACATTACGAAGACGTCCAACGTGGTTTTAGCGGACGGATCTTCAAATAAACGGTTGAGACCTCATCAATTTGATGGAATTGTGTAATATCGCAAATAAAGGCGCTATTCAAATTTTATTGTTAAAATAACTTGAATGTAATTTGCAATAAGAGACGAAAATTTTCTTGAATTCCACACCAATGGATAACTGATAAACAATGTATTAGACTGGATACCTAAGTGTATGAAAAGATCCAGCATTGTTTAATCATGCCGGAGTGACATGATGGGCGAAAAGTTGGGAAAGCAGACGGCTGTGGAATATACTTCGGGACACCTTAATCCAGCAATGAATCGATCGTGGTTTACAATGATGGTAATGATATTTTGAAAATGCTAAACCAAAAAATATTAGGAAGATAAACGTTTGTTGCAACACTTAGAAGTGTCTTCTATGCTCACTTTTTAAAACTCCGTTTTAATGACATCTGACAATGGCATATGTAGCAGTTTAATAGGATATCATTCTTTGGTCAAAGTATAATCGCGTAACCCATTCCCAACCGATCGTTCTAAGGGTTTGGCTTCTGAACAATCTTCCTATGACGGAGGAATAATAGGTTATTCGCTTGGTCGATAATTCTGTCTCTTCTGTTAAACGAATTACCTAAATACAGAGACTACTGACAATTAAGAGTCCTGTGAGTTGCTCGTTCAAACTAGCAGAAGAAACAAAATATAGAAATCAAAGCTCAGGTTCGAGTTAAGAGAACATCTTCAGGTTGCCATATGACAAATTTTACTGAATTAATTCTTTATTTCAAATTAAAAATTTCCATTCGTAAAACATCAGAAACTGCTGTTAATTGCGCTTAAGAGTTCAAAATACCTTTATGATTTTATAAACAAAGAATGGTTTAATGATATATTTTTTCAATGGTGATTCGCATTTGAAAAATTGAGTAAGCCTCCAAAATTTTGAGTTTTATGTTTAGAAAATGATCTATATATTTTATTATTGTTTTTTTCGGGTGTGTTCTATGCAAAGTCATTTAATTCGTATTGTTTTTCATTTGTCTGAAAATTTCGACTTTGTTTTGCGTGAAGTTTAACAACAACACTGCTAATATGCCTCCTAAACGGAAAACATCTGCTGAAGAAGTAGCTTTCCAGAAGAAAGCAATAAAAAAGACGAAAGGCGGAGCAAGAAAGGGCCCGTCGAGAAAGCATGTCTTCTGTACAAAGAGAATGCGATCGGAATCGTCATCGCGTAGCAAATATGACTCCTCAGCAAATTGAACGAATTCGGAAACGACACCGAATTGCAAACATGATGTCAGAACAAATTGGACAAAGTCGCGAACGACATCCGATTGCAAGCATGTCACAGTCCCAAATGTTACACCAGAGACGTGGTGTTAAATCCGTTGACAAAATCCACGAACTAGAAACCAAGCTGTTCTTGACGCAGTTAACGTTATGGAACCAAATGTAGACGCTCACAACTGAGGTTCCATGGACAGTATTTGCGAATTTTGTCATGCAAAGCATTTTGCGGCAGAACACCCATCGGGCAAATTTTTTACGCAATGCTCTCATAAAGGCAAAGTAAAGTTAAATGCTATAAGATCAGCCCCTGTTATTCAGCAGTTAATAAAAGGACAGCATCAAGATTTAAAACATTTCATGGACAATGTAACATCATTAAATAGCAAATTGGCGTTTGCGTCCATGGGGATAACATTGGTCCGCTTTCTGGTTACGATCCCTATTGTTTCCGAATTAGCTGACAAATTTACCATCGAGCAGGAGTTTTGCACCCAGAAAATGGGGACCAGAGAAAGTTAGCTCAACTGAATGTATAATGAATGTACCCGGAAGTGGCTGGTTATCAAAGAATGATGATTAGGGAAAGCGCCGTGTGCAATCCAAGTCTGATGCAAGAGTTAAGTACTTTCATGTCTCAAAATAATTTTTTTGCTGACGCACGCAAAATGCTTTATGAAGTTAAACAAGGAAGCATTAATGATGCCGCTATACATGGCGTTGAACCGGCAAAGGTTCCCATGGCAATTTTTCAAAACGGCAAATCCGACATTACACGATACAATGTACCAAGAAGCAATAACGTAGCTGTCATTTTTCAAAATGCTGACGGCCAACCGCCTCTTGACAGGGACTTGTTGATCCACTGTCGCCTAAATCAAAATTGTCCAAATAACCGGATGACCGAGAAGATTAGCATTTTAGATCCGAACCTCAAATCGTTTCCGTATCCCTTGTTCTTTTTCCTTTCGGAGATCAAAGCTGGGGAATTGAAATTCCCCTTCAAAGTAGACCAACAGCTCTGCGAAACATTTCTGCTAACCCAAGAACAAGGGTTTCTCAATTGCAGTATTATGGCTATAGGCTATCATCCGTAACGACTTTAATCCTTTTATCTCTGCCGGTAAACTGACACAGCAATATTCAGTTGATGCTTACGTGAAAACTGAAGCCAATAGCCATAATTATATACGAAAAAATCAACCGCAATTACGGACAGAACCTGAATAGTGCAGCAGCAACACAAGGTTTGCTAGGGAAGAGCTGTCATTCTTCCTTTCTCTTTCCAAGGAATCCCGAGAAATATCGCACAGAACTAGCAGGATGCAATGGCTATTGTTCGGAAATACGGAAAGCCAGATTACTTTATCACAATGACATGCAGCCCAAAATGGCAAGAAGTAGCGGATCACTTGGAACCGGGCCAATCTGCATAATTTCGGCCATACTTAGTAGCACGAGTTTTCAAATTGAAATTAGATGAGCTAATGAGAGACATAACAGAGAAACATGTTCTTGGAACACGAATAGCAATTGTACATGTCATTGAATTTCAAAAACTTGGTGTGCTCGACGCTCACATTTTGCTAATTGTCAAAGCGGAAGACAAACCTAAGGATCCGGATGCCATTGATAAAATGATTTCAACAGAAATTCCCAGTGCTGTACTTTCCCACGGTTACATACGATCGTGAAAAAACACATGAATCACGAACCGTGTGGGATATATAACTTGAATTTCTCCAGTGTGACTGACGGGAAATGTTCCAAGAAATTCCCAAAATATTTCCTAGAAGAAACATTGGCAAATTCTAACGGATATCCCAAATACCGCCGCGGAAACAATAGCAGCGAAATAATTGTTCATGGAAAGACCATTGATAATTCCTGAATTGTTCCGAACAACCAAGACTTCAGTCTGAAATTTAGTTGGCATATTAATGTTGAAAGTTGTGCTTCCGTCAAGAGTATAAAAAATCTGTTAAAATACGTATACAAGGGACATGACTGTGCTAATGTATCAATTGAAGAGCAGAACACTTTAAATCACGATGAACTTCGGTCTTTTATGGATTCCAGGTACGTTAGTGTTCCTGAGTCAGCATGGAGACTGTTTGGTTTCAAAATGGGTTATTAATTTCACACAATTGTGCAAACCTTCAAGTTCATCTTCCTAATGAGCAAATTGTCTATTTCACCGAAGACAACAGCAGGCTGTAGCAGAAAGAGAAGCCACACGAGATACCAATCTAACTGCGTTGTTTAAATTAAATTAAGAAAATGAAAATGCTCGAAACTATTTGTATATTGATATCCCACAGCATTATGCATTTGACAAACAAATCGTAAACAGAAGCTTGGGAAAAGAGGCAAAGACAAGACTATTGGACGCATGTACACTGTAGGTTTGGATGCCGACACAGAAAAGATTATGTTTGTGCCTTCTCTTGCTCCATTTCCCTGGAGCAACTTCTTTCGACGATTTGAAGACTGTTGATGGTATATTATAACCGGAGTTTAAGGAAGCAGCCCAAGAGTGAGGACTATAACAAGGAAACAGAATTATTCTTTAGCTGAACATTAATATTTTTCAAAGTAAAGTTCAGACTGTGATTTTATAAAAATATTCAGAGAGATTTTATTTCCAAAGTTTAATGAAAAATATGAGAAATTAGCTCAGTTAGTCAAACTAAGAACAAGAAGAGCCAAAAATAAATGGTTAAATAAAGGCGCTAGATTATACGTTTCTGTATTTTATTTATTACAAAATGGTTTTAATCCTTTGCCACATATCACGAGAACATATTAAACATTATTAATACTGGCCTGGCAATCCAGTTCCTTATCAAATGAGCAATGCTGAGAATGGGGAAAATGTCTTTATATATTTTGTGATTTATTAATATTTTGAAAATAAATCCCTTTGGCCTTATAAGGTGGAGCTTGGCCCACTTTATGCTACTAAAGCGATTACTTAATTAAACGGAACCAAAACTATTGGGTGGGGACTGTCCTGTCAAGAAAATTATTTGAGGTGCAAGATTCACCTTGCCCTCTTATATGCGGTTCCTACGTTGTTCACACTTAATTTCCAAGGCTTCCTACGTGATATTTAAATGTGCAAAAAAATTAAAATATAATACCTGGTGTAACATACCACCCGTTAGTAAAATTTTGTTCACTAAGTTTAAATTTTAAGATATTGGAAAATTGATTATTCATTACATTTCATTTTGGGTAATTATTGCATATTTTGCTGTGATTTGCTTGCAGTTGTCTTATTGCGTACTGTTCTGAATTTGTGGAAAAGTTAAAAATTCGGAATGTTTATGGATGTTGCATGAATCTGTTTACGAAGGTTGTAGCGGACTTTTTGGGAATAATATGTGCCCGTATTATAGTATTGTGCCCGTATTTATTAGTATTTTTTTTTTTTTTTTTGTAGAAGCTCGGTTTTTCTCCGTGTTTCAGAAAAGCTTGGAAGAAATTTAGATATTTCAAGAACTTCTGTTTATAAAAACAGCTTCAACGGTAATATTCGTTTTCTTAGTTTATTTGGTTATGAGCTACAAATAAACAAGAAAAAAATATTCCTTCTAAGTAAACATGCGTAGCTATAATTCATACGTTTCTAGTTATATACATTTGTGTTCTAAGAAAAGCACTCGTGGAATCATGCTGTTCAACGTTTCCTCATGCGTTCTTTAATTTTTCTCCTGACAATGAAACAGAGGTGATAATTACCTTTTAAGCCCAACTGTTAAACAATTTAGTAAAGTCTGAGCCTCTGTTTAGAAAATTGTGTCATAAAGATTCTCTGAAGTTGGGCGGTTAGCAGTCGTATGATGAACAATATTTTACAATTTCTGTTAAAATAGATAAAGATTCTAAACTGTTTGCAAGCTTACGTTCGAGCTAAAGCACATTTTAAGTCGTCAGGTCATATACATTCCAGTGATCACGAAGATGGGTTTTTTTACTGCTTTTCCTAGATAAAATATTTTTTGTTGTTGTTTTTTTCTGAAAGTCCTGCCAATTGAATCTCAAGAGTTCATTCAACAAATTCTACTGTGTTTCAGTTTCGTTTACAATTTGACATAATTCCAAATGTTGAAAACGACCGAAGTTTCACTAATGCTTTCTACAGAAAATCGTCTGCGTTTGCATCTTGAGGGCAGTCATGTAAAAAGGGGGGGGGGGGGGTACTATTTTCACCTCGGAATTTTATGAACCTGATTTAAGTTTATTACTATGCGATGGGTGGGGGTACAGTGCCTCCTCTGATTTCCCACCCGCACGGTTTCTTCATCAAAGCTTCCGAGAAATGTTCTTCTTTACTCTTTGGTTTTCAGCATTAGAAGCACGCCAAATTTCATGTCTGAAGTAACATAATGTAAAGAAAATTTTAACTGCCCACGTTTTGGTATAATATCTATTTTTGCACGTTTCTTCCTGCACTGACGATTGGAGCTTTTATTTTTGATTTAATAATACAACTGCTGCCTCAGTATTGAGAAAATAATGGTGATTGCGTATCTGATTTCTTTTTCTTTCTGCAATGAACTTGATTGAAAAATTCCACCTTTTCTTTACCAGAAAAGTAAATAACAACCATATAATATTGTACAATATATTCTATTAATTTTGTAAAGACAATGTGTTGAAAACTAGCTTCACGTGAAAGGGAAAATTTGGACCATCGAGTGCATACGTATATGTGCGGAAGAGAACCAGTGCTTCGCAAAATCAGAGGAGAGCATCACCTCCTCCTCTGCCCGCTCCCATAGGGAAAAAGTCCTGCGGTCCTCCAATACAAATATTGATGCCAGTCGAATTTAAGCGGTGGTACGTTTAACCTCAAAACCCTTACCGGAAGTGATATGGGGAGCCGATTTTTGCCTGTTTGCTCGTCTTTGCTAGGTCTGCTATCTGTTGGATAGAATTAACTTGTAGATAGCCTCTCTAGGATCTTAAAATATGGCAATTTCAACGTCTTAACAAATAGTATTTAAACTTCATAAACTTAATGCTCATGAAAAATAATTCATTCTCTGTTTGAAGCTCCTTTTAACAAATTTCATGAATCACAATATGAATTTCAAAATTTCATTTAACATGTTCACTTAAAGACGTATTATATTTTAGATATATAAAAATTTTCTTCGTGGTCGAACAATTTCTGGTTAGGCTGCGCCTCAACAGCCTTATCTGACGAGTCGCCCATGATTTCCTACACAGCTACCTAGATCGAAAAAAAAATAAATAAATACATCGCTCTTAACCACGTTCTAGAAACACACAGCAACCGAAAAAAATTTTTTCAGCCGCCGCTGTGGAATTAAACAAACATAACTTTCGATATCTAGCCGAGTGCGTTACATTCACGCCACGGTGGCCAACAATCCACGGTGCTATTTGTATTTTTTTAAGTCAGCTTCTGACATCATAAATCCGTAAGATGGGCTCAGCTACTGAGACGTCTCCATCTGGTGGGCATTAACGGCACTGGCTATATATATATTATAGCAGTTAAATTCAAAGGGCTAGATCCAAGTTGAAGATACCCAAATACGTGGCGACAGTAAATAAATAAATACATCGCTCTTAACCACGTTCTAGAAACACACAGCAACCGAAAAATTTTTTTTCAGCCGCCACTGTGGAATTATACCAACAGAACTCTCGATATCAAGCCGAGTGCGTTACATTTACGCCACGGTGGCCAACAATCCACGGTGCTATGTGTATTTTTAAGTCAGCTTCTGACATCATAAAACCGTAAGATGGGTTCAGCTACTGAGACGTCTCCATCTGGTGGGCATTAACGGCACTGGCTATATATACGCCGTAAAAAAAACCCTGAAATTCAGATTACTTTTTTTCTGTGAATTTACATAAAAAATCTGTTTTTACAGCTGATCTGTGTTTTTCCTGGAATTTCAGTAAAACTTTCGAACATTGTGTTAAAATGTTTGTAAATTCACAGAAAAACTTAGTTAGAAAGATCTGGCAATGGTTTATAGCGTAACGCGCATGCGCAGTTCGACTCCACCTACGAAAACAACGATCAACATGAATGCAAACCCCATGTGTAGCACGAAACTTTTCTGGTAAGTACATTTTTCAGTTTCATTATGATTTAAATCAACTACAGTTAATTGATTTCAGATATGCGCGCTGCTCTGTAGTATATTTGAAATTGTGTGTGTTATACTAACATCTTCAAAATCCATCGTTTACACAGTACGGGGCTGTTTACCAAACTGTTTTGTTATGATATTTTAATTCACATATATAAGGTATTTTGGTAAAACTTCCAAATTGTAAGTTACATTAGAAAAATAACTTAAAATTTCATGAACAAGACGAAATTTTAATAGGGAACGTTGCCTGACCAAACCGATCCGCCTAATTGAAACGCCAACAGGCAACTTCCAATACCAAATTTTCGAATCAGAAACCCTCTGGCCCTAAGTTTATTGTGTGGTACAGATACATATAGCGAAATATCGCAATCCTTCGTATTTTTATCGCATTGGTAATGTAAAGAATTACCAATCAGAAACGTGGTGAGAAGTAATTAGAATCGGCAAATTGTCAGAAATATTTCAGTTACACAACCCTGAAAATTTAACCATCCAGCAGATACAAGTTTCCAAAGGCTCATAAGGCATACTATTTTTGTCCCCCCGCCCCCCATCCAATTTAACTTTCTTTTTGTAAAAAGTTTAGCCTATATGTTCTTGCTATTTTTTTTTTTTTTTTTTTGTATGGATTTGCAGTTATGGTGATGCAGTGGTAGGAGCCCCTTGGGTAATTTTTACTGAAAATCTAAATCCCTGCAAAATTCGTTTTGTTCCTATTAGGATTGAAGAGACTTTGGAATGACGAAGACTGAGAATTCGAAGATTTGTTTTCAGGACATTTCACATGAAAGCATTTTTAATGGGAAACAAATCCAGCACATTTGTGAAATATCTGACAAATTTTTTTTTACCGATATTCTAACTTATCGGACCTTCAGCGATATTTTCCGAAACAATGATTTTCCTCGAAATTCTGCATCAGCTATATTAAAAATCTAATTTATGTTCGATATTTAACGGTGAAATAACTTATCTATTGATTTAAAGGCCAGGTCTTAAGTATCGCTATCACGAACTTTCCAAATCAGAAACCAATTCGATGGCACTGCGGGTCAAGGGTCAATAAAACGAAGAGATGCGTAACTCGGAGTATGGCACTGCACCCATTAAACGAAGAGATACAGTCAGAGTTAAAAAGAATCGCTAAAAAATGAATTAAAGTTACCGACCGGTCTAGAATACTATGAAACTAAAATTTATATTTTTTGTTTCTCTACATATGTATAAAAAATGCTAAAACTCCAAATTTTTTTTTTTTTTTTTTTTTGGCAGAACTGACATTATTTTACTGGAAGTATCATACCATGAATTCAAGTGGATCTTCAAATTTCCAGTGTAAAATGTGCAAATCCTTTTTTCGAGACTTAAGTCCATTGCAACTCATAAAAATACACAAAAACATTACTAGGGTGCAGTTTCTTTGTGGTTTCATAACATGCTCTTGAACATTTGCTAAATTTTCATCTTTGAAGACACATACTTCACGTGACCATCTGAAACTTACACTATTGTGTACTACTCAGACTTTATTAAAAATAGCCTGCCCCATTCAAACATGTCAATAACAGAATGCAGACTGAGCTTCCTTAATTTCACATGTTCAACTACACATAAAAAGACAAGATGAAGTTCCACGTCCTTATGAGCAGTGTAGTAAAACATTGGTAAATTTAGTAACAGGTCGACATTTTCATCGCACTTGTCTCAAAAACATACAACAAATTTTCTGACGGCCAATAAATTCAGGAACAACGAACTGTTACAACCTTGTACAATTTTTAATGCATGCAAAATAATGGGGAAAGGTGCAAAAATATAGTATTAGATAAAAGGAAAGAAATTTACGTGGGACTACGATGGTTTAGAAGAGTACGTGCAGTAGGCCTAGGACGACGGGGTGAAGGTGGAGTCTGGTGAATGGAAGCTTCGTTTAGAAGGGCAAGTAATGTGCGGAAGATTACAGAAGAAAGTGGTTCCGTAGTACGCAGTCATAGAAGCATCTTGTAGGAATCATCATCATCATCATCATCATTGTCAACCATTATCAATCCACTGCTGGACAAAGGTCTCCCCAAGTTTCCTCCACAACGGTCTGTCTTGTGCCAGTCTCCTCCATGTCACTCCCGCATACTTTCGAATTTCATCCACCCATCTTCCATGTGGTCTTCTTCTGGGTCTTTTCCTGTCCCTTGGAATCCAATCTAAAATTTCGACTGTCCATCGATGGTCTGTTCTTCTGGCAGTATGTCCAGCCCATTGTCATTTCAGGGATTTAACTCTGATCATGATATCTTTCACTCTTGTCATTTTTCGGATCGACGTGTTCCTCTTCTTATCTCTCCTGGTTACACCAAGCATGCACCTCTCCATGCTGCTTTGAGTTGTCTGCAGCCTTTGTATGTCTTTTTTAGCTAAGGTCCACGTCTCTGCACCATACGTAAGCACTGGAAGGATGCATTGATCAAACACTTTTCTTTTAAGACATAATGGCATATTGCTCTTTAAAATTATGCTGTTTCTTCCAAAAGCTCTCCAGGCAAGTTTTGTACGCCGATTAATTTCTTCACCAATGTGACCCTCACTTGATATCTGCTGTCCAAGATAAACGTATGTGTCTGTTATCATGATGTCTGGAGTACATGCATCATCCCTTTAGAAACTCGATTGAAAAAATTCTTCCGCTCACCTCGGAAAACTTTTTGAGGATACCTTCTGCTTAAAATAGTGCATAATAAACGTACGTGTCTGTTATCTCCAGCTTTTCTCCATCAATCGATAAATCTTCATTTCTTGTAAAAGCATTGAACATCACTTTTGTCTTCTGAAAGTTCATTTTTAATCCCACTTTTTTACTCTTGTCAGCAAGTTCCTGGATCATACTCTGTAGCTCTGATGGGGTAGTTGCAAAAATGACTATGTCATCAGCAAAACGAAGGTGGATTAGATAATCTCCATTAATCTTTATCCCTTTGTTTTCCCAGTTCAGTGATTGAAAGACATTTTCCAATGTGGCATTAAAGAGCTTCGGAGATATTGTGTCACCTTGTCTCACTCCTTTTCCAATTTTTATGTGTGTTGTATTTTCAAACAGCCGAATCTTTGCACTTGCATTTTCATAGATGTTACTAATAATATTAATGTATGCATCTTCAATACCGCAGGATTTCAGAGCCATTGCAACTGCTGATGGTTTCACCGAATCAAAGGCTTTCTCATAATCGATAAAAGCCATGCACAATGGAAGTTCATATTCTCTCACTCTTTCAATTAGTTCTCTCAGTACGTGGATATGATCTATTGTAGGAATACGCTGAAGGAAACAGGTTGGCTTCACACAGCATTGTAAACTGTGGTGTTGGTAGCTTTTTCAACGGTGTGAGTGGCTCTTTCCAAAGTCTCCATACTTCATTTCAGATTTCGTCAGGGCTTAAAATTTCATTATCCGGTAAAATACAATAAGCTCTTGACCTCCCTGCTATACTATCATATCTAAATTGAAGAAATTCCTTTATTTTCAAAAATATCCGTTTCAGGGCACAAAAATATTAGCTACACTATACGGAATAAGAGCACAACTACAAATGAAGTACTTGAAGAAATCAACTACCCCTGTACATCTTTGAAATTATAACTAAAACTTGAAATTCAACCGGAACCAAAAGTTCTTACTCAACACTTCTGTCGTACATGAAAACATTTACATTCTTTCATTTGTTTCCACTCGGATACATTGTGAAACTAATAATGACACTCCGCACATTTCTTTCTCAAAAATTAAGAAAAACAGTTTTTGAACTATTTCTACTTGCGCCGGATTACAGCACGCATCACACTCTTCTGAAGAATACACTCCACTTTTATTGTATTCTTCTGGGCATTCACTACGAACTTCTGCTCCCTATCAAAACACGGAAGCTTCACGTCGTTGCCGTTAACATCGCTTAAGCCTCCTCCCTCACCAACTGCTATACACCATCGTACTCCAGGTAAATACTTCGGTGAAATTCTTTCACATTCTTTTAAATTACTGTATTTTTGCAGCTTGCCCCATTATTTCGCATGCTTAAAATTTTTTATGTCGCACTCTCCCCACACAGTAAATTTTTCCCGACTAAATAATTTAGGACGTTAAATTAAACATTTACGACATTGGTAAATTTAGTAACAAGTCTACATTTTAATCGCGCTTGTCTCGAAAGCATACAACAAGGTTTCTGACAGCCGATAAATTCAAGAACAACGAACCGTTACAACCTTGTGAAGATGTTGACAGTGAGAGTAACCTAAATAAGGAGAATGTAAATGAACTGAGTAGCAGTACAAACAGTAAAATTTCAGCCTTAGACATGAACACATCAGTTGCTTTGTTTTGTTTAAGGCTACTGGCAAAATTTTATTTACCTTCTTTTGTTGTCATTACTGAAATGCTGAATATTCATGAAATAAATCAGGAGAATATTATGCAGTTCATAAGCAGTCGGTTGCAAAAAAGTAATCAAGTTAATGAATTTCAGATTACTGAAGTTCTCCAAGAAGAACAAAAGCACGATTTTCTGAATCAAGCATGCTCAAATAGAGGTTTGCTTGTTGTGACTATTTGACGAAAAAATATTTTGAGCAAAATTTCAGTTATGTTCATCCTGTTGCCATGAATTTAGGCAGAGATGGTGATAATAAAACATATACTTTCTACTGCGTGCCAATCTTAAAAAGTCTGGCAGTTTTAATACAAAATGCTTCTGTAGAAAAACAAATCAAATCTCCACTTCTGTGCTCTGAAGGAGTTTTATCAAACTTCACAGATGGGACCATTTTCAAAGGTGTTAGGTTTTTTCATGAATCAGAAAATTTAAAAATTCTGCTGTATCAGAACAGTTTCGAAACAGTAAACCCCTTTGGGTTTGGAAAAAAAAAGCATAAAATTATGGGAGTGTATTACACATGAAATATGTATCCTTGGTTCAGATCAAAAATGGAACCAATGCAATTAGTTCTGTTATGCAGACAGGTGGATTTAGATTTTTATGGGCATGAAGCAATATTCATGCCACATATGCAACAAAAAATACTTTCGTTTCCCCAAAATGGTATAAATGTTCATCAAATTTTAGACCATATTTAATCTTTAAAGTGTTTACTAGATATTTACTTGTTACTGCATATTATTCGCCACTAAAGAAACTTTTGTTTCCCAAGAATAGTAAATGTTCACCAAATTTTAGATCACGTAATAATGATAAAGTGATAACCAGATATTAACTTCTCATCATTTTCTTAATTATTGGACAGTAAAAAACTGTGTCTCCCAAAAATAATAAATGTTTACCAAATTTTAGATGATATCTAATTTAAGATCAATAACCTGATATTGACTTGTTAGTCTCTTTTATCATTTGTAAGCAAAATAATATTTACCAAACGTAAGACTACATACTTTTCAAACCGGGAAAATGTAATCATAATTATGTTATTCTTATGATATTGGAACTGAAATTAAAATTAATAATTCATGACTAAATCCAAAGTTTTTTTTCTGACCAAAAAATAACAGTAGCAGCGTTCGAATTACCCAGTGGTCGTCATTGGCCAGTAAAACTTCCATCGAACCATTGAACTATTGATTTTACTGGCCCCGACGACCAGGAAGTTTTTTTTTTTTTTTTTTTTTCAAATTTGTCACAAGTTAAAAAATGAATTTCTGTTGTTGTTTTTACCATGCTGTATGGTTTTCTTTTTAGGCTGCAAACTAATGACAGGTTTATAACAAATATTGGATATAATTCCATTGAAATGATACCTTATTTTCTACATATATTGTAAATGTCGTTAAAAAAATTTTATTATTTTTTTACAGACCAGTAGGCATTTTGGTGGACCAGTGGTTTGCCAATTCTAGTGGTCCACTGGACCAGTAGATCTTATTCTAACCCTGAGTAGTAATACCCATATACCTGCCTGCAGTTACCTGTAAATACTTGTAGTTATAGGTGTTAAGCTAATACAATGAAAACTAAACTTTTAATGTGCTAGAGTTTTATTATAATAATCATGATATAGAAATTAGTCTCACTAATTATTAAAAATAAAATCACATAATAAACGTGAAATAAGAAATTATTGAATTAGTAAGGCTTTTTTTTATTTTACTGTCAGTCCTCTTTTACGTTTTTCCCTGATTGGTACATTCTTTGTTTCAGCAGGTTGTTCAACATATTTCGGGCGAATTGCTAACACAACTAAATGTTTACAAACGTAATCACTGATATACTTTGGGCAATTATTGCATGTGCCATTCAGCCTATCAGTCTTGTCCTGTGGTAATTCTACTTCCAACTCGCTAAAATGTTGTTCCTTGTACTCATCGAACGTTTCCCAGGGATTGCCCGAAGTTTCACATTCCAATGCGTCACCACCTGAAATTCGTTTGGGGGTGGGGCTTATAATTACACCGAAGAGCAATTGAATTAGAGACAGCTGGCGTTATGCAAATGTGGTGCTGTGGGTGGCCCTATAAACGGAATTGACATGACTTATACAACGATCTGACAATATAAGGAGTGATGCGACGGAAATCAGTAAGAGTCGGACGCAGTATGGGTAAGACGAAGGATCAAAGTGCATTTGATCATGGGCAAGTTGTCGGGGCCCGACGAATGGGTCACTCCATCTCGGAAGTCGTGCAGCCACTGTGTCACGGGTGCACTGTGAGTACGTTGAATCCGGTAAAACCATCACTGCAAGGGCCAACATCATCAGCTAGCTCGCAACATCGTCAGCTAGCTCGCATTGTAACAGTGGATAGACAGGCCACAGTGCAAGAAATCACTCGGCAATTTAACGCTGGTGCACAAAAACGTGTAAACAGCCACACCATCCAGAACCATCTCCTCGCTATGGGGTACAGAAGCCATCGACCCACGAGGGTACCGCTGCTGACCGCACATCACAGGGTGCAAACATTAGCGTGGGCGCGGGAACATCGCCACTGGACCCTAGACATGTGGGAAAATGTTGCCTGGACTTATGAGTCGAGATTCACGTTGTTACATGCGGATGGTAGAATACGACTGCGGCGCAAATCACATGAAGCGATGGATCCTTCTTGCCAGCAGGATACTCTTCAATCTATGGGGGTGGCATTCTCGTCTGGGCACTGTTTACGTGGACTGAAATGAAACCCCTGGTACGTGCGACATCGTCCCTCACAGGTCAACGTTACTGGGATATCCTGGACGACCATTTGCTCCCATTTGTGAGTCTTCAACATCCCACTGGGGACCTCATCCTGCAACAAGACAATGCACCATGCTATCGGTCCCAAATTGTATCCGAATGGTTGGATGAACACTCCACCGACGTGACCTCGCTTCCTTGGCCATGTTCGCAAGCGGTTTGATGGATTTACACCAAAATTGGCATACAAACTCTTCACCACCCAGATTAAAAAACAGGTAGGATGATTTTTAGAAATTCCATCCCTAAGGGGGTCAAATGTATTTTTATGAGGCCCTCTATAGACTGGGTGAAAGTCGGCTGCTGAAGTATTGCTCCATGTCAGAGCAACAGTCTTCAGGTGACGCCTCACTGCGCGCAAGTGTCCGTGGTACAGGCATACGGGAAAGAGTCCAAATGGTTATGCATCATTCTTGATGGTTTTCTAAACGATTTGCTAGAAAGTGCCTTATCTACACTAGAAAGCTGAATGCAATGTGCAGGAAGTGTATTGTACATGTTTGCTATTTCGAGTTTTTAGGGCTCAGAACGGCCATTATAAATTGTGATAAGGTGTTGTCTGAACGGCAGGTCCAAATAAAGTACTGCTTTGTGATTCAGCATGGTGAATAATTTTGAAGTGCTCAAAAACAAACTTTGTCTATCCTGGACAATGCTGGGTACCTCCACTAATAATTGATAAAACATAAATTTTAAAATTGTTGTGGAGGAAACATTGGTTTTGAAAATTTTTAGTGTTAATCATGCAAAACATACTTCCACTTTGTGTTCTCAGCTATAAATGTGCCTCAGAAATGGCAGCACGTGTAAGGAAAATCTCCTGTTTGTATTCTTGTAGCCACAGGGCAAGAATTCCTAAACAAAAAGCAAATTAAGTAGAAGTTAAAAATTTCCACTTCCCTCCACAACAGTTATTTATTTTACATTGCATTAATAAAGGTAAATAAACCCACTAGAATTTTTTTACAGCTTTTCCAGTACCACTGACTCGATTAAAAAAATAAAATTTCAATGTTTAATTTTATCACTATTAGTACTTGCAAAATGTCATTGACAAGATAAAATGGTTATCAAAGTTATTGATCTGGGCTTGCAAATAAGAAATCCAGTTGTCTGCCAGGTGTACAAATAAAAATGTGTTGGAAGGGGAAATTCATAGGTCATTTTTTTTAAGCATAATGGGAAAGAAATTAAGTAAAATAGCACAAGAAAAAGTTGCTCCGAGGTCCACCCTCTCCCCCATGAATTCAGTACTGTCTCCCTAATAGTAAATGTTTTCCTGAATTCCGGCCCATACAGCAAGCCAAGAGGGAATGCCGTCATAAATCATAATCCTTTCAGCGAGCATTGTTCCTGATCATCCTGCTTCCCATTGTTCCTGATCACTCTGCTTCCCGTGGAGACGACACAAAAAAAACCTCCAACGCTGAAATATAAACTGATACAAAAACAGTAAAGCCATGTGAAACACTTCCCTAAAACCAACTACCAAATACAAATAACCCAATGGCATGAATTCGTCGGTCGGTTGAGGATAGGTGTGGAATATCAAACACTTTTCCAAAAGTTATAGCTGCTTAACCTTAAATACGTATCAAATGAAACAAAAAGGTTTAAAGCAAACTTGCACGAACACTGAGTAACAAATCTCTCGGTGCTCTAATAAAAGCCCACCCAGACTTGTGTGGCTTGGCCTGTGGATATTAAAAATGGAATAACTATGTTTAGATGCAAAAACCTAACTTATTATTTACAACTCCTAGTTTAAAATGTAGTTGATATATAAACCTGTTAAGAAACGAATGCATGAAATATGTTGGATGCCTATGAATTGAAACAAAAAAACTTGCCTTTTATGAACGTTTGATTAATAATCTATGAAGATAACAACATAACAAACTGTTTGTGAACTTGCTTTTTAATAATCCTAGATGATAAACGAACGAATGTGTAAACTCCGTCAAAAACAAGGTTCACACATACGAGCAATACTGTTTTGTTTGAAATTTTAAGAACCCTGCTATGACATCACGCGCGACAGCAGCGCCGCACATTAAGGCTCGATCAAGTACGACTTCCTGTGGTCCAGACAGCATGGCATCACATCATTCGGAACTGCTATTCGTTCAGTTCGCCGCTCGCGAAGCACTTGAAGTCAGGAGACATCAGAACTTGGAATCTTCGTGGATGTTTAGTAATTATAATATTTCAGCAGGCTTTTAGATTAAAAAGGAAGGTCGCCCATCCTGCTACGGCAAAAAATGGGTCCTCTGCTCTTTCTATCATTGCACTTAGAATAATAAAGATTGTTCTCTTTGAATATTAATTGAAGAGACGAGTTAAAAGGTCAACTCTTGCCTAAGTACCGTGAGTAAGCTTTGCTATAAAAAGTGCTAGGTTCTCAAGAAGTCTTACCTCCATTGCACTACGGAAGGATAAATTTATAAAATAGGTATGCTGCCTTAATAAGTAGGCTTCTCTGCCTTTAGAGGAGTTTAAACTCCCCAATAAAAAGTGCTTTTCTTAGCTCTTTTCAAAGCTTAGGAAAACTCGGAGCAAAATCTGGATTTTTCGCACAAACTCGTGCTGAAAAAACTATTTTTGCTAGGAATTGCGCACTAATTTATTTAAAATTAATTAAATTGGACAGCATATTCCTGGTCTTTAAACATACACAAGCACCAAAAAGATTTTCATTTCAGTAATTATTTTCGGTAAATTCTGCATTTCTATGCAAAATGATGCAGATGCACTAAATAAAAATCTATGTGCTCCAGAAGTAAATTAAACAGTGAATTGAGGGACTTTTCTCAGATATAAAAGGTTACAAAAATAAAAACCTCCAACACCCAAAGCAAAATAGCCTTAAAAATAAAGATAGTAAGCGAAAAGCTGTAAATGCATGAAACAGCAAGAACTGGAGGAAGTGTGCTCCGCCCCTCTGGAAAAATCCAGAACAAGGAGAAAAATTTGGTTCTGATAGAAATAAAATTAGATTATAAGAGAAGCATGCATTTTTCTCTAAAGAAAAAAAAGTCCAAACGACGCACAAAATAAAGTAGAAACCCCATGCGTTCGAGTGACGTGGGAAGCTAAAAAAGTGGCTTAAATTCAAAATAGACTGCGTGGGGGGTGGGGTGGGGGTTAAGGTGGTTGTTGCAAGAAATCAATCATCAGAAAAGGTATTCCAGTAAAGGAAACCGTCAGCATTTATCCATATTAACTGGAAAAGCAGAGGTGCAAGTCACCATAACACGGAGTACCAGTTAATGCGGAATCAGCGGAACGAATGATGTTACGTCACAATACCTGGACGCCATCCACTTTAGTGTCGACCGAGAACAAACAAGCATTGCTAGAAGATCAACAGCCAATGGGAACAAAGTAAACAAAAGGAGCATCAGCGCTGGACTGGCCATTCTCCGAACCATTACTCCGCACATGTGCAGGTTTGAACTTCAGCGTTCAGCATGGAAGAAAATAATTTGGCGTACGATTACGAAAAATTTAGTTTTGGTAGCGTCGTGATGGCGGGCTAACGCAACACCCGTCCTGAGACATAGGTTGTGCATCATTGTTCTGAGGTCTAATGACATCCCATTTTCCTTGACGTCTTCTTGGACGGTTTTCAACATGACTTCTCCACCCTCACCGATGAGTTGAGTGCACCAGAAAGGTAAAACCTTAAATATTTCCTTTTTTTCCTTTGGCCATCAAAATTCTTCATAAACAAATGCTGAAGGCCCATCTCCATATGCAGAAAAAGAAAAGAGCAGGAAGCGGAAATTCCAAATAGAAAGTGTTTGATCGCTATTTTATAATTCTGATGAAACATGATACTTTCTAGTATGGTATTAACCAAATCATGCCATTATACGTGGAACATATATAGTATCTGAAACAATCATTTGATGTTTCTGAATATTTCTGTTTCACGCGTTATGTTCTATGAAAGTTCGACTGACTGATACGTAATGTCCGACTGTGAAAATTATTTGTGTGTCAATTGACCATTATAACTAAAAAATACATATTAAGCGTATTAATGCTTACCACATGCGAACTACCCCGCTTTCCTTCGCTGACAATGAAGGAAAGCGGGGTAATTCTCAAGTGGTAAGCATTAATATGTATTTTTTAACTATAATGATCAATTGATACAAATAATTTTCACCGTCGGACGCTACATATCAGCCAGTTGAACTTTCACAGAACATAACGTGCGAAACAGAAATATTCAGAAACATCAAATGATTGTTTCAGATATGAAACATGATACATTTTGCCTGATAGAAGAAAAAAAAATTCAAGTCAATGAGTTTCTGATGTTGAGCAAGTGTTGAATACATTTTTTTTATATTTTTTGTATGTCTTTGTGAAGGAAGAATGAAGGGGGAATTGCAAAGAATGTTCTTTTCTGTTCGACCCATCAGATGCCCCGAAAGGGTATGCTAAATTTTTAAATTGGAGTTTTAAATCAAAATGTTGAAATAGAGAAAGAGAAGGTACTTATGTTAAGAGGATTTGGGGTAGAAAATTTAGAAATTTGCAAAGCTAGAAGAAGAGGTAATGTAATGCATTACTGTCTTTCAAAAAATTCTGTATCTGTTAATTTTTTTCTTATTGGCCAAAGTGTAAAGATGTGTGATGTATTCATGTGGATGGAGTGGTATATTCAAGCTGGGGAAGGTGGGGGGGGGGGGTTAGAAATGTGACTGTCTTCAAAGCCTGTTAATAAATATGAGTGAATAATTCATAGATGCCAACTAGTACGGATTTTCCGTAATTTTACGGATTTTTGGTTGCTGTTACGGAAGTACGGAAACACCGCTGAAACTACGGAAAATCTCCATTTGATTTAATTTTCTGAGATAGAAAGCAAATTATCATCAACTTAAAAATTTGTGTTTGTTCTTCAAGTTTTTCTGGGGGAAAAAATTACATGCTACATTCAGGGCTGCCAGACCTGCGCCAATTGCGCCAGCCCGCGCCAAAATGTTGTTCGTGCGCCATTCTGCTAAAAAATTGCCATTTCGACGAAATCTGCGCCAATTTCGGGCCAAAAGTTAAAATTTACCGGTCATCGATATTTTAGCGTTATCTTACGGCATTCGAAATCGATTCAGCGGTTAATTCGTACGTGAGATTCTTCCGCGGATTCGCAGAGTCCCCTCCGTTTTTTTTGTTTTTTTGTCATTTTCGAGATCGAAGCAAAAAGTGGGGAAATTTTCGGGATATCGTATTCCGTCCGGGGACGTTTTTTTGTCTTTTTAAACATTCGGAAACGGAAGTTAAACGAAGAGCAGATTTTTCCCGTAATCGTATTTTTTTTCTCTCGCGATGTTGCTTCTGTTCAGTATTGTTAAATGAAATTTCATTGCATAATTTCAGCTTGAAATTGTAGGCAACGATTTCCGAAAACGGAAGTTAGGCAGCCCGAAAATTTCCCCGTAATCTTCGGCGACGAGATTCTCACGCTGATTCGAGGAATTCCTCCTTTTTTTTGTTATCATTTGGACCATGTACGAAATCGATGCATAACTGAACTTAAATTTTGGGAGGATTGGTGGCGACGGGGGAGGGGTGTGTTCTCCGTCGGAGGACGGAATTTCATCCTTCGAAAACGGAAAGTTGACGGAGGTAAGATTTCTCTGTTAATCGTAATTTTTTTCTCGCGATGTTTCCTCTACCCAGTATTGTTAGATATCTTTTTATTCCATAAATATTTGTATTTCAGCTTGAAAATGTTGGTTAAATTTCCGAAAACTGAAGTCAATTCATCTTCAAAATGTTGGATAAATTTCCGAAAACTGAAGGCTTGAAAAACCGTTATTTCAAGCCATGTTTCCCAATTCAGCGATCGCAAAAATTAGTGCAGTGAACTGCACTAATTCAGCACAAGGCCAGTGTTTCTACAAGTAACATCGTATCTGAAGTTAAAAAAAAATCCTTTTACTTTATCTACGGACGGAAGTAATGATGCTCAAGCAAATAAACTGTATCCCATTACAATAACATATTTTGACGAAAAAATAGGGAAAAGTTCAACTGTTTGTTATCATTGGTTGAATCAAGTAATAATACAGGTGAAGGAATATTCAACGTTTTGAACAACGAGTTTGTTAAAAAATATATCTCGTGGAGCAACTGTGTGTCATTTTCCTGTGACAATGCTAACACTATGATAGGTCAAGTAAAAGGTGTTGTTTCTCACATAAAGAAGGTTCAGCCTGCAATCATAGTGCAGCGATGTTCATGCCATTTAGTAAATTTGGCCGCGCAGAAATCTGCTACTCAACTGAAAGGATTTAGTGTTGAGCAATTTTTGATACAGTTGTACTTTTTTTGGAGAAAAGTTCAAAGAGGAAACACAATCTAAAACTGAGTCAAGCTGTTTGTGGTACTAAACCACACAAAATTCCAAAGCATGTCAATACTCGCTGGTTATCACTTTTGGAATCCATTGACAGAATTTTAGCACAGTGGGAGGCTCTAGAACATTATTTCAGTGGCAATGAAGAAGCTAATTCACAGTATAAGAACCTTGCAAGTATAATTGGAAATCCTTCATCTAAACTTTGTTGTCTTTCTTTATCTGCTACTCTTCCTTTGTTTACATCTGTTAACGTGTCCTTGTAGCAGGAAGCTCCGCTTGTGCATGTATTAAAAAGAAAACTTCATAGTCTGTTATCTGAATTGCTTGTACGATTTATCAAGCCATCGGCATTTGATGTGACAGCACATCTCTTGCAGATGGAAATTTTGAAAGAAAGAGAAATCAAAAGAAAACTGTGATCTCGTAATTGGGTCAAAAGCGAGATCTTATATAGGCACAACTGCAGATCTCAGTAAAGACACAGTGGCTACCTTTTATTCTGAAGTAAGGGAATTTTACAAGGCAGGCTGCAATTACATTTTAAGAACATTTCCACTTAATGATGAATTTCTGAGTCATGCTGAAATTGCAGATGTAGCATTAAGGCAAAGTGTTTCTTTTGCATCAGTCCAATATATGTATTCCCTGTTTCCAGTTTTGAAACCAGAAGAATCTGACAAGGTGGAATCTGTATTTGCTCACTACCAGTTTGAAAATTTTAACTGTGCTGTTACTTCTGAGAGAATGGATGAAGTGTGGCACAGAATTTCTTTGATGAAAAATGAAAGTGGCCAGTTGAAGTATGAATCATTAAGCAAAATTATGAAAATGATTTTAATAGTCCCTCATAGCAATGCAAGTACAGAAAG
The DNA here is from genome assembly GCA_039090855.1 of Macrothele yani. NCBI lineage: Eukaryota > Metazoa > Arthropoda > Arachnida > Araneae > Macrothelidae > Macrothele > Macrothele yani. The sequence goes on along the minus strand of CM077017.1, from coordinate 77,658,481 downwards.
AATTTTCTGTATTGTGAAAAAAAAACATGAATGAATTCAGACCTAATTTAAGTACTCATGTGCTGTCTTCTTTATTAGTAGAAAAAATAAACAGCATTGCACACAGTGAACTATGCTATCAGAAGAAGTTTTTGCAAATTGAACTAAGGAAGGCCAAAATGGCAATTACAGCCAGTTTATCATAATAATTTGGCCAACATTCCAAGGAATAATTTTTCTTCATGTCTGGAGGTAATTTATTATATTTTTCTGGTAGACAGCATTTTAAATTTTCCCACTAGTAAATTATTATTATTATTATTATTATTATTATTATTATTTTGTTAATAGTTCTGACAGATTAAAATTTGTTGCAGTGTTAAATACCCAAATTTGCCGCTGTAGACTGGATTACTGAAAATTACTGAAAAAAAAAATGTTACTGAAAATTACTGAAAAATGAACATGTTGGTTACTGAAAACTACTTTTTAGAGGTTGGCATCTATGGAATAATTACAAGGCAATTCTATATAATTTTGGAATATTGGTGAAAATTTGGTAGTTATGAAAAGAGTAGTTATCCCATGCTTTTGTGATAATTTATTTCGGTGAAAAATATTTCCAAAATGAATGTAAATTAAGTGAAGGAACTAATCAATGGTGTAGCTTGTGAAATATGAGTCCCTTCAAAGTTCACTTGGGCTTAAACCTCTTTTGGCCTTCTCGGGTGTGATGTGTTAAAATTAATGCTCAAATTCGTCTGTTAAAGAAATTCTGTGAAACAAAGAAAGTTATTTTCAGCCAGGCAAGAGGACTCAGCTGCAAATAAATAAATACAGCTGATGTCAGCTTTCTCACCCAATTTCTGAGTCACATTTGCTCTTGTGTTCAGTGATTCTAGGATAATATGTGCAATTTTTGTGTTTTGTTTAGTGACATCTCATACAATCCCCCTGGCAGGTCTATTTTTTTTTAAAACAAACTAGTCTATTTTTGTTTTGGGGATATTGCGGCAGCGTAATTTATTTATTTAAATTTGTTTATCCATTATCATCACGAGCCTTACTAAGTTTTCTTTGGTGCATACATATATTTTGAGATATGATATTGCAATTTCATAATCATCAAGAATATTAATAATTTTAATGTTTAACCAAATGTACACAACAGTTATAGGTATCATTACCCTACTTTGCACAATATTTAATGCTATGTGTTTAATACTAATTCTTTGCATTTTCTGTTTTTCAATGTGCTTTGCAAACATAAAGCCTCGGAGGGGAACGAAAGTTCCAAAAAAGAAGGTGCAGCAGCCTGCAATAGCACCTAGGGTGTTGCAACTTGAAGGAAAGATAAAAACATTGTTGAAACAATTTTTCAAATTTGGTCCAGTTTTAGAAATGAAATTGAAGCATTTTTTTTTGTACATAATCGGAAATAAAGTGGGGCACATATCATTAAATGTAGTTTGCTGAATCTTTGAAATCTGACATACGTATTTGCATTTTGGTATAAGAATAATTATAGAACAAATATCATGACAGACCATGAGTGTTAATACTGAAGGTTTTAAAAGAGCACGAATGCTCCTCTAAAATCATCCATTTTTATGTTAATGGTCAAATCTCATTAATATTCTATGAAAACTGCAGTAATTAGCTTTGATCTTTTTTTTTTAACTACTAGTAATGCAAGGAAAATGCTAGCACTCCTATATGATACAGTAGCATTAACAGATGTAGTGTTGAAAATCACAATTACAAAATGTATCTACATTTATCTTTCCTGTTTATAAGCAATGGTAATTTCTAGTCTTAGTGTAAACACATGTAGGCATTTACAGAGCTTTCAGCTTGATGCAAGCTGTTAATCATACGAGCTAGCTTTGAATAATCTGGTGGTTTTGGAGATATTCAAATATACCTAAGAAATGTTAGCTGGCTAACAACATCTTTGAAAACAGCGAGCTGTGGGTAATTACAATTTCATTTGTTTATTATTTTTGTGTCCCAGCATTTTACTGTGCAGGAAAATAAAACCCTGGAACATTAAATTGCTACCAAAACACTTGAAGTTTTTTTTTTTTTTTTTATGCTGACATAGTTGCCATGACCGATTTCTACTCCTAAGAAATCTTTTCATTCCATTAAAATTACAAGTTGATTTATACAACAGCCATGTTTATAACTTAGAACATAGATTCAGAAGAAAACCCAAAAGCCATTCATTCAAGTGTTAAGAACAGGCAGTTTTTTTGGGTTCTTTTTAATTCTACAATATTCTTCCAAAATTCTGCTGAAACAATAACAAAAAATTTTATACACATAAGCTGGTGGTAAAAGATACTAAACGTATGAGTGACGGCAACAAGAAAAAGTACAGATCTGCTGTTGATCATACTGCCATTTCGTAAACAGAACACATTGACCATTAACATGTGGTATTTGTACTGTTTGTATAAGGTGGTTTCTAAAAATGAAAATCTGAAATATTCCTGCAAAAACTATTTGTAAACAACGGTTTTATAAAACAGATCTTCTAACAAAAAAAATATTGTGTGAAAAAACCTGCCAGTTCTTTTTAAATAAGAATTTCTGTAGGACGTTTTGTTGCCAGAAATGTAAATACTATTTACATAAACAGAACTGACTAAAATATTAATTACAAAGGAAAAATTTTGTAGTGAGTATAAAAAAAAATATGTGTGATAAGTATAAACTAAAACATTGTACAAAACAAAATTTGCCTGCTGAAAACAAATACTACTTACATAAACAGTTTATAGAAATAAAATATTATTGAGGTACTTTGCCTATTTAGTTTTCACACCTTATATTTCGCCTGGTTCTGTGTAAATACATGTTCCATGCGAAATGTTTTTGGGTGTTTTCTTACATACAATATTATATGATACTCGTTTCGACCATAATGTGTGCAAAGAAATTATGTAAAAAACAATGTAATTTAAAGGAAACCTAAATATCACAAAAATGATATTTGGAAATTAAAATTTATGAAAAGAAACATTGTCTGAATACATATTTTATTGAGAAACAGAATATTTAAAAAAAAAATCGAAGACCAGACCTAATCTGTCAGAAAACATCATTATTTTGCGGAAAAGTGAAATAATATAAAAGTTTCGTAATTAAATTTATAATTCTATCAGAAAGAAATAATTTGGGGGATAACGTTATTAAACATAATGTTTCTATGTAAAGAATTATGCCCAGGGAATAAATAATTGGATAAAATATAAAACATAATATTTGTAAATATACATAGTAACTGTCAGAAAACAAATATTTTGTGAAAAAAACATTACGTTATAGAACAGTTTTTGTAAATAAACATAATAATTCTATCAAAACACCGAATGTTACAAAACAAATTTTGTGAAAAAACGTAATAATTCTGTCCGAAAACAGAAATATTTTGTGAAATTGCGGAATGGTATAAAACAGGTTTTGTAAAATAACGTAATTATTTTGTAAGAAAACACAAATATTTTGTGAAAATACTGAATAGCACAAAACGGTTTTTGTAAAAAAACGTAATAATTCTGTCAGAAAACGTAAATACTTTGTGAAAAGACAGAATGCTATAAAACTGTTTTTGTAAATAAACGTAATAATTCTGTCAGAAAACGGAAATATTTTGTGGAAAAACATAATATTATAAAACGGAAGTTTTGTAAAAAAACAGAATTTTTATTAACGGAACGGAATTATTTTGGCAACTGTGCTGCCATAAGATTTTACGTTAATTCACGGAAATTTTTTTTACAGTGTATATTATAGCAGTTAAATTCAAAGGGAGAGATCCAAGTTGAGAAAGGAGCCGTACGGATGTTATATGACCATCTGATGAGCAACAACCTAAACAACCTAAACTATCATACCGAGTCCTCTTAACATCCGTACGGCTCCTTTCTCGTGGCGAGACAACTGTATACTTCGCAATGGTGAGAAGAAGCGACTAATAACCGCCATTAGAAGTAAGAGATCGTTTATTGATTTCTTCAGTAGAAAGTGCTACATATCTTATGCGGAACTGTCGGGTTGTGAACATCCAATTATTTTGGACCGTGCACTTACTGTTACTTCAACTTTGATTGAAAACTCTGTCAAATCATTGGTTAACACCCATATACATAAACTTCGTCTTTTAGTTGACCGTGAAGTCAGTAATAGACAAATTAGCAGCCATAGACATCGCGAAAGTGAGGACTTACAATCTAATATTGTTAATCTCAGTAATTGTGAATTAAATGAAATACAGAGTCGAGCTTTGGAGAGAGGAACCGAATTCGCATATCCGAGGCACAAAGTTAACGTCTTTCAGACAGTCCCACAAGTAGCGCATGTTATCAGAAACTTACCTGAAGCAGAACATGATGCTACACGCTTACATATTGACAGACTACTACGAAGAGGCAAACCACAGCAACAACCTAAACTATCATTAATATATAATGAAGAAAAACAGCAGCTAGCAGAGCTTAGAAATAATAATGAAATTTCAATCTTGGCAGCGGGCAAGACTCATTAGACGGTCATATTGGATAGCTCATGCTACAAGGATAAAATGCTTGAAGCCATATCTTCTATTCAGCAGAAAGTAGTTGAGCGTGAACCAGCAAAAGCAACATGCGCGGCATTAACTCGTTTGAAGAATTCTTATAACTTCCCTGAAGGTTCTTCTAAAGCTTTTATTCCCCCTACCTGGTTGTCGTGTACCCGATATCTTTGGGCGTGTTAAACTACATAAAGAGGGGCTATCCATTAGACCTTTGGTCGCGGGCTATGTTAGCCCTACCCGACCGCTTGAAAAAGCTCTTGCCCTATATTTGGCTAAGTTAGCAGTGAGCTCCCCGTATTCTATTAAAAGCTCCACTAGGGCAATTCTCTCTGCCTTTCTTGGATTTTCGTTTATTTCGTGATTCAAATACTAACTCACTGTCCTTTTGTGTCTATCGAAAGCCTACTGATTGTAACAGCCTTATTCCGTTTAACTCTTCACATCCAACTCCACAAAAATTTTCTGCTATGAATTTCCTTTTTAGAAGAGCCTTCACACATTCTTCAAATGATAATCTTTTCCAGTCTGAGATACAGTTCATTTTTAAATTAGCCGATAAACATGGATACCCCAGGATGATGATTAATAGATTATACACTAGAATATGAAGTGAACGAACTGTTAATCTGAAGCCAGACACAAAGCCTAATAAACGATTCGTAGGAGCATTGGACCAGCACCCGCATATCACTAACATACTATCTCGTGTCTGTTCAAAACACAATACACAATTTGGCACCAGCTCGAAGAACCTCCTATCATCAGTTAAAAAGGATCGAGAAAAAACAGATATTATGAACAAATGGGGTGTGTATAACATTCCACTGCTGGACCCCTCAACAGGAGAACATGTTAACAACTACGTTGGCTCGACAAGAAGAAATTTGGGTATCCGTGTCCAGGAAAACAAATACGATATCCAAACCAACAGCAATAACACAGCTTTATCAAGGAATGTGGTAAACGGCATTCTACAAATAGACTGGGAAAATTTCGGACTACTGGACACTTCAGCATATATACATTCGCTGCATTTTGTTGAAAGTATGTACATTGAAGCGTCAGGGGATAAATGCTGCAATGACTACTTGCCTGTGGACATCAAGAATTTGGAAAGAACGTATTACAAGCCTAAACTTTAAATTATAGTAATATATAAATTGATCATAACTTTCTATTTATAACGCATCCTTGTTTTGATATGCTAAACTAATAACTTGTGAAATTATACTCTTCACACTATTATAATGGCAACGGTCACGACCCATGCGACGTTTGACTTATAACCATAATGCATTGTTGCACTAATATATAAAGGAGTACTACATTGCCTGTGTTCCACCTGATGATGGGGTAAATGTTACCCCGAAAGTACTAGTGGGGTATTTTAACTGTAAATATCTTTCGTATTTTATTAGATATCGTACATAGACGGTGAGTTTTCTCATTTCATTTTTCCATATAATACATGAACATGAATAGATATAAATTTAAATCACTGAGGTTTTGCACTTTTTGGCTCTGTAGTTTTAAACTTAGTTACACACCTTTGCTTAAGCCTTAATATGAAATTTTGGTCTAGATAGTGTATTTAATTTACTGTATATCATCATAGTTGTGGAGTCATTTGGAGTCATTTTGGAGGGGTTTCTCCATAACTCACCACAGGTTGGTGAGTGTGGAATGGCATTTCCTCAAATTCCGATGGTATAGTTATACCACTATTGGCTGTCGTCAAAGCCCCTTTACGAGAAGGCGGCGTTGAAAATTGTCAAGGAGAAGCTATAGTATGTTGCGCATCACCTGACCTTACAAAACGACTCCACAACTTAAATCGGCTCCCAGTCTCCGGCATCTGGAATGTACCTGGGAAAGGCAGCTCCAGTGCGAGATGAATGCAGATGGTGCTAAGAATCACCGGAGGACCGGACTAGGCTGCCATCTGATGCTGACCTTGGCTAAGTATAATGGACGCTCATTATCTTCTGATTCAAGGCTTCTTGAATTAGAAGAGGAACTACAAAGGATCAAGTGGGACATCGTCGGGCTAAGTGAGGTAAAGAGAAAAGGAGAAGATCTCATTGAACTGAAAAGTGGACATCTCTTCTACTATCGTGGGACAGATACTGGCAGAAATAGAGGTGGGGGATTTATAATAAACAAGAAACTGAAGGATAAAGTTGTAGAAGTTGAAAGTTCCTCTGACTAAGCTGCACGACTTCTTATCCAACTCTCAAGAAGACACCAGTCTCAGATTATTCAACATTATGCACCCAACAAAATTCATCCTGAAGAAGAGATTCAAGAATTTTATGAGGAAATTTTTCATCTAAATAATAATAAAGTCATTCAGCATTTGAAGATCATTATGGGATATTTCAATGCGAAAATAATAAGGCAACTGCAACAGAACGAAATTTCAGTAGGTAAATTCGGTCACGGTAACAGAAACCAACGTGGAAAACTCTCGTAGAGTGTGCAAAAGCAGAAGGGTCATTCATCCTGAACTCCTATTTTGAGAAAAAGCCGCAAAGGAAAAGTGTATTGACATGACCATCCTTAAAAGAACATCATAATACGTTCAAATTGGAACTAAGGAACAGATTATCTGCTGTAGAAGGTCTAAGGATGGAAAAAGTGGACATCTCTGAAGTTAACAGAAAACTAACCAATGCTCTTCTGGAAACAGGAACAAAAATATCTAGTACTAAGAACAAGTTGCATATGAACAAATAATCAGGAAAAACCAAAATCCTGATGCAAAAAAGGAGGGAGATGAGGACAAAAAAAGGAGATGTGACTTCCAAAGTGGAATATATAGAGCTATGCAAGACAGTACGAAAAAGTATCACTGAAGACGTAATGAAATTCAACTGTGAACTAGTGAGGAAAGCAACTGAAAACAACCGAAGCCTGAAGAGAGCAAAGGGACATTTGAGTAAGTGAAGAAAATAGATTATTTCTCTGAAGAAAGAAAATGGTTCTGTAACAAGAAACATAGGCGAAATTTTGAAAAGTGTGAAAGATTTCTACTCAAAACAATATGAAAGGGATGCTGAATGTACTTCAGACATTACGAAAGGTACCGGTACCAGAGTATTTCCAGTCCTCCCTGCAGAAATTGCATATGCAATCAAGATCATGAAAAGAGGAAAAGCTCCAATAGAAGATGGAATGACCTATGGCATCATACAAGAAGCAAGTGAAGAAATTGAAACACTACTCGCCCACGTTTTCACTCGGTGCCTTAATGAAGGGAAGATTCCTGAGGATTCGAACAATGCTACAATGATCCTGCTACATAAAAAAGGCGACATTGGGGATCTCAGGAACTACATACCTATCAGCCTCCTATCAGTTGTTTATAAAATCTTCACTAAAGTTCTTTCACACTGCTTGAAGGTGACACGGGTCATTACTCAACCGAGAGATCAAGTTGGAATCTGGAGTGGCTACAGCACTACAGATCATATACACGTACTAAGAGAACTAATTGAAAAAGCGAGGGAATGTGAACTTCCGTTTTGCATGACTTTTCTCGATTATGAAAAGGCCTTTGATTCCATGAAACCATCAGCAATTACAATGACTTTGAAATCCTGTGGAATTGAAGATGCATACCTTAATATTATTAATAACATCTATGAAAATGCAAATGCTAAGATTCGGCTTTTTGAGAATACAGCACCCATATAAATTGGAAAGGGAGTGAGACAAGGCGACACTATATCTCCCAAACACTTTAATGCCACTTTCGAAAATGTCTTTCAGTCACTGAACTGGGAAAACAAAAGGATAACGATTAATGCAGATTATGTAACTCACCTTCGTTTTGCTGATGACGTAGTTATATTTGCAACTACCCCATCAGAGCTGCAGATTATGATAAAGGAACTTGCTGACAACAGTAAAGAAGTTGGATTACAAATGAACTTCCAGAAGAAAAAAATTATGTACAATGCTTTTACAAGAAATGAAGATTTTTCGATTGATGTGGAAAAGCTGGAGATAACCATACCTACATTTATCTTGGACAGCAGATATCAAGTGAAGGTCACATTGATGAAAAAATTAATCAGCGTGTAAAACTTGCCTGGAGAGTTTTTGGAAGGAACAATATAATTTTCAAGAGCAATATTGCATTACGTCTTAAAAGAAATGTGTTTGATCAATGCATCCTTCCTGTGCTTACGTATGGTGCAGTTACATGGACCTTAACACAAAGAGAAATACACAGACTGCAGACAACTCAAAGCAGCATGGAAAGATGCATGCTTGGTGTAACGAGGAGAGATAAAAGAGGAATTCTTGGATCAGAAAAATGACAAGAGTGGAAGACATCATGAACAGAGTAAAATCCCTGAAATGGCAATGGGCTGGACATATTGCCAGAAGGACAGACCATCGATGGACAGCCGAAATTTTAGACTGGATTCCTAGGAACAGTAAACGACCCAGAAGAAGACCGCATGGGAGATGGGCGGATGGAATTCGAAAGTATGCGATAGTAACATGGGGAAGATAGGCACAAGAAAGACCGTTGTGGAAACAGTTTTAGGTGACCTTCATCCAGCCGTGGATTGATAATGGTTGACAAATATGATGGTGCTGATGATGATATCATCATATGCAAACCAAGGCTGAAGTACCCTGCATCTTAACAACGCAGCGGATCCGTCCAATTGCTTTTGAAGGGGTGTCCGGGTCAATTTCTCAGTATAAAACCAACTGTTTCTGGAGCCCTTTTACCCAAACGACAGCAACTTTCTATCGCACAACGCATTCCACTTCTTAACTCTGAATCACTTACTTCCATAATAACTGTATGGCGAAATGCAGACGTACCTTAAACAACTGCGCAATAACAAACCCAAATTCGTCTGCCACGGCTAATTGCTGTTGCCATAGTTATTTCCTTAATTCAGTTAGTCGTTTGCGTGTTTATTTCTCCCCTTCGCACTGTTGCCAACTCAAAAAAGTTACTCTCAGTTTTTATGGAACGGCTTTTGTACTTATTTATATGGCCAACTCTGTCAAGAAATGAAACAAAATGTCATGAATATTATAAACCATTACAATCCACCGTTGGATGAATGTGTCTCCCAAAGTATCTTCCACAACAGTCTACCTTGTGCAAGTCTCCTTCATGCTACGCCCGCATGCTTTCGAATTTCATTCACCCATCTCCCATGTGGTCTTCTACTGGGTCCTGTCCAGTCCGCTCGAATCCAGTCTAAAATTTCAGTTTTCCATCGGTGGTCCGTCCATCCATCAATATGTCCACCTCATTGCCATTTCAGGGATTTTATCCTGATCAGAATGTCCTCCACCCTTGTCATTCGCATGAAACACGAATTACTCTTGTTATCTCTCTTAGTTACACAAATCATAGATCTGTCCATGCGCCTTTCAGCTGTCTGCAGCCTTTGTATGTCTTTAGATAAATGGAAGAAGCATGGAGAAGTGCATGCTTGGCGACCAACTCCCTCACTACCACCACCGCCTTCCCGCTCCAAAATGACTCCGCGACAAACACAATATATGCTTGCCAAAATGGTGGAAAGTTTTAGAAGGGTGAGAGAAATCACAAATGAAAAATATCGTATGAATTGCAAACGACTAATGGAAAGAGTGAAAAGTACATTGGATGAGGAAATATGAATAACAACTGGTATTCATTAGAAGTGGACAGTCGAGGACAATTGACGGTTAAAAATTTCGTTGTAAATTCAATCAAAAATGTGAGATGATTATTGTGAATATTGTGATTAAAATTCTTCCCTCCGTTGCCGTTAAGTTTTAGATGTTTCATAGAATTCATAAATATTTTTATTGAATGGAAAGTATTTTCCTATATCAAAAGCGAAAGTACATTTTGAGCAGCGTTCGTCCTGAGTAGTGACATGAAGTGCCTATGAAAAAAAGGAAGCAACTTCGCTTATAGAATAAACAAATATCGCTTCACATTTCCGTTAAAAACATAAATATGCTTGACAATTTCAAAGATCAATAGCAGCTTGCAAGATCTTGTTTGCTATCATACCGATGCATTAATTTAGAAACGTAGCTTCATTTGTTTTTTATTTTAATAAGGCCTGACAGTGGCAGTATAATTCGAGATCCTAATAGAATTTGTTCAAATAAAATTACATCTGTGAGGCGGTTGAAGGCGCAAAGAAAAACAATGTGGCACTGTACGACATCAATGTCTTTTTGCTTGCTTATATTTATAATATAAATTATCTGATAATAAACTGAAACCATCTCAACAATTTAAACCAAGTAGGTAAAGTTTTAAATGTATACATGAATATCGTCTTTCTAAACGTAAAATTACAAAATACTTTCATTTAAATTTCAATGAACAGTCATAAAATAAAATGCACCGGATCTCAATGAATTTTCATAAAATGTATTAGATATGTCGCAGGGTCGGCAACGAAGGAATTTGATGTAGACCACTTTTGTCCCCAATGCGAAATTTTGAAAAGGAGGCATAAGTGGAATCCCTGCGGATGTTTTTATTTCTGAACATTTTTGATTTTCATAAAACAGAATGCCGTTAAAGTTTCCAGCAGGTGTGGTTTCATTGGTTAGCCACGGAGGTGTTAGCCTCATCTGTAATTCGCTCCGTGCCCACAAATACGGCCATTGACGCTTACTCTACGGTATTTCCCTACGTATTTCAACTTACTATTACACCGTTTCCTGTTGAATTCGTGATTTTTTTTTTTTTGATTGGAGGTTTAACGACCACCGTGAGCAACTCAAATGGGCTATAAGCAGTCGCCCGTCCCTAATTTAGGGTCACTGGTTCCAGGGAAGGGAGAGAGCCAGTGCCGTAAGACAAACACAACATCCATGCCTGACCGGGATTCGAACCCGGACCCCTTACGGACTAATGATCAGAGGCCAACGCCTTAGACCACTGCGCCACCGGGGAGGCGTTGAATTCGTGATGTTCATTTCTCTTGGAAATTCATACCCCAGTGATTTACTTCCTTTTCCATGTTCTTTTTCCGACATTTTGTCCATTTCTCAATGGCACACGTACCCTTCCGTCATACTCGACAGCCGATTAAGACTCAGTCTGCTGCCCTAGTATTTTCGCTCCATTATTTTCATTAATAACTCTACCTCAACGGGGTTAGGCTTACGAAAAAAGGAAGAAAATAAAATATCTTAGCTACAGAACAACTAAACGCTTAATGGTTCATTTTCTAACGGATTATTTCCGTGGTTTGGACAGTTTATTTATTTTTTTTTTTTGAAGAACTCTTTTGCCGAATAGATCTGAAAAATAATGTTCTTCGGCTGTTGTGGAAAAGACAAATGAAGAATTCCATGTAATACAATAACTGACAATGAAATTTGCCCACAAACAAGGAAGCATCGGATTGAATTGAAATTTTATGGACGTAATGACACAAATGAAAGATACACATGATGGCAAAAACAGAGCTGCAAGAAAACTACAGAGGGATCTGTGGCAAGCACTCCGGTAATATTCAATAGCGCGTCGCACCGCTGCCTGCTGCGATATATGCTGCATTATGGTCCCGACATGAAGGCGATCCGACGCCTGATGTTTTCCTGCGGCAGACTTGCACACACGTGTTGAACAGTGTGCTCCAAATTCCAGATAGCGCGAAACGGCAGCAACTGGCGTTTCAACTGGTTCCACTCATCTTCGACAGAGGACATGTCTGGGTAACGGGCAAGCCATCGAAGTGCCTGGACATTACGTAAGAAGTCCTGGGCAATCCGAGCAGTGTGCTGGCGGGCATTATCCTTCTGGTATAGCTCACCTGAAATACTGGCAAGGAATGGGAGCACATGGGGCGATAGGATCTCATCCAGATACCGCTGGCCCATCAATGATCGACGTATCACTACTAGAGCTGGTCGGCTATCGTAAGCCATGGCGCCCGAGACAATAATGCCAGCGGTGGAGGAGGTGCGGCGCTCAATACCGAGGTTGGAGTTGTGTCGTTGAACCGGGACCCCCACACCCGGTATCGGTGATCATCTGTCACCAAAACGAAGCGTCACTCATCGCTAAACACCACATGTCACCAGTCTGTGGCGTACCACGTCGCTCTGGCTTGGCACCACTGCAAACCAAGCCGGCGATATTCCGTTGTTAATGACAGCACACGTAAGAAGTGCTAGGATCGCAGATTCGTTTCCGCGAAGCGTCGGGAAATCATTCGTGGGCACAAAGGAGCCGCTACGTTTGTTCGTCTATTCGGCCGGGTCGCCGTGGGATCCGTTCGTGCCTGGGGTACAATCCATCGATCCTCTCTTCCAGTAGTCCTCCCGCTCAGTCCGAAGCTGCTCCGACATGTAGAAGTTCAGTCACGTATCCACTGCTCCCAACACAGTCAGACTGTATAGTCAGAACGATGCACGTGGCGCGCTCACCATCCTCTGGTTTTAAGCCCAATGATCAGGCCTCTCACTAAGTCCTAAGTTGCGTGAATCGACGTCTCTGGAGTCTACCCGGCATTCTTGTCTCTCTATACCCTTGCTTGCGTCGGCAGGTGCATTTCGCTTTCACGGGGCATCGACTACTCGCGGTTTTTTAAGGTTGCCGGTTCGTGCTTGCAATGCCACCACAGAGTGTGCGGTCATGCGCAATCGCATCAAACGGGGATCATTTGCATACCAGAATGCAGTCTAGCTATTTGCAAAGTTTCGTGGTTGTAGCATGAACGCTACAACCGTGAAACTTCTAGTTGTGCATATTTCATTGTCCGTGAGTGTACAAAACAACACGATGAATAAGGAATTTTAAATATGCTCGTGCTTCACGGATAATATTTTATAGGGCCTTTGGCACACTCATGAAACTTGGACAAAATGGATCGTTTAAAGACATGCTTCAAAGGTCATCGGCCCTCGTATTTGAAAATATGGTAAAGTAGGCAACATTTTGTTTTGCCGGAACTCATTTCCCAACACAGAATACAACAAATCTCTTACGGATTTGTTAGAAGCACACTAGCAACATCACTATCGATAGTTGTCTATTTTTATGGTTAGAGGAGCATTCATCTGAGTTTGGGGTGTTGCCATTCCCACCCAAGTCCCCAGATCTGAACGTCATAGAACACGTTTGGGATACCATGCAATGCGCTATCGAACACAGGAATCAGAGACCTCGGAATACACCCGAATTGTGGAACGCTGTGCAGGAAGTATTGTGTGCATTGTCTACAGCATATTTTCAGAAGCTAGTGAAGTCCATGCCCTGTCGTATTTCTGCAGTCCTGCGCTCCCGTGGGGGAACTCACAGGTATTAGACTGGTGTACCAGTTTTTCTGGCACTTCAGTGTAAATCATTTACTTATACGGGTGAGGAAAATGAGCCTATTCCCGAGTGCGTAATTTGTTGTGAAATATTATCCAGCGATTGCATGAAACCATCTCTTTTCCAGCTTCTCTTGTAAACAACCCAAGTAGCACAAAAACGTTTGTAAAACGTTTTAAAACCAGTTCGGCGAGACGTTGAAAAAACGTCACAATATTACGTTTATAAAACGCTAATACGTCTCGTTGATTCAATGGTTTTTCAACCGTTGTTATAACGTTATAGCACTGTTTTTAAGACGTTTAGATGACGTTATTTAAACGTCATATTCCTTTCATTATGACGTTTAGAAACGGTTTTAACAACCGTTTAGCAACGTTTGAATGACGTTATTTAACCGTCATATTCCTTCCCTTATTACGTTTAGAAACGGTTTTAACAACCGTTTAGCAACGTTTGAATGACGTTATTTAAACGTCATATTCCTTCCATTGTGACGTTGAGAAACGGTTTTAACAACCGTTTAGCAACGTTTGAATGACGTTATTTAAACGTCATATTCCTTCCATTATGACGTTGAGAAACGTTTTTAAGAATGTTTAGCAACGTTTAAATGACGTTATTTAAACGTCATATTCCCTCTTTATTACGTTGAGAAACGGTTTTAACCGCCGTTTAGCGACGTTTTCTTTTCGATTTTACAACGTATTTTTCCTTTCTGTATTACGTTTAGTAAATGTAACAGCAACGGTTAAACAACGTCTAAATTTCCTCTATTAAACATTGCTGTCCTTTGTGTATTACGTCAAACGTCGCAAAAAATGTTACCACAACCTTTTATCGAAGGTTATATTCCAGTTTCAAGACTTTTTTTTTTTTTTTTTTTTGGCTTTACGTGTGCCGTTGCAAAACGTTAGAACGTTTCTATTTCGTTCTTGGGTCATTCCGTATCGACTCAACACAACGACTTGACCATCTCAGATTTTAATGAAATTTGGTACATAGGTGGCCTCTATATAGATTAAGAAAAATACCAAATTTCATCGTCATATATCCACCGGTTTTGAAAATACAGCTATAAAAAGTATTAAAAACACCCCAAAATCGGAAGATTGATGGGTTTTAAATTGTGATTGCAGCTCCCCTAATTAAGATAGAGAGATGGGAAAGGTATCTTTTTGTAGTATTGTTTATGCTATTTTATTTGATGTACAACACCATAGGGGTTAATATTTAAAAAAAATTCAAATTTTAAAATTAAAATTAAAATTTTGAATTTTTCAAAATTCGAATTTTTTTTAAAACAATCTTTATATGTTTGGCATTTGATTACATGAGTTGTAACTTGGGATGATAATGGGTTTACTTAAAAAGCTATATTCAAATTTAGCCTAACACAAGAGTTTAATGAAAAAAATAAATAAATAAAAAAACATGTAATCTGAAAATAAATTTGGGCTAAATCTTTAAAAAGTTTCATTAATAACAATATAGTATTTTTGTTATTTAAAACCATTTATTTAAACAATGGTTTATTTTTAATTAATTTGTTTAAAATCTGAGTCACATGGGCTTAAAAATTTTATTAATTTCATTATTCAGAATTTGTAATAATTCCCAATACAATATAAAAAAATAAAGACTGTGCAGTTATACTGTAGGCTACATTTTGTTTGGACAAAACTCTGCATGTTCAGACTTAAAAAACTGATTCTGTTGTTTAGATCATTGGTAACAAGACCCAACAAGCAGCAACTTGCATTCCTACCTTGCAGATCTGTCTGCTTTAGGTTTTGACGGTGATCAGATGTGTTTCTCAGTCTGCTTTAGGTTTTGATGGTGATCATGTGTTTCTTGCAGTGAAAGTGATATGTGTTTGAAAACTTTTGTGGTTGAAAACTTTAATTGAATAAAGTACATCCTTTTCAGTTTTGAAACTAGACTTTTATAAATTGAAGCTGTGCAGGATTTTTTTAAGAAAAATAAAAAGAACAGGTAATGGGAGGCAATTATTTTACTATTTTAATTTTACATTTTATGCACAAATAATCAACAATGGAAAGTACAAGATATGCATTAATACAATGTTTCAATCCATATAGAAATGTGACAGACTGGATGTTGGAAAATTTTGATGACTTATCAAAGGAGACTAAAATTTGTGATTCTTGCAGAAAGCAGTTGAAAACTTTAATAATTAGTCAAGAAGCAAATGAAACCTGTGCTGATGAGAAAATGGACGAAAATTTTGCATCTATGTCAGAAGTAATTGAAACACTGACTACTTCGCTCCATGAATTGGGTGAATCAGCTGTCAATAAGAAAAAGCTAAAATCTAAATGTTATGCTTCAACCAAAATTCAAAAAATCAGTTCTGCTATGAAACGGAAGCTTTTTACAAATATTCAAGAATCATCTGATGATGAGGATGAAATACTTCACGACTCTCTTATGGACAATCTTTTTTTTTTTTTTTTTTGATTGGAGGTTTAACGACCACCGTGAGCAACTCAATGGGCTATAAGCAGTCGCCCGTCCCTAATTTAGGGTCACTGGTTCCAGGGAAGGGAGAGAGCCAGTGCCGTAAGACAAACACAACATCCACGCCTCACCGGGATTCGAACCCGGACCCTTTACGGACGAATGATCAGAGGTCAGCGCCTTAGACCACTGCGCCACCGGGGCGGCTGGACAATCTTAAAAGTAATTTTTCTAACTGCACTAGAGATAAACAGTTGATGATTTTGACTTGCTTACCAGAGTCATGGAGTGTTAGGAAAATCATGTAAGAATTCAATGCTCCTAATTATATGGTAAGACAATAAAAAAAAATTCTGAAGGAGAAAGGAATTTTGGAAAGCCTTAATAGAAAACCAGGTAAGTCTCTCTCTTCTGAAGTAGTTGTAGTATGATCGTTTTACCAAAGTGATGAAATTAGTCGGGTTTTACCTGGAATGAAAGATTGTGTTTCTGTTAGGACTGAAAACGGAGATAAAGTTTGTCAAACAGGCTGATTTTATGTAATTTGACAATTTGCAAGCACGAAAGTCAGTTTTTCCAAATTCGCAGAGCTCAGACCAAAAAACCGTGTCCTGGTAGGGTCTAGTGGTACTCATACGGTATGTGTTTGCACCACACACCAAAATGTAAAACTGATGATGGAAAATGCAAGAATTGGTTCACTAACAAATGGACAATTATCTTCCTACAAACATTGTCTTGCAAGAGTATTATGCAACCCTACTTCCATAGATTGTCATTTGGGGAAGTGTCCCACCTGTTCTGGGAACACGGTTTTGAGAACTTGGTTGAAAAACTAACTTTTCGCCAATGGATTCCAGTTGATAGATGCAACTTGGAGACATTAAAAAAATCAACTTCAAATTTTATTGATTTGTTTTGCAAAAAACTGTCTGCTTTGGTCAGACATTACTTCATTGCTAAGCAGCAAAGCTCTTTTATGAATAGTAGTACTAAGGAAAACCTCAAGGACTCAGAATTTCTCATCATTTGTGATTTTGCTAAAAATTATAGTTTTCTTCTTCAAGATGAAGCCCAGAGCTATCACTGGACCAGTGGGCAAGCCACAGTCCACCCATTGGTCATCTATTACAAAACAGAAAAGACTGAACATGCAAGTTTTGTAGTAATTTCTGAATGTTTAGAGCACAACACAATTACACTGTACTGCTTCCAAAAAAAAAAACCTTATTAACTTCTTGAAAAGTAAGTTTGGTGACAACAGCGTCAAAAAAATGTACTATTTCTCTGACGGGTCTGCAGCCCAGTGCAAAAATCGGAAGTTTTTTCACAAACTTTTATGTTTCCATCAAGATGACTTCAACATTTATGCTGAATGGCATTTTTCAGCAACAGCACACGGGAAGGGGCCATGTGATGGCGTTGGTGGAACGGTGAAAAGGTTAGCTGCCCAAGCCAGCTTACAACGCCCTTACGAGAATCAAATTCAAACACCATTTCAGTTGTACGAATGGGCAATTCAGAACATTTTTGTGGCAAACTTTACATATGTAAGTCAAGAAGAATACATAGAAACAGACCAATTTTTGGAAAATCGCCTAAGCAAGTCTCTAACAATACAAGGTACCCAGAAACTTCATGCTTTTATTCCTATCCCATTGAGTAATTCAAAAATAAAAGTGAAGATGTTCTCGGAATCAAACGAGTCAGCTACTGAAAAAGTATCAGCATTACAAGACAGACTGCAAATAACAGAAATGAGTGGTTACATAATCATAATCTATGAAAACAACTGGTGGGTAGCGTATGTTCTACCAAAAGAAGAGAGTGAGAATGAAGTTAAGGTCTCATTTTTACATCCAGCTGGTCCATCTACATCCTTTTCCTACCCTAGCCCACAAGATGTATTATAGCTTCCTGTAAGTTACCTCTTGTGTAAAGTAAATCCTTTGACTCCGACAGGAAGACTCTACAATCTCTCTGAAACAGAAATACACCAAACTATTGAAGCTTTTAAAGACTATATCAAGGATCTACACGTGTGATTTCACTTCAAAACAATGATACAACTTTTTTTTTAATTTTAGAAGATTCTGCTTTAAGTGACGATCTAAGTTTAAGATTAGGAATATAATTTGCATAAATGTAAACAATTCAATGCCATATGTTATTATTATTTTGATGTGTTTCTTGAGCAGTAATTGAAATTACTTTTTAAAGTCTGTTTATTTTTTTGTATTGAATTGTGAATTATTACAAATTCTGAATAATGAAATTAATAAAATTTTTAAACCCATGTAGTCTCAGATTTTAAACAAATCAATTAAAAATAAAACATTGATTAAATAAATAGTTTTAAATAACAAAAGTACTATATCTATTGTTATTAATGAAACTTTTTTGAGATTTAGCCCAAATTTATTTTCAGTTTACATGTTTTTTTCATTTTTTTTTCATTAAACTCTTGTGTTAGGCTAAATTTGAATATAGCTTTTTAAGTAAACCCATTATCATCCCAAGTTACAACTCACGTAATCAAATACCAAACACATAGATTGTTTTTTAAAAATTTCAAATTTTTTGGTGTCGCATTTTGAAAAATTCAAAATTTTAATTTTAATTTTTTTAAAATCTTAACCCCTATGGTGTTTGTTGTACATCAAATAAAAGAGCATAAAAAATACTACAAAAAGATACCTTTCCCATCTCTATCTTAATTAGGGGAGCTGCAATCATAATTTAAAAACATATCAATCTTCTGATTTTGGGGTGTTTTTGGATATTTTATATAGCTGTATTTTTAAAACCGGTGGCTATATGACGATGAAATTTGATATTATTCTTAATCTATACAGAGGCCACCTATGTACCAAATTTCATTAAAATCTGAGATGGTGAGATAAAAATGCCTTCAAATTGTGTTGAGTTGATACGGAATCACTCTTCAAATCTTTTACTTTGCATATTACATTGAAAACAAACTTTTCCATAACGTAGCAAAACCGTTTAAACGACGTTTCCATAACGTAGCAAAACCGTTTTAGTAACGTTTGTGCTCTGTAAGAGGGACGTACGGTAATGCTTATCTTAAAGCTGCCATGATAATCTGTTGTATACAGTCTTGTTACCTAGTCTACAAAAATTTGGAGGTAAATAAATGTTCTTAGCTAACCTAAAAAATCATTTTCATCATATCATAAAATATCATTTTCATCATATGAATGCCCCTTCACAAAACTTTTCTTGTTCCTAATAGTTATTTTACTATCACTTATTTTTGTTGAAGCTTTATAAGGGATGACTTTGTCAGGAAAGTAATGTTATAAAAAAGAAAGCATTTCTATCACAGTTACTAGTGCAACACAATCTCTCACCATTATACAGAGTGTCCAAGAATTATTAAACACATTACAAAATTATGTACAAAAAAAAACTATGAGCATTGTCTGTTTTTCTATGTCACATATTACTAACACGGTTCCTATATTTTTGTATTGCAGAATTGTTACTCCCAGAATCCAATAGATGGCGCTAGGTGTGGCCTGATGAGGAATTTATGAGAAATGCGCAATCAGTAGTCATGTCATCCATACAGCAGAAGGCGATGTGTGTGTTATGGTTTGCGGAATTAAAGTCTGTCATTAAAGTTAAAAGACGGTACCGTTTAGAGTATGGTTGTAATCCTCCGTCAACAAATTCAACTAAGCGGTGAATGAAACAGTTTAAAGAAACTGGCAATGTGGAACATCGTGGAGGAACCGGTAGGCCTAGCGTCAGAGGTGAGATGGTTGACCAAGCTATGAAAGTTTCCGACGAAGCCCCAGGAAATCCGTTCATAAAGCAAGCAGAGAACTGTGCATTCCAAAATAGACAGTTCATGATATCTTGCACAAGAAATTAGTTTCATGCTTATAAAATTCAAATAGTGCAAAAGATGCATGCAAATAATCACACTCTGCAATACGATTTTGCTGTGGATATGCTGAATCAAGTGGGAAACGATAAAAACTTTCTAAGTACTGTAATTTTTAGTGATTAATCCACATTTCATGTATGAGGTATTGTTTCACTTCGTAAACTATGTTTTGTTTGGATATGGGGCAGTGAACCGCCTCATGCTGCTATTGAACTGGAACGTGATTCTCCAAAAGTTAATGTGTGGTGCGCCCTATAAAAAAGAGAAGTGATTGGCCCTTTCTTCTGTGAAAAAACCATAAATGGTGACATTTACTTGGATATGTTAGAAAATTTCCCTATACCCCAGATCAAAAGATATGACGTCGTTTTCCAACAAGACGGCATGCCTTCGCATTGGTCAATGTGTGTACGTAAGTGCCTAAATGAGCATTTCCCCAACAGATGGATTGGGCATGGTGGTCCCATTCCGTAGCTCCTCGCTCCCCAGATCTAACTCCATTGGATTATTTCATGTGGGGTTATGTGAAGGATCCTGCCTATCAGACACCTTGTGCTGATTTGCAGGAACTGAAGCAGCATATCACAGCTGCTATTAATTCCATATCTTTTCAGATGCTTGGCAATACATGGCATGAAATCGAGTATCGCTTGGACGTACTACGAGCAACCAAGGGATCTTACATCGAAATTTATTAGCATGTGTAGTTACATTGTAAGTTAGTACAGTCAGTTTCTTTCTATCTGTTTAATGTTTTGTTTTACATAATTTTGTACTGTGTCCAATAATTCTCGGACACCCTGTATATTTATTGTTCACAAGGTATACGACTTCACAAACTATGTTTTGACTCAAGTTCATTTCACTGGCTTCGTTGTGGCTGTTGCAATTTTCTTGAAAATTCAGTTGCTCATATTTAACTGAACATAAAGTAGACATTTTAATACCACTAACATCTAAGTTATTGCAACATAAAACTGAGTCAGTTGTGTTGTTCATTTAAGAGTTTTTTGGACACATCTGAAATTTAACTGATAGATTATTAGAAATGTGAGGTGAAATAATGCTGGGAGATAAATCAAGTAGTACTTTCACAGCTGTTTTTAATTTTTCTTTTAAGTGTAGCTAAAGGCTATCTGTGTTTCTGCTGCAGATCTGTGTATTTATATCTCAGTTTATGTTTCTTTATCATTTTTTCTGTATTTTTACAGAGGAGCCTTTTATTTTGGTATGTTAGTTGCTTTGTATTTTTTCAACCCATGTGTATTTGGTTCTTAATCTTTTTTTCACTAGTTTGCGAATTTAGACTTAATTTTTGGTTGGTTATGTCTTAGTATTTCAGGAAGTTTGTTTAGTGTAATGTCCCTAGTTTATATCTTGTGCTTAGAAATTGCAATTTTTAGTTTCCGCTTGAGGGTCCTATTGTGTAACAAACAGTACGTAGCATATAAATAATTGTAAGAATCAATTGATTATGCATGTTGAAACACCTTTTTCAAAAATTTGTATGCAAATAAGATATGAAAACAGCCACCCAATCTAGTTTGTTCTGTCTTGGGTTAAATTCTGTTGCTACTCATGTATACTCATTTCACGAGTAACTCTTTGCATTGTTTGGCCAACCAGAAAAAAATATTTTCTTCTATTGGTTGTTCATTAATGCCATTTGTTGTTGTACTCTGACATTGTGCTGTGCTCTTCTCTTTATTTCTGTACATAACATTAACTTCAAGTTCCTAAAATGTATAAGTTCTTTTTCTGTTTCAATTCATAGGTGGTCACAAAAAGTTATAATGAAACAAATGAACAATTCATGCATTTATTTCATTATTTTCATAGGCTTCAAACACAATTCATGTATTCTGAATCATAAGAAAAAATATATATATATATACAGTACTCACAAAAAGTTTGGGATATTATGGTTTCAAAAGGGAAACATGGTGATATGCATATTTAGTGACTACAGGAGATAGGTTATCAGCATAAATTAGCATCATGATGACACGTCATGTGGTTGGTGTGTGTGTGTGTGTGTGTGTGTGTGTGTGTGTGCAAGCTCCGATAAAAGTAGCTTCCGAGAAGTAGAAAACAGGTCGTTTCACTGCTTGGACTACAAGTTTGCTGAATGCATTTCCTTCAGAGTAGGATTAACTTGAAAAGATGTCCAGACGACGTTTAAGTATTGACATCAGAAATAGGGCTGTTGACATGTTACATGCAGGTGTACGGCAGATTGATGCAGTTGCTGCTTTAGGAGTTTTGCAAGCTAGCTACACACAAAATTTCTACCGAATGGAAATGCTGCAGATCAAGCAGGATTTTTACCCCCCCCCCAATAAACAGGTGTGTGTGTGGGGGGGGGGGGTTACTTAAAAAACCCAAAAAAAAAACACCCACTGCAAACGGTTATTTTATTTTTTTTCCAAAGAAACACATGATTTCTTTTCTGGTTAATGCTCTTGTACGTTATGTTTTTGCTCCAAGTAATTCCCAAATATATTTTATGACTTCAATAGTTGGGCTGTAGAGATAGAATATTTTAAATAAGCAATGTTTATTCACAATTAAATATTTTATTTTAAGATTTTAAATCTACTGTAGTTTCACTGAGCATTTGGCTTGGCTTCATTAGGACAAATGGAGTGCAAACGTTCAAATCATCGTGACATCATCAGCATTCTGACAGTCACTGCTTTTGGCAAGTTGTTTCCACGTGTTTGAAAGAAATGTAGTAGATGTCATGTCGTTGACAAGCCATGAGCACTTGCACTAGATGTGGAAAGCTTCTAATATATTAAGCTTGATAGTCAAATCAGGTTTATCAATAAGCGTAGCATTAAAAAAAAATCTGGTTATTTTCATGACAATGTTGGGCTATAGACGACTTCTTCAGTTCCATACGTAAGTCATGTGTTCCTTCACATGAAAACTTAAAAGCTCTACGGATCTGTCCTATACATGAAAGTCCACATTCACAAGCGATGTGATAAATTCCCCAGTTATGTCTTCAACGTAGTCTTTTGATCCACAAAAATTTGCCTTGTTTATAGATTTCAAAATAACTTTGAAATTTAAACATTTGAAAGTTCCTAAATTTCTGGACAGCTTTGTCTACAACAAAAGGACAATCTATATCAATCTATATCCTGTGTGTGCCACAATTTCTTTAAAAAAAAATCATAACTTTTTTTCATTTTTTTGTTTTTGTGTTTACTGACCATGGTGAGCAATTCAATGGGCTATAAGCAGTCGCCTGTCCCTAATTTAGGGTCACTGGTTCCAGAGAAGGAAGAGACCCACTGCCGTAAGACAAACACAACATCCATGCCTCACCGGGATTCGAACCCAACCCACTTGGAAGAATCGAACAGTCATAAGCCAGTGCTTAGACCACTGCGGCGGCAAAAATCTAGCTTTTTCTGCAAGGAATCCTCTGTAACGCATAGATGTACTGCACGATATACATGGGTAGAAAACACCAATTTGTTTCCATGACTTTTCTTTATGACTTTTCAACAACATGACACCTACTCGATTTCTTTCAATTGCATGGAGACAATTCACCAAAATCCATGATCATCAACTACCTGATGATGTCACATATGAATGTTTATGCTCCCTTTGTCCTGATGAAGCCGAGCTAAAGGCTCAACAAAACTATAGATCTTAAAATAAATTATTTAATTGTGAATAAATGTTGCTTATTTATTCTATAATTTCACACATGGTTTAATCCTTTAATTCCACTAATATTATATTTACCAACTTGGTGAAGTCACCAACTTGGTTTACTTTCACAGGGTGATCCAGTTGTACTCTACAGAAAGATCTACTGGTAGGAGGGGAAATACTGATCTGAGGGATATAAGCTCAAGTTTTAAAGCTACAGGAGGTTGTACTTAATTTACACTCATCTGTGTTTTGCATAACATCCCTAACTTTCCTAACTAGAGCCATGAATAACCATACCTGAGTAAAATTTAAAAAGAAAAAAAAATCATTTATGCAATTTCTTTATATAATTCAACTGTTTTGAATGCCCTATTATTTCTTAATGTAAATCACATTCAAAAGTTTGCCCTCATTAGTGCTGGTAAATTATGTTTATAAAATTTTATTATGAATTATGATATACCCCCAAATTTTAATTTATCTTTATATATATTAAGAATCAAGCAAGAAGAAACAAAAAGGGAAGTAAACACTGAAAAACAAGTTACTAGTAAAGTGAAAAGCCAAAATGAGCACAAGCTGCAGTTACAATTAACTGGAATGAAAATTATTAAAAAAAAAGGAAGAGAAAAAAGCTAAACCACTGAAGAAACCTATTGAAAGTGCTGTCCATCATGGCATTCAACTTTTTCTGTTCCCCCCCCCCCATTTTTTTTTTTTTTTTTTTTGCAGTATGGACCCAAACACAGCAAATAGCTCTAATCTCAACTTCGCATGCTCAGTAGATATGTCACTAACTCACTATTATATGCTATGCTACAAATAAATAGTCCAATATAATAATGATAATTTTACTCACAAAATGACTGAATCATACATAGTTGTTTGTGTTATTTACATGAAACTTTCATGTCTGGCTTTACTTTGCAAAAACCTCTTTGCTTCAGAAATTTTTTTGGTGCAATATCGTTTTCAATAGAAATGATGGATAAAGCCGATAGCTGTTCCTGCATCGTTGTAGATCTCAAATAAGTCTTTATCAGCTTTAATTTATTAAAACTTCTTTTCCCGCTTTCTACAGACAGGAATTGCAATATTCGAAAGCAAATCCTACTGTTGGGATAACAATGAACCATATCATACTGGAATATGAAGTTTAGAGCTTCTATTGTAGTAGCTGAGCTGCATTTGCTCATAAGTGCTTGCAAATGCCTCAGCTCTTAAAACAGTTGCTCCCCATCGATATCTTTTTCTTCACTGTCAGCATCCTTAAGGAATTTTTCTAACTGAATACACTTTTCTTTTAAAGAATCCCCTGTCAGGCAATTTCTTCAAATTATAAAGGAAACCTGAAGCGTTGAAAAGTTTTTGCAACTGAGTAAATCTTTCCTGAATGGCAAACAATGCGCTATCAGTGAGTGGATAGAAAACCATTGATATATATATGGTTCGCAATCTGTAGGAGCTTTGTGTTGCAGTTTTCATAGTAAAAAGTGTTTTTTCCCGCTTTACCCTAGGCTGTGGGAATTTGGGATTTATTTCCAAGATGTACGTAACAATAAGGCTTGTCACTCAAGCCTTATTGTTATACACTGAGTTGCCACTTTATTATTACCACCCCCTCAGTACTTCGTTGGGCATCTTTTGCCTTTAATACTACGTCGATGTAGATTCTTCGTGGCATGGACTCCACGAGATGTTGATAGGTGGTTTTTGGAATCTAAGACCATGCTTGATGAATAGCACTTTCCAGGAGTGTGAAATTGCAGGGTTGTGTATCCAGCTGTTTGATGGCTTGTTCAACTTCATCCCACAAATTCTCAATGGGGTTGAGATCTGGAGATTGTGGGGGCCAGCTAAGCAAAGTAAACTAACCGGCATTTTCCTGAAACCAATCCTGTACAATACGAGCACTATGGCAAGACGCATTATCTCGTTGAAAGTAGCCATCGCCATTGGGATAAACCATCCACATGACAGGATGTACTTGGTCTGCAACGATGTTTAGATATGATGTGCCAGTCAGACGTTGATCAACATGAATTAAAGGGCCCAAATCATGCCAGAAAAACATTCCCCAAACCATAACGTTGCCTCCACCAGCTTGAAGGGTTGTAGCAATGCATTTGGGGTCCATGCTTTCGTGCTGTTTCCGCCAAATTTTCACTCGGCCATAGGCATGGTGCAACTGAAAACGTGATTCATCGGACCAAATATTTTTTTTCCAATTATCGACTGTCCAATCCTTATGCTCCTGTGCGAAGTGGAGACATTTTCTCTTGTTAACTGCAGACAGCAAAGGTGTTCGAACAGGCCTCCTTCTGCCATATCCCATCCGTGCCGTGTACGGCGAACAGTGCGTGCACAGATCATTTGAGGGATCCTTGATTAAGATGGTCTGTAATTGCTGCACTGTTGCCTATTACCAGTCTGGACACTCCGGTCCGCCCGGAGAGAGCAGTCACTAGACGACCACACGTTGCACGTAGAGACCCAGTTTTTTGGCTGACAGTCCAGTCTTTAAACACTTTAACAACAGTGGCTCTGGAACATTTCATGAATGCGGCGGTTTCAGTGATACTCGCTCCATGGCTCCGAGTTCTTACAATCGTCCCACGTTGAAAGTCCGTCAAATTGCATTTTTTACCCATCTCGTCACCCAAAAATCGCTTCTACTACTGTCGCAAGCACTAAGCTTTCCCTTTTTATACTGGCCTCACCCTCTGGCGGCAACAGCGTGCAGCCATAGCTCATTTGCTTAAAACTGTCAGGTAGTCATAATAAAGTGGCCACTCAGTGTATATAAAAATGTCAACAAACATCAGGAACGAACAAAAAAAAAAAAAAAAAAAAAAAAAAGGTTCATTTTTTCCCCCTGAAAACCCAAATGCGTAAAAAAGCAGCAGAGAAGAATTCTCAGAAAAAAAACGCACAAGAATTGAAAATGCTTCTTGTTGTTGGTGGTATATATATAGGAACTCTGCATGTGTCAGAGAAACAACAAAGGAGTATTCAGCTTTCATTTTTGTGGCAAATACAGACTAGCTCATAAAAGAGAAAGAAAAAAGTTAGCGGATAATTTTACTATGTAAGAAAATTTATGGGCATCCCTTCCATTTGGTGGCTGCCTACCTGGCCGGTAAATATGTATATTAGCGTCCTAAATTATTTCGTCGGAAAAATGTCAGTACCTCGAAAAAGTGTGACTTAAAGATTTTAGAGTATGGAAATTAATGGCAAATGGTGCAGAAATTTCATATTTTAAATGTGTTTTAAAGATTTTCTATCATAATATTGAACTGTGAGTGATGCTGTGAAGAGACGCTGCGGTAGGCCTAATGCATCGCCAGAGGTGCATTCAAATAAAATGTGACTGCATACACAACCATTGAAACAGAAAACTTGCTGCAAACCCGCAAATCACGATAACAATGGAACGAGATAATTTAAAGAAAAATTAATATAACAGTAAATAATTATTAGAACATTACAGATTCCAGAGAGGGCAAAAGGACATTACGACTGAATCCGCAAAAATGTGTGTAAAATGGACCTTAAGGCCAAAACTTAAAAATTTTTGGACTATGAACCTCATAAAAACAAGAGACTAATTTTTATATCAAGAAAAGCAGTTCTGTTAATGAACCTTCAAAAATTATATATAGCATCTTTAACAACTTAATTCAAAAATAGTACTTATAAAATATATAAGGAAAATATTTTATTTTAATAACTGGCAACTGCAAGAGTAACCTGGCAATAAAATAAAAAAATCTTTCTGTGTAAATGAAACTTTTGTTACAGTTCCTATATATTGAGAACAGGCCTTGATAAAATCAAGAGGCCACAAACTTCTGCAAAAACAAAATAACTATCGGAAGATGTGAAAAATAGTTGAACATTCTCATGTTAAGATAGAATTAAATATATTAATCTTAGTAAAACCTTAAGTGTTTTAATTGCTGTAATAACATTTTTATTTTTTTAATCTACAAGCAAAAACTATCTGCAAAATCTGCTAATAATTTGCAAACTATCCACGTATGGCGTACACGTGTACGTCTATATTGTGCGACTTTGTGCATCGCTACGGCGACGATGTGAAGCTTAGCTTCATTGAAAGGAAGATTCGCTGCAGCGTTTAATTCACGCTCGGACGACTACAAGTCCAAGCGCGTATTTTGTTACCACGAGAGCGAGCCGTGTTATACTCATATGCTACACAATATAGTTCGTTCATGTTTTGTTATTGTTTTTAAAGCGATGTTGAGAAATTTTTCGTTCTTTCGCATACTCGTGGTATGCGAAAGAACGTAGAAAAGCATGTTAGAAAGTACTAACATGCTTTTCTATGTTGTATAGGAAACTGGGGAACTATAACTTTCGGTTCTGGTTTGAACAGCTTCCATTCATAGCTGATTTGCTGTGTCACTGCACCTTTGGTTCTCCTGTGTTAATAGCTTGTTCGCAGGTCAGTTTCTATCTTACTCATACATATCTTTTGCAAATCGAGGAGTTTTTTTCCCAGTTTTTCCTGCCAACAACATACAGGATACAACAAAATAAAGGGTGGATGCTGTGGACCTATTTTCTGTAGCGTATCACTACATTTATTGCTCTCCTGCCAACAACATAACCTCTTTCTCTTGTACTCTTCCGCCCATCATTTTGGTACAGCAAGAAACCTTCCTTTTAAAGGACCAAAGCTTCACATTCTTTGCCGTAGCAATACATTAGGCCTACCGCAGCTTCTCTTCACAGCGTCAGACTCGCAGGTCAATATTACGAAAAAAATATATCTTTAAAACACATTTAAAATATTCAATTTTTGCACCATTTGACATTAATTTCCATACACTAAAATCTGTACATCGCACTTTTTCCAGGTACTAAAATTTTTTCAATGAAATAATTTAGGACGCTAATCTACACATTTACCACCTGGCCTACCTACCCCTTGGACCGGCCCTGGCTGGAAAACCACAAGATCGAATCCTTACAACTACCTCAGGTCTGACCTTAATACTACTAAGAAAATTTGGGAATCTATACAGCAACGTTTAGATAACCGCATTCCATACCCCAGTATACTGGCAGACCTCTGTAATGTGTTGACTAATATGGGACTAACTGCACCAAACACTAATCAATAATGTCACTGCAAGTATGCTTCGTAGGTGTCAAGACGTTCTTCGACACATAGGTAGTGTTACTGGATACTGAAATCCAGAGGTTTGGACATTCTCTGAATATACACTTTTGTCTATATTGTGGTACTACTTGTTGTGAGCAGAAATTGCCCATTGAATTGTTTTTGCAAGCACACTCTGGCGTTTGTTACGTGGCTTCACTTCATGCAATATCCCTAACTTTTTGTGACCAGTATATATATATACATACATACATTGCTGAAAAAAAATGTGTACAATCAAACTGTGACAGTTTGTACGGCTTTTCTACACAGCGTAGCTACGTGATCCAGCCTTTAATCTGTTGCCCTTAACGATCTGATAATAGAAGAGATCCATAATTCAGAGAAAGGCTAATTAGGAAGCACTGGCCTAGTCAGAAAAGTATTAATCCGACAGTGAATAGAAATATTGGTTTGTGGCTCTCTAATTTAATTGCTTAGAAAAGATTATTCATTCAGAGAAATCTGAAGATACAGACTCAACTAGCAAATACAAAAATTGGTCTATTACTCTTGCCATTTGGGAACAAACAGCTACAAAATTCAAAGTGAACATTAAATTCAAAACCAGTAGCACCAAAAGTAAACAGCTATCAAGATGGTTTTGAAGCATTACAGAAACAAAGGAGCAATGATATGTGTTCAAAAATAATATTGTTGAGAGAAAATTAATTCAAATTAGAAAAAAATCCTCATAAAACTACACTTCCAACCAAAGTAGTAGAATGTAAAAGTATGTGCGCACGTCGATAGTTTTCAAATTATTAGCAGATTTTGCTAATATGGGCACATTTGGACGTTTGTGGCCTCTAGATTTTATCAAGGCCTGTTTCTCAGTACATAGGAACTGTATCAAAAGTTTCCTTTACACAGAAGGAATTTAAATTTTATTGCCAGGTTCCTCTTGCAGCAACTAGTTATTAAATTAAAATCTTTTCCTTACGTAATTTGTAAGTCGACAGTATTTTTTTTATTGGAGGTTTAACGACCACCGTGAGCAACTCAATGGGCTATAAGCAGTCGCCCGTCCCTAATTTAGGGTCACTGGTTCCAGGGAAGGGAGGGACCCAGTGCTCTAAGACAAACACAACATCCATGCCTCACCGAGATTCGAACCCGGACCCCGTTCGGACGAATGATCAGAGGCCATCGCTTAGACCACTGCGCCACTAATGCAGCACAGTAATTTTTGAACTAAGCTGTTGAAAATACTATTTATAATTTTTAAAGGTTCATTAATGGAACTGTTTTCTGGGTATAAAATGTTTCTTTTAATTCTCTTGTTTTTATGAGGTTCATAATCCAATATTTTGCAATAAAGGTCAATTTCACACACTGACACATATTCAATTGTATTTTGCCGTCATCGGAATTTGTAATGTCCTAATAATTATTTTTTAATTGTTTCTTTAAATTATCTTATATTGTCATCGTGATATGCAGGTTTGCAGCAAGTTTTGTTTCAATGGTTGTGTTCACAGATACATTTTATTTTTATACAACTCTGCTTCCAACTTCTCCCACCCCTGCATTCCTGAAATTTGAACAAAAATTTAGTAAACTGTAACTGGAAAAGCAAAGCAACTGGCCACCTTGCCTGTGACAGGTTCAATAGCATTCCTCTGCTTCATTATTTGATAGGCACAACTCTGATATGTGGAAGGGGGAGATGGGCACATTTGAATGTAAGTGTGTACTCCCACAGTCTAACAAAATGTTGCATTGGATATTTGTATATATTCCATTTGGATACAGATACATTATGATTTTAGTAAGCTTAATTCACATCTGGTATAAAACGTGCATTTTCAAAAAAAAAAATTTTGCGTGCCTTACGTAGATTTTGAATTGTGACTGACAATATACTTCTTGGCCACAGGACTCTGTACAGGGTGGGTTTTGAATTTTTTTCAACCTTGAAGCTTTCTGGATTTAATAAGTATCTCTCCAACAGCTTATTCCGTTTGTTACTCTACACACAATATATTTCTTGCAAAAAAACTGGCTGAATGAGCCCTAAGAAATGCTGATCTAATATATGATAACAGTAATATAGAGTATCCTTTATAACTAACATACCAATAAGCTGCGTTTGTAACAATGTTTGCTACACGGAAGCACATTTGAGTAATTAAGTATAAATTCAATACTCTCTAAACATTTGAAGAATTAGAATTTCTTTTACAACTAGCTGCATTTGTTATTTAAAAATCTAACCAAATATTCAGTAGCTCATAAAAATGAAAAGGTCTAAAATTTCATTTCCTTGAAATATATTTTTGTTACTCTTTCACGAAAATACAAAATTAAAAACGAATCAGCTGTGTTTAGATCCGAAAATCTAACAAATTCTTTACTACTCCTAGTTTAAAATGCAGTCGATGATATATATACCTGTTAAGAAAATACATGAATGTGTTCACGTGTTAAGCCTACCTCCACGTGTTACGAAACGAATACATGGATGTCTTCACGTGTTACGGGAATCTCCACGAGTTACGAAGCGAATACATGAATTGTTTTCGAAATCGAAGCCTATGAATTGAAACAGGAAAAGAACTTACCTTTTAAGAACGATAAAATCCATCGATTAGGCATGCAGCTCTGGACGATCGAGCTCAGCCTTGCCATAACTCACCGTCCGTAGTACAAGTGACGTAACAGCAGGTTAGAGAACGACGCAGCCGCAGACCAGAAGCTGCTTGAAAACCAATGGAATAAAATCTTCTAGTCGTATAAGCAAAAAAAAGGAGGAATTCAATAATCTTTATCAATTATACACAAGCTTACTGTTTTATCAACAGTATAATTTTGTTCTTTTTTGCCTGAATGTAATGTCACGCCAAAGATTAGCTGTGACCTTGCTAACATGACGAAAATGCAACGTTTAGCAAACGTAATGAATGTGACAAAATCGCAACGGTAACGGATGTAACATTTAACAAACGTTTATCAAACGTAGTCTTTGTACGGAAGACCAAGTATCAACTTTTGCAACCGAAATGCGACGTCTTTTAAACGTCACGTGCTACTTGGGAAAGCATGTCAGTTTACAAATCACAAATATGGAATTTTTTCGAAGCTGAAGTAAGTTCAAAAACGTGAAAATATCGTCTTTCTCGGTTGTAAATGAGAAGGCCGTTGAAGCGTCATTGAAAGCTAATCTAAAAATAGCACAGACACGAAAATCGGACACCATTTGGGAAAAATTGTTTTTGCGAGCTGCGAAGGACATTGTTTTCTAAGTTATGGTCGAATCCGCTGAAAAACAGCTTGATGCAAATTTTCTTTTCTGATAATACTGTGACCAGAAAATTAAGTTCCATTGCAGACACTGCTAAGAATCATGTGATGAAAAAACTGAAGCTTAGTAAATACTTGGGTCTCCATTTTGATCAGGGGACTGATGCAGAAAATTTTGCACAATTTATGTGTTTTCTTAGGTTTGTAGATGTAGAGACTGTTCGCGAAATATCTTTATTCTGTAAACCACTGACTGCTCCGACAACTTCTGCATACATTTTTGGTTACTGATGATTTCATAATTACTAATTATCTGGAATGGGATAAAAGTTTGGCAGTTGCACCGACGGAGCACGTTCTATGACAGGAAAGCACAATGGCGTAGCAACAAAAATCAAGCAAGTTGCTCCTCAATCTAACTTCATTTACCGCAGCTTACATTGAGAACATCTACTGGGCAAAACTTTAGCAGTGACCGTAGAAAATGTTTTCGAAGAAGTCGTTAAAATGGTAAATTTTATTAAAACGCAAGGTCTTGGGACGAGATTGTTTTCAATACTTTGTGATGAAATAGGGAGTCACCATAAAAAGTTAGTCTTCCATGAAGAAGTACCGTGGCTTTCGAGGGAATCTTGTTTTTCAGAGTTTTTGAACTGCGGTACCAAACGCAGATATTTTTTGTTGATTTCAATGAGAAGTCTGCACTTGATATAAATCTTGTGATCAGTTGTGGCTGTGAATAGTCGCGTATATTTTCAGCTTACTGTAGACCCCCAACAAGAGTCTTCCAGGAAACAACAACACTCCCTTTCTCGTTCAAGACAAAGTGTACGGAATGAAACTCAAGTTTCAGTTTGTGGATAGAGTTAAGAAATTATGTTTATCAGCAGAACCACATGTTTTAATATGCTTTCTTTTAATATACTGAATCCTATAAATAGCTTACAACGGGATTAGACATCTGAAATCCCATCACATTTTACACTAATGTATCAATGGATGCTAACTGTATAACTATCAGACAAATTTTTGAGTTTGAATTTTTATTCTTACCTCAATAATATCAGGTGAATACACCAGTGTGAGGCCGTAGCTCATACCTGAGTGTACCAGTTGGTCATTCAGCCTAAGGATTCTGGAACAAAACCCAGTGAGGTGGAGTCATTTCGTCAATGTCACACAGAACTAGCTGGTACCTTTACAAGATTCACAGATGACCTTTCCAAGATTCATAGATGACCTTTACAAGATTCACAGATGACCTTTCCAGATTCACAGATGACCTTTCCAAGATTCACAGATGACCATTTTCGCAATATACATTTTGATATTGCTAAAAATCCATTTAGGTAAATAAATGCTGCTTTGTAAATTTTGCTTTTATTTGGTTAAACTGTACATCACAATGATTTGGCAAAAAATTGCTTATTCTAAAATCACAACTTTTGTCGTTTTGGTACAGTTAAATCTTTAAACGAAAAGCTATATATCACGAATATCAGTCACAAAAGTTTTATTTGGATTCGACCAATAGTTCTCTTTCTTTTAAAGCTGAAGATTGGTTTCTTTCGCCTTCCATTGTCGTCTCCACAAATTTGAATTATAAGCAGTATATGTTGCAAAGTTATTTCATGCACTTTAGCAAATTTCACTCATTTTAAAATAAATTTTGTAATTACGAAGTCTCGCCTTCCTTAAGTTTTCAAACTTACAATTCTTACGGATTTTTTCTTAAAGAATACCAAAACGTTGAACTTTTGATTGCTTTCATTCATGATAAAACAGTACTAATTGTTTTTACTATCTGAATACCAGGCTGTGTGTGAAAAGAAGTATTTTTGAAATGATGAAGTTACCTACTATTGCTGCGTTTCTTTCATACATTCTGTTGAACTTTAATTTGTTAACTTCTCTTTGCTTCCAAATACGGAAAGCTTCTGAACAACGAAAATGGTCTAAATCGTCCACCTGAAAAAAGAGAGAGAAAAAAGTTATAATTAATTTTCCTATCTGTAACAACTGCAAAAGCCTGCGAAATACCGCCGGAGCAACAACTGGTTTTTGAAGCTACTATTTTTCTCCTACCCTTTTTTACTATGTTTTGTTTTTTATCAGACGTGCATTCTCCGTAATATATGTGGCAGGTGATAAAAATTCGATGATTCCATTAAAGCTTAATTGGTCAGAAAAACACTAAGTTACTTACAGATCCGATACATTTTTTCCTTTGATCGATAAGCTACGTCAAAGAAGCTTTTCTGGATGTCTGGAAAATCAAGTAAATTTAAACCTTTGTTTAAATTTAATATTTATATAATAATTTTTCTAGATAACATACTGCATGTTATTTTATTGATTCCCAATGAGATTAACCTTAGTAATTTGGATTAGGTATCAGGCGTGAGTATTAAATTTTTATTCTAAGAAGAAGTGTGTTTTAATCGCAGATTCCATTTGGTTATTACTTGTCAAACTGGAACGCCAAAGATAAAATTGAATTCTTCATGAATAAAGTAAAATAGTGAAAAATGAACTGAATTTTTTTCACCAAGCACAGGTGTTACGAGAAATTTCACATCTATCTATTTGTGGTGATATGAAACTTCTGCGGTTTCTCCTTGGGAAATTTGGGCTCAGGAAATTTCAAATAAGTGATCCGCTCGTGGTACGCAAAAGTCGTGAAAATCTGTATCCGGAAATGAGAGCAAAATACTTTAGCTGCTGTAATATTGAGGGGGAGGGGGACTTCTACAATTATGGAAAATCTTAAAAGTCTCAAGAAACAGGCATGATGGGTAATCAACCTACGAAATGAAAATAAGTCAGTACTTTAACTGCTACTGACTTACTTTCATTTCGTAGATAGTCATTTTTATACCTTGACTTGAACCGTTTCTTGAGTACAACAATCACAAAGCATAGAGTTTATCGAATGGAAAGGTGAAAAGTGAAAGTTGCCTAGAAGTACATGCAATACAGGTTCATTTCTGAACTACATCATTTGCCTTGGGCTGTACTTCGCTTCTGCTTGGTCGTCGGCTTAGTATACCCATGTGCATCTCCGGCACATTAGTGACTATTTCCTGTGGAAGCCATGAGAGGGATAGCACCACTTGTTTCACTGTATTTCTCCGGATACAACATATTTGCCGAAAGAGCCCCTCAGCCGATGCAATCTATGCTAGCCGCTTTCGTAATGTCATCCTAACGGATTGAGATCTTTCATTATGTAGGTTCTTTTTTTCTCTTTTTTTTGTTTGGAGGTTTAAAGACCACCCTGAGCAACTCAAGGGATATAAGCAGTCGCTCGTCCCTAATTTAGGACCATGGGTTCCAGGGAAGGGAGCGAGCCAGCTCCGTAAGAAAACACAACAAAATCCATGCTTCATCGGAATTCGAAATCGGACTCATCTCGGACGAGTGAACAGAAGCCATCCCTCAGACCACTGCGCCCACGAAGAGGAATTATGCAAGTTCTTAACAAGAGGATGTTTGATCTTTTTAACTGATGTTGTTAGCACTAGATGGCACCAAATGTTTCTGTATATATTTCCTCACTTTTTTTTTTTTTTTTTTTGATTGGAGGTTTAACGACCACCGTGAGCAACTCAATGGGCTATAAGTAGTCGCCCGTCCCTAATTTAGGGTCACTGGTTCCAGGGAAGGGAGAGAGCTAGTGCCGTAAGACAGACACAACATCCATGCCTCACCGGGATTCTAACTCGGACCCCGTTCGGACGAATGATCAGAGGCCTTCGCTTAGACCACTGCGCCTCCGGGGCGGCAATCACTGGTTCAATGCCACAACTAGAATTATCAATGCTAACCTGAACCCGGTGTATTTCGACTTGACATTACCTATCCAAAAACAAAAGTGCCGCCCCGGTGGCGCAGTGGTCTAAGGCGTTGGCCCCTGATCACTCGTCCGAAGGGGTCCGGGTTCGAATCCCGGTGAGGCATGGATGTTGTGTCTGTCTTACGGCACTGGCTCTCTCCCTTCCCTGGAACAAGTGGTCCTAAATTAGGGACGTTATAGCCCATTGAGTTGCTCACGGTGGTCGTTAAACCTCTAATTAAAAAAAAAAAAGAAGAAAAACAGTGATTGCTTTTGTGGTATCTGCTTAAGCTACCCATTAGGCCCTCCTTAGCCGTAGTGCATAGCGTGATATGTGTGTGTACTGGCTGATATACACCACATGTGCTTATTAACATGATTTTTTTTGTTCATTTTTTTCTTTTTTTATAGTAAATAACATATTTTGTGTAGACATTTCTTTTATGTATACTCATTGCCATAAAACTCCGAGCACCAAGAAGGAGGCGTTGGATTGAAACGAGATTTTCTTCGTGAGTTAGTACATCGAAGGACCGACGTGATTAAAATATCACACCAACAAGACGACTTCCCGCGGACATACGGTGCACATTTCGGTCAGCGTTAGTACCGCGTCGGACCGCCTCGTACTCGGATACATGCGGTGATAGGCTCCAGAATGGAGTCAACGAGACGCCGTCTGTTATCCAGGAACAGATTGGCCCAAACTTCTTGCTACTAATGCTCTAAATCACAAACATTGGAACATGAAGAAAGCTGGAGTCCCATCACGTGCTCGAACAGAGAGAGATAAAACGATCTGGCTGTTTCCGGGAGAGTTGAAGCATGACGAAGACACTCCTCGGAAACCCTAGCCGTGTTAGGACGGGCAATATCTTGTTGGAAAATGGCTCCGGGAAGCCCCTCAAAGAAAAGCAGCACATGGGTCCGCAGGATCTACTGTACGTAACCCTGGGCTGTCGACGTCCCTTGGAAAGCTGCGAGGGAAGTCGCACTGTCATGCGCGATAGCTTCCCAGATTATCACGCCTGCAGGTCGGAAGGTGTCCCGCTGAACAGTGAGGTTGGGATCCCCACTCTGACAGGGTGGTCATACTTTCCCATACAGAAGCGGGATTCGTCGCTTAACATTACGTCGGAAGTCCGTAGCATTCCACGTTGCTCTCTGACGATACCACTGCAATCGACGGCGATTATGGTTAGCTGTAAAGCAAAACGTAAGGGCCGTCGAGAGTGCCGATTCGCCTCTGCCAGACGTCTGAAAACGGTTCTGGCGAACATGGGACTCCCTTGTGCATACGACTCATGTCTCTGGATATTGAAGAAGGACGTCGTTGCATCTATGCGTGCCTCTCTCACGATCCCACGGTCTTCTGGGCTTGTGGAGTGTCTAGTTCTTCCACAGACAGTCCGCCGTGTCTGTGTGCGTTTTCTTGTCTATTGCTCCCAACACGATAGCACCGTACTGTCCAGTCGGCCCAAAATGGCGTCCGTTTCAGCGCGCTGATCTTGATGCCTCTCTCATCACGACGATACGGACTGGTTCAAAAATGTCCGACCGTTGCCCGTACTGACATCTCCGGCGGCTCCTCGGCAAGTCTGACGCTCAAGGATCTCAGCTGACTTATAGTTTGCACTTCAGCACGCATGTGGATAACCCTGGGCGTATACGAGTATGAGTATACGAGTATCTGCAAGTGTACCAGTATGTGTTTATACATTTATATTTGTGTTAATATTATTTAGTCTATTTCTTTTTTCTTTTGCTGTCTCATATCCAGTGATGTATGATTATGGTATACTTTGTTACACTAATTATATAGCTAACAAGACATAAATCCTGTAATACATTACAATATGAAACCGTGATGTGTACATCTTGCATTGTATACACTGAAGAACAATTGAATTAGTGACAGCTGGCGTTATGCAAATGTGGCGCTGTGGGCTGCCCTATAAACGGATACGACATGACGTATGCAGCGATCCGACGATATAAAGAGTGATGCGACGGGAATCAGTAGGAGTCGGACGCAGTATGGGTAAGACGATGGATCTAAGCCCACTTGATCGTGGGCAAATTGTCGGGGCCCGACGAATGAGTCACTCCATCTCGGGGGTCGAGCAGGCACTGGGATTTTCACGAGCCACGGTGTCACGGGTGCACCGTAAATACATCGAATTCGGTAAAACCATCCCTGCAAGGGCTAACTGCCGTGGACAACAGCGTGTTAATGAGCTGGATCATCTTCGGCTGGCTCGCATTGTAACTGCGGATAGACGGGCCACAGTGCAAGAAATCACTCGGCAATTTAACGCTGGTTCACAAAAACATGTAAGTAGCCACACCATCCAGAACTATCTCCTCGCTATGGGGTACAGAAGCCATCGTCACACGAGCGTACCGCTGCTGACCGGGTGAAAAGATTAGCATGGGCGCGGGAACATCGCCAATGGACCCTAGACATGTGGAAAAATGTTGCCTGAACTGATGAGTCGAGATTCACGTCGGTATAGGTGATGGCAGGATACGAGTACGGCGCAAACCACATGAAGCGACGGATCCTTATTGCCAGCAAGGTACTCTTCAAGCTGGTGGGGTTGGCGTTCTCGTCTGGGGATTGTTTACGTGGACAGAAATAGGAACCCTGGTACGTGTGACATCGTCCCTCACAGGTCAACGTCACCGGGTTATTATGAACGACAATTTCCCCTCGTTTGTGCGCCTTCAACATCCCACTGGGGACCTCATCCGGCAACAAGACAATGCACCGTGCCATCGCTCACGAATTGTATCCGAATGGTTGGATGAACACTCCTCCGACTTGACCTCGCTTCATTGGCTAGCTAGGTCACCTGACCTCAATCCCATCGAGCACATCTGGGATGCCATCGAGTGAGATGTTCGAGGCTCTGACCCTCCTCCATCAAATCTTCATAAACTGTGTTTACTTGCTAAGGTGTCGTGGATCCGTAAGGCTTCCCAACGCTTCAGGTGTCGTGTAGAGTCCATGCCGAGACGAATCGCCGCCGTCCTCAGGACGAAATGTGGTGCTATACGTTACTAGACAGGTATCTCTAATTCAATTGCTCTTCAGTGTATATGTAACTGGAAATATAGCAAATGTTCATACACAAAAATCTGTACATGATGTAGGATTTTTGCAGTCATATTTTAATTCAGCACCCCCGAAATTTGTTAAAAGCACCTCATTCACCCATGTTACGAAAACGGAGTTTTAAAATGTTGATTAGTGTAACTGGACATCTTGATAAATTTGCTACCTCCAATGTCATTTATTCATCAGAGTTTTAGTCTCCTATGTTGGCAAGTATCATACTGGGATAATTCAATCCGGAGTGCATTTGGAATGTAATATAAGTACAACACTTTACAGAATACAAAGTGCGGGCAGTGAATAAAACATATAATGCTAAATAGTTATTTGAGATACCTCATTCTACTTGTGTTTTTGCTGTCAGCCATCAATTTAATACGTACATCATAACGTGAAAACAATTGCTGAACAAATTCTATTTATGTATGTAGGTCATTCAAAAATTAAATTGACTATCTTCATAGAACCAAAAGAAACCAACGCAGGGAAATGCTTCTGAATGCGTCAGAACAACGCTAGGTCAGTCACGTGACAACGCTTCCTCAGTACATTCTTGTAGCAGACGGCGTAAAGTTCAGACGTGTATGTGTAATCCTGTATAAATTTAAAACTGGAGAAAAGAGTAGCTAGAAAATTTTGCTTATGGAAGTGTTTTATTCTCTATTGTTAGCAGATACTTGTAGAGTTAGTCTTCCTGATTTATACTCTTATGTGGTATCTTACATGCTGGAGGGGACGACCTTTGTGACGAAGACAGGTTTACTTGATAAACTGTCATCTCCGTGTATGGAGATATTTGTATATGTAGTACAAGAACTATCAGGTCTAAAGTCACAATAAATTATTGAATAAAAATCAATCTCTCAACAATTTAGCTCGAATCACATTCAGAGGTTTGTGTTCGATGTTATGTTAAAATCCAGCAAAAATTCAGCGACTCAAAAAGTTTCATTATGCACATCTATGTCGCGAGTATTGACCATTAGAATTGTAAGAGAAACTATCCGGAAGTCCTTCACCGACAGCGAATACGGATCAGAACAGTTGCACATTGGATTTCATTTTAATTTTAGACTTCACCGTGACATATCGTTAAATGCTATAGCAACAAAAAAAACACGAAATGATATTTTCTACTTACACATTTTTGTTTTTGTAAACGTGGATTGAAGAAAACAAACAGTTATAGAAGAATTTGAGAAGATCTGAAAAAATTCTAAACGCATGTGTAACATTCTCATATCATAATGCTGGTTAGTTTTGCCTGCATATATCTGCTTATAGTTAATAATAATGGGTCAAAGTGGTATTACAGAAATCTTTTAAATTTAAATTTTAATGCCAGAAAATATATTTGAGTTTTAAGCAGCGCAGTGAGAACTATTCCACACAAAGGGATTGTAGTTTTACCCCACTCATCATTTGTAATATTTCAGTCATTTAGGTAAAAACATTTGCAGTAGAAATCAAGAACCTTAAAATAAAGGTGAATTCAGTTTCAAATTTTGGAAAATGACAATCCGATTTTTGATGTAAATGTGACAAGGATGGTAAGTCAGATAATATCCGAAAACGAAATTTTCATCGTCTTGTCGTCTTGGAGCGGGACACAAATCCGCATCTCCCAGATAGCGCCCGGGTATTCTAACCATTACACCAACCAGATCGACCAAGTCTCAAGTTTCCGATTAATGTTAATATAACCATCACAGAATTCGCTAGGGCAGCCACCGGCTTCGACTAGCGAATCCTTTGATGGTTATCTTTCGTAATTCAGATTCAGTAATTTCTTCAAACCATTTCCTTTCTTTAAATATATGTTTAAACAAGTTCTATGCCATATTAAGCTGTAAGGTAACTTGCACCTAGCGAATTTTCATTCGCCATTGAATTTGTATTTCACTTATGATGATTGCATTGGAATGATCTTTCATAAATATTGGGTGTTTTTCAAGGATTAGAAACATGTTAACGTTAACAAATGCCACTGAAGGCGTAATTTTCCACCTAACTAGCATTAAAAGGGTAGAGTGTTATAGCCAAGTTGTTTTCCAAAGAAGGTCAGAAGGTCAAGCGAGCCGCCCCGGTGACGCAGTGGTCTAAGCGATGGCTTCTGATCATTCATCCGAACGTTGTCTGGGTTCGAATCCAGGTGGGGCATGGATGTTGTGTTTGTCTTACGGCACTGGCTCTCTCGCTTCCCTGGAACCAGTGACCCTAAATTAGGGACGGGCGACTGCTTATAGCCCATTGAGTTGCTCACGGTGGTCGTTAAACCTCCAAATAAAAAAAAAGAAAAAAAAAGGTCAAGCGAAGAAGGAAGTTATAGCAGCCATAGTCAAGACTTCGGGAAACGCCACTGGACGTGACGGCTTACTCTCTCTCGAATTTAATCACACTGACCTTGTTTGTGGTTCACTGTGTTTAAAGATGCGTTTAAAACTTGTCAGTCCACTAACCTCTCTCTGAGATAGCCACGCCGCTCATACCTTTTTCACGACACGGTATGGGCATGGGAAGTAGAAAATACTCGACGACAACTAACCTATGCGAAGGTTCGTAAGTTTAACAAAATTAGTTGAGGAAAACATTTCGACCTGAAATCAGAAACATATTTGGTGACAAATGGAGTATAACACGTTTATGTCTCACATAGGAGCATTTATACGTGCATAACAAATATATACAGTCATTTGAAAAACGTTTAGACCACCTATTGGAATTAGGACATTTCGGCCTATACTGTCTGTATTACTCAGCTTCCTGTCGGTGTTGCATCATCCCACAGCGGCAGCTGCTGATAGATTTGGGGGAAGCGTGCAAGCTCCAGTTTGCTTCGTATTTATTGCTGAGAGGTTTTGTACGTATATTTTACATAGCAAAAAATGGGCCAAAAGTCGTCATTAAGTGTCATTCAATAAACAGGTTAAATCATTCTGTTCTGCTTTTAAATTTCTGCTGGAAAGGTGCAAATTAAAATAAAAAACACAAGCGTATATCATGAATCAACTCTTAAATTATGACGAATAATCTATCCTACAATATACATATATGCAAACCACACTTAAAAGAAACCCGGGTTTTAATCACGTAAAAATTTGCATCGCTCATCTTTTGTCAAAATCATGATAAAAATGATGGATACATATCTCCCGTTTTAGGCATATGTGTTTCAACTTATCATGCACGGATTTCGTTTCCGCTCTGAGCACGCAATTGAAACCCAGAAACGCCGCCCCGGTGGCGCAGTGGTCGAAGGCGTTGGTCTATGATCATTCGTCCGCAGGGGTCCGGGTTCGAATCCCGGTGAGGCATGGATGTTGTGTTTGTCTTACGGCACTGGCTCTCTCCCTTCCCTGGAACCAGTGACCCTAAATTAGGGACGGGCGACTGCTTGAGTTGCTCACGGTGGTCGTTAAACCTCCAATCAAAAAAAAAGAAACCCAAAAACACAGTGCGGATTTTTTAATTATTTTTCCCACTTTATGGTTTAAAAAATTGGCACAAGCTTTCTGATGGAAAGTATTTTCAAAAAGCAGTGCTGTACCTGAGAGGGACGACTCCCCCAGCTTGCAAAAAGCAGTGCCGTACGTGCATGTGAATGGGCCTTCCCCTATATCTCTTAATCAGGCTTTTTGTTAGACAAGAGCAACCGCGTCTCCTCTCCATTCCCGCTTTTACTAACATCACCTTGAAACCAAATCTTCTTGTTGGTTTCTAACACTGTCGTGTGTGGCGCCAAAGACGCCATAGACGTATCAATCAAGGAAACATGACAGTAACGCAAAAAAGGAGATAATTCATCTATCTAATGTCATGGCCTTGCATTTTCTTAATGGCCCTGTTCCAGCTCTGTAGGAGGAAAGGGAAATAGATGAAGCTGACTGTTCCATCTTTTGAAGATTTGGAATAATGTCACCAATTGGTACATCAAGTACAGGTGTCGAAAGCAGGATCATCCGCCAAAGCAGCAAATGAAACTGATTCTTTAGAAACAAATAAGTACTACTATTTTTATGGATTTAAATTCCACGGAAAAATCTTGTGACCTTTTATCTTTTTCTTTTTTTCAATGGTCTGGCGAGTATTACCAATTTAACAGAAAAATGTAGAGCGTATTTAGCCTTAGTAGTTTAACCAGAGGATTCGTCGCTGAAATTGACTTTTTTAAGATTTGAAAAATATTTCAGTTAGCATAAGGAGAAATAAATATGTAATATTCAAGTGATCATGAAATAAACGGAGCTCAAAGTACCGTAAGTTTTGATTAAAGTGAAAACCCAGGTTCACTAATAGCGCACAGTAATGTCTAAAAAATAAGAATTAATATATATTTCAAGTTTCAGAAATCATTTTCTAATTTTTTTACTGTATCAAAACTTGTCATCCTCCAGCTTCGACTACCATTAGGTGAAGCTTGTATTTGGAGACACTGTTATGTTGATTTTGCAATTTCTGATTTTTGGGGGGATCTGTGGTTAAATATGAAATTAGGTTTAGTATCTTATTTTCTGTAACATTACTCATGTTTAATGGTAACAGCAGAGGTAAAACGGTATAACTTAACGTTTCTTATCATGAGTCTTCTGTCACGTTCCGTCGGTTTGTGGGGCCTTCCTGAGCGTTGATTTCCTCCTGAAGTTGCACCGTCTTGCTTCTATCTCTTCACGATATCAGTTACAATAATTTCTTTTATTGTAAGTTTAATGACCACCGTGGGCAACTCAATGGGATATAAGCAGTCGTCCGTCCCTAATATACGATAACTGGTTCCACTGAAGGGAGAGAACCAGCGCCGTCAGACAAATACATCATTCATGCCTCACCGAGATTCGAACCCTGACCAATCTTGGACAAATGGTCTAAATCCAGCGTTTACACCACTAGGCCGTGTTCTTATGCAAATATTTGGTATGAGAATAATGTTCATTATATAGTGTACGTATGTTTTATTTTAAATTAGAAGGGACTTTGATTAATTTCTCTTCGATGGTTAAACACAGGTATTGCTATCATATAAAGAAAACCTTTTTAAAACATTAGGAAATGTAAAATATCCCAGGTTGAGGAAAATCAAACTACTCGTTCAAAATTACGTAATAGTAGAACGTCATAGAATCTTCTAAAGTGTAGTATTTTAAGCTTACTATGTATCATCAAAAGTGAGACGCGCGACAATTAGAGTGTTTCTCTTACGCGTGTTTTCTCTTACGATTTATAATGCGATATATAAGTCTTGTCCTCACGATCCGAAAAGCCTTGAAGACAATGGAAGAATTAATTCATTAGTAATTCCTTATTTGCTCAGTACTGTTGGGGTTTTCTCTCAAAATCAATTCAGGACAACAAATTGTCTTCGAAATTGATTGACGGTACCGTATGTTTAAGTAAATGTTGTCTTATGTGAAGAAAACTGAGAACAGTTGAAATTACATGTGGATTTCATTCCATATTGAGTGTTCTCTCGTTTCAAGTACTTTTTAAATAAGCAAACCAAATTCCCTGGCAAAAGAAAAAGGAAACACCGAGGACGTTTCTAAG
This sequence comes from Macrothele yani, assembly GCA_039090855.1. Classification (NCBI taxonomy): domain Eukaryota; kingdom Metazoa; phylum Arthropoda; class Arachnida; order Araneae; family Macrothelidae; genus Macrothele; species Macrothele yani. Next base: position 77,613,607 of record CM077017.1, on the reverse strand, counting down.
GCGGATGCGGGATTTTGTGATTTTTTTTTCGATTGGGTATTCAACGACCAATGTAAGCCACTCAATGGGCTATAGCTGAAAGTAATACGACATCGAAATAAGGCAGTGGGACCAAATGTAATTTTTTTAAAATGTTGTAAAATAGTTTATTAGGCCTACCTTAACGTTTCTCACCATGGTTAAAGATGGGATTGAATTGATAGATTGTCACGGGTCTGACCGTAACCCTGAAAATCATGTTTGGGAATTTATAGGAACACAAAATGCATCTTGTCACGCAACTCCGACGAAATGCCAAGTGCTGAAACAGGCGTTCGTACAGGGCTTCGCTTAATATATGCCGCCACGCGAATAAGTTGACTTGTTAGCAGTTACCCGTTACGCATACCCTTCACGAGAACCTTGATTTGATTATTTTATTATTCCCCACTTTTTGTGTTTTATCCTACGGCTTATTGCTCATCATGTTTTCAACGGCAACTCCTCATGTCTGTTTCCGCATTCGGCATCACATTTTCCCCAAACTGGTTCAAATAGTGTATGTTGATATGCGTCTTGTGACATTTTGATCAGTATGTTAAAGCTGTGTTTTCGAAATGAGTCTGGCTTTGTTTGGGAAGCTTCCAGTTTTGCGCCTAGTCAAAGGCTATTATGCTACAAACAATTCGAGCATTAAATACGTCGACTTTCTGCTTTATGAAATCTATATAAAAGTGATTTTTATTGTATTAAACTGAATGTGTTAATTTTTTTTTTTTGCGGACTAAAATTGAAAAAATAACACGATACACACCTTTTAAAAATTAAATAATGTCCGAAAATATAACACAGTAATATAGGCAACTAAAGAAGTGTGAGATAGTGTGTATCTTGGAAAAGCTAGTGGATAACTGCTCAGTTTCTAAATGATTTAACACTAAACCCACATAACTGCAATTCTTGTGAGCTTCCCACTGTTAACCTTATAAAAATTCCGACACACGTATTACCTTTTTCCACTAAAATTTTAAGCTTCCACAGTAGTGCCTGAAAAGCGTGCAAAACGTTCAAAGTGGTAAGTAAAATAGAATTCCCTTTTTTCTGTTTGTCTGTGTGTTGAAGGGCCCTACATTGAATAAATGAGACAGGCCTTTTCATAGGAGTGCGTGTGTGTGTGTGTGAGAGAGAGAGAGAGAGAGAGATTTTACAAAATTTTCACCAAAGATTAGTTGGCTCTCTTTCTTTAAGAATAAAAAGCAAATGGCGTCTGCACTACTGATTCAAAAACGTTTCACCCACACACACTAACTGCATTTTGAACTGACGCATGTGGAATCGCCAACACATCGACGATTGCACAGCAGCGTATCCATACGTGTGGTGTTAGATTGGACTTCGTGGAACATATTACTCAGGTTATGCCCGCCATGGTAGCGAATAAAACGAGGAAGTGCCACCGTCTATTTTTAAAAATACCTCAGTGCTACTACGAGTCGTCTTCAGTTGGTAATGATTCATTTTCAGATGAATGGCTTATGGTGATTGAAACTCTTGATTCTTTATAATGCAAGAAACATTCACCTTAGTACTTGGGCTGTTTCCGCTCCAAAAGATATGGTTCTGTAACAAAAAGTACATGTTCCATTCCCTTTTTTAGACGAATCTATAATTATTCGTCAATGGTTTGACCTTGTTTTGCTATTTGCACTTAACCCAAGTCGGATGGCAATTTTGGCAAACGATCAACCCGTGTATGCAAAACAAAACACATGAAGTCATAACTTCTCGATTCTTTTTGGAGAAAATAAAATGACAGTTATGATGGAAACACTAATTAAAATTGACACAGCTTTCCTTGTAGTGCTAAGTGTATGCTAGAAGTGATGAGTTACTTCCGGCAGAAATCTGTCGTGCACGGCGCGCTGGCGAACCTTTGAAGGCAGCTCCATCAATTGGGAGCCGTTGATGGCCCTGCCAGCCTTATGGCTGTGAATATGGCCCTCCATAAATAAGAAATAAAAGAAAATATCTTTCCTATTTAGAACAAATGTACCTTTGGAACATGAAAAAAACAAACAAATATGTTGTTGTAAGAGAATGTGACAAGAGCATGTAAATGTGTTAATTAACAATCGCATTTCCAAGCCACAAGGACAGGACGAGGCTTTGAAAAAATTGGTACACACGTTGAAAAAGGAGTGAAGTTTCCTCAACACAAATAAACACAAATCGTTTCCTTGGAAAAATAAAAAAATCTATATATAACAGACATGTATGAAAAATCAGTCTCAATACTGTAAAATTAAAAAGAGAACCTTCAAGCAAACTCCCACACGTAACAACGCAGTGTTGAGACTAAAAATCTCCTTTGCGACCAAACTAACGTGTTTGCTACCACACCGTTGACTTGGTGTTTTCCCAGACCGGTTGAGAAAATTTCCCCATAACATTTATTTCATGCAGATAAATTTCTTCTGGGGAAAAATATCGCCAACCGAGGTTTGATGTCATGATACATCGACTGCGTGACGAAAGAAAATGGCGGTGGCCGTGAAACGTTAAAGAGTTGTGATTGTTTGGCCACCATTGAACAACTATCGGACCAGATACGGCAATCCATCCCATATGTCACGCGACTGACGTTTGCCACTACCGGGAAATTGGTTAACCACATTAGATTAAACATCAGTTACTACACTAGCTTGCAGGGCCATCAAGGACAGCTTGTAGAAGGTACTGCCTATGATGAATTACTGATTGCTCGGTTGTGGCATATGACAATTGATGGGGGTGCTAGCTGTTGGCCCGCTACTGTCCCCAATATTTGGCTCATGTTTTGGCCACCTGGACTTTTTTGGCTTTGGGGCACCGACACCATATTTCTAGGCCCATGTTGGTATTGCTGTCTGCTAGCGCAGTATATAAGTGCAGGAAGCGAGGTCACCTGCGTCACCACGTTGTTTTTGCAACTACTTAAGGCTGCTGTTCGTCAGTGAGCTTCAGTGGTTTGTGTCACAATGGAAAAACGAAGGATCATTAGGAGATCGATAAAGGGCTCATTGATTACTTAAGACTGATGTTCGTCAGTGATCTTCAGTAGTTTGTTTCACAATGGAAAAATGAAGGATCATTCGGAGATTAATAAAGGGCTCATTGATTACTTAAGACTGCTGTTTGTCAATGATCTTCAGTAGTTTGTGTCACAATGGACAAACAAAGGATCATTCGGAGATCGATAAAGGGCTCATTGATTACTTAAGACTGGTATTCGTCAGTGATCTTCAGTAGTTTGTGTCACAATGGAAAAACGAAGGATCATCCGAAGATCGATAAAGGGCTCATTGATTACTTAAGACTGCTGTTCGTCAGTGATCTTCAATAGTTTATGTCACAATGGAAAGACGAAGGATCATTCGGAGATCTATAAAGGGCTCATTGATTACTTAAGACTGCTGTTCGTCAGTGATCTTCTGTAGTTTGTGTCACAATGGAAAAACGAAGGATCATTCGGAGATCGATCAAGGGTTCATGGATTACTTAAGGCTGCTGTTCGTCAGTGATCTTCTGTAGTTTGTGCCACAATGGAGAAACGAAGGATCATTCGGAGATAGAAAAAGGGCTCATTGATTACTTAAGACTGCTTTTCGTCAGTGATCTTTAGTAGTTTGTGTCACAATGGAAAAACGAAGGATCATTCGGAGATCGATCAAGGGTTCATGGATTACTTAAGACTGCTGTTCGTCAGTGATCTTCTGTAGTTTGTGCCACAATGGAAAAACGAAGGATCATTCGGAGATAGAAAAAGGGCTCATTGATTACTTAAGACTGCTGTTCGTCAGGGATCTTTAGTAGTTTGTGTCACAATGGAAAAACGAAGGATCATTCGGAGATCGATAAAGGGCTCATTGTGGGTTTCCGTCTGGCTAGAAAGATGATTTTAAAATCAGCAAATATTACTGGTTTCTCAAGTGCTGGTATATCCCGGAGTTTTAATCAGTTGAAAAATAACCCACATTCCTTTTCTAAGTGGTGTATCTGTTGCGCAGCAACACTCTATCAGGAATGACATCGGCGTCGTCTGAGCAGATCTTTGATTCGAAACATGACATCCTCTGTGCAGGAATTAACAATAGTATTTAATAAATAAACAAAGACATCGCTCTTTCCACGTTTTAGCAACACATAGCAACCGCAAAATTGTTATTCGGTCACCGTTGGGGATCTGAATCCCAGATCTCTTGATATCTGGCCGAGCGCGTTAAATATCCAGAGATCTGGAGATCGAATAACAATTTTTCTGTTGCTATGTGTTTAAAAACATAGAAAGAGCGATGTCTTTGTTCATTCACTGACGCTACGCATTTGAAGGATTTTCCCAGCAGTAGCATGTAATGAAGGCTGTTGACCATCCATACCTTTCGGAAATATAGGCAGGAAATCGGTAGGCACAAAGTTTGGCGGAAGTCCGATGACACACTGGACCCAACTCGTCTTGTAAACAGAACTCAATTTTCTGTGGGTGGTGTAAAGGTGTGCGGCACAATCTGTTAATATGGAACGTATCACGTGATATTGTCGTAATATTGTGTGTCCTCCAGAGTTTATTAGAATATTTTTGCCACTCCAGTCCATATGTGATATCGACTGTTTATCTAGTAGATAACTTCTGTTTCATGGATGACAGCAATACTATTCGTCGCGCAAGATGAGTTCAGCAGTGGTTCAGTGAACATGACAGCGATTTCAACATTTCCCAGGCCACCACAAGGCCTTGGTGTGAACGCCACAGAGAAATAATGGGGCAAGTTATATAAATAGATCCGGGATCAAAGTCTTCTTCCGTCAAATCTGAGTCAGTTCAAGGATTGTCTTCCGAACGCGGTGTGTGCTATGCATTCAGATCCAATCCTGCAACATATCAAATCAATTTCAAACAGCATACGTGATGCAAATCGGAAAAATGTCGGCCCAAATTAGTATTGGGTAAAGTTTTTCTTATTTCAGTAACCAGTACCTATAATAGTCCGGCATAGACTCTGCAAAGATGTAACGTAAAATGGCATTTCAAGTGATGTATTTCTCAAAGACACTTGTACTCGCTAAACGTTGCCATCCTTTAAAATGCGAGTAGAAAGTTATGTCTGATTACAGAATTACTGGTCCAATAACTTCACGTGAGAGTCTTAATACATCGGGTGATTATATTCAACGAGGAGACGCTTACATCATTGTTGGTAAACCTCTGTGGGACGAAATGCCAGATAACTTATTATAAATACTCGCAATGACATGCTCTCGTCATGTATGAAAAAGCAGCTCCGTTTTGTGTCTCCAAGAGTTATGTGGTATTTCAGGTGTCAGGAAAGTTACGAAGGAATTTTTATTGCAACTGGCGATATTCGGAACCCTTACCCGACATTGCAGTTGAACGAAGAGCAATAATCACGCGAAACATGGAATCTTTCTGCAAGAAACTAGAAATTGAACACGCATTTTCCAAAGCGTAATGGTTACAGAGAACACTAAGCTTGCTCTCTGGAAAGCTTCGTTATATTTTAGTTTGCAGCAAGTTAAAGATATAGTTCGAGTCCCCTAAGCAGACACTCGAAATCAAGCACGGATAACGTTTCCCCTCGCAGAACGCAATTGATAGCCAGGGAAATAGAGATTATTTTTCAGTTTCTTTTCTGACTTTATGATCTAGAAATTTAGCACTATTTCTTTGATGAGAAAAGTTCCTAAAATGTAATGAAATACCAGTGAGGGTGGCACCGCCAATTTACGTACATGAGTGCATGTGTGGGACATTTCCATAAATCTATTCATCAATCATTTTTTTGTTTAGAACAGAGAAACCTTCTGAAAGTAATTCTCTTAATTCCCACTTTTGGTGACGTCATGCGGAAACCAAACCTTCATATTGGTTTCAAACAGCGTGGTGTGTGACGCCAAACACGTCCCTTACGTATTAGTCTGTGTAACATTACATTGCGTCAGAAAAGGAGGGAACTCACATTTCCAAAGTCATGGCTTTGCACTTTCTAGGCGGCCTTGTTCAAGCCCTGAAGAAAGGGGAAATGGACGAAGCTGACTGCTCTAGCTTTAGTAGATATGGAATAATGTAGTTCATTCGGACTTCAAATACACTGTGTCGAAATCGCGAACCACAGTTGAGACAGTAAATAAAACTGATTCTTTAGCAACAGACAGTACTATTATTCTTATGGACTTTAATTGCACGGAAGATTTTTTGCGACACTATTTTATTCTTTCGTGGTTTCAATGGTGTGGCGGGTATTTCTAATTCATCAGAAAAATCATAGCACATTTAGCTTTACAAGATTAACCCGCGGATTCTTCAATGAAAATAAATTCGATAAGATGGAAACAATTCTTTAGTTAGCATAACGAGAATTAAATATAAAATATTCAAGTGATCATGAAAGAAACGGAACTCAAAGCATCGTAGGAAGTGATAAACTCAAATCACAATTTCCTGAAAAACATGCAGTAATATATATGAAAATAAAATTTTATATATAAAACTTTATGAATTGAAGGCAAAACTGAGCCGTGGATGGCTTAGTGGTTAGCGAGTCAGACTATCAATGCAAGGTCCTCAGGTTCGATCCTGGGCTGATCTTTCAGAGATGGTGTGATTTACTAACAATCGCTGAATGTCCGCCGTGCATCGGACGAGCACGTTAAGTGACGTCACCCAGGCTGGACCAACTGGTTAAATGGGTATCCTTTCCTATGCCCCCCCTGAAATTCTCTCACCCCTCTATGTGCAACATCGTACTTGTACGGTGGCGCCATCTACTGTACTCTAATCTTAACTACAAACTGTTCTGTCAAAGTCGCTAGGCTTGCTCTCATTCCTTCCGTATCTGTGTCCTGCCCAAAAGGCGAACTCGCTGTAGGTGGCTGTGACAGAAAATCTACTCACTGTGGACGGAAGTCCTACAAGAAAATGACTCATGTTTGCTTGGCGGTTGCGAGAATTAAAGGCAAAACTTTTATTTTTCACGGATTTCTCATTCTCAAGCTTCGGCTACTATTTGGCCATGCTTGTTTGCGAAATATTTTTTCGTTTATTGCTGAACAATTTATGATTTTTGCTCCACCGATGTGTCGCTGGACGTACGCGTGTTACGAAACAAGGCGCAAAAGTACAGGATCGTTACCTTTAGTTAGTGCAATCGCTAGAACGTATTAAAAAAAACAGAAGGAAGTAAATCGTTCTCTCATTTTAACGGTTTAGTAGAAATTACTATCTTTACGGAAGGAATCGCTATTGTGTATTGCTACCTGGAAAGGACAATTAGACACTGAAGTATACTCCTTTAATCTGCAAAAAGACTTATTTATTTTAGACAGCATTGCGAAAAGTTAACCGTGAAATACTCTGGTGATCTTTAAAACATCTGAAATCTAAACAGTTGTGCCATTTGCGCACGCAGTGTGGGTTACCCAGGCCTCGGGCTCTCTCCCTGTTGTTTCGTTTGGTCTTTCTTTATTTGCTATTGTCTTCTTATTTTTAAACACTTTGTATATTTTTGAAAAATATATTTTACGAATCATTGGTAACGCACTTTTATATGAAAGAGGCATTCCTTCTTGCTTCCCAATATCGGAAGTAGATATTTCTTTTCGCTACCGAATATCTTGGTAGGTATTTTGTCCCATGTGTTTTCATCTACATCTAAAATGTTTTGGGAAATGCTCATAGAAAAGTTGTGGTAATGCAACTGTAGGACCGTTTCAAGACCTTTATAGGTTCTCCCTGTTCCTTCGGGAAAATATATTGTATATCTAATTTTAATTGCAGAAACAAGTTATCAAATTTGGCTAGAAAGAAACAAAGTGTCCATGAAGGAAAAAAACAAAAACGAAGGAAATTGTCGAGATGTTACTTTGAAAGCCAAAATAATGGCTAGAAATCGAATGTTAAAAGTTTCTAAAACCCTGTCGGAAACCCAGTTTCCAATGAAGATGGTTACTCTGAAAATAGGTTGTGCCCCAATGGAACAGAGGTGCATTAGAGATGCACCTCTGTTCCATTGAAGATTGAAAATCTGGAGATTTCTTTCTTTCTTTAGAATTATAACACCTGAAAATATCGCCTTTTTTGACAATAAGTTTCTAAATTGTGTAATAGCGTAAAGAATAATGTGGATTTCGGAGATAAAAGTACCACTTAGGGTTTAAGTAAAATTTTATACTTAAAATAATAATTTTTTGTCTTACAATTCAAATTTTGATGGTAAATTAAGTTACGTTTTAAAGTGTAATAGACATAATGTATCTTGGATACTGATGGTTAAAGAAATGATAAAAGTGATTATTGTTATTATAACTGTTTTACTTTTGTATAATTATGGTAAAAGCTAGAGGTTTTTCAATCAACATTAAAATTTATGTGTAGTGAACAAAAATGGTTTGGTTAAATAATGCACTTTAGGAGTAGGGAGTAGATTGCTATAGCAGTAATTTTTGCAGACTTTCTTTGGGAGAGGGGGCAGGGGTTACAGGATTATACGGAAGGACCTATGTTATCTTCTTCCTACTGTTGGTTTTTTGACCCACTTGGGAGTAGTGTTTCATTTCGTATATTTGCTGGTTCCCGGGCCTCTAAGTGTCTCCGCCTGCCGGGTTTCTTCATGGTATGAGCACAAGAATCCATAGAATTGAATAAAAGTGTTAGAAAGATCGTGTGTTGTCAGAAAGTGTCTGAAATGCGGTGTGAAATGTTGAGTACAAGGTAGTGTGTATTCCTTCAGAGTTAAGATTTTCGAAGCCGTTCCTTCTGTTGAATCGTTGAGAGAGTTTTACCTGAGTTCCGAGTATTAATCCCTGTGTATCCCTCCATCCGTAGGAGAGGGATACGGAGACTTCTCATCCAGAATTCAATCTGTAGTCGATTGCATGATGTTCCTTGATCTTACAAAACAAGGTGTAATAGGCCTTTTGAAACTGACGCGTAATGCGACCACTTTATGTTGTGATACGAGAATATATAATTGCAGCATGGTTATCTACATCATTATAGCTGGAAGTTGTTTTCGTCTGCCGGACGATATTAAATAGCTTCTATCTATGCTCCTTTTCAGGGGCTGGGGGATTTGTAAGAAAATATATATACAATTTCCGCAAACGACTTTAATACGTTGAATTGAGGAGCTTTTGTGATTGGCCGCTTTATTTTATTGTTCGTGTTGAATTTCTGTTACAGGGGGGCCACATTTAGATTTCTTATTTGCGAGGGTTGGAAATAGAACCATTAGTCAGAACCACATCAAATTTGCCAGAGTAGAGTACACAAGATAACTTTTATGGTTACCAGTAGCGCTTCGAATTTGATGTCTTCCGTTTTGAGCAACGTACTGAAATCCCAACATTGCATGCTCAACCACAAATTAAAATGTTACAATACGTACGTGGTGGGTACGGCGTGAAAGGATTAATTTGTGGCTCCGCAAGTTTGCTATGTGCCCACGACAGACGATGTTATTTACATGATATCAAAGCAAAAAGTCACACGGGTTGAGTTCCATCGAGAGCTCTGACCAAGTTATAGGAAACTAACATGAGAACTTTCTTTTGTTGGAAAAATGGGCCTGCAACACATACTTGACATGCGATGCAATATGAGGAGTACCATCCTACGTATAATATATTGAATTAAAGGACTCATGACTTTCATATTTATGAATCATCCGGTTTACCAAAAGAAATCCGTATTACTCGGTATTTATGGTGCATACAGGAATTCCCCGGAGGAAAATGCTCCTCGAAAAAAATGGTCCAATAATGAATTGAGCTGCATAATAACATCCAACTGTGAGTTGCGATTAATGGAATAGTCCCGTTCGCACGTTGTTCAGATTTTCTGTTCCCAAACTACTGCAGGTATTCTCATTAACAGTACCATGCAGGTAAAAATCGGCTTCGTCTGTCCACAAAATCTTCCACGGCCAATCTTTGTCTGGTTTAACACGAGCGCAAACATCTATGTGAATGCTGCTTGTGCATTTCGGGTAGGTGGAAGCAAGAGTTTAAATGTGGAAACTTGTAAAAATATAAATTTATTGTTCCCCTTAGAACCCTGGGGGCCTTGATTAAGAGCTTAACTAAAGAATAACCAACACGGTGTGAAGTATTGCTTCCCATACAATCTGACGGTTTTTCTCGTTCATGCTTTGTGGTCTCATATTCCACTATATGCATGTGGACCGGCTTCCGTCCTGTACCAGGGTTGACGTCCTAAAAAAAATGTCTCTTAAAAATCCTTTTCATATTCCGTAATTTCTTGACAGTCACAGGCCTAGGTATTACGTAATTTACCGCTCTGTCCTTGCGTAGTTCTTTAAAGCACAGCTCTAAATCTGATAACACAGCTCTCAGCGTGTGTGTACAATCCTATACATGGCCGGAGTAAGTTGCACTTCAAAATACTATGCCTACTCATCTGCAGTGAAATGACGAATTCTGCCAAACACGTTTTCATGTTTATAGGAGACTTGATAAAGTATAAATGTATCATAAAACACGAATGGAAGAAAAACAATGCGAAAAACATCTCCCTGAGATGAGAACAGAGTGCCGAATTCAACGAAAATACATGTACCGAAATCATTAATCAATCTCTAACCAAGAGATTGCGCTTTCTGTTTTGAGAAAAAAATCACTACCCATGTCATCGACTGTTGTTATAGGAAATGGGACATAATCCTTTCATTAGAAGAAAAATTCTTGAAAAACGTGCAAGCCGATATTATTTATAGCATCGGAAGACAATCTGGTTATCATCAGCTTTCGTTTTCATCCTTCTTAAAGCCAACGACTACTGAGTTCTACGATATATTTTGCACGCCTATCCAAAGGCGAAATGTTATCCAAAACAATAAAAAAGCAATACACAAAAACTTTATTAAAAATAAAATATATATATATATTTTTTAGTGACACATTACTGCAAATTTTTATTACACTACAAATACATCGTACATTAAGGGTACAAAACAGAATGAATATGTTTAAATTTGCTATGCTGTTATATATAACACAATTATTTAGACGCTAGGTATTACGCGTCGACCTTAAACTAAAAACTGAAACTTCATGACTATTAGATATCTAACTTTTAATGACAGAACTTAAACTAAGGTTTACAAAAATTCGGTATTGTAGAAACAAAGTGACAGAAAACAAATATAGCGAATAATTAATTCTTACTGTGCACTGATAGCAGACAAATAAATAACTCAATTTTTGTGTGTGTTTGTCAGAACCTATAAAGAAAGTTCACCAGCCCAGAATTTGAAAATGATTTGCATGTATGTGATATTATTCTTTTGAATTTATATTATTGCATTTCTTTTATCTGTTAGTAATATACCGAAATAACGAATATTCTAAGTTCATTTAACATTAATGTCGCAAAATCATTGTTCCAACAGAAAAAAAAATGTATATGGTTGTCGTTGTTTCAAGAACACAGTTGAAGAGTTATTTCAGAAAAAAACATTTGTTAAAATTGTTAAAAGTATGAATGCAAATATACTGTAAGCGATCACAGCTGTTTAGTTTTAAATCTTGGTTATCAAACAGAGTTTGATGTACTGTAGCCCGGTCTATATCGGAAAAAAGATTTTGTAGTCGATTATCTCGAAACCATGGTAAAGATAGTTGAACGTCTCGTTGACGAACGCTTTTACACCAAAAATTCGGGACACGTAAAGAACAGGTAAAAAGTTTTTTTCGGGTATTATTCACGAAAGATTTGTCAAATATGAGTGCTTCAGTGTGAGATTCAATGGCAAGTGTAAGTATAACTTAAGCTCACACAGGACAAATACATTGTTTGACAATCCACGTATAAGAATTATCCTAGTGCAATGAAAAGTGTACAGGGGATTTTAACTCCTAGTTCCAAAAATTAAATGGATAATGATGTGTCAAACATGTTATGTATAAAAATGCGATTTCGAAATTCCGGAATATTGAAGCAAACACAAAATAAAAGCCATTTTTAATATCTAAGCAAAGGCCACAAATTTAATATTACGCTTTTTAACATAAAATATTGGATTTCACAGGCCTGTGTAGCTGGTAGGTAATTTCAGAAATAACGCGTCGTGCGATATTATATGTAATATGTAAATTTTAAGCATCAAGGCTGCTGATTACTATTCGCTGGTCACTTCGTCAGTAGCATCAGTTTAAATGCGATTGAGCTGCAGTGAAGGGGACAATGCGTTGCAGCCAGTTCGTGACGTCTCCTTATATGAGTTCATATATTTTTTTTATTTATTTATTCTATTTAGTTTTGTTGTTAGATGCTCTTTGAAGAAAAGAAAGACAAATTAAAAAATGTGGGGAAAATAAATTGACAGTACATAAATGATGAACATAAAATGTAACAACAGGGAAGACAAGGCAAAAGGACAAATTGGCCTGACATAGCCCTATACTCCCCGTAGTAAAAATAAATGAAACAACCAATAGACACATATAGTCAGAAAATCAGAAGAAGATTTGCTAATCTTTTCCTTCTTTTTAATTATTGAAGAAGATAGAGTTTGGATTTTTTTATTTAATAAATTAAAATTGTTTAAGTTAGTCACGTTGCTAGGTAAATAATTCCAGTATTGAGGGCCTCTGTAATTTAGAGTAATTTAATTGATTCCGTTTTGGGAAAAATAGGTTGTGAATGTAGTTTATTCTTTGTTTTATACGAATGTGCGTGTGTATTAAGAAATATGAGATCTGAATATAAATTATATTTAATTCGTTTTAACATAATTTCACCAAGATTAAAATAGTATAGTTGAGTAATAGTAAGTATATTATATTTATTAGAATATACTTTTGTTTTTAAAAATTACTAAAAGTCGAGTAATAGGATGTGATTTGAGACAAATTAGTCTAATAAATTTATTTTGTAGAATTTTTAATTTATTAATATTGTATTGTGTCGTTTGTCCCCATGATAGTATGCAGTAATTGATATGAATTTGAAATAGTGTGTAATACAATGAGATCAATGTTTTAGTTGTGAGATCAGTCAGGATAATACTCACTATACTAATATTTCTAGATAGTTTAATTAAAATAAAATCAATATGTTTATTCTATTTGAAGTCAAACTTTATTGTAGTTCCCAGGTAGTTGAATGAAGATACCATATCAATTATTTTATTATTAAGAGATATTTGTACATTTGGTGTTAAAGGAGATAACTTATTAGAAGAAATCACGGCTTTACTTTTATTAACATTCATTATTAATTCATTAGAATTTAACCAGTCAGAAATAGTTAGCAACTGATTTTTACAGCTGTATTATCATCCTACAGAAAAAGATCCATATATATTTTTCTTTCTTTTCTTACTATAGGATGAAAATAAATCATTATTGTATATATTAACAATAAAGGGCAGAGGACAGAACCCTGAGGTACTCTTGATCTCATAATTTGAAATGAGGAGTGGTAATCCTCAATTTGTGTATATTGTTGTCTGTTAGGCAAGTAATTTTTGAACAGTGAATAAGTACTATCCCTGATTCCTATATTTGGTAACTTAGAAAGAAGAAAATCATGATTTAAAGTATCAAATGCCTTTGATAAATCCAAAAATAGAGGTATCGTACATTTTTGAGTAAAATTGTTTTGTACAGCATTTTGAAGGTATAGCAATGCTAATTCTGTAGATTTATCTGCTAAAACTCCAAATTGATATTGACTGAATACTTTATATATTTGAAGGTAGGAAATTAGTCGAGTATAATTTACTTTTTCAAGGATCTTGCAAAAATTGAAAGATTTGCTATAGGACGATAATTATTTGCTACCTTTGTTGAACCATTTTTGAATTTAGGAGTAATTTGGGTTACTTTTAAAGCACCTGGAAAAATTCGTGAATGAAGTATGGAGTTGAAAATTGTTAGTAATGGCTCAAAAAATAACCTTGGGTAAAAATCATCATAATCTGGTCCTGAGTTGATGTTAATTTGTTTAAGTATATGTAAGAGTTCAGTTCTTGTAATTTCCTGCATGTAAAATGTATTAGATCTGTATGTACCGGATAAATATTGAGTAAAGTGGGTGCTAGACATATTCAAATTTTGTTTGATAACTTGTGAGATGGATATAACTTAATCATTTAAAATGGTGGCCATTTCATCTTTGTCTGTAATTGTTCCGTCGTCTGAGTTTGTTAAATGCTCAGGCATTATTGGAGTATTATTTTTTCCGAGTAACACATTTAGGTGTTTCCACATTAATTTTCGTGCATTAAGAGAGAAAATTTGCAAATAGTAATAACGTTTGAGTATTCGTATATCCAAATTAAATTTATTTTTATAAGTTTTGAAGTTATTAAAATCTATTATTGATTTGCTTTTCAGAAATTTGGTATACAACTTAATTTTTTTATTTATACGATTCGGAATCTGATTCGTTATCCAGGGCCTACGACATTTCTCTCTCGCTCTATTACTCCTGAAAGAAATTAAGAAAGTTTGATCGTATAATTTCTTTAATAATTTAGAAAATGCATTGCATACAGTATTTGGGTAATCGAGTGAGAGTATTTCGTTCCAGTTAATTGTATACAATATACACTGCCGGACAATAGCTAAGGACGGATGACAATGGCAACGATAGCAACCATAAAATGGAAGGCAGGAAAATGTGGAAATTAGCATAAGCGCGGGATACAGTAAGACGTGTTGTGCGTATGCAAATTTTGGAGTGCCGAACTTGTTCGTGACGTCATAGCGCTGATAAGAGATATAAAGGATTTGACGCCTATTGAACGTTGTTGTTCAAACGCAAAGTTGAAAGGGAAAGAATCAATTGACGAACTTCCAAGTTTCAGTATGTTTTCCCGACATCACCTAGATGATTTTCCGCTTGGCCGTATTATTTGCAAGATTATAGAAGGGCGAAAAATAACAGATGTTGCCAGGGAGTTCGACGTCAGCCACAGTGTTGTTTCAAGGCTTTGGAAATCATTTCAAACAAATGGAGAGTGTAGCAAACGTCACGGGGGAGGTCGTGTTCGCAGTACGACACCTGCAGAAGATCGGTACATAGTGCTATCAACAAAAAGACGCCGGTGCAGCACAGCTAGTGAGGTAGCAAATCAGTTTATGGCTGCTACTGGCAAGCGGATCTCCTAAAAAACTGTCGCCAGACGTTTGCACGAAGGATGACTATACGCCCGCCGTCCTGTTGTGTGCATCCCATTGTCCGGACGTCACCATACCGCCCGTTTGCAATGGTGCCATCAACATCGCAATTGGACTGATAACGACTGCTCTGCAGTCTTCTTCTCAGATGAGAGTAGATACAGTCTATCGTCTGATTGTCGACCACAACTGATCTGGCGTGATAGTGGTACTGCATATTGTCCAGCAAACATACAGGAAAGGGACCGATATCCGACATGTAGTGTCATGGTTTGGGCTGGCATCATGATCAATGGCCGTACGTCCCTCTATGTGCTTCCAACTGGGACTATGACTGGCCAACGATACATTAATGATGTTCTGCTACCTCATGTTCGCATGTTCCGTGGTGCTGTCGGTGATAGATTCAGTTTTATGGACGACAACGCAACATGTCTTTTGAACAGTCGCTGTCCAGGAGTGTCTTGAGAGCAAGGATATTCAACGTCTGGTATGGCCAGCACGTTCTCCAGATCTGAATCCCATTGAAAATGTGTGGGATGCTTTGGGGAGAAGTCTTGCTGGTCGCCAATGCCCTCCAATAAACAAGGACACCCTCATCCGTGCACTGACAGAGGAATGGGATAAATTACCCCAACAGCTGCTTGATACTGTTGTGCAAAGCATGATACGACGTGTGGAATCTTGCATCGCCATCCATGGTGGCCATATCTCGTATTGACATCTTACGCCGGAACGCCTGCGGACGGTAATTGCATTTCTTTCACGTTTACGTATTCTGCACAAAATGGCCTGTTTGTCCCTTGAACACGTTCCAAAGCCTTCTGGATTTCAGAGCACAATAAATTGTCTTTCTTGTAATGTCCTGGCATTCTGACATTATTTTATTTCACTTGGCATCCAACCACACTTACTTTTTTATGCGCTTTATAGCCGTTTATGATCCGTCCTTAGCAATTGTCCAGCAGTGTATTACGGAATATTTTTAAATTGATGTTTTTGATTTGTCTTGTGCTATAATATACAGTATTTCTTTTTGTTGGAAAATTATGGTAATTGAATGTAAAAATAGATAGGTGGTCACTAATGTTATAGGGTATAACACCCGAGGTTATCATATCAGGAGATGCATTAATAAGTGAGAGGTCAAAGGTGGTTTCTGACTGCATAGTGTTCCTAGTTGAGGTTAGTATAGTGTTGGTAAATTCACACAAATTTAAAGTTTGATTTAATTGTTTAGATGCTGGATTGTCACAAGAAATATCAATATTTAAATCGCCAACTAAAAATGTTTTCTTATTAGTTAAGTTTGTATAATTAAAAATTTCATTTAGGATGGAAACAAATTCGTTGATATTAGATTTAGGGGGACGATAGCAGACAATAATATTATTATATTGAATTTCAGTCGTTAAATTTCTATATTATACTCGTAGTTAAGTAAAGTGAGATCAATGTTTATAGATAAATCATGGCATTGTTCGTGTACATAAACAGCAATACCACCCCACTTGGAATATGATCTATTAAGAAAAAATGTATTATAATGGTTTAGATGTATATAATAGTCTGGCGTTGGGAACCAATTTTCAGTTACACATAATATATCAATTTTAGAGTTAATTGATTGAATTAATGAGTCCACTAAAATTATTTTACTGTAAATTGACCAAGCATTAATATGTAAAAGCTTTAATGAATCACCTGGGTTAGTAGTTAAGATGTGGTTAATTTGTTGAAGTGAATAAGAATTCGTTTGCATTGAGACGAAGAAAAAACAAAAGTCAGATTATGTATTCACATTGATGTGTTTTTCATGTTTACCCTGTACTCTCAATGTTTTCCTTAGAAAATGAAGTATTAACGGGAATTATTCTACAGGAGTACTTTCACGGAAATTTGTTTCACCATCACCGAATTTACGTAACGAAGTTTCGTTCTGATGTTTTTTTGCCCTATTTCAGCATTGAAATCACATATATCAAGTACTGCTTGCCTTTGTTATTTAGATGCCGATTTTCCTCGTAAAGTTCTTCAATTACTTCATCAGGATGACTCTTAGTTAGTGAGTAAGGTTGAAGGTAATCTGAGTTTGGTATCATTTTGAGAGTTGGATAAAGTATCGCCTGGCTCTGTTAGAGGAACTTTCAATTCCTAAAACTTTATTATTCAGTTTTCTCTTTATTATAAAACAAACTCTACTAGTTATGACAGTATCTGTCGCACGACAGTAGAAGAAATGCCCAATTTTCAGTTTAATGAGATCTTCTTTTCTTATTACTTCACTTAGCCCGGAAATATCCCACTTGATCCTTTGTAGTTCCTCCTCCAATTTCAGGAGCCTTGAATCACAATATAGAGATAGTCTGTCAACCGAAGCCAAGGTAAGAATCAGACGGCAACCTGGTCGGGATATCCAGTGATTGTTGTCAACCTCTGTCTTCATGTTGCCCTGATCGTTGCTTTGGTCAAGTAAATTACTGCTATAGTTAATCTTACATACAGCTGTCTCGGCACGATGTATAACATTTTCATCTAATTCACGCAGGCCTCAAAAATATAAAATATTTATTTCCATCGAAAACTAGTATGTACAGATAAAAGTGACTTTTTCTGTAGCAACATTTATCGGTTTTAGATGTAAAAAGGTATTTTGTACTTCTGAGGCTTGTGTGTATTAAATGAAAGTGTTATACATCGTGCCGAGACAGCTGTATGTAAAATTATATGTATGGTTGCACGAGATATATTGTCTCTAAATTACAGCTGCCGCAGACTGAGGGAAGGGGCGGCATAAATCACCACGCTGGCAAAGTTGGGTGGTGAGTTTGTGATAGCATTTCCGCTAATACTGGTGTATAATTCCACCGCTATGTGGCGGTCGTCAGAACCTCTATAGTGGGAACAGGATGCACCACGAGAAGCGAGTGAGTTCCTTTTTCAAGGAGATGCATGATAAGTGTGCTCATCACGTGACCTTGCATCCCCCATTTCTCATAAAAAAGAAAATACAATAAGAATTACCTCGACATTGGAAATATCCCAGGCATTTTCACATTTTATTCAGAAACATCAGCACAATTCAAAGCAAAATACGCTTACATGAAGTCAGCTTGAAATTGCTCACAGCTGCCAGCAATCGTGGATTATTATTTTTTTGTGTGTGTCTGCTGCAGATTCCGACTTAAAGAAAAGTGGTGATACGCAGTTTATTGAAACACGATTAGAAGTAGAAAAAACATGATTACGGTTTTATAAAACACTAATGCAATATTCATTTCATAAAATGTTTTCATAAATTCAATAACAATTTTATAAACCCGATTTTGCTCAGATACACGTTTACGATTACATGAATGCAAAATGCATTACGCAGTCCGAGTTGAAGGCAGATATAACCTATGAAGAATTTGTTATCCTTAAGATTGGAATATTTTTCGTGTATTTTTTACGTCATTGTCTTTGTTTTAAACTCAGGAGAAAAAGACGTAATCCTAAAATTTAATTGAAATTTCAGACAAAAATATGGCTTTGTCATTATTGATAAAGAAGTTTTAGCTGCAGATTATCCAGTATATGTAAAAAGTAACAGCGCCTCACATATTATTGAAATTAATACTCGCAAACGACAAAAGTCAACAACCGTAGGTTATGTTATGTTTTACTTTATTAGAAGTAAAATAAATTTAAGGTTATACTTAATAGCAAAAAATTACAATGCATCGTATTCGAAAATATTGAAATGTATAAATATTTTCTTCCATTCTGTTTCTTAATATCACAAAGTGGTTATTCACTGAGCATAATGCGCAATCATTTGTAAATGATTTGTGGGCTGTATTTTGTAATAGAATCAATAGCCTTCTAAAGTCTTTCAGTTTTCACTTCAGATAATATAATTATATATAAATAACTTTAAATCACTGCCTAATGAACGGTTGAAGAAGAAATGTGGTTATTTCATTTCGCCTTTTGGTAGGCGAACGAGTTAAAAAAAATGTATTTAAAAAAACTCGCAATGGTGTCCGCGACGTAATGATCTTGAAAGAATGATAGGGTTGATGTATACGTGAAGTGTGTTGCGAACGCTCTCATACCTGTTGATATCCTGACCGATTCCTGTATTGAACAGAAACTCCGAGTCTGTAGCCTTTTCAAATATAAAGCATGTTTTCATGGATTTCCTTGAATATTGGTGAAATGCTGCTTTGCAAAATGGAACAGATTTGATGAAAAATGAACCTTGTTCTCAAGCATTTTCCTGAAGTATAATTATATAATGTGTCAGCCGTCCTGAATGGGAAATTATTTTTTAAACTTCGACGATAAAATTCATCTGTAGTTACTATCGAAGGTTAAATTATTATTAAAGCACTTACTTGGTAGTTTATTCAAAACAATGCAAACAGCTGAAAAGAACATAATACCTAAAATTAGAAGTTGTGTAAAATCAGAAACCATTTGTTTTGCTACATTTCTCAGTACTGGGTTTATATACTTTGAGATAATTGCTGCGCCAAAGTTTGTAAACACCCTGAAATAGCTGCTAAGTGTTAAATATTGTGACGCATGATTTTTGAAATGCTTACGGGAAACTGAACGAACATTTGAAAAAATCTGACTATACCACAGATGAGAAAATATTTTAAAAATTCTTCAGAAATTCAATCACTTTCGTGTATTGTGAGAAAACTTCAGACCTTTTTGAAAATTTTATGGCAGATGTTATGCAATATACATGCATGCTTCCATCCAATGTTCTTTATTTAAACGATTTGTAATATACCAAATATGATTTTTTTATAAATTAACAGGGTGAAGGCTCGTTTGTTCGAATATGTATTCTGTTGCACTTTTTGCAAAACTTGTAAGAAGAACCTCACACCAAAAGAACATTGTAAACGAACTTCGACCTTTTGCAAAATGCGGTAAGAAGAACTTCAGAATTTCTAATCTTATAATGTGCGGATGGATGTCGCTTTCTTCACAAAGTGAAGCATCAAACGTATCTCTCCTTTCGAAGCGAATAACGCTATTATTCATATTACAGGGATGCGTTATTGGATGGGCTGATGTTGATGGAGTAATAAGCTGTAACATTCCTGTGGGTAGTCCATTGGCATCATGCACTTATCCAAGCCGGTTTGTGAAATTTAAAAGCAAATTTCTCACTAACACTAGTACTGGTAAATTATCCAAGGATGTTGTAATAACAACGGACGAATGTAACCCACCAAACAGTATGCGCAGTGCACAATACTGGAAATTCAGAAAAGTATTATGAACACCACTACATGATACACAATATCCGAATTTAAGATATTTATATGGACACTACTATATCAATTAAACCGTTATTGATAAAAAACTCAAGAAATGC
Organism: Macrothele yani; assembly: GCA_039090855.1. NCBI lineage: Eukaryota > Metazoa > Arthropoda > Arachnida > Araneae > Macrothelidae > Macrothele > Macrothele yani. The sequence continues at coordinate 77,593,050 of CM077017.1, read as the reverse complement.
ATATAAATTCGTTAAGCCACTATGAGCATTTACGAAGAAATTTTCGAAGTCCGGTAAAAATATATCTGTTGTACTAAAATTTCCAGTAAACACTAGTGAACAGAATATTGAATGAAAGCGGTAAGGTCCTTCGATATACCATTGTGCGAAACAATTTTGGAAAAAAATGTGAGGGTTTCACATGACAACTGCTGGTCAAACATGTGCACACCGTGGAATGTCCGCACGGAAGTTAAGCAGTAACTTCCGTCTGTTTTTCTGCTTTTCTGGAAGACTTCTGTAATGTATAAAACAATGCGCTGGGTACAAAAGGTGCTATTGGAAATTATGGGACTATTTAAAGGCCTTAAAATACCAGAACATCTATTTCATAGTATACGGAAGTTAAAGGTGAAATTTCCATATATATACGGAATTTTATGAAAATAAAACTGCAGTCATATTATTTTAAGAATATTCAACATTTATATCTAAGACTTATCATACTGTTTTTAAGAGAAACTGAGTCTGTCATTAAATAAGAGTAACGGGCAATTTTTAATGGGGAATCGTAATGTGAAAAATAAAGATTACTCAAAAGATTTTGGAAAAAATCAAGGAATGTTAGTTAAATTTTACGACTCTAAAACACATTTACAACATTTGACAATTGTTCCTGTGGAAAAATTTGCAACTCATAAAATAGCGTAAAAAACAAACTCCAGACAAAAATTGTGAGCATATCTCTTTTACAAGAACTTTTCCCCTTTTACTAATGCTCATGTGTTCAAATTTCAGACTTTCATGTGAATGAAAAGAATTCTCTGAAATTTCAGATAACACGTCTATCGTCATACATATATGTTTGTACGACCTCAGAAACCACATTTCCACTTTTAAGGGCGACATCGAAGAATGTTTTCACCATGACGGATATATAAGGCAAGTCCACATCATTACCTTTTTTTTTTCTGGGGTCATAGTCAACAGAACCCCTAACAAGTTAATGATGGTGAGCAACTGTTTTTGAAGAACTGCTTGGCGAGTCTTGTGGTAAACTCAGGTACCTTCTGAAATATTGGTCTGTTCCTTAGGTTCCGAAGCGGAGACCACAGCGTAGCCCTGCGATCATTCGAACTGTTAGGTTCTGCATCCTCACGAATTTACCTTGCTTTTCCTAACTAATACCTACAAAGATTGGGTCTGCGTAGGTAAATACTGCTCCGACGATCGTGTTATACAGCTGTACTTTGTGATGTTTTGTCACGAAACTTCCACTGTGGAGTAGACACTCCGTGTAATAGATCCAGAGACCTTAGATTTAAGTCCCTTTTCTCTATGTAGTGAAGCAAACTGCTGTTACATAGAGACGTACGAGACCCGACTAATACATTGAGTGTAACACCAGGGATTGTACTACACATTGCAAATGATGTCATTGTCAGTCCTACAGATTAAAATGCTTTTAAAAAACTACGATAAATCATCATATCATTTTGTGTTTTATCGTATACAGGAGAGTCGCGATAAATTTTGAGAAATGTTACTTTAGAATTAAGGAATTGAAATTTCTTTTTAGATATTGATTTGTCGCAGAAATGAATGGAATGGCACTAACAAAACGACCAGGCGAAGTTCAGTCTTGTGTTTCATGCAGAAAGTTTGTTTATGCTAAAGAGAAGATTGTAATTTGAATTATCCTACAATTAAAACATACTTACCCTTATCATGGTTTGTTTCCTTTCCGTTTGGCGGGAGGCTCAACTGATACTTTTACAGCGAATGCAAACATTCTACTTTTCTTATCTAACTTTCCTTGGGGAACAACTTCGCCTCCCAACCCAACGTTTCCATTTCTAACTGGGGATATGGTGATATTATCTAGATGCGGGAAAACCGTTAGGAACCGGTTATCCTCTGATTAATGTCAGTGTAAATAAAATGCAGAAAACTGTTCGTTGGAATTAAAACTTCATTTATCTCAGAATAATAACCATTTCCACTGATAATTTTTTTCTCGAAACCTTCCTTTGGTGAAAATAAAGAACAATGCTGAACACAACTGCTCAAAGTCTACAAATCGTTGATTGATAAAATGCACCAGTATTTAATTTAAATTAAGGGAAAATCATTGATAAATTCTATATAATTGCATATGCAGAGAATTTTGTGAAAATTTGTATTCATAGTCGGTGTAAGAAATTCTAAATTATATGAAATGTAAAATTTTCAGCTGACTTTTATATCTCCGAATTTGCAAACGCTGTTTTTATAAGATTGGAGGATTTTCAATTTGGATCTCGCCCTTTGGATTTAACTGCTATAATAAATATATAGCCAGTGCTGTTATTGTCCCCCAGATGGAGACGTCTCAGTAGCTGAGCCCATCTTACGCCTTTATAATGTAAGATGCTGGCAGAAAAACGCACATACGCCGTGGTTTATTGGCCACAGTGGTGCAAAGCTAACGCGCTCGGATAGATATCGAGATATCCGGGATTCGAGTCCCCGGCGGAGGCCGAATAACAATATTTCGGTTGCTGTGCGTTGCTAAACGTGGAAAGAGCGATGTCTTTGTTTATTCACTGGCGCAACGTATTTGGAGGATTTTTATCCTGGAAAGACAAAGTGTTTGCGCTAGAAGCACTTCAGAATCGCTTTCTTATGTGCAACATAATGATCGTATATTTTAAATATTCTTATCAACGCATGGAAAAAGAAGTGAAAACCGGAACCCAAAGTTCCAAATATTTGTAAACTTTATGGTTCCAAAAAGTAAGAGTGCATTGAATTGAGGTAGGAGGTTACGTTAACCATAACATCTTTCAAAATTTGGCCCTAGAAAAGTTTCCAGAAATTGCATTCATCAGGTTTCAGACTGACTGCATCTAATGCTTCATGGGCAGCAAATCTGAATTACTGACACAGTTTCTCTTCAACAGTAGTAACAAAATTTATTTGTGTAAAAAAATTGGTGCAGAGAATTCGGCACTTAGAAAAAATGCGTTTTATTTCACAAATCTGTGATACTCTTGATAACGTCTAAGCTACCTAATGAGATTGGCAATTGATAACAAAGTGCTGCTACAAATAGAAGTGGAGGCCCTATCGATGGCACTATCGATAGGGTCGATAGTTTTGACCAAATCTATACAGCGATAGTGTATCGATAGTTTTACGTTTTTCGATGCTGTAAGTGTAAATCACGATGCTGTAAACTATTCAGCTTCCACCGATGGCTTTGATGACTGAAGCGCTCATTTTCACCTCATTTCTACTGGTGTCGAAAACATTGATCCCAGCTATATTGATACATGATGACAATACAAAACTAAAGTTAACTGTAATTAAAAGAGTAAACAGTGAGGGTACGTGGTTTTTGCACTCTGTTGCACGTTTCAGTCGGATAAAGACGAAGTTAAAGGCATTGTTCTTGTTATTTGTACTGGAAGTTTAAAGGTGCTTCAAATGCTAAAACAGTTATTTGTTGAGAGTAAGTAATTAGTAATAATGGGTATACGTAAAATATCTTTCCTGCAACTTTATTTTTCTTTTGGTAAGGATAAGGTCTACACAAAATGTAGCCTTTGCGGAAAGAATTACAAAACGTCGGGAAATACGTCAAATCTCAGGAAAAAACAATTGAGGAACAGCCCCCTCAAAACTTTATTTATTGAATTTCTCATGTATTATTACTAGAATTTCGCTAAAAAACTATTGAGAAAGTTATTTTTGCATACAAGACTGCAGAACTTTCTTCTTTAGCTTTTGTGAACAGAAACATAAAAAAATCATATAGTACAAACAGAAAATGAGAATTAAGGAGCCACGAATTAGCTCGGTCTTTAGGCAAAACATGTTTTCGTGACATTTGCTCACTCACTTCGGAAGGATAGCATCAAAACGTAGACTCCCCGCACTGGTAGCGTAGTTGTCTCAGCGCTGGCTTCTGATTATTCGTCCGATATGGGTACGGATTCAAATTCCGTGAAAAATAGACGTTGTGGTTGTGTTTGTCTTACTGCACTGGCTTCTCCCTTCCCTGAAACCAGTGGCCCTAAATCAAGAATGGGTGAATGCTTACATCCCATCGAGTTGCTCATTGTGGTCGTTAAACTCCAAACAAAAAACAAAAAAAGGTTAGTTTCAAAGTTTATCGGACAATGTAGAAACTTAAGAAATGTTCTTGTTAGAAATAATTTTTCATCCCGGAAAACAAATTTTCACCCCAGAAACTTTGCCAAAACACACTATCGAATGTTATTTTTTGACTATCGATAGTCATAACTATTGATAGTTTACCTCTAGTTACAAGGGTGAGATGATGAAAATACATTAGGAGTAGAGTGGTCATGCGACAACTCATTCAGTAAAACCCTGATCTGGAAATTTCTAAACTTGTAGGTTATTTAATAATATATAATTGAAAATTCAAATATTAAACTAAAAGGTAAACATTTGATTTTAAGAATTATTGTTTCAAATGTGACATAAAATTCAACGACTGTGTATACTAAATTTTTGTTCTCGTTCTCACTGTAACATCGTGTGCTCATTTGACGCAATGAAATTGTTTTTTGGTTTGTTTCCTCGTACCATCCTATTAGAAAACCGTTGCATTCGATTGCCGACCAGACGTTTCTTCCAAAGGAAGGACCACTGATTGCGTGGTTCGTTACTTGTGCACCAGCCATTGTTCGCCCTCCATCTAAGAATTGTAGCATAGTCGACTAGGTTTCCTGTTTCTGAGATACTTGCATCTTTCTACCTAGCGTCGACTAAGGCTTATCCTTGAAAGTCCCTTAAATCACGTGTGTTTACCATTTTGGTGCTAAACACGATTCGCTTGTCACAATCCTTGCACTGAGTTTCTCAAAAAGCCATTGTCTGATTCCAATTGATTGCTCCCAATATTTTTCTATTTCAGTGTAGAATACCTCCGTGAGTCACGTTTCAAAATTTATGATTAGGTTGGTTGGTTGGTTATTAGATTTTATTGGCGCAAGGGCCATGGTTGGCCAAAGAGCGCCAGACACAAGACAAACAGACAAAATTAAAAAACGGGGCATAAATCGCAAAATCTGGCTGACCAAGTAAAACCGAACCATGAGTACAAAGGAAGGGCCAAAAAAGACAATGAAACAAACAGTATGAAAAACATGGTACAATGGTGAGAAACAAGCCGATTAAGTAAAACTGAGGAATGAGAATGATAAAACACATTACGAAATCGAAGACAACTACACATAGGATGAGTCACTCTCCTCCCCCACACACTCCAATGTAATGCTGGCCGAGGGCGCGGACGAACTGTCACTATCCTCCCCCTCATGTTCCTCTGCAATGTTGGTACAGGCTGGGGACGAACTGTCACTCTCCTCCCCCGATGTTCCTCTATAATGTTGGTTGAGGGTGGGGACCTCGCTGAGTCCGAGACAGTTGCAATGTTGGTCAGGTGGACCGCGACAGTTGGATGGACACTGCACACCTTTGCGGATTGAGGGCCGGGTCTTCCGCACGTGCAGGCTTTCTGCTGAGAACTGGAATAGTCGGTCGTCTTCAAAAGAGAAGGCGCAGACTCAGCTATTCGAAAAGGCTGGAGCTCGGGGAAATCCACCTGTGTCGCTTGTTCAGCTGTAGATCGCCTGGCACGTGCGGCGAGAGCTACAGGGCACGGAACAAAGGGCTGCACGGGTTGTGGCAGAGACTGAACTACTGCGGCAAAAGTACGCTGTCGGTTGTTGGGAATACCCAACTTGGCCTTGGCAGCAGGGTACGAGAGGCCTTCCAGGGTCTTGAGGCGCTGGATCGCCATCTCGTCCTTCCATTTCATACAGTTGCGGGAGTAAGCTGCATGGGCCTCACCGCAGTTAACACAGCAGGCCGCAGAAGTGCAACCTTCCCCGTCATGTGCACTGGAGCCACAATTTGCGCAACCAGCAGAACTCTTACAGAAACGTTGGGAATGTCCGTACCTCTGGCACCTGAAACAGCGCAGAGGACTGGGAATGTACGGGCGAACTCCACAGACCAAGTAGCCAGCCTTGATTTCGGTCGGAACTTTCGGGGAGTTAAAAGTCAAGATGACATTTTTTGACTTAATCAAAGAACCATCGCGCCGGAACATCATACGACGTGCAGCAATAACACCCTGATCTGCAAGTTCAGTCACCAATTCTTCCTCACTGCATGGCAAGAGATCAAACTCCGAAATAACACCCCGAGAGGTGTTAAGAAACGGGTGAGGTGTCACTTTTACAGGAATGCCTTGAAGACTAGTGAGGTGCAGAAAAGTGTTACTCTGAGAAACACTGCAAGTTTGGACAAGCAGCTCCCCAGAGCGAAGCTTCCTCACAGACTTCAAGGGGCCAACCGCAGCGTCCAAAGCTTTAGAAATGAAAAAGGGAGATCTGGTGGACAGTCTCTCATGCGGATCGATGGATTCTACAAGTAAGTGAGTAGCATGCGTAGTCACAGCAATCGAGGGGAGACGACGCTTCGGAGCGACTGGTACAGCCGCCGAAGAAGAGGTTCCACATTCTTGGTCCAGGTCAAGGTCTAAAGACCGTTTAAGGGTATGAGACTTGGTAGGTTGAGAAGACGAAGGAGAGTCGTTGTCAACTAACATTTTCTCAGGTGACTTAAATTTGGAGTTTTTGTGTTTGTTTTTACCCATGGAAAAAAGGAGGAAGATTCGTCTGCAAACTACTCCACCCACCACCGAGCCCTGCAAGGGAGAACTGGAGGTCTGCAAGCCAAGAAAATGACGCTGGACACAGTTCTGGAGCTTATACGTTGCAGATATAGTCCGTTGGCTGTGATCACACGCACTCGGCGGACACTTCGGCCTCCGGGTACCGTCATGCCAACGCCTTTGGCATGATCCCACAGCCCCCGGGCTTACCCTGCCGTGCTATACGACAAAAAAGCCGCTAAAGCCCTGTACACAACTTGGTACAAGACTTCTGACTAGAGGTGGGTTAGTCTCTAGCCTCCCGTTTACAGCAAAGCCGGGGTCGAAGAGGAGTGTTGGTACACAGGAGGCACTTAACCGGTCTCCTGCGACCTCAGCCGCCAGACATCCCATTTCCGCCTCACGGGTCTCCGCACGCGGCAAACATGCAGGTAGGTCTAGCACCCAAGCCAGCGAAAAGGAAAAAAGAAATCCAAAGAAGACAAATCCTGGAAGGGAACCTAAACGGAATCTCAGCAACCTACGAACTGAGCGGTTAATATAATACAGTTAGTGGTGGAGGGTAACAAAACCACAAGACCGGGGTGTTAGTAGATAACGTGGTAGCGATTAGGTAGAGTAAACAACACGGGCAACTAGCCAGTGGAGAAAATAAATAAAAACAAAAAAGCGAGACACAAGACCAGCTCGGGATCGTGGGGCCGCGACTCCCCAACAGCTGGATGAACAGCCGTCCCTGCAAACTCCAACAGCACCGAAATAAAAAACAAGCGGTGGCATGACATCAGATGTTGACCAGTCACAAGGTCAGCTCGGGCCGTGGGGGAGCCGCTCCCCAAATAACTGAAAAACCAGTTATCCCCGTGCGGGGAAATTTATGATTAGTCATACCAAATTATAAACTAACTTACAATACCCACTGAGTGCTTCTCAGTGACACACTTAGATCATGACCATGTGTTCAACGTCTAAGTTTACAAATTATTTTCACAGAAACTTAAGAAAGATAGAAATATAATCCTTTTAGAAACAGTAAAGCTGGCTGTAGGCACTTGGCCAATCCGATTCCCTCGATTTCATATATTCCAAGTCATCAGATGATGAAGTATATATCCAAGTGAAAAAAACGGCGGTAGACAAAAAGTGAATATCTAGCGTAAGTTTTTGTTTCTCATGTATTCCCCACCATCCCATTAACGCAGTAGTATTAAAGGCTAATTTTGAGTAGTTGTCCAAGATGACTCCGGATTAAAATCTCTAATAAGACATGGTGATGTAATTGTTGTATGACGCTATCTTTCCCATTTCCCACGAGACAGTTGATTTATATTAAAAATTAGAAAGCGCCATTGTGGAAAATTTTAATAGAATATGAAACGTCATCATGGACTAACGCATTTTCTTACTTCGAGAAAGAAGCTTATATATATTAGGTGCTCTTGAATTTCTTCTTGAGAAATAAAGGAAGGAGATCTGCTTATCGCAAGCATAGCGGAGTGCCTTCGGGAACACCCAATTTGGGATTAAATGATATGCTGGTCGGCTTGGCATCGAAAGAAAGTTTCGCCACAGATTTTGCAAATCTCCTTATCGCAAGAGGCGCGCGGAGTAGCTCAGGGATTAATGGCTTAGGAGTGTTTGCAGGCGTAACGATGTTGCTAATAAAATTTGTTTTGTTGAATAAAATTGAAATTCTTTAGAGGTGGAATTTATATAAATGAGGAAAGATGGTGTGTTGTAATAATGGCAAAAATTAAATGAAAGCTGGGCGTTTAACCAAAAACTTTAGGTTTCCAAAACCCAGAGTTGTAAGTACAAAAATAAATTTTTGTTTTGTAGTGGCGGAGATCAAAATTAATTCTCTAGCGAGTCAAAACTCGATCAATCTAAAGATAGCATAACGCAGCAAAGAAAATCTACTTACGGATTTTATTTCACATTAATGAATTTTATTTTTCATATAAGTTATTGAAAGCTTATTTACTTGTGTATTAAAAAAACTTCAAAGGAAGCGAATTTCACAATAGAAATTAATGATTCACAATTATTTGAAAGGCATATACACATATGTTCTACATGTCGATGTAAAACATTTTCCTCTTTCCCATGAAGGTACTCCTCAAAAAACTCGAAAATTGCATTGCCATGGTATAGAAATAATGAATTCTGCTCTCCGGGCCCCAACTTTCTGGCCGGGTTGAAATTGGTTCAATTCGCCAATTTTACCCAATACTTGAAAACGTTTAATGATAACGTACAGATGATTGGTATGCACAAGTTAAAGTAGCCGAATGTCACTGTGCTATCACGTGATACTTTGTGATCGCTCCAAATATGTACAAAACGGAAGGTGTTCCCAATGCAAAGATTACTTAGTGTATATTATTCAGATTTAGACAAAAATAACAAACGAGCCTGACAGCAATGAAATGTGGTACAGCTCGAAAGCTTATATGCGCATGCGCAAGTTAAAATCTGATCTCGAAGTATAAAGAAAAGCTATATCCCAAGTGTATTAACAAAGAGGTTGGCAGCTTTGGAGATAAATTACCTACAGGTTGCACTCCGTCGTGTGATACATAATTTTAAAGCTCTCGTCAATAGTATGTAATTCCCCACTTCCCTTGAGTAAGTTGAGAGGAAGGTACACTTCGTGAAATCGCACCGATTTGGAGATATTTTAGAAAAAAACGTATTTGTGTCACGGACTACTCCTTTTAACAGTTTTCGTTACGTCGAAATATTTTACTTGGGATCTGCTTTACTCTTGTTGGTAAAGATACGTAAAATCAAAAATTCGTTCTTGTCATGTTTTTATCACATTTAGCAGGAGGATATCGTATCTACTCAGATTGCAAGGTGATATTGCGACGTTTATGTAAAACGTAATGAAATAATGTTAGGCGATTGATTTTGTAAAATATATTGTTCAGAAACATTGAAATTAACAATTTATGCATCACTTCCGTTACCTGTTTTCGTTACATCGGAATTTCTTAACTCACGATTAACTTTTCTGCTACCGGGAAAGATACATAACGTCAAAGAGAAAGGCATCGAGTTTAGATTATTTCTGATTAAAGAGATTATTGCGCAAATAACATTTTCCAGAAAGATTTCGCTTTTTACTATCCTTACCTTCATACCGTTCTTTCTGGGCCGCCCATGTAGGTCAAAGAGAAATGTGAGTATGCAAATTAAGACGGATACGTACTGACTGATTAGTCCGTAATTCTTATATCTCCCTTCTCATATGAGAGAGGAAATGTAGCGCCACCATTGACCCTATTCAAAGACAGGTAATATTTTGCAGACAAAGATATGAGCATTAAAGTTTATTACTTGCACATTACGTATATTGAATTATGCAGCATTTTTTAATTTACAGATAAGACCTGGTAATAAATGAGACACGAAACATTTTCACGCAGTATTTGCAGAAGAAGAAAAATTGGAAGAACCCAGATTTTTCGGATATCATGACTAATAGATTCATCAATCAAATCGCAACTGGGATGGGTAATGGTGTTTTACATGAATTCAAACGGAAACGACTATTCAATATCATGGAAATAAGAAAAATCTTGAAAAGCTTATAATGTGAATGTATTGAGTATCTGAAAGCTTTCCTTATTTTAACTCAAAATTTGAGTAAAATGTTTTACAGGTTACGAACTTTTCGCCTGTTTGGTTACGGGTGTCTTAATTCTCTCTTTCGTTGTTAACCACATTTACATTGGAATACCTATTGGGGCTCGTAGTATAAGCACGGATGTTATTTTCCTTATTTCGGAATTGATCCTCTTGAACGGATTGCTCCTGCGGCCTTTATTCGTTATTATAGTTTCGTGCTCCCAAAATTTATTTATTTTCCATACACAAGTCATTTCTCATTGGCAAACTATTTTGGTACATCACTTGGTGCTTCAAATCCTACACTGCAAATGAAAGAAAGCATTTGTTTCCATTCGACGAAAGCATTAAGTGTCTTTTCACCAAGTCAAACATTTTGAGGTCCACAGCAAAATAAATGATTTTTTCTTTCGTTATGCGGTTCGATCTAACACGAATGAATGCATTCTTGTAGATCAGGGTTGTCCAACGTTTTTGCGTAAAGGGCCACCTAAACGTTTTTCACGGAACTCGCGGGCCAACAGTTGCTGCAAATTCCGCAAACAGTAAGATGTTCGTCTGTCAGATGGGACCTTGAATTTGTTTTTACAACTTTCATCCATGAAAATAGCTGTTAGCAGCAATATGTGCTACCAAAACAGTGAAGTGCATCGAAGAGCGTGTTTTGAGACATTTGGATAAGAATCTGAGGGAACATAATTTTTATAAAATGTTAACAAATCATTATATCTCACGTGATTCTATCATATAGTTCACAATTTACAGACGCTTTAACGTCTGTAAATTCTGTTTTACACGTTCTGTGAAGTGGATACAGTCTGTGGTGGTGCATTAACTTATTCAATTAAAATATAAATCGGCTAGAAGTCCTAAAGATGTTACTTACGGAATTGCGTGTTCAGTCCAGCGTCAGTATTTACTGAGTTTCTTTGTCCAAAGTTGAATCTTGCTTCAATATGGTCAGTTGTTAGGGTTAGATCGAGAGCCATTTCGTTATAAGTTGTACCCTACTTCGGATATGTCCAGATGTTAGGGTTAGCTCCGTTTTGGCTATGTCGACATCATATTGAATGGGTAAGGGTTACCAGATAATAATTAAAAATTCTTGAGTTAAGAGTTACTATTTACATACAACTTGAAGTTCCACGTCGTATTTGGCCTTTACGGCTATCTCGTCAATGCTACACTCTCTTGGAAATGCTGAGGAGATCTTCAAAGTTCGGTCAGGTTTATAAAAATTTAAAAGCTTTAAAAAGTTACAGTTAAAATCGTCACATACACTACCTCATACCGTCCACAGTCTCAATCACCGGACGCGCGTTTCACCTAGGCTCTACCCTGGCGTTTTCAGCGGACACTTCACACCATCCGTCGAAGTCTGCTATCTGAAAGTCTCGTGTCCACAGTGCGCATGTTCCCCATTTAATCCATTGCCGATGCCATCTAGTGTCAGGTCACATCAACTTTATCTTCATCTACGTCACTCTCACCCTTCCTTTTTCTCTTCCTCTCTCTCCTCTCCCTATTCCATTTCTTCTCAGTTTCGATCAGGTTCCTCCAAGCGTACGAAAGGTCGTACGGACTGTTCTTATTGCAGTTAAATGGTTTGGTCTTATTTATTATTGCTGCTTCTGCTATTTGTATTGTTCTCATATTATTCTGCTGGTTTAATATTGTAATTCCTTCCCAATAGGGTATACATTGACTATCCAAACAGAAGTCAATGAGGGCTGTTTTATTCTCTCATCTGCTCCAGTTCTTCATGTGTTCGGTCAATCTGATTTTAATATTTCTTTTTGTACTGCCTATATATTGGTTGATGACTTTATTTTGATTATTTATTATTGGTATAGAGTAGACACCCGCTTTTTGTAAGATTGGGGTCTTTCTGTGATAGTTACTAAAAGATTTCGTTATATCTCTCGTTTGTACACCAAAATCTAACCCTAACAACTGACCATATTGAAGCAAGATTCAACTTTGATCAAAGAAACTCCATAACTACTGACGCTGGACTGACCACGCAATTCCGTAAGTAACATCTTTAGGACTTCTAACCGATTTATATTTTAATTGAATAAGTTAATGCAGCCCCACAGACTGTATCCACTTCACAGAACGTGTAAAACAGAATTTACAGACGTTAAAGCGTCATCCTGAATAACAAATCATGCTCTACGAATGCTCTCATTATGGCAATATCCTTTTTAATCTTCGCCAGTTGCATCTGCAAAATGTCAGGAGCATCATTGGTATCAGGTACAAATGGATCTGAAAACAACTTCATTTCACCACCGTGTGTTCTGAAATCCAAAAACCCTTCTATGAATTCATCACTAAGCTTTTCAATCAGTTCAGAGAACTTTTTATGGTTCACTGTCTCAGACAGTCATTGGTATCAGTTCCAAATGGATCTGAAAACAACTTCATTTCACCACCGTGTTCTCTGAAATCCGAAAATCCTTCTATGAATTCATCACTAAGTTTTTCAATCAGTTCAGAGAACTTTGTATAGTTCACCGTCTCTGACAGCCTTGTTGATAGCGTCGTGAAATGGACACCTTTTTCACACTCAAGTGTTAGTGAAACAGTTGTAATTTCTGCATGAGCGCTTGGATAAGCTGGAAAAGTTTATGGGCAAGTTGATCCCTTCCATATTATTTCACATTTAAGTCTGCAAGTTATTTAGTGATATCTACCAGGAATGCCAAGTCATTCAACCACTCATCGTCCTTCATAAAAATTGTATCTTTCCCTTTGTTTCCAACAAAGATCTTTATTTTTTTAAGCAGTGTCCAGAATCTGGCCAGCGTCGCCGCCCTGCTGAGCCAGCGAACATAGATGAAGTAAATTACATCACCATTGGATGATTCTAATTCTGTAAGAAAAATTTTGAACTGTCTGGGATTGAGCCCCTTGGATCTTACAAAATTGATTGTTGAAACAATCTTTTCCATTACGTGTTGCACATCCATGGTGTTTTCCACAGTTGATCTTGGTGAAAGATGCAGTGGTATGTGATGACATCATTGAGCATTGACTTCAGCACTAGATTTGTAAATCTATTATGCTTTCCTATAATTGGCGGGGCTCCACCTGTTTTAATTACACAGAATTTATCCTCCGGAAGCCTGAATATCAGCAAGAAACGTTTTGTCTCTTCCAAAATATCTTTGCCAGTTGTTGTTCCTCTCAGTGGACATAAGTCTAATAATTCCTCAACGATTTCAAAAGTTGCGGTGACACCTAGCACATAGATTGCCAGTTGTGCTGTATCGCGTATGTCCGTACTTTCATCGAGCGCCAAACTGTAAAATTGGCAAGATTTGAGCATTTTAATGAGAGCATTTTCAATGTTAGTTGCTTAATCGTCTACTCTTTTAGTAACTGTGTAGTGTGAAATAATCATTTTTACTAACATCGACTTCTTATCAGGACATGCTCCAGATGTAAATATGTACAAGCAATCTTTCACAAATTCCCCATCCGATAACAGTTTTCCTCTCTTGGCTATTTCTTCGTACATCAAATGCCTGTTCTTCGTAGCCGACTCAGAAGTTTGGTTTGGAACTTTAAAGAAAGATTGCTGCCGATATATTGCTTTTAAAGAGTTCACTCGATCGATTCTTTCTTGGCCTGTTAGATTGTCATATTTGCTGGCATGCTTCGTAGAATAATGTCTCTTGATGTTACGTTCTTTTGAAACAACGATTATCTCTTGGCATATCAGACACAATATGTCCCCGTTATGATCAGTAACAAAAAAAAGATCAGTCCAAGCACCCTTAAAAGCTCTACAATCAGAATCGATTTTCCTTTCCTTGCGCGTGAGCCGTCATGTTCGGTGCGATGTGTTTTAACAAGATCTTTGCTGGATATTTAAATAATAAACACACTGACATTTAGCCAGCGCAGTTACTTCTGTGAGAAAAACTTGCAATTGAAAAGACAATTTCCTAATGAAAAGCTGAGGAGGTAATCGTCATGGGGAGCTCAGCTCTGCGTGGAACAGGTGGATATTTGACACCTAATTGGCTGAAGAAAACAACGTTTCCAGAGACTGCGCTAACCTTTTCTCCTCCCTTCAACTTCTCTCTGGGCTATTTGCTCACTTGTGATTGGAAAAAAGGCTTTCCGCGCAGGGTTGCCAGGCCTACTAATTTAGCAGTAGATCTACTGGTTTTTTCACACAATTAGGGATTTAGTGACTTTTTTTGAAAAACGCCTTATTTCTACTAATATTTTTGTATTTCATTGAATTCTGATTTTTCGGAACCTTTTAGTTATACTGTTAAAAAATATATATGAAATATAACAGCAATTTTACATCATGTTTTTAATTTTTTCGAAAAATATGTAACAGGAGTTAATCTGTTTGAAATGATTGATCAGCTTGGGTATTATGTTAGTTTACAAACGGATGATTGCCATAATTGATAGGCCACAATGCTGAATTCCTTGAGTAGTCGTAGCTGCTCCATTCCTCGGTGTAGACACAGAGGAACCTTTTATGTTTAAAAACCACTTTGAGCAACTCGATAGATCACTAGCAGTCGGCCGTTCCTAAATTACGGCCACATGTTCGAGTAAAGGGATAACGCCAGTATCGGAATAATGATCTTCATTTTTTATTGAGGGTTTAACGACCACTGTGAGCTACTCGATGAGCTATAAGCAGTAGACCGTCCCTAATGTATGGTAGCGGTCTCAAGGAAAGGGAGAGATCCAATGCGGTAAGATAAACACAACATCCGTGCCTCATCGGGATTCGAAATCAAACCAATTTCGGACGAATGGACATAAGCTATGGCTTGGACCACTACACCACTGAGACGGCTGATCTTAAAATCCATTTTGATGTACCTGTGCATTAATTTTAGTTATGTGCGAGACATCACACAATGGTGACGGAAGTAGATCGTTGACACTATTGTTGAAATTTGTGGTATGTTTGTTATTGTAAGCTCACTCAAGCGCTGCAGTAGAAAAAAATATTTGATAAACATTGTGTAGAAAAGCAGAGAAACACTTTCTTCAAAAATCATATGTCGGATGCTGCAAGGAATTGGTTGCTGCATATAAAGCGTATGCTTTCAGATTACTCATGACACAGCTTTAACGTGTGAATTGGTTTTATAGAAAGAATGCACAACAGCATCTGTGTAGCGATAGTGAGGATGATAAAAATTAGAACAACACTTACGTCCAAAATGTGACATGTAGGTCCTACAGTTCAGTTGCTATATCCCGTTAGATTTTGCATTACAGATCACAACAGAAAAGCTGAAGATTGCCTTTTAAGAACTAAAATTATGTTAAACAAATTGTGCGATTAACTTCTTTAGGCCGTTACGATAATGATACGTTACATATCTTAGTGAAGAAAACAAAATCTGCTGATTTTTAAACTAAACTACTGATTTTTTGGAATGAAATCTACTGATTTTTAAGAATTTCACATGGCAATAATGTTCCCGTGGTTTTCCCTCTTTTCTGAAGTATTTAGTTTTCTACAATTTTTTTCTTTATTTTTTAAATAATGGATATTTTTTTAATTCCGAACACTGGCAGGCGGGTCGGGCTATGGCCCACAGGCCGTGTGTTGGACAACCCTGCTTTGAATAAAAATTTCACCATATACGAAGCCTCTGCGCCTGTGCGTGTCATGTGACTTTCAACTGCAATTGTCTGCGAACATTTGAATCTATATGCACAAGGTGAATTAAAAGTCACAGGACACCCTTGTATTTTAGAATCGGGAGGGAGAACTAAATATCTGAATACCCAGCAAAGCATAATTGAGGGTGGCCTTTTTTGTAGGCTGTTTTCAGAACACAGCCGCCATTTTGAAATCTGTCATAGTAGATGAAGTTCGAATTCCTCAAAAGGTAAGACAGTCATGTTGCATATCATACAAACCCAGAATTTTCTCAGATCACGATTGCTTTATTCAGACTTGACATATATGTTGTGGTTCACAAGTTATCAACACAGAAAGTTGAAATAACAACCTCTAATTACCCTGCGGTGCGCAACTATTTGATGTGTACAATGTGTTATCCTTATTGCTGAACCTAAAGCTGAAAGCAGTTGATCCAGTCGTTATGTATCCGTACGAGAATATGTTGAGAAACGTGGTTACAGGACTCCAGAATGCGTTGCTGAAGGTGGTTTTTGTCGCGTATTTTCTCAGCATGCACCAGGTGTTTCAGATGACCCCACAGATAAAAGTACAGTGGTGTGAGATTGGGGAATATGGGTGATCATTCCACATGACCACGCCCGCCAAACCAATTGTCGGGGATTTGAACATCTTGCCAATGACGAACAGTTGCTCCGTAGTGTGGTGGAGCTCCATCGTGTCGAAAATAACAAGGAAAACTGCCCTCTTCATTCAGAAGGGAAGTGTCTACTGTTTCCTGTAGCATTTCCAGGTAGAGCGGAGCATTTACGTTATTATCGATGAAAAACAGTCCGATTACACGGAATCCTCATATTACATACCACACTAAAACCTTTAAATTACCAAGATGTTGGATGGTTTTTACCCAGCGAGGGCTCCTGTAAATCCAGTACCTGTGGTTCTGAAGGTTAATCTCACTACTGACATAAACATTGGCCTCGTCACTGAACAAAATGCCCTGTGATAATGTGGGTTTCCGTTGATGTTGGTTGAAATATGAGGTGCGGAACTCGACACGTCTATCAGGATCATCCTCTGAGAGTTGATGCTGCATTTGGATCTTGAACAGATGCCAGTGAGTGGGTTGAAATATCCGTACGATGGCTGACTGGCTGATACTACATTCTGCTGCGAGACGTCTTATGCACTGTTATGCACTCTTTGCAAAGGATGCCAAGACCATTGTTGAGGTTTCCTCGTCGGTAGCATTTTTCGGCCGACTACTATGTGGCTTGTCGTTCAGAGTCCCAGTTCCTTGGAATTTGGGTATCAGGTATGCGACAATGCGGTGTAAAATTGGTGGTCTTTCTGGGAGTCGTTTGTTGAAATCTGCGGCTATGATACGGCAGCTCTATTCGGCAGACATTAGGATCACCTCAATCCTCTTCCCTTTTGTTAATGCCATCTTCAGTTACCTGGAACAAAATATGATTATTTCATATTTCTGTGTTGATAACTAGTGAACACAAGCACATATGTCAAATGTGATTACGACAATGAATTTTCGAGAAAATTCTGGTCTTGCTTGATATGCAAAGTGATCCCCTTACAATTTGAAAAAAATGACCTGGATCTAATATGGAGAATTTTAAACTGGCGCCCATTTTCCGGAAAAAATTAAATGATAGGCCCCCTCACTGATTCTTTGCTGCGATAATCAGATATTTTATTTTTCTCCGGTTTTTGAAATACAAGGGTGTCCTGCGACATTTGATTCACCGTTTATATTGAATACACAAAGGTACAATGACGTTCTACAGGAAGAAAAATTCAAAAATTCTGCCTTTTCAGCTAAGCCCAGAGCATTTTCCCCCAAAGAAAACAGTATTTTTATTGATTTCGGAATTTTCTCTTAATTTACAGCTACCGTTTAATCTGATTTATCAGAAAATTATGCAAGTGCTTTTTAATCGCATGTAAGGGTCGCCTAAATGAAACTTACACTATCGGGTTTTGGCCGTAATGGTTTATAGGTTGGAACATGTGAACATATAAGAAGTGAGAATGATACATGGGCTACACACCCGCTACACGTATTCGCCTGGTCGGCTCAAGCAAGTGTCTTAGCAAGTCTCAAGGTTGTGGATATCCTGAGTGAGGAAAGTCAGGGATTGGTTGTGGAACCAGTCATTAACAGCGTCCCTGACCTCGTTGTCTATAGCGAAACGCTTTTTTTTTCAGTGGCCCGAAGATAGGGTAATCGCACGGTGACAGATCGTAGCTGTAAAGGTGATGGTCGAGTGCTTTCCCGTGGAGACTTCGCAGCTAATTGAAGCATCCTGTCGCCACATGCGATCGTGCGTTTTCGTTCAGTAGAATAACCCTGTTTGACAACATACCGGGTCACTTACGCTTGATGGCAGTTTTGAGGTTGTGTAACGTATTGCAGGATGCTCTTGCCTTGATCGTGTTGCCTGCAACCAGCCAATGCAAAAAGCAATGGGCCATTCTCATTGATGAAAACCGTGAGTATCACTTTTTCAGCTCTTAAAGAGGACTGAGGTTTTGTTGGGCGTTGAGAGTTGGTATGCCTCTATTCCATGCCCATCCGTTTTGTGGCTGGATAGAAGTGGTTGCACCAAGTTTCACCTGCGTCCATAATTTTGGAAAGTAACTGTCCTCCTTCCGCGCGGTAACGAGGCGGACGCTCCAGGCAAACAACCATTCGCCGACACTTCTGCTCCTCTTGGTGGTTCTTGGTTACCCATTATGCGCAAACGTAGTTTTATCCCAATCGGCGATGCACAATGATGTTAACAGTAACCTTGCTCACGAACAATGTTGCCACAAGCTTGTGGGTGGTGATACGGCGATTCTCCATACCAAGATTTTCTACGGCAGCGATCGATTCCATGGTGATGGCCACGTGTGCTTGCACAGGTCACCGCATGTTCTCCGTGCTCACACGTCCTTTACGAATTTCACTACACCAGCGGATCACTGTACACCGTGACTCATCCTCATTCCCATACACATCCTTTATACGACGGCACATTTCTGCTCCACTAACACCCTTTGCCGTCAGAAATTGCATAACTGCCCGCTGGGTCTGTTCGGAAGAATCCATGTCACCATCCTAAGTAGCCAACTTTCATTTGCACGTGCGAGCAGCACACTGACACGTGCAGCCGATAGTAGCGTGCTTGCTGACATGACACGTCATCTACAAACGCACATGCACCGATCTGTGAAATTTTACAACGACGCTGTTATACGAGGGTCACTTTCATTTGTGGACCCTTAAGGATCAGCAGAGACTAGGCAAAGAAGAAATGTAAGACTGATGGTAAAACATTGTTTTATTTGCTTGTTTGTTTTTGGAGGTTTAACGACCACCGTGAGCAACTCAATGGGCTATAAGCAGTCCCCCGTCCCTAATTTAGGGCCACTGGTTCCAGGGAAAGGAGAGAGCCAGTGCCGTAAGACAAACACAACATCCATGCCTCACCGGGATTCGAACCCGGACCTCGTTCGGAAGAATGATCAGAGGCCATCGCTTAGACATCTGCGCCACCGGGGGCGGCTGGTAAAACATTCTGCGATATCTCCCAAGATGAAAATCCTCCAAATACGTGGCTTCAGTGAATAAATAAAAATATCGCTCTTTCCACGCTTAGCAATGCACAGCAACCGAAAAATTGTTATTCGGCCGCCGCAGTGGAATTTACCACGGATCTCTCGATATCTAGCCGAGCGCTACGGTGGCAAACAATTCACGGCGCTATGTGCGTTTTTCTGTCAGCATCTGATATTATAAATCAGTACGATGGGCTCAGCTACTTAGACGTCTCCATCTGGTGGACATTAATGGTACTCACTATATATTAATTACAGCAGTTAAATCCGAAGGGCGAGATCCAAAGTGAAAAGGGTCCAAAAACGTGGCGTAATTGAATAGACAAAGACATCGTTCCTTCCACGTTTAGCAAAGCACAGCAACTAAAAAATTGTTATTCCGCCGCCGAATGACAATTTTTTCGGTTGCTGTGCGTTGCTAAACGCGGAAAGAGCGATGTCTTTGTTTATTCTCCCAAGATGATTTAAACCAAAATGTTCATACAAATTTGTAACATGAATAACAAAGGAAATTTTGAATAAATGTTTTGCGACAACTGATTCAAATACGCTCCTAAGATATTTATTATATATTCAAATTTTTCTGTTTAAATCAAGTTCATTTCATGTGTGGCGTTTTCCGGATAAATCTCATTTATCCCTACGTGTTAGATAAATTCCTGTTACTGTAATCATCTTCTTTCTACTTTGCCTTTGCCGTGTTCCATTCGCTTCTTTGTGTAAAATGTAAAAGATTTTGACCTGTCTTTTGCTGATTATACCTAGACTTATTCGAAAAATATAAATCACCTTTTATTTAGGATTTAAATCTGAATCTGTGGGTTTCTCTGCTTTGCGTTTCCCACAGTTAAATATATGCAACATTGCATTTTGGCAAAATGTGTCACTGAATCAACTAAATGTTATTGTATTTTACATGAAAAGACGATGAGAATGTGAATCAATATTCATTTAAAGAAATAAATTCATTAGGAAATCTATATGAACAAGACCTCAGCAAATCAAAGCCTATATACTGAATGATGTGTTAAAAAAACCAAAGATTTGGGGAGCTGAATTGTTTCAACTGCACATTGATTTGCTGCTGCCGATGATGTGAGTTGATTGAGGGCTCAATGGTGTAAAATATTTTTCCAACACTCAGACAAACGCCGATGGCGAATACATTTAAATTACTGCTTTGCATAATGTTTCACTGCTGATCAATAAATTGGCGGCACTCAATTCGCTTTCAATAACACAAATGTGTTGTATTCTACGTCAAGATGTTAACTTATCAAATGATCATATGTAGAGGATTTAGGAAGGGAGTGTCTGATCCCAGGTCTTAAACAACCCTTAGAAATAGGAAGCTAAGAGATGTGGTCTAGAAAAATTCCGTTCTATTAATTTCATCTGATTTTTCAAACTCTGGTCTACTGATCTTTGGTAAATATCTGTGTCAACACTGCTATTCAGTTCCAACCTGAGTTTTATAAGCCCTGATATTTTTTGTCTTATGATTCTACCTCAGAATTTACGTATCAGACTTTTATGAGGGACTGGTGCGCATTGAAGACCGGGGACGATTCAAGTTAATAGAAATTCAATTCTCTCTCTAGGCGAATTAAGTGAACAGCTAGCTTCACCACTTTTTGATCACGAAGCTGAAGAATTTAGTAAAATCCGGTATCTGTTCAAAAAGTGAGAGAAAGATTTTTCTAGTCCTGAAAATCCTGACATTTAAGAAACCTCGAATGTCATTACCAAAATGTGGCTTCGTGTTTCAAAGAAACATTGGATAAATCTACAAGGAATCACTAAAATCCTTCTCTATATTTGCAAAGGCAACGGACCCTAGTTTTGGTCTAACACAGGACTCGGTTATCGCATTATCAAGCACATGTTCCTTTGGAATCCACTGTAGAGTTAGTTCTTGCAATAATCCGCAAGTATCATAATGGTACTGAGGAAGTTTTCCTTTGTCATACAACAACCACTAGTTTTTCAAAGATTCTACTTTTTTTCAAGAATATTAATTAATATAAATATATGTGGTGGATTTTTGTCGTTGCTGGCTGAATGTGAAACGCTAATTCTCCTTTTAATAGGCATCATGTCAAAATGAAACAGATGATTGGAATGAGTAACTTATGTCCCTTGCGTAAAAATTGTCACATGACCTGTTCATAATATTTAACCATTTACGTGGCCGTGTGAGGTAGATAAGGTGAGGTAACTGTGACGTATAAATGAAGAAAAAGAAACAGTGTTTAACATTTGAATGTCACAGGTTATAATACCAAAAAATATTAAATATAAAGTATTTCTGGTTCGAAAATTTGATCTTCAGCGTTTTCAAACTACTATGCAAAACTTCTGCGAGCAAGTGCTGTCGCAGGAAACCATTCTTTGGGAGCTCTCGTGGTGGTAGTGGGGATGGGTATAAAGGCTGAAAATATGAAGACATCTGGTCACAGCTTGAGATTTTCGGCCTTTACATTCTACAACTGTACAAATTTCTGCAGGCATCTGCTACGTCAGGGAAATTGTCTTTGTGAAAGCGGGGAGAAGGGGGGGTTTAGCCCAAAAATAAAAAATATGAAGCATTTCCGGTCGGATGCGGAGATTTTCAAAGGACGAACATGAGAAAATTAGGACAGAAAAAACACCATTCCTCATTCAGGAATCTGACGTGGACTTTGCCACCGCTACGACGAATTCATTGTCTTCTGATAAACAGTAATTTCAATTTCTGCAGTCTAGGAAACTAAGGATTATTTCAGTAAATATTCATAGGTTCTTTCTTCTGTTACATTTCAGGTGTTTCCAAAAATTTGATAACTATTGTAATTTAATAATTTTATAGCTGTTAATATTCGATAACCGTTTTAATTCAACTTTCTTTAAGACAAAGATGAATATTTCATTAGTTAAGCGGAAATTTTTCCGACTGAAGCAAACATTAGCCGTAATTACAGTAACAAAGAATACAGCTAAGTTCAATCTCCGGCTTGGCAAAACATTTTCATGGTCTCTGATTTTTTATATTGTCCAATGACCAACTGCTCTTATGTGGAATACTTTCAGAAGTATGGGGAAGATATCGAAACCAATAATGCTTAGCATAATATATAATCATATAATATTCATTGCCATATGTTGCATTAAAAATTGGTGAAAAAGATAACGCTACTAAATGGCTGATGGCGCCAAGTTTATAAATTATTATCTGAAACTTTGACTAAGAGTAATACATTTGTACTCTTGTAGCCCAAAATACTTGAAAGATAAATGTAAGGCTTAATCTACATTTCAGAAAAACTTGTGCAATCATTATCGTAGTATTACTGCTCATAAAAGATAGTTGGATTGCATTTGCAAATAAATTGAATAGTATTTGTAAGTTTAGGATACTCCAATTGTACACGATCTGAGACTAAAACTTCATTTGTTATTTCTTTTCAGCAGCTATTAGCAAATGCAGTTTTGAAAACGTTGTTAGGTTTCTTTGAATGTTTTTACCATTATTCTAACGTTTCTGCCATAAATAAGGTTTTTGCTAGAGAGTACATACAATATCGAGACAAAATATTCGAATACAGCCACATATTCAAGTAAACGAGCGTTTGCTGATCCAGGTGCGTTCACGTGTGGTTACTTGGGTGATGAACATAAAGAGCTGTGTTCCCACAGCTATAAGACTGCATTGGAAGCGATTATTCCACTCGAAACGTAAATGAAGGTTTTCAAATCGGAATGTCTGTGTGATGTCACCTGAAAACAAAATCAGTTCGTAGCATTGACATCCTATTTGATAGAGAACAGCAAGTCGAGTACTGCATCCTAACGGGTACCATGGTAGGTGAGCAACGCAGAAACACTACATTATTCCAGGCTAAGCGACGATTGCAGTTTTATACTTCTTTGCTTCTATGATTGGATTTTATTCTTTGATCTAATGTTCAAAGATTGCATACTTACAACACTATACGCAGAGCAACAGCGCACTTAAAGTGCGGAAATTTCTGTTGGTCAATCTTATTTTGTTCTTTCAGAAAATATAGAAGCTGTTCTCACCATACTTCAGCCACGTCGGAACGATATGTCCAATACTTTGGTATTTTAAAAATGCAAGTTTTTTCTCTGAGACATAAGTGCGTATTATGTACAATAGCGTTAACTTATATCACCATTTTCGATTTGTCCTTAGCTAACCACTGTGTTAAACTTTGCATGTTCAGCTTGCTCTACAGAATGGCTTATTTAGGCCTTTCTTTATCAAAAATACGTTTCTTCGGGAGCCCACATATCTGTTACTATACGGAAAACAGTTTTCGTAACGCGTAGCATTTACTGCAACCAATGATGGAGACATTTAGCAAGATAATTACAACGGTATATTATGGAAGCCGTATCACAGCTCGAAACGTGAAACGTTTGCTAAAAACGAGACCACCCCAATTTTCTCCAAAATTAAAACAAGTATTCTGGATGGATTTTCTACTCCTAATACACCGGTGTGCAAAAATTAAGGTTAAAGAGGGGAAATTAGCATAACAGCGGAACGCTCAGGCAGAACGAGCAACCAGTACGGTGTGTGCCATTAACGCCTCCTCATCGGAGACGGCGGTTTCTGTGATGCCAGGAACACAAGAACTGGACACATCAGCAATGGGGTCGAGTTCTCTTTACGGATGAGAGCTGATTTAGTCTGACGAGCAATTCTGGACGTATGCACATCTGGAGAGAGCAGCGAATACGCAATCGCAACTCCAACATCACCGAAACGGATCGGTTTGGAGGTGGCGGAGTTCTCGTTTGGCACGATATTATGCTTGGTAGCCGTACTCACCTCCATATCTTTCAAGGAGGTTCAGTCACTGGTGTCCGCTATTGTACCGAGGTTCTCCTGCCTCACGTGAGTCTGTTTAGAGGTGCTGTGGGTCCTGAGTTTCTCTTCATGGACGACAACGCTACACCTCATCGTACAGTGGCTGTCGCAGAGCTGTTGGAGAGTGAAGATATTCAACGCATGGATTGGCCCGCAGGGTCCCCGGACCTAAATCCAATCGAACACGTGTGGCACCTTCTCGAGAGACGCTTGGCAGCACGTCACCAGCCGCCAGCAACGATTCCGCAGCTGCGATTGGCGCTACAAAAGGAATGGTGGGCCGCGATGATTCAACAGCTCCTTGACAACCTCGTCCTCAGCATGGACAGACGTTGTAAATCCTGCAACGCAGTCAGGGGTGATCATATCCCCTACTAAAGACTGGATTTTTCTTGGCAGTCGCCTGTCACATGGACGTTTCTGTCTTCGGTCCAGTTGTGCTCGAAGCTAGCTTTTTAATAAAGTGCCTTTGTATCCTTTGGATTCCCTGTTTGGACGGTTTTGCTCACTTGTCCTATATTCTTATATCTTGGGAATATTATGGTATGATTTGAGTCGATGTGGAGCACTTCTGCACGACGTTGCATTCGAAAAACCGTCTCGTCCTTAATTTTTGCACGCCAGTGTATTTAAGGAGATAATTCAAATTATAAAATTTTGGTGAAAACGGGACCAACCCACTTTTCTTCAAACTAAACAGATATCCCGGATTTATCCAGATAGACTTGTGCACCTTTAGAAACTACACAAAGTGGCCCAGTATCGTTTTCCTATTCCTATTAGTAAGCGAAATAATATCGACCGTACCTTCTGAAGCCGTTTCACAGCTCAAAACGTAAAATTTTGCTAAAAACGAGACCATTCCAATTTTCTCCAAAAACTCCGGATTTAACTAGAGAGTCTTCTGCACATTTACAAACTACATAAAGTGGTCCAGTATCGGTTTCCTATTCCAAATAGTTACCGAGAAAATTGCGACGTGGCCACAGAGCTTATTAATAAAATGTTCTCCAAAAGCAGTAAGTCTTTCCTTTGTTTTGAGAAAACCTTCTAGGTCATTCCTTTTCTCAATATCTGGAATCCAGACCATATGACCGTAGCGTCTGCAGCAGTTTGGTATAAATAAAATTTTCTTTATGTTACAATTTCAAATACATTAGGATATTTTACACAGCCATAAAAAAATCGACATAAACTTCATCCACAAAATTGGATTAAAATAAAAGTAGTTTAATATCACATTCAAAGTTCTAAAAGACTGCGTATTTTTTTCTATTTGACGTGTACATTTTCTCCCTTAAATCCGGTCATTCGGAAGTCCAATTTGTAAGACGTATTCAGTGTACGAACATGATTTATTAGAAAAGGCTGCTCGCGCAAAGACGAACATCATGTTTGTGTGTCACTTAATTCTGCTTTTTTGATACCGAATTATGTACAATTTATTCTGCTAGAA
Organism: Macrothele yani; assembly: GCA_039090855.1. Lineage (NCBI taxonomy): Eukaryota > Metazoa > Arthropoda > Arachnida > Araneae > Macrothelidae > Macrothele > Macrothele yani. The sequence continues at coordinate 77,567,156 of CM077017.1, read as the reverse complement.
GCGAATAATTCTGCCCTGATAGCTCTAAATCACATCTTACCATGAGATAAAATATTTGGCTTAAGAGTTCGGTTTTAGTTTTTTTTTTAAATAAGGATTTTCAGGGCCATATTTACTATGTAATTTACTTTATGTTTAACGTCTAAACATTTTCAACTATAGAAAATGTTTTCTCTACTATATGTGCGTACATTCTCCACAAGTTAAACGGTAAAATATATATTGTCTTATATTAACAAGGAATTGCATTTCCTGAACTACATTATGTTGTTACCAGTAACATCATTGTAAAATACTATACATAAACATTACAGTTGGTAAAGAAGTGGTGGAAGTACTTGGAAAGAAAAAAACCCTCAATTAAGAGGGTCATTTCAAAGTGTTGCACACTGTGGGGTATCTCTTGACAAACGAGTGTATTTCACAATATACCTTTACAGGTCTTCGAAATGATCTACATGAGTGTTTATGATAGCAGCCCAACGTTTCGGCAAATCCATTATTGAGGTGTTGCATTAGTCGGGTCACCTCAGTATTTGTGGTATGTATTTTAGAATAAGAGATACAACGTTGTTATAAATGTTTTCATACAATTTACAGATTTTTTCAACGACAATCAAAAATTTGAAAAATATTGTTATTTACTTCAATGGGAATTCATGTTTTCATATTTTAAAACGCATCAATACTGCAAACATGCCGTGTATTTTCACTTTGTATTGCAACCAGTTATCTTAACTCATTGAAGTTCATGTAGAATTTCCAAAATATTAATTTATAGTCCTATGTATAAACGTGGTGGTATTAGGTAATGATAAGTTACTAAATTGTACTATTATCTAACACCACTTTGATGAATTATTTCCTTATCTCGAAAAACTGACGATATACAAGATATCTCGTTGTCTAGTAATCTGCAGCAGAAACTCCTTTGTAAAAGCAAAATTGTTTGAAATCGAAGCCTTCTCTTCTGAGATATAAAGTTCCTTAGCGAAACACACTCTAAGACGTTTGTGTCCTGAGTAGTCCCAGTATCACTGTCCTCCAGAGGTGAGGGTTTCACAAAGATTTCGTTAGTGAACCGAAACAAAATTCTTTAAAGCATTCGGCTATAGTGGAATCGTCTCAAAAGTTAGTAACTACAGAAACTGTCTCACATTCATATAATAAAAGGGACAGCTTACGGCCTCGTAACATTCACTTGACTTTGCTGAACCCTTTAAAATCTAAACAGGACTAAATCTTTATGCATTTTCACCCTTTCATTCCTTTTTACACCGCCGTGAAACAGGACATTTAAGGTAGGAACCCTATCTTAACCTGAAAAGGCAGAAAAGTCAAACAAAGCAATTGAAACGTAAAATAGTATTTCGTGCTCATTAAATGAACAACAGAAACAATTTATTAAATATATCTTCATATTTCATTTTAGAGCAATTATACGGCACACTATTTAAATTAAATAATGCATGTTTTAGTTAAAGAAAGTTAAATTGACCAGCAGTCTCACCCGGGTACTGCCCACCCTGGTTATTAATAAGGGCATCTTCCTCAATCTTTCTACCTCGCTTCCGTGTCACTTTCCTATCGAGCATTCTAGCCCAAATCTCTTAGCTTCCTAATTGCTAAGGGTTGTTTAAGACCTGGGGTCAGACACTGCCTTCCGAAAATCCTCTACATATGATCAAATTCACCAGCAGTTCCGGCTGATGGCACTTATCTTTATTCACGTATATTTTGCAGTATGTCAGTGGCGTGTTAGATTCCAATAGAAAAATAAAGTGACCCTACCTTGTGACATAATTTTGAAATGTGAAAAAGGAACAAATATGAGCAAAGTATTCTTCGTAGCAAAATGCATGCTATAGAAAAATAACACTTGTAATGAAATACGCGTTTTTTCCTGTCACGTATGTTATTTAATTTTTTTATAAATCGGTACTGAGGATTACGAAGATGTTGATGAGAAGTGCGTAATTCGCAATACTTTTGTGCCACAGTGACCATTCGTGAATGCATCATCGTCTACTTTTCGAAATAAGTCACTGATGGAAAAAGTACGAAGGTATTGAATGGTGCAATTTGGGTAAAAAATGCAGTATTATCGGAAAGAAAATCACAAGAGGTAAGAACAAATGTCATGATGTTAAGGAAATTATCCTTAGTTCGCATTTCATTACAAGACACCTCTTTTTTGTAATGAAATTTTTATTCGTGTACACTGCTGGACAATTGCTAAGGACGGATCATAAACGGCTATATAGCGCATAAAAAAATTAAGTGTGGTTGGATGCCAAGTGAAATAAAATAATGTCAGAATGCCAGGACATTACAAGAAAGACAATGTATTGTGCTCTGAAATCCAGAAGGCTTTGGAACGTGTTCAAGGAACAAACAAGCCATTTTGTGCAGAATACGTAAACGTAAAAAAATGCAATTACCGTCCGCAGGCGTTCCGGCGTAAGATGTCAATATGGGTTTGGCCACCATGGAGGGCGATGCAAGATTCCACACGTCGTGTCATGCTTTGCACAACATTATCAAGCAGCTGTTGGGGTTATTTATCCCATTCCTCTGTCAGTGCATGGATGAGGGTGTCCTCGTCTATTGGAGGGCATTGGCGACCAGCAAGACTCCTCCCCAAAGCATCCCACACATTTTCAATGGGATTCAGATCTGGGGAACGTGCTGGCCATACGAGACGTTGAATATCCTCGCTCTCAAGACACTCCTGGACAGCGATTGTTCGATAACATGTTGCGTTGTCGTCCATGAAAATAAATCTGTCACCGACAGCACTACGGAACATGCGAACATGAGGTAGCAGGACATCAATAATGTATCGTTGACCAGTCATAGTCCCAGTTGGAAGTACATAGAGGGACGTACGGCCATTGATCATGATGCCAGCCCATACCATGACACTACATGTCGGATATCGGTCCCTTTCCTGTATGTTTGCTGGACAATATGCAGTACCACTATTACGCCAGTTCAGTTGTCGTCGACAATCAGACGATAGACTGTATCTACTCTCATCTGAGAAGAGGACAGCAGACCAGTCGTTATCAGCCCAATTGCGATGTTGATGGCACCATTGCAAACGGGCGGTACGGTGACGTCTGGACAATGGGATGCACACAACAGGACGGCGGGCGTATAGTCCTCCTTCATGCAAACGTCTGGCGACAGTTTTTTGGGAGATCTGCTTGCCAGTAGCAGCCATAAACTGATTTTCTACCTCACTAGCTGTGCTGCGCCGGTGTCTTTTTGTTGATAGCACTATGTACCGATCTTCTGCAGGTGTCGTACTGCGAACACCACCTCCCCGTGACGTTTGCTACACTCTCCATTTGTTTGAAATGATTTCCAAAGCCTTGAAACAACACTGTGGCTGACGTCGAACTCCCTGGCAACATGTGTTATTTTTCGCCCTTCTTCAATCTTGCCAATAATACGGCCACGCGTAAAATCATCTAGGTAATGTCGGGAAGACATACTGAAAATTGCAAGTTCGTCAATTGATTCTTCCCCTTTCAACTTTGCGTTTGAACAACAACGGTTAATACGCGTCAAATCATTTATATCTATTATCAGCGCTATGACGTCACGAACAAGTTCGGCAATCCAAAATTTGCATACGCACAACACGTCTTACTGTATCCCGCACTTATGCTAATTTTCACATTTTCCTGCCTTCCATTTTATGGTTGCTATCGTTGCTATTGTCATACGTCCTTAGCAATTGTCCGGCAGTGTATTTTCAAAAGAAATGAATCATTTATGGATTGAATTTGGAAGCCATAACAAACAAAAGAAAAAGAGTAACAAAAGGTTGATTAGGACAAACCTACAAACTTGGTCTTCCAAGTAACGTATAACAGTGAGGGACATATAGTCGTATGGAAATGATGACGTTATGAATTTTGTACAAACTGGATCAACTCTTTTCTTTACCTCTTACTCCTGTCTTCCCAGCAATATTCGCCAATCATTGTCAATACCATCTTCCTTGATGTGGTTGTCCTGTTCTGTGAATGTCTTGATGGAATCTTTCTCTTTTTCGTAACTTACAGCTCTTAAGTTTTCTGCATGAAATTCAAATGGAAATCCAGGACGTATACTTTTAGTGATATCAAACATCATAGCTTTTGGTAACTGTTCAGGAGTCATTTCACTAAATCTTAAAAGCTGTCGGTTTCATTATTGCCCAGAAAATCTTTAACCACTGATTCAAATGCTTTCCAAGCATCGAATTTCAGAGTATTTAACTTTTAATAGAAATTTTCATCTTTCAAAAGTTTCCTGGTCAGGGGTCGAATGAATGTTCCATCTTTAAGTTCCACATCACTTACATATATGAAACCTCCTCCACTCTTGTCCAAAGCCTTCACAATGTTTGTTATCAAACCTAAATTTGTATGCAAGCAGGGGAAGAAATATTTCTTTTGGTCTAAGAAATGGGCGTACTTAAGGTTATAATGACGCGTTACGTAATTCTCTCTGTGAGACCAGCCTTTCCCAGTATATTTTTGCTTGCTCTACTTCTTTACAGACAAAGATAACAAGAGTATTTCTTATATCCACCCTGTTCCAAGTAGCAAGGCGATGATTTTCAAATCTCCACACACTTGCAAGCAGTACTTGCTTTGTTGGACTGCACTTACCGATAGGAACATATTCTCGTAATATATTTTTATATCAACTGAATTCATGTATGTCTGGTTTTGATGGTTTAGAGTTGCCATTGTGTAGCAACACAAAACTTGGGTTTGAAGAATGTATGAAAAGACTCCATTCCGGAGCGTTTGGCTGGAAACCAAGTCCAGCCATTTATCCGTCAATATCTAAAAACAATCACATGACATTCTGTATTGTAAAGCAAACTGAAAATTGTTCATGCGTCTTCTGTGAAATGAAATTCTAGAGCTTTGGCTCAGTGAGTTCCACTGCTGCAGCCTAGACCATTGGAGTTTCACTTGATGTTTGAATCAGATGCCGTGTCCTGTTACATCCGGGATTGTAGTATGGACCAATGAACGCTGATGGTTCGCTCTCTCCTTCTGTTTCGTCTTCTGGACTGCCAATTTCTTCCAATTCCGTACGTGGCTAACAAATGGGAAATTCAGTTCCGTGTGGTACTAGACGTATTGCAGACGAACACATCTTGTTTTCTTTGAAAATTCTTCGTTTTTAGGGAGGCAAAAATAAAAGTTGGAGTCGGCTTGCGCCATCCGTTGGGACTGAAAAAGAGATACACCGTTGTTTGTCTCGATTCATACACTTCCGCTAATTCGAGTAGCAGGCTAGGCAGGTTATGTGTGGAGCCCATAATTTGTCTTGGTCATCGAAGTGACACCAAAATAATAATAATAATAATAATAATAATAATAATAGTAAGCTTGTTTAACCTTGGTTGTTAAACATCGATGCTGTTTTCTCATAGTTGACTGTCCACAGATGTAAAAAAATATCTTTTGTATATTCATAAACGCGGCGTGTTCTATCCATTATAAGGAAGATAAATGCGTATACACACGGTACAGCAATCATTGCGTCATATCAGGAGCAAAAGATTTCTTCGACTGGACTGGATAGGACACATTTGACCAGGAAACAAAACTTTCTATGCCACCTGTTGGCCTGACACCTGCAAACGAGGGAAAATTCTCAAATGATACAAAGGAACGTGCGCCCGCAGCACAAGGAATAAAGACTTATAATTCATCCAAATCTTACCATTAAATCTTCATAAATCGAAAATTTCCGTACAGAAAATTTGTGCATACACAACGTAGCACTCCGAGTGGAGCATTTTGGGTCGGTAAACCGAGTTATATAAATCTTTGGATTTTCGGCTTTTGTAATGTTTCTTTCCATTTTTTTTACAAAATGGTGCATCATGGCTCATATTAAACGCCATATTCGTTATCAGGACACTAAAATTGACTATAGACGCATATTTCCATCAACGTTGTAAAAATCTTGTTAGCTATTGCAATCAGGAAAACGTTGAATAAGTCGAAAAATGTTTTTAAAAAAAATTCTAAAATAACTGGAAAACTCTGTATCATAATTAGAAGACCCATGAACTGCCACCAGAAGTAATCTTCCAATACACCTTTTTCTTTAAGGGGATTATTGACAATTACTAATATTTACAACATTCTTAATATTTACATCACAGAAAAAAATAAGACAAAACAACCCATCCCCTGTCTTACATTTACATTAAAAACTATTCTAGATTTAACAAGAGTATTTATGGTTGTACATTTAAATAATCTGAATACAAATTTATTTTATTTTTATTTATTTTTTTATTCTTTTTTATCCTTCCTTAAGTTTTTACATGTTTTCCATATTTTTGAAACAACATTTTCTGACATATTTTGCATATTTTAAATTTCTCCTTAATATTTGTAATATATTCACGGCACATGATTTATGGAATCTTAAATTACTCATTAGTTATGTACCCATTACACCCGCAGAAGCTAAAAATATGATTTTATAAGCTCCAGTATACGCATGTTTCGAAGGTAGACTTTTATACCATAACACAAAAAAATGTAAAAAGTGGGGATAAATGTATATGTAGGAATTTCCACCTAGATGTGTAATTAACTTAAAAAATCTATGCAAAATCCGTCCTGACCTTCCAGAGTGGTATGCTGTAAGACATAGCGTGAAAACCAAAAATACGGCACATGCACGTTTTCATATCTATGAGCCTGCGTGACTACTTCTGTAACTCTTTATTATCAAAGTATAAGAAATGGCTCAATTTCTGCGTTTTACAATTGTTTTTTGTTTTTGTTTTTTTAAGTAGAACACGTTCCTCAAGGATGGCCATTTTTTAACTGCTTTGTGTAACACTCTTACCCTAATGTCATGAGCTATCAATCATGACATTAAGGTCAAGGTATTTTATTGGGTGTGGTATATCACATCCAATAAAAATTGTTCATTACTCAGAGTTCATGAAAGTGTCACCAAAACTTTTTTTCTTGTATTTTTCCACAGATTGAATTTCTTATTTGTGTCTTCAAACTTCTAAGAAACACAACACATCATTTGAAAAGTTAGTAAAATCCTGCAATGCATTGATTAGGATATGTTTCCAACATAGCAGAAATCATTACTCAAGTTATAAGGATAATGGCTGTAGAATAAATATCGCTCCTGTGTCTTGACCTTACAACCCATTTCGATGATATTCAACGGAACTAGTTCGGTGTACCTCTGCAATTACATGATGCATTTTTGTCGCAATCGAAGCATTTTCACATTAGCTATGACGCACAAGGGCAATGGAATGGATCCCGCTTCTATGTACTGACCATATTTCGCCCAGTTTCCTATCGGGGTTAGACCCTAGCTTGTCCCCTACCACATATTAAAATTTCATCAAAATCAATCATTTGTACGCGAGTTATCGTGCGGACAGACAGACGGACAAAGCAGGAGCATATACGCTTCTTCAACCTACAGTTGTAAAACGTAAACAAGTGAGTGCATTAAACACTTTTAAGAAGCTTTTGAACTCACATTTTAAATAACGTGAATAAAACTTATTAACAGTAATTATATCTGTTTATTTCAATATAAAAGTAAGAACATGTAGATGATTCTTAAATTAAAAACATAATTTCAGTAATTTTTCTTGTAATAATTATTGATACCGTAAACATTTTAGAGAAAAAAGAATTAGTATGACAACAAACAAATTTTTTTATCGTTTTTAAAACACGTTCATGTCCATAATATTTCCTTAATAATTTCTTTCCGTCTTCATTCTGAGCCGTGTCGCAAGGAACAATTAGGATATATCTATGTTTCTATTTGCCTCCACTGTTTCTTTACAGAAACACATCAATTTCCCTTTAGTAGGGTGGCAAAACACCGTACATGAGGGGCATGTCTCATCATCGAATAATGTAACTTTTGTTCTGACGTGAAAGCAAAATTGCATGTCTCATATCACCCCATCCTAAACGGCCAACAAGCTGAAGCCAAATCAACAAACACTGCTCCATATCATGATGCCAATTCCATCACAATATCTGTGTTCGAACGCTACACCTCGGTAGCTTCCTTTCTTCCGGCATGAGCCACATCCGCAAACGACCATGATAATTAGACACTTAGTACCGTGACCTTTTAGTCCAAAGCCCAGTTTCGGATTTACTTATAGTCTAGGACCGTTGCTCTTACGGCCATAAATATCATCCCTGCACACGGCGGTTACTCTTGATATTAACTGGTGGTCACAATGATGTGACACCAGTGCGTCTATATTTTCAATAGCTTTTGATATTTTTAATCAGTTGGTTAAATGATACATTAAAATTGCTCATAAATAAATTTCAGGGACAGGAAATGTGAAGTCGGTAAACTAAGGTTTCGGATAGAAATTAATAACATTATGTTTACTTCGTAAATCAAACTTGAACACATTTTAATAAAAGTACAAATTTACGACATCTTGTGCTTGTAATAAAGTCAATGGAACAAATAGGTTTGCTTTTTCAATGTAAGCTCAGATCTTTACTTTACTTCCCATCACTTTCTCGACGTTTTATTGCGATTTGAGGTTTGTTTTGATTGCGGACAAGGCTGAAAACCCTGCGTCACATAAGTAGGATGTCGCAAATGTAATCAGAACTCGTGGGGTCTTTTTACTTAATTCTGGATAATACGCCTTTACCAAGCTCCAAAGCTCAGGTAGAGATGAAAAAAGAACTTAGATATCAATGTGGAATTTGATGAAACACGAATAAGTTGTTATTGCATGTTATCCGGTGGTGACTGTTTACAGAAGTCATGCTGTGAAATGATCTTTCACACTGTTGTGCTGAACAAACTCTTCTGAAAAGTTCATATAAACACTTAGCTCTAATAAATGGTCCAACAAACACAAACTTCAATCTTTCACTCGACTCCAAGTCATTGTCATCTAAACCCGTTTGCAGAGCAGAAAAAAGAAAGCAGTAATTTGCATCTTCATAATCCAGCTTTATCTTTCACAATAGTAATTTCTTTCTTAAGGCTGAAATTTGTTGTGAAAGTTACGGAATGTAGGTCTAAGTACTTTGCAGACACACAAGTAATGAATTGAATTTTTCAAAAATGTCAAGAAGAAATGCCAATTTCAAAACAAGATCACTGACTACGTACTTCTCAGAACTACAGTGTTTTTCTGCAAGAAGATAAGTATGAAGTTCACGCCTGAGTTCCTCACCATTTTCAAGGCATTTTCCCGTGAAAGCCAGCGAGGATTACAAAGTAAGGCAATGTATTTAGGCCACATATCTGCGGAGATTTGTTCAACACACTTGGAATTCAGTAGCCCAGTTTTAATGGAGTTTGCCATTTCGATCACTAATTGAATGGTCTCAGTAAACGCAGGGCTGATGTTTTTTATGCAGGTGCTTCCCTAAAAACGCTGCAGCGTGCTCAAAGAGCGTAAGGAGATTCTGCTCTGATCAGATCTTGCAGTCTGCCATAACAAAAAGCCACAGGGTGACCTTCATGTTAATATATCCACCTACACATTTCTACCAGTTAATTTTATTTCATTCATAAAATAATCTTGTGTTTCAAAGAGGTCTGCTGCTTTTGTTACAGATTTTACACTTTTGTAAAAAAGATCTTCCTTTTCTCTCATATTTTTCACATGTTAGCGATCGATCAAAAAGATATGTCTTTGTAATTACTAAATGCATTACCGCAAAACAGAAACTTTACTAAGAAACATCCTAATATACACTCTTTGCCAAAAAGAAAACAACTTTTGGATCCTGATGAAACTCCACCTGAGAGTCCAATATGCAAAAGATTAAAAAATAACGACCACTGACTTAACAGTGGCACGCCACAGCGCACGGGAGCCGCGCATCGAGAAATGCATATCAAGTGCACAGCTCACTAACAAGGACCATTTTTTTTATTGGAGGTTTAACGACCACCGTGAGCAACTCAGTGGGCTATAAGCAGTCGACCGTCCCTAATTTAGGGTCACTGGTTCCAGGGAAGGGAGAGAGCCAGTGCCGTAAGACAAACACAACATCCATGCCTCACCGGGATTCGAACCCGGACCCCTTACGGACGAATGATCAGAGGCCATCGCTTAGACCACTGAGCCACCGGGGCGGCAAGGACCATTTTGTCAGCGTATTGCTGTTACATTAACCTCCACAGAAATTGAGATGCCTTAACGTTGGTTTCGTGTTGCAGGAATTTGACAGAAGACATATACTTCGGCTGGAGATCTGTTGGTCGAGTAATCGTATCGCCAGGAATTTGGGTTTGACCGACCGTGAGATCTGGCGATGTTGGCGCCAATGGATAGCAGAGGGCAGAAACCCAGAGGCACGCTGGTAGTGGATGGCAGAGTGCAACGACAGTATCGAACAGTTGTTATAGCTGCACGAACAGAAACAAATTCATCACTCACAAGGATCCGTGACCGTGTTGCGTCGCCTGCATACACGGAAGTGGCCATCCGGTCCGTAACCAGATGACTTACATCTCGGGGGCTACCATCAAAGAGGCTACTTCGACGCCTACCAGTGATCCGCGAGCATCGTCGGCATCGGTTGCACTGGAGTCACGTCCGATCACTGCGGCAAGCTGTCGAATGGCGTCTTCCGGTTGTCATCATTGATCAGTCACGGTTTGAACTTGGCGCCGATGATCTGCGGATAAGTGTCTAGAATCCAGACGGCCAGCGTACGGATCCTGCCTTTACTGTGGGACGGCACATGGCTCGCATACTGGGAGTGACTGTCTGGAGAGCCATTTCCTATGATAATTGGACAGACTTGGTAGTCCTTCGTACCACCCTTGCGGATGCATGACCATTTCTTTTGTTGCATTACTGAGCAATTTTTCCAAACAGGATGATGTCCGGGCACACACGACACGCAATTCCCTGGGCTGCTTCTGTAATGTCAAAACCCTTCCAAGGTCAGCTAGAGTTCTCAACCATCGAGCATCTTGGGACACGATTGTGTGCCACCTAATCCCGTCCGGGAATGCCAGCGAAGTGGTCCACAATTTGGACACCATCTGGTTTATCTCAGAATAGTATCCGTGAAGGAAATGTTTGCGTCTATGCCACGCCGGAAAACCGCTTCTACGCAAGATGGCGCTACAACGTACGGAACGATTTCATTCGAGTAGCTGTTCTATTGGAATAAATCGCTCAGCTGCTGTGAAGTTCTATACCTTTCCTTTCAGGCACCCAGAAAGAATCATCTCAATCAAAAACTGTTTATTATGTTTACATCCCGAATGATTATTTTACAAGCACTGAAAACAGGCTCTCCTGGCAATGAGAACCCATCCTAACTCCAGGTGACATTTTGAATGAGTGCTAGTTATTCTTTAGATAAATTACTAAATTATGTTTTTTAATTTGTTTTCAGTTGACTACGTTGCTGTTAATAATGTTGCATGTGGGTTATTGGTTTTCTCTTTTATTTCTTTCACCCTCGTAACCATGGCTCCACATGACAGATATCTGGCTAGTGAGGTTTCTGTTTCAGAACAAGGAAAACAATTATGATTAAAAATAATGTGAAAACAATAAAGCAATCGGAAAAAAGATGAAACGTCAGTAAACATTGGAAAAGCTTGACGCTACATTCGGTAAACCAAGGAGGTTAAAATAGATGGGGTATGGAAGTCATCACAAAATTCGAAACACTTTGACAGACAACTCTCAAACGTCCCACCAACATGGCGGCAGAGGATGTGATTGGCTGCAACGACATGATCGTTACGTTTCAGTAGCTTCCCTTTGATTACACGAGGGGAACGTCTGACCCTTACTCAATTTATTCTAACTCCTTCTGGCAAACGATCAGGACAAAATGGTTATTACTGTGTTATTATACAGGGTGTTCCGAACGCAACTATTGACGCCGAAACGTTTACAATCATTCAAGTGTCGGTACAAACTTTAGCCTATACATCCGAGTAGGGACTAGGACAACTTTTTCGAAAAGATTTGCTAACAATAAATCCGAAAGCAGCCCCCATCAATCTATCTCAAACATTCTTTGAATTTCAACCTGTTAAAAGGTGTTTAATCAGATCTTTACAGCGCAGAATTAGGACACACGAAAATTTTTTGACAGAGATCTTAACATATATTATTTTACAAAAGTTAAACTGAAATCCACATAGGTTTCAGAAGCGGAAATTTGATGTACGTTTCTAACCTTCAACTCAGTTTTTCCGATAAGAAAAATTGAATTTAAAATTAAGAATATACTTCACTAACTTCGGAATGATCAATCCTTTCAAAATAAAGGAGAAAAAAAGTTGTTAGATTTCAAATATTTTGCAGGGAAAGAATGTGCGTTTTTCTAAGCATTTTCGATCCGTCACAGAAATATGTGGAGCCACTTTTAGAGGTAAAAGAGAGATAAAATTATATCTTTTCTAGTCCACTGCTCAAAACCATTAATAATGAGAAAAGTTAGACATATAAAATTTATTTTACTTAATCATTATTCGCTGTAATGAAAAACAAATAAATAAACGAACGTATGGAGATACATGAAATTTACAAGCATACGGAATACTAAATACTGTTTTGTTTGTAAACTGCATAAAGATGAAAGGAATTTATTTGATAATATAATTATTTCAATTTTCCGGGAGATATCTTCTGAAAAATGCGTCCCATTGGAAATTTCTCCTTTTCTTTTAATGAGAAACGTTATTTGGAAATGAAATGAAGTCGAAAGTTCAGTAGTATGTTTAGTTAATTCATGATACCCTTCTGCATGCATCAACCATAGACATGCTTTAAACTTTGGTTAGCACATTAACTAGTGGCATGTGGCACGAAATGCTTTCCTAAAAGCCTGGGCCGTCTAACTAGGGGCATGCAGCATGCGATGTAATAACAAACACTTGGAATAAATTGTCCGAATTAAACATTTATGAAACATTAGATTAAGTATATTAGAAAATGCTCCGATGCGTCATCCCTGATGGTTTCTACGGAGAGAGCGATATTTTTCTAGATGTTTTCAATAAAGTACTGATAATTTGCTGGAAATAATTTTAATATATTTTTTTTTTTGAATCCAGTATGTTTTCGTAACGCAGAAATAAGAATCTGTATGTACTCATCGGTTTAAATCCTTCCCGCATTCAGCTCATTCCGAAATTTTTACATTAGGATTAGAAATGCACAACAATATTTAGACAATAGTAAAAATAAACAGTTGGAATTAGGTTCGCTCTGCAGGTAGTTTCTTTCGTTCGCTGTGAGTGAAAGTAGATAAATAATAAATTATAAACTGGTGCTCAAGTGTCCCATGCGCTATACAGAAAACCTTTTAAGAAGTTTTCGTCAGTTTGGGCACACACACATTTAATAAATGTCAATAACCGTGTCTAAGGATTTTTTAAAAATTGATTTAGACGTGCATTCTTTGTATGAACAAACCACTTTTTTACGTTATCCTTTTTTTAATACTTTTTTTATCCGGACATGATTGGCACAAGACTGGAAGGATGTAGAGGAAATCAGGTTGATGCCTTTATGTTTAACATTCTGTGTACTTGGCTTTAACGCACTGTCCAATGTGCAGAAAGTTTTGGGCACTAATTTGATGAACAAGTGGTTACAAACTGGGAAACAAAATCCGTAGCACTAGTTAAAAAATCGGGAGCTCTAGTTCACTGATAACCAGGGATCATTCATTGATACTTTTCGGTACATTCATTTATATTGGTGTTACGCAAACCTTTTCTACTAAAATTATCCATGACTCAACACGGCACACCAAAATGTTAATCCCCTGAGAAACGTGTAATATAACACTATTAATATAAATACGTAATGTAATGAACCTGTTATTATTAAGCTGTTATATTATTCTATTATTATTCTGTTATAATATTATTAAACATAAATCGACTCGTGCATTTATTAACAATTTATATGTATAGGAATAAAATAGTTTAATAGTAATAGAAAATAGCAAGACTGAAAACATAAAATAGTTGAATAGTAATAGAAAATAGCAAGACTACTAGCAATCAAAATGTTTGGACTACTTCTGAGCAAAGCTGTGATAGAACTGAAATAATTGTAGGACGTGGGACTTATACTCTTCAAAGGGAAGAAGGGACACCTATATCAACTTATTTAAAATAAAGTCTAACAATGGGTGTGTGCATCGGTACAGGAAAAAAGTAATAAATTTAAAGAATCACTATCAAACAGGGACAAATATCAAAACAAGATAATAAAATAATAAACCACTGGAAAAGTTTTGCTAATCCTCGCACTTTTAGGGAAAGCGTACAGAGATCATGCAGCAAGTGTAACAAAGAAGCTGCATTCCGCAGCGGTAGAGGCGAGAAAGTACACAGAACATGCGGGGTGTATGACAAAGGATCCTCATAGCGTAGCGGTAGAGGCGAGAAATACAAATACATCAACAAGCAAAACTACGATATAACATCGGTACGTAAAAAATCGCGGCATGTAATAAAGAAGAAACAAGCATCATCTTATTCAATCAGTGCAGCGGCAGAGAATGAAATAAAAGCATATGAAACATAGTAATTGGGATAAAATTAAAAAATAAAAATCGACAATAAATTTCTTACAATTGGATAATAGGTAAAAGTTCGCGTCACAACTTTCACCTTGTGGGGGCACACCGGTTGCGGAACACTGATTTATATTATGAAACATTTCCAACGAATATTCTGTTGAGAGGGGCCATAAGGACGCGAAGTGTGAGTGCGTGAAGTCTGAGACAAGTATACTGTTGACAAGAATCTCAAGTGCGTGAAATATGAACAGTGCTTAAAGCGCTGGCTTCTGACAATCCGTAAGAGAAAGAAACTTCCTTGGCTCCCTGTGAGGCATAAATTTTATGTTCGATTTATCTTACGGCGTTAGCCGTCTTCCTTCCCTGTAACCAATAGCCCTAACTAAGGAACGGAATACTACAGGGTGTGGCAGAGCAACGGAAGTTTAAGTCATTAATTTTGAAAAATGCCTTAATAGTTACAGTACGTTGAGCTCCACTACAGCTATTCATGTTTCTGCAAATGGCGTCGTTCGGTGAAACGAATGACAATCCATAAGTGTTGCTAACGTCATTAGGGAAACTTTCGGATCACTAAACTGTACTCAGAGTTTCAGAAGCTAGCTGCACAAAGATATACAAACTACCAGATAATTATAGTTGGCACTACATATAATGGTATTTTGTATATCTTTGTCGAGTTAATCTCTGAATCTTGTGAAGCTTAGTGATGCGAAAGTTACCCTAATGATGTTCGCAACACTTATGGATCGTCATTCCTTTCACCAAAGGGCGCCATTTGCTGAAACATGAATAGATGGAGTGGAGCTTAACGTGCTGTAGCTGTTAATGCATTTTACAAAAATGGTGACTGTGCTGCTGCTGCTAGATGAGAATATCGGCGTTATTTTTAACTCCGGAGGCATGATCTTATTAAATCACAACATGCCATCAAATTATGGTGAAGATTTTTAAAGCTACGGAAAGTGCATTGAAGCAAAAATCTACAGGTAGGCTTAGGAGTATTCGAACACCAGAAAGAATACACAAAGTGAGAAATGTTGTAAACCAAAAAGGCCAAAATGTTCTGCGAGAAGAATTTCTTCAGTAGTGGGGATCTCAAGTCGTAGTGTTCATAGAATCATACGGTACGAGTTAGAGTTACAACCCTACAAGATACAGGTTGTGCAGCAATTGAATGAAAACAAGGTAGTGAAATCTTGCAATGCATTGAATATGGTGTGCTTTCCAACATACCGGAAATCATTACTCAAGTTACACTTCTGGCCACCCAAAATGCAACACCAAGAAGGAAGCATCCGATTGGCCTGAAATTCGCAGCATTCGTCGCCCGCGAGAAGACATGCAAACGATTAGCATTGCAGGGTATATTCAAATCATGTGCGCCCGGCACGCCACCGAGAAGCACTATACGAAGGGTACACCGAAGGCGGGATGTAAGTACTGGAAGTGCGTTGTGCTGCCGGACCTGTGCGTGGGACGCTTCCTGATGCCTCGTCGCAGAATACGGCAGTCATTCCAGCACGTTTCGGAGTTCGACAGAGGATGAATAGTGGCTTATCGCGAAAGTGGTTTGTCGTACCGAGACATAGGCGCCCGTGCGGGACGATTATTTTGTTTTACAATGCGTTTGCAACAAGGAAATAAAAGACTTCTGAAATTAAGGTCAGTGACACATTTCCAGAGACGATCAAGCATGCCGAATTGGTTCATCAAAACATTATATCCGAGTCTGTCCTTATGAGGATCAAGTGCTCTTATGGGAAGCGCGGTGCGATGATGGCTTTATTTTCTTCAAAACAGAACTCACTTGCACTTTCTTGATAGATTATTTTGTTCTACAATTCAAAAGATGTGTGCATTAAAATATGTTTGTAGTGACATGTTTTTGTAGTTAAGACAAGGATGCTGTTTGAGCTTTCCGAAGCCGCAAAGTGAATTATTTCTGATGTGCTGGGATGTAAACAATGACAACATGGTACTATTATTTGTATCCATTCTGTGGATTGTTCTTTGTTCTCTGGAAGACATATGTGAATCCAAGTTTCGTCCATAGTTACGAGACGGTTCAAATATCCCACAGAATCCTGTCGAAATCGGTCCAAACGATCTTGTGAAGCAATCACTGGATTAAGCTCTGGTCAGTATTGAGACATTTGTTACCCATTTTGCAGAGCGCATCTCATGTCTAAAATGTCATGAATAATATTGCCTACGCACTCTCGGCACACCGTCCGGATATCTGCTATCTTGTAGTGGATATTCTTCAATCATACAGCACTCTCGGCACACCGTCCGGATATCTGCTATCTTTTAGTGGATATTCTTCAATCATACAGCGCTCTCGACACACCGTCCGGATATCTGCTATCTTTCAGTGGATATTCGTCAAACATACAGCACTCTCGGCACACCGTACGGATGTCTGCTATCTTTTAGTGGTTATGCTTCAATCATACAGAATCATGGAGTGAGTGACATCTGTGTTTTCTGCGATCCTAATTTGAGTGGGCCTCCCAGACAGTTTTACTTCTTTGGTTCGTAAATGTCCTTTTCTAAACCTTGCAGTCAAGTTCTTCACTGCGGAGTAGGACTGAAACTTACCACCTAATGTAGCCGACATTTCGTTATGAATTTGTTTGGCTGAATTCCCTTTAGGAAAATATATTTCATGTCTGCTCCTCACTCTTTAGGAGTCAAATCTGTGATATTTTGCATCACTCTCGCTTTAGACGCGCAAAAAATGTATTAATCAAGCTACAATTATGATATTTGGTTATGTCATACGGAAAAAACAATTTTAATATGACAAAATAATTATCAGTCTCAGAGCATTGTTACCTTAATTTATCCTAAATCTCAACGCGCACCACCAACCGATGTGTTCCCGAGTGGTAATTCTTCAAAATAAAAGGATTGGGTCGGTTTTCTAGCCAAGACTGCTGTAATGGGGCGTGCACTTATTTAAACTTGCATTTACTCTTACAGGAGCATTCACGTTTCAACTGCTTGGAATTGCGGCACATAAATACACTATAATTTCGACACTCATATTTGCATAATTTATATACGAGATCCCATCAAAAAGTTCCGAGACAAGGCCGATATACAACAAAGTACTTACGTTACTTAAGTATGGCTATGGTCTCCCAAAGTAGCCTCCTAGGCCAGTAATACATCGCTGCCAGCGTTTGTTTTTGCCACTGTTGGAACGCTCCCTGGAAGTTTTGTTCTCGAATCTTCACAAGCGTCGTCTGCGATTCGCGCTGGATCTTGTCCACGGTTTCAAAACGGCGTTTTTCATTTTAGGGAACAGAAAGAAGTCGCAGGAAGCCAAATTCTGCGAGTAAGGCGGGTGAGGAAGGGTAGCCATGCTGTTGCGGCTGCAAAACGTGGCATGTTGCCAACGCTCTGTGAGCTGCTGCATTGTCGAGATGGAGCACAAAATTGCCACTGCGCCACATTTCAGGTCGTTTGCGGCGAATGTCTTCCCTAAGAAGCCTCAGAACATCGTAGTACAAAAGGGCGAGGACGGTCTGGCCCTATGGGACGAATTAACGGTGTACATCCCCACTCATGCCGAAGAACACGATGAGCATGCTTTTGGTTAAGCTCCGGACCGGTTGAGCCTTCTTTGGTAGCGGAGATGCCGAGCTTTTCCACTGCAACGACTGTTGTTTGGTCTCCTGGTCGTAACGGTAGACCCAAGTGTCGTTCGCAGTAACGACCCGCGACAGGAACGTTGGTTCATTCACCACCTTGTGACAAAGATTTTGACAGAGTTCGACACGGAGCGCCTTCTGCTCGGGATTCAGAATCTTTGGCACAAACTTTGCAGCAATGCGGTGCATGTTCAAAACCGACATTAGAATTTCTTGTACTATTCCTTATGACACATTGACGATGGTAGCAATGTCTTGAATGGTTCTCCGACGATCCTCATGCATCAGTTCCCTAATTTTGTCCACATTTTTGGGGGGTTTTGCTCGTGTTCGGTCTCCTGACCTCTCGTCATCTTCCAGTACCGTTCTGCCGCTCTTAGAGCGCGAGTGCCACTCAAAATACCTTACACGACTCATTGCTTCATTGCCATAACCCTACCGCAGCATTTCATGCGTCTCCGTTTCCTATTTGCCGAGTTCGTAGCAGAATTTCATGTTCGCTCGGTGCTCTAATTTGCAGTCCATACCGAAATCGCAGCTGTGTACTGCACGTGGTGACCAAATATCGTGTAGCACAGCTCCCGATGTTCACAGAACAACGCTAATCGGCACAATGATTCATGAAGGTCTCTGCCCCCGACCGCTGCTCGCGCATCCGCGTATTGCCATTAGTTCGCGCGCAATGTACCTAGTCTCGGAATTTTTTGTTCGCACTACGTATGCTGATGAATTACGTCGAATCATGGTTATTGACAGGTCACTGTGACCAAACTTGGCAATTTTTAATAGATTGCACTGTTCAACGAAAAATTCCGAAACAGATACTCAAACGCCTTGTTACGGGTCTACTGATTAGTTGCTCTGTCTTGGTGGAAAAATGAGATAAATAAGCGGCGCTTAAAAATCAAAGAAATGTTACTTACTAGTTTTCTTCCGATAATAATCCAAAGCACTTTCGTGCTGACTAGTTTAACTGCCAACACCACATACTTGTTGTCAAACTGAGTAGGAATCGCCTTTATGTCGTCTTTAATTAAACACGCACAAATGCGCACACACTTTATCTGGTCCAGCTGCTGGAACGCCAGGGTAGCAATACAAACTCCCGTGGGATGTTCTCCTTCCAATGAACAAAGTGTCGGTAAACGGAGGCTAGATCCGAAACTCAGACCATGAAGATTCCTTCTTGCTGCCGAGTGATTGGGACTTTCTGATGCGACGGAGAACGATTTTTCACTCCTGGTCACATTCGGTTCCATCATACCATGGATGCTAGCGAATCGTTTGTCCTTGTCAGGGCCGTACCAAGGGAGGGGTTTTCAGAGTTTAAGCCCTCCCCGAAATTCCGCACTTAAATAAAGAGAGAGTAGGTAGATCCATACATGGACTTGTGTAAGCAGTATAGCAGGTGAGTCAGTATTTGAAAAACAGAGAGTGTTAAATACACGAATTTCATGTGCGAGTAAATTGTAACAGAGAAAAAAGTTCAACATATGCAAAACGTACGGTGAAATTAATTTTCAAATTCAGAAACCCTCACTGAAAATTCTTTCTGGACTACTACCCTGGTCCTTGTGGAGACGTCAACTCTTGCTACATCCGGTGAAGATGGGCAATCCATAACCTTTACGTGCTGCTGTATCAAACAAACTTCAACTCCGCTCTTTATCGGAGTAGAACGGGCAGCTAATTTTCCTGTCGTGTATCGGGAAACAACTCCAACTTTCTTTCTTCCGTTAATTCCAACTATTCGGTAGCACTCTGGCTTTCCGCCCCCCTGCATACTAGGACACAAAAATATTAAACGAACTCAAAAATGTCTTCGTCGGTCCCTCAGTATTACACTTATACGATTATTTCTGGAACCAAACTGCAACGTCTCCGATAAATCAGTCCTGCACGTGGCGTTAACGACACTCTTGTTTAGTCTAGAACCACGTCACATCTAAATTTCGACTGTTTTCGTCGCCTTCGGGATTCCACACGCAGCGGCGAATCCTTTTGGGTGGTCCCTGTTTCACTTTGGGACTTATCTTTCCTTTGTTCAAACAACCAATCAGCACAAGTGAATAAATTAATTTATCGGCTGATTAGCCACGCCCATTATATTCAAGCTAATGAGAGAAAATTCCTACCAGTATGTTAAAAATGAAATACAAATAACTTTTCAGCACCGCTACATATTCCCTGTGTTATAACTTATCTACTCTTAGCCTTTAATGATTCGTTTCAGAAAAATGTGCTCAAGGTCAGCGCCAAAATATCATTTTTGTCTGTAATTTTAATAACTGTGCAGCAGGAATATAGTGTTGTGATGTGATCTCTGTGCAAATCGTGCTAAACTGAAAGCTGATTCAAAAAAAAAAAAAAAAATTAATAAGCTATGTATTGCTCTTCCTGCAATGATAGATTGTTAGCGGATATCGGTTTACTAAGGTATGAATAGTACCTGGATATATATCTCGAACACGAGCAGACAGTTTTGTAATAACAACATTAAATATTATATAGGTTTCTTAGAAACGCGAAAAACTTCAAAAACGAATTTTTTCTTACAATGTTTGTCATTGTTACGCTCCTTCTACTACAAAGCAATATACAAATTGTCACTAATCTTTATTAACGGAATTTCTATTGTTTGCATGCCTATCTTTAAACGAGAAGTTAAACATTATAGTTTGTGATGCAGGATGATTACAGGTGATCACGTAGAAAAATGATATTACTGACATTTCAGTTTTATTACATTGAGGAATTCTGATGTCCCTTTAGCGAATGACAGAATTCAGCTGTCAAATAGTTCAACTTATTGAATTGCAATATATATTTATATATATATAACTTATATTTCAAATAAATAAGTGAAAAACAAAGCAAAACTATTCTGTAAAAGGTTAATATTTCACTTTAGCTACAAATTTGTGTTGCAAATTTGTCTAGAATGATAATTTTTATCTAAAAGGTGCTAAAGGTAAGCAGTGAAGTGGTACGGAAATTGTTCATTAAAAGTCAAGAACAAAGTCAATGAATGTCATACTTGATAGCACCCAAAAAATGTTTCTCTATAGTATAGCGTTCTGTATCTTTTCGGATACACGCCAACTTCACTTTATTTTGAATTACTAATTCAGAAATGTCTTTTTACTTGCATATCAATATTTTCTTTGTGTTTTACAATTATTAAGTTTTGTACTCCAGTGCAACAATCTTTTCGGTGTAAGTAACAAGAGAGAACGGTTCGAGTAATATTTCTATATTTTGAGTGATGACTAAATTCAGAGAGAGAGTTCCTTGAATAACTAGAAAGATAAAAGAATCATGACAGTTTGGACTGCGAGGACAGCGTGCTCCATCAGCGATAGGTCGAACAACTGGCAACGAAATTCAATACGGCGCTAAGTAACTGGAATTTGTGTGTCAAGATCTTCTGTTTATCGAGCTACATTTTTTTTTAAATTGCGGCCATATCGAATAGTATCTGTGCAATAGCTTCTTTTTCCCGATTAAGAGAAATTAATAGAATACCGCCATTGGTTCCGGAATTTTGTGCGTGAAAGAATTAAGACACTGGACTTGTTATTTTTTGAGATGCGATGCATGGCTGCATTTGAACGATAAGTTAAAAGGCAAACCAGCAGGATTTGGAATGTCAAAAATTCCCACGCCGTTGTACCTGCGGTGGATTTGTGATTAGTGATCGTTGTCTCGTAAAATAGCAATTGGTCCCCTCTTATATGAAGGAACCATTAATGACGAACGATACCAGCATCTGTTGATATAGTTTGTTCTACTCTTGGAAGTGGACGAACGATAATTTTGGATACAACACGATAGCACAAAACCACACTACCCGAACGCAAATACCGCTTTCTTGAAGGAATTTTTCAATGATCGCGTCATCAGACGTGATTTATGTCCACCTAGATCTACTGACATCACTTCGTCGGATGACGTTTTTAGGGTTACCTCAAAGAAACTGTTTATAAAAACCAACCACGAAACCTGAGACAACTAGAAGTCAACAATGAACGAGCTGTGGCAAATAGCCCTAAAGAAATCTTGACAATATTTAGCAAGAAATAGAGTGAAAATGGTTAATGCATGCATTCAGTGAGATCGTGGAAATTTCCAGCACTTTCTGAAAAAGTTTCACATACGTATGCATTCATTCAGTGATGTTTTGTACTTATCTACCTGTTTCTTACATTATAATGCTGATTGATCTGCTTGTTTATCTTACTAAAGGGTAGACTTTTATATGGGAAGCTTTGTATGAAGGTTTAAATATAACACAAGGTAGTTTTAAGTAATTTACCTGAAACAGATTATATATTAATTTATTTTTTTAAAGCACTATGTTCTTTCTCCTAAAATATTTTGAAAATAGGATTTGAGACGATGAGAAAATATGTTCGCTTACTCTGACAAATTAAATCAATCTTTTCTGGAAAAAACGCGTATCTCTTTCATATTAATCGCGTGGAATAATTTTCTTTGTGATAGCTGTGAAAAAAGCAAAACACAATCAGCAAAGCGAGTTCGATTCGGTTCAGGTGGTCGCATTGAAGCTGACGTAGTATTTCTGGTCTTCCACTGCAGAATGTTGGGAATTTGCCAGTGAGATCAATACCCATACGTACCAAACCTACATAAAAACCGGTGGCCATCTTGAGAAATATTGCTTTATAAATGCTCCTTTGAATTTCGAGGTGAAGACTTTTAAAAGAAATTATTTGTTTCAACTGAAACAACATACAAATAAGCTAAATTGAAAGCCTGCGAGGCACTCAGACTTTCAAACTCGAAACGTTAAAAGAACTAAGAGTGTAAGAGACACTGCCATTTGCTGACTTATTATGAGATATAGTCCTAATTGTGAGTATAGTGCCTTTTCTTCTTGTTTCTCCTAATGACATCTCTAGTCTTCTTAACATTTCAATATTATCACAACTGAATTCCAAAAGCTGTGAATGGTATTGTAATTAGTACACATTTCTCCATGAATATGCAGCAAATGACATTGCCACCACTGGAATCCTAAAAAAAATAAGACAGACGGCATCACTACAGTAATTTCACTTGACGGATTCTTTTCTAGCGCCGCACATATGGTGTGTTAACACAAAACGCAGTCTAGCACGGAGACACGGCAGCACAAAAAGTTAAGAATGGTATCTTTCATACGAGACACAATGTGAAAACCACGAGAATGCGTAAGTGGCTACTTTTTTTTTCGGGATGGTATAAAAGTTGTATAAATTGTTTACTACAGATTCCTAGACGAAATAAGTCCTTTACACTACGAATAACATGAAAAACGACCGCATTGCATACTTTATTTCGTTTTATGATCATTAATCTTGCGATGTAGCAAACCGATGAAATGGGATGAAAGCAAAAATATTATTGTAAATGCCATACAGTACTTAACAAGTCGAAAGTTTGATTCTTAAAATGATCCTGCCCTGCTTCGTGTAATATTTTTAGGTTCCATCAGGCATCCCATTTTACAGGCTTTTCTGTAAATCGATAGTGACGCATTGAATAAAATGAAATGACACCTTGAAGACACCTTGCATTCCTTTACATTTTCAGTGCGTTGGGCAAAAAGTGTACTTAGTATGGACATTGTTGAAGAAAATGAGCTACAAAGTAAAATTGTATGAATTCTGAAGTGAAGCGCTCCCAGCAAACAGATACACACCAATAACGTCTTCGTATGGGTGTCCGATGTTCTTAGAAGCGTGACTCAGTTACTAAGAAAGGAACCAATTCTCAAAGCATTTAAGACCACTGTCTCCTAAAATATGTCCTTGTTAAAACACTACAAGTATTATTTTGTGTTTAAATATGCACAAGGAATCACGCCCTGAACACTGTATGCCCCATCTTTTGACCACGTTCTATATCTTGACAAAAAGAAAAAAAAATATCTTACTAGTTTCGACATAACACACTGGGGGACACTATTGAAACTGATTTATTATAACTACTAGATTTGTGGCATATATATCAGTTCCCGATTCCACATGAATTTTCAGGAGAAAAGAAGGTCAATGCTGCATTCTCAAACCTAATATGCGGAAGACAATTTACACAACTCATTTTTTTTTCTCATGTTCTCGTGATGGGCGCACACTTGTATTTTTTTGCAAACTCATAATGCGATGTAGAGGTTAAATAAAAAAAACTCCTAAAAACCATTGTTGATCGATTTAAAATCCTCCTATTTTTCAGTATACACTCTAGACAAGTTACATGATTCTTGTATCGTTTCGTCTTGAAGGGTACACTCTTTTTGCCGAAAGATGCGTTTCGTTATTTTTTCTTGCAAACTCAGAACACGCAGTACAAAAACCAGAATGAAAGAAAATGAAACATTTCATTTAACACTTCTGTAGGTAATATGCACTGATGGAAGCTCAAGCAATCGCTGAAATTGTTTACAGCTCAACATAGGATAAGAGAATGATACCAAGCAGGAGACGAATGAAGACGTGAAACGCCAGAAGCAGTGCGCATGCAGACCATTGCATAACAGAACACGTATGCCAAATATTTTCCTGTGGTACACAAACCCAGGCGAATTGGATCCAACTTTTACACTAGGATAACTGACACAGATATTTTCCTTAAAAAAAGTGGGTGTGGAATAATAAACGGTATCAAAGTAATGTTTCAGATTTCTTCAAAACTGTCCAGTCGACATTTAAGAGGCCTATAAGTAACTATTTACGGTACATAGAGAAATGCGAAACTCTGGGTTACCTTGGAATGGTCAACCATTTGTCGGACAGCTTTATTTTCGGACATAGAATATGAAATCGGAACTTCTGATTTCTACAAGAATGAATCGGTGCAATGGGACTCGCATGGCACCGAATAATTTTAATAGTAAATAATTTTTGAAGGAAAATTTAAATCCAACATTATTTCATTTTGAGTAGTGTTTTACTCCGTAACTGATGACATTTTAAGATTTCAGCCAAAAATTTGCAATAGGACTTCAGTTCGCCTTCATACAAATCTCATGTAAAGGTAAATGTGTGGGAAATGTCAGTACAAACAAAGGAAGACTGATATATATATGCAAAAGTGAAATTATGCTTGCTTAGCCATGGTCATGCGAAAGATACACATCGTACGATTAAATTCTAAGAACTTTTGTAATTTTACATTTAAAACGTAGTGTAATGAAAGATGGCAAATACGTTTTCTAGTAAAATGCTGCAAGCAGCTTAAAATTGTAAATTATTTTACATATTTTCATTATAAACCTAGGAACAGAAGCCAGTCTATAATAATGTGAAGTGAATATAAAATTTTCGTAAACAAACTTGTAAAATTTAGCTATACGGAGAGAACGTAGAATTCGTTCGACGCAAAGAATTACAATTTTTTTGCTTGTCATTTGGTGGACAGGGTTATTCGATTCGTGCGTATTCATAGCAGCATGTGTATATGAAGCCTACTTCGTAGAGTGAATTTCCTAAGTTTTGAATGTTTAAAGGTAAACTTGCAAACAGGTATTTTAATGCTCTTAAATTGAAATTGCAGAATATCTGAGGGAAGTAAAATAGTTACTTTAATAATACAAGCCTAGTAAAGGCGCAATGTGAAATTAATGTCGTAGAGCAATGTTGAGATCAATTTAATTTCGATAAATTGTAATTGTACTAAATTTTACAAAAAATATACTACATCATACATTTTAGATTTTGTTTCGGAATTCAATATAATGTCGAACAAATCAGACATCGCTCAGTAAATAGCTCTGAAAAGATTAAATACCGAAATTCCTTTCTGCAACGTAACACATCTTCTATTTCCAAATGTTGGAATGTACTGCAACAAATTAATTCCAAAGTGTTTCGCGAGTTCTTTATCACCAAAAATACGGAAAATACTCCAACAAATTAATTCCAAAATATTTTATGACCGTTAGAGATAAAAGAAATACCTAAGGTATCTCAAAATCTCGTTTATTAACCGTATTTGATACGAATAATTTGAAAGAGAGGTGAACAATTTTTTGTACAAAAATTTTTCTAATTTGTCCACAAGTACTGGCAAAAAGACCAATTGGATATAAATGGCTCTATAGCCATTTGGCTGTTATTTTCAAAGTGTAAACGGTGTGATGGCATTTACAGCGGTACAATAGACAGTACATCTTTGAAAGATGATACAATTTTAGAATGATTTGATAGACAAGAAATTTTATACTGGTCTTAAAAGTTATTTGGGTCAGAGAACTGAAGGAAAGACAATGTTTACAATATTTATAATTTTTAGGAAGAAAATATAAAATGTCACAGGGTATTTAAAGTAATAATATTTGCACCAAGTTACTACATAGAGTTTCGGTAATATACTAGTTCATAGGTCGAAATTATTAAATACCTTTTTTCGACATAAAATTATTAGGAGATTCAGCTACGCATGAGTACTAATTTCTGGATGCAAATAATGTAGATTTACAAAATAATCTCCGGTTGACGATTGTTAGAAGTACACTACGCCATTGCTTTCAATTGGGCTACGACCTACACGTTGGTTTAATACAGGGCGTGTTAAATCAAGTTAGAAAGAGCTGTTTAACTCTTTTAGTGCCCGGTAGTCGACGGATTCTGATCATATCATTAATTATTTGGATTGTTCGACAGACATGTCAGAATAAATTGTGTAGTTAGATTCCTATATTCTCATTACATGTAGGACAGTGTCTTACTAAGACTCGAATTTCAGCTCACACAGCTTGTCCTACGGACGCAGGAATACAATTATAATGGAGTTTTTTTTATTCGCACACGAGATGGAGAAGACCTTGCCCATTGCAACTGAAGTTGCATTTAGTAATAATACAGTTGCACAAATTACTTTCCCAACCGGACGGTCGTATAATTGTATTGCGGAGCAAATTGGGCGGGAAGTATCGGTGGTGGTACGATGGTAGCGTAGAGGGTCCGAGGAACATTCCCACACGAGAATACATGGAACCGGGAGTCACAGACGGACTGATGAGCGGACCGATCGACGCTTAAGAAGAGCGGCGTTGTCAAGCAGAACATCCACTGCGACGCAAATCCGAGCTGCTGTTGCACCTCAGGTGACTGTGCGAACAATCCGCAACCGTCTGCTGGATGCAGGACTACGTGCAGGTGTGCCTCTGGCATGTGTACCTCTGACTCCAACCCACCGACAGGAGCGGCTGCAGTGGTGTCGCCAACGTCTGCACTGGAGAACGCAATGGCGATCTGTCGTGTTCAGCGATGAAAGCAGATTCTGTTTGGGAGCCTCCGATGGCCGTATGCGTGTTCGCAGACGTACAGTGGAGCGTCTTCATCGTTCTTGCATCCACCAGCGACACACAGGGCCTACATCTGGTCTCCTGGTGTGAGGAGCGATCAGCTATCACTCCCGTACACAACTAGTATTTGTATCGGGTACGTTAAACAGCACCTCTTATATTAACAACATCATTCAGACCGTTGTTGTGCCATTTGTAAGGTTGGTCCATCGTGGTGTTTTCCAGCAAGATAACGCACACCCGCACACGGTACGTGCAACGCAACATGCACTTCAGGGTGTGACACAACCTACATGGTCTGCACGTTCACCGGATTTGTCCCCCATTCAGCACGTGTGAAATTTAATGGGACAACGACTTATCCGGTCTCCACGGCCAGCCACGACCATCCCCGATTTACGCGTCCAGGTTGAGGATGCTTCGAACTCAATACCCCAAACTTACATCCAACATCTGTACGACAGACTCCATGCCAGAATTGCACAGTATGACGCAGTTCATGGCGGTTCAACCTCGTACTAACCATGTTACATGGAAATGTTATTTTTCAGTTTACCAGCAAATACAGCTGTATTTTGCCATAATGTTTTAATCACGTTATCCTCTGTATTTCGTTATTATGCTGTATAAATTTCGTTGGGATCAGACGTCTCCTTCTTGGTGTTATTTTTGCACTTTCCGCCAGTGTATATATATGAAGGACACTTCATCCATTTGTCTTGAGAAAGCGCATTTTTTAAAATCACACTTTGCAGAAATATTCGAATTCACGCTAGAAAAGCATAAGTGATATATCCGGTATGAAATTCCATAAAATTAGATTACACTCTTTATGCATTTAATCTCAGTCCCGACCTGTGTGATGGAGGGCATATGAACCTGATCCAACAAGAAAATTTAAGAGTTGAAATCAATCAAATCCCCCTTGGAAAATTCCTCTCGATCGATATATATTACACAATCTTGGCCCAGTTTCTCGGTTCCTTGAAATAGACTATGGAAATAACGAATTGTGCTTCCCTTTTCGAAATTGGGTTCTAGAGGTTTATGAGGAACTGGCTTGCCATCAACGTACACGGTGATAAAGTTAACATCATAATGCTTAAATTCAAAGGTGTTGGATTTATATGTACCATTAAAAGCATCGTGATCGACTCATCCAATAACCAGTCTTTTAGGCATTTGTCCTAGGAATACGTTGTCTTGCACGAAGGACATACTTTCTTGAGAGACGGAATACACTTTGCATAAAACACGATCAATAGGATACTTGGCCGGAGATTTTTCTAAAGCTTTTGCATGACCGATGGCAACTCCCGGGTTGACTTTCACTTTTCTCGCAAAAATGGAGGCGTGTTCGATGAGAACTTTGTAATTGGGTGCCTCGGAGGAGGAAACGAGACAGAAATCAGGTTTATTTCGAACCAGTTTAATTTTCATATCCACCAAATTGAGAAACACTCTGTTTTGAAAAAATAAATCACAGTGCAAGGTTCCAATCATGTCAAACGTTTTGCTGTCTTTCACGAGCTCATAGCGTTGATGTAATCCTTTGTTTGTTGCAGCATTCGTGGGATTAATTTCGTTCAGATGTCCGGCTGTGTCCTTGTAAAAACCTTCACATGCTAAATAGGATTTCTTTGCGTCTTCTCCATAATTTAATAGAGTTTCAATATATGCTCTGTGAGGATACGTGTTGCTCGAGGACGAAATCACTCTTTCGTTTAAACTAACATCAACTTGGGAAAACAGAGAATGAAGAAAACAGTTAATGGGCCCCACGGGCTCTTTGTCAGCTATGACAGAATTGTCAGCTTTCACAATTTTAATTTTCACGTAGAGTTGGCTGGAAGACAAGTCCATGTATTCTTCTCCACTCCCAGAAATATTAAATTCCAGAGGACCTCCATCTCGAATGTTGGCCAAGGGGTGATATTCGATCCATTGTCCTTTTCCTATGCTCGTTTGGGTGGGTGGTAAAGCAAATAAATCAAGTTCTGACTTTAAACATACAGAAAAATGACTGTGAATCAAAGCCATGGTTTACGGATTGAAAATATCGTGTGCTATCCTCTTGGTTTTCTTTGAACGAATGATGCGTTTCTTCGTATTTCTCTTCCTTTTAACGTTTCCTCCCAACATTTTCTTCACTTTATTAGCTGCGTTGTCAGTGAGAATTTGTCCTGCTTCTTTAGCTCGTTGTTTGGCTGCTGATTTTGCATCCTTTCCTTGTATTAAGTCATTTGCAAGGTCGACCCCCGTTCGAAAGACTTGTTTTCCAAGCGTTTTTGCACCTTGTTTGAATAATGGTACCGCCGCTCTAAATAACGAGCGAAAAAGTCCTCCAAGTCCATACCCTTTTTGAAGGGGTGCTCCTTGATAGTAGACTAAAGCTTTTCCAGTTTGGTTGACGTAATATTGATCGAAGGATTTTGTACAACAGCGGTATGGTTCATACATGACTACAGAGCCTTGATACGAAAATGAAGTTTCACGATCACTCTCCCACGTTCAAATGGTACTAATTGTCCCGAGTGATTCCTTATAACGATTTTTACGGTTTGGAAATGTTTTCTTGCTCGAGGCAAATAATGAGGGCGGTCGTATAAGGCGCTCACCACATCTCCGTCTTCTCCGCTCACTTTAACGATGCGAAGGAGAGGAGCAACCATGTCTCCAACAGGCTGAGGATCCACAATATCGCTGTACACGTACAATAGAGAAAGCGACGTGTTCAGATCGGCTACGAAATTTCCATGATTTGTGACATCACTCCCTCCTGATGCTGAATAAACTCCAGGTTGAAAAATTAGAATTTCAGCTATTCCAGGAAATAACTGCAGCTGAGAACCATGAGTTAAAGCTGCTTTAACACGTCTCGTGGTTTTATTAAAAACATCGTAACTTTTTTCGACCAATGCTGGAACATGGCTTTTACCACGTCGCCCACAGATTCATAATATCCAGCAGGGATATTTGCTGCTTTCAGTTGACTTGGACCTACACCGTAAGCAAAGGAATTTGAATTTACATTCACATTAAACCAGGAATGAGGGTAGATGAGTTCGACGAGTCCCACTTCCCAGTCACCATTAAGTTCGATCGGGGAAGGAAGACGTGTGATGAAATGAGAAATTTTATTGTCTGAAAAGTAGCGGAGAGAGCTGTCGCTGGGTAACGTTAGATAGAAACTCATGTTGACGAATGATGTTTCATCTAAAAAAAGGTCGGTTTTATAGCGAGGTCAAGTCTTCCGCGGGAATCCAAGCATTAAATTTATCAAGATGCCCTTTAAATTTAACAAAGTATTCCATTTTTCCTTTTCTTTTGCGTTTCTTTAGAATACGTTCCACAGGAAAGGCCTCGGACAGAGTAACGTTTTGAAGCTCTTCGGCGTAAGAAGTTCCTTCCAGCTCTTCGTTCAATAAATCTTTAACTTTATAAACAGGAGGGGATCTGGGAACAAGACCGCTCACAACAAAGATTTCTTCCGTCCAATTTAATTCGTATCCTTTCTCAAATGTCAATTTCGCTTTACTAATCCTCACGTTATCTCCCACCTGAAATTTATAGGATGGTTTTTCCCTCTTGACATCACCATACAGATTGAGAAACACTTGCTTTTCATTATCTTTCTTTACATCTACAGGTTTCATTTTTATACTTCGATGGGGAGAATGATTGTAACTGTGGACTAAATCGTTGAGCACGTCTATGAATTCGAACGTATTTTGACTTGTAAAGTATCGCCACATTCGAGTTTTGAGCGTGCAATTGAATCTCTCCACAACACTTGCTTTCGTCCCGTTGTTCGTCGTAAAGAAATGCACACCGTGCTGTGTTAAAAACCTTTGAAACTCTTTGTTCTTAAATTCAGTTCCTTTGTCTGTTTGAAGTTTTACTGGTTTTCTGTCTTGGAAAATCTGGGAAAATGCTTGAACGATATGGGACCCCGACTTTTGCTTTAAGGGAATCGCCCATGCATATTTGGAAAATATGTCAATGCATGTTAACAAATAACAAAATCCATCGTTATATTGACTCAAACTGGAGACATCAGCTAGGTCTGCTTGAAACTGTTATCCTATTTTTTTCACCATCACTCTAATTCTCGGAAAATGTCGTTTCACTGGCTTGTGAAAGGTGTACGTTTTCTCCCCTTCAACCATTTCATGACGTCTTTTTTCTTGACGCCTTCTTTTTTGACAGCACGGTATTAATCATCGAGACCACCTAAACTTCCTACTTTCGGAGTTGTTAGATACGTCTGTTTCATCATTTCCTCCATTACAACAGTTTAACGAGAGACGATCCACCGTAACAGAAAAACTCATGTTCACACAAACTCGATCACAACTCAAATAACGTCCACTCCCCCTCACATACTATTTTAAAAGAAATTCTAAATCCCCATAAAACATTTGAACACCATGAAAAACCATAAATCTTACTCTTTCAAGCATCTTCTTCCAGTGGTCCGATGGTCTAGTGGCCAGAATGTAAGCTTTCTGAACAAAGAACTGGGAGTTCGAATCTCGCTGGGACCATCAGAGCATTTTTTTATGTACTTGGGCGAAAATAACGCAACGCCTATAAAAATTCTTAACACCCCACGGAAGTTCTAAATGTATACGTTTTATAAAATAAAGACAAGAAATAATACACGAACAAATTACGAATTTAAAAAAAAAAAGAATTCTAAATTGTTTAATCAAAAAAGTAATTAAATCAGAATTAAAAACACGAAAAGGAAACTTATATATAAAGATTAAGCGGTTCAGAAAACTTTGTTCCGGAGAAAGTGTTTGTTTGTTTACGAAACAAAGCATTTCCTTCCAAAAGTTGCGTTATCAACTTCCTGTGGTACTGAAATCAGATAACCTTCTCTAACAAAACGGGGTGAAAAGATAAGAAATTGGACAGCAGAACTGATTAGTAATGGTCTTTCTTGAGTAAGGGACATGGAGTAAACATTTGTTGAAAACAATAAATAACACTTGAGCAATAATGCAACGCTTATAAAAAATTTCCTAACACCTCACTCAAGTTCTAAAATAATATATAAAAATCCTAATAAATCAGAATTCAAAGCACGAAACAATTTCCTAACTTTGTTAAAAAAAAGATATTAAAACATGAAAAGATTTTCCAAAAATGTTTGTCAAAGGTCTTATCTCTAGAGATAAGACATTTCCGGTAGGCTCACTCGAGAGGAGTTCCGTCCCCCCCCCCTCCATCCCTGCTGCGACTACCGTGAGGAGCAACCGTGAGGAGCACAATGTTAAGTGATCCTAGGTGAAACGTAGCATTTCTTACTACTTAAGCACGATTTTCTTTTACAAAAGACGTGCGGAAAAATTTTCTTCTAAACCCGAGTTAACAGCTTTTGATAATTTTATTCCGTTGGTCTAAGAATGCGTGAAAATTGTTTGTTCATAAATTTCGTAGACAGGATATGTAAGGTCAATATACATACGTTTCGGATACAAATTGATGATATTATGTTTACTTCGTAAATCAAACTTGAAAACATTTTAATCAACTTAAAAATTTATGACATCTCCTTCTTGTAAAGAAGTAAATGGGAAGAATATGAATGAATGAAATACACTGCTGGCCATCAAAAATGCAACACAAAGAAGGAAGCATCCGATTGGTCTGAAATCGCAGCATGCGTCGCCCGCGAGAGGACATGCAAACGATTAGCATTGCAGGACATATGCAAATCATTTGCGCCCGGCACCCCACCAAGAAGCACTATAAAAAGGGTGAACAGAAGGCGGAGTGTAAGTAGTGGAAGTGTGTTGTGCTGCCGAACCTATGAGTGGAAAGCTTCCTGATTCCTCGTCGCAGATAACGGCGGTCATTCCAGCACGTTTCGGAGTTCGACAGAGGAAGAGTAGTGGCTTATCGTGACAGCGGTTTATCGTACCGAGACATCGTCGCCCATGTGGGACGACATCCAGCCACAGTGAGGCGAGTATGGATTCGGTGGGTGCAGGAGGGACGGACGGACCATTGTGAGCGATTGCCTGAGCCGCGGCACACCACCGAACTAGAGGACCGGCATGTTTTGCGGCAGTCATTGACGCCTCGCACCGCCACATCACGAACGTTAGCTCAGGAATTAGGGTGTGTTGCGCAGCAACCTGTGTCAGCACGTACCGTTCGACGTCGTCTGCAGGAGCGGGGACTTGTCGCACGGCGTCCATGGCTCCGATTACCACTGACGTTACACCACCGACAAGCGCGGCGGCAGTGGGCCATTGAAAGCCGCACCTGGACTACGGAATGGCACGACATTTTCTTCTACGACGAATCCAGCTTCTGCCTGCAACACCACGATGGTCGGATCCGCATGTGGCGGCACCGCGGTAAGAGACTGTATGACGCCTGCATTATGCATCACCATACCGGTTCGTCGCCTGGCCTTATGGTTTGGGTCGAAAGTGGATATGACACCCGCACCCCTCTGGTACGCAATGCCGGTACACTCAACAGTCACCGCACCATCTTCGACGGTTTGGAGCCTGTAGTCCTCTCTTACCTGCAGTACCTTCCAGCGGCCAAGTTTCAACAAGATAATGCGCGCCTGTACGTGGCACGCATTGTGCAACAATTCTGAACGGCTCTCTAGTTGTCACTGCTGACGTTGCCCGCCTGTTCCCCCGATATTTCGCCCATCGAACACGCCTGGTCGCTTATCGGCAACCGAGTGGCCCGGCAATCACCACCCGCGGCAACTCCTGATGAACTGTGGCAACATGTAGAAGCAGCCTGGACCGACATACCCCAAGCCCACATCCAAAGCATCTTTCGTTCGATGCCGCGGGGTGTAGCGGCTGTTATTTCCAGCCATTAGGGCCACACGAGCTATTGAAGTCTGCGTGTTTCGCAAGTCGCACGGGCATGTCAGCTCAATCGCTTTCATCTTCGTATCTGTTGTTATGTGTCCAGTAAATCTGGCTTTGCTATCTCGTGTCCTTCTTGGTGTTGCATTTTGGGTGGCCAGCAGTGTGTGTTTGCTTCTTTAATGCAAGAACATATTTTCAAATCAATGCATAAGTTTGGAAACTGCACTTTGCAATATTTTCTGGACGTTTTATCGCAATTTGTGTTTGGTTTTGATTGCTGCCACTGCTGAAATTCTTTCGTCATACAAATGGGATGTCCCCAAAGTAATCAAAACTCGTTGTCCTTTTTACCTTATTCTGGATACTGCAGCTGTACCAAGCTCCAAAACTCAGGTAGTAAGGGAAAAAAGGAACTTGTACAACAACATGAACACTGGTGAAACATCAATAAGTGATTATTATTTGTTATCCGGTGGTGAGTGTTTATAGAAGTTCTGTTATGGAAGCACCTTTCAAATAGTTGCGCAGGTCAAACTCTTCTGAAAGGTTCATGTGAACACTAGGCTCTATTAAATAGTCCTCAATAAAAACTTCAGTTCTTCACTCGACTCCAAGTCATTGGTATCTGAACTCGTTTGCAGAGCAGAAGGAAAAGCAATAATTTACATCTTCATAATCCAGCATTTTCTTTCACAATAGTAATTTCTCTCTTAAGGCTGAAACTTGGTTAGAAAGAAGTAGAATGTGGGTCTAAGTATTTTGCAGGCACACAAATAATGAATTGACTTTTTTTTAAATGTCAAGAAAAAATGCCAATTTCAAAACAATATTACTGTCTACGTGCTTCTCAGAACTAGAGTGTTCTTTTGCAAGAAGGCAAGAAGAAAGTTCACTGCTGAATTCGTCACCCTTTTCAAAGCATTTTCACGTGAAAGCCAGCGAGAATTACAATAATAAAGTAACGCAGTGTATTTATGGCCACATTACAACGGATATTTGTTCAACAACTTGGAATTCAGTGGCCCAGTTTGAATGGAGTTTACCACTTTGATAACTAACTAAAAGACTTCAGTGAAGGAAGGGCTGATGTTTTTGATGCAATTTGCACTGTTCAGATTTTACAATCTCCCATAAAAAGCTCCAGAACGACATACATGTTAATATGTCCCCCTATGCATTTCTCCTAGTTAATGCTGATTTATTTCATAAAATAATCTAGTGTTTCCAAGAGGTGTGCTGCGTTTCTTTTAGATTTTACACTTTTTGTAGAAAAGATCTCCCTTTTCTTTCATATTTTCCACACGTTAGCGATTGATTAAAAAAATATTGTCTTTGTAATTACTAAATGCATTACCGGAAAACATAAATTTTACTAAGAAACAACCTAATATAAACTCTGTGGCATGAAACTCTCCTGATGAAACTCCACCTGAGGTTTGAATATACAAAAGAATAAAAAACAACGACCAATGACTAACCAGTGGCCACTAAAGCGTACGGGAGCCGCGCATCGATGAATGTATCTCAACTGCAAAGCTCGCTAACAAAGACCATTGTGTCAGAAGGATTGCTGTTGCATTAACCTCCGCGGAATTTGAAATGCCTCAATGTCGGACTCGTGTTCAAAGAGTTTGAGAGGGAAAGCATAGTTTGGCTGGAGATCTGTTGGTCAAATCGTCGTATTGTCAGGAATTTGGGTCTGACCGACGGTGAATTCTAGCGATGTTGGCGCAAATGGGTAACGGAGAGCAGAAAGCCAGAGGCACGCGAGCAGTTAATGGTCGAGAGCAACGACAGTATCGAACAATTGTGAAAGTTGCACGAACAAAAGTGAATTCATCGCTTACAAACATCCGTGCCCATGTTGCGTCGTCTACATAAAGGAAGTGCACATCCGATCCGTTGCCAGAATACTTACAGCTTGGGGGCTGCATTCAAGGAGGCCACTTCGATGCCTTCCGATGATCAGCGAGCATCGTCTGCAGAGGTTGCCGTGATGTCATACCCGAACAATGCGGCAAGGTGTCCAATAGCGTCCTCCGGTTGTCATCATTGATCAATCACGGTTCGTACTTGGCGCCGATGATGAGCGGGTACGTGTCTAGAATCGAGTCAGGTAGCGTATGGATCCTGCCTTTATTCTGGAACGCCAAACGGCTAGCACATCGGGAGTGACTGTCTAGAGAACCATTTCCTAAGATAGCCGGATAAAATTTATAGTCCTTCGAACCACCATCAAGGCAGAACGGTACGTCCAGGATATTCTACTACCTGTTGTGTTGCAATTTCTTTTGTAGCATTTCTAAACAATTTTCCAAACAGGATGATGCCCGGGCACACAAGTGTCGCATCTCTCTCGGCTTGCCTCCGTAATATTGACATCCTTCCAAGACCAGAACCAGCTCTCACAGATCGAACATATTTGGACACGATTGGACGCCACCTAACCCCATTCCGGAATGTGAGTAAATTGGACCACAATTTTGACCCCATCCAAATTGCGGAAATGTATGCGTCTATGCAACACCGAAAAGCCACTTTTACCCAAGTTAGCGCTACAACGTAGGGAACTGTTTCATTCGAGTAGCTGTGTTATTGCAATAAATCGCCCAGCTGCTCTGAAGTTTTAATCATTTCCTTTCAGGCACCTAGAAAGAATCATCTCAATTGGATAATACCTTCTGGGTGCTTGTTTTATTTTCGTTTTTTCCCAAAAACTGTTTATTATGTCTATTCCCATGTGATCATTTTAAAAGCAGGTGAAGAAAGGAACTCCTGGCGATCGCTGTACGCAATCAGAAACCATCCTGATTACAGATGGCATTTTAAATGAATATTGGTACTCTTTAGATAAATTACTAAATATTTTTTTTAATTTCTTTCCAGTTGACCACATTGCTTTTAACAGTGTTGCGTGTGGATTACTGTTTTTGTCTTTTATTAATTTCTTTCTCGTAACCATGGCTCCGAAGCATAGATGTAATAATAGTGAGAGTTATGCCTCAGAAAAAGGAAAACAATCAAGTTTAAAACTAAAGTGGAAATAATAAAGTAATCGGAAAAAAATGAAACTTCAATAAACATTGGTAAAGCTTAACAGTACAGTCGGTAAACTAAGGAGGTTAAAATAGCTGGAGTAAGGCTGACATCACAAACTTGAAGCACTTTGAGCAGACAACGCTAAATCTCAGTCGTCTCACAAACATGGCGGCTGAGGATGTGATTGGCTGTGACGTCATGATCGTTACGTTTCGGCAGCTTCACTTTGATTACACGACGGGAACGTCTGACCCTTTATCTGGGAATATTACGTAATTAATACTAGCAGCATATGACAGCAGGAGAATATTTTAATATATAATATTCCAATAAACATGCGTTTTGAAAAGGTTTGTATACGCGAATTTAATCCTACCAGTTGAAACGAAAAGCGGATCTGAAGACTCCACCAATAGGCAGTTTTCCCTGTGTGCAGCACGACTCACTAACGATGTCAACTAGAGAATCAGAACCCACGTTTTATCAAAATTGTTTTTGTTCTGATTAAAAACATTTTAGGGAACCACACATTAACGTCTATTAAAACAATTGTTGGGAAATATTGTCTCTGTTGCTTCGTCTTATATATTTTACTCAGCGTTATTCCAGATAGATGGCAGTCTACGTGTTTTCAAAGAGATGCTCAAAGATAAGGTCGTTTCTCCGCACTCAAACTTGATGTTTTGTCCCTACGTGAAATGATACTTCTTTCGACAGAAGGAGTTGCTTGCTCATTGAAGTGTCATTTCTGAGTACTGCTACATGGAATGTCTGTTTGATATTTACTTATGTGAACGGTTGAAATGTAAGATGTCTGCACTTATAATTTGCACGTAACTAGGCGATGCGTGGTAACTGGTGCGAAAGAAAGGGACTCTTATTTCCGAGAAAGAAGTGCTCCGAAAAACACGGTTTGAATCTTCATATCGAAGTTATCTCCTTAAACTCGGGAAATTCCTGCATGAAAAGAAGCAATTTAGTGGGAAAGATCAGCAATATGCCTGAACGCCTGAGACACGGTTGTATTACGATATCAATTACACTGCAACGGTGATTCTTTAACATATTACTTGGCCAGGGGAGTTACATTAGGCGACTACCACTGAAGAAACACCCTACGACGGTGTCAGGAAATCATCTGGGACTAATATCATTATTGAATAGAGTCAGGAAGTCATCAGCAACTGATATCATTATTGAATAGAAGTACTCAAGCAATACATGTTCAATATTGAAGATATGAAATGAGTACCACCCTTTTTTACTGCGATTTTCTGTGGCGTCTTAGGGAGAATATTTGCCGCAAACGAACTGAAATGTATGGCGCAGGGGAGATTTCCTGCTCCATCACGACAATGCATCAGCTCACAGAACTTTAGCAACACGCCAGTTTTGCAGCCGCAACATAATGACTACCCTTCCTCGCCCGTCATACTCGCCGGATTTGGCCACCTGCGACTTCTTTCTGTTCCCGAAGATGAAATTGAAGTTCAAAGGTCGCCGTTTTGAAACCGTGGACGAGATCCAGACACGATTCGCGAAAAGGACTTCCAGAGGACATTCTAACCGTGGCAAAAACTCTGGAAGTGGTGTATCGCTGCATAAGGAGACTGTTTTGAGGGCGATCATAGCCAGACTTAAGTAGCATAAGCACTTCGTTGTATATTGGCCTAGTCTCGAAATCGTTTGACCGGAACTCGTATTTAAGTGAATAAAAAAGTGGCGGATGGTGGTTGCGAAAGCAGCACGGATTTGTTCATTTGAACGCAGAATTCACATAGCTACTTTCATCTGCATTCGGCGGTAATTGTTTTACGAAAAATTTCTTCAAGAAGACTATGATGTATGCGAAACACTTATGTCTGCAAATCTATACACAGTAAGAAAACAACATCGTGAGTGAACAGTTTTCCACACGCTCAGTATAGGTGACAAAAAGCGTAAAAAAATACGACAGATGAGAAGTTGAGTTTATTCAGATTTATTCTTCATGGTTTTTCTTTATAATCCAACATCATTTATTTAAGTTAAAAATCAATAGCAGTAATACGGAGAGCGTTTTAGTTAAATCCTGTAATGATTATTGGTATCATAAAACGTCGCAGAAAAGAACTATCAGTTTTTAAAGATATTATTTTTGTTCACAGTAATAACATTTGTTTTACTTTAAAATTACTATGTCGACATTTTTGATTTCCTAAATAACAAAACACGTTGGTCGAGTAAACCTACGGCTGTGTTAAAGGTACGACATCCACCAATAGAAGTATTTATTTTATTGTTATAAAAATTCAGTTATACGAGGCATATTCAGAAAGGAAGCACAGTTTGCGAATGCGTTACTGATTTTACGCATTCGCGTTGACTTTCCTCGGGGGTGGGCAAGCCACAGATGGCATTACGAGAATATCAGGTCGTGTTTGCA
Organism: Macrothele yani; assembly: GCA_039090855.1. Lineage (NCBI taxonomy): Eukaryota > Metazoa > Arthropoda > Arachnida > Araneae > Macrothelidae > Macrothele > Macrothele yani. The sequence continues at coordinate 77,527,275 of CM077017.1, read as the reverse complement.
CGTTATTCTGTGCGTTTGACAGAGTAATTATTTTGATGAACAAATTGCTTTCTTACTACGTATGTGTTATACTCTACTTTTTCTCAGTCTCCGAAAACGGTAAATACTTTTGTAGTTACCTCATCTGCTTCTTCTTCTTAGCCTGTTGACATAAACTGCAGAGTATAGGCCTCCCCAATCTTTTCCAACTTCCTTGATCACGTTATCAGGCGCCATCTACATCTCTTTCCATCTTTTGGTCATCCGTTATAACTTGATTTAGCGGGTAATACGGTTTAATCCCTCACGCTGACCAGACGGGTTGGGTAATATATTTTATTGTTTCTGTCAGCTAGGAGAGAAGGCAGACAATTCATACTTTGACTGACACTTTAAGTTATTTTCAAGAATTAATTTTAAAATCGTTAATATATGTGAAAAATGTGTCATAATTGTTTTATTTTCTATTGTAAAACATCTAACTGCCTACTAAAGAGTTAGTTCATAAAGAGAAAAGATTGCAATCACTTACCAGTAGCAAAAGGAAATCGCATGTTCTCCCAGAAGAGCTTAACGGAAGTAGTGTACTGGTTCTTTTGCAATCAAGGGAAATTTCATTTTTTTTGCGTGTGATAAAAAAGGCAAAATAATTTATATAAAACTTAACATTTGGACACCTCTTGCACCCTGTTGTGAGGAGAAACTTTTGAAACAGTTCGTTTAAAAAAGAACGGTGTTTAGATTTTCTCTTGATGGCGAATAATTATCAGTACGCTTTAAAATAAACAATTTCCATAATCATAGATATGCATTAATAAAACAAATTAGATCAGCTTTGGAACACAAAAAAGCAAAACACGAAAAAAATATATTAGTTTACATTTTACATTGCGCAACATGAAAAGGCGAAATACAGCGCAAAGCATTTATCCAAATTACTCATTACGGATTTTGAGAAATTTACACTTGAATTTTGTCTTTTCTGCAACAACAAACCATTCATCTTTCTAATTGTAATTCATCATTTTTGTTAATTTTAATTTTCGTCAATGAATCATGCTTAACGAGACAACATAAAAAAACCCTGAATGTTTGGCTTGTTATTTTATGCACACCATTTGCGCTATATTTTGTTATGTAAAAGGCTTGGGTGTCTTCAACACATGTGAGCTATGGTCTCAGAAAAGTGGTTAGTGCAATTTGGAAGGAATGTTTTCTTTAAGGACCATTTCTGGTTAGCAGATTCGGCAACCACCCTGTGTGAATGTGTGTTGTTGTTTGTTTAATTATGAAAACCGGCACACCTATTTTTGAATGATTTGTTACGACCTGCGACTTTTTCTGTTGCACATTTGTTAAATAATTAGGACAGTTTGCTTTAATATTGTAGGTTAGCATAATAAAAGACTTCGCCAACAATCCCGATCCTACTTCAAGATATTGAAAGACGAGCTAGTGATATATTTATTTTAATATTTTTTTTTCTAGTAATATACTGGATGATGTTATCTTTTATTTTAAAAACAGTATATCTATGGCAGTGATTCGAATTTTTTGGCGTAGAACAGAAAATCAAAGTTCCCAAGCTTCCCTACATCAACCAGATAGCTTACTGAAGGAGCGTAGACAGCAAACCTTGAAGTTGGACTGGAGTTTGCTGTCTCCTTTCTTGAGAAGAAAGCCTAAGTGATGTGTTGAAGCTTGGAAACTTTGATTTTCTTCTTCACACCAAGAAATTGGGATTACTAGAATAATTGTACTACACTGGGGTACAAACATTAAGGAAGAAGATGAGAAATTATCATAACAGCAGAACAAGCAGGCAGAACGGAACGAAAGACCAATCAGGAGATAGACTGCGGTCCGGTACGGTAGGGCAGGCTACATATGTGCAGCATGACGTAGGGGGGGGTGAATGCCGGAAGAGTATAAAGCACACGGGTGGTGTACACTCACAAATTCGGTGAAAGTTATTGCACGGTGTACATCGGTTTGAACGACGTTGAGTTGCTGCCACCGTGTGATATGGCCAACAGGCAATCCAGTAGACGACATCTGGATGACTTTACCTGAGGTTGCGTCATTGGGAATTGGAAGAAGGTCGAAGTATAACAAGTGTGGCCCAGGAGTTCGGGATCGCTCACAGCATCGTTTCACGAGCTTGGAGAGCATTTCAAACGACAGGAACAGCTGTGCGAGAGTTTAGAAGTAGTCGTCCACGGGCAACCACGGCGGCGGACTACCGGTATATAGTCCTACAGGCCAGAAGAGACAGACGGAAGACCGCGAGATAAATCGCAAGGCACATGTAACAGACAACTGGACGTCCGTTATCGCGTTTTACCGTGGCCAGGAGCCTGCACAAAGGTGGTCTATTCGCACGACGACCAGTACGGTGTGTGCCATTAACGCCTGGTCATCGGAGACGGCGATTTCTGTGGTTCCATGAACAAAAGGACTGGACACAGCAATGGGGTCGAGTTCTCTTTACGGATGAGAGTCGAGTTAGTCTGACGAGCAATCCTGGACGTATACACATCTGGAGTGAGCAGGAAACTAACACTCACACCTCCAACATCATTAAAAGGGACCGGTTTGGAGGTGGCGGAGCTCCAGTTTTGGGCGGTATCATGCTCGGTAGCAGTACGGACTTCTACATCTTTAAAGGAGGTTCAGTCACTGGGGTCCGCTATTGTACCGAGGTTCTCCTGCCTCACGTGCGTCTGTTTAGAGGTGCTGTGTGTTCTGAGTTAATCTTCATGGACGACAACGCTACACCTCATCGTACAGTGGCTGTCGCAGAGCTGTTGGAGAGTGAAGATATTCAACGCATGGATTGGCCTGCAAGGCCCCCGGACCTATATTTAAACGAAAACGAGTGGGACCTCTCGAGAGACGCTTGGCAGCACGTCATTAGCCGCCAGCAACGATTCCGCAGTTGCGATTGGCGCTACAAGAGAAATGGGCCGCGATGCCTCAACAGCTCCTTGAAAACCTCGTCCTCAGCATGAACAGACGTTGTAAATCCTGCAACCCAGTCAGGGGTGAACACATCCCCTACTAAAGACTGGATTATTCTTAGCAGCCGCCTGTCACATGCACGTTTCTGTCTTCTGTCCAGTTGTGCTCGAAGCTACCTTCTCAATGAAGTGCCTTTGTGTCCTTTGGATTCCTTGTTTGGACGGTTTTGCTTACTTGTCCCATATTCTTACATCTTGGGGATCTTATGGTATGATTTGAGTCGATGTGGAGCACTTCTGCACAACGTTACATCCGAAAAACCGTCTCGTCCTTAATTTTTGCACGCCATTGTATTTTGAGTATAGTTGGGGTACGGTTACTGTTTATTAATTAATTTTATTTTCAATGAACATAGTCTCCGTGTGTCAGATAAAGGAAAGGAAAACTATTTCAAAGAAAATGTCATAAGTATGAATACTTTTCGTCTAAGTGAATAAATTACCTGATCTTGTATAATGCATTAATCAATATAAATAATAAACCAAATTTCGAGAGGGTAGTTCAGAGAGCCGCGGATGGCTTAGTGGTTAGCGAGTCACACTATCATTGCAAGGTCCTCAGCTTCGAACCTGGGCTGATCTTTCAGAGATGGTGTGATTTACTAACAATCGCTGAATATCCGCCTTGCTTCGGACGAGCACGTTAAGTAACGGCCCCCAGGCTGGACCCACTGGTTAAATGGGTATCCTTTCCTATGCCTCCCCCTGAAATTCTTTCACCCCTCTATGTGCAGCATCGTACTTGTACGGTGGCGCCATCTACTGTACTCTTATCTCACTACAGACTGTTCTGTCAAAGTCAGACCTGCTCTCCTTCCTTCCGTTTCTGTGTCCTGCCCAAAAGGCGATCTCGCTATAGGTGGCTGGGACCTAAACTCTACTCACTGTGGACGGAAGTCCTACAAGAAAATGACAAATACTGTGACTGAAGAACTGTGACGAGAGGGTAGTTCAATTCTTCTCATAGTCATTTTGTACGAAATTATCAAATGTTTGTCTAGCGCGTATCAAATTTTATACGTATTGCGGTATTAATAGATACATAGTATATCCAGTCATATCAGAACATATAACTAAATGCTTTAGTAACAGCATAAATGTTTACGAAATGCACGATTGGCGGAAAACCTTTAAACGGATCTTTCAAAAATACGACAAGAAGTGCTTTTCTTACTACATATCCTTTCCCTCTAGCTTCTTATAGACGCAGTTATTATTGCAAATAGGGGATCCATTTCGATTTTCTTATGTTTACTAGAGCTAATGTGAAAACAATGATCAAAGATTTTTAGTCTGTGTTTTAGATTCGTAGATTCTGTACTCGAGAAGATTTCGAATTGGAAACATAGTCCATTTGACATTATTGCTTATAAAACTACCACTGAAATCTGTTATTTTTACAAGAAAATCGTTTTGCCTGCACTTTCTTCTTCAGCTAATGTATGCTCTCCTTGACCAGGAATGTAAATTTTGTAAAATTCCACTGCGTTATTGTTTTAACATATTTGGATTTTTATACATTGCTGTAACGTCACCATGTCAAGAGATCTCAAAATTATAATTTGATCACAGGTTAAATGTTGTGTCAAATCTCCTGCACTACTTTCGTTCTGGAAAACATCATTTCATTGATGTTCTTGCTTTGGATATTAATTTCATGCTTCCCACGCTTAACGTAATGTACATTATTTGCGTAGTAATACATACTTGTTCAAGAGATGGGAAATATCGCACTATACATCACCACTTCTAACTTCAAGACCTAACAGCAACTGATTTTGTGTTGTGGTATCAAAAATAGATATTGAATGTTTCAATAAATTGGAAACGTCCGAACTCACAAATTTTAAATTCTAGTACACACTTTAAAAAATCGAAGGTGTGAATTTACGCATAATTCCTGTAAACAACATGCAGCACAGTTGCGGGAAATTACCCATCGGTTAACAAAATTTACGTTTTTAAAATAATTTTTGAGTTTTCTCCTTTTCACAGATCTTCCGTAATCAGAAATTCCGTTTGTTTAACAAAAGTCCGTTTCAGGTTTTTCCGTGTTTTTTCAAAAAATTCAGAAAGTGAAAGACGCGGAATTTTTCTGAGCTTACAATAGAAAATCTTTTCGTGCTAAGTGGGACTCGAATCGACGTCCTATGGTTTGTCTCAGCAGAAACCGCACGTCTACTGAGCCAGAACGACTCAAGGAAAGCATGCATGTTCAAGACCAGACACTAATTGCGCGATGACGCAATGATTTTAGTAATTAATGCCAGTGAATTAGTAATATTTCCGTTGGAACTTGTAATTTTTAATACCTCTGTGAAAATGGTATTTCTTCTGCAGAAGAACTGATAAGTATTATTTTCATCCTGATTTTTGGAAGCAACTGAATGCTTTAAAATTTCAGATCTTTTTCAAATAAGCCATGACTTTCTGTTACGTTTAAAAAAAGGGGAAATGTTTGGTTTTATAGTATTATTTCACAAAGTTCCAAAATATATGTATTTTTTCTTGATAAGCTGTAATTCCTTTAGTCTTCAGTACTCCACGGGCTAATAGACAAATGTCGTTCAACACTGGTAAAATAATTTAAGTACCCGGTATCTTACGGTAACGAAATATATAATAGCCTGCGCATGAAGTGTGGGAGGGAGAAGAAACATCCTGCTTCACAGTAACTAACATTCGTGCGATATGACATCACCAATTTCGCTAGGGAACTTTGAAATCAGATCCTTTGACAGGCGGTAGAAATTTAACAGTAAAATTACAAATTATATCATTGGAGAGGATGACGTTATTGAGCAAGCATTTATAACGTCGGCCCCTTGTTATATCCACAGCTGTGTCGCCCACCGGAAAGGAGAACGCCACACGGCTGAGGATATGACACATTAAAAAATAAACAGACCACGGTATAGATCGCAAAATCGAGGACCTCAGTGTGTATCTCAGTGGGTCGGAATATGATGTGGAGAGATAGGGAAATGTCGCGCTACCAAAGTTCTTGAACTACTTTGTGGAAGAATATCGTATTTAATCCTCAGAAGTCCTCAGTACATCTTGATTATCAAGATTTGACACACCGACATGTGAAATAAAGTTCCTTATTATACCAGCGAATTTGCTTCTCGTCTCCACGTGTTCTTTAAAATTTTGAAAGCACCATTTTGACACAGCGGAGATCGCCTATTTAATGGCGATATGCTAGATAAATAAATCACTGTAAGAAGAGTAGGAGAAAAGTAGAAAATTGATTTTAAATATAATATTTCCGTAACAATCTGACAGTTAAGGATACACATTATTATTCCTTAGTAATAATAAAAACACTAAAAATCGATTCGGATTATACTGCCTCGAAAAGAAAAAATATTATCGTAAAGGAAACTTAAATTTCGATGTAGGAGTAACATTATACAACACGTCCACATTACTTATCAGTAGTTTTTAAAAATCGATTTCGCTACTAATCTGTCTTTATGTAAACTTCCGAACATTCGTCAGCATGAAAATAAAGGAGCAGCATCCTAGGCTGGTCTCAGGTTACGTTGCCAACTGCTGCAAGAAACAGAGAGTAGTGCTTTTTTCTTTGGAATTCAGTGCAAATAAGGTCGACATGCTTTCCAGGTTTGGTTTTATTTTTGCAATATATACCCAACATTTCCAACCAAGTGTTCTTTTTGCACAATTAATCAAGTTTTACTAGCTTCCATAACGAGCATACCCAGCAAAAACGCAAGTGTTGGGAAACTGCTGGACACCAGCTGGTGGTAATGGGTTACTGCTGGCTGAAATCTGTTGCTCATGGCACGGTAGTGGTCCGTTGGTGGCAGCGCTATCAGTTGGCTGCCGCTGATGGCCCTGCAGCATCGCCGTGAATTGCCGGCCTCCAAGCAATGCCACTAGCGGCCCGTGGTTGGCAACCGACGCAACCCGAACACCAGGTGAAAGCAACTGGACTGCGCATGCGCAGAAGCAACACGTGCTGTGGCTCTCGTGGTACCAGTTAGCTGAAGACGACGCTATCGCCATCGTGTTATTTTAGTGCATGTTAAGAAAAACAAGCTCTATGTAAAGAGGCGAATTAATTTCCTAATGAAATGCCACGTCGACAAAGATATCAGATTAAGCTACGATATACTAGATTACAGCGATGAAATACACCAACTCCATTCCCATGAATAACAAGAAATAATTTGAAACCGCTTGAAACAACAGCGCTGGAAAAAACATTTAAAAAAGCGTTTGTCGGAAAAAAGAGTCATACGCGACAAAATTTCTCAATTATTTAAAAGAAAAAAAAGCAACGCTGTATGGATATAATGTACTCATCTATTGGTTGAATACACAAGACTGGAGGAATTCGCTTTTAAAAATTACGAGAAGTAAAATGAAAAAAATATTTCCTCTTTAAAAGAAACGTAGCTTCGGACAGCGGAAAGGAGAGATACACCGTTTAAAATGTAACAGACTGTGACATGAACAGGTAAATACATTAATTCAATAATTGCCTTTCAAGACGACAAGGACAGCACAAATCTTTGGAAAGGGCCTTCAAGTTGGTACACTCCTTGAAAATGAGTGAAGTTCCCTTGAGGTAAAACAAAAACTATCGTTACGTTGCCAAAATAAATTTATGAATTATGTGAAACTAACATTTGTAAAAATACCTCTCAATATTGTAATATTAAAGAGAGAACCATTCGATTACACATTGCGCAGGAAATAGACTCAGCTTCAAGCTAATCTTTGGGCATGGCAAATCAGTCCATTTGGTAGTGAGTGCGCCTCCCACGCTGACAGTCCTTAGTTCGTTTCCAGTCAGATCCAAACGGCCGTTTTTCCAGTCTGTTGAGAAAATTTCCCGAACGCAGTGCTATAATTCAGAAGTTGTAGCTTTCAGAAATAGCGGTTGCTCTTGATTTTTTTTATGGCTACTACTGGGAAGTTGGCGGAAAAGGTTCGGCAAGCCATCAGTAACGTCAAGTGATCGTCGGCTGCCATTATCAGGAAATTAGCGGACCACATTATGCTAGCCATCATTTATGTCACATGCCTGCAGGGCCGATGAAGGGCCACTTGTGGAAGCTTTTGCCTGTGATGGATAATTTATGGCCCTGTTGTGGCATATGATAACTGTTGGACAGCTGCTGGCCCTTCTGTTGACCGCCCGGACATTTGATTGACGGTTCGGCAGCGGCAACATAATGCTGGGACATTGCTGGCAGTGCTGGCTGCCAGCAACGGCCCCGAGATGGCCCGGAAAGACTGTTTTTGCTGGGTAGATTTGTATAATTTACTTGTGTGATGTGTATTGGGAAAAAAATTGTGCGGCTACTTCAGAAATGACGCAACACTAGTAATTTCTTGAAATGTAGACATGGATTAATGTTACACTGTCTGGTGTTTGTATTTCTGTATAAAGGTGATGTGTGATGAACAGGAGTATTCGTTAGGTGCTTTCTGATATTGAGGATGATTCTCGCTAAATTTGTAAAGGGTGTGCTTTGTTCTTTCCTTTCCAAACTTAATTTCTTTAAAGAACAATTTTAATTCTGGTGAATGGGATTAATTTTTTTATAAATTCAGTGTTTTCCAAACGCCAATTTAAATATTATCAAAACTAATAACAATACACTTAGTGGCCACTTTATTACGACCACCTGACAGTTTTAAGCAAATGAGCTATGGCTGCACGTTGTTGCCGCCAGAGGGCGAGGCTAGTATAAAAAGGGAAAGCTTAGTGCTTTCGACAGTAGTAGAAGTTATTGTTGGGTGACGAGATGGATAAAAAATGCTATATGACGGACTTTCAATGTGGGGTGATTGTAGGAGCTCGGAGCCATGGAGCGAGTATAACCACCAAAACCCCCGCATTCGTGAAATGTTCCAGAACAGCTGCTGTTAAAGTGTTTAAAGACTGGACTGTCAGCCAAAAAACTGGGTCTCTTCATGCAACGTGTGGTCGTCATCGACTAGTGACTGCTCGGGCGCAACGGAGAGTGCCCAGACTTGTAACAGACAAGAGAAGGGCAACAGTGCAGCAAATTGCAGACGATCTTAATCAAGGTTCCCCTCAAATTATCTCTGAACGCACTGTTCGCCGTACACTGCATCGGATGGGATATGGCAGCCGAAGACCTGCTCGAACACCTTTGCTATCTGCAGTTAACAAGAGGAAACGTCTCCAGTTCACACAGGAGCACAAGGATTGGACAGTCGATAATTGGAAACAAATTATGTCGTCCGATGAATCACGTTTTCAGTTGCACCATGCCGATGGCCGAGTGAGAATTTGGCGGAAACAGCACGAAAGCATGGACCCCAAATTCATTGCTACAACCCTTCAAACTAGTGGAGACAACGTTATGGTTTGGGGAATGTTTTCCTGGCATGCTTTGGGCCCTTTAATTCGTGTTGATACACGTATGACTGGCACATCATATCTAAACATTGTTGCGGACCAAGTGCAGCCCATCATGTGTATGGTTTATCCCAATGGCGATGGCTACTTTCAACAAGATAATGCGTCCTGCCAGAGTGCTTGTATTGTACAGGATTTGTTTGAGGAACATTCCGGGGAATTTCCTTTGCTTAGGTGGCCCCCACAATCTCCAGATCTCAACCCTATTGAGAATTTGTGGGATGAAGTTGAATGAGCCATCAGACAGCTAGATCCACAACCCTGCAATCTCACACTCCTGGAAACTGCTATTCATCAAGCATGGTTTCAGGTTCCACAAACCACCTATCAACATCTCGGTAGTCCACGCCACGAAGAATCGATGCAGTATTAATAGCAAAATGTGGCCCAACGAAGTACTGAGGGCGTGGTCATAATAGAGTGATTACTCAGTGTATAAGTTACATAGTTTTCTTAAAATACAGACTGCTATTCTATCGTGGTTACAACCAATAAGGATAAATTGATCGGTGGTTGTTGTAGATGTTAAATCCTAATTGGAATTAAGCACAAAATGCATCAAGGGGTGTTAGTTTTGAATTTTTTTTTTAAATGAATGTTGTACAGTTTCAAAACCTCTAGGTTATTAGAAATCACAGTACTAAAAACGTACATTTGCGGAAATAGTTTTTGCCAAAAAACCTTAGGATAAATATTTATGGAGACTATTTCACAAATGGTTCATGAATATATGTAATTATTTTTCTGATGCTATTTATAAAAGCCGTAGGCTGTGACTCTTTTTTCTTGAAATTTTCGGATTATTTTTTAAAATTATTTAGGCGTGTATTTCTTCCGTATAAATCACGAATCATTTGCAGCAGCACTTCGGCATTTGCCCCAACGTGCTGCGTACAAATTAATCCAGGTTGAATTACCCCAGCCTCTTTTCATTCCTACTACTGGAATTTTATTTGTATCAATCTTAGTCCCATGTATTTTTAAACGCTGAAGTGGCCTTTCATTTTTGTTACTTATTAGAGATTTTTTAGTTGGATGATAGCAGTTTTTATTTGGTCACGTTTCTCATACCGTACTACGTATCAAGCTGCAATTCTTTGAGAAATCGGTTTTTAATCTGTGATCCCTTAAGAGATCAACGTTCAACACAAAGCATGTTGCTTTTATTCCTCTGATGTCGAGCCCTTTCACAATAAGAGATATAACATCAACTATTTAGACTGCTTATATGTTTTACTGTTATTTTCAAAACATTTTTTGGACAGCTTCTCAATTCAAAGTACAATGCATTTACTGCTTTGTTTACAGACCTCCAGGAGCATTTATGCCCATATATAGTAATGTTTCGGTGACTGGATGGTTGCATTAACGATGGATGCTCTGTAGAAAACAGCACAAACCGATTTACATTTGTTCGTCTAACACGGTTGCAGTTCGGTGTATCGGCGAAAAGGGTGCGACACTTAAGTTATGGCCCCAGATACCGCAATGTTTTCTGTATTCTGTGTTATAAAGAAATCAAACAAGCATTCCCTACATTCTATGTTTTCACATTAAACACTATATTAAGCGCATAAAACACGTTGTTATAGGATAGCTCAGTAATTTCTTCAGGAAATGTACAATGTAAAATGAGATAGAGATAATCCCTACAATTCGTTCAAACAATAAGAGTCCTGGTTATCACAATTTTTCATTCGTCTAAATATTATCGCCTTTCGTTAATTAAAACGATATCGTTTCGGGGAGATGTGCGTCAACCAGCAAACTAAAAAAACTCCATAAAGTAGTCGAATCTTTATGCAAATCGAAGCAATTTTATTTGAAATACGGCTGAGTGAAAGGCATGAAACGGAATAAATAACGCACGTAGCTCTGTCAACCAATGTTGTTTTTGAGATGGGAATGCCATCGGAACCAAGGAAGTTTGGCATGCGGGAAAACTACAAACCACCTGCAAGATGTTGGTCGATTAAGGACCATCGATTCCAGAGGTGAGCGAAGGCTATCCTGTATGATACGAGACAACACAAGGGATACTGCGTTGTAACTCACGTGTACTTTGAATGATGACATGATTATCATGTGTCATTACACACAGTAAATTAGGCCCTCCTGAAATGGACCTGCGTTGTCTCCGACCGCTCCGAGTGCCCATGCGAACCACTGTTCACCGTTAAAAGCGCCTAAAATAGACATGCGTATATCAGAACTGAATCTCGAATAATTTGAAGACGTTCGTATAGTACGATGAATCTCGTTTCCTGTTGCACCATGTGGAGGACCTGGTACGTGTGCGTCGCTTATCTACGGAATGTTTGGCACTGACATACACTATAGGACGATAACAAGCCGGGTGACAAAGCGTCATGCTTTAGAGCGGAAGCGTTACTACGTGCTAGGTTAGAGGAAATAAGCATCACCGTACTTTCAATAATGATTAATTCTAAAACTATATACTGTGACACTGAGAAACGGATACTACAGTGGACAATGATACAGGAGCTAAAACCAAAGCAATGAGGGCAATGTTGTCCACATATGCCATATTTTGTCCCACATATGCCATTTTGTCCCATGTATTCCATTTGACTGAAAACCGTTGGAGCCTTACTAATGCATAAAAAGTGTTCCTGCTGTCGTTCTTTTATATACACTTATGAATCCTTTCCAATGTTTCAGAATTAATTAAAAACATTCTATGTACACCAAAGTGATTTTGAATCGAACTATGGTGTTGAGATATTGTGGTGTAGCTTGCAGTACCCTGTTTGGAAGGAGCGACCGTACTGAACTGCATATAAGGTGATTTCACCCATTTTTTTTTAGCAGCAGTTACACGTAGGTTCCTTGATGATAAAAGTCCAAAATTCGAATCTGACATCAAGCCCGCCCGGGGTCTTTTAATAAAAATTATAATTTAAGCAACAAATTATGAATAAAGCTTGTTTCGAATCATTCTAATTAATACTTTTTATAGGCATTGATGCTGTAGTAATCTCTATCACAGGATGTGCTATTTGTGAGGATGGGCATACAAATAAAAAAAATATTTTCCCACAGTTAAATTGCCTAAATGTGAAAAAATACTTCATTCTTCTTACTTTTGCTAATAATATGATACGAAGGAGGTTACCAAGGACATAACCATTGCAGTGAAACTGGTGTGCTCCGAGAACGAATCATCAGAGATGATATCATATGAACGGCGTTGAACCGAAGCACATATAGTTCTCTATATACATGAATCTATATGTGAGTTTAGAATTTTGCTTTGTATCCCAGGACTCAATCGGAGCTTTGGTTTTTAATGAAATTGTTTGTGTTCTTGTCTTTTTAAGCTTTAAGTAAAATGTAAAACTAACATTACATTAGATGTGTTTAACTTATCCGCAATGTATTGTGTTCAACATGTCCTTCCAAAAAATTGCACTTTTTATGATATGTTTAGTCAACGGCAGTATAACTAGGACATTATTGAACTTGCAGGATTCGATGATTACTGTAGGCGGTATCCAAGACATGTATGCCCTTTGACGTTATGTGCGGTCGTATACAAACTTTTGTTAACGAAAGGTGTTAAGGAATACATTTTTCTTCGAGGAAACTGTTTTGATGGACTGAAAAACTATATTTGCCGCCCCGCTCAAGCAGTTGCCTAAGTACTGGCTTCTGACCATTCGTTCGAAATCGGTCTGGGTTGGTTCTATTCCCAAGTAAGAGTTGAAAGGTTTGTTTGCCTTACAGCCTGGCTCTCACACTCTTTTGGAAAGAGTGATCCTAAACTTGCGTTGGGCGACTGCTTATAACTCTCGAGTTGACCGCGGCGATCGTTAACTCCTACAATATATATATATATATATATATATATATATATATATATATGTATACAGTGGGATGTAAGGTCAGGTGATGCGTAACATCACAGCCTCTCCTTGACAAATGTCAACCCCGCCTTCTCGTGGTGCATCCTGTTCCCACTAAAGTGGCTCTGACGACCGCTAATAGCGGTATAACTATACCATCGGGATTAGAGGAAATTCTATCCCACACTCACCAACCCGCTTGGTCAGCGTGGTGAGTTATGGCCAAACCCCTCCAAAATGATTCCACAACTTAAATCTTGGCCCTCAGTGTCCGGCAGCTGGAATGTACCTGGCCAAGGAAGCGGCCAGTGCGACATGAAGGGAGAGGGTGCTAAGAATCCCCGGAGGGCCGGACTAGGCTGCCATCTGATGCTGACCTTGGCTACGTATAATGGACGCTCCCTATCTTCTGATTCAACGCTTCTTGAATTGGAAGAGGAACTACAAAGGATCAAGTGGGACATCGTGGGGCTAAGTGAGGTAAGGAGAAAAGGAGAAGATCTTATCGAACTGAAAAGTGGACATCTCTTCTACTATCGTGGGACAGATACTGGCAGAACTAGTGGTGTTAGATTTATCATAAACAAGAAACTGAAGGATAAAGTTGTAGAAGTTGAAAGTTCCTCTGACAGAGCTGCACGACTTGTTATCCAACTCTCGAAAAGATACCAGGCTCAGATTATTCAAACTTATGCACCCACCACAAGTCATCCTGAAGAAGAAATTGAAGAATTTTATGAGGAAATTTGTCATCTAAATAATAAAGGTAAGCAGCACTTGAAAATAATTATGGGAGATTTCAATGCAAAAATAGGGCAACGGCAACAGAATGAAACTTCAGTAGGTAAATTCGGTCACGGCAACAGAAACCAGCGTGGAAATACTCTCGTTGAGTTTGCAGAGGCAGAAGGGTTTTTCATCTTGAACTCCTTCTTCAAGAAAAAGCCACACAGGAAATGGACATGGGGACATCCAAATGGGACGACAAGTGAAAATGATTTTATTATGTGTAACAAAAAATTCGTCATAGAAGACTGCAGTGTGCTAAACAAGTTCAACACAGGTAGTGACCATAGATTGGTGAGCTGAAAGATGCACCTCAACACTAAACTTGAACGTGACAAGCTCATAAGACAAACAAAATCTATTGACATAACCAACCTTAAAAAACACCATAATACCTTCAAGTTGGAACTGAAGAACAGGTTCTCTGCTTTAAAGGCCTAACATCGGAAGAAGTGGACATATCTGAAGTTAACAGAAAGGTAACCAAAGCTCTTATGGAAACAGCAACAAAATTAGCTGGGTCTAAGAACAAGTTGCATGTAAACAAATTATCAGGAAAAACGAAAATGTTGATGCAAAAAAGAAGAGAGATGAGGACAACTAAAGAAGATGTGACTTCCAAAGTGGAATATATAGAGCTATGCAAGACAGTAAGAAAAAGTATCACTGAAGACGTAAGAAAATTCAACTGTGAACTAGTGAGGAAAGCAATTGAAAACAACCAAAACCTAAAGATAGCAAAGGGACATCTCAGTAAGGGAAGAAAACAGATTATGGCACTGAGAAAAGAAGATGGTTCTGTAACAAGAAATAGAGGCGAAATGTTGACAAGAGTGAAAGATTTCTACTCCAAATTATATGAAAGGGATGATACATGCACTCCAGACATCATGAAAGATACCAGTACCAGAGTTCCTCCAGTCCTTCCAGCAGAAGTTGCACATGCAAACAAGAACATGAAGCGGGGAAAAGCTACAGGAGAAGATGGAATTACTGTAGATATCATACAAGAAGCAAGTGGAGAAATCGAAACAGTACTCGCCCAAATTTTCACTCGATGCCTTAATGAAGGAAAGATTCCTGAGGATTGGAAAACCGCTACAATGATCCTGCTACATAAGAAAGGTGACATTGAGGATCTTGGAAACTACAGACCTATCCGCCTCCTATCAGTAGTTTATAAAATCTTTACTAAAGTTCTTTCACACCGCTTGAAGGTAACACTGGACATGGCTCAACCGAGAGAACAAGCTGGATTCAGGAGTGGCTACAGCACAATAGATCATATCCACGTACTATTAAAAGAGCGAGGGAATATGAACTTCCATTGTGCATGGCTTTTATCGATTATGAAAAAGCCTTTGATTCGGTGAAACCATCAGTAGTTACAATGGCTCTGAAAACCTGCGGTATTGAAGATGCATACATTAATATTATTAATAACATCTATGAAAATGCAAGTGCAAAGATTCGTCTGTTTGAAAATGCAACACACGTAAAAATTGGAAAGGGAGTGAGACAAGGTGACACCATATCTCCGAAGCTTTTTAATGCCACATTGGAGGGTGTTTTTCAGTCGCTGAGCTGGGAAAACAAGGGGATAAAGATTAATGGAGATTATCTAAACCATTTTCGTTTTGCTGATGACGTAGTCATTTATGCAACTACCCCATCAGAGCTGCAGAGTATGATCATGGAACTTGCTGACAAGAGTAAAGAAGTGGGATTAAAAATGAACTTTCAGAAGACAAAAGTGATGTTCAATGCTTTTACAAGAAATGAAGATTTATCGATTGATGGAGAAAAGCTGGAGATAACAGACACGTACGTTTATCTTGGACAGCAGATATCAAGTGAGGGTCACATTGATGAAGAAATTAATCGGCGTACAAAACTTGCCTGGAGAGCTTTTGGAAGAAACAGCATAATTTTCAAGAGCAATATGCCATTATGTCTTAAGAGAAAAGTGTATGATCAATGCATCCTTCCAGTGCTTACGTATGGTGCAGAGACGTGGACCTTAACTAAAAGAGACATACAAAGGCTGCAGACAACTCAAAGAGGCATGGAGAAGGTGCATACTTGGTGTAACCAAGAGAGATAAGAAGAGGAACTCGTACATCCGAAAAATGACAAGAGTGGAAGACATCATGATCAGAGTTAAATCCCTGAAATGGCAATGGGCTGGACATACTGCCAGAAGGACAGATCATCGATGGACAGCCGAAATTCTAGATTGGATTCCAAGGGACAGGAAAAGACCCAGAAGAAGACCACATGGGAGATGGGTAGATGAAATTCGAAAGTATGCAGGGGTGACATGGAGGAGACTGGCACAAGACAGACCGTTGTGGAGGAAACTTGGGGAGACCTTCGTCCAGCAGTGGATTGATAATGGTTGACAATGATGATGATGATGATGTATACAGTATATGTGTATATATATTTTTTAATGCTGCACCGAAAAATTGGCACAGAGTCCCAGAGATGTAAAATCATTTAGGATTAATGATAAAACATCATGAGCACTATGTGCTAAATTCTTATTAACGATTTCCAAAAAGTAAAAGGAATGTCATAACATTATGCAAGAATAACATCTATGTCCCAAACATTTCGCAGAATATTTGTGCTTCAGTTTCTTCCTTTAGAGAACGGCACAGTCAATTCATTTAAAAATTCAATTTCCAACAAACAAGGAATTATTGGACTTAAATTATAAATTCGAAAAACAAGTTAGATAAATATAAATATTTTAATATTAAATGATGGCGAAATTTCAGAAAATGCAAAAATTGCTAAAGTACAGATAGAAAATTATATACATTCTTATGTCACCTGAAACTGTGAAGAGAAATGTATCCCTTTTTTTTCACAAGTGATATACATCGCTCTGGCAAAGTGGCCAGAAAGACATATTCTCCGGCATTAACTATGCTTTATCTAAGTTTTCAGCTCGGGAATTTTATGAATTTCAATTTTTGATAAGTAAAATTAAGTTTCCCGTGGGTCTGCCATTTGCGCAAGTATTCTGAAAAAAAAATTATTGATGTACTTGACGTTGGTTTACGCACACCTACGTTTCAAAAGGGGATTTTGCAGGAATTACTGCAAAATTCCCAGGTTTAACGTTGATAAAACTATATTTGTATTTTAAAGAGCCACTACATATCCTCAAAGTAACACCGAAATATAATACATGTAATTTGTATTACATATATTAAAAAATGCCTTGTTAAGATATGGCTTTGTAAGTTTCAAACAAAACGTTCTCTAAATATTCTACTTTTGCTAAAAAAAATAAGCATTTAAAAATAAACGTTCAGAATTTGTAGAAATGAAACAAACCAAGAAAAAACTAGATAACTGTCTTTTTAAATAAAATATAGTCATGCGTGAATGGAAAAGTTTCAAATGTGATCCCAAAGACATGCAATATTCGTTTATATATTTCGGTGAAATAACAATGAGAAAACGAGTGTATCTGTTCTGTAATTCATTTTCTCTAATGATGATTTATCACTGTGATTGATGTTTATGTAAAATTGATATTCGAAGTGTTTTGTTAATTCTGATACAGTTTGTTATATTTCTTCCTCTGTATTTCGTACTTTTGAAATCAAGTTTTGAGAACTTTTCTTCAAAAATTCGTATTTAATAAATAAAATTTGGAACAATTTTACGTTTGTTCGTTCCTTCTCTAATTATAATTTTCCTCACAAGGGTAAATTTTAGAGTGTTCAGTATTACTTTGTAAAAAGTAAAAATAATTATTATTCATTAAAAACTCTATTCAGTTTGGATTGATATGTATCTAGACACTTTAAAGTGTATCTTTAACCCTTTAACCGGCTGGAACGAACTAACTCGGGGTTAGGTAAATGGGCTGAAATAGGCTCGCACGGATATATTCACATAGCATGGCGGTTGGAACAGGTCAAGTTGTTCATGAGAAAGATTTGCTTCCCCCTTTATCTATGTCATTCACAGTGGTCATTTAGGGAGACGTGTGACACTAAAACTTTCCAACTGATTACCCTTTAACCTTTTAACTGGTTGGAACGAATTAACGCGGGGTAAGAAAAGTTTGGCTACAATCAGCTCGAACGAATACATTCGGTGTCTAAAAGGTGTGTCGAACGCGTCTCAAATAAGTCAATTCACTAGAAAGAGAGCGATGCTTTCTCCTTAGCTTCTTAAATTGGTCGTTTAGAGGGGATGACTGACACTAAATGACCACCCCTAAATGGCCACTTTGTTTTTTCAAATTGGTCATTTAACCCTTTAACCGGCTGGAACGAGTTAACTTGAAGTTAACAAAATGTGCTGAACTCAACTCCAAAGAGTATATTTGCTGTCTAAGAAGTGTGGCGAAAGCTAATGGAACGAATTCATTCAGGGTATGTTTAGTGGCGCCAAAGCTGCTCGTACGAATTAACTTCAAGACCACAGCACCGAATAAAATTGCTTTCGTCCTTAGATTTGTTATTCAGACTGGTCATTCAGGCGTAAGATTGACACCAATTCATTCTGACAAATTAACTGACAAAGAACTATGGCGGAGGAGAGGAATTTAAGGAAGAAGAGAGAAGACATTCGAGTACCTATTTTTTTACCCGGTTGCATGATTTTTGTTTAAGAGAAGCTAGCTAGCCCTTCTCTATTATGTTTTAGGTCATGGACCAGGGAATATGGGACTAGAATGGACAGCTTATTACCTATGACATGTTTACTTTCGCGGCTGCTGAGATGAGAGAAGTAAAGATAAATTATTTTACCGTAGCTTTCGTAAAACACCGTCGCTATGTGAGCATTTCTGTTCATGGAGAGCAAAAGTTTTGACACCGTTTAGTTCAAGGACAGTACATCAGCCGCTGAAAGGGTTAATTAGGCGACCTATTGTTAAAATAAATGTTTCATAGCGTGCAAATTTCTAATTCAATATCAAATCACAACCGCAAAAACCACTAGCTTAAATCCTATGCGCACCATAGTTTTTTTGGGGATTTCTTAGATGAAGCTGCAAATAATTAGGCTTCTTAACTAAGAAAAACATAACAGGCGCAATAATTCATGGCAAGCCCCAATTTTACTTATAGCAAAATAATCAAGCTTCACATTAATACTTATGTGAATATACTAGTTTCCTAAATTAAAGCCCCGTAGAATACTCGAGAAATAATTGAAAGTGATCAATTAAATTTTACGATGCTCAATGGACACATACCAATGAACAATAAAGAAAAACGCCGCAGAAGAATTTGCAAATCAGTGATCAACATGATATCAAATTCATAAAGGCACCGGGGAAAGGTCATGTCATTTCTATATCCGATACAGTACGCAGGCGTTAGATGACACGACTACAAGTAGGACAGTCTCAGGACCGTTTTACAAGGTATTTGAAGAGACACCCAAAGATGTTTTGGTGAGATGGTTACAATTTTACTAAACCAATTCAATGTAACGAAAACTGGGCTAAGGTCGACAAGAGCAACTTTAGCCCATTTTAAGGCAATTACAGATCCTATATAGCCCTGCAATTGCCTTCGGAGCTCTCCGTCAACATTGGTTCTACGGTGTCAAGGAAAATGGCGTATTGAAGGCTTAATGCAGTTGGTTTTTATGCCATGACATCAGTCGTTTGGTGTCCAACTAACCATGTCTGACAAGGGAGGTAGCTTGAACTGGTGGAGAAAACATCGTTCTTGAAACTAAAGGGGCTCTGACGACCGCTAATAGCGGTATAACTATACCATCGGGATTAGACGAAATTCTATCCCACACTCACCAACCCGCTTGGCCAGCGTGGTGAGTTATGGCCAAACCCCTCCAAAATGATTCCACAACTTAAATCTTGGCCCTCAGTCTCCGGCAGCTGGAATGTACCTGGCCAAGGCAGCGGCCAGTGCGACATGAAGGCAGAGGGTGCTAAGAATCCCCGGAGGACCGGACTAGGCTGCCATCTGATGCTGACCTTGGCTACGTATAATGGACGCTCCCTATCTTCTGATTCAAGGCTTCTTGAATTGGAAGAGCAACTACAAAGGATCAAGTGGGACATCGTGGGGCTAAGTGAGGTAAGGAGAAAAGGAGAAGATCTCATCGAACTGAAAAGTGGACATCTCTTCTACTATCGTGGGACAGATACTGGCAGAACTAGTAGTGTTGGATTTATAATAAACAAGAAACTGAAGGATAAAGTTGTAGAAGTTGAAAGTTCCTCTGACAGAGCTGCACGACTTGTTATCCAACTCTCGAAAAGATACCAGGCTCAGATTATTCAAACTTATGCACCCACCACAAGTCATCCTGAAGAAGAAATTGAAGAATTTTATGAGGAAATTTGTCATCTAAATAATAAAGGTAAGCAGCACTTGAAAATAATTATGGGAGATTTCAATGCAAAAATAGGGCAACGGCAACAGAATGAAATTTTAGTAGGTAAATTCGGTCACGGCAACAAAAACCAGCGTGGAAATACTCTCGTTGAGTTTGCAGAGGCAGAAGGGTTTTTCATCTTGAACTCCTTCTTCAAGAAAAAGCCACACAGGAAATGGACATGGAGACATCCAAATGGGACGACAAGTGAAATTGATTTTATTATGTGTAACAAAAAATTCGTCATAGAAGACTGCAGTGTGCTAAACAAGTTCAACACAGGTAGTGACCATAGATTGGTGAGATGTAAGATGCACCTCAACACTAAACTTGAACGTGGCAAGCTCATAAGACAAACAAAATCTATTGACATAACCAACCTTAAAAAACACCATAATACCTTCAAGTTGGAACTGAAGAATAGGTTCTCTGCTTTAGAAGGCCTAACATCGGAAGAAGTGAACATCTCTGAAGTTAACAGAAAAGTAACCAAAGCTCTTATGGAAACAGCAACAAAATTAGCTGGATCTAAGAACAAGTTGCATGTAAACAAATTATCAGGAAAAACGAAAATGTTGATGCAAAAAAGAAGAGAGATGAGGACAACTAAAGAAGATGTGACTTCCAAAGTGGAATATATAGAGCTATGCAAGACAGTAAGAAAAAGTATCACTGAAGACGTAAGAAAATTCAACTGTGAACTAGTGAGGAAAGCAATTGAAAACAACCAAGGCCTAAAGATAGCAAAGGGACATCTCAGTAAGGGAAGAAAACAGATTATGGCACTGAGAAAAGAAGATGGTTCTGTAACAAGAAATAGAGGCGAAATTTTGACAAGAGTGAAAGATTTCTACTCCAAATTATATGAAAGGGATGATACATGCACTCCAGACATCATGAAAGATACCAGTACCAGAGTTCCTCCAGTCCTTCCAGCAGAAGTTGCACATGCAATCAAGAACATGAAGCGGGGAAAAGCTCCAGGAGAAGATGGAATTACTGTAGACATCATACAAGAAGCAAGTGGAGAAATCGAAACAGTACTCGCCCAAATTTTCACTCGATGCCTTAATGAAGGAAAGATTCCTGAAAATTGGAACACCGCTACAATGATCCTGCTACATAAGAAAAGTGACATTGAGGATCTTGGAAACTACAGAACTATCAGCCTCCTATCAGTAGTTTATAAAATCTTCACTAAAGTTCTTTCACACCGCTTGAAGGTAACACTGGACATGGCTCAACCGAGAGAACAAGCTGGATTCAGGAGTGGCTACAGCTCAATAGATCATATCCACGTACTGAGAGAACTAATTAAAAGAGCGAGGGAATATGAACTTCCATTGTGCATGGCTTTTATCGATTATGAAAAAGCCTTTGATTCGGTGAAACCATCAGCAGTTACAATGGCTCTGAAAACCTGCGGTATTGAAGATGCATACATTAATATTATTAATAACATCTATGAAAATGCAAGTGCAAAGATTCGGCTGTTTGAAAATGCAACACACGTAAAAATTGGAAAGGGAGTGAGACAAGGTGACACCATATCTCCGAAGCTCTTTAATGCCACATTGGAGGGTGTTTTTCAGTCGCTGAGCTGGGAAAACAAGGGGATAAAGATTAATGGGGATTATCTAACCCACCTTCGTTTTGCTGATGACGTAGTCATTTTTGCAACTACCCCATCAGAGCTGCAGAGTATGATCCAGGAACTTGCTGACAAGAGTAAAAAAGTGGGATTAAAAATGAACTTTCAGAAGACAAAAGTGATGTTCAATGCTTTTACAAGAAATGAAGATTTATCGATTGATGGAGAAAAGCTGGAGATAACAGACACGTACGTTTATCTTGGACAGCAGATATCAAGTGAGGGTCACATTGATGAAGAAATTAATCGGCGTACAAAACTTGCCTGGAGAGCTTTTGGAAGAAACAGCATAATTTTCAAGAGCAATATGCCATTATGTCTTAATAGAAAAGTGTTTGATCAATGCATCCTTCCAGTGCTTACGTATGGTGCAGAGACGTGGACCTTAACTAAAAGAGACATACAAAGGCTGCAGACAACTCAAAGAGGCATGGAGAGGTGCATACTTGGTGTAACCAGGAGAGATAAGAAGAGGAACTCGTACATCCGAAAAATGACAAGAGTGGAAGACATCATGATCAGAGTTAAATCCCTGAAATGGCAATGGGCTGGACATACTGCCAGAAGGACAGATCATCGATGGACAGCCGAAATTCTAGATTGGATTCCAAGGGACAGGAAAAGACCCAGAAGAAGACCACATGGGAGATGGGTGGATGAAATTCGAAAGTATGCAGGGGTGACATGGAGGAGACTGGCACAAGACAGACCGTTGTGGAGGAAACTTGGGGAGACCTTCGTCCAGCAGTGGATTGATAATGGTTGACAATGATGATGATGATGATGATGATGTATACAGTATATGTGTATATATATTTTTTAATGCTGCACCGAAAAATTAGCACAGAATTCCAGAGATGTAAAATGATTTAGGATTAATGATAAAACATCATGTACACTATGTGCTTAATTCTTATTAACGATTTCCAAAAAGTGAGAGGAATGTCATAACATTATGCAAGAATAACATCTATGTCCCAAACATTTCGCAGAATATTTGTGCTTCAGTTTCTTCGTTTAGAGAATGGCACAGTCAATTCATTTAAAAATTCAATTTCCAACAAACAAGGAATTAATGGACTTAAATTATAAATTCGAAAAACAAGTTAGATAAATTTAAATATTTTAATATTAAATGATAGCGAAATTTCAGAAAATGCAAAAATTGCTAAAGTACAGATAGAAAATTATATACATTCTTATGTCACCTGAACCTGTGAAAAGAAATGTATCCCTTTTTTTTCACAAGTGATATACATCGCTCTTGCATAGTGGCCAGAAAGACATATTCTCCGGCATTAACTATACTTTATCTAAGTTTTCAGCTCGGGAATTTGATGAATTTCAATTTTTGATAAGTGAAATTAAGTTTCCCGTGGGTCTGCCATTTGCGCAAGTATTCTGAAAAAAAAATTATTGATGTACTTGACGTTGGTTTACGCACACCTACGTTTCAAATGGGGATTTTGCAGGAATTGCTGCAATATTCCTAGGTTTAACGTTGATAAAACTATATTTGTATTTTAAAGAGCCACTACATATCCTCAAAGTAACACCGAAATATAATACATGTATTTTGTATTACATATATTAAAAAATGCCTTGTTAAGATATGGCTTTGTGAGTTTCAAACAAAACGTTCTCTAAATATTCTAGTTTTGCTAAAAAAAAAATGAGCATTTAAAAATAAACGTTCAGAATTTGTAGAAATGAAACAAAATAAGAAAAAACTAGATAACTGTCTTTTTAAATAAAATATAGTCATGCGTGAATGGAAAAGTTTCAAATGTGATCCCAAAGACATGCAATATTCGTTTATATATTTCGGTGAAATGACAATGAGAAAACGAGTGTATCTGTTCTGTAATTCATTTTCTCTAATGATGATTTATCACTGTGATTGATGTTTATGTAAAATTGATATTCGAAGTGTTTTGTTTATTCTGATACAGTTTGTTATATTTCTTCCTCTGTATTTCGTACTTTTGAAATCAAGTTTTGAGAACTTTTCTTCAAAAATTCGTATTTTATAAATAAAATTTGGAACAATTTTACGTTTGTTCGTTCCTTCTCTAATTATAATTTTCCTCACAAGGGTAAATTTTAGAGTGTTCAGTATTACTTTGTAAAAAGTAAAAATAATTATTATTCATTAAAAACTCTATTCAGTTTGGATTGATATGTATCTAGACACTTTAAAGTGTATCTTTAACCCTTTAACCGGCTGGAACGAACTAACTCGGGGTTAGGTAAATGGGCTGAAATAGGCTCGCACGGATATATTCATATAGCATGGCGGTTGGAACAGGTCAAGTTGTTCATGAGAAAGATTTGCTTCCCCCTTTATCTATGTCATTCACAGTGGTCATTTAGGGAGACGTGTGACACTAAAACTTTCCAACTGATTACCCTTTAACCTTTTAACTGGTTGGAACGAATTAACGCGGGGTAAGAAAAGTTTGGCTACAATCAGCTCGAACGAATACATTCGGTGTCTAAAAGGTGTGTCGAACGCGTCTCAAATAAGTCAATTCACTAGAAAGAGAGCGATGCTTTCTCCTTAGCTTCTTAAATTGGTCGTTTAGGGGGATGACTGACACTAAATGACCACCCCTAAATGACCACCCCTAAATGACCACCCCTAAATGGCCACTTTGTTTTTTCAAATTGGTCATTTAACCCTTTAACCGGCTGGAACGAGTTAACTTGAAGTTAACAAAATGTGCTGAACTCAACTCCAAAGAGTATATTTGCTGTCTAAAAAGTGTGGCGAAAGCTAATGGAACGAATTCATTCAGGGTATGTTTAGTGGCGCCAAAGCTGCTCGTACGAATTAACTTCAAGACCACAGCACCGAATAAAATTGCTTTCGTCCTTAGATTTGTTATTCAGACTGGTCATTCAGGCATAAGATTGACACCAATTCATTCTGACAAATTAACTGACAAAGAACTATGGCGGAGGAGAGGAATTTAAGGAAGAAGAGAGAAGACATTCGAGTACCTATTTTTTTTACCCGGTTGCATGATTTTTGTTTAAGAGAAGCTAGCTAGCCCTTCCCTATTATGTTTTAGGTCATGGACCAGGGAATATGGGACTAGAATGGACAGCTTATTACCTATGACATGTTTACTTTCTCGGCTGCTGAGATGAGAGAAGTAAAGATAAATTATTTTACCGTAGCTTTCGTAAAACACCGTCGCTATGTGAGCATTTCTGTTCGGGGAGAGCAAAAGTTTTGACACCGTTTAGTTCAAGGACAGTACATCAGCCGCTGAAAGGGTTAATTAGGCGACCTATTGTTAAAATAAATGTTTCATAGCGTGCAAATTTCTAATTCAATATCAAATCACAACCGCAAAAACCACTAGCTTAAATCCTATGCGCACCATAGTTTTTTTGGGGATTTCTTAGATGAAGCTGCAAATAATAAGGCTTCTTAA
The DNA here is from genome assembly GCA_039090855.1 of Macrothele yani. Taxonomy (NCBI): domain Eukaryota; kingdom Metazoa; phylum Arthropoda; class Arachnida; order Araneae; family Macrothelidae; genus Macrothele; species Macrothele yani. The sequence goes on along the minus strand of CM077017.1, from coordinate 77,501,725 downwards.
CTAAGAAAAACATAACAGACGCAATAATTCATGGCAAGCCTCAATTTTACTTATAGCAAAATAATCAAGCTTTACAATAATACTTATGTGAATATACTAGTTTCCTAAATTAAAGCCCCGTAGAATACTCGAGAAATAATTGAAAGTGATCAATTAAATTTTACGATGCTCAATGGACCCATACCAATGAACAATAAAGAAAAACGCCGCAGAAAAATTTGCATATCAGTGATCAACATGATATTAATTCATAAAGGCACCGGGGAAAGGTCATGTCATTTCTATATCCGATACAGTACGCAGGCGTTAGATGACATGACTACAAGTAGGCCAGTCTCAGGACCGTTTTACAAGGTATTTGAAGAGACACCCAAAGATGTTTTGGTGAGATGGTTACAATTTTACAAAACCAGTTCAATGTAACGAAAACTGGGCTAAGGTCGACAAGAGCAACCTTAGCCCATTTTAAGGCAATTACAGATCCTATATAGCCCTGCAATTGCCTTCGGAGCTCTCCGCCAGCATTGGTTCTACGGTGTCAAGGAAAATGGCGTATTGAAGGCTTAATGCAGTTGGTTTTTATGCCATGACATCAGTCGTTTGGTGTCCAACTAACCATGTCTGACAAGGGAGGTAGCTTGAAATGGTGGAGAAAACATCGTTCTTGAAACTTAGCCCAGTGGGCTGATTTCTTTTTTTGACGCGTCAATATTTACCCTACGAACAGATTCTCGTTTGCATTTCGTCTGGAAGGAAAAGAGAATGATAATGATCCCACAAACGTCCTCGAAGGAGACACATTTAATAAATGTCTGGTTTATTTATATCGAAATATTTCCAGTCCCTGGAAGCAAATTAGTTTATTGGGTTTGTTGAAATTCAGTCCTCTTTAACCTGATTTGTTTTGCGATTCATACTCTATATGTCTGTGTTTGGAACTGTGTGAAAATCAAAGTTGGACATTTTTTTGCGACACAGGGCAGGCTCAACATTCACGACAATATGCAATGATAGGCCGCTATATTAGGTACACCTGCCCTGGTTGCACAAAATGATTACACTGAGCACGTAAGACGACACGTGATTGCTGCGTGCAGTATACATCTGAATTACAGCACGTAGATCTTTAGGCCACGTTTGATTGATGTACAGAATGAGCAAACTGAGTGCTCTGAATAATTCTCAATGCGATATAATAATTAATGCCTGACATGCAAGGTCGAGAAACTTCCATGGAGCCATTCTCCTACAAATTTCCGATTAAAGCGTTCATGTGTTTGTGATAAATTTTGCGCCAATTTCCCGGATTAAAACAAGTTTAAGACACGCAAAAAAAATCCCGAATAAGCTATACAGTCGGCAAAAGAAATCTTGTATATCAGAGAAGTCAGAGCAGAGTGGTGGGAATCGTGCAACCCAACAGACGGCTTAAATTCCGACATGCCGCTCCACAATTCGCCGTTCCTGTTCTATCAAGAATGAGTAAACGCCCTCAGCGAAGGTTAAAATCAACGGTTCAGAAACAGGATTAACACCGAACAGGTCATGCCTTTGACTCTGACGAGAACGAACTGCAATAGCCGCTGATTACCAGACCCCGTCGACTCCTCAATCTCACCAGCGCAATCATGCGATATCCCGTTCTGGTTTTGGGAAAGATTCAACCACTCCCGCGATTAATACGTAGAAGTTTTCAATATTGCTTTGTGTGTAAGTGTGTGTGTGTACAAAACATACCAAAATAAATTTGAGGTAGCCTGTTTTCAGTGCATTATTCTTAATTATTTGGAAGTGCCTGCTTCAAATACCTAATCAATGGAAGTGTCTGCTTAAAGTACTTAATCAATGGAAGTCCTTGCTTAAATGGCCGGCCTCCCTGGTGGTTCAGTATTTTAAGCGATATCTGCTGATCATTCGCCGGAAAGCGGGCTGGATTCGAATCCCGGTGAGACATGGATATTGTGTTTGTCTTACGGCACTGGCTCTCTCGCTTCCCTGGAACCAGTGACCCTAAATTAGGGACAGGCGACTGCTTATAGCCCATTGAGGTGCTCACGGTGGTCGTTAAACCTCCAATAAAATAAATAAATAAATAGAGTACCGAAGAGTTTCGTTATTCTCAGTAGAGGGCCAGACCCAAACAGATCTGTTAACCACAGTATAATTATTGTGGTCAAAAGTGCGCGTTAAGCCAACGGTTCCATGACATTGGACCTCTCCTTTTATGACTAAGGTAGTCTGTTTATTTACCTTTCATTATAACGTTAATTGAGGGGGCTTAGTCCCACGCATTTACTATCTTCCATTTGCAGACAGGGGGTATAGTGCAGCACTCAGAGGCATGTGGTATTTTAACTAGCTTCTCATTCAAAATTGTATAACTATACTAAAAATCCGAAATTTCTTGGCGTAAAATAAAAGATAAAATTTTCCAAGCTTTCGTACATCAACCAGATGGTTTTCTCAAGGAAGGTAGACAGCTTACTGCAAACTGGATAATAGAAAGTTTAAACACTTTTGAACGCGGTGACTTGACTAGACAATAAATGATGAGCAGCAAACGTGGTATTTCGAAGAAACGAGGTCACGTTGGTTGGGCACGCTCGTTATCTGAATAACTGGAATTACAAAGCCTCCGTATACCTTCGATGGAGCAGAAGGACAGCTTAATCGCCTTTCCTTCTTAAATATGATGACAAATCTCAAAACTAACAAAAACAAAACAACAGCCAGCTTTTAGCGTGGAATAGTAGTAATTTGAACTTTAAACACCAAAAAAGTCAGGGAGTTTTAAAGTAGCAAGGTAAACTCTACATGAATTGCAAACAAAAGAAAAGTTCATTATAATCTTACTTGACGAAAACATAACCTACACACACATTCTTGACTATAAAATTGAAGCTTACTGAATATGTATGTAAAGCCTAGTGAAAGGCTGAAACCTAAAACATCACTGTAAGAAAATTTTAAACTACGGGAGATTATAGTAATATTGTAAATTTCTTTACAGACAATAAACTGCGTATATTGTCATACTTAAATTCCATTGATTTCGGCTGTCAATTCTTACTTCTCTGATTTCTCATGAAATGCATACCTTGAAAGAGACAAGAGAAAGTAATATGATATGTCAATGACGTGCAAGTAGATATGAATTACACTGCTGGCTACCCAAAATGCAACACCAAGAAGGACACGAGATAGCAAAGCCAGATTTACTGGACACATGACAACAGATACAAAGATGAAACGATTGAGCTTACAGGCCCGTGTGACTTGCGGAACACGAAGACATCAATAGTTCGTGTGGCCCCCATGGCTGGCAATAACGGCCGCTACACGCCGCGGCATCGAACGAAAGGAGCTTTGCATGAAGGCTTGGCGTATGTCGGTCCAGGCTGCTTCCACACGTTGGGACAGTTCATCAGGCGTAGCTGCGGGTGGTGCTTGCCGGGACACTCGGTTGCCGATCAGCGACCAGACCTGTTCGATGGGCAACATATCGAGAGCACAAGTGGGCCACGGCAGCAGTGACAACTGGCGGGCCGTGAAGAAGTGTTGTACGGTACGTGGCACTTGCGGGCGCGCATTGTCCTGTTGAAACGTGGCCGCTGGCAGGTCCTGAAGGTAAGGGAGGACTACAAGCTTCAAAACGCCGGAGATGTAGTGGTGGCTGTTGAGTGTAACTGCGATGCGTACCAGAGGGGTGCAGGTGTCATATCCAATTGCGCCACAAACCATAACGCCAGGCGACGGACCTGTATGGTGATGCATAATGCAGGCGACGGACCGGTATGGTGATGCATAATGCAGGCGTCATACCGTCTCTCGCCGCGGTGCCGCCACACGCGGATCCGACCATCGTGGTGTTGCAGGCAGAAGCGGTATTCGTTGGAGAAGAAAATGTCGTGCCATTTCGTAGTCCGGGTGCGGCGTTCAACAGCGCACTGCTGCCGCACTCGCCGGTGGTGTAAAGTCAATGGTAATCGAAGCCATGGACGCCGTGCGACAAGTCCCCGCCCCTGCATACGACGTTGAACGGTACGTGCTGACACAGGTTCTTGCGCAACACACCCTAATTCCTGCGGTAACCTTTCTGATGTGGCATTTCGAGCCGTCAATGCCCGCCGCACAACATGCCGGTCCTCTCGTTAGGTAATGTGCCGCAGATGCGGCAATCGCTCACGTCGCTCCGTCCGTCTCTCCGGTACTCACCAAATCCATACTAGCCTCACTGTGACTGAATGTAGTCCCACACGGGCGATAAGCGCTATTCGTCCTCTATCGAACTCCGAAACGTGCTGGAATTACTGCCGTATTCTGCTACGAGGCGTCAGGAAGCTTCCCACATACAGGTCCGGCAGCACAACACACTTCCCCAACTTACACCCTGCGTTCTGTGCACCATTCTTATAGTGCTTCTCGGTGGCGTGCCGGGCGTACATGATTTGCATATGCCCTGCAATGTGGTCGCTTGCATGTGCTATGGCGGGCGACGCATGCTGCAAATTTCAGGCAAATCGGATTCTTCCTTCTTGTTGTTGCATTTTGGGTGGCCAATAACGCATTTAAAATTTATTTTACAAATATTTAACTGCCAGTAGTTAAGTACTAAATTCTTCATTATATAGTACCACGTCACGTCTTGAAATATAATTCAACTGCATTAGTCTTTATTCTGAAATGCATTTCTTCTCATAGCTGAAAAGCATTTCTTCTTTATTCTTCAATTTTTTAATTTGATGATTATATTTTCACCAATTGGGAATTATTAGAAATTTACGACTATGAAAAAGATTAAGCAATTCAATATTCGCGTTAGTTTTCGAAGCAATATAAAAAAAGAACTTTATGGTTTTTCGATCAGTATCTGAAAAAATAACGATTTCGTGGACAAAAACAAGTAAAAATATGACGCAATTTTTGCAAATTCATAAACACAGATATGGGATCATATTGCAAGCTTTCGATGGAATCCAAAATCCGAGATCAATATTTTTATTAAACAGCGAATTACTTATTCGTTCATGAGATCTTTTAGGATGAAACTAGAAGTTTATTTGCTGGAGTGGCATCAGGTGGAGCTTTTTTGTCGTGGTGAACTCAGTTGAGGGAATTTGTGTATTTGATTTCCTAGTAGTAGCTTGTGGATGGAATGTTTCTTTGTAAGTTAGAAAAGATTTTCTCGTTTTTCATTTCATTGGCCTATTTAGTCATTGGATGACACTTCTTTAAAGCTGTTGACACATCTTGCTGAACTTTCCATTTTTTTGTAGTTCTTAACATTTTAGTGTCCCTTTAGTTACTTTGTAGTTCTTTGTTCAGCTTCGGCAGGGCTTGGAAGGAGTTCTTGCCACTTTGACTGCAACCTCGACAGTTCCAAGTGAATTTCCTTAAAACTTCTGTCATCCGTAACACAATTCTACAATCACCTAAAACATGAATTTTTTTTTTCATTTCTGGAGCTACTCAGCCTAGTTCAAGTTTTTGCAAATCTGTGACTTTTAGCATTACATAGAAAATCAAATTTTATCCAAGCACAGTTATTCGAAAATAACGCAACTGCTTTGAATATAATAAGCTACTGAATCTTTAAAATCGTGTAATCATAATTACAGTAAATAGAAGATAAAAAAATGCAATAGAGAGGTAACACGAAATTCCAATTTTTACTTCCTCAAAATAAATTTGAAGAGCTACACTTATTTAGTGTGAAATGATCATTTGGGAAATTTATAATGATCAAAATTATCGAATATGTTGGAATTCATTATATGATAAGTTATACATATTTTCTTAGAGAAAGTTATTTCAAAATATCATGTCTCATATTTTACGCAAAATAAGATTCGTAAATAAACACTGGACAGGGAATTTTTGAAAATTTCCTTGATTCATGACGCAACAAAGTATTTTGTATAATTTGTGAGTAGAGTAGTGCGATATGTCCACTACAGTTTGATCATTTTTTTGTGTGTGAATTATATTGTGACAAACCTTCAAGATCATCATCCGGTGGCTCATTGTACATAAAGGGCGAAGGCATATTTTAGAGAATGCAGAATTTACAGAATTTCGCTAAGGTCTTTAATTTTTTTAATAATATATATAAATTCAATACTTTGTGAATCGCGATATGGTATTATAGGTTCACATGTCGATTAAGTTACAGTTTGAAAAACTCTTTAAGCAACAGACGTAGTAGAAATAAATAAATTTACCTTGGTATTGAGTGTTTGATATATAGGTGATCATACATTTTTGGAACTTTTTTGATCAGAAATTACAGAAAATAAAACAAGTTCAAAGAATTGAAACCTGCTACAGCGTTTTAGATGAAAAAGAAATAAACGTCTGCTGCAGTTAAATATCGCCTGCTAAGAAAATGGCGCTCGTGAACAAGATGTGTGTAAAATGTTATGTTTTAGCACTTTACGGTAAAAAAGATATTCCGATTCTGTAACCAAAAACCGCTGTGAAAATCATGGAATTAACATTTCAAAATGTGAAATAAGCAGTATTTTTAATAATAGAACGGAAAACCGCCAAGTATTGTTTGAACGGCAGAAAGAACGTCAAACGAATATCCAAAGAAGGAACGTACTTTTAAGACTATTTGAAAAGTCCATGGCCTGAAATGAAATCCATCCTTGAAAAGTCGTTAAAAATCACTGTATCAACTGTAAACAAGGTAACAAACAGAGAGTTCAATCTGAAAAAGATTTAAAGAAAACTATGATGTTCACCGCATTTTGCTTGGACACATGGCTTAGCGCAGAACACGGAGTAGACTTCTCTATGGAAATCATATAAGTTCGGATATATTAAGAAAATTACTCCATTTTAGATCTAAGTATTCTATTTATATTTTTCTAATTGGTCTAATTTGGTGTAATATGAACAAAATGAAACAAAATATTCTCGGAAACCTTTTTTCCTAATACGTTACTTTAGTATTTATTGGAAAATATTTCAGATGGTTTTACACATTAAATGCAGCTTTGAATACACCAGCATTCCGTCACTGCTCTATGTTTTACAATGAATAAGAAAGTTGGATTTTTTATCACTCGCTGAAAAATAATGATATTTCCGATTTTCCGAAGTCGACGGCTTGGACAGGATAAGAAGATAGGATACTATTCACATAGCAAAAGGATGCCCACAGGTCTTTTGTGCTTCACAAGTCTTCACAATACGAATATAGACTGGTTTCCGATAAACAGGAACAAACAGAACAAGTTCAGGATAAAGTGTTCTGTCATAAAACTAACGGGGAAGTGGTAGTGACTGTTATTTAATGGTATGCAGATATTTCCGGCTAAATGGCCTGATATTAGATGTTTATTTTATAAAGACACCAACTCTGGCTATGCATGCAATGAATACACGGACCGCCGATGGCGTGGTAGTTAGCACGGTTACTTGCCAAAAGGAAGGTCTCAAGGATCAACCGTATTTAGGGCACTTGTGTTGAACTACAAAGTACAGACTTTACGTCTAATGGCAGGTTTGTCCGCCAAACAGGAAGTACTAGTTCCCTTTTAAAAATATGGGCGGATATTTTCCACCCACACGCACTACTCTCTCCCTGATTACTAGTGTGTGCTTCTGACTTTTCTCTGCATAACAGCTTTCCAATCGTGTTCCACAAACGTCCGCCTAGTATGCCTTGGTTTCCAGTACACGACAGAAATGCTTCCTTTGCGGACCGGACAGTATAAAATAAATCCTACGAGAATGATTGTAGACTGAGTTGTGGTGCTTTCTTGGTGGCCAGCAGGATGTCACCGTTTCGTGATTAGCATGGATATTTAAATTCGAGCAATAAGCAAGTCTATGCGGTGCCCAAATATTCTCACAATGTATGGATGTCGCGTATCCCTGTAATAAGTTGTCAATTCAAAGAACTCACAGAATGGTCTGACGAGCATTCCGCCTGCAAAAGTGACAGTTGCTGTCAGTTAGATTCAGTGATGATTTGCTCTTTATCGTGGAGCCTAATAATTCGACGAGTTCCCGTTTCAAGGGAACGAGAAACACACATCAACTTGTACTATTTCAATAAGCGGCATCATATTTGCGATGCTTTTTGAGATGAGTCACTACAGATCTCTATATAATTAAGTGTGAATTTCTGATAGCAATACAATATCGAAAAAAGGCAGTGACACCAAATGTTATTTCTTATAAAGTTGCAAACGGAGTTTCAGACATTTTCTTTGACGACATGTTTAAGCCTTATGAGGCCCAGTAGTTATCTTCATCATGGTTGAGGATGGCATTGAATTGATACGTTGGAGCGGGTTTGATCATAACCCTGAAAAGCATGTTTGGGAATTTACAGGAACACAAAACGCATCTTGTTATACAACTCCAATAAAATATCAAGTGCTAAAGCAGGCATTTGTACAGGACTTTGCTTAATATATGCCACCCGAATACGTTGACGTGTTAGCAGTTACCCGTAACACATAGCCTACACGAGAAGCTTGATTTGTTTATTTCATTATTCCGCACTTTTTGTATTTCATCCTACGGCTTATTGCTCATCATGTATTTTTCCTCATTTGGCATCACGTTTTCCCCAAACTGGTTCAAACAGTGTATATTGATATGCGTTTTGTGATTTTTTGATCAGTCTGTTGAAACGGTGTTTTCGAAAATGCCTGCAGAATTATTTGGAAAACTTCCATTTTTGAGCCTAGTCAAAGGCTGTAAAATGATACAAGTACTGTTCGTTTGTAAGTGTACCCTCATATTTTAAGAAATTTATTTAAAACAGATTTTTGCTATATCAAACTGAATGCTTTACGAACTGTATGCGATTATTTGTTTTTGCTGACTAAATTTGGAAAAATAACAGGATACAAACCTTTTAAAAATTAAATAACGTCAAAAAACATAACTCTGTATCTTATACAGTAATATAGGCAACTAAAGAAAGATGAGATGGTAACCTGCAAAAACTTAGTCGATAGCTACTTCTTGTACGTAACTGAAATTTGTGTGAGCTTCCCGCTATCAAACTTATAAAAATTCCGACAAATCATTACGTTTCCCCCTAAAAGTTTAAGTTTCCGGGAATGCCTGAAAAGCGTGCAAAACGTTCAAAGTGGTAGGTAAAATAGAATTTATTTTTCATTGTGTGTCTGTGTATTGAAGGGCCCGACATTGAAATAATCAGACAGGTCTTTACATAGGATTGTGCTTCGGCACTGATTCAACAAACGTTTCGTTCACACTAACTTCATTTTGAACCGACGCATGTGAAATCGTCAGCATATCGACAATTGCACAGCAGCGTATTATTACGTGCGATGTTAGATTTGACTTCGTGGACGTTATTACTTAGGTTAAAGAAGATAGCCCGCTATGGTAGCGAATAAAGGGAAGAAATGCTACCGTTTACTTTTTAAAGTAACTTCGTGCTACTTCGAGTCTTCTTAAGTAGGTAATGATTCATTATCAGATGAATGGCTTATGGTGACTGGAACTTTTGATCTTTATAATTTAAGAAACATTCACTTAAGTACTTGGATTGTATCAGCCTCAAAAGAAATGATTCTGTAACAAAAGGTACTTTTTCCGTTCCCTTTGTTAGACGGGACTATAAATTCTCCCTGAATGGTTTGACCTTGTTTTGCTATTTGCACTTAACCCAAGTCAGACAGCAGTGTTGGCATGCGATCAACCCATGTAAGCAAATCAAAACATCTGAAGTGATTACTTCTAGATAATATTTGGAGAAAATAAAAGGACAGTCATGGTGGGAACTTCACTAAAAGTGACACAGCTTTCCTTGTAGTACTAAGTGTATGCTACCAGTGATGAATTACTTCAGGCTGAAATCTGCCGTGCACGGCACGCTGGCGAACCTGTATTGGCAGCTCCATCAGCTGGCAGCCACTGATAGCGCTGCCACATTTCTGTGAATATGGCCCTCCATAACTAAGAAATAAAAGAAAATATGTTTTCTATTTAGAACAAATGTACTTTTGGAACATGAAAAAAACAGATATGTTGTTAAAATGTAAGAGAATGTGACAAGAGCATGTAAATGTGTTAATTAAACAATCCCCTTTCCAAGCCACAAGAACAGGACAAATCTTTGAAAAAGTTCGTACACTCGTTGAAAGGGAGTGAAGTTCCCTCAACACAAATAAAAACAAATCGTTTCACTCAGAAAATAAAAAAATATATATGTGAAACAGACATGTATGAAAAATCACTCGCAATACCGTCAAATTAAAAACAGAACATTCAAGCTAACTCCCACACGTGACAACGCAGTGTTGAGGTTAAAGACACTGCTTTACAACCATACTGTTGTGTTTGTTACTACACCGTACACTCGGAGTTTTTCCAGGCGGGTTGAGAAAATTTCCCCTGAACATTTATTTTATGCAGATAAATTTCTTCTGGGGAAAAATATCGCCGACCGAGTCGGGATGTTATCAAACATCTACTGCGTGAAGAAAGAAATGGCGCTGGTCGTGAAACATTAAGGAGTAGTGATTTTTTGACCACCACTGAAAAACTATCGGACCTGATACGGCAATTCATCCCTTATGTCACGTTATTGCCGGTTGCCACTGCAGGGAAATTAGCGGACTACATTAGGTTAGACACTAGTTACGACACCAGCTTGCAGGACCGTTAAGGACAGCCTGTGACAAATAACTTATTGCCCGGTTGGGACATATGACGACTGATAGGGTGCCGGCTGTAGGTCTTCTCCTGTCCCCAACTGTTGGTCCACGTGTTGGCCTCCTGGACATTTCATTCACTTTGGGGCTTCAACACCATAATTCTGGGCACATGCTGATTTTGCTCTCTGCCGGGGCAGTATATGAGCTCAGGCCCAGCAATACTGTTTCTGCTGGATATATTTACATGAACAAAAATTATTCACATGGGTCATCACGTTGTTTTTCGCAACTATTTAAGACTGCTGTTCGTCAGTGATGTTCAGTAGTTTTGCTCATAGTGGAAAAACGAAGGATCTTACGAAGATCGATTAAGAGCTCATGGTGGGTGTCCGTCCGACAAGAGCGATTATTTTCAAAAGAGCAAAGTTTACTGGTTTCTCAAGAGCTGGTATATCCGGGATTTTTAATCACTGCAAAAAAATCCCACATTGCTCATCCAAGAGCCGAAACTTGCAGGGAAATTAGCGGACTACATTAGGTTAGACACTAGTTACGACACCAGCTTGCAGGACCGTTAAGGACAGCCTGTGACAAATAACTTATTGCCCGGTTGGGACATATGACGACTGATAGGGTGCCGGCTGTAGGTCTTCTCCTGTCCCCAACTGTTGGTCCACGTGTTGGCCTCCTGGACATTTCATTCACTTTGGGGCTTCAACACCATAATTCTGGGCACATGCTGATTTTGCTCTCTGCCGGGGCAGTATATGAGCGCAGGCCCAGCAATACTGTTTCTGCTGGATATATTTACATGAAAAAAATTATTCACATGGGTCATCACGTTGTTTTTCGCAACTATTTAAGACTGCTGTTCGTCAGTGATGTTCAGTAGTTTTGCTCATAGTGGAAAAACGAAGGATCTTACGAAGATCGATTAAGAGCTCATGGTGGGTGTCCGTCCGACAAGAGCGATTATTTTCAAAAGAGCAAAGTTTACTGGTTTCTCAAGAGCTGGTATATCCGGGATTTTTAATCACTGCAAAAAAATCCCACATTGCTCATCCAAGAGCCGAAACTTGGAGTAACGACAATCGGTCAGGAATTATATCATTGTGGGTGTCCGTCTGGCTAGAGAGATGATTTTCAAAACAGCAAAGCTTACTGGTTTCAAAAGAACTTGTATATCCGGGATTTTTAATCATTGCAAAAATATCCCACATTTCTTATCCAAGAGCCGAAACTTGGAGTAACGACAATAAGTCAGTATTGTCAGGATCGTCGCGCTAATCTTCTCAATCGCCAACGTTTGAGAAGATTAGCGCGACGAAACAGGACATCCTGTGTGCAGCAATTAACCATTGTATTTAATGAAGCTTGTTGACGACCAATATTTCAGGGAAACATATGTGGGAAATCGGTCGGCATAATGTTTGGCGGGAGTCCTATGAAGCACTGGATCAAGTTTGGGTTGAAAACACACCTCAACTTTCTATAGGTGGTGTAATGGTGTGGGGCACAATTTGTTAGTATAGAACGTGTGACGTGATATTGCTTTAATATTGTCTCTCCTCCAGAGCGTATTTGAATATTGTTGCCGATCCAGTCCATCCTGCCATATCGACTGTTTATCCAGTAGGTAAAAATTGTTTCATGGATGGCAACGGTGCTATCCGTCGAGCAAGATGAGTCCAGCAGTGGTTCAGTGAACATGACAACGATTTCAACACTTCTTAGGCCACCAGCAGGCCTTGATCTAATCGTCACTTAGAAAGAATGAGACATGTTAGATTAACAGATCCGAGAGCAAAGCCTTCTTCCGTGAAATCTGAGTGACTTCAAAGATTTTCTTCTGAACGCCGAGTACGTTGTACATTCAGATGCACTACTATACCATATAGAATCAATATCAAACAGCGTACGTGATGCAATTCGGGATAATGGGTGTCCCACCAAGTTCTGGGTAAAGGTTTTTTATTTCATTAGCCAATACTTATAATAGTCTGCACAGACTCTGCTAATGTGAAACATAAAATGGCATTTTAGGTGATATATTTTTCAAAGACATTTGTGCTCACTTAACTTTGACATCCTATAAAATGCGAGTAGAAATTTCTGTCTGATTACAGAATTGCTGATCCAATAACTTCACGCGAGCGTCTTGAGATACCGGGTGATTATATTCAACGACGAGATGCTTAGGGCATTGTAGATAAATATATGTGGGAAGAAATGCAACATGTCTTAGTACAAATATTCGCAAGAACATGCTCTCGCGATGTATGAAAATGTAACTCCATTTTGTGTCTTCAAGAAGTATGTGGCACTGCAGGTGTCAGGATTATGGCGAACGTGATTATAGTGCAACTGGCGATATTCAGAGCCCTTACCCATCATTGCCGTTGAACGAAGAGCAAGAATCCCGCGAAACATGCAATCTTGCTGCAAGAAACTAAAAACTAAATACGCATTTTTCAAAGCGTAATAGTTTAACAGCACACTAAACCTGCTAATTGGAAAGCTCGTCTATCTTTTAGTTTGCAGCAAATTAGAGATATGGTTCGAGTCCTCCAAGCAGACACTATAAATCATGCACGGAGATCGTTTCTGCTCACAGAACGGGATTGATAACCATGAAAATAGAGATGATTTTTCAGTTGCTTTTTCGAATTTATGATTTAAAATTTAGCACAATCTCTTTAAGGGGAAAAGTTCCTAAAAAGAAGTGCAATACCAGGGAGGGCGGCCTCACCAATTTGAGTACATGCATGCGTGTGTGGGACACTTCGACAAATCCCTTTATCAATCTTTTTTATTTCGAACAGAGCATCCGCCTGAAGGTTACTCTCTTAATTCGCACTTTTATTGACGTCATGCGGAAACAAAACCTTCGTGTTTGTTATTAACACTGTGGTGTGTGGCGCCAAACACGACACCGACATATTAGTCTGTGTAACATCACAGTGCGTCACAAAAGAACTCATATTTCTAAAGTCATGGCGTTGCGCTTTCCAGAAACCTTTCATCAGCCTTGAAGGAAGGGAAAATGAATGAATATGACTGCTGTATCTTTAGTATATTTGGAATCATGTCGCTCATTCGGACTTTAAGTGCACTGTGTCGAAATCGCAAACCACATTTGAAACAGCAAATGAAATTGATTCTTTAGAAACAGCCAGCACTATTATTCTTATGGAGTTTAATTGCACGGAAGATTTTTGCGATATTCTTGTATTTATATTTTGGTTTTAGTGGTGTGGCGGGTATTTCTAGTTCATAAGAAAAATAATAGCACACTTAGAGCATTACTAGATTAACCGGGGGATTCTTCACTGAAATTAACTTTGTTAAGATGTAAAAAAATATTTTAGTTAGCATAACGAGAATTAAACATAAAATATTCAAGTGATCATGATAGAAACAGAGCTCAAAATATTGTACTTATGATGAACTCAAATCCCAATTTCAATAAAAGCATGCAGTAATATATATGAAAATAAAATTCTATATAAAAGACTTTATGATCTATAAGTGAATATTTTTATTTATCACATTTTTCTCATGAACAAGCTTCGACTACTATTCGGCGATGCTTGTTTGCGAAAATATTATTCCATTTATTGTTATACAATTTCTGATTTTTCTCTTGCCATGTGGCGGAACGTGCTGTCACGTGTTACGTAACAAAACCCAAAAGTACAGGATTGTTACCTTTAGGTAATGCAATCGCTCGAACGTATTAAAAAATAAAAGAAGGAAGTAAAACGTTCTCTCATTTTAACGGTTTGGTAGGAATTACTATTTTTACGGAAGGAATCGCTATTGCGCATTGCTACCTGGAAAAGACAATTACACACTGAAGCACACTCCTTTAATCTGCAAAAAGAGTTCTTTATTGCATTGCGAAACGTTAACCGTGAAATACTCTGGTGATCTTTAAACCATCTGAAATCAAAACTATTTTGCCATTTGCGCACTCAGTGTGGGTTACCAAGGCCTTGGGGTCTCTCATTGTTGTTTTTATTTTGGTCTTTCTTTATTTGCTATTGTCTTCTTATTTTTAAGCACTATTGTATATTTTTTCAAAATATATTTTACGAATCATTGGTAACGCACTTTTATATGAAGGAGGCATTCCTTCTTGCTTCCCAATATCTGAAATAGGTATTTCTCTTTGCTACCGAATATCTTGGTAGAAGTTTTGTCCCATGTATTTTCATTTACATCTGAAATATTTTGAGAAATGCTTATAGAAAAGTTGAGTTAATGCAACTGTAAGACCGCTTTAAGACCTTCATAGGTGTTCCCTGTTCCTTCGGAAAAAATATTTTATATCTAATTTTAATTGAAGAAGCAAGTTATCAGATTTGGCTAGAAAGAAATAGTGCAATCCACAAAAAATCCAGAGGAAATTGTCTAGATGTTATTTGAAAGTAAAAACAATGGCTGGAAATCAAATATTGAAAGATTCCAGAATCTTGTCGGAAACTCAGTTTTGAATGAAGATGGTTACTCTGGAAAGAGATTGTGTCTGGCATGACAGATGCATCTCTATTCCATTGGAGATTGAAAATCTGTAGATTTCTTTCTTTCTTTAGAACTCTAACCCCTGAAATTATCGCCTGTTCTGATGATTAGTTTCTAAATTGTGTAATAATGTAATGAATAATATGGATTGCGGAGCTTAGAGTGCCGTGTGTGTGCTATAATATGAACTTAGAGTTTTAAGAAATTTTAGATTAAAAAATAACCCTTTACTTTCTTACAATTCAGATTTTTGATGGTAAACTCAGTTAGGCTTTAAAGTATAACAGATATAATGTATATCGAGTACTGATGGTTAAATTTATGATAAAAGTAATTATTGTTATTATCAATGATTTGCTTTTGTAGAATTATAGTAAAAGCTAGAGATTTTTCAATCAACAATAAACTTTTTGTGTAGCATAAAAAAATACGATTTGGTTAAATAATACACTTTAGTAGTAGGAAGTAGATTGCTATAGCCGTAATTTTTGCATACCTTTCTTTTTTTGGTGGTGGTGGTGGGGGGGGATTTTAATAGTAGCATAGGGAAGATGCACTTTTCTCTTCTTCCTACTGTTGGTTTTTTGACCCACTTTGGAGCAGTGTTCTTTTTCGTATATTTGCAGTGGAGATTTTCCCAAGTCCCTCGGTGTCTGCGCCTCCCGGCTTTCATCATGGTATGACCATAAGAAGTCACAGCTTTGTATAAAAGTGTGAGAAAGATATTATATGGTCAGAAAGTGGCTGAAATTCAGTGTGAAATTTCGAGTGCAAGGTAGTGTGTATTTCTTCAGAGTTAAGAATTTCGAAGCCGTTCCTTCTGTTGAATGGTTGAGAGAGTTTTACATGACTTCTGAGCATTAATCCCTGTGCCTTCCTCGCCTCCGGGGACTTCTGAGATCCTCTCCAGAATTCATTCTGTAGTCGATTTCATGGGGTACTTTGATCTTAGAAAACAATGTGTAATAGGCATTGTGAAACAGTGTAACGTGACCACTTTATGTTGTGATACTAGAATTTCAAGACGCATCATGGTTTTCTATACATCATTATAACTGACAGCTCTTTTTGTCTGCCGGACGGTTTTTAACTAACTTCTATCTATGCTCCTTTTCAGGGTCTGAGGGATTTGTAAGCAAATATCTGTACAATTTCTGCAAACGACTCTAATACAACTTGAATTGAAGAGTTTTCATGATTGGTAACTTCATTTTATTGTTCATATTAAATTTCTGATACAGAGGGTCCAGAGTTTGGGTTCCTATTTGCGAGCGCTGGAGGTGGAACCATTGGTCCGAAATCACATAAAAGTTAAAATGACGATTCTCAACGTGTTTCCGTCAAAGAAAAGGAATTTTCTTTGACGGAAACACGTTGTTCCGAAACTCGCCTCCATGGATACTCTTGGCGTTTTATTACAGCAAAGAAAAATACAAATTATAAAAAATAAGAAATAATAATTAGAGTACAAAAGGTTACTTTTGTGGTTACTCGTAATGCTTCGAATTTGATGCCTTCTGTTTTGAGCAACGTACTGAAATCCCAACATTGCATGCTTAACCGCAAATTAAAATATTACACTACACTGTAATAAAAAATTCTGAAATTCACGGGCAACTTTCCGTCATTCCTTTTGTGAATTAGCGAAGCATATTTCTGATACAACCTTTTCCGTGAAACCTTTTTTTGCAGTCTCTCTCTTATATTGACGGTGAAGTACCGTTTTAGAGATGTGTTAACGAAAAACTTTGAATTTTCAAAAACCTTTCCACAATTCCTTTCGTATATTAACGGAAAATCCCGTTTTCACTTTTTCTGTATACTTATGACGAGAAATTACCGGTGATTGGAGCAATTTCTGTGAATGCTTGAGTTTGATTAACTTTTAAATTTCAATCGTCTGTAGAATTTTGAAATTCCGTAGCGAGATCGGATATTGTGGATAGCATATCGCATGGATTTTGTTATAGGATGTTTTTTCTCCTTTCTCTTATTTGGTGCACCAACTACTTAGTATATATTGTGTTACTGTAAGAAACCGGGTACTTATTGCCCAGATGATTATGCGATGTCTGTGTATTTTGTCTTTGGACATCTTAAGACAAAAGCTATTACAGCTATCAAGATTAAATTCGCGTGTGTGTGTGTGAGAGAGAGAAATAATACTCTAAGAAAGGACATTTCACTTATTTTAAAGATAGATGAGAGTCATTTGTCAGTTTAGTAAAACTCAAGTTGCAAAGCATTGGTTGTTTCAAAAAATACTTAGTAATATCATAATTCTGGGTGTGCTGTTTTTTCAATCAGAAATTTCATATAACTGTTCAAATGTTATTTTTAGTATTAAATAAGAAACAACACTTGATTAAATAACGATACGCTTCTTCAAGTGCTTACATGTTTGATTGTTTCCTGCAACAAATGCTGCGAACAAAACATTAAAATAATATTTGATAATAATTTTAAAATTTAAACACTGCAAACCGATTACTTTACCCTATAATTTTCCTTATTTCAAATGCAACGGAAAATAACTTATTTATATCTAATAACTTGTATCGTACAATCATGACCTTGTTATATGTTATTAATGTGAGACGTCTGCCAGATGCGAAATACAGAATCTTCAGTTTTCATTACGATAAAATTGAATTTCCGTTCAAAAGTTATTTTGCATCTTCCAATGAGTTTGTGTGTGTTCGTAAGCTAGACATGATGTTGTTTTCTGTTGTTTTCTGTACCGTGCGTAGTTTTACAATCCTGTCCCGCGGTAAACGTAAATAAATTTTATGGTGCGAGTCCATACTTATTCCTGCCAATTAGAATGATGTTAATCAAATTGTGCTTGAAGAGGGGACAAATGATTTTCCTGACCAAAGATTTCAACTCGAAAAAATATTCATTGGCGACCTAAATATTTTGAACGAATACAAACTCGCGGAACAACGTTGGTCACTAATCCTTCCAACACTGATATCATACTGACAGACACTTTCGTTTCACCACAGGGACGACCTGTTTCTTTGATGAACCATGACTAAAGTCTGCCCGGAGAGACCTATACCCTGTTTTTCGAACTTTTGGCAACAACGCCTCATGATTGCGCAGTATCCATATACCGGCAACTCAATATCACGCCAAATAATATGGAGTGCCAGCAATGGGGAGAGGGATCAATGGGTCACATCTCATGATTTCGTAGCATTCATATACCAGCGACGCAGTACCACACCAATTAATCAGGAGTGCCAACAATGTTGTAATGAACTAAATGTGTAACAGCTCATGATTGCGTAGTATTCCAGTACCGAAACTATTTAGTACGACTCCAACTAATGAAGAGTGCCGGCAATGAAGTGAGGACTCAATGGGTCACGCTTAATGATTACGTAGTACTCATATACCGACAGCTTAGTACGACGCCAACTAATGAGGAGTGCCGGCAATGCAGTGAGGACTCAATGAGTCACGCCACATCATGACCTAGTATTCATATAACGACATCGTAGTGCCACGCCAAGTAATATGGAGTACCTGTAATGGAGCGAGGACTCTGTGGGTCTCACCTCATGATTTCGTAGCATTCATATACCAGCAGCTCAATGCCACGCCAACCAGCAATGAGGTGAGTACTTCACGTGTCACGCCTCATGATTGCGAAGTAATCATATAAAGACAGTGCAGTGCATGTCTTTGCTTGCATCCTGAAAGTGTTCTGGAAGAGCACTTTTTAGAAGCGAGATTATCATTCTTCAGATTTAAAGGCATCGAGGTACAACAGAGAAACCACTTGCTAAAGAATAAAAATTTGAAATATTTTTATTGAAAGTAGTGCCGTATTCTTCGGAAAATACACGGAAGAAGGGCTTCGAAAGTTCATCGTACTCCGATATAAAAATGTTGTTTATTATACCATTGTCACTTATTTTGCCATGTAACAGTGTGAAAAACCCTATTCACATTTTACATGTACCCAAGGACAATAAATTGCATGCCTGTTTCCAAGAAGTCGTTCGTGTGTATGCTTTCCCACACCCTATGTAAAAGTTCAGGACAAAATACATTCTTCAATCAAAATGCGAATATGCATTCATCACAAGGTATGTTTATTCCTGCATAGCGCCTCTAAAAAATACAGAAATGTAATGCCATAGATCCACAAGAACATACGACTGCTAACACTAATTTCGACAAGTTTAGACAAACCTATCTTCGCACCCAGTAATTAATGTATATGCACAAATCTGCAGATAGAATCTTATCAGTATTGCTAGTTATTTGCGCCCCAGTGGCGCCGTGTTTTTAGTGATGGCTGTTGTGTTTGTCTTGCCCAGGAGTCCGTAACCCTAAACTAGGGATAGGCGACTGCTTATAGCCCATTGAGTTGCTTAGTGTGGCCGTTAAATCTCCAATAAAAAAAAATTACTAGTTGTTTGGATACTAACAAGTGACAATTTCATACTTTATGCATAATTTCCTCTGTGTTTCCGAAAGAGTCAAGTTCCTTTTTTACTCTCCCAGTAATGATATCTTTACCTGTAACTTTACTAACAATATCGTATCTTCTGAAATAAGTTCGTAACATTTACTATCAAGTTTCCGCATATTTTAAGCAGCACAGGAGGTGCTATTATCCAAGCACTGCCTTCTTCTCAGAAGTGCGTGGATTCGAGACCCGAGTGAGGCACTTATGATATATTTGTCTTAGACGACGGTATCTCTCCATTCCCTGGAGCCATTGGCCTTACATTAGGGACATGCTGTGTCTTATGGCCCATAGAGTTGATGTCGTGGGGCCTCCCCGGTGGCGCAGTGGTCTAAGCGATGGCCTCTGATCATTCGTCCGAACGGGGTCCGGGTTCGAATCCCGATCAGGCATGGATGTTGTGTTTGTCTTACGGCACTGGCTCTCTCCCTTCCCTGGAACCAGTGACCCTAAATTAGGGACGGGCGACTGCTTATAGCCCATTGAGTTGCTCACGGTGGTCGTTAAACCTCCAATCAAAAAAAAAAAAAAAAAAAAAAGATGTCGTGGGGTCGTTCAACGCTGAAACAAAGAAATATTTTCACATATTAAAGCGGGATATTTGGCATCTCCTGTGTTTCTTACTATCAAGAATTCAGTTAAACTCTACTTATTTACCTTGAAACTAGAAGCAGATTCGTTTCGTGATTTGAATTTACACGAACTGCGATTTCAGGATGGTAAATGTAGCTTACATTTATATCGCTTACTTAACCCTTTAAGCGGCCGAAGTATGTGAACCACATATTGCCCGTAATTTTCTGCACTTTCCACCCAAAAATGTTCACAAAGCGACAGCGATTTTCGAAAACTACGGCAAAATAATTTCCTTCCCCTAATCATCTTAGCGGTACGGTCCATAAACCTTTCATTCATGAAAAGATATCCCCTCGACTTCAAATTCTCCGCTGCTTTAAACAGCAAAGCTAAGAGGAAAGCAGTGTTTCGAACGAAAAGGAAACCCTGTTCGTTTACTAACTATTTCGTCTCACATCGAAGAGGGCTTACTCTGAAAAACACAGGACAGGGCTTTACAAATATGTGATATTCTGCTCGTCTGTGACGAGGGTACAGTTTTAGTTGACGAGTAAAATATTTTTAGAGCAGTTTAAATGCTGTAGGCAATTATTTATACGTTAACATTTCTATTTTTGGATATGAAAAATCACAAGCTTCTTAATAAAGCTTATTTTAATTCACAGAAGTTATACGCGATTGTGCGTCAGCATGGAGAACCTGCTTCTCCGCGAAAGAAATTCGAAAACGAATGCCGTGACTCAAAACTTCCGGGCAGGGTGCCGTTAACAAAGAACACGCAAAAAGTTGGAAACTCGAATAGAATAGTTTTCCCACACACTGTGTAAAAGGATAGACAGTGTAAGATTCACATGAGCTTCGCGAGGTGCTGCTTAGTCATTTTCTGTCGTAGGTCAAAGGGAAACATGAGAATCCGTGTTTCCGCAGAGCTGTTAGGAAAGTTTTAAAACAATGTGGGATTCTTGTACCATCTACTCTAGAAGGAGAAAACGGATTTTGATTATTATACAATGGATAATCGTTTAAACGAGGATAGCCATGAAATGATGTTCGTGAGATATATATATACATTTCTAAAAAATAAAAGTTTAAAACACGAAAATAAACTACAGTCCTGCGGATCGGTCAATTTCAGCTGGCGTGTGAGATATTATATTAACTGGTAAACCAGCATGAACATTTTCAAGCCCTGGCACAAGAAGAAATAGCACGTGACAAGCTGTAACGAATAGATATATTGCTAACGACATAGCAATTTGTCCAAAAAAACTACGGACTGCCTGAGAGGTCTGAGCCAGGCAATTTTCACAAAATTCGTGTTCCTTTAATTTACTGAAATTTTTTGTCGTACTAGTGATAAAATATTTGGCGAATTCTTAGATATTTAAAATTAACAGATTTTCTCTTTCAATATAAGAAACAAAATAGACGTACCAAACTTAAGTATAAGACTTTTGTGATGTGCTTTTCATATCACAAATATAAATTAAATGTTTGATTTCAGGTCAGCTGAGCCGAAAAGAATTGTTAATAGCAAAATTTATATAATTGTTACTTTTTTGTTTACAAACTGAAATAATGTTCGTACCAAGAACTCACACTTATGAGTTAGTAATTTTCTTTCTGCAATTCATTTCTCAGCGAAGCTTAAACAAAATAAAATTCATTTGAAAAAAAAACATATTTACAAATATTTATGGCACTTTAATATTCGTATGAAAACATACATTCTCATTAAAATTTATGAAGATTTATTGCAGTTTAATATCAATTGAAAAATGTACTCTTTGTTTACAGACAAAATAAAAGCAAATAAGTGCTGTCTGCACTTGGAGCTACGTTTGAACATAATTTAAACATCGGTTAGGCTGAGACTTCCACAAAAGCACAAAAGGACGGTGTTTTGGAAACTTCTTAAAAAACAACTTTTATCAACATTTGAGAAGATGACTGTCAAATTGTTTTGGATTGCTGTTTAAAATGAGAACCAGATAATTGTAGCGTAGGACCGTAAACCAGGATTTTCTTTCGTTTTCCCCTTTTTCCCGGTGTGAGTCAGCATGTACAACACGGAAAACAGCACGTAAGAAAATGATTTCGTTACGGTAATGACAGTGAGGTGCGCCCGTCTACACCAAATGTAATCACTATTATTTTAAGACACCGTTACTTAACACAAATTTATTTAAATAATGTTTGAATTTTAAACCTTTTAAAGTGCATCCCGAGAGATAAAATTAGACCAGAAAAAAATTATATATTTTCCTGAACAAATTAGAAGAGTCTCACTGGTAAATTACTAAAAACCTTTATTTTGGTAATGTGTATATTTTTTTTTTCCATGCTTGAGCACTATTTTTTTTGGCAAATAAATTATTTCCTTTATTTCTAAGAATTAATATGTTTAGAAATACTGTTACTTCTGGTGTCTGTCATTGAGTGTGACAGTCAAATTACCGATCTCTTAGTTTTATATTTGCCTTGAATGTGTCAACAAATGCGATAAAGGTGATTACGACTGAGACTTCTACTTTTCCAAGCTCCGACTTACCTCTATTACGAGTTCATGCACCACAAAAAATATGCATTCACTAGTCTGCGACTGCTGATATTAAGCTGTGTAATTCAGACAGGGGCAGGTTGTCCTAAAAAATTCCGAGTGAATGAATCAAAATTACTGAGTAGAGAGTAACAGGACTTCACTGTTAAGAATATAAGCCTACTAAAAGGCGAAGTGCCAGGAAAACTGAAATACACTGAACTGCCAGAAAAACTGGTGCACCAGTATAATAATTAGTAGGTCCCCACGGGAGCGCAGGACTCCACTAGCTTCTGGAAATGTGATGTAGGCAATGCACACCATACTTCCTGCAGAGCGTTCCACAATTCGGGTGTATTGCGAGGTCTCGGATTCCTGTGTTATTTAGCGCGTTGCATATCATCCCAAATGTGTTCTATCACGTTCAGATCTGAGGACTTGGGTGGAAATGGCAACACCCCAAACTCAGATGAGTGCTCCTCTAACCATAATATGGTGTCCCGACACTTGCGTGGAGGTGCATTATCCTGTTGGAACAGGGCCAACCCATCAGCATCAATGCATGTCATGAACGGTTATACGGGTATACCTCGTGAGAAAGGATGCGCTCATAGCGTTGGCCGGTCACAGACGTTATTAGACGTACCAGGGATCCTAGTGAAGTCCAGCAAAACACACCCCATACAATTTCGGACCCCCGCCGGCAGACGGTACATTTCCCTGTTAACAGGCGGGATCCATTCCTTAATGGGGTTTGCGCCACACACGAATCCTTTTATCTGCCCGATACAGTTCGAAACCCGACCCGACAGAATGGGCTACTTGTTTACGGTCATCAAGTGTCCTGTGGCGGTGTTGCCGTGCCCAAGCAAGGCGCATAGCTGTGTGTCGTGCACCCATGAAGGGGACTCGAGTTGGGCGTCGGCTCCCAAAACCTATATCGTGCAGGGTACTTTGCACAGTCCGGACGCTGATGCGTGTTGAGGCTCCAGCAGTGAATTCCGATGATACCTGGGAGAGGGTTGCACACGTATCGCGTGAAACGATTCTTGACAACCGACGATGGTCACGTACACTCAATGTCTTTTTGCGGCCACATTGGTATCGTAGGTTGGAGGTTTTACCGGAATTCTTGTAGTTATGGTACACCCTTGCAATGGTCGTCCGTGAAATTCCGAACTTCGCTTCTACCTCCGAAGTACAATGGCCCATCTCACGAGCGCCAACTATGACACCACGTTAAAAATCGCTTAAATCATTATTACTTGTCATTCTAATGACGAAAACAGCTCTGACAACTGGCAAGGATTTCTATCGTTTTATATACGCACTGGCGGACGCAACTGAGTACGCGCATAGATGACGTTGCTATGTATTTTGCATAAGCTCGTCTGTACCAGTTTTTCTGGTACTTCAGTGTACACAGGGTGTATAGGAAAGTCCTTAAACAGATAAATAACGTTTGAACGCAAAATGCTAGAGTTGTGGAGGTAGTTTGTACATATAGTAAAGTGACTATGTTCTATCCGATGAGACCGATTGCAGCCCCCTAGAGGCGAAATTCGGAAGTTAGCGATCCTATAGTGAGAACCAAGAGAGATAGCGAAAACAAGACAATAGCAAACGTGCAGAGCGTCACCGATTTAGTATGAAATGAAGCCCTGAATTAAAAAAAACTCCAATAGAAGTTCGGAAATGCAGATCTTTCAGTATCCGATCACCGGCATAAATACGTCATGAATGACATCGCAAAACGTAAAATATATCAACTTCTTTTGCCTGCAAAACAGTGAAGGATGGATAAAAGTATGCAAATGGAAAGGCTACGTCATACGTCACCGGGAAGCATAAATTGGCGGTCAGGGAAGGTTTGTTAAACAGTGCGTGGACTGGATCTTCGAGTCCACACATGGCTAGTTATTCCAACGAGGAGTACTGCGAGATGGTTTTGTTGTACGGGGAATGCGGTCGTCGGGCAAGAGAGGCAGCACGCCAACATGCATTACGTTTCCCTAATCGTTCTCATCCTACTGCGGCTACTATCATCAATGTCGTTCAAAGGCTGAGAGAAACGGAGAGCATTGGAAGTTGTCCCCGTTCAGGTAGGCTGACACTTGCTGCTGTGCATGTGCAGCCAGTTGACGTCCTGGCCTATGTGCTAGCCCACCCACCACACTGCAGTACGGGAGACATCAGTGCAACGTATGTCCTTACATTTGGTCGCGTATGGCATATTTTGCGTTAATTCCGAGCTCATCTGTCGAACCGTCGTCCAGCCGTGTGTCGTACGCAGCTCATTGATGTCAGAAGAAAGCGGGCATTGTCGGGCATTGTTCTCACCGACCGTAGGACCACACCGGTAAACCACCCGCATTTACGACAGTGGTGATCAGGTCAATGTGGAGACGTCGTAAAATCATGAAGCTAACAAAGGAAGTGGATGAGCAGTCGCATAAATCTTGAGCCTAATGAAAGGCGTCAGATTTTGTTTAAACTAAAAATGTAAACAGAAGATAATCATAATCAATTACTTATATTTATATATGTTTTACTAATAAAACACTGAGAGGTTAAAAAATGTATGTTTTGTCTTAGAAATAGTGACACAAAACAAATGAATAATTCGCTGAAATTTAATAAAGATAAATAATTATAAAAGTGTATTCAGAACGCTTCAGAATGCATTTTAGGAAAAATAAGAGACTTTTTGGAGAGAAACGCAATGAGAAAAAGAAAAGGAAATGTTTTTTTTTTTTTTTTTTTTTTGATTGGAGGTTTAACGACCACCGACCACCGTGAGGAACTCAATGGGCTATAAGCAGTCGCCCGTCCCTAATTTAGGGTCACTGGTTCCAGGGAAGGGAGAGAGCCAGTGCCGTAAGACAAACACAACATCCATGCCTCACCGGGATTCGAACCCGGAACCCTTTCGGACGAACGATCAGAGGCCATTGCCTTAGACCACTGCGCCACCGGGGGTGGCAAGGAAATGTTAGCAAGCTTTTAAAGGGACATACAGTAATATTTTGAAATTAGATACCTATCTGTACAGATAAGTACTTAATTTCATCGATTTTATTCTGCCGAACAATGCAAACTGGTGCTATCAGAAGAGATAACACCTCATCATCACATACAAATGGCAGTTTGCTTATATTTCGTCAGATGAAATGGTAGGCGTCAGATGAAATGGTAGGCATTATACTCACATCCTCTTTTGTACAGGAATAGTGTGCGTCTGCTTCCGTTGCGTGCGTGTGCTTTCGTGAATGTGCGTGCGTGATTCCGTGTGTGTGAGCATGTGTGTGTGTGTGAGTGTGACTGTACTGTAATTTTTATACTTCATATAATACAACTGACTTAGTCATTAAAAGTTGCAGACATTTATTAGGGTATTGATTCCACAAAGTTCTGTAGAGGTTCTAGTACTAAATCATCAAACACGTATATCTATTAAAAGTATATCTCAGTTCAGTTTGTTTGCAGTACACTGTATCCGTATGTCTAATACACCATTATCGGATATCGCCGTGGACACGGAAAGCGTGAAAAAGTTCCCATCATATTCTAGAAGACACAAGTCGACAAACGTGATTGAACCCCTACAAGTAGGAGCAATGATTCGGTTCCACAGCAGATACCTGGACGAGAAGCTATAAAAACGGCAATGGGACTGCTCTCAGCTCAGTCGAAAATAAAATAGTTAGCAGAAGAGTGTTCTCTAAGTTTGAAAACTGTGTTATAATACGCTGCTCAATTGGAGGTATGAGCATAAGAAGAACTGATGATGCCACACATGTCCCTTAATAGACTGTGGCCTTTTTCATCAAGAAGTTAAAGCAGACGAGACGGTACATTGCAGGAATTCACCACAGCCTGGAAGACCCTTGAAACTGCAACCCAGGGGCCGAAGGGTGCTGCAGAGAGACAGACCCGGAAAACCAGGTCTCGCCCAATGCACGCCACACTGCATGAGTTCCAGATGGCCGCAGATATTATGGTCTCTGCTAAAACACTTCAAAGAGACCCCCTTGCACACCGGTGTCACTGACGAGTAGCCTCCCGTAAACCTCCCATGACAAAGACCAATAATACCACTCGACAACGATGATGTCAATAGCACAAAAATTGGACATTGGATCAATGGCGGAGGGGGATAGGGAGCGTCGTATCCTGTTTAACATTTTACCAACTGGATGGGCGTGGTTGGGTTTGGCGGTTGCCCAGAAAAAGTCTGTTTCCGTAGTTCAAAGTTCCAATTGTGAAGCACGAAGACCGTAGATTCCCTACGGTGTATGTGCAATGGCTGTTGTTCATGGAAACATGAACTCTGTGCTGTACAGAGATATCCTGGATAATTCAATGCTTCGAACGTTGTGCCTGTTCTACGGACACGACAATTGTTTCTTCCAGTACGAAGACGCTACTTGTCTTGTCTCTAAGGCTACAAAGGATTTGTTTGAGGAAAATCAGGTGTCGCAAATGGACTGGTCTGTCCAGATCCCGGACCTCAATCCTATAGAAAACCTATGGGATGAACTTGAACGGCGTAGGTGGCCTAGACGAACACGATAATTTTCACTGACCCAGTTGGTCGATGTACACAAGGCGGAATAGAAGTACAGTACACTGCACTCAGTGTACCGTTTGTACTTGTGGACAGCTTACCTCGCCGGGTCTCTGTTGTAATCTATGCAAATTGAGGACCTACACGCTCCTGATGTAAATACAATACTGTTTTTCTTTTAACTTACAGTGCCCAATTAAATTTGTGATTCTATTGCCACACGAAAAAAATGAGGTTGGAAATATTATAAATTTTAGGATAATAGAAAATCAATTTAGAAAAAGATCAAGATACCTATAATGATACTGGTTTAACAAATAATATGTTAGAATTACGAAAATCGGTTGAAATATTTTCTAATCTGATCATTTAAACATCAATTAATATTTTCTTCTTCTTCGTTCAAAGTATTTTTAATGCACTTAGCCAAGATTTCATAAAAATCCAGTATATATTCTTCACTATTGTGCGTACCACTCCATCGGTAAATGAATTTTCCTAATGGAAAAGTATCTCTGCCCTATAGAGCAGTTGTTTGAAAAAAATCAAAGTCAACAGTTTTCTTAGAATGTTTTACTTTGATACTTCCGTGTTACTAAAAACAAACACAAAATGCGTCTAGTTTTCGTCATTGCAATATATTCTGAGATGTGCTAGAACTTCATTGCCTGACTCAAGTAAACGAAAAATTTCACTCTGAAAAAGTGATTTTCATCTCTGAAAGTTTGGGTATTATTTTAAAGAACTTTAAATATTCCTAGCGAAGAACCAAACATAACTTAAAAGATTTTAAATATATAATCTTTGAAGTAACTATTTAAAAACAATAACGCAAAACCAAAATGCTCTGGAAAATGAGAGTATTTGACTTCCCTGGTAATTTGTTGTGTATTAAACTTTGCAAATTAATCGTTTTTCTCGATGCAATTCATTCGAAAGATACTGAAAGCAACAATGAAAGGACACTGATTTTTTTCGCGAAAATTCAAAAACGATTTTTTAACAGTAAAAAATAACAATAATCACGGTCCCATCCCGAGAAGCCAACTTGAAGTCCACTGGTTCTATTTGGGATGATATAAATACTTTTTTTGCTTCCAACTCCATCCCTCAATATGCTACAATTCGAAAAACGTTGGAGATCATTATCAACAGTGATGTTTGAAATGATAGGTAATAGCTGGAGTTGCCACGAATTTCGATCCTGTTCTTGAAATAATATCTTTTCCTGTTCTTCTACGGTACCTCGTGCCAAATCAGCATGACGCCTCGTGTTTTTGAATGAATCATTTTATTTGTATTTTTTTGTTTATTGGCTAGTCAAGTCAGCACTTCCAAATTGTTGATGCGTTTTATTATTCAGTTAGCTGTCTGCTGTTACTTTCTTTGAAAATGTCGTTCAGTTGAAGTGAGAAATCGTAGAGGCATTAATTCACGTTTTATGCCAACGGTAGGGAGACAATTCAAAATTGCTGTTTTTGTTATGTGGTGTTTCTCAAACAATCAACAGAAAGTTTCTAAAAATCTAAATAAATATTTTGAACAAAATCGTACAATGGTGCAACACATTTTGGAGGTTACTTCCACAGACAGTTTTTCGCTAAAAACATTCTTGGCAATAAAAGACAAAGTCATAGGTGTCTCAGAGGAAGCCCTTTCATCATAACTCAAAATGTCTTTATATTGTCCGAAAAATAATGTTTTACGTATCGATAGGGATCTTATGTTCCCAGCATGTAAGAAAATGTGTATCTGATTCTTGGTTTTCAAGTTATCGAACATTATTTGCTGGTGGTTTAACGACCACAGTGAGCAAATTAATGGACCAAGAATAGTCGCCCTACCTTAATTTAGGGACCAGGGAAGGTAGAGATACAGTGACATAAAACAAACACAACATTAAAGCCTCATGAGACACGAACCCGGACCTGTCTTGAACGAATGGTCACGAGCCAGCGCTTAAACAACTGCGTCACCAAGGCGGCGAATTAATTTAGAAGGTGCCACTGTCAAGCATAAAATCTATTGAAAAAGGACTGAAATATCAACTGACACTGAAAATAATATAATTGGAATATTTTACATAAAAAAGGCATTTGCATTTAAACGAAGACACTGATATGTTTTGTACATCTCAAGTAATCTGGCCCAGAGATTCAATGAAAATACGAAGTTCTCAGTAATGTTCTTGTCGGGAGTTACGTACAAAGTAACTGGCTCTGATGCACTTGTTGTATCGACTACGCATCTATCTGTATTAGTTAAATTTCCTACTCATCTGATGGAGAGGTAAAAAGGACATGGAATGTAAAAATATTTCTAATTTTTGCAATGGAAGGAAACCTCTCTTTCGTTACTAGGTGTTGCTGCCTATAAACGGAAGAGCGCTTGTTGTGTAAACCCATAGGCTGGGAGAAGATTCATCAGAAAAGAAGCGTTCATGCAAAATCTAAAAAGGTACTATGAGGTTAATTTCCAAATTATTTAGTAAGAATGCAAAAATGCGGGATTCCAATATCCACTATTATTATTGCTCAATGAAATAGTAGTAAAAGTTGCTTTTCATGTCTTTCTTATTTTGAGTCCATTTTCTTTGTTTAGGTGAGCATCTTGATTTCATCCAGGATTGCTTTTTCAGCTATATGCTCTCTGTGCTTTTCTACGCAGTTTGTTCAGTATTTTCGCATTAGGTTTGTTTAAAGGAGGTAAAGGTCACAATTCGTAAATATGGTGTGTAAATGTTTCGAAATTTTTAAGTCATAAAACTGTAATAATATGTCATTTACGTTAATAATTTACTGAACTTGACGCTTCCGTGTGATTTGGAATAAAACATCGCAACTAGTTTTCCATCAGCTTACAGAAACACAATGGAAAATACAGAAGATTGACGAAATTGGCGCATTTCATAGTGCTTCATGTGTTTTGAACTTGTGTGTCAAATGTATTCGTTTATACAGGAATTTAAACTCTGTAGTAAAACACATTCCAGAACAAAAACCTGGAAGTGATTTTAGGTAACTTAAATAGATGCGTATTTTCATGTTTCAGTTTTAAACTAGTAGAATACATCGGGTACATATTGGAAATAATTATACGTTCCTTTCTTAGATGAAAACATTCACTCCCATATATGAAGAAATGTATGTTCCTCACTTTTGTCACACACAGTACGTGCAGTTCCGTAATTTCTGTAAGCGATTTTCCCATCGCTTTCATCTATTCTTAGTCTTCTATAAATTATTTCTCAGTCTACTATTATAAAATATGTAAGACATTTGTCCGTGGAGAATTCATTTTACCAGTTGCTGTATGGTTATAATTTATTTAATTCATTCAAATCCTGCAAATATGATTTCGCACAGTCACTAGGACATATGAAGTAAGTTTGTAAAATATCTTAGAAAAATCAGGCAACTGTTACATTTTTTGAAATGTACATGTGAAGATTTTCATTAAGCCCTATTCTTTGCTATTTCTCAAACAACTATTGCAGGTAATACACTGCTGGACAATTGCTAAGGACGGATCATAAACGGCTATATAGCGCATAAAAAAGTAAGTGTCGTTGGATGCCAAGTGAAATAAAATAATGTCAGAATGCCAGGACATTACAAGAAAGACAATTTATTGTGCTCTGAAATCCAGAAGGCTTTGGAACGTGTTCAAGGGACAAACAGGCCATTTTGTGCAGAATACGTAAACGTGAAAAAAATGCAATTACCGTCCGCAGGCGTTCCGGCGGAAGATGTCAATACGGGATATGGCCACCATGGAGAGCGATGCAAGATTCCACACGTCGTGTCATGCTTTGCACAACATTATCAAGCAGCTGTTGGGGTAATTTATCCCATTCCTCTGTCAGTGCACGGATGAGGGTGTCCTTGTTTATTGGAGGGCATTGGCGACCAGCAAGACTCCTCCCCAAAGCATCCTACACATTTTCAATGGGATTCAGATCTGGGGAACGTGCTGGCCATACGAGGCGTTGAATATCCTCGCTCTCAAGACACTCCTGGACAGCGACTGTTCGATGACATGTTGCGTTGTCGTCCATGAAAATGAATCTATCACCGGCAGCACCACGGAACATGCGAACATGAGGTAGCAGAACATCATTAACGTATCGTTGGCCAGTCATAGTCCCAGCTGGAAGCACATAGAGGGACATACGGCCATTGATCATGATGCCAGCCCATACCATGACACTACACGTCGGATATCGGTCCCTTTCCTGTATGTTTGCTGGACAATATGCAGTGCCATTATCACGCCAGATCATTTGTCGTCGACAATCAGACGATAGACTGTATCTACTCTCATCTGAGAAGAGGACAGCAGACCAGTCATTATCAGTCCAATTGCGATGTTGATGGCACCATTGCAAACGGGCGGTACGGTGACGTCTGGACAATGGGATGCACACAACAGGACGGCGGGCGTATAGTCCTCCTTCATGCAAACGTCTGGCGACAGTTTTTTGGGAGATCCGCTTGCTAGTAGCAGCCATAAACTGATTTGCTACCTCACTAGCTGTGCTGCGCCGGTGTCTTTTTGTTGATAGCACTATGTACCGATCTTCTGCAGGTGTCGTACTGCGAACACGACCTCCCCCGTGACGTTTGCTACACTCTTTATTTGTTTGAAATGATTTCCAAAGCCTTGAAACAACACTGTGGCTGACGTCGAACTCCCTGGCAACATCTGTTATTTTTCGCCACTCTTCAATCTTGCCAATTATACGGTTACGCGTAAAATAATCTAAGTGATGTCGGGAAGACATACTGAAAATTGTAGGTTCGTCAATTGATTCTTTCCCTTTCAACTTTGCGTTTGAACAACAACGGTCAATACGCGTCAAATCCTTTATATCTCTTATCAGCGCTATGACGTCACGAACAAGTTCGGCAATCCAAAATTTGCATACGCACAACACGTCTTACTGTATCCCGCACTTATGCTAATTTCCACATTTTCCTGCCTTCCATTTTATGGTTGCTATCGTTGTTATTGTCATCCGTCCTTAGCAATTGTCCGGCAGTGTATTTCTCTAATTAGAAATTTTTCAAAGTACGATTCCTGATGTTAAGTTTGGGTTCATAATGAAAGCAGACTACTCACCGTTAGAAAATTTTAAAACTCAATTTTAATTTCTATTAACATTTCGTTTGCTTCAGAGGTGGTGCTATAGATCTTATATTTCGTAAAGGTATTTATCAGGCCACAACAGAAAAAGTAGCGTACGTTTTTCGACACCAACGTTTTTCAAAGTGGGATGGTTCCATAGAGTAGGAAAGCCAAAAGTAAATTTCGTACGGAGGATCATGGTATAAATTTGGCCCCGATCTTAATAAAACAGCTCGCCAGTGGACGTACATGGAACTAAAACATCGAAACGGGAACCGTGAGAATCTACCTTTTTTATTTTTTTTAATAGTTTACAAATCTCTCCGGGGTGCTATTTATATAGCCACTGGTACAGTATCACGTGACAGACGCTATGGTAGCTTCATGTCCAACCACTAGGGCGCTGTTGAAAAAGCGAGTTCTCCTCTGCGGTGGAATTTATTTGAAACTGCCTATGATAACTATCATGAAGATCCGCATGTAGCTTTAATATATTGTATGTAGAATCATTTTCTAATCATTGGGAATGAGGTGCAAAACAAGTAAAAAATAAAAAAAGCCTTTACGATCACAAAAAGAAATAAGATATGTAAAAGAATAACAGAATATTCAAACAAAGTGAATTCTTTCGTCACTGATTCCGCATTCATTAAATACAGGTATTTCAAAGTTTCTCTATAAGCATTACAGCGTACGAAAATAGGAGGTAAAAAAGTCAAAGATTCTTCCGTTGTTCGTACACACTTTTACAGAAATACTTTTGACATTTAGTATATTGACGTACACAGTAATCAATGTTCTCAAGTAAGACCATCTACAGCGTAATAATTTATGTGACTTCCCGTGATAATGCTAATAAACTTTATATCTTCTAATTACCTTAGAGAATAGAACATTTCTAGAAAGCTAAAACTTCGTGGTCTCGACACACAATTTTAGCATTTTAGAAATGATCTATATTTTAAATTAGATGAATATAAAGGCTAATAATAACCTGATGTTCTTATAATACCTGATGTTCAATTTGATATAATATGGCTACCTGATGTTTAATTAGATATAATATGGCTACAGATAAAACCGCATTTTTGAAATGAAAACAGCTTTCCTCTAGGACGTTACAACAGAAATTATTTTGCTAAGGTTACTTAGCGTTACTAAGTGCATTCCATGAAGGAGCAACACAAATAAATCGGGTATCTTAAGTAGAAATCCAGAGCTGAATCTACAGCACCCTGATCGTGGGGGACATAAATCTGGGGTAAGGCTGAAAAGTGAAGGAGGTGATTACATTATGTTAAACACATGGTTCTTCTCCCAAGTGAATTCTGGAAGGTCAAATGGCTATTTTGGTTCACTTTAGCAAAAATTACGTTCCACGTCGTCGTAGGGTCTTAACAAACGGATACCTCACCTCTCTGATACTTCCATTGTTCATAGTTACTTTAATACGTAACGTTTTAAGTCATGTTGTTTTCAATATAAATATATTGTTGCAAACTCCCTCCAAATTCCATGAAGAATGAGCGATTTCTCAATTCTACATTTTTTTCATTTTCGGCGAGTGTGTCAATATATGATGTGTTGTGAACATGAAAGTTCGGTGTACTGTATTAGGTGAGTCTGTAAGTAGTTTTTTCAGTGCAAACGTTGTTACATTTTTCTACACTTAACGATGACTGTGTTATATCACAAAATGTGTATGTAAAGAATATCTAGATACGATTTGTAATATATTAACTACGTAATGAAGTAAAATGTTAATAAGCTAACCAGCAGCACTCAAAATGCGTGTTCAGAATTGGAAGCCTATTTAAAGGCTTTAAGAAAAAAAAAAACTTCTTGATTTTTTTGAACACAGATTATAAACAAATATATTAAAATATAATTTTTTAGTTATTCAACTGCAAATTTTTGAAGTTGCGTGATGACTTGAGAATCCAGTATTTTATCCTCACACATATCTAAGCTGCTATGATACAAAATATAGCAGTTAATAAATTACTTCTGTGTATCTTGAACTGAATGTAGATTTTTTTCAGAACAGTGATGTAGGTTGGGAAAAAATGCTTGAAAATCTATCAGACAAATCTCACATTATTGAAACTATAATTTTCACACAACTTTAAGGAAATAAGTATGTCTTACTGGCAATTGGACTTACTAAACCAAAATACATCCGATGGAAAATCGGTTCGCATGAAGGATTTCCCTCACAGTTGGCGGGAAAATGTGGATAAATGAAAATTCTGTGCTCTACAGCCATTGCCTTCCGATGCTGTAAAATCTTAATTACATGATAATCTCGTGTGATCTGTATTGGCGGTTTTGAGAACATAAATTACATTTGACCTCGTGTATCCTGTGAATTTTTTTGTTAAACAAAAGCTCCTTACCAAACCGCAAATAAATATTGATCATGTTTAGTAAATCAGGCGTTTTTATGAGTGACGGATGCAGCGAAAATTTGTATAGGTTCAGATGGTGCCACTCTGCCCACACCCACTCACAAAATTTTTCAACTGTAGAAATGACTGAACTCAAGCAGTATCGTACTTCAAATGCTTATGGCTGCTCCTTACTCGATTATAACGTACCACTGCTTTGCACCGACGAACACTGGGTTGTTTGGTGTCAATTTGAACATGATTACACGTAATTAAATTAAAACTTATATCTAATTTCTTCGATTCGCAACTTTCATTTAAATGTGTAGAATATGCAGGTCTTTTCGTAAAATATTGTTCTTTTGTTTGATTACGAGCGGTGCTTTAGAAAATGATGAATAAGACATGGTATTGGTAATGAAACTAATTGTACACTGCTGCCGAAACTCTTAATGGCTTGACACTCATACGTAATGCGTAACAATTTCAAGGCCTACAAGGAGCAGAACTCAGATTAAATACTGCAGTTTGAATGTCTGATACAGAATTTTGGACACCTAGCGAAAATAATGACATTAAATAAAGGATAAAAGCATTTAACGTATGATAGAAATCGGAATTGACTCCTGCATTTCGCCAAATTAATTGTTGTTTGGTAACTAAAATATAAAATAAAAGTTAACTATTAAGCAGTGTCGATGTTTGACCAGTCTTCCACATTCGCACGTGCAAAAATTCTGAAATCGTTTGCACAGTACGTAAGATTCTAGAAGTTCACTTGGAAATAATTTAATCCATAATACCCTTTGTAATCCGAATTCTTTGATCACTTTTAATTTTACCTTCTGAATACCTTTTTGTACGTGATAAATGTCGTACCCAGTTTTTGGGCGATATACTATTTGGAATGGCGCTAATTATTTCAGCACCTAATTATCAAATAATTTAACAGTTTAATATCTTGAAAACATTTTATATATTATAAATTTGCAGTTACTTTTGTAAGGGAGTGTATCGGTGTTTTAAAAAGTTAAACTGTTTATTAAAAACTACGTTTGGAAAGCAGAAAACAGTTCATTTTCTGTGTCACATTTTTGTAATGGGAATTTTATCTAATCCAATAGGGAAACTACTTCAACTTCCTTATTCAAAAATCTGCACATTTTCTTGAACTAACTCACCATACGACTGGAACTGCTACATCTATAACTACAGTCAAATTATGTTGCTACGCTATCCGAAAGCAGATCTTGCAATATAAGTTTCCAGTAACGATTAAAAAATTTTGTGATCACTTAGCAGAAATCATTTGCTCCAGAGTCAGTACCGTAATTGAAGCACTGTTTTGTGAAAATCTAAAGCTGAACTGTTCGGAGATGTAAATTGTTATTTACAAAACGCAGGGTTCCACTTCAGCGTTAAAGCAACAGAAAACCATAATATAAATAGATGAACCCAGTGCAGAAACATTAAAGCGACAATCAGTATTTACCACGGAGTTTGAAAGAATTGGATAATATGTATACACATGGTACTGCGGAGGTACGTGAATTATTATTTATAATGTTTTGCTTAATATATCCATGTACTATGTGGAGTGAGTGAAATGTATTGGAAATCATATATGGTCTTTAAGGATTCTTAAGTGTTTTTCTATGCGTAGTCACCATTTTCTTAAAATAATATTTTTAAATTCAAAATTCAGTTCTGAAACTCTGATCTTTTCGGTAGTTTTCAGAGCCATTGAACGCAAACTACTGAAAGAAGCTGAGAGGGAAGAATGCTTGGTTTAACTAGGAAGGATAGGAAGAGGAACTCGTGGATCAGGAAAATGACAACCCTTGATGATATCGTGATCAAAGTAAAATTCTTGAAATAGCATATTCCTGGAAGAACTGACCACAATTGGATAAGAGAATTGCAAAACTACATTCCATGAGACAGGAGAAGACTAAGAAGAAAACCATGAAGCAGATGGGTTGACGAAATTCAAAACCATGTCAAAGTGACATGGGAAAGACTGAGTCAAGAAATAGTTATGGGAGAAACATGGGAGGACATTTTTACAGCTATGGATTTATAATGGTTTATGATGATGATGTACAGTGACATATGTAAATAACATTCATCTTTCGGAAAAGAAAAATCCATCTTCTACGTATGTTAGGTTTTAATTAATATTGTTTGTAATTTGCGTTTAAGCTAAGCAAATCCTGGAAGTTAATGCAGAATTAGACAGACGTTATCAGCGATTGTAGCAACACAAAGAGCATAATGCATGCTACAAAATATGAAACAATGGAAAACAAATCGTAGTTTAAGAGAAAAATAAAAGTATCCAGATTTATAACATTAAATGCAACCGATTGTTTGCAGCTGAATTTCTGAACCAGCAATAGGAGAATAAATGAAAGAGCTTTTCTTGTTCTCTGTACCTATGTTCACTAGCACCGGATGATATAAGGCTATACTTTACCAATTGGTCATGTTTCAGATGACTTTACTAAGGTATTGTCTGACCACTGATCTTAAACTGCACTGATAAATAGCAAGATAAATGATTTGGGTAAGGGATAAGTCCCCTTAATAAAATGTGTAAAAACAACATTTTAATATTTAAACGAAAAATACCATTTAAAACAAATTAGTTTTTCACACATTATGCCACAGTGAAAACTACATCATTTCTTTGGGAATTAAAATTTATTTAGGTTAACATGTGGTACAGATTTATGAACAACCTTTTTTGTGTCGTATTGCGCAATGCAGAGGTATCTCGACTCCAATGTATATCAGGAAATAGCGTGAAGTTTAATGTAAACATTCAGCGTTTTTTCTTTGTAAGAAGAGAAGGATACATATAATGATAGAGAACAAGAGCAAACATACGTCAGGTAATATATAGTATTTATCTGTACAAAACTGTAAAATTGAAACAAATTTCGGAAATCAGTATTAAACGTTGAATACATTTATAATCACGATTTATTTGATTTGATTTGAACAATTATATCTGGTGTAGCACACCACTAAACACACTGTTTACGTAAAATCTTAAAACTCGTTCACTAACTATTTTACGAAGGAACAAAATAAATCGTTCCGCATAAGTGAAAAAGTTTTTAGGTGACAGCAGTCATTCCATTAATATCTGTGTTGAAAAATGAAACACAAATGCAATCCTATTTGTAAAATTTACTCAAACTGCACAATTCAAAGAATTTTAGTTCGAAGCATTTGCAAAGATTATGAACTTTATTATGTATTCTCCTTCTCCCAGCAAACCATTCGAACAAGGTTGCACGTCGTAATCATGCTAAATGGAACGTAACCTTCAAATACATGTGAGGAAACTTCGAAAGAAACGAAGTTAGGTTCCACATGAACAAACAAAAAATACGTATTAAATTACATAAATGAAAGGTTGTTTTTTCGGGTTTTCTTTTGAAGTTTTCGGCTAGTATAAATTGCTGAAGTTCAGTTCATATACAGATGTAAAAGGAACGTAGCAAACCAAACATCATAAACAATCGTCACCAGTAGAATGGCGGTACGGCTGTGCTCAGTGATTTTCAACCTGGCACTGTCATAGGATTTCAACTTTAGAACAATTAAGTTCCAGACATTTCTGCCGAGCTGCAGCTGCCCCGAATAGTGATATTATCGTGATGAGCAAACGCCTAAGAATGTCAATAGAGCAATCGCGATCGTGAAAGCCACATAAAATCCCCAAGCAAGATCAACTAGGGCTGAAAACGAGGGATTGTTCAAAATAGCTTTTCCCAGTTTAGAAAAATCACTTCCGAGCTTCAAAATACCTCTGGAAGCAACGCCGCCAACACAACTCTCCATCGATATCTGTAAGAAATGGGTTTGCATGGCCGAGCAGTCGTACAAAAATCTAACATCAGTGAGATCTACTCCAAATTTTTGGAGTTTCGGAAAGCTCAGCGTCAGTGGAACTTGGAGCAATCGAAACGTGTTATTTAGAAAGAGATGAGTCGTGTTCCATCATCTGGTAGTTCGACAGACCCGTGCGGGTGTGGACGATGCCAGGTGAATACAGCTCACTCGACTCTATTGTGCCAGGGGGAGGAAACATCATGCTTATGAGCTGTCTTTTACGGTTGTCATTGGTTCCCTAATTGCAGCGCATAGATTCGTGACGCAGCTGCCTATAAAAATATTTTTGAAAATTCTGTGCTCTCAACATTTTGACAACCAATTAATGAAACTCCTTCCCTTAAGTAGCAGAATATCGTCACTGTCCCCAAAGCAAGGCCGTGCGGAATTTGTTCAATATGAGATGGGTATGGAAAATATTGATCAACCTGTACGAAGCTTCGATGGAACATTGTTGTCATAAATTGGAACACCAACCGTGAAAGAGGCGGAAAATCCAGAAATTGTTGACCCAGGTTACTCACACTCTTGTCTAGAAATGGCAGGCAATTCCTGAAGCAACGAAAGAAATCTGGTGGAAGGACTTTCCACTAGAATGGAAGTTGTGATGGCAACAAACATTGAATGGTAATTGATTTCCTGTTACAAGTTTATTGCTGACAAGCAAGTGTCCAGACACATTTCATCACATAGTGTAAGTTTAAAGAGTTTTCTTTAATTACATTTTAGAAAGAGAGAATTTCATGAATTCATTTTCAGAGAGGATATTTTTGGGGAAATTTGGAAATCGAAATTATACACTTACGTCACTTACAGACAAATCTGTCCTGCATGGAAAAGCAGAGCCTGTGTTACATTTCCCATAACGAAACCTCTGCACGGAAAATATTTCTTAAAATCCGAATTTCAGAAGCACCGTTGAAGAAAATTCAATTTAATTTAGCACACTTTAGAGTAAAAACTGTCTATTATTTGTAAAAGCAATTGTGCCCAAAGGGCACTCTATATACCGTATCAAAGGAAAGAAATGCTTCTTCAAATCCAGTATTTAGTGTTTTAATGTTGAATAAACAGTATTTTAGTTTGAACAGTATCTAAATTTATGCCCACAGGGCGGGAAGTAATGTCTTGGAAAAAGAACGGTATGAAAAGATATATCTTAGGTATTCTGTCATATTTCAGTCATTCTGACAAGAAATTTCTAAATAGGTAGCAGGTGCAGAGACATAGTGTCCTAAGATTACGGAAGGATTACGGTTGTACTTAGCAACAGTTTGAACATCAACTTTTCTTTCGCAAGACAGGCAAGTCATAATTATATTACAAGTAATTATGACTTGCCTGTCTTGCGAAAGAAAAAGTGTGGGAGCCAAAAGAAGCACTTCAGTTTGATTCTAAATTTAATGTAAGGATAGTTTAAGGACATGATTCATGACGACGCTGTTTTGGAATATTCCGAGTAATAAAACTTATAACGGGTTACAATGTTATACATAATTGTGGCATGACGTCTGAATAAAAATATCTGCAGTACAATTAGAATATTTCGCCGTAAACAGATTAAAAACTCGTTTTTAACTTGGCGCTGGACGCCTTGTTTCAAACCACGTTAATTTGGTTACACGACGCAGTTACCAAATTGAAAAGAAGTTTCTCGTTTGGCTTGTAACATTAACCGACACTAACAGATTGCTTTTTCATTTATGAAGTATTTATTACCCACTTATATATTTGTTGATCCCATACTTTGGTTCAACATTCCATTTTCGAAACTGGACCTATAGATGAACATATACGAAACGTAATGATAAAAGCATGTATGTTTGAAATGTAATGATGTCTTATCGAAGCTTTTATGGGCTTTTCCAGCAAGAACGGAAATTCTTAAAGCTTTCAGTTTTATCTAGAAAAAATTTAATATATAAATAAACTTTTAAATAATTTTCCTCTCAATGAGCCGTGTAGGTTTTCATATTTACTACTAGCCCTTCATTAGGCATCTGACTTAAAGAGAGGTTTATTCCATAATTTACAATGCATAGTTTCTGTACTAGTTAGCTGATTTGCGCATATCTAACCAATAAAACAACGAAACAGCCACCCGTTCATGTATCAATTTCTGATGTTATAGCCTTTTCGTTTTAATATGAAGCATATTATTTGTTTCCGGTTTCGTGTAGCTTTGTTTTGGTTAACTTTTTTTTTGTCTTTTTTCTGCATAATAGTAATCATTCGGGTCACACTTTTACGTTGGGTAAAATGGGGCGTTCTATCAGGAAAATTATGCTGCCCAGGTTTTCAAGTGTTCTATTTGAGGGGTGTGGGTTATTTTTTCCAGATGGTCCCCGTTTTGAGTCCCAGGTGGGACACTGTCATCCGCTTGCACTACTGCGCTGTACCTGCATTCCTCCGGATCCAGCGGCCTTCATTTTGGAACGTGTTACTATTTATACCCCAATCTAAGGAAAGTGTTTTACGTGACTAAGAAACCTCCGTCCTAAAATCTTTTATATTATTCACTCCAGAATTTAGTACTTGAATTTTGGAAACCGGAGAACGTAGAACGGTCAAATGCAAAATTTCCTTAAAATGGAAGTAGTATTGAAGAATAATGTTTTCCTTTAGGAAAATACAAACTGACAACGAAAAGTTCCTTCGATGTTCGTTTCCTATCTAAGTGAGAATTAACAATACCACCGGGTACAACTTCACATGAAATCTTCCAAAGTTACAGAGGGATCATGTTAAACAAATGTTAACGCAAATCAGTCTACAGCAACTTCAAATTCAGGAAGGGATGACATGTGCGTCCCTTTTAAAATATAAATTTCAGTATTATTCAATACCAAGTGCCTTGATGTTTGGCTCTTGGAAGAGCAAAGGCTATATACACAAATGTAGCAAAAAGTATTGATGGAGTGTGTGATAAAGAAATGCACACGTTCAGATGCAGTATGTGAGTAAAATTCCTAAATCTGTATAATTTCCTTTCGATGAAGAATACCGTCTTTTCTTCGGAATTATTTTGCACAGGATTGATTTTTGAGAAATATCGAGATTCAGAAATTAACTGAGTGTAAAAATAAATAAATAGCTTTCAAAAACCGCTGTTTTCTCTTCAAAATTTAAACAGCGGTATAGCAAAAATTGTAGTTTCTATACATAGTAAAAAAGAAGCATGTAAATTAGAAATCAATTTGGAATTTGAATTTCTTTATCATAAGAAGTAATTTTCTAGCTATTTTATTTGTATGCAAAGTAATAGTTTAATGATTTTTCATTTGTTGTGAAGTATTTTAATAACGATAAATAATGAAATAAAACCGTTTTTCGCTTACTCAAAAACGATATTTGGCTTCCAGAAGCACTTTCAAAATGTTTGCAGTCATTGTTAAGATCATGGTTCTCAATGAGAATTTGCTTTATTACACAAAAATGTATGATACTTTACTTCCTTTACAAATGGGTTTGGAAAAGCTAATCTTGCAAAATTAAATGGCTCTGAAATATATAGGGCATATATTTCTGTTCTTTGTCTAAGGTATTTCTCTGCCCTTCTAAATTTAGACTTCGCACGTAATAACGTGGCATGCTTTACCGCGTTCAATTCACCCATATTTAGAACAACAGCTCGAAGCTCATCATCACTTATTTTTCCCTAAGTTCATTGTTTTACATTGATTATGGTCAATATTGCGCAACAGCAAAAACACGTTTTGCTATTCACTAGAAGTAGGTATTTAAAGGTACGTTTTAAATCAGCAGTACATTTTGCCTTGGTTGTTTTTTATTTTCATTGTGTTACTCCAAATGGCTTACAATTTTTTTTTTTATTGGAGGTTTAACGACCACCGTGAGCAACTCAATGGGCTATAAGCAGTCGCCCGTCCCTGATTTAGGGTCACTGGCTCCATGGAAAGGAGAGAGCCAGTGCCGTAAGACAAACACAACATCCATGCCTCACCGGGATTCGAACCCGGATCCCTTTCGGACGAATGATCAGATGCCATCGCTTAGACCACTGCTCCACAGGGGCGGCCTTACAATTTCACCCCTTCTAGTTTAGATTTTGCATTGCATTAACTAAGCCATGATATATAGAAATAATTATAGAACACGATACCATATCTGCACAAAAGAGAGACTCAGCGGGGATAATTATAATTTACGGATAGACATGACAGTTGAGTCAGGTAGGAAGGAGTGATGGAAAATCTGCTGAATGTCGCCGTCTTTCTATTAATAGTATGTCACTCCCATTTCTTCAGGAATTATTATTTACACCTACTTAACTAAAATTAACGTTCAATCAAAATGCATTTCTAAAATTTAAGAAATCTAAGAATGTTTCTTTCTCTTGTATCCGCATTTAATTTTACACTTTTTTTAGGGAAATTAGGTCCACTGGTGATCCAGTGTAAAATTAAGGCTCGTTCAAACCATAACTTATGATGATAAACAGGAAAACTTCAATTGTCCAAAAACGGCAGTTGTTATGATATTATAAACGAATGTGGTGTTCCCTTATAAGCCAGTAGGTAGGGGTTGCAGCGCCTGTCTCTAAAGTGTGGGCATGCGAGTCGCACGAAACTTTAAACATTTGCATGTCTGCCCTCCACGTAGCTATTCGCCGATTTTTATGTTACAAGAGGCGTGGCTAATGAATAGTAATTGAAACTTCATTGGGGGTTTAATTAACAGAGAGTTACAATTTAAACACTTGCGAGGGGAGGTATATAAAGAAAAGATCTTCTAGCACTTTGAATTCAAGTGGCGATTTGCATGTGATTGCCACGAGAACAAAGAGCCCATAAACGGAAATGGGACAGAGCAGAATTTAAAAGCTTTTCCCATAGCTCAAAACTTGTTTAAACGGCAAGCGCTTTTGAAGCTTTTGTCTGTGCCGCGCGCGAAACAATGGGAAGGCTTTTGGACTTGAAGCGTTTCCTAATAAATATGCCGCGGTTTCAAGTGATGGAATTCAACGCTTACACCTCTTGAAGACTGGAGATTGTTTTTGAGTAGCAGAATCCGTTTGATAGCCGAGAGAAATAGGGCGGAATTTTTTCCTCGCGCTCGAAATTTGTTGCCGTCTGCTGCCGCGCTAGAAAATCTTAGCTGAAGGAAAGCTAGCTAAAAGCATAAGCTGAGGAATAACTAGCATTAGTTTTTCCTAGGAACTTTCATCACCTCGCCGGACCACCGATACCTGCCGTAAAGGAGCTATTTCAGGTGACCTGCAGAGAGAGAAAAAGGAATCACGGAATCGCCTCGCTCAAAATCCAGAGAGAGAGAGAGAAATAGAGAGAGGAGGAACGCCTGGCTTCGAAGGAAGGGCTGAAAAAGACCCCCCCCCTGCAGGCAGAGAAAACACGAAGCTAATCGCTGCCTCTGTTTGTGTTTGTTCGGAGAAATCTCGTGTGTGTGTCTGAGTGCGCACCTCCAGCGACCGAGGAATGACGCCGTTTTGGCCAAAGCATGGAAAGAAAAGTGATGGAAGTTAAGATCAACTTACCCGTGTGTGAGTGAGTGTATTTGTGTTTGTCGGTGTCATCCGTTCATGTGATACTAGAAAGCACGTAAGTACTTTATCAGTATTTTCTTTAGCGGCCCATTGTGAACGAACAGACTTTTCGTTAATACATATTTTCTGAAACACCGAAGAGGTCCCAAAGCTGGCCGGAAATTATAGCTTTTACTATTACATGAAGTATCCAGTGTAAATTATGCCTGTATCCATTAAATCCCTGTTTTAATTTTTATACTGTGCCTCCATTGGTTTATTGGTGTACTGTGTAGGCTAATTGGCTAACGAGGTATATTTTTGGATCCAGCGATCGGATTGCAGTCCGGAAATATTTTGGCATCCTGATTACCCAGGACCCGATATCCGGTTCGCGAAGACGTAACAAAAGTGGTGATCAGCAGTGGGATCCGTAGTGTACCTCAGAAGCACAGTACAACCGGAGCAAAGTATTTTTCCCAACT
Organism: Macrothele yani; assembly: GCA_039090855.1. Lineage (NCBI taxonomy): Eukaryota > Metazoa > Arthropoda > Arachnida > Araneae > Macrothelidae > Macrothele > Macrothele yani. The sequence continues at coordinate 77,456,976 of CM077017.1, read as the reverse complement.
TTTGCAACTTGCATAATAAGTTGAGCTCAAAATCTCTAAAATGGAAGGGATTAAAAAAATATTAGATGAACTGAAAGATGAACTCAGAAATATACTGAGAACTACCAAAGAAAGTTTTGAGCAGCAGCTCAAACAACAACGAGAAAGTTTTGAGCAAAGCTTACAACAGCAGAATGAAAGTCTTGAGCAGCAGACGGGCAGCATAAATCAGCTGATAGCTAGAATTGGAGGGTATGAGGAAAAAATTTGATAAAATAACAGAAGATACCAACTTGCTTATCGATCAGTTGGTAATTGGGCAGGCATAATGCGTAGATCAAATAGAACAATGTACCCAAAATTTAGAAAGCGTTCGTGACTTGTGCGAGACTCAGTGTAGAGATGTAAAGGAAAAACTTTCTGGCGAATTTAATGGTACTAAGTTAGAACAAACTAAATTTTATAGGGATATTGAGAAAAGGGTACAACATTGTGAGGCAAAAATAAGTTCGTAGGAATTTAATTCACCGGGGGTGATGAGCGAAGCTTTGAGTAGGCCGACCCGAAATAAACCAGGGGCGTTTGACGGAAATACTAGCTGGAGAGTATACAAGACCCAGTTCGAAATTGTTTCGAGTGTGAACGGCTGGAGCGAAAGGGAGAAAACATGCGCGCTTGCGGCATCATTGAGGATGCAGCTGCTGATATCTTACAAACTTTGTCGGAGGAGAGCCGTTTAAAATATTCCTGTCTCGACGCTGCCCTGGAACTCAGATTTGGGGCGGAACATTTAAAGCTACTCCGTGTTCTTCAGTTGAAAAATCGCAGGCAGGAGGCCAACGAGTCACTTCAAGACCTCGCGACCAACATCGATCGGATGACAAGGCTTGCGTATGGGCAATGCACGCCGGATATACAGGACACGATGGCTCAACAACATTTTGTGGAAGCGATTTCTGCTTCAGACATTCAGCATTCAGTGCACCTGGCGGATTGTGACTCACTTAAATCAGCCGTCTTACATGCAATGAAATTTGACTCATCACGCCATTCTAGGAGTCCCAGAAAAACAGTTCGTATGGCACGTGCGGCAGAAAGTCCGATCAATGCATCAGTCGAAACTAAACTCAAAGAGCTTTTGGATCTCTTTCGCACAGATGTTAAACATCGTTCTGTTTCGTCTCCTGGCCGGGGAAGAAGTGATACGCCGTCTAGAAAAATGGAGTGTTGGTATTGTGGATTAAGACGGCATTGCATTATCGAGTGTAGAAAACGGTTGAGAGAGGAAAAAAGTCTAAGGAACAGGCTTCGGAAAACTCTCAAAAGTCAGTTTCGGGGGGTGAGAACTGACGCGGCAAGAGTATTCCCGTACGGTAAAAGCGCACGTCACAGATCTTTCTAGGGATTACAGTGGTTTAAGAGTTGAGGGGATGATAAATAAAACTAAATGCCAATTTGTGCTGGATACTGGGGCGGATATTACACTAGTCCGTCGGGGTTTTTTCGAGCAAATTAAGGAACCTGAGATTGTTTGAAAGGTGAGCAATGGGCTGAGATTCAAACCGTGAATGGCTAGGGTTTAGTTGCTCTTGGAACCGCAGGCGTCGACATACGAATTGGAAATAAATGCTGCAGACACACGGCAGTGATTGCTGATATCGTTGAAAAATGCATCCCGGGTCTCGATTTTCTTAGTGAGAACGGATATGTTTTGGATCTAAAGAGTGGAACCCTGAAGACGGAACATGAGGAAATGGTTCTCACGAGGAGTGAGCATTAGCACCTGAGTTCACACTGTTCTTCTCGCAAAAGAAAAGTATGTTTTACCAGCAAAAAGTCAAACAATTCTGGCAGGATTTTTGCCTAAGTTTTCACCAGAATTTCCGATGGCAGTAGACGAAATGTCCGAAATTTGCCCGTAACTGAAGAATGTACTTGCACCGCGAGCGCTGGTAAAAACAGCACATTGTATCCCCGTAAGAATAGCCAACCTGGGTGACGTCGATGTGAAGATAAGGAAAAGGTTAGCGCTTTGCTCCTTAAATCCCGTGATTTCGGCGTGTAACTGCAGAGCAATTATCCCATCCGGCTCGCGCGTGGGCGCTAATTGCGAAGTACCGGATCACCTGCGTGCCCAACGAAGGTCACAGCGGGCCTGAGTAAGTATCAAATAGGAGAGTTGACCGAGATAATATGCGAATTCGCCGTTGTTTTTTCCGCAGGTGAGGATGATTATGGACGAACCAATGTCGTTTTCCATAAAATAGATACGGAAAATAGTGCTCCAATTAAGCAACCGCCGAGACGTTTACCATTAGCTAAATGAGCAGAAGTGGAAGAGATGTTGAGAAATATGGAGAAGCAAGGAGTTATAGAACCTTCATTTAGCCCGTGGGAATCACCTGTGGTTTTAGTCTCTAAGCCTGACGGTACGACTAGATTTTGTTTAGACTACAGGAAACTCAATGAAGTAACTCGTAAGGATTCCTATCCCCTACCTAGGATAGATGACACTATGGATCATTTGGCTGGATCTGGGTGGTTCTCCACGCTCGATCTAAAAAGTGGCTATTGGCAGGTGGGTATGCATCCAGATGATAAAGAGAAAACTGCCTTCATGACAGGTAATGGTTTGTAGCAATTTCGGGTAATGCCCTTTGGATTGTGTAATGCGCCCGCCACATTTGAACGTTTAATGGAAACTGTACTTCAAGGTTTACCGTTTGACATCTGCATGGTTTATCTGGATGACATAATTGTGTGTGGTACTACTTTTGCTAAGCATTTGGATAATTTTAGAGTCGTTTCCACTAGACTCCGTGAAGCTGGGTTAAAATTGAATCCGAAAAAATGTAGATTTTTGAAAAAAGGAAGTGAAATACCTAGGACATGTAATTTCTGCAGATTGCATAGGGACAGACCCAGAAAATATTCTTGCAGTCAAAGAATGGCCACCGCCGACGAATGTTCGAGTGGTGAGAAGTTTCCTAGGGTTATGTTCCTATTACCGGAAATTTATCAGATGTTTTTCGCAGATAGCTCGAAAATTGCATAGGTTAACTGAGGCGAAAGTTCCCTTTGAGTGGAATGAGAAGTGTCAATAAGTGTGGAAGGTGATAAAAATTCGATGTTTATTTAGCCAGAATTCAGAATGTAATCGATAATCTACTGTAAAGTAAATTTTCTAGATTTTTGAATACAAACATGAATGACAAAAACATTTACCTTTTATATTATATGTACCAAAGTTTTCAGATTATGTACCGTGCGCTATTTTACTGATTTGGAATATGTTTTTTGTGATGATTGCGGAATAAATAGCTGGTGCTAGAATTAAATTCTTATTCTCAGAAGCACTGTATCGAATCGCAGATTCCATGGGTTATTATTACTTGTCAAACTGGAAAACTATTGAAATTGAATTATTTTAGTGAATAAAGTAAAATGATAACGAATAAACTGAATTTTTCCGCTAAGCACAGGTGTTATGGATGTTTCACATTTCATATATTTTTGGTGTGATCAAATTTCTTTGGTTTCCCCTTGGGAAAATGTGCGCTCAGGAAATTTCAAATTATTGACGCGGTGGTGTTACACATAGGTCGTGAAAATTTGGATTTGGAAGAGAGAGCAAAATTCGTTTGCTCCCGTAGTATCGGGTGAGGGGGCGGGACTGGGAACATCTGCAGTTATAGAACACCTTAGAAGTCTCAACAAATAGGCATAATGGGCAGGTATCCACGAAATGTCAATAAGTGAGCAGTTTAACTATAGCTGCAGTTCGCACAAATTTTTAACATCTACGGAAACCGACAATTCCTAATTTTCTCTAAAAACGCTGGATAAAGGAAAAATACATAGCGAAGTAAAATACTTCTTCACACTGTCAATAACTTGGTATAAAAGAAAAAATGATTTCCCTTGTGAGTATATTATGAAATTTATTTAATCAGGACTTTAAAACTCAAACTTCCGAAATATGTTTTGACGTAGAACTACATCTTATCCAGAGCGGGTCCGCGGGTGTCCTAGTGGGCAACGTTCGTGACTGCCATGAAGAAGACCTCAGGTTCGATCCCAGGCACGTACGAACGTTCGGTGCACGAAATATCCGCCGTGCTTCGGATGGACACTGGCCCCCGGTAATAAATAAAGGCGTATTCCTCCCTCTTTTTACTTGGCTTCCGTGTCACTTTCCCATCGGGCACTCTAGTCCAAACCTCTTAGCTTCCTATTTCTAAGGGTTGTTTAAGACCTGGGGTCAGACACCCCCTTCCAAAAAGCATCTACATATGATCTGATCTTCTCCAGGGAATTCTTGGCCGCTGGTAGCCTGGTGGTCAACCTTCGTGACTGCTACGGAGAAGGCCTCAGATTCCATCCAAGCCAGGTAATAACGCTCGAACCACTAAATATCCACTTTGTATATGTTTTGATTCAAATATTACATATTTTGACGCAGATTGGTTGGCGGAGACGTTGTGTGATTCTACGCGGCAGATTTTGACAAATGCGCCCTCAGTGAGAGATGTATTGTATGCGGCAGAATTTGACAAATGTACCCTCAGTGAGAGATGTAACACTTCCAAAACATTTTAGCAAATACAAAGAGCATCCTGAAAGTAATGCCTCGCCCTAATAAGATGCAGCAAAAATTTGTAGCAGCCAAAATGTGAAACTTAGTGTCAAAATACTTGGACGTATTGTTAATAATGTCATCACATTCAAAGCATTGTCCATCACTTTCTAAACATTTCCGCCGTCTTCCAACCCATTGTTAAAATACATTTTAGGAAAATTCCATAGGCTCTCCTTTCTCCCATGTGTTCGCAGTCAGTTTAACGTCTGTCACATCGTCGAAACCTTTCCCACGACGGGTGTTTTTCAAAGGGGTAAGCTGAAAAAAATCTGAGAAAGCCAAATCAGGACTGTGGGTGAGTGGTGAGTCACCATCTACCCCTTTTTTTTTGGAGGTTTAACTACAACTTTGAGTAACTCAATGGGCTATAACCAATCGCCCGTTCCTAATTTAGGGCCACTGGTTCCAGGAAAAGGAACGCGCCAGGGCCGTAAGGCAAATACAACATCCATGCTTCAACGGGATTCAAACACGGACCCCTTCCGGACGATTGATCACAAGCCATTGCTTAGACCACTGAGCCTCCAGTGCGGTCTCCATTTTGGCAAAAGCCTATGAAGTCTACATTGAGGTGTGAGGACGTTCGTTATCATGGTGTAAAATAACACTATGAAGTGGAATGTGACGTCTTTTCCTTTTGATATTCCTTTAGTTTATTTAATGTCTGCACATAGTGAGCGCTGCTTGTTGTTGCACCCTGTTCGTTCAAGGAAATCAGTTTAAATGTCACAACGTATGTCCCAGAAAATTGTCACCATCATTTTCCCTGCGGAACGAGTTCTTTTCACCTTTTCTGTGGAGTTGAAGATGTGCGTTGCCATTCCATTGACTCACGTTTTGTTTCTGGGTCATGAAAGAACACCCAGGTTTCGTCCTCTGTCACAACATTAGAAAAAAATACCTCACCCTCCCTCTCATAACAGTCCAAGAGGTTCCGGCACATGTCCACTGTTTGCTCACTTGTGCACGTGTTAGGTTTCTTGGTATCCACTTTGAAAATATTTTTCTGCACCCCAGATCCCTAACTAATGTTTCCATAGCACAATGACCACAATGAATTGCATCACACAAATCCTTAACGATGACGACATGACGATCAGCTGTAATGAGGACTTTCACTCGTTGCCGGTTGGTACCTCTCACTGTAGTTGCGGGTCTTCCACTCCGTTGTTCATCCGACGCTGAACTTTCTCACTCTCAAAATCTCTTCATCCATATTCGGACATTACTGATATTGATTGTGGCAGCTCCATGCACCTCCCGTAGTCTTCTGGGGGTTTCTGGATCCTTTTATCCCTGTTTTTCCAGGAATTCAATTACCGCTCGATGCATTTATTAATCATTCACGATCATTACTTCCGATTCTGAAAACAAATTGTTCCCACATTTGTATTATATCATAGTACATGTCAGTGCAGTTTCAACAAAAGGACTTTAAAATTTCAAAAGTTATTAAGGAGGAGGCAAGATGCTTCATGTAGCTACTCAGCCTTAAATGTTTCTCAATGTCCTGAACAATTCTAATTAAAAAAAATGAAATTAATGAACTTCAAATTTGTGCTACGAAATACAGTAGTAGACAGAAAAAATACTACAAAAGTAATGGTTTGTAGCGCTTCGAAGATTAGTGATTATTTGTGAAAAATTGGGTATGTAATCATTTGGAGTTGCGAAACTACCACATGATAAGCGGGAAAGATGATAACCGCAAAATTGTTTGAGATTACTAAGTTGATCGATCTCACCTGGCCTTACGGACTATTGCTTCAGAGAGATTCGGTGGGAAAAGCAGGTGTAAAGAGTGAGACATCATCAGGGAAGCCGACAGATTTTCCAGAGACTTCGTACGGCAGGTTTGTTAATGCATCGTATCACGGCAAAACAGCATCGGGAAGCAGCAATTGTCTTCTGAACGTTTAGACCATGTTTGGAGTAAAGTAACATGTGTCGCCGTAGTGAAACTGAAGAACGTGGGATTACGTAGGACATCTCAACTGAGGCATTTGATGGCGAGTCACAGCAGCAAAGGAAACTCTTATATACCATGAGTTCCCTTTGCTTCGTTTCATAAGGAATTATTACAACTCAGACTTTTACAAACGGCTTTCAAACAACTTGCTTGATGTACTGTTGTAAGTCGTGTCTAGACAGCAAAGGCTTAACTATTTGTAAAGATGTCCCCCGTTTTCTAGTCAGTGTCTATTTTTTTTATCAATTATATCCCTACACCTCATTTGCCTTTCGAAAATTCACTTGGTACTTAATGAATTCATTCCTAATGCACTACTCCTGCACTAAACAAAAACTGCGAATCGTGCATCTTATATGAGCTGTGCATCTGTTCGTTGCTGCATTTTCAAGGATACTTGGGCCAAAGATTTTTTTATATAAATGCCAATAATATCCGTACAGAGAGGATAGTAATATATATTTACTTTTAATATCTATTTCCTTTCTTGTATTTTTTATTTCCCTTCTTCTTTCCATATTTATTTCATTACCTTTCCAAGATATATTTCTTGAAGTATTTTCGGCAGAATATTGCTTGAAACCGTTTTCTAATAAAGGTTTGCTCTTTTCAATCACGGTATTAATAATGCTTTTTGAATTTGAAAAAAGCGCTTTTACCAGAGGATATTTGATGTTCAGCACTGATGTAAGGCGGATGGCTGAACTCACACGGCAAGTACAAATTCACAAATTGTAATTGCTTTTTACATACGCTTACCTACTGTTCTCTGAAACTTTGTAGTGCGCTTTGCACATTTCTGGAAGTAGGTATTTAGAGTAGCCTCATATACTCGGAAAGGTACAACCTTTGATTATTAACATTAGTTTTTCAGATAAGCAATTGAAAATTACAGCAGTTGTAGAAGTGAGATTAGAGTGACGTCTTAGTTGAGCAACAACAAATTTTGTCCAAAATGTATCTAAATGTTATAGAAAAGAAATTTAATACACTAAAACAAGGGATGATTAATTTGTGATATTTACTCACATTCAGCATTTAGGGAGACAACAGGAGTGAATTATAAGTTCAAAGACGAAAAAATGAAAATCATTTAAATAAGGTGTCACGAATTCGTGAACGTTCTACCCTGATGGTTAATAATGATAGGAGCAACTATGTTTAAGAGTAAATCATGGTTATGGAGATGAAAAGTGTAATGAAGGTAAACAGTGCATCTGAGGCGTGTAAAAGAACAATAGCTGCGTGATGCATTTACAAACGTTTAGTTTATAGGCAATACGTAAACTATGTATGTAATACTAAACATTTGTTGCATCACACCCACTCTTTAAAACTCATGTGTGGCGGATATCTCTAAGGCTCTCCTTAAACACAGAAAACAAATAGAAAGGTGTTCTTTTGTGATTTGCGAACAAAGCAATTTAAAAATAAATAGTACCTGCAATTGTAAATACTTTAAAGAATTGTTTCATTGTTATTTGTTACAGTTCTTAGCTCTGAAAATTAAACCCGGACATTGCCACTCACCAGAGTGTGACAGCCAGAAAAAAATTGAATGTTGTGTTTACGTTATTAAAGGAAATTTTGAACCCATATCCACTGAGTTAGATTTCTTTAGGAAGACCCTCCGTTTTACATATTCATGTCGATAACGAAGTACAACGTCATATCAACGTAAGGTGGCTACTACAACTTGTGACGCCTATCCTCTGCACTTAATCAGTAAATGCTTTCCATTAATGTGGAAACGTGACGATCTAAGACAATGTGACACCGGCCAGATGCAAGTTGTTTGGAAATAGCCGCACTCGGTGCTTCCTCTTGTATTACTATATCAAATGTGTGCCAGGACTCGATTGATTATGAACAAATATTAGGCTAAAAAGTTCTGATTGGTCAGCACCGAGCGATTGATTCTAGAAATGAGAATTGAATGTCGTCTAGCTTCTCAGCACCGACGTGCAACAGTCCCCGAGCTCACCCACGAGTACAACAGCGGTGCACTTTGATCTGTTTACACATGCACAGTGTGCTTTACCCAACGAGATAGAAATACATAGAGTGCTTCTGTGATTGGTTCTCTGCCGAGGCAGCTGAAGCCAACGCGGGGAGAGCCCGCCATCTTTGATGAGGTACAAATTCTGCGTGTGTCAAGGAGTCACCTCGGTTCTTTCAGCTGTTCGGCGATCGTGTTATGCTTCATTACAAATTTAGTGCTACAGTTTCGTGAATAATCACAATTATCAGCACATTGTTGATATTTAAAATGCCATATTACTGCGCAGCTTTTGATTGTAAGAATAAAAGGAACAAGGATTGTGGAACTACATTTCACAAGTAAGCATTTTAAAATAAGGTTGAGCTGTAAATGCTCATTTAATCAAACACAAAAAATAAAACATCTACTCCGTGTAGCTGGTGATTAAACCAGCAGATAAGCCATTTCAATATCTGTGTTATCTTAAGACTTTTTATTTCTTATATTTTGCAAACAGTCGTACTCAATGTGAAAACTGAATGATGTTTACTCTGGAAAGCTGAGGTTAACTGTGGGTTACCAACTTTGAGGCTTTTTGGGTACAATTTCTACCTATGTAAATGTTTTGTTTTTTTCAATATACTGAGGATGTCTTGCAAATGGCATTTGCATATATATTCTAGAATCTGTACAGTGTACATGCAACTTGTCTGACAAGACAACAAATATTTCAAAATCTTAGGAAGCAGCAATTTCTTTTTATGTGATAAAGATCATGTACCCATGGCTAATGCCCATTAGATAGCAAATACTGGTAAAGCAATCAATTTATGGTTACTTAAATTGCAGAAGTAATAATTGTGATTGGTAATATAAATTTATTGCTTGCTGACACCTGTCAGGAAACAATCTAGTATTTTATCTTAAAGCACAGGGTCACCCAGCTTATGTTCTAGGCATTTGTCTCTGATTAGTGATTAATTTGTAGTATTACTGCAACAAAGTGAGAGTGGAGAGCTTGAAAATTTCTTGACAGAATACTCTTTATTTGTGAATGTGTTAGTACAATGTGTGTGTGGTATTTGGGTAGCAAAAATACAGGCAATATTGATTTAAAACTGAAAATAGGAAACAGGGAGTACAATGGTACCTCAAAAATGCAAACAACATAAAATATTTATGAAAACTGGCACAAACGGTTATGAAATGACAATTGAAAAAAATTATGGAATAATACAAAAGAAAAGGGACTAGCAACATTTTGTAATAACTACTTGCATTTGATTTTTGGGTGATAGGTGGTTTTTTTTTTTTTTAGGTAGTTTTCTTTTTTTTTTTTTTGAAGAATGTGACCTCTGATTCATGATGAATGTACAGTCAGTATGTCCATGTATAAATTGCCAGTTATTCCTTTTGCATCAACCATATATATGAGAGGTTAGTATTGAACAAATATCACTCACGTAAATCAATCTTTCTTTGAATTGAACAAGTTGTGCCTGTATTTCTCTAAAATACAAATCAGACGCACTTGTATTTCCAGCAAGACTGCTGAAGGAACCCACAAAATAACAACACAAAACATCAACATTTGCTCGCCAAACTTTTTGCACATCATGAATGCAAATCAGTGGTTGTTAATTTCTCACTTCATATTAATAAGAGGTTGTGCCCTTAAAATTGAAACAAAAACTATGTGCAGTACATCTTAAGAATTGCCAAAATGTGTACAAATATCAGGTGAAAACTACAAAATTTCAGCTTTGGGACGACAAAAAACTAGGCTTCTTAAAAAAAAAGTTTCTTCCTGCAATCGTATGTCTTGAGCCTATCTCCTCCATGTTACTCCGACATGCTTTCGAATTTCATCCACCCATCTCCCATGGGATCTTCTGGGGTTTTTTCGGTAACACCTGAGCTATGATTTAACTTCAGGGCTCCAGATGTCTTTCCCTGAAGAGTGGTTTGGGGTTCCTGAGTTGTTTTATTCCATGTCATTTTTGTTTAGAACCATGAAAGTGGTTACTTCTGGTTAATTCTATGTTTATTTCTACTACGTCTGATTGCTGCAGCAAGGTGCAGTGTTGACGTGGTCTAATTACTACATGAGTGTGCTTTTTACTTCTTTTACTGATAAATGTATAACATCAACCATTATCAATCCACTGCTGGATGAAGGCTTCCCCAAGTTTCTTCCACAGTTGTCTGTCTTGAGCCTGTCTCCTTCGTGTCACTCCTGCATGATTTCGAATTTCATCCATTCATCTCCCATGGGGTATTCTTCTGGGTCTTATATATACATAGAGAGAGAGAGTGAGAATTATATTGTGTTAAGTATTTAGTGTATGTGCTGGGGAGATACCTTTATTATGGTCAAGTTACCACAATTGCCTTGCCTACCCACGAATAAGGCTTACAGATCTGTGTTGTCGAATGTCAAGGCTAACAAACAAATTAGAAACATGCCCAGTGCTAAGGACTTTTAATTTTTTATTAAATAAAAACCAGGTAAGTAGTAGTTTTCTTCTGATTATATAAGATAGGGGCAGTTGGTAAAAGTATTTTAATATTGGTACCTCTTGGCTGTGTAAACTCATTGTTTGCTTTCCGTTTTTCTTCGAACTTTTTTTTTTTCATTTAAAACTCTCATAAAATATTTGGCGTCTATGTATTTGGAGTGATAAGCTGTGGGATGATTCAGCATTCTCATGGTGATGACCCACGAATATCTAAAATTTTTACCGAAATTGCGGATTGACTGCAACTGTATTTTTTATTTTTGTATTTCTTTTTTTTTCATTTACTCTATTACCGCTGACTTATATTTCACTGAAAATTTGCTCCAAAAAATTTGTGAAATGTCAAAAAATTACGGCATGAGATTTTATTCAACGACAGCAAGCTGCATCCATTAAAATATCATTTTTTTTTTAAAAACACTATTGCCGTCAACTTACAATGAAAAGCGTTATTTGATATGTTAAAGTTTTAGTCTCACCCCTAGGTGTTTATAACAACATTTCTGAGTTATATCCTTATTTAACATCAAACCATATATTACGAAAACTCCCTTGCTTAACACGGAACGGAAATCGTTCTGTACCTCATCAAACATGGCTGCCACTTGTTTCCGGTGGCTTCACCCGTTCCCCGACGTAAGCGCTCTACGTATTTCTATCTCGTTGGCTTTACCTGGCTTCGCTGGAGGTCTCATAGCCGGAGAGTAAAGAGGGCACTCATGATTATGTCTAGTCTTCGCAAACAACGCCTCGCATGGGCCAAGGAACATCGGCTGTTAAAGGGATTTCGTATAGGACAAGAGTATCTTACCGTTTGTTAAAGGGATTTCTATGGGCATTCACAAAGCGCGATTAAATTCAGGAGGATCATGAATCCACCTTTTTTTTTAGCAGTAGTAGGTAAAAGTTTTATGCTGTGCCAAAAAAAATCTGAATTTACGACCCACTAAATAACTAAGCATATTTCTAAAAAGTACAATATTTTCCTTAAAAATGCCTAAAGAAACTTGAATTTCACAGATTTTTTGGACCTCAGGATATATCTGAATATTTAGAACTCCTACCGTTTCCTTTGTTGACAGTAAGTTGTCGTTTTGAAGCTGAGTTAACGGAAAATTCCTAATTTTCTGAATCCTTTCAGCGATTCCTTTCGTATGTTAACGGAAAAAACTCCGTTCTAACAGTTTTCATGTCCATATAACGAAACATATCCGGCAATAGGAGAGATTCGCGAAAATACTTGAGGTTTGATTAATTGGTAAATTTCTATAGTCTGTCGAAGAATCTGATTTTGAAGTTGTGCAGCGAAATGGGTTATTGTGGGTATGAATTTTTAGTAATTGTGGAATAGGATATTTCTTTTCTCCCCCGTTTTGTCAACCAGCTATTATGTATTGTGTTACCGTAAGAAACCGGGTACTTGAATTATTATTCAGGTGATTTATTCAATGTTTGTATATCAGTCTGTGGAGTGATTAAGACAAAAGCTATTATACATGTCAAGAGTAAATTTTGCATTTTGAAGTCTAGCGAAATAATATTCCAAAACCCTACATTCCATCTTTCTCAAAGGTAATTGAAAGTGATTGTCAGTTAAAAACAGTTCTCAAGTGACAAAGCATTCGGTTTTCCTTTTTCCGAAAATCACGACAAGAAGAAATATTTAATTTATGATAAATCATCCTACAGCAAGCATGAAACGTCTACAAAAGTACTAAAAATAATAAGATCGAACAAAAAATAAAATGGCTAAATCAATCATATCATCGGAAGAAAAAAATGATCGCGGCGCAATTAGTTTTACTTTCAACGTAAGAGGGATTCCGAAGGCAATCTGGCTCAGTCGTTAACAAGCGCTGTTTCTAGGCCAAACGAGCTAATATCATGCGCGAAAAGATCCTCTGGCGAAAATGCTAAAAAACTCAGCTTTCGATTTTCCGAAATTTCTGTATAAATTTGGAAAACCTTAGAAAGGACTTTTCTGAAATAAACGGAGTTAGTGTCAATGAAATATTTGCGAAAATGCAGAATTGGAAATAACAGGGAAATTTTGAAAATGGAAATTTCGTTAAAAGACCGACACTTACGTGCATCTTTGCTGCACGTTATTTTCAGAATTTTCCGTAGAATTTACACTCCATATTTTTTTCAGTGTGGTCAACACTATTGAGGCGAGAGAGATGAAGAAAAGACTGCACATTTCCCGTAGAGTTTGAAACTCCTGCCGCTATGTAAACCTGCCTGTTTGACGAGGGCAGAATATTTGCATTATTTGGTTCAGGTACATCAGCCATTTACAGGGTTAAATGTTCTGTTGCTTCAACGAATTCCATGGCGAATTTATTCATTGTTCTATTTCATATGGGACAAAAATAACTAACGAAATTCGCTATTTCATTTACGAAATGGCAGGCATATATCTAATCGCTGGATATTTGTGAAATGTCAGTTTTCTATAGATCTAGGCTTTTGATAACATTAGTTCAAGTGATTTATTGAAAAGCGAGTTAGTGTTCATTCAGGATATCGTATATACTCGTTATTTCGTCGAACAAATAACAGCACTTGTAAAATAATTAAGTGCTAATAGGTAGGTAGAAAGGGTCGTCTAAAAATTACGAAAATGCAACTGTCTATTCTCCACCTCCTGGACAGTGAGTTCCAGGACTCGCACGTAACCACATTCCTTAAGTCGCAACGCTTGCCAATTAGCCTCATTCATGAAGTCTCAACACTAGTAATTAACTATATTCATCAAGTTGCAACACTTGCACTTAATCACAACTTTTTCTTCAACTTTTAATTCTTATCCGGACAGAGTTACAACACTTATTCCTGGACTACATAAATCATAAACAATGTCTAGCACTTCGGTATATTATTTCAGCATATACAGTTTCCCATTTCCACCGCTTGCTTAGTCAAAATCACCTACTAACTTTGTCTAAATTTGTTAAAATAGCGAAATTATAGGAGATAATCAGAGAATTAACTGAACAAATCTTGAAACAAGAAGTAACGAAATGTACATAAAAACACAGAAATTCAAAAGGAAGGTTACGTAGAAGAAATAGGTTATAAATCATAGAACAAAAAACCTAAAGGTCATTATTTTGTTGATGATTAATTGATAAATACCTGTTGGGCATAAACATACAGAACTTCTTGAACGAAATCATCAAACATTATGTTTTTAGAATTTTTCTAAAGTCTCAAGCACATTTTTATGAAACTAACAACATGTTCAATATCTTCCAAATAGGTATAAAAACCCATGATAAAATCTTATTATTTAATAAGATTTTATCATCACGCATGTATATTTTGTTACATCACACATAGAACAGAACCATAAGACTAATACTGGTTATTGAGCAATCGAGCACCATATACGGTTTCTGCTGTATTTTTACAGTTACTCTGTGGTTAAATACTGCTTCATTACAATAGAAAACGTCACGTGCGACGATGTATCGTCATCAATTCATCATGAACCATTCTGCATCAGCTTTTCGGTGAATATCTCGTAAATTCTTCTAAGTCCCTGTTTTCAGCAGTTCTCTTTCAAACACCTCTGACATGTTTCCTAATACACTCTTTGCAAAAAAAGAGATCGCCGAAGAAATCGTCGATCCTAATGAAACGCAGCAAGTATATATCTCAGGGCAGAATATATAAATGATTACAAATTATCGACCAGTCCTGCCACAGAACATAGGAACAAAGAACATAACATATAACTGTCCTGCCACAGAACATAGGAACAAAGAACATAACGTATAACTGTCCTGCCACAGAACATAGGCACAAAGCAGGCTGAGAGAGGTTGGTTAAGATCATTTCGTCAAATTGCCAGTCCTTTGGATCGGCGCGACGTGGCAATCGGACGAAATTACCGCCAATATGTCGAGGTGACCTCATTACAACAACACGCAGGCAGTGATGGTTAAAGAAAGAACGCGAACATCGAGCGATAGTGAGAGCTACACGAGCAGAACCGAATTCGTCGCTCTCAAATATCTATGGCCATGCTGCGTCGCATACATCAACGGAAATGGCAATCCGAACCGCTTCCAGACGATTAGCGTTAGGGTACTACGTTTGAGAATGACACTCAGCTGAAATACAAGTGGAACGGCTCATGGATTGCACACCGAGACATTCTCTCTGGGGAGTCATTTCCTTCTTGGTAGTCCTGTGTACTACCCTCTCGGCTCACTAGTAGGTCGATGACATTCTACGACCTGTAGTGTTTCCATTCCTCTCACAGCACCACCGAGCAATTTTTCTACAGGATAAGGCCCTGCGACACACGGCACTACTCTCCCAGGTCTGCCTCGGTGATGTCGACACCATTTTATGAGCTACCCGATCACCCGACATCTCACCGATTGAACATGTTTGGGACTTATAGGACCCCACTTAATCCCATCCCGGAATTTCGGCAAACTTGCCTGCAATTTGGACACATACAATGTTTTTTATTTTTTATTTTTACATTTTTACGTCTTTCGTCTTCGGCAACTAACTAGGGACAATTTATTTTTGTTTAAGAATATTTTAATATAATAATTATTAAGACGGTCTTCAGAAGTTCCCGAAAATACCTGAATTCGTGATAGGAAGGAGTAGTTTCGTTTTCCCTTTTGTCTATACCACCTGTACAATTGCAGCAATACAATTTAAAAACTTCGTTCATTGACAATGGAATCTCTTTGTTTGAAGACTTAGTTTTTAATTCTGGAATTTGTTATACTGATCTTGTAATAATATTTTGAATTAAGTGATGAGTCCAAAATGTTTTTCCAACAGTGCTTATTATAACAGCGATTGATATTTTATTTTCGGTGTACAGGATGGAACCATTGCAACATCTGCATATCTATTAGATATGCAGATGATGCAGATTTCTGCATTTAGTATCTATTAGATGTTTAAGGTCCGTCTGTTTTTTTTTCTGTTACGATATTCAAATATATTTTTCTGCCTTTCTACAAACATCAGCACCCTACCAGCATAAGAATCAAATTCATTGCACAGGAACTCACAATTTGCGTTAAATCCGTCTCTCGAAATATCGAAAAATGCTCTAAGTCAGTGTTCAAAATCAAAACTATTGTCAGTGCAAAGAACAAAATGAGGAAAAGAAAAGTGTTTAAAAATGAACCTTCGAATTCTGGCCGTAACGCTGTGGTAATGAATTCATTCTCGATGATTATTTGCAGTCACATCCCGGTTTGACGTCATTGGCTATGACTAACATTAGATAGCTCGTCAATGCCACTCCTAACATGCACGTGTTACTATTATCATGAGACTCGCTTATTAGAAACCTGCATGGTGAGGCTTGTTGAACAATGAAGAACTGGGTTCGTTACTTCTGGAATTTACATTATCAAATTTCGTATGATATTCAGTTCAATATAATAAAACTCTAACACCTTTGGCTTACAATGAATGAGCGTGAATGGACAAATTGTGCCCATATAATGTGTAAAAACGAGAACGATATGGACTGGCCGACTTTGGGAGAAAAGCTCAGAATACCAAACGCTTTTTCTACAAAGCATATTAATCCCTCGATTTAATCTCTGGTTAAAAGCTCAACAAGAATGAGCTTCAGCATCTAAGATGTTGGGGCTCTTCACTACAGGTTATTTTACTAAAATTTTGTTGTCTTGGACACGGAAACCTTTTTTAAAAGTGAAATCTTAAATTGTTCTGTTAAAAGAATTTTCGCTCGCTAATAAATAGAATTTTCTTATTTTTTATGAAAATGTTAAAGCCTCCTTAATTGCGCATACTGAAGACAAGCTGTTCGATTTACGTTGTTTGAAATGTACAACTGCAAATTTTCACAAACAAAAATGAAGTAAACCAAAAAAGAAATAAGCTGTGTATGAAAAACACATAAAATATGATTTCGGTAGGATAATTGTAAAGCCTATCACAAAATTAAGTTGTCTGCACAAAAAGGGTTCATGGTAAAATAAAACAATGTGATTTTCATACAGTAACTTGTATAATAAATGATCTGCAATTTATTTTTCAAACAATTACGAACTCAAAAAATGTAAGTTATTTCAATCCACTTTTGGTTATTCCATTTTTACCGTATGTTATTTAAGAACGTTTCCCTTCTGTATACAGAACAGATAAATATTGTAACAGAGAAAAGCATGCATTATGCGACGTTGTAAGATTACTTTCATGGTATTCATTTGAATTATATAAAAATCTGTTGATGGACTTGAAATGGTACAACTGAAAAATAATTTAAGAAAATGTACATTTATTTCTAAGAATTGGGCATGTGAGGTATATATGAGTTATTATATGAGTTTCCAAGTATTCAGTATATACAGTATATTAGGATGAGTCTTGAATCCAAAAAAAGCAGTGCGTCTTCAAAAAAGATACTGTATTGAATTTATAAATGTTTGACTTGAGATCAATAGTAAAATAGGAGCGTGGTTGCGCTGTGTGGGGAGCGCTGGGTAATTACCTTTCATCCAAATACTTTCTTGTTCAAATCTTGGCGAAGCATGGATGTTGCTGCTAATCTTATGGCATTTGCCATTTTCCTTTCCTGGAACCAGCAACCAAATATGAGCGAACGGTGATCAGGAACAAAAATATGAGGGACTGTTAACCAGATATTAGGGACTGGTCATTACCGATTAAGGTGCTCCCAGTGGTCATTACATTATACCTCTAAACAGAAAAAAAAATCATGAACTTACGAAACGGTCTTTTACAAATCAAACAATTTAAACAAGTATAGCTAAACATACACACGCACGCACGCGCAACACCACCCACTCAAGCACAGACACACACGCGCGCGCGCACTTAGGCGCACCCAAGTTTGTGGTCAAGAACAAACTGGCAGGAAGCTCTATGTATAAGAAGGAGAAACATTAGATGACCAGTATGTCTAAAATAAAAATAAACATTTCGAAAGCCTTAAAAATTAGAAAATGTCCGCCTATGTTAATCTTGCCTAAAGGAAACACTTTCGCTTGGTCAAAATTTACTAGGAGGAAAAAGAGAAACCAACAAACAAAAATAAAAATAATTTCTGTGTGGACGAAACATTCTTAAAATTTCAACACAACCATAAGCAATCCTAATTGCCTGTATCTACTGTTCTTCAGGTGATATCAGTCACATCAGAAAAGTTGAAAAATGCATCGTTCTGGAGCAGAAATCGAACCCGTCTCTCCCGATTTCCATTATCTGCAGGTTCAATTCCCGCTCCAGAACGATATAATTTTTCAGTTTTATGATGTGATTAATGTTACGTGAAAAGCAGTAAATACAGCCAATTCAGAGATTTCTGGTTGTTGTGTTAACGATTCTAAAAATGATTTTGAATACCATAATCTGGACATGAACCAACTCGCCCCCCCCCCCTTTCCCAGATAAAGTAGTGCGTGCGGGTTTAGAAAGGAGATACCCTAGTACCTCTTTGAATTTAGAATCCTGTTGTGTTTACGGATGGTACTAGGGTCGAATTCTTCGACCGTGAAATAAGGAGAAGGGCGCCAAAGCGCTCTTTTTTAAGGTTCACGACAATGGGAATTCTGAGGTTCCCGTCAACGAGAACTCTGCAAATTCCTAGGGGACCGTGGATTTCCCTCGGCTTACCAGGAATTGCAGAACTCTCTGTAATTCCTGGAAGGCCGAGTTAGACAAGGATTTGGAAAATGTTGGTCTCGTACAACGCTGTTTCCAGGACACTTTCACAAACTTCTAAACCCCCACGGCGTAGCAGAACAGCTTAGTAGTCTGTGGAATCCAGGATACCTGACAATAAACTTGAAAAACCCTTTGAGATTGTGACAATGTGGGGGCTTTAAACGGTATGCCACTTGATCTGGAAGTGAAAACGAATGTATATTTAAAACAACGCCACCTAAATTAACCTCTTACATTACACAATTTCCGTAAATGAATGAAAGCAGTACGTAATTGTTGGAAATACAAGGAAAGATATGATGCATGTCGCAGTAGTTGAATGGCTAAATTCCATCCAATAGGAGAGAAGAAAGTATTATTTTGGAATTCTCATTGCATCGAGCGCGTGGTCCCTCACCTGAACTCACACACGCTAAATGGATACAGAACTTATAAGGACGTTGTTGTCTGTTCTTCATCAGAGCTCTGCCATATTTGCAAGCTATAAAAAGTGATCATGTTAGTTCTGTGTAGAGTGCTTCTATTACGTTATTTTATTAAATAGTTCGTCTTTTCTTCAACTCATGATGCAGTTATTCAAGATGAGTTTCGTTCATGCTTGCATTAGTTTTTTCTTTTCCGAAGTTATAAGTCTGCCATTGAGCGGTGCGCTACATGCTTCCGGAAATGCTTCAACGTTAAAGGGTAGATAGATAAACATTCTATTTTTCATACCACACATAATTATCAAACATCCAATAGTAATTACTGTTATTTGTCGAACACTGCTTTTAAAGCCAATGGCAGAATGCCATGACACCATTTCATAGTTATTCGGAAATAATATCGTCTACAGTAGGGCAACTCCTCGAGAAAATAGCGTTTGCAAAGCAAATACTAACACAATAAGTTAATACCTTCACTAACGTTTTGAGTAGCTAAGAGCCCTGCGCGAAGATAATTAGAGAATGGAAGCAAACTCAATCACCACTGTCAGATGTCCTCTTTCTCATTGTCATTACTAACGCCATTCTTATAAAATTTCACTCTTTCTTTTCACTATCCTCTTTACAGGTTCACTTTCCCCTTTTCATCCCCTCTCGCTGAACGATTGCATCTGATTAATAACCTATTTAGTTGTGACTAACCGCTCGCTCTTTGACTTCGCAGGAGAATCCGAACTTGTCTCAGAATTTAATGTAGAATAAATGTGAGGATGGTTTGAAAATAAATATCTGAAACGGAATCATATGTTAAACCTACTTATGGAAGTTAACAATGTTCCGTTTTTGGTGTTATTCGTAACTATGAATATAACAACCTATTTAAAGGTGATGGAGATTTCCGATAGTTAGCATTTCAGCAAAAAAATTTCATGATTATATAAAATTAATTTTATTTATCCGATAATAAACTGAAATCTAATAAGTCAATATCCTTGGAATTAACGTTTTTAACACTATTATCTAGAAAACACAGTATTTCATAAGAGTACTGCAAATTGTGTTAAATTTTCATGCTTATAATGGCAAAAAATGCGTACTATCACCTTAGAGTTAGAGTAGTGTAAAACATTTCGCATACATCACAGCATGATTTTGGCAGAAAATTATATAAATGTTTTATAAGAATTATTTGAAAGAGAAACCGTGACGTATTACGTTCTGGTGCATTACATATGTAATGTTCTAACGCATTACATATATAATGTTCTGACGAATTACATATATAATGCTTCAGAACACATATTTTGTTTGTTCTCTATTGCATTGGGAGCTCAGAATTTGTTCGGCAGCGCCGAATCCAATCTCAGAAAGTAAAACGTCCCTACGGTAGCCATGGCAGTAGCTTTGTAGGGGTAGTGAAGTAAAATTACGGTACAGATGTACCGGTATTTCCTAGAAGCATGAGATAAGAGGCAAAGTCCGTTTGATAATGTATTGCTTTTAGTGAATAAATTCCCTTGTTTCAGTCCATATCGGCGAACAAATAAGAAAGAAAGAATAATAATATTTTCCAAATACCGCTCCAACTAGTAAGAATTGTAATGTGTGTAGTACGAGTAGTACCTCCTACTACAGTACCTTAAACATGGATCTTCGTTATATGTCAGTCAGAAACCCTGTTTTATTATAATTAAAAAAACTACATGCTATTTTCTAAACCACGTCACTATTTCAGATGTTGATTATTCAAATGCAAAGTAAACAAATATGCAACAGAACTTAATGCCCAATATTATCTGCATATAATCCATGTGTAAGATCGAAGGTGGTCAAATACACAATATAATCTCGAAGGTGGTCAAATACACAATATAATCCGCACCTAAACCTGTGTGAAATAAAACTAAGACCGAATGTGGTTACTTAATGCCCAACATAATCCGCACCTATCTCTGTGTAAAATGAAACTAAGACCGAAGTTGGTAAAATTGCGAAAACCATCACATGTCTTGGTCTATAATGTCTGTTTTCCAAAAGTGAAAGAGATTTCCATAAAACATTAATGGCTACAGCAAAATTTCGGCTCTTCACCAATACTAATGACTTATTGCATAGGCAATATTATTAGGGATGAACGCAAATCATTGCACAGTGGATATGCTAACGAAATGGGATATGTGCGCATATAATTCATGTTGAAATATTTATCATGTCTCATTGGGAGTCTTTAGGGCTTTTGACCCTATTACAGGCTTACGTAAGAATGTTATGATACAATTCATCTCGTCATGGTCGTTCACTACGTCCGCGGTATTGTACACTTCACAGATGTCGTCTCTTTGTTTCTGTGTCCAGAATTCGGCATTATGCTTTACATGATGGAGATTTATTTCTGCTGCATAGCCTCCTTAATCCTTAGTCTGCAAGGATTTTACGAGGTGGAGGAGAACGGGACTAAATCATGATAAAACTGCATTAGATCTTTGGGAATACACAATCTGTTTTCCGTAAAAAATCAGCCGAATTTAGGAATCCATTACGAAAATTGAGTTCAGGGCTTCTTGATTCTTCTAAGGAGCAGATCAACATCTTGAAAATATGTGGTTATACAAAAACTCAGGGATATTAATATCAAGAACAGATTGACCAAAATCACCAAATTTTAAAAAGACAGAAGGTTGAAATTCTGGAAAATAAATAAAACCTCACGTTAAAGTCTGACAGTCAAAGTGAAAAATATGCTGTGATGCAATACTACACTTCGTCAATCACTGCATTTTATTTAGGGTATAGCAGCTAAGTAATTCGCCGCGCCCCTGTGGCTCGTGTTCTAAACGCTGGTATCTGATCATTCGCCCCAGATGCGTCCGACTTTAAATTCTGGCGAGGCATGGATATTGTTTTTGTTTTACGGCACTGTCTCACTACTTTCCCTGGAGCCAGCAACCCTAATTTAAAAACGAGAGAGATAATGTATCCCATCGAGTTGCACAAAGTGATCGTTAAACCAAGAAACGAACATATAAAGTAGATGTAATACACTGCTGGACAATTGCTAAGGACGGATGACAATAGCAACGATAGCAACCATAAAATGGAAGGCAGGAAAATGTGGAAATTAGCATAAGTGCGGGATACAGTAAGACGTGTTATGCGTATGCAAATTTTGGATTGCCGAACTTGTTCGTGACGTCATAGCGCTGATAAGAGATATAAAGGATTTGACGCGTATTGACCGTTGCTGTTCAAACGCAAAGTTGAAAGGGAAAGAATCAATTGACAAACTTGCAATTTTCAATATGTCTTCCCGACATCACCTAGATGATTTTACGCGTGGCCGCATTATTGGCAAGATTGAAGAAGGGCGAAAAATAACAGATGTTGCCAGGGAGTTCGACGTCAGCCACAGTGTTGTTTCAAGGCTTTGGAAATCATTTCAAACAAATGGAGAGTGTAGCAAACGTCACGGGGGAGGTCGTGTTCGCAGTACGACACCTGCAGAAGATCGGTACATAGTGCTATTAACAAAAAGACACCGGCGCACCACAGCTAGTGAGGTGGCAAATCAGTTTATGGCTGCTACTGGCAAGCGGATCTCCCGAAAAACTGTCGCCAGACGTTTGCATGAAGGAGGACTATACGCCCGCCGTCCTGTTGTGTGCATCCCATTGTCCAGACGTCACCGTACCGCCCGTTTGCAATGGTGCCATCAACATCGCAATTGGACTGATAACGACTGGTCTGCTGTCCTCTTCTCAGATGAGAGTAGATACAGTCTATCGTCTGATTGTCGACGGCAAATGATCTGGCGTGATAGTGGTACTGCATATTGTCCAGCAAACATACAGGAAAGGGACCGATATCCGACATGTAGTGTCATGGTGTGGGCTGGCATCATGATCAATGGCCGTACGTCCCTCTATGTGCTTCCAACTGGGACTATGACTGGCCAACGATACATTAATGATGTTCTGCTACCTCATGTTCGCATGTTCCGTGGTGCTGTCGGTGATAGATTCATTTTCATGGACGACAACGCAACATGTCATCGAACAGTCGCTGTCCAGGAGTGTCTTGAGAGCGAGGATATTCAACGCCTCGCATGGCCAGCACGTTCTCCAGATCTGAATCCCATTGAAAATGTGTGGGGTGCTTTGGGGAGGAGTCTTGCTGGTCGCCAATGCCCTCCAATAAACAAGGACACCCTCATCCGTGCACTGGCAGAGGAATGGGATAAATTACCCCAACAGCTGCTTGATAATGTTGTGCAAAGCATGACACGACGTGTGGAATCTTGCATCGCCCTCCATGATGGCCATAACCCGTATCGACATCTTACGCCGGAACGCCTGCTGACGGTAATTGCATTTTTTTCACATTTACGTATTCTGCACAAAATGGCCTGTTTGTCCCTTGAACACGTTCCAAAGCCTTCTGGATTTCAGAACACAATAAATTGTCTTTCTTGTAATGTCCTGGCATTCTGACATTATGTTATTTCACTTGGCATCCAACCACACTTACTTTTTTATGCGCTATATAGCCGTTTATGATCCGTCCTTAGCAATTGTCCAGCAGTGTATCAGTGGCGCCTACAAAGGTTTTTGCCATTTTGGAATCGAACATGCAAATGTGTTTATTGTAATAATTGAACGCTTATTTCGCCCCTATTGCGGGAATCCGAAATCTGTTTTATAAATGATCTATGTAAATATTGTAGAATAACTCTGAAGTACGAAGACCTTTGGACCAAAAGTTTTCCATAAGTTCGAAAATTCCCATACGTGGAATTAAAGTTTCTTTCAAAGAAGGTAAACCTAAAAATGTCAGAGAAAATCGTACGTCACAGGAATTCTTCGTGCTATGAAAGGTTTATACATTTTGAGAAAAAATCTATACAATAGTTGTTGTTTTAATATTTATAATGTGGATTTAATTAATACTTTTTAATCCTTTTCCATACTAAAGATGCTATTGACATCTATGGAGATTTGGGGTGTTTCATTCTGGTAAGGGCTTATGACGTGTTTCCTTAAAAAATTATACATACTCATTGCAGCTCATATCATGACATGCGGAGGATGATGTTTCAATTCTTCAATACAATGTGGATTTTCCTTGGACCAGAACACAACGTTCCGTGATAGACAGCTGCGGTACATCGCACATTCACCACTGAAAATGACCTTTCCACGTTTTGGGATTGTGGCAAAGGTCTGAAGCATCATTGCACATGCATCCCGTATGCTGTTTAAATGGATGTCTGATAACTCCTGAACGAACATCGGGCGATACGCGTGCATATTCAGGTCATTCTTCATGTGCTTATGCAGTGTCGATCGTGGTATTCCAAGCTCCACTGATCGTTTGCGGAACAACTTCGTCGGTGACCTGATAACTGATTCCTCTACCGCTTGACACTGTTGCACTCTGGTTGATGGTCTTCCCGTTCGTGGTTTATCCTTGATGTTGCCTGCTTTGAAGAGTTTATGTTCCCACCGCAGAAGAGTCTGTTTTGGAGGCGCCTCTTTGTCGAATCGTTGTTCGAAATCGTCACGCACGTCACGCATTTTCTTCCCTGGTGGTCGAGGTTCGTGTACCCAGACACTGAAAATAATCCGCTGTTCCAGGGTGTATTCGCTGGTATCACACATGGTCCCTGTACCCAATCTGTAAATAAACACCATACAGACCATAACTCAACATATACATCATACAACAGATACATATCTCACTTACATTTCTTATTAAGGGGCGGGGGTAACAAGACATTGTGGACACCCTGTAGATGTTGAAAGTGTTGCGGCCACAACTTTCCGGGAAGGCGCACGAGGTCCCAGTTGATGCAATCAATGAAGAGCCGACACTGAGCCTAAATGGTGTTTTTTGTGTCTCACTGTGCTCCGTAGCCCAGGAATGTCGCATTATGAACGCCTGACGGACTTGGAGAGAGGAAAGATTGTTCCCATTAAAGAAGGCGGAAATTCATTTCGCAAATATGCCGTTCTTACGGGACGAAGATCCTGTACGGGGACGCGGACGTGACGTCAGTGGAAAGTTTAGGCTCGGATACACTAAAATCTGGGAAATGATCACAAAATCGCACGACTGCACGGGATGACAGATACCTATATAGTATGACAGTGATCAATCGCACAGCGACATCCAGGCTGTTAGCGCAGCATGGTTCACTCCATTCACTCATTACACAGCGGGAATAGCTCTTTCTTTTCGCTGAGACAAGCTGGCAAAAATTAAGGATGTGCCACTGCCTGTAGCCTTTAAATATGCTCACTGTAAGCGTTTAAAACAGAGCAGAATCCAATTTCCGCATTCTCAATGTGAACAAGATTATAAAATTTAATCATTAGATATCATTTCTGCGGTATAATGAAACCAATTTGCCGAACATTATTGAAAATACAACAAAAATCAGAGTTTTGCTTTTTGTGATGCAATTTTGAATTACTTGAGATATTTCGTGCAAGCTCTTGATTCCTTTCCTTTCAATTTTTCCAGCTTAAATTGCAGCAATCGTACGCTAATACATACTACCGCATTTATCATTTTGCGAAGATGTTTAGTCCATTTCATTTCTAACCTGCGTAATCTGCATGATTTTAACAAAGGTTATGAGATACCTGGTAAATGCGCTTGTTCATGTAGCATTAGTTTCGTGTATGAAGTCCTATGCGATGCAGGTAACGTAGAATTGATCATAGGGTTATCTTATCACATGTTTTTCTCATTATTTCCTGCCTTTAATGGAAGTTTAAGTTTTACTTAGGCGGCAGTTTTGGGCTTTGGTTGCGTAAAAGGGTCTGTTTCCATTTCTTTTGATTTTCTTTCTCTCTTCTCAGAAGCCAGTTTGAGTAGAAAAAATAGCAAATCAAAACACACCCATATATTTGTAAAAATTATCTTATGATATGCAATTGTAATTAAACCAAAGATTTTGATGCTCAGAAATTCACAATATCAGTCATATATCTTTTGATAAAGCTATGAAATCTACAGTATATAAAATTAAAAATAATATACATATAAATAAAATTCAGGATTTTTTTGGGTTTTTTTTTACTTTCACATACTTTATGTAAATTCCAGCTGCTGTCAATTTTAGTTGACCATGATAGAATACTCTCGTTATTGAATCGTTTAAAATAAATCGAAGGAACATTTTACTATGGATGCAAAGTTTTCATTTACAGAAGAAATAGTGCCTACAGAATAGAACTAAGTCTGCTCCGTAAAGAGTGTTTGCGCACTCAGGAATACATAACAAATGTGTAGTTCGTAACGCCTCCGTCTCCATGAACACTTGAAACACGACGAAATTGTCGTCTGACTCGAAGCAAGATGTGAGGCAGATTTACGAAAGATTTTTGTTACACACTGTAACATCACGAAAAACAGGATTTTGTTGTTGCATTCAAGTATGCAGTTCCGGCCCAGCTCAACAGCTCGGCATATTATATTCTTCCACTTTGTCTGAACATGCACAAAACTCTCGCTGATATCCGAATCTTTGGGAGGAACACGACCGAACTGGACACTTCACCACTTCCTGCATCCGCCAAAATGCTGTGGCCCTTTTATGACGTATGGGTTGTGTGGTGGTATATAATAAATTAGAGAATTTAGTCTCGCAGTGGTGGATCATTATCCACTGCGAGACTAAGTGCCCCAAATAATTTCTCTGAGGATCTGTGATTTTTCAAACTACGGATGCATCACTCATCTTGTCATTGCACCCTGCCTTCAGCGTATATGATTTTATGGACACCACACCTGCTACAAGTGCTTCTACCGTTGATGAAGCAGTAAGTAAACTGAAGAAAACATATCAGAAATGATGCTTGAAATTTTACTGCGCGCTGATGCTGGAGAAATGATATCAGCATTTCGGCGTACTCTCAGTCTGGGTGAATTAACAGTGCTGAACATTTAGAAGAATGCTGAGAAGATTTGCACTCCTGTAAGAAAAAATACACGAAGATTAAATTTCGGTTAATGATGAAGATACATGACATGGTGGCTATCGACATGGAAGGCGAGACGAATAAATTAAGACTAAACTCTCAACATTTGTTACCATATTTCACACCGGCTATCTCTTGCTGTACTTGAACCATATGTTTCAAGTAAAGTATGACTGGAAACGTTTTTAAATTGCACAAACTATGCAACTTTGAAATTACCGGAAAAACTGCAAGTGCTGATCACCAAGCTGTTCAAAATTTGCTTGGGAGTTAAAAACCGTGTTCGGACAAAATGGACACCAAAACAAGCAAGTACTCAATGCGGATGAAATTGGTTAGTTCAGAAATGTATGGGAACTTGAACCAGCATCAGGAAAGAGCAGGCTACTTCCCAAATTAAAAGAGATAAATTGTATACTGACACTGATTTCATGTCATTGCTCCAAGTAACGGTTAAGTAAAATATGATCATCATGTCGCACTTATACTCAAGTACAAAAGGTCAGTCATAAGGCCCTTGGCCATGTCCAATTTAAGCATAAATACCTAAGATAATATCCCTAAATCTTAGGTTTCACCTCCGACAAAAAAACTTATGTGTTACTCAGATACTGCTGCGCTGAAACTTATTCACGTTGAAGACGATTGCTTTTCACCAAATATTGAAATTCATGCAAAACACGCAAGGGAGCGATGAAGTTTTTGGAAAGACAAAATGAAATAATATTTAAGCTTACTTAAAAACCATTTTGGTGAAGAGTATTTTCTTATTCAGAGAGCCAATTTCATCAACGTATATTTTCTTTTCAGAATGAAGATCGATTTATATAGTATTCAATAGCAATCGTTATAGAACTCCATGAAGAAAATTGTAAATGTGTTTATCGTCGCTGGAAAAATTATTGAACTACCGGATATTTAAAAAAATATATATTTCAAATGCTCTTCCTTCGGGAGTAACGCTGAAAAATTGACGTATCTGAAATCTGAAGAATCTGTGCTAAACAAATCAAAATCTGAATGGTTTTATCCAAATCTTTCAGCGATATGAACATTTTTAATAATAAGATACATGAAATTGTACAGATTCAACAAATGTCTTGAAAGAGGATCATTGTATACAACCAAATGTACATAACTTTTCTAGTTGCAGTTTCAGTATACTTTAATTTCATCATGTGTTGATTGAACTACTAAATTTCGCAGCTATGATGAGCAGCCCCGGGATCCGAGAAGTACGGCACGCTGGAATCAAATCCTTCACCGGTAACGCGACTGCGCTCGATACCAGGCTGAGTCTTCGATGGTGTGTTTGTCTTAGAGGAAGACTGGCCACTGCGAAAGATACTCAGGCCGAACAACTGTGAAGAAAACATCTGATGTTAATGTCACTGGTCATTAAACAGCGCGACTAAGATGTAGGTCGCTTACTCACATAGCGTATGGTCCAAATATGAGAAACTACAGAAAAATCCAATTTCTAAAGACGCTATTTTGCTCTGACATGAAAATACAAAACTTGAAACGCTTCGCAGACATATACTTCTGTGTTTTTCACATGATGTATCGTAATTCATCTTCCCACAATACATGGTATTGACGCAATCTGGAGTTGTTTGCATTATGTCATCGCAATTCTCGGGCTCATAAAGCAATAGCAGACACGCCTGGGTGAACATTTCACTTTTTTTACTTTTAACTAATAAGAAATCTTTGTCATCGTTTTGTACAGTGCAAAAAGACCTTTAAAGCCTTGTTAAATTCGTTATTTTACCTATAAAAAGCAAAAGTAGCCCACAGAAATTCAGGGAAGGCGTGATATTCGATTTACTAATAATCGATATATCTCACACATATCTGTTATTTTTGTACCTAATCAAACAGATGTGTAAGCGCCTCGATCTATGCGGCGATGAACGGTCTTGGAAAGGGTGCATCTCAGCAAAATGCTTAATTTCCTTGGCGACTTGGGTGCATATAATATGGTAAACACATATTTAATATCAAGGATTAATTAGTAATAATTTTCCAACAGTCGGGGCTTTAATAGCTCTTACATGCCGCATTAACCTGTCCGACAATTCTGTACACAACATTTTCGTCCGATATCAAAACCTGAACATTGAACTGCACCTCATCTGACAAACAACAGATCTACAAATTTAAATCTAGAGCTAAATTCACAGAGGTCCATTAGTCCCTGTAGATTCAGTAGTAGCTGGTGGCGCAGGATCAGTTATCAGTCTTAAATTTTATCCACAGTGTACGTAAATGTTGTGATGCCACATTTTTAATTAGAAAGGAAACATCGTATAACTAACTCCTTTGAATTTATTCGTACATTCAACCCAATTTCAGGCAGCTTTGAGAGGAATGTTGATAATCAGTATAGAGATTTACGATTTTTTCTTTAAAGATGAACAGTATATTTCCACCTAAAAAAAGCCATCTGTAGATAATATCATTATCCATGAAGAAAATGCCCAATTCATACGATTTTAACATTTATATCATTATGCATAGTATGATTCATATTACGTAAAAGTTATTTTTGTGGCTTTCGTATTTTACCACATAGCTGAACGGATTATAAAAACAAATACGTACAGCATCTGAAATCAGGGATCACTGTAAATACAGCCCTTTTAAGCATTTAGAGAATTTAAGAGCATCATTCATTCGTAGTTTTTTATCATCATTCTGAAATGTTAAAAATTCAGAAATAACTTTCAAAAGCCTCTTTTTATATTTAAAGCTTATATAAATACACTGGCGGAAAGTGAAAAAATAACACCAAGAAGGAGACGTCTTATACCACCGAAATTTATACAGCATCATAACGGAATACAGAGGATAACGTGATCAAAACATTATGGCAAAATACAGCTGTATTTGCATTAACATATGTAAATTTCATGATCGTCCGCCAATTCCTTGTTGGTGTTCTTTTTTCACTTTCCGAAAGTGTAATTAATCGAATAATGCCACTAGTGTGAAAGAATATTAGTGGCAAAAATAAGTAAGATGATAAGCAATATACCTTACAAAAAATTTCTACCTTCCTGTGATGAACCGTCGCGTACGGTTGCAGTGATACAGTTTCTAAAATCAGTATATCTACTGAAAAGCTTTTTCTTAGTGTAACAGCCCAGTATTATGACTTTAATTTACCAAAAAATATTTAAATAAGTTATTTTTAAAATAATTTATTGAAAACTTTGTAATTTAATCCAGTTAATTTAACTAAATCTATGTTGCTCTTTATATACACTGGCGGAAAGTAAAAAAAGAACACCAAGAAGGAATTGGCGGACGATCATGAATTTAAATTATGTCAATGGCGTCGAGTTTACGTAGGTGTGATGTTAATTTCGGGACCAACAGGTGAGCGCGTACGCCACAGCACGGCATAATATGCAAATTATTGTCGGTGGTATTTAAGGAGTACGGCGAAGAGAATATAATCAGTCGTCGGCGTACGGACACGTGCGAACACCCTAAAGAAGCTGCGATGCCTGGACATGGAAGACGTGTAGGATTTCAGCAGTTATCGGACTTTGAGCGAGGTCGTTTAGTCGGACTCTGCGAGGCCGGGTGGTCGTATCGTCGTTTTACCGAGCGAATTGGACGGGAAGTATCGGTGGTGGTACGATGGTGGTGGTACGATGGTGGCGTAGATGGTCCGAGGAACATTCCCACCCGAGAAGACGTGGAACCGGGAGTCACAGACGGACTGATAAGCGGACCGATCGACGCATAAGAAGAGCGGCGTTGTCAAGCAGAACATCCACTGCGACGCAAATCCGAGCTGCCGTTGCACCTGAGGTGACTGTGCGAAAAATCCGCAAACGTCTACTGGATGCAGGACTACGTGCTCGTGTGCCTCTGGCATGTGCACCTCTGACTCCAGCCCACAGTCAGGAACGGCTGCAGTGGTGTCGCCAACGTCTGCACTGGAGAACGCAATGGCGATCTGTCGTGTTCAGCGATTAAAGCAGATTCTGCTTATGAGCCTCCGATGGCCGTATGCGTGTTCGCAGACGCACAGGGGAGCGTCTCCACCCTTTTTGCATCCGCCAGCGATACACAGGGCCTACACTTGGTCTCCTGGTGTGGGGAGCGATCAGCTATTACTCCCGTACACAATTAGTGTTTGTACCGGGTACGTTAAACAGCACCTCCTACATCAACAACATCATTTAGCCCGTTTTTGTGCCATTTGTAAGGTCGGTCCATCGTGGTGTTTTCCAGAAAGGTAACGCACGCCCACACACGGCACGTGCAACCCAACATTCACTTCTGGGTGTGAGACAACTTCCATGGACTGCACGTTCACCGGATTTGTCCCCCATTGAGCACGAGTGGAATTTTATGGGACAATGACTTATCCGGTCTCCACGGCCAGCCACGACCATCCCCGATTTACGCGTCTAGGTTGAAGATGCTTGGAACTCAATACCCCAAACGTACATCCAACATCTCTACGACAGACTCCATGCCAGAATTGCACAGTGTGACGCAGTTCATGGCGGTTCAACCTCGTACTAACCATGTTACATGGAAATGCTATTTTTCAGTTTACCAGCAAATACAGCTGTATTTTGCCATAATGTTTCTATCACGTTATCCTCCGTATTTCGTTATTATGCTGTATAAATTTCGTTGGTATCAGACGTCTCCTTCATGGTGTTCTTTTTCACTTTCCGCCAGTGTATATGGTGTAAATCTACAAATTTTATTAACAGTGAAAATTATTAGACACGAAACGTAAAACCTTCATCGGATCAAATATATTCGGTTAAGATGTGATTAGAAAAAAAACCTGAAATCGAATTCCACAATCTTTTTTTTCAAATTCAGAAGTGCTTTAGCGCCAGTAGAAGAAAATTGCTGAAATGAATTATATTTTTAAACAAAAAAATAAGTCTATGTAGTTTTATAAATCATAAATTAATAAAGATAATGAATAAAAAGTGAAGCAAAATGAAACGGCAATACGAACCTTGTTTGACTAAGAGCAAGCTGTCTTTATTTTTTTCTTTACGAGGAGTTGTAATTTTTTACTATAAAACGTCCTTTTCATAAGGAGCCCAGCATTTATGTATTGGACATCTATATTCTGCGATTACGGAACAAACATTTAGAAATTCCAGTAGGAAATACGAATGTACTCAGAATGCTACAGATTAATTTAGAAAAAGGACTTTTTCATTTGAATCTAATTTTTTAGTGCAGTGTTTGATAATTTATTTGATAACCAGGTACACGGCTACGTCTACATTAATTCCTACCAAAAGAAAGTGTTCCTCGTAATTATATAGTATGTTTAAAATTAGCTACCGATATCATTAATATCCAAAGCATATAGAAGTAACAAAATCTGCAAAATGGGCAGCTAAAATTAAAGAATCGCTTATTGTCACTCGGATCATGTAAAGCCGGTTGTTTTAATTTAAATATTTCTGATCTCTGCAAGTGAGAAAATAGAAGCTATTTCCAAATTCTGCTGAAATTTGTTTCAAATTTCAATTATAGCTAATTGTATAACGAGTCTTCCTGTTTCCTTGTTATTAAGAAGTTCTTATGTACAACACACATGGTTGTAAACCTATTCCAATTTCCATACAATTATAATGAGTGCATACCCTGGCGATTCGTTAAGTCATTTGAACTTCATGCTGAATATCCTCGAAATAAAAGGCAGATCCCACTGGAAGCTACATAAAAAGTATATAGTGGACATCTTCTAACATTTTGTCCTCCAGATTATTCCTGTAAGATGCGTTTCCATTGAAGTTCCAAAATTGCATGAAACAGGCTTTCTACAAAATTTTATTCATTACTACAAAGACTATTTTCTGCACTTTTTCGTTTCAGTTAACGCACATCTTATTTTAACGTTTTTCCTTGTGGACAAAAGTTTTATGTACTTAAAATGTTTCATGTAGTTCCTAGGCAATTTGGAATATATTCCTTTCAGAACTTATTACCAAACGCCTATCCAGTAAGTTTGAAAAACAAGTATCTGCCTCTCATTTTAACTCCGTAAAGTGAGAAACAACTCGAGCTTTCACAGTAATGCTTCTTTACAGTAGTTTAAAATGCAAAAACCTTTATAAAAAAAAATATGGTAAATATGAATACGGAAATTGGTGTGAAATAGAAAGTTGGAAGTTGTCACCAAATTTCTGGATATTTATGCATGAATTTGAACACAGATGTTTTTAAAAAAAAAATGTATATCTTTCATTTCTGAGATCATTATGTTGTTTGAATTCTTAAATCGTAAGTTTACGAAAGAGAAATATTGAAATGTTGCTGAATATGTGTTATTTTGCCGAAATTAGATGTCAACAGAATATTTTCGCAGAGGCCATATTTTAAGAAAGTGTGGAATAAAAAATAATGAATATTACTTCTTGAACTGTTTCATAGATTTAACTAAAGTATAATTTACCAATCCAGTATTTCCACATTACAAACTTAATATGAAAAAATCCATTAAGGTAAAATAAAATGGTTGGCAACATAATGTAGCAGCACTCATAAAGTTTTTTCTCTTCTTTAGGTGAGCCCTATTGATGAATAAGAGGAGCATTTCATCGATAACAGCTTACATCCAAGAAAAAGCGACATGCGTGTTGTGGTTTCAGGAGACCAAATCGGTGGTTACAATTCATCGTCATTTCAGAAAAGAGTACAAAAGTCCAGTAACAAACCAAAAAATCATGAAAGCTTGATATGAAAAGTTTAAAGCGACGAGTAGGTTTGGCGATCTCTCCCGATCGGGCCGATCACTGCTTACACAAGATACAGCTACAGCTATTCAGATGATATTTCCCCGAAGCCCCAGGTAATTCATTAGTTGTGCTTCACTGGAAACTGGGATTCTACGTACCACGGTTCGAAAAATTGTACAGGAACGTCTTCATCTGTATGCTTACAAGGCACAGATCGTTCAAATCGTTCAGATTGACGACCGGGCTTGTACTGATGCCTTTGCCACGGCGATATTGCGGCGCATAGCTCTTGAGTGATTATCTGTACAGTGTTTGTTTCTCAGATGAAGCCACATTTCACATCTCCGGTACAATAGGCAAAATGTGCTAATATGGGGATCAGAAAATCCCCATTATATCATCCAACACATACAGCTAGCTCGAAAGTGAACGTATGATGCAATCTGATGCATGACAGAATCATCGGTCACTTCTTTATTACAGAGCCTACGGTAAAATGTAACGTGTAACTGGTTATGCTGGAACTATTTGTAGCACCTCAGTTGCATGCACTCCAAACTTCTGTTGTTTTCCAATAAGAAGGTGCCCTACCACATTGGTAAATAAGGGTTCGTGAGCTCCCAAATGCCACATTTTCGTACAGATCGATTGGCCGCGACGGTCTCATGACATTGTTACCTCGATCGCCCGTCATAAGACCTTTAGACGTTTTCGTGTGGAGTTTTGTGAAAGGCCAAGTTTCCTTTAGCAGTGTTAGGGATGTCGACTATGCGGCCCGTGTCGAAATCCTCCAACCTCTCGAATTCTTCAGAAATTTTCTCCGAGGCATACTTCACTTGCAAAGAATGCAACCAATACAACATCACGGTTCAGAAAGGCAAGCACGCGTAATTGAACGACCTTATGTAGCCGATCTGGCACAGCGCTACAGCCTCTCCTTGCTTGCATCACATGCGGCCGAGCGTGACATTTGAATCATTTGCATGTCTGACGATGTCAAACCTACACCCATGTTTCAATCCTGTCGGCTGCGTCTTTCTGGGTGCACTATTTTTGTGACGAGGAGTGTATTTGCTGATCCACGTGTTGGAAAAAGTTTGTTGTGTTCTTGGGAGCAAAATAATTGGGGGTATTTGGTTAGATGAAACGAGTTCATGTCTTCTATGTTATCAAGATATTTAACAGAAAGGAACAGCCTTTCTTCAAACATATTGTGTTAAAAGTGGATGTGAGCTCTTCGAACGAACTCTCTAGCAACCAATGTTTGCCGTAAACTTTGGCCTGCTAGCAGATTTTCAAATTATCATACATTACTGGCAAGTGCTTTGGGCAGACGAATTTTGAAATTCTTGAGTTTGGATTGTTTCCAACACGAAAATTTAATATAAGAATTCTAATAATAGGAAGCAGTGTGAATTATTAGTTTTGTTTTTCGTACCTTGCGTTATGTTTATGATTTGTAAAATGCAGCCCGTCATTAGCAAAGTATTTCGGGTAAAAACAGCCTCGTCAGCAATGTAGAATTGTTCTTCAATTCTTCAGATTGTCTACATGTATCTTCCTCCTTGCCTTACGGTATACCACCGTATTCATCGCTAAAATTATTGATTTCATTGCGTTTCTTCATTGGATTTTAAAAGCTTTGGGGAAATATATGTGTGTATTTTCATAATTTGCCTCTATAATGGCTCACACCATACGTTGTTCAGAAAACCATAGTAACAGCGGTTTATCTTACTCGTTCTATGGGGATAATATAATTTACGAAACGTTTTCATTTTTGCCTCTTCGTGGATACATCCAGAAACCTAAATAATGCCCAATCCTGATTAGGAGCCATCTGAACATAATTTCTCTTATTTTACTTCAACTAAAGTTACAGATTTGTATTTAGGTTTCAAGGACAATTATTCGCTTTTATGACATATGCTTCGTTATAGAATCACAAAGAACGAGATATCCTAAATTTTCACGGACATTAGCACCTTCTCAATCATTGCTATACTCAACAATTAGCTTCATTTCTCCACTCCAGGTTTGCGCTGTCTCTGTTATGATAAGCATCGTCATGTTGGATTTCGAGATTGATGTCTGTACTAATTTTCTTCGGACATCACGAATCCTTTTAAGGAAATCACTTGGTTACCATGTGACAAAACTTGGTTGCAGCCTTTTAGTAGCACAAAAAGTTCATTCGCAGAAACAGCCTGACATTTATTGACAATAGAGTGCGGACGTGACGTTTCATTGTCAAACTGTTAGGTATTTTTAACTTTCTGTTTGCGTTGCTCTTACATAAGGCGACACGAGCACAGGTTTCACAATACAGTTGATAATTATAACAGTTCTCTTCGTGATATATTTAATTTGCGAGGCAATAAATCGCAAGATAATTAATAATGTATATATTCGAATCTAGCGGGGGTTACCCTATTTGGCATCTTAAATATCAAGTAATCAAGCAAAATTTTAAAGCGAATTTTCAACTGCTATTATTTGAATTTGACAGTTTAAAATAACCAAAAATTTATTCCCGAGCTGTAACATTTCTATGTGCATTTTAATAAAAGAAAAATTCATATTTAATGTTTTTTATGAATTGCCAATTTTTATTATATGTTAAAACCTTGCAGTATTTTCTGAAGAAATTTAATTTATATATAATATTAAATTCCTTAAAAGCAATTTTACTAACATGTAGTAAATGCTAAGAAAGAAAATTCGTCGTCCTTAAATAATCGCACAAAGAAAAATTGTCAATTAACATGAATATCGGCAATTAGCTACGGGGAGAGCAGACATGCAAATATTTAAAGTTTGGTGTAATTAGGCATGCCTGCACGTCCAAGACCGGCGCCTCGCATGGGGCTGCTGCCGACGTGCGCAGTAAAAGGCAGGTGAAATAACTGCGCGGAATTATCATTTTTTTTACAGCCAATTAGGTTTCTTTCTTCTCCACAGATTTCACAGAAAGCTTGAGCGTGCGGTAACAAAGACATAGTGCTTAACGAAAGGTGAAAATTTAAATGCAGGCTGGCACTGCAGTGTTACTTCAATTAAAGATTTGTGAGATGTAATTTTATCAGAAATCGTTATAAATTTTCGTAAAAAATGCTTAATAAGTATTGAAATAATTGTAATTTGAAGGTTTTTACAGAAGATAATCGCTAAAATTTGCATAATCCATTTCACTAAATGTATGATAAATTATCGAATCTTCTGTACTTATTAAAAATATGAAAATATAGATTTTAGTTTTTCATTCAGGAAAAAGCTATGTATATATACTTTCGGCAAGGCATTGATTTATTTACTCTTCCGGAGTCAAGCGTTCTTTATCGCCTTTAGCTCGGCAACGTCGCTTTTTTTTTTTTTTTTTTTTTTTGATTGGAGGTTTAACGACCACCGTGAGCAACTCAATGGGCTATAAGCAGTCGCCCGTCCCTAATTTAGGGTCACTGGTTCCAGGGAAGGGAGAGAGCCAGTGCCGTAAGACAAACACAACATCCATGCCTCACCGGGATTCGAACCCGGACCCCTTATGGA
Source organism: Macrothele yani (assembly GCA_039090855.1). Lineage (NCBI taxonomy): Eukaryota > Metazoa > Arthropoda > Arachnida > Araneae > Macrothelidae > Macrothele > Macrothele yani. The sequence goes on along the minus strand of CM077017.1, from coordinate 77,419,495 downwards.
CGAATGATCAGAGGCCACTGCCTTAGACCACTGCGCCACCGGGGCGGCAACGTCGCTTTGAAGACAATAATTTAGGAAATGTTCCTGCGTACGTGTGTATGAATTTCAAACAATGACTGTGACCTGAAAAGATTTAGAAATTAGGAGTTCATGCAAGACAAAATTATCATCAAATATGATAAACCTTGCTACGCGATAGTCAGTGCCACCATGCATTTAGCTCAGAAGTCGTGGAATTTTCAGTTACCAAGGAAATCATTCAATTCTATTTGCTTTCAGAGGGGTTTTTTTTTCAGAAAATTCAATTTTTGTTGGGAGAACAGAAATAGATTTTCTAAAACGATTCCGGTGGTAGGCAAGACGATATGGAAGGGTCACTGATTTCTATTAATCTTAGGTGAAGAAATTTATGAAGCGTGTTCAATTTATATAACAATTTCAGTGAACAATTAACTGCTGTAAAATTATCAATCCGTCCAAGAAAGCAGCTTGTTTCAAAAGACACATTTCTTTTTTTTATTTTATACTGTGCTTGATGGAGAAATAATAAAATATGACAATATTTATAGAGAAGTGGACACTTGTCAAAATATGAAATTAATGGGTCACAGAGAAAATTTAAAATTGTTGTTGAAAACCACTTAAATTTTCTGCGAAAACGGTGTACTCTGTTCAGTCAGGTGATGTTATTAAATATTTCACAGATATAAAAAAAAACATCATTATATTATCTTTTCTTCCTATGGAAAAGTTTAAAATCTGTGTTGATGGCTGTGAGCGTTGAAATAGTAATATAATAGAATGGACAAAACATTGTACAGTAACTTGTATTTCCCACTGGATTCATAAATACACGCACACTTTTCTCCCAGGATCATTTCAAGAGAATTCGAAACTGTGGTTAAAATGGTTGCATTACTTTCAAAACTTCGAGATATCACTTTCAAATGTGGAACCACATTGTTTAAAGAAATAAGCTGGATCTTTAGCTGCATAGTCATTGTTTTGTTTAATTAAAGCTGAAACAATAAGAATTTTCATTTAAAAGAATGATTGTTACATGACGTACATAAATGTTTCATATGTATACTATTACCTGGATATCATTTCTAAAATTTGAAAACTCCATGTTCATAGCAAAATACCTCAGAACGAAGTGTCTAATAAGAAGCATAGTTTAAATTTTTCCTCCTCTGAATCATATTTCAGATTACTTTCTCAACATCGTCATGATTTGGTAATGAAATCCATACTGAAACCAAAATAAAATCCTCTAATTATCCTAACTTAACGGTGAACTAATCTAGCAAAATGAGATGATCTTTTCTTTTTCTGAAAATTTCACGTTGTCTTCTCAAAGGCATTGGCAAAAATACGCGGTTATAAAATCCGACGGAAAGCAAATAGTGTTCTTAAAAGTGTTTCTATATTTTCATTTTTGGAATATTGGAAACTGCTCAGGAAATGTGAATAAATCTGTATTCATGGAACTTCCTAATTGCTTGTGTTGTCTCTGTTGAAATTACGGTACATTGGTTACCATTTTCTCACGATATTTAATGTTTCAGATATAAGGGTTGCATTAAGAAAATATTTGTACTAACTGAATTTGGTACATATTCATGACAGTAATTTATATTATACGCGAATTCTACACCCCGCAAACACAAAGAAATCACGTGTTTGTTTGTTTTTTTGTTTTTTTTTCAATTGGGTTGATTTCTTGGAGATTACAACACGAACACTGTACAAAAAAGAAAGCAAGGACAAGCAGTTATTTGGGAAAACAAGTTTTAGTAACGCCTTTAATTGACACATCACACTTCATAATGCGTTTCAGCAACTAAAACACAAGACTGAATGACAAGAAACAGTGGACGATTTGGAAGTGCAGCACGTGGGAAATTGGGGAATGAGATTCGAATCCATGTTGGATAATTTTGTTTGATTATTGCTAGAAATGTGTGTGGCTACTCAAGCCATCTCTCACAACAAAGTTGTTCATTTTGGAAGATTTCTTTTTATAGTAGCAAACATGAAGCACTCGTATATTAATTCTGAATGAGAAGTATTACTGTGCTTTTCGGCTAGCATGTGCTTACACGCAGGATACTACTGAGCCCCTCACCGTCTCATAAAATGCTGGTTTCAATGTCTGTGATTGATTCACATCTCATTATTTGTAAAATGAAAAAAATGCCAAACAATGGCATTTCAGTGCACCAAAAATTCATTATTCATATGAATTAGCCAGTGTGATGTATGACATGGGGTTTATTGAATGGAAAGGTCAAAAGAGGAAGTTACATGAAAGCATCATTTCCAGAATGAATCTCATGTCTTGGCCTGTTATCGGCCCGGCTTGGTCTTCGGCTTAGTTTCCCCACAAGCATCTCTCGCTTATTGTTGACTATTTCTTGTAGTAGCCATGAGAGGAGTAATACCATTTTCTTCTTGCTTCTCGCTGGATGCTGTAACGTATTTGTCGAATGGGCCCTTCTATCGATGCACTATGTGCCAATCTCTACCTAAATTTTATCCTGACGAAGTTGAAAATTTTCAGTATGTAGGTTCCTAACTAGTGCATGTTGGAATGATCTTTATAACTGATGTTGGTAGCACCAGATGGCGCCGTATGGTACTGCAAATGTTTCGGCACTTTTCAGGTAGTCAATTTGAATTCGGGATTAAAGGCTGACATCCAAACTGCGATTGCTCGGATCGTAACTGCTTGGGCCTAGTGGATAGCATGATATGTGTGGGTACTGGCTGACACATATGTGTTTATTATTATAGTAATTAGTTCACTTGTTCTTGTGTATACTAAATGTCATGTACGATGCAGACGTTTTTGTAAATGCAATCCAATACCAGCAAAAACGCAAGTGCTGGGAAACTGCTGGCCACCAGCTGTCAGTGATGGGTCACTGCTGGCTGAAATCTACCGCTCACGGCGCGGTAGTAGTCCGTTGGTGGCAGCGCTATCAGTTGGCGAGCCTTTGATGGCTCTGCAGCATCGCCGTGAATATTGGGCCTCCAAGCAAGTGCCACTAGTGGCCCGTTGCTGGCACCAATGCAACCCTAACAGCAGGTGGAAGCAACGGGACTACGCATGCGCAGAAGCAACACTTGCTGTGTCTCTCATGGTACCAGTTAGTTGAAAACGACGCTATCGCCATCGTGTTATTTTAGAGGATGTTAAGAAAAAATCCATATGTGGAGAGGTGAATTAACTTCCTAATGAAATTTTACGTCGCCGAAGATATCAGATTAAGCCGTGAAATACTAGATTACAGCCATGAAATACCCCACTCCATTCCCATGAATAACAATTCATGGAACGGAGTGGATGAATAACAAGAAAAAATTTTAAACCGCTTGAAACAAATGTTCTGGAAAACTATTAAAACAACGTTTGTTGAAAAATAAATTATACCCGTACAAAATTTATTAATTATTTGAAAGAAAAAAAAACAACGCTATGTGGTGTACTCATCCATGGGTTGAATACACAAGACAGGGAGGAATTCGCTTCTAAAAATAACGAGAAGTAAAATAAAATATATTTGCTCTTTAAAACAAATGTATGTTCGGACAACGGAAAGGAAAGACACAACGTTAAAAATGTACCAGAATGTGACATGAACCGGGATAAATATATATTTATTCAACAATCCCTTTTCAAGACGACAAGGACAATACAAAACTTTGAAAAGCGACTCTAAGTATGTACACTCCTTAAAAATGAGTGAAGTTCCTTTAAGGTAAAAAAAAAACAATCGTTACGTTGAAAAAATTAATTTATGAATTATATGTAACTGACTTTTATGAAAAATACCTCGCAATATTGTGAAATGAAAGAGGGAAGCATTCGATTACACGTTGAATACGAAACAGACCGCTTTAAGCATACCCTCGAGCGTGGCAAATTAGTCCAGTCGGTAGAGAGCTCAACTACCACGATAACGGCCCTGGTTCAAATCTACTCAGATGCGAACGGGCGTTTTTCCGGTTGGTTGAGAAAATTTCCCAATAGCAGTGCGTTAATTCACAAGTTTCGTAAGGGTAGAAAAAAAATTGTAGCTTTGAGAAACTACGGTTATCCTTGTTTTTTTTTTGTTATGACAACTACTGGGAAGTTGGCGGGCAAGATTCGGCAAGCCACCAGTCACGTCGTTGCCGGCTGCCACTACCGGCACACCAGCGGACCACATTAGGCTAGCCATCATTTCTGGCACGTGCTTGCAGGGCCACTGAAGGGCCGCTTGTGGCAGCAACTGCCTATGATGGACAACTTATGGCCCTGTTGTGGCATATGGCAACTGATGGGGTGCCAACTGTTGGCCAGCTGTTGGCCTGAACTGCTGGTCCTTTTGTTGGCCACCCGGACATTTTATTGACGGTTCGGCAGCGGCAACATAGTGATGGACCATTGCTGGCAGTGCTGGCCCCCACAAGACTGTTTTTGCTGGGATATGACTCTTCAAACAGCTAAAACTCTGAATACGAACAGTTTCACGAACAACATAACTTGCAGAATATATCAAATTCTGAAGAATTTTGGATTTTTTTCCCTTTAAGTGTTTTTAAGATATGTTCTCACATTTCACAAAAGTTTGTAATCGAATGCTTCAAATACTTGATCATTAGCGGAATAATGACATTTCGAACATTATTTCGGATGATTATATTATGAAATTTTATACGGCAAAACTTAGGTGATATGTTGAAGGGCGTTTTACTTGAATTGTCTCTGTTCCTAGGAAATAATATTCATTACGAACAATCATAACAAAATATGAACATTCCCTTTATTTGAACAATATTCTAATTTCCCCAGTTTTCACTTCAACTAAATTGTTTTCTTTCTTCTATTTCAAGAAGGTTTTAAATTTTTTTCGAGATGGTTAATAATTGCCATTTAAATCTTATGTATTTAAGTAAAACTGAACTATGGAGTCCTACGGTTTGCAATCATCCACATCTAGCACGACATGGAAAGGAAAAAGAACTGTTAGTTTTTATTTAGAAAGAAAATCCATATTAAAGAAACATTACATTTTCTAGCATCGTTTGCCTGATGTCCATATTGTTTCACGGAAAGCTGATGTCAGCTTTACGTGATCTAAAGAATAATGCCGTTGGTGATTTCACTACCAATTACTCCATTTGTGTGGCATCTGTGCTTCAGTTATTACTATCCTTTTCATGACGGTGCTTTTAGAACAAAGTATTAAAACACAGAAGTATAACAACAAGTTTGTAAAATCATGTAATGCACTGATTATAATACGCTTTCCAACATACCAGAAATCATTACTCAAGTTATGAGAATAATGGCTGTGGAATAAATTTCGGTCCTGTGAGCTGACCCTTGATCCCATATCGATGATATTCAACAGAACCGGTTCGGTATACATCCGAAATAACATGATAACGTTTTGTCGCAATCGAAGAATTTTTACGTAAGTTATGATGCATAAGGGCTATGGAATAGATCTCGCTCCTGTGTCCTAACCTTTGACCCAATTTCGCCCATTTTCCACAGAATTCGTCCCCAGGCAGAATACTAACATTTCAGAATACTAATATACTAACATTTCATCAAAATCGAAGCATTTTACGTAAGTTATGACGCATAATGGCGTGGAAGTGATTCCGCTCCTATGTCCTGACCTTTGACCCCATTTCGCCCATTTTCAACAGGGTTTGTGGCCAGGTGGTCCCCTACGACATACTAAAATTTTATCGAAATCGAACCTTTTTACGTTAGTCATGACGTATAACAGCAGTGGAATGGATCCCGCTCCTATATACTGACCTTTCACCCGATTTCGTTCACTTTAAATAAGGTACCTTCCCGGGTGATCCCCTACCAGATACTAAAATTTTATCGAAATCGAACGATTGTTACGCGAGTTATCGTGCGGACGGATATACGCACACAACGAGTGACGCAATGAAGCAGATGGGCATCGCAACCATCTGCTCACAAAAGTATGACGTCATGAAACTTTAATAGGATCCACACACAACGCGTGACATAATAAGACAGATGGCGTGACCACGCGCCAACATTCTCAAACGCGAGATTGTGACGTCATAAGATTTTTTTTTACTGGAGGTTTAACGACCACCGTGAGGAACTCAATGGGCTATAAGCAGTCGCCCGTCCCTAATTTAGAGTCACTGGTTCCAGGGAAGGGAGAGAGCCAGTGCCGTAAGACAAACACAACATCCATGCCTCACGGGGATTCGAACCCTGAACCCTTTTGGACGAATGATCAGAGGCCATCACCTTAGACCACTGCGCCACCGGGGCGGCTAAGATTTCTAAGCATTGGAAACATTAATGGAACGACGCTATGACACTAAAAACGTTATAATTCAGGGTGGTTATTTAACCCACTAAACGAATTCTCCTAAAGTCGAGATCGCCGCCCCGGTGGCGCAGTGGTCTAAGGCGTTGGCCTCTGATCATTCGTCCGCAAGGGATCCGGGTTCGAATCCCGGTCAGGCATGGATGTTATGTTTGTCTTACGGCACTGGCTCTCTCCCTTCTCTGGAACCAGTGGCCCTAAATTAGGGACGGGCGACTGCTTATAGCCCATTTGAGTTGCTCACGGTGGTCGTTAAACCTCCAATCAAAAAAAAAAAAAAAAGTCGAGATCAAGCTAAATCGATTTCTAGTACCAGGAAACGGTAGGGGAACGACTTTCATCAAAATTCTTAGAGCCGTTTTCAAAATAAAATGTACATACATAAATACAAGAGTTGCTACTTTAAGGTGGGCGTCAAGTAATTTTGCTTCCTATACTTCCAATGGAAAAACTTCTGTACACATTTTCTTCACAATTGATGCCTTCCGAAGAATGAAAATTTGAACATTGATTAAAATAGCTTCATTTCATAACTTGGGATGCTTAATATTTTTAAACCATAACCGTAATAATATTCCTAAACCATAACCGCAATTATGCAATCCAACATTTATTTGTCCACTGACGTCATCAAAATACAGGTCGCGCCATCTTTTTTCTGATTTCAACACCACCAAAGGAAAGGTTATTGTTTTTTAATATAATTATACTTATGTTTTAGAAAATGTTAAGTATTCCAAGTTATAGTATGAAGTTATTTTAGCCGCCCCGGTGGCGCAGTGGTCTAAGCGATGGCCTCTGATCATTCGTCCGAAAGGGGTCCGGGTTCGAATCAAGGTGAGGCATGGATGTTATGTTCGTCTTACGGCACTGGCGCTATCCCTTCCCTGGAGCCAGTGACCCTAAATTAGGGACGGGCGACTGCTTATAGCCCATTGAGTTGCTCACGGTGGTCGTTAAACCCCCAATAAAAAAAAAAAAGTTATTTTAATCGATGTTCAAATTTCAGTCCTTGGGAACACACTAATTGTGAAGAAAATGTGTACAAAAGGTTTTCCATTAAAAATATAGGAAGCAGAATTACTTTACGTCCACCTTAATAGTGTGGGTTGAGGGTGATGGAATGGATCCCAATCTTATGTCCTGACCTTTGACTCCATTTGTCCCAATTTCAATAGGGTTTCTCTCCAGGTGGTCCCCTACCACATACTAAAATTTCATCGAAATCGAACTATATTTACACACCTAATGACGCATAAGGGCAATGGAATGCATCCCTCTCCTATGTCCTGACCTTTGACTCCACTTCACCCATTTTCAACAGGGATCGTCCCCAGGTGGTCCCCTATCACATACTAAATTTCTTTGAAATCGAACCATTTTTACGGAAGTTATCGTGCCGACAGACGGACGGACGGAAAAACCTGGAGCATATACGCTTCTTCAACCTACGGTTGGAAAGTTATAAAAAAGAAAACGGTGATGTGTGAGAAACCCATTAAAAGACGCGTTGCATTTATATTCAAATGTGGAATTGAATGGTATCTATTTTCCATTTTTATAGCTTTAAAACTCTTTATTCTTCTTAAAACCTGTTGTCATCTTTTTTACGCTTTGAAACCGTAGGTTGAAGAAGCGTATATGCTCCAGCTTTGTCCGTCCGTCTGTCCGTCCGTCCGTCTGTCAGCAGATAACTCCCGAAAAAATGGTTCGTTTCCGATGAAATTTTAGTATGTGGTAGGGGACCATCTGGGGACGAACCCTATTGAAAATGGACGAAATGGGGTCAAAGGTCACGGCATTAGAGCGGAATCCATTCAATTGCCCTTATGCGTCATAACTTGCGTAAATATGGTTCGATGTCGACGAAATTTTAGCATATCGTAAGGGCCCACCTGGGATGAAACCTATTGAAAATGGGTGAAGTGGGCTCAAAGGTCTTGGCATAGGATCGGGATCCATTGCATTGCCCTTATGAGTCATAACTTTCGTAAATATGGTTCGATGTCGATGAAATTTTAGTACATTGCAGGGGACTACCTGGAAATGAACTCTGTTGAAAATGTTTGAAGTGGGGTCAAAGGTCAGGACATAGGTGCGGAATGCATTCTATTGCCTTTATGCGCCATAACGTGCGTAAAAATAATTCGATTTCGATGAAATTTTATTATGTCGTAGGAGACCACCTGGGGACGATCTTATGACGTCACAATTTCGCGCTTGCGATGTTGGCGCGTGGTCACGCCATCTGTCTCATTATGTCACGCATTGTATGTGGATCCTACTAAAGTTTTATGACGTCACACTCTTGCGAGCAGATGGTTGCGATTCTCATCTGACTCATTACGTCACGGGTTGTGTGCGTATGTTTGTCCGCACGATAACTCGCGTAAAAATCGTTCGATTTCGATGAAATTTTAGTATGTGGAAGGGGATCATCTAAGAGGAACCCTATTGAAAGTGAATAAAATGGGGTCAAAGGTAAGGCCATAGCAGCGGGATCCATTCGACTGCTATTATGCGTCATAAGTGACGTAAAAATGGGTTCGATCTCGATGAAATTTTAGAATCTCGTAGGGCACCACCTGGGGACAAACCTCTATTGAAAATGGATGCCGGTCAAAACGCCGACAATCAAAACACCGACAGGTCAAAGCACCGACACCGAAACACCGACAGGTCAAAGCACCGAGATGTCGAAACACCGACAGTTCAAAACGCCGACATGTCGAAACACCGACAATAAAAACACCGACAAATCATAACACCGACAGTTCAAAACACCGACAGTCATAACACCGACAATCATAACACCGACATTTCAAAACACCGAAAATTATATGGACTCTAAGCCAGCGAGTAGAGGAACTTTATTCCGAGCCATTGCAAAATCACAGTATGTGGTATGACAACACCCAACGAATAGATGTGCTTAACCCTAGCGGTGAACGATGCAACTTTATTCATTTCTATCCCGACCGACGGCAACATATTTTTATTCCGAGATATGGCAACATCTGAGTGGATGGGTTGGAATTGGAATGCATAGGAGTTGGATATGTCGATGCTTATGTGCTGCCCCTAGCGGTGAACAATAGAACTGCATAAATTTTTATTCCGACATCTGGCAACATATTTTAATTCCGAGCAATGGCAACATCTGAGTGGATTGGTGGGAAGGGGATGCATAGGCGTTTTTTTTTTGATTGGAGGTTTAACGACCACCGTGAGCAACTCAATGGGCTATAAGCAGTCGCCCGTTCCTAATTTATGGTCACTGGTTCCAGGGAAGGGAGGGAGCCAGTGCCGTAAGACAAACACAACATCCATGCCTGACCGGGATTCGAACCCGCACCCCTTAAGGACGAAAGATCAGAGGCCAACGCCTTAGACCACTGCGCCACCGGGGCGGCACATAGGCGTTCGATATGTGTATGTTCAATAGGGTGGGCCGAAAATACAAAAAATAATTTTTTTTCAAGTCGTAATAGCGCGTAAAAGTTGCGAAATGGGGAGACTAAAAAGGGTTTAAAAAAGAAATACATTCGGTTTATATCTTCCGATCGCGCATGCGCTATAAAGTTTGACGAAATTTGGAAAAATGTATATTTTTACGGTAATTTTTTATCTGACTTAACTTGTCAATAATTAAATGTAATAGCTATAGTCGACTCTTACTCGAACAGATAATAATTTAAAAAAAGAATGGTTGAAATCGATTAAGGTCTTCCGTTCGCGCAACAGCTGTCAAATCTAACACATTCTGGCGCCCGTCGTAACTCGCTCGGGTCAAAGACCACGAATCTCCCGCCACCTACCACTGTCGCCACCGTCGCCACCACGCCGCGTCATTGTTCTGTCAGTTTGATGTGTACTTCGTTCGCTCTTCCTGTTATCATTTTGGCATATGCATTTATTTCAATGTTGGTTTTGCGTTCCGATTTGCTGTTGTCAACCACCTCGAGTGTGACAAGGGACCAGGATCTCGTACAGCCAAATCCTCTTTACAGTTTCCCGACTTTATTGCCATGGAAATATCGAGTAGATATTGCTGATCCTTACTTAGTATACTTCTGTCTATTTTGGGGATCTGACAGCCAAACTCTTGAAGCCAATCACTGGACGTTTTTCGCAGCCACTTAGCTTTTCACAGATTGGCCCTCTCAAAGATTTTGGACCCGTTGATTTACCGTCTAGGTATTGAAACAGATGCCGGAATGGCAGTTCATTGGAATGTAGAAGGCAAACTGCCCATTGTAACGGTTTCTCCAAATGTATTTCGATTCGGCGAATCAGACCGTTTTTCCAACCTGTATTAACAGCAGTGCCATCACATCCTATGACGACTAATTTTTCAAGAGAAATACCGCGACCAGACAGATCAGAAATAATAGAAGTGACAATATTTTCAGAACTTCCAGAAGTTGGAGTAATATGGCCGATGTAGACTGAACCAGGTTCTTGAATTAGCGAGTAATGCTCTTTCTTTTTTACTCTACGGAACCTTTTCGAATGAGCTACATGTACCACTAACGTATCGTCCTTCCTCCCATCCAAATAGAGACCTTGTAGTGGAATTTCGGCAGATTTACTACTCAATTTAGCCCTAACATTTTGTTTTTCTCTTCTTAATTTGTTTTTGTCTATGACATGGGAGACGTCAGAATCGGTAATTAATCCAACGTCGTACAAAACACCTGATGCAATTGCAGCAGTAGCGCGATCAGAAACTCCATAGCGATCGCTCAGTAATGCAGTAGATTTTAGCTTAATTCTCATCTACCAATTATCAGAGGAAAGTCTTTTTGGCACTTTAAAATCTGGGTCGGTATCGTTATCTTTACTAGAAGGATATTGAAGGACATTTACATTTGAATGCGAGCACGAGGGAATCAGATCAGATTCAGATTCATCATCCAACGTTAATTGGCTGTCACGCGATCTCCTTTCCAATGATTTATTAACTTTCTTTGTTATAGACACGTCTACCCCTCCAATTTTTCCTATTCCGTGTACTCGCAATAAATAAACAAACCTTAGCTCAATAGCAGGTATTTTATTTGATTTTGCACAATCACATCTCACAGTTATATCGCATTTACATAAATCAGGGGTTTTGTTACAAATGCAATTAACAACAATAGGGCATTTGCAAGCTGCTACGTCAAAAAGCAATGAGCATTTTTGCTTCAACTCGTCAATTTTCTGCTTAAACGAATCGCGATTTTTATCCCTTGTATATGATTTCCGTAGGCTGAAATATTTATCATGCGACGCATTTATAAGTTGCACGATTCTCTTATCTGTAACCGTTGGGATAGATGATTTCTGATACAAACCAATTATTTTGTTAGCTACTGTACTGGCAACTTGTGAAAAACTTACTTTTTTATTATTACCTTTAAGCGCCAAATCGTATCTCTCCTGTGAACAACACCGAATCACGTCCTCACCAGTTGGAAGCTTGTTTGAAGAAAAAACTTTAGGTGAACCAAATATAGGACAATCAAATTCCTGTCTTGTGATGATTTTCTTAGGTACAGCCATAGTATATCCCCGTTAAGTCACAAAGTTACACAAAAATGTCGTAACACAAAACCAACATTGAAATAAATGCAAATGCCAAAATGATAACTGGAAGAGCGAACGAAGCACACATCAAACTGACAGAACAATGACGCGGCGCGGTGGCGATGGTGGCGACAGTGGTAGGGTGCGGGAGATTCGTGGTCTTTGACCCGAGCGAGTTACGACGGGCGCCAGAATGTGGTAGATTTGACAGCTGTTGCGCGAACGGAAGACCTTAATCGATTTCAGCCATTCTTTTTTTAAATCCTTATCGGTTCGAGTAAGAGTCGACTATAGCTATTACATTTAATTATTGACAAGTTAAGTCAGATAAAAAATTACCGTAAAAATATACATTTTTCAAAATTTCGGCAAACTTTATAGCGCATGCGCGATAGGAAGATATAAACCGAATGTATTTTTTTAACATTTTTTAGTCTCCCCAATTCGCAACTTTTCGGCGGTATTACGACTTGAAATTTTTTGTTTTTTGTTTTTTCGGCCCACCCTAATGTTCATGTCCCCTAGCGGTGAACGATAGAACTTTATTGATTTCTATTCCGACCGACGGCAACATGTTTTTATTCTGAGCAATAGCAACATCTGAGTGGACGGGCGGAAAGGGGGATGCATATGTGTTGGATATGTCGATTCTTATGTGCTGCCCCTAGCGGTCAACGATGGAACTGCATATTTTTTCCGACCGATGGCAACATATATTAATTCTGAGCGATGGCAACATCTGTGTAGATGGGTGGAAAGTGGGATGTATAGGTGTTGGATATGTGGATGTTCATGTACTGCACCTAGCGGTGAACGATGCAACTGTATTAATATCTATTCCGACCGACGGTAAAATATTTTGATTGCGAGCGATTGCAACATCTGATTGGATGGGTGGGAAAGGGGATGCATAGGCGTTGTATATGTGGATGTTCATGTGCTGCCACTAGCGGTGAACGATGGAACTTCATAATTTTCTATTCCTACCGACGGCAACATATTTTTATTCCGAGCAATGGCAACATCTGAGTAGATGGGTCGGAAAGGGGATGTATAGGTGTAGGATATGTCGATGCTTATGTGCTTCCCTTAGCGGTTAACGATGGTACTCCATACATTTTTATTCCAACCGATGGCAACATATTTTTATTCCGAGCAATGGCAACATCTGAGTACAAGGATTCGAAGGGGAATGCATACGTGTTGGATATGTCGATGATTATGTGCAGCCTCTAGCGGTAAAAAATAGAACTGCATAAATTTTATTCCGAAGGACGGTAGCATATTTTTATTCGGAGCGATGGCAACATCTAAGTGGATGAGTGGGAAAGAGGATGCAAAGGTTTTGGATATGTGGATGCTTATGTACTGTCCCTAGCGGTGAACAATAGAACTGCATAAATTTTTATTCCGACCTCTGGCAACATATTTTAATTCCGAGCTATGGCAACATCTGAATGGATGGGTGGGAAGGGGGATGCATAGGTTTTGGATATGTGGATGTTTATGTCCCCTAGCGGTGAACTTAGGAACTTCATTGATTTCTATTCCGACCGACGTCAACATATTTTTATTCCGAGCAATAGTAACATCTGAGTGGATGGGTAGGAAAGGGGTGCATAGGTGTTGGATATGTTGATGCTTATGTGCTCCCGCTAGAGGTGAACGATAGTACTTTATTATTTTTATTCCGAAAGATGGTAACATCAGAATGGATGCACAAATGGGTGGGTGATAGAAGGGTATGGCAACAACGAAACGATGCTTATGTGTTGCACATTAGCGTTGAACTCGGTCATTTGAAGAGACAACTTCTTCGCTGCGCCGTTCCTTCGACGTCGGATATTTTCTATCGCTGAATTTCTGATTCACATTGCCCTCTGTTGATTTTATTGCAGCCGTTGTCTTCTTACGATCTTTGAAAAGGAAGGAAGTGCTTCTGAAATGAACAACAACGCTGCTTCTTTTGCTGCTTCTTTTGCTACCAATTTAGCTGCATCCACTTCTCATGGTATATCTCAGGAAAATCTAACCGAACATCACGTTTCATTGGAAGGAAATGAGGTGGCAAGAGTGAGTGATTTCACAGTGGTCTAAGCGATGACCTCTGATCATTCGTCCGAAACGATTCCGGGTTCGAATCCCGGTGAGGCATGGATGTTGTGTTTGTTTTACGGCACTGTCTCTCTCCCTTCGCTAAAACCAGTGACCCTAAATTAGGGTCGAGCGACTGCTTATAGCCCATTGAGTTGCTCACGGTGGTCGTTAAACCTCCAATAAAAAAAAAGAAAGATGACACCGAATTTTCGGGTGTAATACGCACGTCTTTTGAATCCGTTCTGATGCAAATTAAATTTATCAAAGCTATTCAAAGTCAATGGAACCGGTATGGAAAACAATAGTATCTGACAGAAGAAAAAAGTTTTTCAATTGGGTTTTTAATCCCTCAGATTTTGCTGCAAACGAAATCGTGAGCTTACGCCCTCTGTTCGCAGACTTATGTGTTAAGGAACATATGAATTTATAAGAGAAACATTTTGCACCGATAGCGCTCTCCAACACAGAAATTTTTTTTCAAATCGGACTCTTAGAAACAGAGATATCGAAAAAAATAAGATCTGACTTTACGCCCTCTGGTGGTAAAACCATGCATTATTTTCGGAAGAAAGTATTCTAAAAAGGTGTTTCGATATGATCGGTATCGGTGAAAGAAAAAAATATAATTTTAGTGGAGTTTTCAGGAGCCCAGGTTTTGATGCAAATACATCAGAAGCAGAAATGAACGCTTATGCCCCCTGGTGGCCAAAACATTCTTTACCAAACATTAGAAATTATATTAAAAATAGTTTACATCCGGTGTTGTATGAGATACAGGAAGAATTTTTTCAAATCGTAGTTCTAGTAGTGTATGTAGAAGAACTGGAGGTAATCAGGGGCAAATGCCTAGACTACATGCAAACAAAACTATGGCTGATCCTGTACTTTGGAATACAATACTAGATTGTTTCCTGGCAGGTGACAGTAAACAATGAATTTATATTACAAATTAAAACTTATACTTCCACAAATTAAATGAAAATAAACTGACTTTTTTATCAATATATGGATAATGATACTTGCCAAGGAAACATGAATTTTGTCACATAAAAAGAAATAGCTGGTTCCTAAAATATTGAAATATTTGAGACACAATGCCCTTGAAAATTGGGTGTCACGTCAATTCGTCCCGTGCGTCAATTCATCCCGTGGGTCAATTCGTCCCGTGCGTCAATTCGTCGACTACTTCAATTCGTCGCCTGCGTCAATTCGTCGACTATTTCAATTCGTCGCCTGCGTCAATTCCTCGACTACGACAATTCGTCGCGCGTCAATTCGTCGACTACGACAATTCGTCGCGCGTCAATTCGTCGACCACGACGATTCGTCGAGCGTCAATTCGTCGCTGACAAATTCATCGATTACGTCCATTCGTCGCGTTTACAGATTTTATTTACATACAAAACAAATGCAGGAAAACGTACGACTTCGAACGTCTTCCTCCCTGGTCAAATTTATAAAGATTGGACACGCAGACAGAATAGGAATATTACGTTTTTCTTTGGCACTAAAAATATTAGACGGTAGACGGTTTTTGGAAAGGGGCAGGGCCCGGTTGGTCAGAACCCCCCTATTATACAAAATATTCGTAAAATCTACAGTTTTCAGTTCAGAACCACCAAATCTGGTATACTATCTAGTGGTATTCTAACTTAGACGGTACATGGTTTCTGCAATAGGTCAAGGCGGGCTGGGTAAGAGACCCCCACGTACAAAAGTTTCGCAAAATCTGTAGTTTTCAATTTAGAACCACAAAATTTGGTACCATGAAACTCTAAATTAGACGGCAGACGGTTTTTGGAACAGGTCATGGCGCTGTGGGTCAGCCCCCCCCGTACAAAATTTTCGTAAAATATACCGTTTTCAATTTAGAACCACCAAATTTGGTATACTATCTCATGGTGTTATAACTTAGACGGTAGACGGTTTTTTCTAGAGGGTCGGAGCCCGGGGTTCAGAGCCCCACCCCCTAAAAAAATTCGTGAAATCCACAGTTTTCAATTTAGAACCACCAAATTTGGTATACTATATCATGGTACTCTAACTTAGACAGTAGACGGTTTTCAGAACACGTCGGGGCAAAGGGGTTAAACCCCCCAGTCAAAATTATAGTAAAATCTACAGTTTTCAATTCAGAACCACGAAATCTGGTATTCTAACTTAAACTGTAGAGGGTTTTTGGAAGCGGTTGGAGACCGGGGGTTCAGGGCACCCCTACAAAATTGCCGTAAAATCTAGTTTTCAATTTAGAACCACCAAATTTGGTATATTATCTCATGGTACTCTAACTTAGACGGTAGACGGTTTTTAGAACGGGTCGGTTCTTCAGGGATTTAGAGCCGCCTCCCACACAAAATTTTCTTAAAATCTACAGTTTTCAATATAGAACCACCAAATTTGGTATACTCTCTCATGGTACTCTAACTTAGACGGTAGTCGGTTTTTGGAACGCGTTGGGCACGGGGTCAGAGCCCCCTCCCCCCCCCATAAATTTTATTCGTAAAAACTAGAGTTTTGAATTTAGAACCACAAAATTTGGAATACTGTATCATGGTACTCTAACTTAGACGGTAGACGGTTTTCAGAACACGTCGGGGCAAAGGGGTTAAACCCCCAGTCAAAATTATAGTAAAATCTACAGTTTTCAATTCAGAACCACGAAATCTGGTATTCTAACTTAAACTGTAGATGGTTTTTGGAAGCGGTTGGAGCCCGGGGGTTCAGGGCACCCCTACAAAATTGCCGTAAAATCTAGTTTTCAATTTAGAACCACCAAATTTGGTATATTATCTCATGGTACTCTAACTTAGACGGTAGACGGTTTTTAGAACGGGTCGGTTCTTCAGGGATTTAGAGCCGCCTCCCACACAAAATTTTCTTAAAATCTACAGTTTTCAATATAGAACCACCAAATTTGGTATACTCTCTCATGGTACTCTAACTTAGACGGTAGTCGGTTTTTGGAACGGGTTGGGCACGGGGTCAGAGCCCCCTCCCCCCCCATAAATTTTATTCGTAAAAACTAGAGTTTTGAATTTAGAACCACAAAATTTGGAATACTGTATCATGGTACTCTAACTTAGACGGTAGACGGTTTTCAGAACGGGTCGGGGCAAGGGGGTAAACCCCCCTACACACAAAATTTTCGTAAAATCTATAGTTTTAAATTAGGAACCACCAAATTTGGTGTACTTTCTCATGGTACTCTAACTTAGACGGTAGAAGGTTTTTGTAACGGGTCAGGGCCCGGTGGTAAAACCCCACCCCACATACAAAATTTTCTTAAAAACTGTATTTTTTAATTCAGAACCACCAAATTTTGTATCATGGAACACTCACTCAGTGGGAGACGGTTTTTGGAACGGGTCGAGGTTCGGGGGTCAGGGCATCCGCCCCCCGTACAAAATTTTAAATTTTCGTAAAATCTACAGTTTTCAATTTAGAACCACCAAATTTGGAATACAACTTCATGGTATTCTAACTTAGACTGCAGACGGTTTTTGGTGGAACGGGTCGGAGCCCAGGGTTCAGAGCCCCCCCCCCCCCACCTACTAAATTTCGTAAAATCTAGTTTTCAATCTAGAACAACCAAATTCGGTATACTATATCATGGCACTCTAACTTAGACGGCAGACAGTTTTTGGAACGGGTCGGGGCCCGGGGGTTAGAGCCCCCCCCCCCGTGCAAAAATTTCGTAAAATATACCGTTTTCAATTTAGAACCACGAAATTTGGTATACTACCTCATGGTGTTCTAACTTAGACGGTAGACCGTTTTTTGTAAAGGGTCGGAGCCCGGGGTTCAGAGACCCCCCCCCCCCATAAAAAGTTCGTGAAATCTACAGTTTTCAATTTAGAACCAACAAATTTGGTATACTATAACATGGTAATCTAACTTAGACGGTTGTCATAACGCGTCGGGGCACGGGGTGTTAGAATCCCCTCCCCGACAAGATTCTCGTAAAATCTACAATTTTCAATTTAGAACCACCAAATTTGGTATACTATCTCAAGGTACTCTAACTCAGACGGTAGACGGTTTTGGGAACAGGTCGTGGCGCGGTAGGTCATAGCCCCCCCCCACTTCCCAGTACAAAATTTTCGTAAAATATACCGTTTTTAATTTAGAACCACCAAATTTGGTACACTGTCTCATGGTACTCTAACTTAGACGGTAGACGGTTTTTGAAACAGGTCGGGGCCTCGGAGGTTTAGAGCCGCCATACACAAAATTTTCGTAAAATCTACAGTTTTCATTTCAGAACCACCAAATCTGGTATACTATCTCATGGTACTCTAACTTAGACGGTAGACGGTATCAGAAAGCGTCGGGGAACGGGGGGTAAGAACCCCCCCCCCGTCAAAATTTTCGTAAAAATCTACAGTTTTCAATTCAGAACCACCAAATCTGGTATTCTAACTTACACCTCGTGGTATTCTAACTTAAACTGTAGACGGTTTCTGGAAGCGGTTAGAACCCGGGGGTCAGAGCTCCCCTACAAAATTGCCGTAAAATCTAGTTTTCAATTTAGAACCACCAAATTTGGTATATTATCTCATGGTACTCTAAATTAGACGGTAGACGGTTTTTGGAAGGGGTCGGGGCCTCGGGGGTTTAGACCCCCCCATAAAATTTTCGTAAAATCTACAGTTTTCAATATAGAACCACCAAATTTGATATACTCTCTCATGGTACTCTAACTTAGACTGTAGACGTGTTTCAGAACGGGACGGGGCAAGGGAGGTTAACACCCACTACACACAACATTTTCATAAAAACTATAGTTTTCAATTTAGAAACCCCAAATTTGGTATACTATCTCCTGGTACTCTAACTTAGACGGTAGAAGGTTTTTGGAACGGGTCAAGGCACCGGGGGTAAGACCCCATACATACAAAATTGTCTTTAAATCTATATTTTTCAATTTAGAACCACCAATATTTGTGTCATGAAACACTAACTTAGCGGGAGACGGTTTTTGGAACGGGTCGAGGCTCGGGGGTCAGAGCCTCCCCCGTACAAAATTTTAAATTTTCGTAAAATCTACAGTTTTCAATTTAGAACCACCGAATTTGGAATACTATCTCATGGAATTCTAACTTAGACTGCAGACGGTTTTTGGAAAGTGTTGGAACCCAGGGTTCAGAGCCCCCCCCCCTCCTCATACTAAATTTCGTAATATCTAGTTTTTAATTTAGAACCACCAAATTCGGTATACTATATAATGAAACTCTAACTTAGACGGTTGACGGTTTTTGAAACGGGTCGGGGCCCGGTGGGTTAGAGCCCCACCGTACAAAAGTTTCGTAAAATATACCGTTTTCAATTTAGAACCACCAAATTTGGTATAATATCTCATGGTGTTCTAACTTAGACTGTAGACGGTTTTTTGTAAAGGGTCGGAGCCCGGGGTTCAGGCCCCCCCCCCCCATAAAAAAATTCGTGAAATCTACAGTTTTCAATTTAGAACCACCAAATTTGGTATACTATAACATGGTGCTCTAACTTAGACGGTAGACGGTTTTCCGAAAGCGTCGAGGCACGGGGGGTTAGAATCCTATCTCTGACAAAATTTTCGTAAAATCTACAGATTTCAATTTAGAACCACCAAATTTGGTATGCTATCTCATGGTACTCTAACTTAGACGGTAGACGGTTTTTGGAATAGCTCAAGGCGCGGCGAGTAAGAGCCCCGACATGCAAAATTTTCGTAAAATCTATAGTTTTCAACTTAGAACCACCAAATCTGGTATCATGAAACTGTAACTTAGACCGGAGACGGTTTTTGGAACGGATTGGTGCCCGGTCGGTAAGAGCCTCCCCCCCCTTCCACAGAATTTTCGTGAAATATACCGTTTTCAATTTAGAACCACCAAATTTGGTATACTATCTCATGGTACTCTAAATTAGACGGTAGACGGTTTTTGGATCAGGTCAGGCACGGGGTAAGAGCCCCTCTCCCCATAAAATGTTTTTGTAAAAACTAGAGTTTTTAATATAGAACCATGAAATTTGGTATACTATCTCATGGTAGTCTAACTTAGACTGTAGATGTTTTTTTTGGAAAGGGTCGGAGCCCGGGGTTCAGAACCCCCGCCTCACCCCTACAGAAATTTCTTGAAATCTACAGTTTTCAATTTACAACCACTAAATTTGGAATACTACTTCATGGTATTCTAACTTAGACTGCAGACGGTTTTTGGAACGGGTCGGGGCCCAGGGTTCAGAGCCTCACCCACCCCCCATAAAAAGTTCGTGAAATCTACAGTTTTCAATTTAGAACCACCAAATTTGGTATACTATCTCATGGTACTCTAACTCAGACGGTAGACGGTTTTGGGAACAGGTCGTGGCGCGGTAGGTCAGACCCCAGGACAAAATTTTCGTAAAATATACCGTTTTTAATTTAGAACCACCAAATTTGGTATACTGTCTCATGGTGTCCTAACTTAGATGGTAGACAGTTTTTTGTAAAGGGTCGGAGCCCGGGGTTCAGAGCCCCTCCCCCTAAAAAATTTCGTGAAATTCAGTTTTTTAATTTAGAACCACCAAACCTGGTATACTATCTTATGGGTGCTCTAACTTAGATAGTAGACCGTTTTTGAAACGGGTCGGGGCTTCGGGGGTTTAGAGCCGCCATACACAAAATTTTCGTAAAATCTACAGTTTTCAATATAGAACCACCAAATTTGGTATACTCTCTCATGGTACTATGACTTAGACGGCAGAAGGTTTTCAGAACGGGTCGGGGCAAGGGGGGGTTGACCACCCCCGTCAAAATTTTCGTAAAATCTACAGTTTTCAATTCAGAACCACCAAATCTGGTATACTATCTCATGGTACTCTAACTTAGACGGTAGACGGTTTTTGAAACGGGTCGGGGCCTCGGGGGTTTAGAGCCGCCCCACACAAAATTTTCGTAAAATCTACAGTTTTCAATATAGAACCACCAAATTTGGTATACTCTCTCTCATGGCACTATAACTTAGACGGCAGAAGGTTTTCAGAACGGGTCGGGGCGAGGGGGTTAACCTTACCCCTACCCACAAAATTTTCGTAAAATCTACAGTTTTCAATTCAGAACCACCAAATCTGGTATACTATCTCATGGTTGCTCTAACTTAGATGGTAGACGGTTTTTGAAACGGGTCGGGGCCTCTGGGGTTTAGAGCCGCCCCACACAAAATTTTCGTAAAATCTACAGTTTTCAATAGAGAACCACCAAATTTGGTATACTCTCTCATGGTACTATAACTTAGACGGCAGAAGGTTTTCAGAACGGGTCGGGGCAAGGGGGTTAACCACCCCTACACACAAAATTTTCGTAAAACCTACAGTTTTCAATTCAGAACCACCAAATCTGGTATACTATCTCATGGTACTCTAACTTAGACGGTAGACGGTTTTTGAAACGGGTCGGGGCCTCGGGGGTCTAGAGCCGCCCCACACAAAATTTTCGTAAAATCTACAGTTTTCAATATAGAACCAATAAATTTGGTATACTCTCTCATGGTACTATAACTTAGACGGCAGAAGGTTTTCAGAAGGGGTCGGGGCAAGAGGGGTTAGCCACCACTACACACAAAATTTTCGTAAAATCTACAGTTTTCAATTCAGAACCACCAAATCTGGTATACTATCTCATGGTACTCTAACTTAGACGGTAGACGGTTTTGAAAGGGGTCGAGGCCTCTGGGGTTTAGAGCCGCCCCACACAAAATTTTCGTAAAATCTACAGTTTTCAATATAGAACCACCAAATTTGGTATACTCTCTCATGGTACTATAACTTAGACGGCAGAAGGTTTTCAGAACGGGTCGGGGCAAGGGGGGTTAACCACCCCTACACACAAAATTTTCGTAAAATCTACAGTTTTCAATTCAGAACCACCAAATCTGGTATACTATCTCATGGTACTCTAACTGAATATCAGAACGCGTCGGGGAACTGGGGGTAAGAACCCCCCCGTCAAACTTTTCGTAAAATCTACAGCTTTCAATTCAGAACCACCAAATCTTGTATTCTAACTTACACCTCGTGGTATTCTAACTTAAACTATAGACGGTTTCTGGATGCGGTTAGAAACCGGGGGTCAGAGCTCCCCCTACAAAATTTCCGTAAAATCTAGTTTTCAATTTAGAACCACCAAATTTGGTATATTATCTCATGGTACTCTAAATTAGACGGTAGATGGTTTTTGGAACGGGTCGGGGCCTCGGGGGTTTAGACCCCCCCCATAAAATTTTCGTAAAACCTACAGTTTTCAATATAGAAATACCAAATTTGATATACTCTCTCATGGTACTCTAACTTAGACGGTAGACGTGTTTCAGAACGAAACGGGGCAAGGGGGGTTAACACCCACTACACACAACATTTTCGTAAAAACTATAGTTTTCAATTTAGAAACCCCAAATTTGGTATACTATCTCCTGGTACTGTAACTTAGACGGTAGAAGGTTTTGGGATCGGGTCAAGGCCTGGGGGTAAGACCCCATACATACAAAATTGTCTTTAAATCTATATTTTTCAATTTAGAACCACCAATATTTGTGTCATGAAACACTAACTTAGCGGGAGACGGTTTTTGGAATGGGTCGAGGCTCGGGGGTCAGAGCCTCCCCCCGTACAAAATTTTAAATTTTCGAAAAATCTACAGTTTTCAATTTAGAACCACCGAATTTGGAATACTATCTCATGGAATTCTAACTTAGACTGCAGACGGTTTTTGGAAAGTGTTGGAACCCAGGGTTCAGAGCCCCCCCCCCTCCTCATACTAAATTTCGTAATATCTAGTTTTTAATTTAGAACCACCAAATTCGGTATACTATATCATGGCACTCTAACTTAGACGGTAGACGGTTTTTGAAACGGGTCGGGGCCCGGTGGGTTAGAGCCCCACCGTACAAAAGTTTCGTGAAATATACCGTTTTCAATTTAGAACCACCAAATTTGGTATTATATCTCATGGTGTTCTAACTTAGACTGTAGACGGTTTTTTGTAAAGGGTCGGAGCCCGGGGTTCAGCCCCCCTCCCATAAAAAAATTCGTGAAATCTACAGTTTTCAATTTAGAACCACCAAATTTGGTATACTATAACATGGTGCTCTAACTTAGACGGTAGACGGTTTTCCGAAAGCGTCGAGGCACGGGGGTTAGAATCCTCTCTCTGACAAAATTTTCGTAAAATCTACAGATTTCAATTTAGAACCACCAAATTTGGTATGCTATCTCATGGTACTCTAACTTAGACGGTAGACGGTTTTTGGAATAGCTCAAGGCGCGGGGGTAAGAGCCCCCACATGCAAAATTTTCGTAAAATCTACAGTTTTCAATATGGAACCAC
The DNA here is from genome assembly GCA_039090855.1 of Macrothele yani. NCBI lineage: Eukaryota > Metazoa > Arthropoda > Arachnida > Araneae > Macrothelidae > Macrothele > Macrothele yani. The sequence continues at coordinate 77,396,101 of CM077017.1, read as the reverse complement.
CAAATTTGGTATACTCTCTCTCATGGTACTATAACTTAGACGGCAGAAGGTTTTCAGAACGGGTCGGGGCAAGGGGGATTAACCACCCCTACACTCAAAATTTTCGTAAAATCTACAGTTTTCAATTCAGAACCACCAAATCTGGTATACTATCTCATGGTTGCTCTAACTTAGATGGCAGACGGTTTTTGAAACGGGTCGGGGCCTCGGGGGTTTAGAGCCGCCCCACACAAAATTTTCGTAAAATCTACAGGTTTCAATATAGAACCACCAAATTTGGTATACTCTCTCATGGTACTATGACTTAGACGGCAGAAGGTTTTCAGAACGGGTCGGGGCAAGGGGGGTTAACCACCCCCGTCAAAATTTTCGTAAAATCTACAGTTTTCAATTCAGAACCACCAAATCTGGTATACTATCTCATGGTACTCTAACTTAGACGGTAGACGGTTTTTGAAACGGGTCGGGGCCTCGGGGGTTTAGAGCCGCCCCACACAAAATTTTCGTAAAATCTACAGTTTTCAATATAGAACCACCAAATTTGGTATACTCTCTCATGGTACTATAACTTAGACGGCAGAAGGTTTTCAGAACGGGTCGGGGCAAGGGGGGTTAACCACCACTACACACAAGATTTTCGTAAAATCTACAGTTTTCAATTCAGAACCACCAAATCTGGTATACTATCTCATGGTACTCTAACTTAGACGGTAGACGGTTTTGAAACGGGTCGGGACCTCTGGGGTTTAGAGCCGCCCCACACAAAATTTTCGTAAAATCTACAGTTTTCAATATAGAACCACCAAATTTGGTATACTCTCTCATGGTACTATAACTTAGACGGCAGAAGGTTTTCAGAACGGGTCGGGGCAAGGGGGTTAACCACCCCTACACACAAAATTTTCGTAAAATCTACAGTTTTCAATTCAGAACCACCAAACCTGGTATACTATCTTATGGGTGCTCTAACTTAGATGGTAGACGGTTTTTGAAACGGGTCGGGGCTTCGGGGGTTTAGACCCGCCCCACACAAAATTTTCGTAAAATCTACAGTTTTCAATATAGAACCACCAAATTTGGTATACTCTCTCATGGTACTATGACTTAGACGGCAGAAGGTTTTCAGAACGGGTCGGGGCAAGGGGGGGGGTTAACTACCCCCCGTCAAAATTTTCGTAAAATCTACAGTTTTCAATTCAGAACCACCAAATCTGGTATACTATCTCATGGTACTCTAACTTAGACGGTAGACGGTTTTTGAAACGGGTCGGAGCCTCGGGGGTTTAGAGCCGCCCCACACAAAATTTTCGTAAAACCTACAGTTTTCAATATAGAACCACCAAATTTGATATACTCTCTCATGGTATTCTAACTTAGACGGTAGACGTGTTTCAGAACGGGGCGGGGCAAGGGGGTTAACACCCACTGCACACAACATTTTCGTAAAAACTATAGTTTTCAATTTAGAAACCCCAAATTTGGTATACTATCTCCTGGTACTCTAACTTAGACGGTAGAAGGTTTTGGGAACGGGTCAAGGCCTGGGGGTAAGACCCCATACATACAAAATTGTCTTTAAATCTATATTTTTCAATTTAGAACCACCAATATTTGTGTCATGAAACACTAACTTAGCGGGAGACGGTTTTTGGAATGGGTCGAGGCTCGGGGGTCAGAGCCTCCCCCCGTGCAAAATTTTAAATTTTCGTAAAATCTACAGTTTTCAATTTAGAACCACCGAATTTGGAATACTATCTCATGGAATTCTAACTTAGACTGCAGACGGTTTTTGGAAAGTGTTGGAACCCAGGGTTCAGAGCCCCCCCCCCCTCCTCATACTAAATTTCGTAATATCTAGTTTTTAATTTAGAACCACCAAATTCGGTATACTATATCATGGCACTCTAACTTAGACGGTAGACGGTTTTTGAAACGGGTCGGGGCCCGGTGGGTTAGAGCCCCACCGTACAAAAGTTTCGTAAAATCTACAGTTTTCAATTCAGAACCACCAAATCTATTATACTATCTCATGGTACTCTAACTTAGACGGTAGACGGTATCAGAACACGTCGGGGAACGGGGGTAAGAACCACCTCCCCCGTCAAAATTTTCGTAAAATCTACAGTTTTCAATTCAGAACCACCAAATCTGGTATTCTAACTTACACCTCGTGGTATTCTAACTTAAACTATAGACGGTTTCTGGAAGCGGTAAGAACCCGGGGGTCAGAGCTCCCCCTACAAAATTGCCGTAAAATCTAGTTTTCAATTTAGAACCACCAAATTTGGTATATTATCTCATGGTACTCTAAATTAGACGGTAGACGGTTTTTGGAAGGGGTCGGGGCCTCGGGGGTTTAGACCCACCCCCATAAAATTTTCGTAAAACCTACAGTTTTCAATATAGAACCACCAAATTTGATATACTCTCTCATGGTACTCTAACTTAGACGGTAGACGTGTTTCAGAACGGGACGGGGCAAGGGGGTTAACACCCACTACACACAACATTTTCGTAAAAACTATAGTTTTCAATTTAGAAACCCCAAATTTGGTATACTATCTCCTGGTACTCTAACTTAGACGGTAGAAGGTTTTTGGAACGGGTCAAGGCCCGGGGGTAAGACCCCATACATACAAAATTGTCTTTAAATCTATATTTTTCAATTTAGAACCACCAATATTTGTGTCATGAAACACTAACTTAGCGGGAGACGGTTTTTGGAACGGGTCGAGGCTCGGGGGTCAGAGCCTCCCCCGTACAAAATTTTAAATTTTCGTAAAATCTACAGTTTTCAATTTAGAACCACCGAATTTGGAATACTATCTCATGGAATTCTAACTTAGACTGCAGACGGTTTTTGGAAAGTGTTGGAACCCAGGGTTCAGAGTCCCCCCCCCCCTCCTCATACTAAATTTCGTAATATCTAGTTTTTAATTTAGAACCACCAAATTCGGTATACTATATCATGGCACTCTAACTTAGACAGTAGACGGTTTTTGAAACGGGTCGGGGCCCGGTGGGTTAGAGCCCCACCGTACAAAAGTTTCGTAAAATATACCGTTTTCAATTTAGAACCACCAAATTTGGTATAATATCTCATGGTGTTCTAACTTAGACTGTAGACGGTTTTTTGTAAAGGGTCGGAGCCCGGGGTTCAGGCCCCCCCCCATAAAAAAATTCGTGAAATCTACAGTTTTCAATTTAGAACCACCAAATTTGGTATACTATAACATGGTGCTCTAACTTAGACGGTAGACGGTTTTCCGAAAGCGTCGAGGCACGGGGGATTAGAATCCTCTCTCTGACAAAATTTTCGTAAAATCTACAGATTTCAATTTAGAACCACCAAATTTGGTATGCTATCTCATGGTACTCTAACTTAGACGGTAGACGGTTTTTGGAATAGCTCAAGGCGCGGGGGTAAGAGCCCCCACATGCAAAATTTTCGTAAAATCTACAGTTTTCAATATAGAACCACCAAATTTGGTATACTCTCTCTCATAGTACTATAACTTAGACGGCAGAAGGTTTTCAGAACGGGTCGGGGCAAGGAGGGTTAACCACCACTACACACAAGATTTTCGTAAAATCTACAGTTTTCAATTCAGAACCACCAAATCTGGTATACTATCTCATGGTACTCTAACTTAGACGGTAGACGGTTTTGAAACGGGTCGGGACCTCTGGGGTTTAGAGCCGCCCCACACAAAATTTTCGTAAAATCTACAGTTTTCAATATAGAACCACCAAATTTGGTATACTCTCTCATGGTACTATAACTTAGACGGCAGAAGGTTTTCAGAACGGGTCGGGGCAAGGGGGGTTAACCACCCCTACACACAAAATTTTCGTAAAATCTACAGTTTTCAATTCAGAACCACCAAACCTGGTATACTATCTTATGGGTGCTCTAACTTAGATGGTAGACGGTTTTTGAAACGGGTCGGGGCTTCGGGGGTTTAGAGCCGCCCCACACAAAATTTTCGTAAAATCTACAGTTTTCAATATAGAACCACCAAATTTGGTATACTCTCTCATGGTACTATGACTTAGACGGCAGAAGGTTTTCAGAACGGGTCGGGGCAAGGGGGGGGGGTTAACTACCCCCCGTCAAAATTTTCGTAAAATCTACAGTTTTCAATTCAGAACCACCAAATCTGGTATACTATCTCATGGTACTCTAACTTAGACGGTAGACGGTTTTTGAAACGGGTCGGAGCCTCGGGGGTTTAGAGCCGCCCCACACAAAATTTTCGTAAAACCTACAGTTTTCAATATAGAACCACCAAATTTGATATACTCTCTCATGGTATTCTAACTTAGACGGTAGACGTGTTTCAGAACGGGGCGGGGCAAGGGGGGTTAACACCCACTGCACACAACATTTTCGTAAAAACTATAGTTTTCAATTTAGAAACCCCAAATTTGGTATACTATCTCCTGGTACTCTAACTTAGACGGTAGAAGGTTTTGGGAACGGGTCAAGGCCTGGGGTAAGACCCCATACATACAAAATTGTCTTTAAATCTATATTTTTCAATTTAGAACCACCAATATTTGTGTCATGAAACACTAACTTAGCGGGAGACGGTTTTTGGAATGGGTCGAGGCTCGGGGGTCAGAGCCTCCCCCGTGCAAAATTTTAAATTTTCGTAAAATCTACAGTTTTCAATTTAGAACCACCGAATTTGGAATACTATCTCATGGAATTCTAACTTAGACTGCAGACGGTTTTTGGAAAGTGTTGGAACCCAGGGTTCAGAGCCCCCCCCTCCTCATACTAAATTTCGTAATATCTAGTTTTTAATTTAGAACCACCAAATTCGGTATACTATATCATGGCACTCTAACTTAGACGGTAGACGGTTTTTGAAACGGGTCGGGGCCCGGTGGGTTAGAGCCCCACCGTACAAAAGTTTCGTAAAATCTACAGTTTTCAATTCAGAACCACCAAATCTATTATACTATCTCATGGTACTCTAACTTAGACGGTAGACGGTATCAGAACACGTCGGGGAACGGGGGTAAGAACCACCTCCCCCGTCAAAATTTTCGTAAAATCTACAGTTTTCAATTCAGAACCACCAAATCTGGTATTCTAACTTACACCTCGTGGTATTCTAACTTAAACTATAGACGGTTTCTGGAAGCGGTAAGAACCCGGGGGTCAGAGCTCCCTCTACAAAATTGCCGTAAAATCTAGTTTTCAATTTAGAACCACCAAATTTGGTATATTATCTCATGGTACTCTAAATTAGACGGTAGACGGTTTTTGGAAGGGGTCGGGGCCTCGGGGGTTTAGACCCACCCCCCATAAAATTTTCGTAAAACCTACAGTTTTCAATATAGAACCACCAAATTTGATATACTCTCTCATGGTACTCTAACTTAGACGGTAGACGTGTTTCAGAACGGGACGGGGCAAGGGGGGTTAACACCCACTACACACAACATTTTCGTAAAAACTATAGTTTTCAATTTAGAAACCCCAAATTTGGTATACTATCTCCTGGTACTCTAACTTAGACGGTAGAAGGTTTTTGGAACGGGTCAAGGCCCGGGGGTAAGACCCCATACATACAAAATTGTCTTTAAATCTATATTTTTCAATTTAGAACCACCAATATTTGTGTCATGAAACACTAACTTAGCGGGAGACGGTTTTTGGAACGGGTCGAGGCTCGGGGGTCAGAGCCTCCCCCGTACAAAATTTTAAATTTTCGTAAAATCTACAGTTTTCAATTTAGAACCACCGAATTTGGAATACTATCTCATGGAATTCTAACTTAGACTGCAGACGGTTTTTGGAAAGTGTTGGAACCCAGGGTTCAGAGTCCCCCCCCTCCTCATACTAAATTTCGTAATATCTAGTTTTTAATTTAGAACCACCAAATTCGGTATACTATATCATGGCACTCTAACTTAGACAGTAGACGGTTTTTGAAACGGGTCGGGGCCCGGTGGGTTAGAGCCCCACCGTACAAAAGTTTCGTAAAATATACCGTTTTCAATTTAGAACCACCAAATTTGGTATAATATCTCATGGTGTTCTAACTTAGACTGTAGACGGTTTTTTGTAAAGGGTCGGAGCCCGGGGTTCAGGCCCCCCCCCATAAAAAAATTCGTGAAATCTACAGTTTTCAATTTAGAACCACCAAATTTGGTATACTATAACATGGTGCTCTAACTTAGACGGTAGACGGTTTTCCGAAAGCGTCGAGGCACGGGGGTTAGAATCCTCTCTCTGACAAAATTTTCGTAAAATCTACAGATTTCAATTTAGAACCACCAAATTTGGTATGCTATCTCATGGTACTCTAACTTAGACGGTAGACGGTTTTTGGAATAGCTCAAGGCGCGGGGGTAAGAGCCCCCACATGCAAAATTTTCGTAAAATCTACAGTTTTCAATATAGAACCACCAAATTTGGTATACTCTCTCTCATAGTACTATAACTTAGACGGCAGAAGGTTTTCAGAACGGGTCGGGGCAAGGAGGGTTAACCACCACTACACACAAGATTTTCGTAAAATCTACAGTTTTCAATTCAGAACCACCAAATCTGGTATACTATCTCATGGTACTCTAACTTAGACGGTAGACGGTTTTGAAACGGGTCGGGACCTCTGGGGTTTAGAGCCGCCCCACACAAAATTTTCGTAAAATCTACAGTTTTCAATATAGAACCACCAAATTTGGTATACTCTCTCATGGTACTATAACTTAGACGGCAGAAGGTTTTCAGAACGGGTCGGGGCAAGGGGGGTTAACCACCCCTACACACAAAATTTTCGTAAAATCTACAGTTTTCAATTCAGAACCACCAAACCTGGTATACTATCTTATGGGTGCTCTAACTTAGATGGTAGACGGTTTTTGAAACGGGTCGGGGCTTCGGGGGTTTAGAGCCGCCCCACACAAAATTTTCGTAAAATCTACAGTTTTCAATATAGAACCACCAAATTTGGTATACTCTCTCATGGTACTATGACTTAGACGGCAGAAGGTTTTCAGAACGGGTCGGGGCAAGGGGGGGGGGTTAACTACCCCCGTCAAAATTTTCGTAAAATCTACAGTTTTCAATTCAGAACCACCAAATCTGGTATACTATCTCATGGTACTCTAACTTAGACGGTAGACGGTTTTTGAAACGGGTCGGAGCCTCGGGGGTTTAGAGCCGCCCCACACAAAATTTTCGTAAAACCTACAGTTTTCAATATAGAACCACCAAATTTGATATACTCTCTCATGGTATTCTAACTTAGACGGTAGACGTGTTTCAGAACGGGGCGGGGCAAGGGGGTTAACACCCACTGCACACAACATTTTCGTAAAAACTATAGTTTTCAATTTAGAAACCCCAAATTTGGTATACTATCTCCTGGTACTCTAACTTAGACGGTAGAAGGTTTTGGGAACGGGTCAAGGCCTGGGGGTAAGACCCCATACATACAAAATTGTCTTTAAATCTATATTTTTCAATTTAGAACCACCAATATTTGTGTCATGAAACACTAACTTAGCGGGAGACGGTTTTTGGAATGGGTCGAGGCTCGGGGGTCAGAGCCTCCCCCCGTGCAAAATTTTAAATTTTCGTAAAATCTACAGTTTTCAATTTAGAACCACCGAATTTGGAATACTATCTCATGGAATTCTAACTTAGACTGCAGACGGTTTTTGGAAAGTGTTGGAACCCAGGGTTCAGAGCCCCCCCCCCTCCTCATACTAAATTTCGTAATATCTAGTTTTTAATTTAGAACCACCAAATTCGGTATACTATATCATGGCACTCTAACTTAGACGGTAGACGGTTTTTGAAACGGGTCGGGGCCCGGTGGGTTAGAGCCCCACCGTACAAAAGTTTCGTAAAATCTACAGTTTTCAATTCAGAACCACCAAATCTATTATACTATCTCATGGTACTCTAACTTAGACGGTAGACGGTATCAGAACACGTCGGGGAACGGGGGGTAAGAACCACCTCCCCCGTCAAAATTTTCGTAAAATCTACAGTTTTCAATTCAGAACCACCAAATCTGGTATTCTAACTTACACCTCGTGGTATTCTAACTTAAACTATAGACGGTTTCTGGAAGCGGTAAGAACCCGGGGGTCAGAGCTCCCCCCTACAAAATTGCCGTAAAATCTAGTTTTCAATTTAGAACCACCAAATTTGGTATATTATCTCATGGTACTCTAAATTAGACGGTAGACGGTTTTTGGAAGGGGTCGGGGCCTCGGGGGTTTAGACCCACCCCCCATAAAATTTTCGTAAAACCTACAGTTTTCAATATAGAACCACCAAATTTGATATACTCTCTCATGGTACTCTAACTTAGACGGTAGACGTGTTTCAGAACGGGACGGGGCAAGGGGGTTAACACCCACTACACACAACATTTTCGTAAAAACTATAGTTTTCAATTTAGAAACCCCAAATTTGGTATACTATCTCCTGGTACTCTAACTTAGACGGTAGAAGGTTTTTGGAACGGGTCAAGGCCCGGGGGTAAGACCCCATACATACAAAATTGTCTTTAAATCTATATTTTTCAATTTAGAACCACCAATATTTGTGTCATGAAACACTAACTTAGCGGGAGACGGTTTTTGGAACGGGTCGAGGCTCGGGGGTCAGAGCCTCCCCCGTACAAAATTTTAAATTTTCGTAAAATCTACAGTTTTCAATTTAGAACCACCGAATTTGGAATACTATCTCATGGAATTCTAACTTAGACTGCAGACGGTTTTTGGAAAGTGTTGGAACCCAGGGTTCAGAGTCCCCCCCTCCTCATACTAAATTTCGTAATATCTAGTTTTTAATTTAGAACCACCAAATTCGGTATACTATATCATGGCACTCTAACTTAGACAGTAGACGGTTTTTGAAACGGGTCGGGGCCCGGTGGGTTAGAGCCCCACCGTACAAAAGTTTCGTAAAATATACCGTTTTCAATTTAGAACCACCAAATTTGGTATAATATCTCATGGTGTTCTAACTTAGACTGTAGACGGTTTTTTGTAAAGGGTCGGAGCCCGGGGTTCAGGCCCCCCCCCCCCATAAAAAAATTCGTGAAATCTACAGTTTTCAATTTAGAACCACCAAATTTGGTATACTATAACATGGTGCTCTAACTTAGACGGTAGACGGTTTTCCGAAAGCGTCGAGGCACGGGGGATTAGAATCCTCTCTCTGACAAAATTTTCGTAAAATCTACAGATTTCAATTTAGAACCACCAAATTTGGTATGCTATCTCATGGTACTCTAACTTAGACGGTAGACGGTTTTTGGAATAGCTCAAGGCGCGGGGGTAAGAGCCCCCACATGCAAAATTTTCGTAAAATCTACAGTTTTCAATATAGAACCACCAAATTTGGTATACTCTCTCTCATAGTACTATAACTTAGACGGCAGAAGGTTTTCAGAACGGGTCGGGGCAAGGGGGTTAACCACCCCTACACACAAAATTTTCGTAAAATCTACAGTTTTCAATTCAGAACCACCAAATCTGGTATACTATCTCATGGTTGCTCTAACTTAGATGGCAGACGGTTTTTGAAACGGGTCGGGGCCACGGGGGTTTAGAGACGCCCCACACAAAATTTTCGTAAAATCTACAGGTTTCAATATAGAACCACCAAATTTTGTATACTCTCTCATGGTACTATGACTTAGACGGCAGAAGGTTTTCAGAACGGGTCGGGGCAAGGGGGTTAACCACCCCCGTCAAAATTTTCCTAAAATCTACAGTTTTCAATATAGAACCAAAAAATTTGGTATACTCTCTCATGGTACTATAACTTAGACGGCAGAAGGTTTTCAGAACGGGTCGGGGCAAGGGGGTTAACCACCCCTACACACAAAATTTTCGTAAAATCTACAGTTTTCAATATAGAACCACCAAATCTGGTATACTATCTCATGGTACTCTAACTTAGACGGTAGACGGTTTTTAAAACGGGTCGGGGCCTCGGGGGTTTAGAGCCGCCCCACACAAAATTTTCGTAAAATCTACAGTTTTCAATATAGAACCACCAAATTTGGTATACTCTCTCATGGTACTATAACTTAGACGGCAGAAGGTTTTCAGAACGGGTCGGGGCAAGGGGGTTAACCATTACTACACACAAAATTTTCGTAAAATCTACAGTTTTCAATTCAGAACCACCAAATCTGGTATACTATCTCATGGTACTCTAACTTAGACGGTAGACGGTTTTGAAACGGGTCGGGGCCTCGGGGGTTTAGAGCCGCCCCACACAAAATTTTCGTAAAATCTACAGTTTTCAATAGAGAACCACCAAATTTGGTATACTCTCTCATGGTACTATAACTTAGACGGCAGAAGGTTTTCAGAACGGGTCGGGGCAAGGGGGTTAACCACCCCTACACAAAAAAATTTCGCAAAATCTACAGTTTTCAATTCAGAACCACCAAACCTGGTATACTATCTCATGGGTGCTCTAACTTAGATGGTAGACGGTTTTTAAAACGGGTCGGGGCCTCGGGGTTTAGAGCCGCCCCACACAAAATTTTCGTAAAATCTACAGTTTTCAATAGAGAACCACCAAATTTGGTATACTCTCTCATGGTACTAAAACTTAGACGGCAGAAGGTTTTCAGAACGGGTCGGGGCAAGGGGGTTAACCACCCCTACACAAAAAATTTTCGTAAAATCTACAGTTTTCAATTCAGAACCACCAAACCTGGTATACTATCTCATGGGTGCTCTAACTTAGATGGTAGACGGTTTTTAAAACGGGTCGGGGCCTCGGGGTTTAGAGCCGCCCCACACAAAATTTTCGTAAAATCTACAGTTTTCAATTCAGAACCACCAAATCTATTATACTATCTCATGGTACTCTAACTTAGACGGTAGACGGTATCAGAACACGTCGGGGAACGGGGGTAAGAACCACCTCCCCCGTCAAAATTTTCGTAAAATCTACAGTTTTCAATTCAGAACCACCAAATCTGGTATTCTAACTTACACCTCGTGGTATTCTAACTTAAACTATAGACGGTTTCTGGAAGCGGTTAGAACCCGGGGGTCAGAGCTCCCCCTAAAAAATTGCCGTAAAATCTAATTTTCAATTTAGAACCACCAAATTTGGTATATTATCTTATGGTACTCTAAATTAGACGGTAGACGGTTTTGGAACGGGTCGGGGCCTCTGGGGTTTAGACCCCCCCCCATAAAATTTTCGTAAAACCTACAGTTTTCAATATAGAACCACCAAATTTGATATACTCTCTCATGGTACTCTAACTTAGACGGTAGACGTGTTTCAGAACGGGACGGGGCAAGGGGGTTAACACCCACTACACACAACATTTTCGTAAAAACTATAGTTTTCAATTTAGAAACCCCAAATTTGGTATACTATCTCCTGGTACTCTAACTTAGACGGTAGAAGGTTTTTGGAACGGGTCAAGGCCCGATGGTAAGACCCCATACATACAAAATTGTCTTTAAATCTATATTTTTCAATTTAGAACCACCAATATTTGTGTCATGAAACACTAACTTAGCGGGAGACGGTTTTTGGAACGGGTCGAGGCTCGGGGGTCAGAGCCTCCCCCCGTACAAAATTTTAAATTTTCGTAAAATCTACAGTTTTCAATTTAGAACCACCGAATTTGGAATACTATCTCATGGAATTCTAACTTAGACTGCAGACGGTTTTTGGAAAGTGTTGGAACCCAGGGTTCAGAGCCCCCCCGCCTCCTCATACTAAATTTCGTAATATCTAGTTTTTAATTTAGAACCACCAAATTCGGTATACTATATCATGGCACTCTAACTTAGACGGTAGACGGTTTTTGAAACGGGTCGGAGCCCGGTGGGTTAGAGCCCCACCGTACAAAAGTTTCGTAAAATATACCGTTTTCAATTTAGAACCACCAAATTTGGTATAATATCTCATGGTGTTCTAACTTAGACTGTAGACGGTTTTTTGTAAAGGGTCGGAGCCCGGGGTTCAGGCCCCCCCCCCCCATAAAAAAATTCGTGAAATCTACAGTTTTCAATTTAGAACCACCAAATTTGGTATACTATAACATGGTGCTCTAACTTAGACGGTAGACGGTTTTCCGAAAGCGTCGAGGCACGGGGGTTAGAATACTCTCTCTGACAAAATTTTCGTAAAATCTACAGATTTCAATTTAGAACCACCAAATTTGGTATGCTATCTCATGGTACTCTAACTTAGACGGTAGACGGTTTTTGGAATAGCTCAAGGCGCAGGGGGTAAGAGCCCCCACATGCAAAATTTTCGTAAAATCTACAGTTTTCAATATAGAACCACCAAATTTGGTATACTCTCTCTCATGGTACTATAACTTAGACGGCAGAAGGTTTTCAGAACGGGTCGGGGCAAGGGGGGTTAACCACCCCTACACACAAAATTTTCGTAAAATCTACAGTTTTCAATTCAGAACCACCAAATCTGGTATACTATCTCATGGTTGCTCTAACTTAGATGGCAGACGGTTTTTGAAACGGGTCGGGGCCTCGGGGGTTTAGAGCCGCCCCACACAAAATTTTCGTAAAATCTACAGGTTTCAATATAGAACCACCAAATTTGGTATACTCTCTCATGGTACTATGACTTAGACGGCAGAAGGTTTTCAGAACGGGTCGGGGCAAGGGGGGGGTCAACCACCCCCCGTCAAAATTTTCTTAAAATCTACAGTTTTCAATTCAGAACCACCAAATCTGGTATACTATCTCATGGTACTCTAACTTAGACGGTAGACGGTTTTTGAAACGGGTCGGGGCCTCGGGGGTTTAGAGCCGCCCCACACAAAATTTTCGTAAAATCTACAGTTTTCAATATAGAACCACCAAATTTGGTATACTCTCTCATGGTACTATAACTTAGACGGAAGAAGGTTTTCAGAACGGGTCGGGGCAAGGGGGTTAACCACCACTACACACAAGATTTTCGTAAAATCTACAGTTTTCAATTCAGAACCACCAAATCTGGTATACTATCTCATGGTACTCTAACTTAGACGGTAGACGGTTTTGAAACGGGTCGGAGCCTCGGGGGTTTAGAGCCGCCCCACACAAAATTTTCGTAAAACCTACAGTTTCAATATAGAACCACCAAATTTGATATACTCTCTCATGGTACTCTAACTTAGACGGTAGACGTGTTTCAGAACGGGACGGGGCAAGGGGGTTAACACCCACTGCACACAACATTTTCGTAAAAACTATAGTTTTCAATTTAGAAACCCCAAATTTGGTATACTATCTCCTGGTACTCTAACTTAGACGGTAGAAGGTTTTGGGAACGGGTCAAGGCCTGGGGGTAAGACCCCGTACATACAAAATTGTCTTTAAATCTATATTTTTCAATTTAGAACCACCAATATTTGTGTCATGAAACACTAACTTAGCGGGAGACGGTTTTTGGAACGGGTCGAGGCTCGGGGGTCTGAGCCTCCCCCGTACAAAATATTAAATTTTTGTAAAATCTACAGTTTTCAATTTAGAACCACCGAATTTGGAATACTATCTCATGGAAATCTAACTTAGACTGCAGACGGTTTCTGGAAAGTGTTGGAACCCAGGGTTCAGAGCCCCCCCCCCCTCCTCTTACTAAATTTCGTAATATCTAGTTTTTAATTTAGAACCACCAAATTCGGTATACTATATCATGGCACTCTAACTTAGACGGTAGACGGTTTTTGAAACGGGTCGGGGCCCGGTGGGTTACAGCCCCACCGTACAAAAGTTTCGTAAAATATACCGTTTTCAATTTAGAACCACCAAATTTGGTATAATATCTCATGGTGTTCTAACTTAGACTGTAGACGGTTTTTTGTAAAGGGTCGGAGCCCGGGGTTCAGCCCCCCCCCCATAAAAAAATTCGTGAAATCTACAGTTTTCAATTTAGAACCACCAAATTTGGTATACTATAACATGGTGCTCTAACTTAGACGGTAGACCTTTTTCCGAAAGCGTCGAGGCACGGGGGATTAGAATCCTCTCTCTGACAAAATTTTCGTAAAATCTACAGATTTCAATTTAGAACCACCAAATTTGGTATGCTATCTCATGGTACTCTAACTTAGACGGTAGACGGTTTTTGGAATAGCTCAAGGCGCGGGGGTAAGAGCCCCCACATGCAAAATTTTTGTAAAATCTACAGTTTTCAATATAGAACCACCAAATTTGGTATACTCTCTCTCATGGTACTATAACTTAGACGGCAGAAGGTTTTCAGAACTTGTCGGGGCAAGGGGGTTAACCACCCCTACGCACAAAATTTTCGCAAAATCTACAGTTTTCAATTCAGAACCACCAAATCTGGTATACTATCTCATGGTACTCTAACTTAGACGGTAGACGGTTTTTGAAACGGGTCGGGGCCTCGGGGGTTTAGAGCCGCCCCACACAAAATTTTCGTAAAATCTACAGTTTTCAATATAGAACCACCAAATTTGGTATACTCTCTCATGGTACTATAACTTAGACGGAAGAAGGTTTTCAGAACGGGTCGGGGCAAGGGGGTTAACCACCACTACACACAAGATTTTCGTAAAATCTACAGTTTTCAATTCAGAACCACCAAATCTGGTATACTATCTCATGGTACTCTAACTTAGACGGTAGACGGTTTTTGAAACGGGTCGGAGCCTCGGGGGTTTAGAGCCGCCCCACACAAAATTTTCGTAAAACCTACAGTTTTCAATATAGAACCACCAAATTTGATATACTCTCTCATGGTACTCTAACTTAGACGGTAGACGTGTTTCAGAACGGGACGGGGCAAGGGGGGTTAACACCCACTGCACACAACATTTTCGTAAAAACTATAGTTTTCAATTTAGAAACCCCAAATTTGGTATACTATCTCCTGGTACTCTAACTTAGACGGTAGAAGGTTTTGGGAACGGGTCAAGGCCTGGGGGTAAGACCCCGTACATACAAAATTGTCTTTAAATCTATATTTTTCAATTTAGAACCACCAATATTTGTGTCATGAAACACTAACTTAGCGGGAGACGGTTTTTGGAACGGGTCGAGGCTCGGGGGTCTGAGCCTCCCCCCGTACAAAATATTAAATTTTCGTAAAATCTACAGTTTTCAATTTAGAACCACCGAATTTGGAATACTATCTCATGGAAATCTAACTTAGACTGCAGACGGTTTCTGGAAAGTGTTGGAACCCAGGGTTCAGAGCCCCCCCCCTCCTCTTACTAAATTTCGTAATATCTAGTTTTTAATTTAGAACCACCAAATTCGGTATACTATATCATGGCACTCTAACTTAGACGGTAGACGGTTTTTGAAACGGGTCGGGGCCCGGTGGGTTACAGCCCCACCGTACAAAAGTTTCGTAAAATATACCGTTTTCAATTTAGAACCACCAAATTTGGTATAATATCTCATGGTGTTCTAACTTAGACTGTAGACGGTTTTTTGTAAAGGGTCGGAGCCCGGGGTTCAGCCCCCCCCAATAAAAAAATTCGTGAAATCTACAGTTTTCAATTTAGAACCACCAAATTTGGTATACTATAACATGGTGCTCTAACTTAGACGGTAGACCTTTTTCCGAAAGCGTCGAGGCACGGGGGATTAGAATCCTCTCTCTGACAAAATTTTCGTAAAATCTACAGATTTCAATTTAGAACCACCAAATTTGGTATGCTATCTCATGGTACTCTAACTTAGACGGTAGACGGTTTTTGGAATAGCTCAAGGCGCGGGGGGTAAGAGCCCCCACATGCAAAATTTTTGTTAAATCTACAGTTTTCAATATAGAACCACCAAATTTGGTATACTCTCTCTCATGGTACTATAACTTAGACGGCAGAAGGTTTTCAGAACTTGTCGGGGCAAGGGGGGTTAACCACCCCTACGCACAAAATTTTCGCAAAATCTACAGTTTTCAATTCAGAACCACCAAATCTGGTATACTATCTCATGGTTGCTCTAACTTAGATGGCAGACGGTTTTTGAAACGGGTCGGGGCCTCGGGGGTTTAGAGCCGCCCCACACAAAATTTTCGTAAAATCTACAGTTTTCAATATAGAACCACCAAATTTGGTATACTCTCTCATGGTACTATGACTTAGACGGCAGAAGGTTTTCAGAACGGGTCGGGGCAAGGGGGGGTTAACCACCCCCGTCAAAATTTTCGTAAAATCTACAGTTTTCAATTCAGAACCACCAAACCTGGTATACTATCTTATGGGTGCTCTAACTTAGATGGTAGACGGTTTTTGAAACGGGTCGGGGCTTCGGGGGTTTAGAGCCGCCCACACAAAATTTTCGTAAAATCTACAGGTTTCAATATAGAACCACCAAATTTGGTATACTCTCTCATGGTACTATGACTTTGACGGCAGAAGGTTTTCAGAACGGGTCGGGGCAAGGGGGGTTAACCACCCCCGTCAAAATTTTCGTAAAATCTACAGTTTTCAATTCAGAAACACCAAATCTGGTATACTATCTCATGGTACTCTAACTTAGACGGTAGACGGTTTTTGAAACGGGTCGGGGCCTCGGGGGTTTAGAGCCGCCCCACACAAAATTTTCGTAAAATCTACAGTTTTCAATATAGAACCACCAAATTTGGTATACTCTCTCATGGTACTATAACTTAGACGGCAGAAGGTTTTCAGAACGGGTCGGGGCAAGGGGGTTAACCACCACTACACACAAGATTTTCGTAAAATCTACAGTTTTTAATTCAGAACCACCAAATCTTGTATACTATCTCATGGTGTTCACAAAGTATTTATTCAAGGAATGTACATGAGACGAGCAAGAGAAAAACGTCTCAAAAAAACAGTGACACATGAATGCACTATTTACAGATGACAGTAGATACCTATTTACAATATATACATGACATTTAGATGTAAACAAATCTTGAGGAGATCGTACACACTAGGTTGAGCAGAAATGGCAAGAGTTCAGGTAGAGCAGCACAGAGTAAAATGTTATAATATAGTCTTATGAGCACTAACTGTACTGTGCAGCGAAGGTGGAGTCCCAACAACCCCAAGGCCTCTGGGGGCCACGGAGAGAAGAAGCTGGGTTCACTTGAAGACGCAACGGCACCGTTATGAAAACAAGATAAGTACATGTACATGAGACGAGCAAAAGTAGAATGACCGATAATTGTGACATAGAAATGGGATATGTACAGATGACTGTAGAAACAAAGCGACCTTATAGTTGCATGACATTCAGATGGAAATAGATGTTCAGGAATCTCGTGGAGATAAGACATATCTTGATGAGCAGGTGTGACGAAGGTTCGGATAAAGAGTCACTGAGTTGACTGTTAAATAGTCATACAAGCACCAACTGTAAGATGCAGTGAAGTCGGTGTCCCAGCGAACCATGGGGCCGCTGGGGACCATGTAGAGAAGAAGCTGGGTTCACTTTGTCGAGCAACGGCGGTGTGGTACTCAAGCCGTAATCGAGAAAGGAGACATTCCCGAAAAAAACTGAGCAACGCGGCACTTGCCTGAGGTACCGTAGGAGGCACCTCCCGAGCGCGACACTGTTGATGATAGACGTATATAACATGTTTCACTAGCACAAAAATGTAGGTGCAGACTACAGGGAGTCTGATTGGAGGCACAAGGTTGAGCAACAGCGTTCGGTAAGCACTGAAGGAAAGATCAGTTGTACAGGATCTTTGCGCAATCGAAAAGGCAAAATTCAGCATTGGTAGCAGTATAGTGCAATATTAATAGACATGACTCACATCTGCCTCCCCGGCGCAGAAAGGTCAGAGTGGGGAGGAAAGAAGGGTCATCCGGTGCAAGATTGAAGGTACGGGAAGACGGTTATGTAAGAAGAACCAGTGGGTGTTGATCTCTGGGGGTGTAGATAGAGGAGAGAGGGTGGCAGACCACACAGCAGAGAGAGCGGAAGACGGGATATCAGGGATAGGTGTAGGCGTAGAAGAGCGGGAGAGAGAGAGAAATCTGTAAAGAGCGGATGTGGAGAAGGAGAAAATCGGAAGATCTATGCCGTGAGCCGACAAGAAAAAGGGGAGGGGAGAGACGCGGATAGAACGGGAACGAGACCGGCGGGGGAAGCAAGATCGGGAAAGAGAGAAATAAGGGATGAGAGTAAGGAGGTGTGAACCTGAAGAGCATGGGGTAGAGCACGAATAGCAGGAGGAAAGTCGGAGAAGGAGCGCCAGAGAAAATCAGGGGTGACAAGGTCTCGGACTGTGACTACTCCAGCGCGGAGCCAGGTGGGGAAAGCAAAACAGGGGAGGTGCGGAGGATGAATGACGGAGGAGAAAAATAGAGGTTCTGAGAGTAGTTCGGAGGTTGTAGCTGGTGGAGAGCGAGACAGAGGGAAAGAGCGAAGCAAGGTGATAGCCTCCCGATAGACAGGAGGTAAGTTGGAAAGGAGGGGGCAGTGATCCATTAATAGATAGGAAAGAAAAGTAAGGTGGGGATTACGCGGGGAGACAGTGACGTCCCGGGTTGTCTCCGCAGGCAGAACAGGTGAAGCAAGAAGGCGAAGAAATGCAGACACTCGGAATGCCTGATAGTATAACCGCACGTCAAGCAGTCCAATACCGCCATTCTGAGGAGACAAGCTGAGAAGTGAAGCGTTAACCCAATGATGACCAGCCCACACGATATTGGTTTGGCACTGGGTGATTGCAAGAAGACGATAGACAGGTTGTTTGGACGCAAGCCAAGAGAACGTGCACATGGATAACAAATATGTTCGAGTGATCTGGGCACGCTGGTACAGAGAAGTGCAGAACTGTGCTTGTCTCCAGTTGGCAGCCGTACGCAGCAGGCGGGGTGCAGTGCATTCCACGTTATCGTCGAGGCTGTAGGAGGTTTGCCCAGGTGCACTCCTAGAAAACGCTGTGAGGATGTGGACCATTCGGCTCCCCATGGAGAGTCGGTTCGACTAGCCCACGACCCACACCACAAGCCAGTGCTTTTTGACTCGTTTAGCGTGGCACTAGAACAAGAGGCATACCGAGCGTAGAGGTGGCGAAGTTTGCAGAATTGTGCATCTTCTCGAACACAAAAAGTCACGTCATCAGCATAGGCAACATAGGTGACAATATGATGGCGAGTGCTGGCGACCACTGGAGGCAGAGAAGCATAGAAGGATCTGTGAACGGAGCGGAGAAAAGGTTCGATCGCAAGAGCAAAGAGCTGTCCGGACAAGGGGCAGCCTTGCCGGACGCCGCGACGGAAAGGAATTGGCGCTGTGAGAAGGGTGGGCAACCTGACGTGGAAAGTGGCGTCCTGATAGAGGGAGAGGAGAACAGAAACAAAAGGAGGTGGAAACCCGAAACTATAAAGTGTAGACGAGAGGTAAGCGTGAGAAATATTATCAAAGGCGGATTGTTGATCGAGAGACAGCAGAGCAAGAGGTTCAGAGCGAGATCGAGCGAGATGGATTAGGTCACTGAGAAGTTGAATGTTATGCGAGATGGAGCGCCCTGGGACAGTGTAGGTCTGGTTAGAGGACAGGATGTGGGGGAGGATTGGATTAATACGGCGCGAGAGTAGTTTAGAATAAAGCTTGTAATCAAGATTCAGAAGTGAGATGGGACGCCAGTTCCCCAAGTCTAGGAGATCACCCTTCTTTGGGAAGAGGACTATATGGGCAATTGTGAAACTCCTCGGAAGGGTGGATAGGTGGAAAGCAGCGGAGAAAGCACTAAGCAGAAAAGGAAGGAGGGCTGGGAGGAAAGCTTTGTAGAAACAGAAAGGAAGTCCATCTGGGCCAGGTGCAGCCTTGGAGTTTAGAGAAGAAAACGTCTCGGAAATCTCTGTTAGCGTGGGAGGCCGGAGGAGAGAATCAGAGAAATAAGAGGGGACTTGAGGTAAAGCAGAGTGTAGACCAGATAAGGCAGTGCTGGAAGGAGGAGGAGTCTCACAAAACTTCGTTGTAAAATAGCTGCGGGCAACAGAGCAAAGAGTAACTGGGTCAGAGGATACCTCGCCAGTAGAGAGGCGGAGATGGCGAATTGAAGCAGAGGCATGACGCTTAGATTCAAGATTGGAAAGAAACTCATAAGTGCAGGCATCGGGCGCGAGATGCTGTAATCTCAGCCGCCGAATGACCTGTTGCGCGAGTGGGACTAGGAGAGAATTCAGTTCAGCCTTATACACAGCAAAAAGAGGGTCAGCCATATTTAAAAGGGAAAGCATCGTACGGATGTGATCCAAACGCATCCTCTGTAGCGTCGTGATCGTAAAAGCCTGATTTCGCACATGAAGCAAGAGGCGATGTTTTACCTCCAGCCAGAAAGTCAGGGCACACGGCGCAGACTGCAGTTGCGTGCGCCATTCGGAGAGGAAATGGCGGACTGAAGAGCAAAAATCGGCGTCATCCAAAAGAGCGGCATCAAATGTCCACGGCCGGGTTGTCCTGTGCTGTGCATGAGTGTGGAACACTGTGAGAGTGATGGCGCAATGGTCGGACGACGCAGTGGGCTGGCAACAGGATGCAGAGATCGCTGGAAGAAGTATGGGCGTGGTATAAAATCTGTCAAGTCTGGCCGTGGCCGGGTTTATTGCACCAGATGCACGCCAGGTATGGGAGGGTGTAGTCGGATATAAGTGTCGATGGACATCTATCAGTGAGAAATCAAAAACGAGGGACTGTAGCTGCTGTACAAGGTCTGCACGATGTTCGCGTGAAGGCGGGGAACGATCAAGTTGAGGGTGTAGAGTACAATTAAAGTCGCCACCAACGAGAACTCGGTCGGTGGCAGGTATACCAGAGAGAGCACCGCGAAAGCACAGAAAAAGCTCCGACACATAAGTGGAGGTGTTTGGCACGTAGATGTTAAAGATATGAAACCTCTCCGTTTGAATAGTGAACGTGACTTGTTGTAAGAGATCACGACAGAGATTTTTTACAGAGAAGAGAGTCATCGTAGAGCGAAAAGTCGAGCGTACCCCGACGGCAATACCACCATATGATGAACAGCTGAATGCGTGGTGGAAAGTAAAATTCCATGATCGCCAGCGGGTAAACAAAGTGGTAGGATGACAGTTCGTCTCTTGTAAAAGTAGCACGTCCGCACTCAGTGGGGAAAGGTCCTCATAGGCTAAGGCGTTCGCAAGTGGTGTCGCAAAACCGCGACAATTAAGTGACGTGACCTTGAACTTTTAGGTCCGTCGGCGGATGTAAGATGTGTTGACTTGCAGTAGCGAGAACATGTAGGCGCTGGATAAAACCCAGACCCCACGGAATGTCATCGACTTTCCGCCGAAGAGTGTGCAAAAGAGAATCAAGTTGACTGAGAACCCGAGGTAGGGCAGCTTCATACTTTAGTAAAAAAGCACGGGCAGTGGCCGTGCTGGTGGGACTCACTAAATATTCAAGAAGATCTACGTAAGGCAGCGGCTCAGCGGGGAAAGCATTCTCTTGAAGGAGATTAGTGAAGTCCTCTAACGAGGGAGAAACATCCTCCGTCTCTGGTTCAGTCCAGGCTTGTACTTGAGAAGACGAAATGCCACGTCGAGAGAAGATTGCGCGAGTAACCGGGCGATTAGACCGCCTAGTGAGCAAGTGCGGGGATGAGGACGTTTTAGACTTCTTCAACTTCTTCCGTGAGGAGACACTGCGTTTGCCAAAAATCGTGGAGGAACCAGCTGGTATAGAAGTTTCTGTGCTGGAAAGGGTTTCGGCTGCTGGATCTGCAGCGCCAACGGTAAACACCGACGACATATCAGCAGGTAAATCTGTAGGAGCAGAAAGTATACGCTGCGGGGGTGCCGTAGGAAGCGTGGGAAAATTCCGATCTGTAACTGAAAGTGAGTCTGCCAAAGACGTTTGTCGACCAACGTCTGCAGGCCGACGTCGGGAAGATCTGGGTCCTGCAACCTTCCACTCGTGTGGAGACGTTGACACAGCAGTAACAGGAGGGACAGAAGGTGCCACAGCACTTGGCACGGTTATGGAAACAGCACGAGTGCAATTGGCTCGCACATGACTCTCACTTTGACAAAGGGTGCAATGCTGAGAAGTGATGATCTCGATACGACGTCGCTGTTGCCCACAGCGCACGTGAAGGACAGTTGGACAGGCCTGAAGATGAGTATCAGACGGAAAGAGCACACGAGCGGTGCGACGGAAGCCACGAATGGCTTTGTCTTCTGGGTCTCTGGGTGCCGCCGAGAGGGTTGTTATGGGACCGACTACTCGGCCGAACTTACTGAGTAACGTGCAAAGAATTGTATCAGATACCTCTGGCGGGACAGGGTAGAAAGTCACCTGCACGGGGCGGTGCGCGACTGGTTGTGGTAGTAGATGTACATCATTAATGGTCAGTCCTGCTGTCAAGACAAGGTCAGCATGTTCCTTTTTCTTGAAGTAAACCAGCACTGATCGTGGTTTTCGGGCAACATAATCTATTGCATCCGCCGGTAAAATGGATTTAAGAGCTCGGCTGTAGAGCTGAAGCTTTGTATCCGGCAGCGCATCAAAACATACGCCGAGGTCCATCGTTGATTGCAGTTGACGGCCGGCTGGTGAGTCTTCGGGAATATCTATCGTTGCTGTGGATCCCACGACATGAAGATACGAATCGGGAAGGAGAGTATCAGACGATAGGAGTGACGTAGAGCCACTAGACATGGCAGTCGCATATGATGGAGGAACAGTACTTTTACTAGATGTAGAGGGCGAAACTCCAGCTGTTATAGGGGAATCTGGCAGTTGAGATGAAGTGGTGGCCGTAGAAGGGACGTCACCCGACACATCCATAGCATCCGCGTCAGGGACAGAGAGTAGACCTGTAACGGCAGTACCATCAGTGGGAAGGCAGGCCGTAGGCGCAGGCAAGGCAGAGGAACTCATGACGTCAGTAAGGCAGTTAGAGATCTCTGCGACCAACGAAGCTGTGTCAGCAGCTGGGTTGGAAGAAGAGGAGGAAGATGGCTTCTCTTCCAAGATAAGGGCGTGAGCTTCACCCTTATCTAATGCCGCCATGTCAACGGCGAGGCTTACCGAAGAACAAGACCAACTCGTTCGAAAAATATAACTAACGATAAAGAATAAAGTAATTCACTCACCACCTCGTGAGACAAACGAAACGAAAGCACTGATCTTCAACTGGAAGATGCACGCGAAAAGAAAAAGTACACCACTCGATTAACTACTCGAAAGCACGTAAAAGACAGAGCTCAAAAAACACACATCACATCACTATCTCATGGTGTTCACAAAGTATTTATTCAAGGAATGTACATGAGACGAGCAAGAGAAAAACGTCTCAAAAAAAAACAGTGACACATGAATGCACTATTTACAGATGACAGTAGATACCTATTTACAATATATACATGACATTTAGATGTAAACAAATCTTGAGGAGATCGTACACACTAGGTTGAGTAGATATGGCAAGGGTTCAGGTAGAGCAGCACAGAGTAAAATGTTATAATATAGTCTTATGAGCACTAACTGTACTGTGCAGCGAAGGTGGAGTCCCAACAACCCCAAGGCCTCTGGGGACCATGGAGAGAAGAAGCTGGGTTCACTTGAAGACGCAACGGCACCGTTATGAAAACAAGATAAGTACATGTACATGGGACGAGCAAAAGTAGAATGACCGATAATTGTGACATAGAAATGGGATATGTACAGATTACTGTAGAAACAAAGAGACATTATAGTTGCATGACATTCAGATGGAAATAGATGTTCAGGAATCTCGTGGAGATAAGACATACCTTGATGAGCAGGTGTGACGAAGGTTCGGATAAAGAGTCACTGAGTTAAGTGTTAAATAGTCATACAAGCACCAACTGTAAGATGCAATGAAGTCGGTGTCCCAGCGAACCATGGGGCCGCTGTGGACCATGTAGAGAAGAAGCTGGGTTCACTTTGTCGAGAAACGGCGGTGTGGTACTCAAGGCGTAATCGAGAAAGGAGACATTCCCGAAAAAAACTGAGCAACGCGGCACTTGCGTGAGGTACCGTAGGAGGCACCTCCCGAGCACGACACTGTTGATGATAGACGTATATAACGTGCTTCACTAGCACAAAAATGTAGGTGCAGACTACAGGGAGTCTGATTGGAGGCACAAGGTTGAGCAACAGCGTTCGGTAAGCACTGAAGGAAAGATCAGTTGTACAGGATCTTTGCGCAATCGAAAAGGCAAGATTCAGCATTGGTAGCAGTATAGTGCAATATTGATAGACATGACTCACATCTGCCTCCCCGGCGCAGAAAGGGCAGAGTGGGGAGGAAAGAAGGGTCATCCGGTGCAAGATTGAGGGTACGGGAAGACGGTTATGTAAGAAGAACCAGTGGGTGTTGATCTCTGGGGGTGTAGATAGAGGAGAGAGGGTGGCAGACCACACAGCAGAGAGAGCGGAAGACGGGATATCAGGGATAGGTGTAGGCGTAGAAGAGCAGGAGAGAGAGAGAAATCTGTAAAGAGCGGATGTGGAGAAGGAGAAAATCGGAAGATCTATGCCGTGAGCGGACAAGAAAAAGGGGAGTGGGAGAGACGCGGATAGAACGGGAACGAGACCGGCGGGGGAAGCAAGATCGGGAAAGAGAGAAATAAGGGATGAGAGTAAGGAGGTGTGAACCTGAAGAGCATGGGGTAGAGCACGAATAGCAGGAGGAAAGTCGGAGAAGGAGCGCCAGAGAAAATCAGGGGTGACAAGGTCTCGGACTGTGACTACTCCGGCGCGGAGCCAGGTGGGGAAAGCAAAACAGGGGAGGTGCGGAGGATGAATGACGGAGGAGAAAAATAGAGGTTCTGAGAGTAGTTCGGAGGTTGTAGCTGGTGGAGAGCGAGACAGAGGGAAAGAGCGAAGCAAGGTGATAGCCTCCCGATAGACAGGAGGTAAGTTGGAAAGGAGGGGGCAGTGATCCATTAATAGAAAGGAAAGAAAAGTAAGGTGGGGATTACGCGGGGAGACAGTGACGTCCCGGGTTGTCTCCGCAGGCAGAACAGGTGAAGCAAGAAGGCGAAGAAATGCAGACACTCGGAATGCCTGATAGTATAACCGCACGTCAAGCATTCCAATACCGCCATTCTGAGGAGACAAGCTGAGAAGTGAAGCGTTAACCCAATGATGACCAGCCCACACGATATTGGTTTGGCACTGGGTGATTGCAAGAAGACGATAGACAGGTTGTTTGGAAGCAAGCCAAGAGAACGTGCACATGGATAACAAATATGTTCGAGTGATCTGGGCACGCTGGTACAGAGAAGTGCAGAACTGTGCTTGTCTCCAGTTGGCAGCCGTACGCAGCAGGCGGGGGTGCAGTGCATTCCACGTTATCGTCGAGGCTGTAGGAGGTTTGCCCAGGTGCACTCCTAGAAAACGCTGTGAGGATGTGGACCATTCGGCTCCCCATGGAGAGTCGGTTCGACTAGCCCACGACCCACACCACAAGCCAGTGCTTTTTGACTCGTTTAGCGTGGCACTAGAACAAGAGGCATACCGAGCGTAGAGGTGGCGAAGTTTGCAGAATTGTGCATCTTGTCGAACACAAAAAGTCACGTCATCAGCATAGGCAACATAGGTGACAGTATGATGGCGAGTGCTGGCGACCACTGGAGGCAGAGAAGCATAGAAGGATCTGTGAACGGAGCGGAGAAAAGGTTCGATCGCAAGAGCAAAGAGCTGTCCGGACAAGGGGCAGCCTTGCCGGACGCCGCGACGGAAAGGAATTGGCGCTGTGAGAAGGGTGGGCAACCTGACGTGGAAAGTGGCGTCCTGATAGAGGGAGAGGAGAACAGAAACAAAAGGAGGTGGAAACCCGAAACTATAAAGTGTAGACGAGAGGTAAGCGTGAGAAATATTATCAAAGGCGGATTGTTGATCGAGAGACAGCAGAGCAAGAGGTTCAGAGCGAGATCGAGCGAGATGGATTAGGTCACTGAGAAGTTGAATGTTATGCGAGATGGAGCGCCCTGGGACAGTGTAGGTCTGGTTAGAGGACAGGATGTGTGGGAGGATTGGATTAATACGGCGCGAGAGTAGTTTAGAATAAAGCTTGTAATCAAGATTCAGAAGTGAGATGGGACGCCAGTTCCCCAAGTCTAGGAGATCACCCTTCTTTGGGAAGAGGACTATATGGGCAATTGTGAAACTCCTCGGAAGGGTGGATAGGTGGAAAGCAGCGGAGAAAGCACTAAGCAGAAAAGGAAGGAGGGCTGGGAGGAAAGCTTTGTAGAAACAGAAAGGAAGTCCATCTGGGCCAGGTGCAGCCTTGGAGTTTAGAGAAGAAAACGTCTCGGAAATCTCTGTTAGCGTGGGAGGCCGGAGGAGAGAATCAGAAAAATAAGAGGGGACTTGAGGTAAAGCAGAGTGTAGACCAGATAAGGCAGTGCTGGAAGGAGGAGGAGTCTCACAAAACTTCGTTGTAAAATAGCTGCGGGCAACAGAGCAAAGAGTAACTGGGTCAGAGGATACCTCGCCAGTAGAGAGGCGGAGATGGCGAATTGAAGCAGAGGCATGACGCTTAGATTCAAGATTGGAAAGAAACTCATAAGTGCAGGCATCGGGCGCGAGATGCTGTAATCTCAGCCGCCGAATGACCTGTTGCGCGAGTGGGACTAGGAGAGAATTCAGTTCAGCCTTATACACAGCAAAAAGAGGGTCAGCCATATTTATAAGGGAAAGCATCGTACGGATGTGATCCAAACGCATCCTCTGTAGCGTCGTGATCGTAAAAGCCTGATTTCGCACATGAAGCAAGAGGCGATGTTTTACCTCCAGCCAGAAAGTCAGGGCACACGGCGCAGACTGCAGTTGCGTGCGCCATTCGGAGAGGAAATGGCGAACTGAAGAGCAAAAACCGGCGTCATCCAAAAGAGCGGCATCAAATGTCCACGGCCGGGTTGTCCTGTGCTGTGCATGAGTGTGGAACACTGTGAGAGTGATGGCGCAATGGTCGGACGACGCAGTGGGCTGGCAACAGGATGCAGAGATCGCTGGAAGAAGTATGGGCGTGGTATAAAATCTGTCAAGTCTGGCCGTGGCCGGGTTTATTGCACCAGATGCACGCCAGGTATGGGAGGGTGTAGTCGGATATAAGTGTCGATGGACATCTATCAGTGAGAAATCAAAAACGAGGGACTGTAGCTGCTGTACAAGGTCTGCACGATGTTCGCGTGAAGGCGGGGAACGATCAAGTTGAGGGTGTAGAGTACAATTAAAGTCGCCACCAACGAGAACTCGGTCGGTGGCAGGTATACCAGAGAGAGCACCGCGAAAGCGCAGAAAAAGCTCCGACACATAAGTGGAGGTGTTTGGCACGTAGATGTTAAAGATGTGAAATCTCTCCGTTTGAATAGTGAACGTGACTTGTTGTAAGAGATCACGACAGAGATTTTTTACAGAGAAGAGAGTCATCGTAGAGCGAAAAGTCGAGCGTACCCCGACGGCAATACCACCATATGATGAACAGCTGAATGCGTGGTGGAAAGCAAAATTCCATGATCGCCAACGGGTAAACAAAGTGGTAGGATGACAGTTCGTCTCTTGTAAAAGTAGCACGTCCGCACTCAGTGGGGAAAGGTCCTCATAGGCTAAGGCGTTCGCAAGTGGTGTCGCAAAACCGCGACAATTAAGTGACGTGACCTTGAACTTTTAGGTCCGTCGGCGGATGTAAGATGTGTTGACTTGCAGTAGCGAGAACATGTAGGCGCTGGATAAAACCCAGACCCCACGGAATGTCATCGACGTTCCGCCGAAGAGTGTGCAAAAGAGAATCAAGTTGACTGAGAACCCGAGGTAGGGCAGCTTCATACTTTAGTAAAAAAGCACGGGCAGTGGCCGTGCTGGTGGGACTCACTAAATATTCAAGAAGATCTACGTAAGGCAGCGGCTCAGCGGGGAAAGCATTCTCTTGAAGGAGATTAGTGAAGTCCTCTAACGAGGGAGAAACATCCTCCGTCTCTGGTTCAGTCCAGGCTTGTACTTGAGAAGACGAAATGCCACGTCGAGAGAAGATTGCGCGAGTAACCGGGCGATTAGATCGCCTAGTGAACAAGTGCTGGGATGAGGACGTTTTAGACTTCTTCAACTTCTTCCGTGAGGAGACACTGCGTTTGCCAAAAATCGTGGAGGAACCAGCTGGTATAGAAGTTTCTGTGCTGGAAAGGGTTTCGGCTGCTGGATCTGCAGCTCCAACGGTAAACACCGACGACATATCAGCAGGTAAATCTGTAGGAGCAGAAAGTATACGCTGCGGGGGTGCCGTAGGAAGTGTGGGAAAATTCCGATCTGTAACTGAAAGTGAGTCTGCCAAAGACGTTTGTCGACCAACGTCTGCAGGCCGACGTCGGGAAGATCTGGGTCCTGCAACCTTCCACTCGTGTGGAGACGTTGACACAGCATTAACAGGAGGGACAGAAGGTGCCACAGCACTTGGCACGGTTATGGAAACAGCACGAGTGCAATTGGCTCGCACATGACTCTCACTTTGACAAAGGGTGCAATGCTGAGAAGTGATGATCTCGATACGACGTCGCTGTTGCCCACAGCGCACGTGAAGGACAGTTGGACAGGCCTGAAGATGAGTATCAGACGGAAAGAGCACACGAGCGGTGCGACGGAAGCCACGAATGGCTTTGTCTTCTGGGTCTCTGGGTGCCGCCGAGAGGGTTGTTATGGGACCGACTACTCGGCCGAACTTACTGAGTAACGTGCAAAGAATTGTATCAGATACCTCTGGCGGGACAGGGTAGAAAGTCACCTGCACGGGGCGGTGCGCGACTGGTTGTGGTAGTAGATGTACATCATTAATGGTCAGTCCTGCTGTCAAGACAAGGTCAGCATGTTCCTTTTTCTTGAAGTAAACCAGCACTGATCGTGGTTTTCGGGCAACATAATCTATTGCATCCGCCGGTAAAATGGATTTAAGAGCTCGGCTATAGAGCTGAAGCTTTGTATCCGGCAGCGCATCAAAACATACGCCGAGGTCCATCGTTGATTGCAGTTGACGGCCGGCTGGTGAGTCTTCGGGAATATCTATCGTTGCTGTGGATCCCACGACATGAAGATACGAATCGGGAAGGAGAGTATCAGACGATAGGAGTGACCTAGAGCCACTAGACATGGCAGTCGCATATGATGGAGGAACAGTACTTTTACTAGATGTAGAGGGCGAAACTCCAGCTGTTATAGGGGAATCTGGTAGTTGAGATGAAGTGGTGGCCGTAGAAGCGACGTCACCCGACACCTCCATAGCATCCGCGACAGGGACAGAGAGTAGACCTGTAACGGCAGTACCCTCAGTGGGAAGGCAGGCCGTAGGCGCAGGCAAGGCAGAGGAACTCATGACGTCAGTAAGGCAGTTAGAGATCTCTGCCACCAACGAAGCTGTGTCAGCAGCTGGGTTGGAAGAAGAGGAGGAAGATGGCTTCTCTTCCAAGATAAGGGCGTGAGCTTCACCCTTATCTAATGCCGCCATGTCAACGGCGAGGCTTACCGAAGAACAAGACCAACTCGTTCGAAAAATATAACTAACGATAAAGAATAAAGTAATTCACTCACCACCTCGTGAGACAAACGAAACGAAAGCACTGATCTTCAACTGGAAGATGCACGCGAAAAGAAAAAGTACACCACTCGATAAACTACTCGAAAGCACGTAAAAGACAGAGCTCAAAAAACACACATCACATCACTATCTCATGGTACTCTAACTTAGACGGTAGACGGTTTTTGAAACGGGTCGGGGCCTCGGGGGTTTAGAGCCGCCCCACACAAAATTTTCGTAAAATCTACAGTTTTCAATATAGAACCACCAAATTTGGTATACTCTCTCATGGTACTATAACTTAGACGGCAGAAGGTTTTCAGAACGGGTCGGGGCAAGGGGGGTTAACCACCACTACACACAAGATTTTCGTAAAATCTACAGTTTTCAATTCAGAACCACCAAATCTGGTATACTATCTCATGGTACTCTAACTTAGACGGTAGACGGTTTTGAAACGGGTCGGGGCCTCGGGGGTTTAGAGCCGCCCCACACAAAATTTTCGTAAAATCTACAGTTTTCAATATAGAACCACCAAATTTGGTATACTCTCTCATGGTACTATAACTTAGACGGAAGAAGGTTTTCAGAACGGGTCGGGGCAAGGGATGTTAACCACCCCTACACACAAAATTTTCGTAAAATCTACAGTTTTCAATTCAGAACCACCAAACCTGGTATACTATCTTATGGGTGCTCTAACTTAGATGGTAGACGGTTTTTGAAACGGGTCGGGGCTTCGGGGGTTTAGAGCCGCCCCACACAAAATTTTCGTAAAATCTACAGTTTTCAATATAGAACCACCAAATTTGGTATACTCTCTCATGGTACTATGACTTAGACGGCAGAAGGTTTTCAGAACGGGTCGGGGCAAGGGGGGGTTAACCACCCCCCGTCAAAATTTTCGTAAAATCTACAGTTTTCAATTCAGAACCACCAAATCTGGTATACTATCTCATGGTAATCTAACTTAGACGGTAGACGGTTTTTGAAACGGGTCGGGGCCTCGGGGGTTTAGAGCCGCCCCACACAAAATTTTCGTAAAATCTACAGTTTTCAATATAGAACCACCAAATTTGGTATACTCTCTCATGGTACTATAACTTAGACGGCAGAAGGTTTTCAGAACGGGTCGGGGCAAGGGGGGTTAACCACCACTACACACAAAATTTTCGTAAAATCTACAGTTTTCAATTCAGAACCACCAAACCTGGTATACTATCTCATGGGTGCTCTAACTTAGATGGTAGACGGTTTTTAAAACGGGTCTGGGCCTCGGGGGTTTAGAGCCGCTCCACACAAAATTTTCGTAAAATCTACAGTTTTCAATATAGAACCACCAAATTTGGTATACTCTCTCATGGTACTATGACTTAGACGGCAGAAGGTTTTCAGAACGGGTCGGGGCAAGGGGGGTTAACCACCCCCGTCAAAATTTTCGTAAAATCTACAGTTTTCAATTCAGAACCACCAAATCTGGTATACTATCTCATGGTACTCTAACTTAGACGGTAGACGGTTTTTGAAACAGGTCGGGGCCTCGGGGGTTTAGAGCCGCCCCACACAAAATTTTCGTAAAATCTACAGTTTTCAATATAGAACCACCAAATTTGGTATACTCTCTCATGGTACTATAACTTAGACGGCAGAAGGTTTTCAGAACGGGTCGGGGCAAGGGGGTTAACCACCACTACACACAAGATTTTCGTAAAATCTACAGTTTTCAATTCAGAACCACCAAATCTGGTATACTATCTCATGGTACTCTAACTTAGACGGTAGAAGGTTTTGGGAACGGGTCAAGGCCTGGGGGTAAGACCCCATACATACAAAATTGTCTTTAAATCTATATTTTTCAATTTAGAACTACCAATATTTGTGTCATGAAACACTAACTTAGCGGGAGACGGTTTTTGGAACGGGTCGAGGCTCGGGGGTCTGAGCCTCCCCCCGTACAAAATATTAAATTTTCGTAAAATCTACAGTTTTCAATTTAGAACCACCGAATTTGGAATACTATCTCATGGAAATCTAACTTAGACTGCAGACGGTTTCTGGAAAGTGTTGGAACCCAGGGTTCAGAGCCCCCCCTCCTCTTACTAAATTTCGTAATATCTAGTTTTTAATTTAGAACCACCAAATTCGGTATACTATATCATGGCACTCTAACTTAGACGGTAGACGGTTTTTGAAACGGGTCGGGGCCCGGTGGGTTACAGCCCCACCGTACAAAAGTTTCGTAAAATATACCGTTTTCAATTTAGAACCACCAAATTTGGTATAATATCTCATGGTGTTCTAACTTAGACTGTAGACGGTTTTTTGTAAAGGGTCGGAGCCCGGGGTTCAGCCCCCCCATAAAAAAATTCGTGAAATCTACAGTTTTCAATTTAGAACCACCAAATTTGGTATACTATAACATGGTGCTCTAACTTAGACGGTAGACCTTTTTCCGAAAGCGTCGAGGCACGGGGGATTAGAATCCTCTCTCTGACAAAATTTTCGTAAAATCTACAGATTTCAATTTAGAACCACCAAATTTGGTATGCTATCTCATGGTACTCTAACTTAGACGGTAGACGGTTTTTGGAATAGCTCAAGGCGCGGGGGTAAGAGCCCCCACATGCAAAATTTTTGTAAAATCTACAGTTTTCAATATAGAACCACCAAATTTGGTATACTCTCTCTCATGGTACTATAACTTAGACGGCAGAAGGTTTTCAGAACTTGTCGGGGCAAGGGGGTTAACCACCCCTACGCACAAAATTTTCGCAAAATCTACAGTTTTCAATTCAGAACCACCAAATCTGGTATACTATCTCATGCTTGCTCTAACTTAGATGGCAGACGGTTTTTGAAACGGGTCGGGGCCTCGGGGGTTTAGAGCCGCCCCACACAAAATTTTCGTAAAATCTACAGTTTTCAATATAGAACCACCAAATTTGGTATACTCTCTCATGGTACTATGACTTAGACGGCAGAAGGTTTTCAGAACGGGTCGGGGCAAGGGGGGTTAACCACCCCCGTCAAAATTTTCGTAAAATCTACAGTTTTCAATTCAGAACCACCAAACCTGGTATACTATCTTATGGGTGCTCTAACTTAGATGGTAGACGGTTTTTGAAACGGGTCGGGGCTTCGGGGGTTTAGAGCCGCCCACACAAAATTTTCGTAAAATCTACAGGTTTCAATATAGAACCACCAAATTTGGTATACTCTCTCATGGTACTATGACTTAGACGGCAGAAGGTTTTCAGAACGGGTCGGGGCAAGGGGGGTTAACCACCCCCCGTCAAAATTTTCGTAAAATCTACAGTTTTCAATTCATAACCACCAAATCTGGTATACTATCTCATGGTACTCTAACTTAGACGGTAGACGGTTTTTGAAACGGGTCGGGGCCTCGGGGGTTTAGAGCCGCCCCACACAAAATTTTCGTAAAATCTACAGTTTTCAATATAGAACCACCAAATTTGGTATACTCTCTCATGGTACTATAACTTAGACGGCAGAAGGTTTTCAGAACGGGTCGGGGCAAGGGGGTTAACCACCACTACACACAAGATTTTCGTAAAATCTACAGTTTTCAATTCAGAACCACCAAATCTGGTATACTATCTCATGGTACTCTAACTTAGACGGTAGACGGTTTTGAAACGGGTCGGGGCCTCGGGGGTTTAGAGCCGCCCCACACAAAATTTTCGTAAAATCTACAGTTTTCAATATAGAACCACCAAATTTGGTATACTCTCTCATGGTACTATAACTTAGACGGCAGAAGGTTTTCAGAACGGGTCGGGGCAAGGGGGTTAACCACCCCTATACACAAAATTTTCGTAAAATCTACAGTTTTCAATTCAGAACCACCAAACCTGGTATACTATCTTATGGGTGCTCTAACTTAGATGGTAGACGGTTTTTGAAACGGGTCGGGGCTTCGGGGGTTTAGAGCCGCCCCACACAAAATTTTCGTAAAATCTACAGTTTTCAATATAGAACCACCAAATTTGGTATACTCTCTCATGGTACTATGACTTAGACGGCAGAAGGTTTTCAGAACGGGTCGGGGCAAGGGGGGTTAACCACCCCCGTCAAAATTTTCGTAAAATCTACAGTTTTCAATTCAGAACCACCAAATCTGGTATACTATCTCATGGTACTCTAACTTAGACGGTAGACGGTTTTTGAAACGGGTCGGGGCCTCGGGGGTTTAGAGCCGCCCCACACAAAATTTTCGTAAAATCTACAGTTTTCAATATAGAACCACCAAATTTGGTATACTCTCTCATGGTACTATAACTTAGACGGCAGAAGGTTTTCAGAACGGGTCGGGGCAAGGGGGGTTAACCACCACTACACACAAAATTTTCGTAAAATCTACAGTTTTCAATTCAGAACCACCAAATCTGGTATACTATCTCATGGTACTCTAACTTAGACGGTAGACGGTTTTGAAATGGGTCGGGGCCTCGGGGGTTTAGAGCCGCCCCACACAAAATTTTCGTAAAATCTACAGTTTTCAATATAGAACCACCAAATTTGGTATACTCTCTCATGGTACTATAACTTAGACGGCAGAAGGTTTTCAGAACGGGTCGGGGCAAGGGGGTTAACCACCCCTACACAAAAAATTTTCGTAAAATCTGCAGTTTTCAATTCAGAACCACCAAACCTGGTATACTATCTCATGGGTGCTCTAACTTAGATGGTAGACGGTTTTTAAAACGGGTCTGGGCCTCGGGGGTTTAGAGCCGCCCCACACAAAATTTTCGTAAAATCTACAGTTTTCAATATAGAACCACCAAATTTGGTATACTCTCTCATGGTACTATGACTTAGACGGCAGAAGGTTTTCAGAACGGGTCGGGGCAAGGGGGGTTAACCACCCCGGTCAAAATTTTCGTAAAATCTACAGTTTTCAATTCAGAACCACCAAATCTGGTATTCTATCTCATGGTACTCTAACTTAGACGGTAGACGGTTTTTGAAACGGGTCGGGGCCTCGGGGGTTTAGAGCCGCCCCACACAAAATTTTCGTAAAATCTACAGTTTTCAGTATAGAACCACCAAATTTGGTATACTCTCTCATGGTACTATAACTTAGACGGCAGAAGGTTTTCAGAACGGGTCGGGGCGGGGGGGGCTAACCACCACTACACACAAGATTTTCGTAAAATCTACAGTTTTCAATTCAGAACCACCAAATCTGGTATACTATCTCATGGTACTCTAACTTAGACGGTAGACGGTTTTGAAACGGGTCGGAGCCTCGGGGGTTTAGAGCCGCCCCACACAAAATTTTCGTAAAACCTACAGTTTTCAATATAGAACCACCAAATTTGATATACTCTCTCATGGTACTCTAACTTAGACGGTAGACGTGTTTCAGAACGGGACGGGGCAAGGGGGTTAACACCCACTGCACACAACATTTTCGTAAAAACTATAGTTTTCAATTTAGAAACCCCAAATTTGGTATACTCTCTCATGGTACTATAACTTAGACGGCAGAAGGTTTTCAGAACGGGTCGGGGCAAGGGGGCTAAATACCACTACACACAAGATTTTCGTAAAATCTACAGTTTTCAATTCAGAACCACCAAATCTGGTATACTATCTCATGGTACTCTAACTTAGACGGTAGACGGTTTTTGAAACGGGTCGGAGCCTCGGGGGTTTAGAGCCGCCCCACACAAAATTTTCGTAAAATCTACAGTTTTCAATATAGAACCACCAAATTTGGTATACTCTCTCATGGTACTATAACTTAGACGGCAGAAGGTTTTCAGAACGGGTCGGGGCAAGGGGGTTAACCACCACTACACACAAGATTTTCGTAAAATCTACAGTTTTCAATTCAGAACCACCAAATCTGGTATACTATCTCATGGTACTCTAACTTAGACGGTAGACGGTTTTGAAACGGGTCGGGGCCTCGGGGTTTAGAGCCGCCCCACACAAAATTTTCGTAAAATCTACAGTTTTCAATATAGAACCACCAAATTTGGTATACTCTCTCATGGTACTATAACTTAGACGGCAGAAGGTTTTCAGAACGGGTCGGGGCAAGGGGGTTAACCACCCCTACACACAAAATTTTCGTAAAATCTACAGTTTTCAATTCAGAACCACCAAACCTGGTATACTATCTTATGGGTGCTCTAACTTAGATGGTAGACGGTTTTTGAAACGGGTCGGGGCTTCGGGGGTTTAGAGCCGCCCCACACAAAATTTTCGTAAAATCTACAGTTTTCAATATAGAACCACCAAATTTGGTATACTCTCTCATGGTACTATGACTTAGACGGCAGAAGGTTTTCAGAACGGGTCGGGGCAAGGGGGGTTAACCACCCCCGTCAAAATTTTCGTAAAATCTACAGTTTTCAATTCAGAACCACCAAATCTGGTATACTATCTCATGGTACTCTAACTTAGACGGTAGACGGTTTTTGAAACGGGTCGGGGCCTCGGGGGTTTAGAGCCGCCCCACACAAAATTTTCGTAAAATCTACAGTTTTCAATATAGAACCACCAAATTTGGTATACTCTCTCATGGTACTATAACTTAGACGGCAGAAGGTTTTCAGAACGGGTCGGGGCAAGGGGGGTTAACCACCACTACACACAAAATTTTCGTAAAATCTACAGTTTTCAATTCAGAACCACCAAATCTGGTATACTATCTCATGGTACTCTAACTTAGACGGTAGACGGTTTTGAAACGGGTCGGGGCCTCGGGGGTTTAGAGCCGCCCCACACAAAATTTTCGTAAAATCTACAGTTTTCAATATAGAACCACCAAATTTGGTATACTCTCTCATGGTACTATAACTTAGACGGCAGAAGGTTTTCAGAACGGGTCGGGGCAAGGGGGTTAACCACCCCTACACAAAAAATTTTCGTAAAATCTGCAGTTTTCAATTCAGAACCACCAAACCTGGTATACTATCTCATGGTACTCTAACTTAGACGGTAGACGGTTTTTGAAACGGGTCGGGGCCTCGGGGGTTTAGAGCCGCCCCACACAAAATTTTCGTAAAATCTACAGTTTTCAATATAGAATCACCAAATTTTGTATACTCTCTCATGGTACTATAACTTAGACGGCAGAAGGTTTTCAGAACGGGTCGGGGCAAGGGGGGCTAACCACCACTACACACAAGATTTTCGTAAAATCTACAGTTTTCAATTCAGAACCACCAAATCTGGTATACTATCTCATGGTACTCTAACTTAGACGGTAGACGGTTTTTGAAACGGGTCGGAGCCTCGGGGGTTTAGAGCCGCCCCACACAAAATTTTCGTAAAACCTACAGTTTTCAATATAGAACCACCAAATTTGATATACTCTCTCATGGTACTCTAACTTAGACGGTAGACGTGTTTCAGAACGGGACGGGGCAAGGGGGTTAACACCCACTGCACACAACATTTTCGTAAAAACTATAGTTTTCAATTTAGAAACCCCAAATTTGGTATACTATCTCCTGGTACTCTAACTTAGACGGTAGAAGGTTTTGGGAACGGGTCAAGGCCTGGGGGTAAGACCCCATACATACAAAATTGTCTTTAAATCTATATTTTTCAATTTAGAACCACCAATATTTGTGTCATGAAACACTAACTTAGCGGGAGACGGTATTTTGGAACGGGTCGAGGCTCGGGGGTCTGAGCTTCCCCCGTACAAAATATTAAATTTTCGTAAAATCTACAGTTTTCAATTTAGAACCACCGAATTTGGAATACTATCTCATGGAAATCTAACCTAGACTGCAGACGGTTTCTGGAAAGTGTTGGAACCCAGGGTTCAGAGCCCCCCCCTCCTCTTACTAAATTTCGTAATATCTAGTTTTTAATTTAGAACCACCAAATTCGGTATACTATATCATGGCACTCTAACTTAGACGGTAGACGGTTTTTGAAACGGGTCGGGGCCCGGTGGGTTACAGCCCCACCGTACAAAAGTTTCGTAAAATATACCGTTTTCAATTTAGAACCACCAAATTTGGTATAATATCTCATGGTGTTCTAACTTAGACTGTAGACGGTTTTTTGTAAAGGGTCGGAGCCCGGGGTTCAGCCCCCCCATAAAAAAATTCGTGAAATCTACAGTTTTCAATTTAGAACCACCAAATTTGGTATACTATAACATGGTGCTCTAACTTAGACGGTAGACCTTTTTCCGAAAGCGTCGAGGCACGGGGGATTAGAATCCTCTCTCTGACAAAATTTTCGTAAAATCTACAGATTTCAATTTAGAACCACCAAATTTAGTATGCTATCTCATGGTACTCTAACTTAGACGGTAGACGGTTTTTGGAATAGCTCAAGGCGCGGGGGTAAGAGCCCCCACATGCAAAATTTTTGTAAAATCTACAGTTTTCAATATAGAACCACCAAATTTGGTATACTCTCTCTCATGGTACTATAACTTAGACGGCAGAAGGTTTTCAGAACTTGTCGGGGCAAGGGGGTTAACCACCCCTACGCACAAAATTTTCGTAAAATCTATAGTTTTCAATTCAGAACCACCAAATCTGGTATACTATCTCATGGTTGCTCTAACTTAGATGGCAGACGGTTTTTGAAACGGGTCGGGGCCTCGGGGGTTTAGAGCCGCCCCACACAAAATTTTCGTAAAATCTACAGTTTTCAATATAGAACCACCAAATTTGGTATACTCTCTCATGGTACTATGACTTAGACGGCAGAAGGTTTTCAGAACGGGTCGGGGCAAGGGGGTTAACCACCCCCGTCAAAATATTCGTAAAATCTACAGTTTTCAATTCAGAACCACCAAACCTGGTATACTATCTTATGGGTGCTCTAACTTAGATGGTAGACGGTTTTTGAAACGGGTCGGGGCTTCGGGGGTTTAGAGCCGCCCCACACAAAATTTTCGTAAAATCTACAGGTTTCAATATAGAACCACCAAATTTGGTATACTCTCTCATGGTACTATGACTTAGACGGCAGAAGGTTTTCAGAACGGGTCGGGGCAAGGGGGTTAACCACCCCCGTCAAAATTTTCGTAAAATCTACAGTTTTCAATTCAGAACCACCAAATCTGGTATACTATCTCATGGTACTCTAACTTAGACGGTAGACGGTTTTTGAAACGGGTCGGGGCCTCGGGGGTTTAGAGCCGCCCCACACAAAATTTTCGTAAAATCTACAGTTTTCAATATAGAACCACCAAATTTGGTATACTCTCTCATGGTACTATAACTTAGACGGCAGAAGGTTTTCAGAACGGGTCGGGGCAAGGGGGTTAACCACCACTACACACAAGATTTTCGTAAAATCTACAGTTTTCAATTCAGAACCACCAAATCTGGTATACTATCTCATGGTTCTCTAACTTAGACGGTAGACGGTTTTGAAACGGGTCGGGGCCTCGGGGGTTTAGAGCCGCCCCACACAAAATTTTCGTAAAATCTACAGTTTTCAATATAGAACCACCAAATTTGGTATACTCTCTCATGGTACTATAACTTAGACGGCAGAAGGTTTTCAGAACGGGTCGGGGCAAGGGGGTTAACCACCCCTACACACAAAATTTTCGTAAAATCTACAGTTTTCAATTCAGAACCACCAAACCTGGTATACTATCTTATGGGTGCTCTAACTTAGATGGTAGACGGTTTTTGAACACGGGTCGGGGCTTCGGGGGTTTAGAGCCGCCCCACACAAAATTTTCGTAAAATCTACAGTTTTCAATATAGAACCACCAAATTTGGTATTCTAACTTACACCTCGTGGTATTCTAACTTAGACGGCAGAAGGTTTTCAGAACGGGTCGGGGCAAGGGGGGTTAACCACCCCCCGTCAAAATTTTCGTAAAATCTACAGTTTTCAATTCAGAACCACCAAATCTGGTATACTATCTCATGGTACTCTAACTTAGACGGTAGACGGTTTTTGAAACGGGTCGGGGCCTCGGGGGTTTAGAGCCGCCCCACACAAAATTTTCGTAAAATCTACAGTTTTCAATATAGAACCACCAAATTTGGTATACTCTCTCATGGTACTATAACTTAGACGGCAGAAGGTTTTCAGAACGGGTCGGGGCAAGGGGGGTTAACCACCACTACACACAAAATTTTCGTAAAATCTACAGTTTTCAATTCAGAACCACCAAATCTGGTATACTATCTCATGGTACTCTAACTTAGACGGTAGACGGTTTTGAAATGGGTCGGGGCCTCGGGGGTTTAGAGCCGCCCCACACAAAATTTTCGTAAAATCTACAGTTTTCAATATAGAACCACCAAATTTGGTATACTCTCTCATGGTACTATAACTTAGACGGCAGAAGGTTTTCAGAACGGGTCGGGGCAAGGGGGTTAACCACCCCTACACACAAAATTTTCGTAAAATCTACAGTTTTCAATTCAGAACCACCAAACCTGGTATACTATCTTATGGGTGCTCTAACTTAGATGGTAGACGGTTTTTGAAACGGGTCGGGGCTTCGGGGTTTAGAGCCGCCCCACACAAAATTTTCGTAAAATCTACAGTTTTCAATATAGAACCACCAAAGTTGGTATACTCTCTCATGGTACTATGACTTAGACGGCAGAAGGTTTTCAGAACGGGTCGGGGCAAGGGGGTTAACCACCCCCGTCAAAATTTTCGTAAAATCTACAGTTTTCAATTCAGAACCACCAAATCTGGTATACTATCTCATGGTACTCTAACTTAGACGGTAGACGGTTTTTGAAACGGGTCGGGGCCTCGGGGGTTTAGAGCCGCCCCACACAAAATTTTCGTAAAATCTACAGTTTTCAATATAGAACCACCAAATTTGGTATACTCTCTCATGGTACTATAACTTAGACGGCAGAAGGTTTTCAGAACGGGTCGGGGCAAGGGGGTTAACCACCACTACACACAAAATTTTCGTAAAATCTACAGTTTTCAATTCAGAACCACCAAATCTGGTATACTATCTCATGGTACTCTAACTTAGACGGTAGACGGTTTTGAAACGGGTCGGGGCCTCGGGGGTTTAGAGCCGCCCCACACAAAATTTTCGTAAAATCTACAGTTTTCAATATAGAACCACCAAATTTGGTATACTCTCTCATGGTACTATAACTTAGACGGCAGAAGGTTTTCAGAACGGGTCGGGGCAAGGGGGTTAACCACCCCTACACAAAAAATTTTCGTAAAATCTGCAGTTTTCAATTCAGAACCACCAAACCTGGTATACTATCTCATGGTACTCTAACTTAGACGGTAGACGGTTTTTGAAACGGGTCGGGGCCTCGGGGGTTTAGAGCCGCCCCACACAAAATTTTCGTAAAATCTACAGTTTTCAATATAGAATCACCAAATTTTGTATACTCTCTCATGGTACTATAACTTAGACGGCAGAAGGTTTTCAGAACGGGTCGGGGCAAGGGGGGCTAACCACCACTACACACAAGATTTTCGTAAAATCTACAGTTTTCAATTCAGAACCACCAAATCTGGTATACTATCTCATGGTACTCTAACTTAGACGGTAGACGGTTTTTGAAACGGGTCGGAGCCTCGGGGGTTTAGAGCCGCCCCACACAAAATTTTCGTAAAACCTACAGTTTTCAATATAGAACCACCAAATTTGATGTACTCTCTCATGGTACTCTAACTTAGACGGTAGACGTGTTTCAGAACGGGACGGGGCAAGGGGGTTAACACCCACTGCACACAACATTTTCGTAAAAACTATAGTTTTCAATTTAGAAACCCCAAATTTGGTATACTATCTCCTGGTACTCTAACTTAGACGGTAGAAGGTTTTGGGAACGGGTCAAGGCCTGGGGGTAAGACCCCATACATACAAAATTGTCTTTAAATCTATATTTTTCAATTTAGAACCACCAATATTTGTGTCATGAAACACTAACTTAGCGGGAGACGGTTTTTGGAACGGGTCGAGGCTCGGGGGTCTGAGCTTCCCCCCCGTACAAAATATTAAATTTTCGTAAAATCTACAGTTTTCAATTTAGAACCACCGAATTTGGAATACTATCTCATGGAAATCTAACCTAGACTGCAGACGGTTTCTGGAAAGTGTTGGAACCCAGGGTTCAGAGCCCCCCCCTCCTCTTACTAAATTTCGTAATATCTAGTTTTTAATTTAGAACCACCAAATTCGGTATACTATATCATGGCACTCTAACTTAGACGGTAGACGGTTTTTGAAACGGGTCGGGGCCCGGTGGGTTACAGCCCCAGCGTACAAAAGTTTCGTAAAATATACCGTTTTCAATTTAGAACCACCAAATTTGGTATAATATCTCATGGTGTTCTAACTTAGACTGTAGACGGTTTTTTGTAAAGGGTCGGAGCCCGGGGTTCAGCCCCCCCATAAAAAAATTCGTGAAATCTACAGTTTTCAATTTAGAACCACCAAATTTGGTATACTATAACATGGTGCTCTAACTTAGACGGTAGACCTTTTTCCGAAAGCGTCGAGGCACGGGGGATTAGAATCCTCTCTCTGACAAAATTTTCGTAAAATCTACAGATTTCAATTTAGAACCACCAAATTTAGTATGCTATCTCATGGTACTCTAACTTAGACGGTAGACGGTTTTTGGAATAGCTCAAGGCGCGGGGGTAAGAGCCCCCACATGCAAAATTTTTGTAAAATCTACAGTTTTCAATATAGAACCACCAAATTTGGTATACTCTCTCTCATGGTACTATAACTTAGACGGCAGAAGGTTTTCAGAACTTGTCGGGGCAAGGGGGTTAACCACCCCTACGCACAAAATTTTCGTAAAATCTATAGTTTTCAATTCAGAACCACCAAATCTGGTATACTATCTCATGGTTGCTCTAACTTAGATGGCAGACGGTTTTTGAAACGGGTCGGGGCCTCGGGGGTTTAGAGCCGCCCCACACAAAATTTTCGTAAAATCTACAGTTTTCAATATAGAACCACCAAATTTTTTATACTCTCTCATGGTACTATGACTTAGACGGCAGAAGGTTTTCAGAACGGGTCGGGGCAAGGGGGGTTAACCACCCCCGTCAAAATATTCGTAAAATCTACAGTTTTCAATTCAGAACCACCAAACCTGGTATACTATCTTATGGGTGCTCTAACTTAGATGGTAGACGGTTTTTGAAACGGGTCGGGGCTTCGGGGGTTTAGAGCCGCCCCACACAAAATTTTCGTAAAATCTACAGGTTTCAATATAGAACCACCAAATTTGGTATACTCTCTCATGGTACTATGACTTAGACGGCAGAAGGTTTTCAGAACGGGTCGGGGCAAGGGGGGTTAACCACCCCCGTCAAAATTTTCGTAAAATCTACAGTTTTCAATTCAGAACCACCAAATCTGGTATACTATCTCATGGTACTCTAACTTAGACGGTAGACGGTTTTTGAAACGGGTCGGGGCCTCGGGGTTTAGAGCCGCCCCACACAAAATTTTCGTAAAATCTACAGTTTTCAATATAGAACCACCAAATTTGGTATACTCTCTCATGGTACTATAACTTAGACGGCAGAAGGTTTTCAGAACGGGTCGGGGCAAGGGGGTTAACCACCACTACACACAAGATTTTCGTAAAATCTACAGTTTTCAATTCAGAACCACCAAATCTGGTATACTATCTCATGGTACTCTAACTTAGACGGTAGACGGTTTTGAAACGGGTCGGGGCCTCGGGGGTTTAGAGCCGCCCCACACAAAATTTTCGTAAAATCTACAGTTTTCAATATAGAACCACCAAATTTGGTATACTCTCTCATGGTACTATAACTTAGACGGCAGAAGGTTTTCAGAACGGGTCGGGGCAAGGGGGGTTAACCACCCCTACACACAAAATTTTCGTAAAATCTACAGTTTTCAATTCAGAACCACCAAACCTGGTATACTATCTTATGGGTGCTCTAACTTATATGGTAG
Organism: Macrothele yani; assembly: GCA_039090855.1. Taxonomy (NCBI): domain Eukaryota; kingdom Metazoa; phylum Arthropoda; class Arachnida; order Araneae; family Macrothelidae; genus Macrothele; species Macrothele yani. Next base: position 77,352,695 of record CM077017.1, on the reverse strand, counting down.
ACGGTTTTTGAAACGGGTCGGGGCTTCGGGGTTTAGAGCCGCCCCACACAAAATTTTCGTAAAGTCTACAGTTTTCAATATAGAACCACCAAATTTGGTATACTCTCTCATGGTACTATGACTTAGACGGCAGAAGGTTTTCAGAACGGGTCGGGGCAAGGGGGGTTAACCACCCCCCGTCAAAATTTTCGTAAAATCTACAGTTTTCAATTCAGAACCACCAAATCTGGTATACTATCTCATGGTACTCTAACTTAGACGGTAGACGGTTTTTGAAACGGGTCGGGGCCTCGGGGGTTTAGAGCCGCCCCACACAAAATTTTCGTAAAATCTACAGTTTTCAATATAGAACCACCAAATTTGGTATACTCTCTCATGGTACTATAACTTAGACGGCAGAAGGTTTTCAGAACGGGTCGGGGCAAGGGGGTTAACCACCACTACACACAAAATTTTCGTAAAATCTACAGTTTTCAATTCAGAACCACCAAATCTGGTATACTATCTCATGGTACTCTAACTTAGACGGTAGACGGTTTTGAAATGGGTCGGGGCCTCGGGGGTTTAGAGCCGCCCCACACAAAATTTTCGTAAAATCTACAGTTTTCAATATAGAACCACCAAATCTGGTATTCTAACTTACACCTCGTGGTACTATAACTTAGACGGCAGAAGGTTTTCAGAACGGGTCGGGGCAAGGGGGGTTAACCACCCCTACACAAAAAATTTTCGTAAAATCTGCAGTTTTCAATTCAGAACCACCAAACCTGGTATACTATCTCATGGGTGCTCTAACTTAGATGGTAGACGGTTTTTAAAACGGGTCTGGGCCTCGGGGGTTTAGAGCCGCCCCACACAAAATTTTCGTAAAATCTACAGTTTTCAATATAGAACCACCAAATTTGGTATACTCTCTCATGGTACTATGACTTAGACGGCAGAAGGTTTTCAGAACGGGTCGGGGCAAGGGGGGTTAACCACCCACGGTACACACAACATTTTCGTAAAATCTACAGTTTTCAATTCAGAACCACCAAATCTGGTATTCTATCTCATGGTACTCTAACTTAGACGGTAGACGGTTTTTGAAACGGGTCGGGGCCTCGGGGTTTAGAGCCGCCCCACACAAAATTTTCGTAAAATCTACAGTTTTCAGTATAGAACCACCAATATTTGGTATACTCTCTCATGGTACTATAACTTAGACGGCAGAAGGTTTTCAGAACGGGTCGGGGCGGGGGTCAGAGCCTCCACCACGTACAAAATTTTAAATTTTCGTAAAATCTACAGTTTTCAATTCAGAACCACCAAATCTGGTATACTATCTCATGGTACTCTAACTTAGACGGTAGACGGTTTTTGAAACGGGTCGGAGCCTCGGGGGTTTAGAGCCCCCCCCCCCTCCTCTTACTAAATTTTCGTAAAACCTACAGTTTTCAATATAGAACCACCAAATTTGATATACTCTCTCATGGTACTCTAACTTAGACGGTAGACGTGTTTCAGAACGGGACGGGGCAAGGGGGTTAACACCCACTGCACACAACATTTTCGTAAAAACTATAGTTTTCAATTTAGAAACCCCAAATTTGGTATACTCTCTCATGGTACTATAACTTAGACGGCAGAAGGTTTTCAGAACGGGTCGGGGCAAGGGGGGCTAAATACCACTACACACAAGATTTTCGTAAAATCTACAGTTTTCAATTCAGAACCACCAAATCTGGTATACTATCTCATGGTACTCTAACTTAGACGGTAGACGGTTTTTTGAAACGGGTCGGAGCCTCGGGGGTTTAGAGCCGCCCCACACAAAATTTTCGTAAAATCTACAGTTTTCAATATAGAACCACCAAATTTGGTATACTCTCTCATGGTACTATAACTTAGACGGCAGAAGGTTTTCAGAACGGGTCGGGGCAAGGGGGTTAACCACCACTACACACAAGATTTTCGTAAAATCTACAGTTTTCAATTCAGAACCACCAAATCTGGTATACTATCTCATGGTACTCTAACTTAGACGGTAGACGGTTTTGAAACGGGTCGGGGCCTCGGGGGTTTAGAGCCGCCCCACATGCAAAATTTTCGTAAAATCTACAGTTTTCAATATAGAACCACCAAATTTGGTATACTCTCTCATGGTACTATAACTTAGACGGCAGAAGGTTTTCAGAACGGGTCGGGGCAAGGGGTTAACCACCCCTACACACAAAATTTTCGTAAAATCTACAGTTTTCAATTCAGAACCACCAAACCTGGTATACTATCTTATGGGTGCTCTAACTTAGATGGTAGACGGTTTTTGAAACGGGTCGGGGCTTCGGGGGTTTAGAGCCGCCCCACACAAAATTTTCGTAAAATCTACAGTTTTCAATATAGAACCACCAAATTTGGTATACTCTCTCATGGTACTATGACTTAGACGGCAGAAGGTTTTCAGAACGGGTCGGGGCAAGGGGGGTTAACCACCCCCGTCAAAATTTTCGTAAAATCTACAGTTTTCAATTCAGAACCACCAAATCTGGTATACTATCTCATGGTACTCTAACTTAGACGGTAGACGGTTTTTGAAACGGGTCGGGGCCTCGGGGGTTTAGAGCCGCCCCACACAAAATTTTCGTAAAATCTACAGTTTTCAATATAGAACCACCAAATTTGGTATACTCTCTCATGGTACTATAACTTAGACGGCAGAAGGTTTTCAGAACGGGTCGGGGCAAGGGGGGTTAACCACCACTACACACAAAATTTTCGTAAAATCTACAGTTTTCAATTCAGAACCACCAAATCTGGTATACTATCTCATGGTACTCTAACTTAGACGGTAGACGGTTTTGAAACGGGTCGGGGCCTCGGGGGTTTAGAGCCGCCCCACACAAAATTTTCGTAAAATCTACAGTTTTCAATATAGAACCACCAAATTTGGTATACTCTCTCATGGTACTATAACTTAGACGGCAGAAGGTTTTCAGAACGGGTCGGGGCAAGGGGGTTAACCACCCCTACACAAAAAAATTTCGTAAAATCTACAGTTTTCAATTCAGAACCACCAAACCTGGTATACTATCTCATGGGTGCTCTAACTTAGATGGTAGACGGTTTTTAAAACGGGTCTGGGCCTCGGGGGTTTAGAGCCGCCCCACACAAAATTTTCGTAAAATCTACAGTTTTCAATATAGAACCACCAAATTTGGTATACTCTCTCATGGTACTATGACTTAGACGGCAGAAGGTTTTCAGAACGGGTCGGGGCAAGGGGGGTTAACCACCCCCGTCAAAATTTTCGTAAAATCTACAGTTTTCAATTCAGAACCACCAAATCTGGTATACTATCTCATGGTACTCTAACTTAGACGGTAGACGGTTTTTGAAACGGGTCGGGGCCTCGGGGGTTTAGAGCCGCCCCACACAAAATTTTCGTAAAATCTACAGTTTTCAATATAGAACCACCAAATTTGGTATACTCTCTCATGGTACTATAACTTAGACGGCAGAAGGTTTTCAGAACGGGTCGGGGCAAGGGGGGTTAACCACCACTACACACAAGATTTTCGTAAAATCTACAGTTTTCAATTCAGAACCACCAAATCTGGTATACTATCTCATGGTACTCTAACTTAGACGGTAGAAGGTTTTGGGAACGGGTCAAGGCCTGGGGGTAAGACCCCATACATACAAAATTGTCTTTAAATCTATATTTTTCAATTTAGAACCACCAATATTTGTGTCATGAAACACTAACTTAGCGGGAGACGGTTTTTGGAACGGGTCGAGGCTCGGGGGTCTGAGCCTCCCCCGTACAAAATATTAAATTTTCGTAAAATCTACAGTTTTCAATTTAGAACCACCAAATCTGGTATTCTAACTTACACCTCGTGGTATTCTAACTTAGACTGCAGACGGTTTCTGGAAAGTGTTGGGACCCAGGGTTCAGAGCCCCCCCCCTCCTCTTACTAAATTTCGTAATATCTAGTTTTTAATTTAGAACCACCAAATTCGGTATACTATATCATGGCACTCTAACTTAGACGGTAGACGGTTTTTGAAACGGGTCGGGGCCCGGTGGGTTACAGCCCCACCGTACAAAAGTTTCGTAAAATATACCGTTTTCAATTTAGAACCACCAAATTTGGTATAATATCTCATGGTGTTCTAACTTAGACTGTAGACGGTTTTTTGTAAAGGGTCGGAGCCCGGGGTTCAGCCCCCCCCCCATAAAAAAATTCGTGAAATCTACAGTTTTCAATTTAGAACCACCAAATTTGGTATACTATAACATGGTGCTCTAACTTAGACGGTAGACCTTTTTCCGAAAGCGTCGAGGCACGGGGGATTAGAATCCTCTTCTGACAAAATTTTCGTAAAATCTACAGATTTCAATTTAGAACCACCAAATTTGGTATGCTATCTCATGGTACTCTAACTTAGACGGTAGACGGTTTTTGGAATAGCTCAAGGCGCGGGGGTAAGAGCCCCCACATGCAAAATTTTTGTAAAATCTACAGTTTTCAATATAGAACCACCAAATTTGGTATACTCTCTCTCATGGTACTATAACTTAGACGGCAGAAGGTTTTCAGAACTTGTCGGGGCAAGGGGGTTAACCACCCCTACGCACAAAATTTTCGTAAAATCTACAGTTTTCAATTCAGAACCACCAAATCTGGTATACTATCTCATGGTTGCTCTAACTTAGATGGCAGACGGTTTTTGAAACGGGTCGGGGCCTCTGGGGTTTAGAGCCGCCCCACTCAAAATTTTCGTAAAATCTACAGTTTTCAATATAGAACCACCAAATTTGGTATACTCTCTCATGGTACTATGACTTAGACGGCAGAAGGTTTTCAGAACGGGTCGGGGCAAGGGGGGTTAACCACCCCCGTCAAAATTTTCGTAAAATCTACAGTTTTCAATTCAGAACCACCAAACCTGGTATACTATCTTATGGGTGCTCTAACTTAGATGGTAGATGGTTTTTGAAACGGGTCGGGGCTTCGGGGGTTTAGAGCCGCCCCACACAAAATTTTCGTAAAATCTACAGGTTTCAATATAGAACCACCAAATTTGGTATACTCTCTCATGGTACTATGACTTAGACGGCAGAAGGTTTTCAGAACGGGTCGGGGCAAGGGGGGTTAACCACCCCCGTCAACATTTTCGTAAAATCTACAGTTTTAAATTCAGAACCACCAAATCTGGTATACTATCTCATGGTACTCTAACTTAGACGGTAGACGGTTTTGAAACGGGTCGGGGCCTCGGGGGTTTAGAGCCGCCCCACACAAAATTTTCGTAAAATCTACAGTTTTCAATATAGAACCACCAAATTTGGTATACTCTCTCATGGTACTATAACTTAGACGGCAGAAGGTTTTCAGAACGGGTCGGGGCAAGGGGGTTAACCACCACTACACACAAGATTTTCGTAAAATCTACAGTTTTCAATTCAGAACCACCAAATCTGGTATACTATCTCATGGGTACTCTAACTTAGACGGTAGACGGTTTTGAAAACGGGTCGGGGCCTCGGGGGTTTAGAGCCGCCCCACACAAAATTTTCGTAAAATCTACAGTTTTCAATATAGAACCACCAAATTTGGTATACTCTCTCATGGTACTATAACTTAGACGGCAGAAGGTTTTCAGAACGGGTCGGGGCAAGGGGAGTTAACCACCCCTACACAAAAAATTTTCGTAAAATCCACAGTTTTCAATTCAGAACCACCAAACCTGGTATACTATCTCATGGGTGCTCTAACTTAGATGGTAGACGGTTTTTAAAACGGGTCTGGGCCTCGGGGGTTTAGAGCCGCCCCACACAAAATTTTCGTAAAATCTACAGTTTTCAATATAGAACCACCAAATTTGGTATACTCTTTCATGGTACTATGACTTAGACGGCAGAAGGTTTTCAGAACGGGTCGGGGCAAGGGGGTTGAATACCCCTACACACAAAATTTTCGTAAAATCTACAGTTTTCAATTCAGAACCACCAAATCTGGTATACTATCTCATGGTACTCTAACTTAGACGGTAGACGGTTTTTGAACACGGGTCGGGGCCTCGGGGGTTTAGAGCCGCCCCACACAAAATTTTCGTAAAATCTACAGTTTTCAATATAGAACCACCAAATTTGGTATACTCTCTCATGGTACTATAACTTAGACGGCAGAAGGTTTTCAGAACGGGTCGGGGCAAGCGGGGTTGACCACCCCTACACACAAAATTTTCGTAAAATCTACAGTTTTCAATTCAGAACCACCAAATCTGGTATTCTATAACTTACACCTCGTGGTATTCTAACTTAAACTATAGACGGTTTCTGGAAGCGGTTAGAACCCGGGGGTCAGAGCTCCCCCTACAAAATTGCCGTAAAATCTAGTTTGCAATTTAGAACCACCAAATTTGGTATATTATCTTATGGTACTCTAAATTAGACGGTAGACGGTTTTTGGAACGGGTCGGGGCCTCGGGGGTTTAGACCCCCCCCCCATAAAATTTTCGTAAAACCTACAGTTTTCAATATAGAACCACGAAATGTGATATACTCTCTCATGGTACTCTAACTTAGACGGTAGACGTGTTTCAGAACGGGTCGGGGCAAGGGGGGTTAACACCCACTACACACAACATTTTCGTAAAATCTATAGTTTTCAATTTAGAAACCCCAAATTTGGTATACTATCTCATGGTACTCTAACTTAGACGGTAGAAGGTTTTTGGAACGGGTCAAGGCCCGGGGGTAAGACCCCCATACATAGAAAATTGTCTTTAAATCTATATTTTTCAATTCAGAACCACCAATATTTTTGTCATGAAACACTAACTTAGCGGGAGACGGTTTTTGGAACGGGTCGAGGCTCGGGGGTCGGAGCATCCCCCATACAAAATTTTTAAGTTTTCGTAAAATCTACAGTTTTCAATTTAGAGCCACCGAATTTGGAATACTATCTCATGGAATTCTAACTTAGACTGCAGACGGTTTTTGGAAAGTGTTGGAGCCCAGGGTTCAGAGCCCCCCTCCTCATACTAAATTTCGTAATATCTAGTTCTTAATTTAGAACCACCAAATTCGGTATACTATATCATGGCACTCTAACTTAGACGGTAGACGGTTTTTGGAACGGGTCGGGGCCCGGTGGGTTAGAACCCCACCGTACAAAAGTTTCGTAAAATATACCGTTTTCAATTTAGAACCACCAAATTTGGTATACTATCTCATGGTGTTCTAACTTAGACTGTAGACGGTTTTTTGTAAAGGGTCGGAGCCCGGGGTTCAGGCCCCTCCCCATAAAAAAATTCGTGAAATCTAGTTTTCAATTTAGATCCACTAAATTTGGTATACTATAACATGGTGCTCTAACTTAGACGGTAGACGGGTTTCCGAAAGCGTCGAGGCACGGGGGTTAGAATCCTCTCTCTGACAAAATTTTCGTTAAAATCTACAGTTTTCAATTTGGAACCACCAAAGTTGGTATGCTATCTCATGGTACTCTAACTTAGACGGTAGACGGTTTTTGGAATAGCTCAAGGCGCGGGGGGTAAGAGCCCCCACATGCAAAATTTTCGTAAAATCTATAGTTTACAATTTAGAACCACCAAATTTGGTATCATGAAACTGTAACTTAGACTTTAGACGGTTTTTGGAACGGATCGGTGTCCGGCCGGTAAGAGCCACCCCCCCCCCTCCTCCCACGGAATTTTCGTGAAATATACCGTTTGCAATTTAGAACCACCAAATTTGGTATACTATCTCATGGTACTCTAACTTAGACGGTAGACCGTTTTTGGAACAGGTCGGGCACGGGGTAAGAGCCCCTCTCCCCATAAAATGTTTTCGTAAAAACTAGAGTTTTTAATTTAGAACCATGAAATTTGGTATACTATCTCATGGTACTCTAACTTAGGCGGTAGATGGTTTTTTGGAAAGGGTCGGAGCCCGGGGTTCAGAGCCCCCGCCCCCTACAAAATATTCGTAAAATCTACAGTTTTCAATCTAGAACCACCAAAGTTTGTATACTATCTCATGGTACTCCAACTTAGACTGTAGACGGTTTTGGGAACGGGTCGGGCACGGGGTCAGAGCCCCTCCCCATAAGAAAATTTCGTAAAATCTACAGTTTTCAATTTAGAACCACCAAATTTGGTATACTATCTCATGGTACTCTAACTTAGAATGTAGACGGTTTTTGGAAACGGTTGGAGCCAGGGGGTCAGAGCCCCCCATACAAATTTTTGTAAAACATGCAGTTTCCAATTTAGAACGACCAAATTTGGTACACTACCTCATTGTATTCTAACTTAAACCGCAGACGGAAAGGGTCGGTTCCCGGTGTGAAGGGGGCCCATTCAAAATTTTCGTAAGAATTACAATTTTTACTCTTAAGAACTGCATCCCAATACAGCACTCCATTACCCCACCTACGGTCTAGGTTAGAGGCCGTAGATAACAATAAAGTGAAAAAATATCCGATTCATGGTGTATTAAAATCACAAATTAATAAACGTTAGCTTTCACCACGAACGGCTGCCTTATCAGGCAGAAATTCAATGTAATGTAAATAATGTAAATTCTTTTTTCCTTCGTATATTTAAATTAACTAAATCAAAAAATTTAAAATAAGTTTACTGGAAATTTACGGAAATAGCTTTTTTTATTCATTAACTTTCACCCGCTGAACTTGTTGATTTTAGAGATAGTAATATTAACCCGCGAAATACCGGGTACCCCTGCTAGTAAGAACTAAAGATAATGTTACACTTTTTGTCAGGTACAAAACAGTAATTAGAAAGAACTAGGACTGGGCCTGGTTAGCAGTTTTCAGTCTACCGTGCTAATTTTCATAAGGTTTGCATAGAAGTCCAAGATTTTAGCAATGCGCTCTTCTGAGATTGGAACTATTAAGCAGATCCTAGGCCTAGAGCTTTTTGATAGTTTTCAGTCTTCCAAACGGATATTTATGTGGTTTTCATAGAAAATAAAATGAATTCTGTTTAAATGTTACTCGAGCACAAAGCATTAACAGGTACGCCCGAGACCTAGGCATATGCATTTATAGTAATTTTTATAATGCTGTGATCATATGAGGTTTGCATGACAAATCAATTTAAGAGTGTTACGCTTATCAAAAATTATTTAAAAGGCCTAGGCCTAGCGGCCAATAATTAATATTTGGTGTCTAAGTGAAAGCGCAACATTATTAACTTGATTTGTTATGCAAACCTTATAAATATGACCACAGCGATTAAAAGTTACTGAAGAGTCCTTGTAAGTAATATTTTTTGACTGAGTGCAAGTGCAATTTACGAAATGTCAACAGTTCAAAATATCTAAAGTAGCAATGAAATTTAGAATATTTCTTTTTTCTTTCTTTTTATTTCAGTTTTGACACTTGTATTAAGTTTTAAAAAATATATTTCTCCTATAGTTTACCTTCATTGTGCTTTTAACAGAATTTTTTACCATGTTTTGGGTATTTTGTTTTGGCTGGTTGCAGTTTTCTTAATGTTTTGGGCATTTCATTTTGTGTGGTTACTTGGTTTTATGTTTTGGGCATTTTACTTTGTATGGGTGTTTTTGTTAGGTTTTTGTTAATTTCTTTTCTGTGGTGGTTGTAATGTCGACAGGATGAAAAGGGGAAACTGTGGACAGTCACGATGCCTACTTTGCTTATAATTTTTTTCAAATACAGCACATGATTTTGTATTGATTTATACCACTTACTCATTAAACGACTACAGGTTTCTTTAAATATGAACTTTTTCTGAGAGCCTTTTGTTTCCTCTATCTAGCTTTTTCGGCTCCGCAATTTCTTTTTTTGGTTTAAAATATTTTTCTTATTATTAATCTATTTTCTCATGCAAACTCTTCATGTAAGGTATGTTTATTCTATCGAAGTATTTTGCAATTATACATGAAGCCCTTTTGCTGAACTAAAAAAATGTATTTCCAACTGAAACAACGCAGTTCAAATATTTTCCCGCTGTTACCTCAAAGAATGAAAACAAAAACAACAAATCTGTGCAATGGTTGAGGCATGAGACAGTACTTACTGGTAGCCAGACAAAGTTTTAAGGAAGAATGAGCTTAGGAATTTCTAACTGCAACAAAAAAGATCATCAGCACTGTATCGCTCCCCATCCCCTAGTGCCGGACTTTGGACGTCTTGAAAGAGAAGTCTTAAGGACACATCTGTATCGTAATTGCCTGAGCATTCGCGACAATCATCTGGTGTCGTAGTAGAAAAACACACGTCCTACTTCGCCTAAATTGCTTGGATGTAATGCCAACGAACAAAGTTTTGCTCTCGCATTGGATTCCTGTTGCTTTTGATGGAATACTTTTCCCCTGGGGTTCACCGCTTTCAGTAAAATCTTCAGAATACACGGCAATACACCCCAACGTAAAACACCAATTTCACGGCAATTAACTGAAATTAGCGAAAGAGAGGGGCGGTACGGGAAATAAGTCGAACGAGACAGATCTGAACTTAGAAAGTCGGGGGGAGGTGTTGCATTAAAAACTGTGTTTGGCTTACAGACCATTTGGCACGTAGGGACGTAGGTTTCGTTTAATACGTTACGGGGTAAACAAATTGTCTTTTCAGTATAACAATTTTCTTTCATACGCATGGTGCAGCAGAGAAAAAAATTTGAATTTATTTTTGAGAATTAGCATGACGCCTACCGGCCCAGAGTACAGCTGCCTAGTCCGCGCCTGCTGCCGCCTCCAGAACCTGGCTCCCGGGTTCTTCGCATCTATTGATCCCCCGCCTAGAGCGTCCTTGCTGTAAAATACATGTACCTCTGCGTTTTGGAAAAACAAAGGATAAGATGCCGATCCCTAAACTTAACCACTTCTTGTGACCGCAGGTACGAAAATCTTGAACGTCGCTTAAACAATAACTGGAGGAACAAGTTCACGTGATTGTCTGTATTCTGAGTGTTTTATTGAATGGTTGCTCATCAGTTCGTAGTGGACTGGCGAACAATGAACGTGCTTGTTGAAACCTTTGTTGTGCGTGTCAAGTGATATTAGTGGAAATATATCATTCTAAATATTTTGGAAAGAGAAAGTGCATTGTTTTCCGAAGGCACTATGCAGATGAAGAATGCAACATAAATAGTTAACTCACAAAAAGAAAATGATTTGCTGAAATGGAAAGGGTATTTATTTTGCCATAACAGAGTGCGAGGTGATTTACGGTATTGGCCCTGTATTGAAAGAAATTATGGAAATTGTACTGGCTTTGCTAGTACTATTCTTATTGGAGATGAACACACTGTGCGCAATGAGAAACCACATAATCATGCTCCAAGACCGGAGAAAAGGGATGTTGCTGTTGCAAGAGCGCAAATAAAAGAACTAGCGAGAAATACGGAAGAAGCCCCTGCACAAATTATTCAAACCGTGACAACGTCAATGGATACAGTAAATGCAGCTTACATGCCTAATATGGATGCTCTAATACAAGTTGTAAAACGAATACGAAGAGAAGACATGCCTGCGGAGCCTACGACTTCAGAACGGATTGATGCCCCAATAAATTTACAGGAGATGGACACGTTGATATCAAAAACATACTTTTTTTACGGTCAAAACAAATGGCAATGGACACGTCGCAATCTTTTTTTTTTTTGTTGTTGGGGTTTAACGACCACCGTGATCAATTCAGTGGGCTAAAGCAGTCGGACGTTCCCAATTTTGGGCCACTGGTTCCTAGGAAAGTTGACAGCCAGTGCCAGAAGTCAATCACAACGTCCATGACTACCCGGGATTTGAACCAGGATTCTTCTCGACAAGTGGTCAGAAGCCAGCGCCTAGATCACTCCGCCGCCGTAGCGGCACACGTTAAAATGTATTTTTCATACGGCCCCAAACGCTCTTATGTACATACTAGATTGAACTTGACAGAAATAAATAATTAATATAATTTGTATTAGCAGGGATACCAATTATTTGCCAGGTACATATTACTATTTGTGGAATCACCAAGTTCAGCAGGTGGAAGTTAATGAATGAAAAATATATTCCTGCAATTTTCCAGTAAACTTATTTTAAATTTTTTGATTTAGTTAATTTAATTTTGCGAAACAAAAAAGAAAGAAAAAGGAATGGGAATGCTTACCTTCTAGGATACATCTATAGAACTGCCGTACAGCTGGCGTGTGCTTCTGGGAATCCCGCGACACAGAAATGCAATGTACCTATGTGATGTCGCATGCGTACGACTTCACATTGGCATTGATCATCTTTTTCTTACCGATTTGAATTTTGAATATCTGGAACTCTCTATTTACATTACATTATATTTCTTTCTGATAAGCCGCTCGTTGGTAGTGAAAGCTAAACTATATTGATTTGTGTTTTTAATACACCATCAAAAGCATATTTTTGCACTTTATTGTTATCTACAGTCCCTAACTTAGACCGTAGGATGGTTAGTTGGTTGGTTGATGGTTTATGGTGCAAGGCCCTCAAAGGGCCAAAGAGCGCCTTAGAACGTAGATAGGGTATTCTTAAGAGTAAAAAACGGAACTTTTTACGAAAATTTTGTATGGGGCTCCCTTGACCCGGGCCCCGACCCCTTCCAAAAACCGTCTACCGTCTAAGTTAGATAACCATGAGTAGTATACCAAATTTGGTTGTTCTAAATGGAAAACTGTAGATTTTACGAAATTTTCTTCCAAAAATCGTCTAGCGTCTAAGTTAGAGTTTCATGATACTAAATTCGATGGTTCTGAATTGAAAACTGTAGTTTTTAAGAAAATGTTGTATGTGTGTGTGTGTGAGGGGGTGGGGCTCTGACCCCCGGGCCTTGACCCGTGATTGCCGGTGTTTTGATTGTCGGTGTTTTGAACTGTCGGTATTTTGATTTGTCGGTAATGTGATTGGCGTTGTTTTGATTGTCGGTGTTTTGTACTAGAACCATTGAAAATGGGCGAAATACGATTAAAGGTCAGGACATAGGAGCGGAATCACTTCCATCGCCATTATGCGTCATAACTTACGTAAACATTCTTCGATTTGGATTAAATGTTAGTATGTTGTAGGGGCCTGCCTGGGGACGAATCCTATTGAAAATAGGCGAAATGGGGTCAAAGGTTAGGACACAGGAGCGGAATCTATTCCATATGCCTTGTGCATCATAACTTAGGTAAAAATACTTCGATTGTGACAAAACTTTATCATGTTTTTTCGGAGGTAAACTGAACCGGTTCTGTTAAATACAGTATAATCGAAATGGGATGAAAGGTCAGGACACAGGACCGAGATATATTCCACAGCCATTATCCTCATAATTTGAGCAATGGTATATTGGAAAGCGTCTCATAATCAATGCATTGCATGATTTTACAAACTTGTTAATATTAGTTTTGTTCAGCAAATTCATGCTTAACGCGAGGGCCCCGTGACGTATCAAAAATATCAGATGGGTTTCATTTTAAGCATAAGAATATTTCATTTATTCGAAGATGTTAGGGCCTCCCCGGTGGCGCAGTGGTCTAAGGCGTTGGCCTCTGATCATTCGTCCGTAAGTGGTCCGGGTTCGAATCCCGGTGAGGCATGGATGTTGCGTTTTTCTTACGGCACTGGCTCTCTCCCTTCCCTGGAACCAGTGACCCTAAATTAGGGACGGGCGACTGCTTATAGCCCATTGAGTTGCTCACGGTGATCGTTAAACCTCCATTCAAAAAAAAAAAAAAAAAGATGTTAGGGCAGCCAATACCCATAGCACGTTGGATCATATCAAGCTGGGAAGAAGCACACATTTCATTCGGGTTTATGTTTATTATTCCAGTGAAAATAAAAGTCTAAAGTTATGAGACCTTTCTGGGTGTACACTGGACACATCCTCAGATACACAAAAGACTACATAGATAGAGCGATATGTCACGCGCACATTACATTTGTATATTTAAAAGAAAATCTCTATGTAATCGTTTGTTTATCGGAGGATGGGTCCAGTGTAAACCCGAGTGGTCTCATAATTTTAAATATGTATTTATACAGGCATAATAAATATAAGCCATAATGGAGTGTGTATTTCGTCCCAGCTGGACTTGATACATTGTGCTACGGATATTGTCTGCCCTATCATCTTCAAATTCACGCCTCCACGAATATGTAATAATACTAATATTGCAATAATGTTTACCACACAAATTATTCGAATGAAATCAGAAGACAACATATATTAAATAAAAATTAGCACAGCAATATATCAAATAATTAAGAAATATAAACAGTACGCCAATTATATTCAAAATACTGTAGCTATACTAATGATCGGAATTTCTTGGACTAGAATAGAAATCACCAAGTTTTCGCACATCAAACAGAAGTCTTTCTGAAGGAAGGTAGACAACAATCTGTTTGCAGTTTGCTGTCCACTTTGCCTGTTTTACACGTAAACTAAAGTTTGTAATTTGTTGTCTGCTTTCCCTGTTTCACACGTCACCTAAATTTTGCAGTCTACCTTCCGTGAAAAAGCCATCTACATGATGGGCGAAAGCTGGGAAATTTTGATTTGTATTCAACTCCAAGAAATTCGGATCATTGGTATAGTTATACTATTTTGAATATATCAAATGTTAAATTAAAAGATCGGACCGGTTGGATGTTTAATTTTCGAATTCGCGTAATATCCACATCATTCTTTTCGGATTTCATGCTTCAGCTTCATTAATTCTGAACCCCTTTGTGGTTCATCGCTAAATGAATCGATATATGCGGATACATTGTGAAATACACAGTGTGCGAGGCGACTGCTATCTCTCTGTAATAGAGAACAAGCATCGAGGGACCACCGGAGATTTATGATTTTCACATTTTCACAAAGATGATTAAAATATAACTGATCTATAGCTTGCTGACGGTTTGCGCTTTGCCTACAGATGGGCCAGCTGTGTACTGTGAAAATTTGGGGAAAATGTTTTAGCTGAATACACTGATACACAATAGGAATACTTCATTTGCCAGCAATATCATCGAAAGAACAAAGGAGAAAAAGAAGGGTTATTTCACTTTCTGCTCGTACTTGGATAAGTTTAGCAGTTGGTGTGTGCTTGAAGCATCATTATTCGTGAAACTAGACTACAGATAATAAGCCCATTTCAGGCGAAATCTTTATATAGCAGCTCAAACAAATTAGGAGCAATAGTTTTCCAAAATGATACATGTGCAACTTCGTTTACTCTTATAAAAACATTAGATTTCTATGTAAATGAAATAACCATGCGGAAGGAAGGTTTAATCTTCTTCACAGGATAGAACTGAGCACTGTTTCTTCACATTGTCAGCAAATTACAACTTACTATCTGCTCAGTCTCAATAGCACCTTTATTTTCCCAACTTTTTCATGATGGATTCTACTGACAGATCATGCTAAAACATGATTTGTCAGTCGCATTTTGTTTTTAGAATGATCCTGATCTGTCAGTCGTATGGCAGATTGCCGTGAGAGCTCAACTGCTGCATTTCAGTATATCAATTCGCTATTCAACGTCATGCAAGCCCTCTAACGCCTGGCTTCCAGACGATAGAAAAGGAAAAAAAAAGAGCCTGTTGTCCAAATTAAACTACAAGAAACGGAGAATGAGCAACTAATCTGCAGAATTCAATTAATTGTCTTTTTTTATTACTTTCATCTGCACTTACAGCTTGGGAGCTCAAGAATTGCAAATTGCATTCATCACACGTACATATATTTTTAATAACCCCGCACTGTTGGGAATCTATTACGTATTAACGGAGTCTAACTATCTTCAGCTCCCTTGATGCTGGTTTGATGGAGCAGTGGTCTTAGTGCTGGTTTCTCACAACTCGTCCGAGATGGGTGCCGATTGAATTACTGCGGGGCATGCATAATATTTTGTTCTTATGGCACTGGCTCTCTCTCTTACCTGGAACCAGTGGCCGTAAATTAGTGTCAAGCCAACGCATATGATTCATCGAGTTCCACATGCTGATCGTTAAAACTTTACTCTAATAAAGAACAGAGAAAATAACTCCGTTTCTTAGTTATGTAAGCAGAGACAGACTCAGGGCGTTTTTCCGAATATGTCCGGAATCCAGTCCTGATGTGGCATGGGTAATACGCTTCTCATACAGCGCTGGACTTGCTGTCCCTCCAGGGCAAAAAGGGTACCAAATCAAAAGCGGTTCACGTTAAAGTACCTGGTCCCTAGTTTTCGTGAGGGCGGTTGCTAAGTCAGGAAAGCAAAACATAGAATAAGAAATTACTCCTTCCGATTTGTAACACCTTAGTTTTACCATTCTTGATATTTGAGCATTAAATTAAGGGCAACAATCTGCATTAATAAAACGCACGTCATATTCTATTATGTTTTGGAATAGCGAGTCTTTCCTGTACGAAGGGCACTCCAACTGCCTACCCTAACTCCTATCTTCGGCAATTTTCTACACGATATTCTTGCACGAATTAGAACAGAAGATAAATATGTAGAAAATAAAATTTATTATTGAATGGCAATATTGGGAGAAAGGTTCTTGGTTAGAAGTGTAATGTATAATTGCTTACATGCTTCTTGCATTCATGCAGGTGATTTCCGAAAATGATGGAGATATATTGCAGCTCTATGAAATTGAAACTCGAGAGATCATGGAAGGATTCCCTTCAAAAATGAGACACGGGAATTTATGTTACCTGTGAAAAGGAGGTAATCAGTTTTTCATGCCTTTTCGATCATTATAGTGACAAACACTTTAAAATTATACATTTACTTAAGGAATTTTCAAACTTAACGATTTAACTTTTTCTGACCCGTTTCATTCCTATTTAATTTCTTTCAAACTTTTTCTTGTGATATCACAGACTTTATTAATGTTCTTCAAGATCCACCTCAAATTATTTCGCAACTTGTTAAAATATTTATTAAATAATTTCTCCATTAATTACAATGTGTATCTTGTTGTTTTCAAAACAATGTTACGTTTCCCTTTCCTTTATAAGATAGCAGTGGTGCCTTTTTATCAGAGGAGCAAGTGATGTGTCACAAAATGAGGATCCATTAAAACCAAATGCATCTACTTCACAGAAAGATGATCAATTTTCTGCTTTTCAAGGAAGCGTAGCGCTCGATGATATCATCGTAAAACGGCTTTTTTGCTTCAAGTTTGGATAATTATTTTTGTACCGTGACCCTAACTGATATTCAGTATACATAAGGGACAGTCATTTCTGTCTCATTCATGGACCAGAACAAATTATTCCACCCTGATTTCTTCATCGACCTATTGGACGTGGGTTTCGATTGTGCCGCTAAAAGTGTCGAGCGACAACATGTGCTGCAAAAATATTGCAAAGAACACTGCGTCATCACGATAAATAGTTATTTAACCAGTACGTTCGAAAGTATTGAAGTGCATCTTTGTATTGCATTAGGTGCCAGAAAGGATTCGACCCAGACAAATGAGACTGCCAGTAAAGCGCTGATATTGAAATCAGAAAAAGCGGAAAGAACAATTATCACAAGAAAAGAGGCTTCAATACCATCATGGAAACCAAAATAAGTAAATCTTGCCGAAAACTTGCACAAAAAAGATAATTTTAAGTTAATGATGCGCACGTGCTTTTATTATACTGGCGATTCCTCATCAGTACATAAACTTGCTGAATGCATCTAAAATTAAAACAAAATAATTTATAAATGTATTATTAAAAAGTTACAAGTTCCAGATTTCATCTAATTATTCAGCTTCTGGAATGTCCTTTAGTGGACGACAACGGGCTGGAGTGTCCTGGCCCACTCATTAGTTCCAGGAATTAGGTTCATAATAAAAGTCTATCATATACTGTCCGTGTTGCGTAGTGAGAGGGCGGAGATTCACTCTTCCTGACGGATAAATCTGGGTTTTCACATTGGTGCCCGAACGTAAAAATGGATCTTCTGACCGTCGCGTCGGGGTCTCTTAAAATGTGTGATGTTCGTTCCACACACCATCTGGAATTAATGAAAAATTCTTACTTCGCTTCAAAAAAAAAAAAAAAGAAAAGAAAGAAAGGAATTGAAAATTAAGAGAAAGATGATGTGACGTACTACAGAGGTGAATCAAGTGTGAAGACGACAAATGAGCAGTAGTGCATTCTATCCGCGTAGTTTGTTGGGAGAGCAACTTACCTTGAAGCGAGGGGGCGTGGTTTCGGTCTTCGTCACGGACAAATTTGTGATTTCACATACTTCAAATTTGCTACTATTAGTCGATTTTTTTAAATTTAGGATTGAAGTTATTCCAGCATAAAAGTGTATTCTCATTCATAGAAGTGGGCTACGATTAAGTCGCTCGTCTGTTTCCTTTAGAGTTTCGAATTTACGCAAGGCTCGAGTAACGGTTCCACGCTTCATCAATGAAATATTTTGATTTTTCCCCTACAACCCATAACATCGTTCACTTATAAACTAGAAAAATGTAAAATAATACTCAATGAACAGAGTGACAAAAGTTAATACACCACACGAAATTTCTTTTTCCTAAATTGGGCGGTATATGGACTTGACAAAGAAATAGACTGCTGAAGAAGCATTCTACGGTTATTTGAGTGATGAACCCATGCAGTGAATATTTTCAGGATAAAACGTATTTCGGGTAATTTTCAGTATTTAGATGTGCTATCCCATGTTCTCTAGACTAGTAGCAACAAAATTCAATTTGTGAAACATTTTATGAAAAAAATTATCAAATTTCTACTCTGTGAAGCGCAACAAATATTACATCTTATAATTTGGTTAAAGTTATTCTTATAAAAATGTATTTCTGTCAGTTACGATTTATTGTTCGTGTTATTGAAAATATGTGCTAAAATATCAGAGCGATATATACCCAACAAAAGCTTGCAGTTCTGTATTTGCAAATTTCAATATTTTTACAGAATGCTGTGCTGCTCTTTGAAGGAGCAAACTACATGCTTATTTTAATGATGCGGATTTGAGTAGCTGTAGAATTTATTTTAGATAACTGAATTTGACGTGCTCGTGTGTTGCGTGGTCGTTTCATCGTGGTGGTCGGTGAGTTCATTAATGTATCAACAGGTATCCGCAAAAGTACATGTCGTTTTTCATGGGAGAAAAATAAACATCTTGTAATGATTGAATTTCCGGAGAAACGGCGTTCCGCGGGCTGTATATCACCAGCTGATATCCCAAATTGCTCTGCGGATATGAATCAGATGAGTAAACAGTTTGGTAGTGGAAAGATGTACGATTCCATTGGTGGTATCAGTGGAGATTCTTCGTGGCCCTTGTACGAATTTAGATTCGGTTCAGCTGCTGCATAAACAACTCATTCCATTTCATTACCATGCAGGGCAGATGCTGTAAAGGAAGGCACAATTCGGAATTGATTTCTACCGTTTAAAGAGGGTGATAAATCCCTTCAAATGAAGTCCCGGAGTCATCATCTATTCAGCCTTGATACAGGAGACCTGAAACTTGCAACTGAGGTGAACAGTAGGCAAACAGAACAGGAACCAGCTCAATCATTTGGTGTTAGTGATGAAACCGTCCGAAAGCATCTGCATGAGATTGGTAGCACATATAATTTTTCAAAACGGTTCCCCTACGAATTGTCAACAGGGAACAAACAGCAACTCGTCTCAGCTTATCTTACATTTCTGTCTTGCTATGACGAGGAACTATTTTTAAATATGGTATCACATGTGATTAGAAGTGGGTGCAGTAGAGCACTCTAAAACATTTCAGACATTGGTTGTCCTCTAGTGACCCAACCTCCCGTACCAAAACCAGCACTACATCCACGTAAAGTTATGCTGTGTGTATTGTTTCCAATAATGGTGTTGTTCATTATAAACTCTTGCAAACGCGGCCAAACGATCACCGAAGGCGTAGTACTGTCAACAACTGAATTGTGTGCATTGGGTCCTGAAATAGAAGGCAGAAGCACTGGTAAACAGAAAGGGAGTTCTGCTTTTTCAAGAAAATGATTGGGCACACGCCACTTCATTGACCAGGAATACTAACAAAGAATTTGGGTGGAAACTTTTATGTCATCCAGCTTACTCATCATGCATATCCTCTTCAGAATCCCCTTGTTCCTTCCACTCGACCATCATTTGAGCGCACACAACTTCTCCAACTTTGGTGAGTTACATGCAGCCCTCCAAAGCACTTTCTCTTCCCATGACTGGGAATTTTATCGTAGGGTTACACACGGTCCAGTAACATTATTGTGACCACTGCCAATATCCAAAGTAACCGACGTGTGCAGTTCGGACAGCAGCCAGACGGGCTGGGAGTGACTTAATAAGGTGCTGGAAGATGTTTACGGGTATTTGGAACCATGCTGACTGCAGTGCATCTGACAGCTGAGGGGAAGTGCGTGGTGGAGGATTCATAGAGCGAACAACACGCTAGAGGTGATTCCTCAGATGCTCAATTGGGTATAAGTCTGGGAAATCAGGAGGCCAGGGAAGTGGTTTGAAGTCTTCATTGTGCTCTTCCAACCATTCTCTGGCATTTCTAGCTGTATGACACGTCGCATTGTCATGCTAGAAAGTCGCCTGCGCCCCAGCGAAGACAATCAGCATGTATAGGTACGTGGTCTGCAAGGATGGATTCATAAAGAATTCGGTCCATAGTGCCTTCCACAGGTATGAGTGCAGCGAGAGAATGCCACGAAAACATTTCCCAGATAATAACGCCTCCCCCACCAGCTTGTGTTTCTTCAGCAATGGTTAAAAAGTGTTTGTTCTCCAATGTTTCTCGGCTTATACGCCAACGTCCAAATGTTCAAAAAAAACAGAAAACGTGACTCATAGGAGAAGGCAATCCTTATCCAAACAGCGGAGGTCCAATTCCGATACTGCCATGCAAATGTAAGCCTTTTCTGCCGATGCATCTTCGTTAGCATAGCTGCAGTGACCATCCGTCTGCATCGGAGCCCCATACGCAGCAGGGTTCGTTGTGCTGTCGTTTTATACACATTTCCGGTAGCCGCCTGATCCATTCGGCCAGTGAGTTGTTCCACTCTAGCGTGTCAATCGCCGCTCACGCACCTTTGCAGCCGTGTTCCACCTCTTACATCAATGGCACGTGTTGTCCACGGTTTTCACGTCGCTTATTAGCAATGGTGCCATTTCTCCAAACAAGATACACTTAAATTACAGCAGCACGCGATTAGTTCACAAATTCCTCTTTTTTACGCTTTCCAACCGTAGGTTGAAGAAGCGTATATGCTCCAGCTTTGTCCGTCCGTCTGTCAGCACGATAACTGGCGTA
This sequence comes from Macrothele yani, assembly GCA_039090855.1. Classification (NCBI taxonomy): domain Eukaryota; kingdom Metazoa; phylum Arthropoda; class Arachnida; order Araneae; family Macrothelidae; genus Macrothele; species Macrothele yani. The sequence continues at coordinate 77,331,434 of CM077017.1, read as the reverse complement.
AAAATGGTTTGATTTCGATGAAATTTTAGTATGTGGTAGGGGACCACCTGGGGACGAACCCTAGTGAAAATGGGACAAATAGGGTCAAATCTCACGACGTAGGAGAGGAATCATTCCATTGCCCTTATGCGTCATAACTTGCGTAAATATGGTTCGATTTCAATGAAAGTTTACAATGTGGTAGGAGACCGCCTGGGGACGAACCCTATTCAAAATGGGTAAAGTGGAGTCAAAGGTCAGGACATGAGATCGGGATGCATTCCATTACCCTTATGCGTCATAACGTGCGTAAAAATGGTTCGATTTCGATGAACTTTCGGTATGTAGTAGGGAACCACCTGGGGACGAACCCTATTGAAAATGGACGAAATGTGGTCAAAGTTCAGGAAATAGGATTGCGATCCATTCCATTGCCCTTATCCCATATTATTAAGGTGGACGTCAAGTAATTTTGCTTCCTATACTTCCAATGGAAAAACTTTTGAAAACATTTCCTTCACAATTAATGTGTTCCCAAGGATGAAAATTTGAACATCGATTAAAATAACTTCATATTATAACTTGGAAAACTGAATATTTTCTAAAACATAACCATCATTATATTAATAATCTATCACTTTTCCTTTGGTGGTGTTGAAACCAGAGAAAAGATGGCGCAACCTGTACTTTGATGACGCCAGTGGACAAAAAAATGTTGGATTGCATAATTACGGTTACGGTTTAGAAAATATTAAGTATTCCAAATTATGAAATGAAGCTATTTTAATCGATGTTCAAATTTTCATCCTTGTGGACGCATTAATTGTCCAGAAAAAAGATCGCGCGACCTGTATTTTCATGACGTCAGTAGAAAAACAAATGTTGAATTACATAATTATGGTTATGTTTTAGAAAATATTAAGTATTGAAAGTTATAAAATAAAGATATTTTAATCGATGTTCAAATTTTCATCCTAGGGAACGTATTAATTGTGAAAAAAATGTGTACAGAAGTTTTTCCATTGGAAGTATAGGAAGCAAAATTACTTGACGTCCACAGTAAAGTAGCAATTCTTTTATGTATGTATGTAGATTTATCTTTGAAACGGCTCTAAGAATTTTGATGAAAGTCGTTCACCTACCGTTTTCTGGTACTAGAAATCGATTTAGCTTGATCTCGACTTTAGGAGAATTCGTTTAGTGGGTTAAATAACCACCCCGAATTATAACGTTTTTAGTGATGGCGTTATTCCATTAATGTTACCAATGCTTAGAAACCTTATGACGTCACAATTTCACGTTTGAGAATGTTGGCGCGCGGTCACGCCATCTGACTCATTACGTCACGCGTTGTGTGTGGATCCTATTAAAGTTTTATGACGTCACAAATTTGCGGCAAGCAGATGGTCGCGATTCTCATCTGCCTCATTACGTCACGCATTGTGTGCGTATGTCCGTCCGCACGATAACTCGCGCAACAATCTTTCGATTTCGATGAAATTTTAGTATCTGGTAGGGGATCACCTGGGAAGGAACCCTGTTTAAAGTGAACGAAATGGGGTCAAAGGTCAGTACATAGGAGTGGGATCCATTGAACTGCTGTTATGCGTCATAACTAACGTAAAAAAGGTTCGATTTCGATGAACTTTTAATATGTGGTAGGGGACCACCTGGCGACAAATCTTATTGAAAATGGGCGAAATGGGGTCAAAGGTCAGGACATAGAAGCGGAATCACTTCCATCGCCATTATGCGTCATAACGTCCGTAAAAAGTCTTCGATTTGGATGAAATGTTAGTATGTTTTAGGGTCTTGCCTGGGGACGAATTCTATTGAAAATGAGCAAAATGGGGTCAAAGGTCAGGACACAGGAGCGGGATCTATTCCGTAGCCCTTATGCATTGTAACGTACGTAAAAACGCTTCGATTGCGACGAAATTTTATCATGTTATTTCGGAGGTCGACCAAACCGGTTCTGTTGAATATCATCGAAATGGGATCAGAGGTCAGGGCACAGCACCGAGATTTATTCCACAGCCATTATTCTCAGAACTTGAGTAATGATTTCTGGTATGTTGGAAAGCGTATCAATGCATTGCATGATTTCACTAACTTGTTTAGAAATACTACCATCCTTGGCCGGAAAGCCGATAATCATACTTTTTGGAAATATAATAAATCTCGCCTTTTATCCATGACAGCAATGAGTGATATATTTTCAGTTTGCCTACATCACACTTTACATACCCTCTAAGACAGCTCACGACACGTGCCTTCTTTCATTGGATATGCGCTGTTGACGTCAAAAGTAAGAGGAGATCACGCTAATGTGACTCGATGTGTATAAGTTTCTAACACGTCGACAGAATGCTATTGAGGCCCATGGTAATTATTTTGGTGAACCAATTGCTTTTCCACAACGCATGTGTTATACATTGTCTCAGACTTCGAAAACGGCCAATACATTTGTGGTTCCCTGTTATATCCCAATCAAGTGAAGTATTTTTCAATTTGCTGAGCAGTTTGTACTTTGATCACATGCTCAACTAATGCAGACATTTTCTGAGGCATGAAAACAAACTTGTCGAAATATTTCGACTTCATGCACCACGATTTGCATTCAAGCATTTTGCTTTCTGTTCCAATGCTGTGGTACACTTGAACGGAATGGACAATAGTGAATCCTTCCACCCTGACAAACACTTTACTGAAATGACTAAACGAAAAGTAAAAAAACAAAACACTTTCTCTCGTGGCACGAACCTCAGAGGAAGCAGAGAGCCGATTTCATCATTTCGCTATTGACTCTGCCCATTCTGCTGTTTTTATCTCACTCAAAAAACTTTTCTTTCCACTTTTCATCTGCCCTCTTTGAGAGATCCATTATGTTTAAGGTTGAATCAGTTTGATTTACTAAGAATTAATTATAAGTAATCATTAATTCATTAATAAACTTCAACATGTTTGCTAATCTTGTGCTTCAATTGCAAGCCAATATTACATTTACACAAGGTTAGGACTCGTTCGTGTTATAGAACTTTAACTTTGGTTTACCCGGATTGTATAAATTGTAGTAGCTGAAGTGTCCTTAACTAGAAATACAATCATCGTCAATATATGATCAAACGTCAACAAGCAAAAAGATTACTTGCATCAATTATCCAAACATTTATTGTAGCAACACTTTTCCTGCGCGCACTTTATGGAGTATACAAAATGGCTTAAGTTCAATTTCAGCAAGATGCGTGGTTTAACCCGCATTCAAGAACACTTTTCCTTGAACAAAGTGAGCATTGGCAGGTTCACTCGCTCATTATTTGTACATCAATTCTGAACAAACATCAAAATTTGTCTAACACAGATTAACAACGGAAGCTCGTTTCAGTGTCATACCATCAACATGACTTGAAAAAACGATGCCTGAAGAGCATATCTTAATATTCTGGTTCATAATAAACTGCCTGTTGTAATACAGCTTTTCTATAGCTGAAGTACCATTGGGTATCGAAGACTGATTTCCTCACTTCTTATCAATAGCTTTCGAGTACATAATTGCACTTTATCAGATGCTGGGCAGTTGCCAATATAAATATGTCGGATTGGGAATATGTGGCGTACAGAAATAAAAGTGTTTAACGCTAATAAACTAAATTTACAGAAGGAAACATGAAATAAAAAGGGAGGTTAAATGAAAGTATTAGTCACAATCAATCTCCATTATCGTTTTACTTCACTTCATGCTTTCATTCATTTTGTTGACGTAACGCGCAAATTCGAAATACAGTTTGTCCTGAAATATTTCATCCAGTTTACGCAAATATATGTTTTTAGAGTGCCTTTCAATTTTATGTTTTATTCATATATTATGTGTTATTCATATGTTTTATCATATATTTGTTTAGGTAAGGTTTTTATTTTATTTGTATCCCTTGCGTTTAATATCCGTTTCTCTCCAACCAATATCCTTTCTTCACTTACTTAGAATTGAACATTCCAGGAACTTACACGCATCTCTACATATTTATCTAAATTTCTCGTGTAGTACAGAATGGTGGATCATTCATTTCCTTTCCTGCATTTCTTTGATTTACATTTTTTTCTAAGTCTTTGATCATTTCGTTAAAACTTGTCTCACTTAAAATGAAAAAATTGTCGGAAGTATAAATTAATTACTTTCACGTACTATTGTGTATCCTTTAGGGCCCAATTCAATACTTTAAATGGACAATACTTGATTGAAAGATATTTCCTAATTAGAACTTGTATTCCTTCTCTTAATTATTCAGGGATGAGGTTCGAAGCTACAGCTCCATGTTTCTTTCTTCTGTCGTATTCAGGGACACATGCTTTACAATTTAGGGGAATGTGGGTATCCTATACGTAGTATCCCCAGTACCGTAGTACAAACTGATCAAGCAATATTGTTGCTCCTTTTCCTTTCTTTTACAAACAGCGATTTTTTTATGCCTGCAACCAATATAATTGGTGTGAATTAATGAACAAGCCTTGTCTTCTGAAATACAAAGCTCCCCAGCGAGATGCATTGTAGAAATGTGCATAAGGCGGGGTCTCAGAAGTACCTGTATGCCTCTCCATTAATGGCCAGGGTGTCAGAGACAAGAGAAATCAACTAGTTACATCACAACAAAGGACTTCTAATACCCACAGAGCATTTTCTCGTTGCATTAATTGAGATTACCACAGTAACAGAGATGTAACTTTCTAGATCATTCAACTGTGAAGTATACTGTGGAACAGATTTTCGTTATTGAAAGGAATTCATCGTTTGTTTTAATATACAAACAATTTCCTCATTTTTGTTGAAACAATCCTACAGGAATGTCCAGCCAATGCCTCCATACTGGTACGTTATACATGCGTTTCCACGTTTGTTTCTAGGCTGTCGATGAAAATCATCAAATACAAAACATTAAAAATGGTAAATTTCTCTCTTTCACAATAGGTGGTACTAAATCTTGTAGCCCCAGTTCTGTGTGAGTCAGTTCAATGAATTTCTGAGAAAATACCTTTAAAATATTAAAACTAACAACAAGAAACCATATGAAATTTATATTTCGAGAAAATGCTCTAAATGTGTAAAAATAAAGATTTTATTGTGTGTTAAAGTACATATTTTGTACTAAAGTACTGTACTTCAAGATGTTGGAACCAGTGCTTAAAATGAAGATTTGAAAACTACTATCCAAGACTAGCGTCAAATGTAACCTGTGCATGTAATACCTGACAGAAATTGAACAACATCCATCACTTTACGTAAATATGTGGTTGTAGAATGGATTATAGGAAATTTCAGATGGAATGGGGTAAGAAAAGTCGTTATTTATGAACACTTGTTATGTAGCTGCAGACATTAATTTGTTAGATCAATAGCTGAAAAAAGGAAATGCAAATTTAGAGTTTCAGAGTTATTCAACATTAATACAAAAAGAAGCTTCAGCATTTAATAAAAAGCTACATATTTGCCTCATCAAAGGAGAGGCAGAGGAAAATCGATTTGCTACTGCAATCGCGCATGATGCCACTCTGTTAACCAAATATTATATATTTCGCCATTTGTCAAAACCAAAAAGGATGTCAAGGCATCAAAATAACACCACATTGCCAATCAAAATTTATCGTTTGGCAACTGTTCTGTACTTAACGATAATTTCAGACCCAATTCTCGACATAGACCTTATATCTTCCTGCATTAAACAAATAAAACCTTCTTTTAACAGATAAAAACTACAAATACGCAATCCATTAAAAGAATTTTTATGAACATAAAGAACAAGTATGTATGTAGACCTAAAAACTGATGCCTAGCGAAAGGCGAGTTTCATGGTTTGAAACTTGCATACCACCAAGAAATTGATTTAGCAAACTTTTATATAAAAAATGTTTCCAAGAAAATTCGAAAAACTCCAAAACTCCTTAAATTAATTTTTCTCTTAAAGCTAATAATTTCTGAATTATGTTCAAAACGTTTTACTGCAAATTGAAGAAAACCACAGGAGTTAATCTCGTGTAACGTAAGTTGAAATACTACTGTTTTTGAGCATAATGTTTTTCAGAAAATTTGTTTAGGTCTTCGAAAGTGGATGCATCTAAACTTACACTTCCTTCACAAAGAAGATGATGATACTTTGCCCCATTTTCCATAGAATATATAATAACATCTTTCATTTAATACAAAACTTGCATGTACTATCCTCCTTGCTAAACAGATTTTGTAGTACAATCGGGACGTTATGTCTTCAGACATGCCTTATCTATAATTTACTTCATCGAATTCAGCATTGGCAAAAGATTGTTGAAAATTTAGATACAAAAAAGCGTTTGTTGAAAGGACCGAATGAAACTACAGTTTAAATTAATGGAAACAGTGTACGAATCGAACTGGGAAAGAAAGAACGGTATTCCTAGTCACTAAATTTAAAGTATCACTAATATGCGCAGTTAAAAACACTGGTAAAAGTTTGTGCCATAGTGTGGAAACAGAATTGTCATGTATGTTTGTAGACGGTCAGCGAGTGCGTTTACATAAAATATGACGGAGGTCTCCATAAGTACGGAGGATCCCAAGAAAATCTGTTAGGCTATACTTACCTGCTTCATCATCATCATCATTGTCAACCATTATCAATCCACTGCTGGACGAAGGTCTCCCCAAGTTTCCTCCACAACGGTCTGTCTTGTGCCAGTCTCCTCCATGTCACTCCCGCATATTTACGAATTTCATCCACCCATCTCCCATGTGGTCTTTTTCTGGGTCTTTTCCTGTCCCTTGGAATCCAATCTAAAATTTCGGCTGTCCATCTATGGTCTGTCCTTCTGGCAGTATGTCCAGCCCATTGCCATTTCAGGGATTTAACTCTGATCATGATGTCTTCCACTCTCGTCATTTTTCGGATCCACGAGTTCCTCTTCTTATCTCTCCTGGTTATACCAAGCATGCACCTCTCCATGCTTCTTTGAGTTGTCTGCAGCCTTTGTATGTCTCTTTTAGTTAAGGTCCACGTCTCTGCACCATACGTAAGCACTGGAAGGATGCATTGATCAAACACTTTTCTTTTAAGACATAATGGCATATTGCTCTTGAAAATTATGCTGTTTCTTCCAGAAGCTCTCCAGGCAAGTTTTGTACGCCGATTAATTTCTTCATCAATGTGACCCTCACTTGATATCTGCTGTCCAAGATAAACATACGTATCTGTTATCTCCAGTTTTTCTCCATCAATCGATAAATCTTCATTTCTTGTAAAAGCATTGAACATCACTTTTGTCTTCTGAAAGTTCATTTTTAATCCCACTTCTTTACTCTTGTCAGCAAGTTCCTGGATCATACTCTGCAGCTCTGATGGGGTAGTTGCAAAAATGACTATGTCATCAGCAAAACGAAGGTGGGTTAGATAATCTCCATTAATCTTTATCCCTTTGTTTTCCCAGTTCAGTGATTGAAAGACATTTTCCAATGTGGCATTAAAGAGCTTCGGAGATATGGTGTCACCTTGTCTCACTCCCTTTCCAATTTTTATGTGTGTTGTATTTTCAAACAGCCGAATCTTTGCACTTGCATTTTCATAGATGTTATTAATAATATTAATGTATGCATCTTCAATACCGCAGGATTTCAGAGCCGTGGTAACTGCTGATGGTTTCACCGAATCAAAGGCTTTTTCATAATCGATAAAAGCCATGCACAATGGAAGTTCATATTCCCTCGCTCTTTCAATGAGTTCTCTCAGTACGTGGATATGATCTATTGTGCTGTAGCCACTCCTGAATCCAGCTTGTTCTCTCGGTTGAGCCATGTCCAGTGTTACCTTCAAGCGGTGTGAAAGAACTTTAGTGAAGATTTTATAAACCACTGATAGGAGGCTGATAGGTCTGTAGTTCCTGAGATCCTCAATACGACACTAAATTAGCAAGCTGTATCCATCGCATGTGTGGTTTATGCAAAACACGATTCCTTCATTCGGCATAACAGAGTAGAAACCGCGATTCGTCATATCCGATGATGTATTTCCTGTCCAGACCATTCCATCTCGCATAACATTTTGCTAACCGCAGCAAAATCTTTCGTTTTTTTGCACATAGCAGTGGAACACTATTTGATCGTCGACTGCTGTAGCCCGTGTTTCCATAATAAGACGGTATATCTTTGAGAAAAAGCTCGGGAACGTGAACTGTATTAAATTCCAATATTATCTCCTTCTGTTAAGAAATTGATTGCTTGTAACATTGCGGCACAGTGTGCGCTGACACTGATAGTCAATTGCTGGTTTACAGCCACATTTCTCCCGCTGGTATGAAGTTTGCAGTATTCCTTGTAGGATAGTTTCACACGTATGCATGTCTGACCTGAAAATACCAACAGTTCTGCAGTTACGGTGATAGAACAAACGGATTTCCTTGCACCTGCTGCATTGCCGTCGTCAAACTCGTTTATTCAGCTGCCTTTTACCCATGATCACATTTCGTGATTCGTTCACAACACGTAAAGACCTGTCATATTATAATTATTGCTAGTTTCAGTGTCCCAGGAGACGGGATACGATACTCTTCATGTTAGCATATTGTTTACGAGAGATATACAAAAAAGTGCCCATTTCTTGCATACAATAAAACATTTTCTTTTCTTGTAATTGGTATATTTCCCGTTTGGTGGAAATGAAATCAAAGCATGCTTGCCCGGATATAATTTTACAAGTTCGATTTTAAAATTATCGGTTTTAAATATATTGGTGTTCAAAATCAAACGATAACCTACAAAAACATATATGGTTGACGATGGATGTAAAATACTGAACTGAAAATCACAGAACATGCAAATTTCACTAGATGGACCACTGCTCCGCCTTTGCTTTTGTTACAGATAAGTCAGAATACGCAAATCAGGATTGGATTATGACACGCGCGCACTACTTAAATACTCAATGAAGAAAATGAAGAAAAAAGCTTTGAGTACAATAAATCGTTTTGTTTTACTTATTGAAATAAATATTTAAATTCCATGGCATTGCATAATTTAAATGCATATAAAAAACTGGAACAGAAAGCACAATGCATCACAACGTTTCAATTCATATAATAAATACTGACAACACTTCCATGTAGAGTAATTAACAAAGAAATTAAAAGTGCAAAAACATATTAAAGAAAATATATTCAAATCCTTCACTAGAAGCAGAGGATGCTCCATACACAAATGACTACAGAAAGTTGTAGGATATAACATGGGAATAAAGTGGATAAGGAAAGAAATTGGTAGTTCCCATATAAAATAAAGAAGGAGAATCGTTACTAAATGAAAAAGAACAGAAAAAATAGTTGGGTGGAAAACTTCTCGGAGAAATTGTTAGGAAACGATTGATCGCAACCATAGCTCAGATTCAAACGTATAAAATCTATTGTTGAATATAAATTTGAACTAAATAGGAAAAATAGAAACATAAAGCAATACCTCGAATTAAAATAAGTGAAGCTTTTGGAGCTGATAACATACCAGGTGACGCCTTAAAAGGAAATCCGAAACTTATGGTACAGAAACTACTTCCCTTACTAAATGAAATATGGCAAAAAGAAGATTGGCCAAAGGAATGGAATATTGAATTATTGATTAAGTTGCCCAAACGTGGGAACCTATCCGAATGCAAAATTTGAAGAGGCATAAAAATGCTGTGGGTTATAAGTAAAATATTGGCAAGGATAATATTAGAAAGAATCAAAAGAGAAATATCAAAACAATTAAGTCCAGAACAGGCAGGTTTTAGAGCCAACATATCATGCAGCGATCACATTGCTACTTTACGAGTTATCATAGAACAATCGTTGGAATGGTAGCAAGCTTAGATTTAAAATTTATTGATTCTCAACAAGCTTTCGACAGCATAAACAAATTTTTCCAACGGACATTCCTTAGGAATTATGGAATTTCAGAAACAATTATAAGAATAATGGAAATAATGCACGGAGATTTTGAAATTAAAGTCATACATGGAAATAGCCGCTAGAAAGTAGAATAAGTCATAGTGGTTTAAAAAGTTTCATAAAAAATACGAAAATACCATAAATGAATATTACAATCACATATTTTCGGATGGTGTTATTATGAAAAACATAATTAAAATACAGAAAACCAAAAACCTTTTTTTAATTGTTATTTGCGCTAATGCTGAATTTTACAATTAATTCACGAAAAGTGCTATACTTCACAGTTCTGATTCGGATTAATCGAATCATATTAACGCATTAGGGTCATAAAAACAAGGCATCAGTCAGAGTGTCTAAGACATATCGCTTTATTGCATTTCCCTGTTGTTGCTGTAGGATATTTCAGAATAATTTATTAGAGCAGGTTTAAATAATTTACTCGTACATTGCACCTTGCTCTCAATTTTATTACATGAAACGACGGCTAGGTTTTTTTAAATTTCTAAAATTTCAGCGGCGTGAAGAGGACAGTTGTTAGGAAATTAAAATTTTTACCTGTCATTTCTCATTCTGTTTTTGTTATTTTGAATTTTACAACTACAATTTAAGGTATTAATTATTCAAATAATGTAAACGGTTTCTCCAGTCTATTACTCGAAAAAATATTAACATTAATAAAACAAATTGAAACTTCTGTTCATATCATTTGTTTTGATTTTGACGCTTTTAAGAATGCTATGATGGTTATATTCAAATTAATCAGGAACTTGGTACTTGCATGTTCTGAGTGGTGTAGTGGTTAGCATAACAGGGTGCTACCTGCAAGACGCGGGTTCGATTCCTGCTCTAGGCCGAAAAATTTTCAAGTTTTCGGATATCATCTGACTTACCATCCTTGTCATATTTACACCAAAAACCCAATTGTCATCTTCAAAATGTGTTTTTATGTGCAAACATTTATCTAACTAAAATCCGTTTCCGGCTTGTCACACTTTTTTACACTCAAGTAACTTCATATAAACGCAGCAAAATAAGAAAAAATTAAATTCCGTTTCGTGTAAGGAAAGTAATGGAAATTAAAACCGAAAGTAGGAACAACACTATTTCAATTTTAAAACAAGATATGTGGAAACAAAGACAACAAAAATGACATCGGGGAGATCATAACCTTGACGAAGATGAAATGCGATTTCCTATGAAATACGCATTACAAATTAAATTAAGAATGACAATACGACCTTTCGTACGAATATAAAATTTCATCGGTACTCAACGCGACATAAAATTTCACCTTACGATTTGCAAAGTGAACCAGAGAAGCACTGGTTGGTCCTGACAATACGTTGATCAAAAGCGTAGCGTCGGGGGAAGGGAGCACAGGAGAGCACGTGCCCCCAAACGTAAGAAGCCGAAAAAGTATAATAAAAACTAGTTACTCGCCTTTCAAATGTGATAAATTAGGAAATACAGCAAATGGAAAAACGGTGCACAATCGCGAGCATTGCGTAGATGCGATCAAGGTGAAACAGGAAATAAGAAATAATATAATTTAATCACCCGAAGCCACCAAACCACGCTCTGCTACCAATCACAAAAATACCTTTGTATAGAAACAATTTGGAAATTACAGGGGAAAAAAGACATTATATTCCTAGGTACGTGAATATCGTAATTCCTAGAATATTTTTCATGTTAATACAATTTGTATAGCCATGTACTACAATTGGTGCAGCCTCCGAATCTGAGTCGTTTACTCAAGATATACAACGCTTAGCATTTGTCTCCTAGAATTTGCTTCCCGAACACTTTCTGGTGTAGCTGCTGCAGCAGCTGTCTTACTTTATTCTGACTGACAGTGCGCTATTGTGAAAGAAGCATCAATATAATTCAGTAATGAAATACCGTGCACGAGCCTACTCTGATATTTCCTTTTAAAAGCACACCATAGAGCTCTCATGGAATGGCTTTCTTTCCAAAAAAGGTAATCAGAACTCACAGTGAGGTATGCTATTTGGGCATGCAAGGAGAACCGTCGTTTTGGATAGACAATGCTGCATAACTGGTATTGGCGTCACGAATCGAAAGACTAACTTTTTTATTATATGTTTTGCTTTCCGAGTTTAGCAACCGTCCTCAGAAAAACAAGGGCTAAGTTTTTTAGCATGGTCCGTATTGATTTAGGACCCTTTTTGCTCAGGAGGTAGAGCAGGTACAGTGCCGTAGGAGGCGCGTATTACACATGCACATCAGGATTGGATCCCGCACATATTCGGACAAATGCTTAGAGGGCTGTGCTTACATAACTGAGAAACGGAGGTTTTTTCTTTGCTTTCTATTAGAGTGAAGTTTTAACGATCACTGTGTGGAACTCAATGAGTCATTGGCATTCGTTTGAGAATAATTTACGGCCACTTGTTCCAACTGAAAGAGAGAGCCAGTGCCATGAGAAAAAAAAACATTATTCGTGCCCCGCCATATTTCGATCCCGCACCCATCTCGGACGAAAAAGTGAAAAGTCTGCACTTAGACCATTGCTCCCCCAGGGCGACATCAAGGGAGGTCAGCATGCTTATCTTTGACAGTGACTCCTTTAATACGTAGTAGACTTCCAATAGTGTGGGGAGATTTATAATGCATGTGCATGTTATAAATACAATTGCCAATTCTTCAGCTCCCAAGCAGTAAGTGCAGATGAAAATAATACAAAAAATATTAATTGAATTTTGCAGATTAACTGCACATTCTCCGTTTCTTGTGGTTTACTTTGGACAATAGGTTCAGTGTTTTCTGTCAGTTGAATCCGTTAAACTTTACGAAAAGAAAGGTGTTATGAGACTGGCGGATAAGTTGCAATTTGATGACAGTGCAAAGAAACAGCCCTCAGGTGTAAGCGTGTGAATATGATCAAACCTTTCTTCCCCTGGAAATTTCATTTACATCGAAATCATACCCTTTTTAGAATAAACACCATCAGCACATGTTGTATGACTGGAAAAATATTGCTCCTAATTTGTTTCAGCTATGTTAACATTTCACCTCAAATGCGCTTTTTATTTGACGTCTAGTTTCATGAATAACGATGCTTTAAGCACACACCAACTGTTAAACCTATCTATGTACGAGCAGAAACGGAACAAAATCACTTCCTTTTGTCCTTAGTCCTTTATGTGATATTGCTGGCAAATAAAGTATTCGTATTGTGTATCAGTGAATTTAGCTAAAACGTTTTCCCCAAATTTTCACACTAGAAAACTCGCCCAACGGTAGGTAACGCGCCAACCGACAGCAAGCTATAGATCAGTTATAATTTAATCGTCTCTGTGAAAACTATTAATCTCTGGTGGTCTCTCGACGCTTGTTCTCTATTCCAGAGAGATAACAGTCGCCTCGCACACTGTGTATTTCTGAATGTACCAGCATATTCCGATTCATTTAGCGACGCACCACAAAAAGGTTTAGAATTAATGAAGCTGAAGCATATAGTCCGATAAGAATGATGCGGATGTTACGCGAATTCAAAAATTAAAGCTACAACTGGTTCGATCTATTAATTTAACATTTGATATATTCAAATAGTATAACTATACTAATGATTCCAATTTATTGGGGTAGAATGGAAATGAAAGTTCCAAGCTTTCGCACATCATCCAAATGGCTTTTTCACGGAAGGTAGGCAGCAAACTGCAAACTTTAATCGACGTGTGAACCACATAAAGTAGACAGCAAACCGCAAACTTTAGTTGATGTGTGAACTAGAAAAAGTAGACAGCAAACTGGAAACAGTTCGCTGTCTACGTTTCTTTTAGATCGCCATTTAGTCGATGCGCGAAAGCTAGGTGATTTCTATTCTTCGCGAAGAAATTCAGATCATTAGCAGAGCTAAAGTATTTTGATTATAATTGGCGTAAAGTTACTATTTATGAATTATTTGATATATTATTGTGGTAATTTTTATTTAATATTAGTTTTCTTCTGATTTCATTCGAATAATTTGTGTGGTAAAAACGAATGCAAACTTAGTATTACTATATTATATTCGTGCAGACTTGAGTTCGATGACAGGGCAACCAATACCCGTAGCACGATGTATCAAGTCTATCTGGGAAGAAATACACACTCCATTCCGTCTTATGTGTATTATGCCTGTATAAATACATGTTTAAAATTATGAGACCTTTCGGTTCCACAGTGGACACATCCTCAGATACACAAACGTTTATATAGAGATAATCTTTTAAATATAAAAATGTAACGTGCGCTCTATCTATGTAGTCGTTTGTGTATCTGAGAATGGGTCCAATGTGGACCCGAAAAGTCTCATAATTTTAAACACGTATTTATACAGGGATAGTAAACATAAGCCCGAATGGAATGTGTGTTTCTTCCCAGCTGGACTTGATCCATCGTGCTATGGGTATTGGCTGCATTATCATCTTCGAATAAATTCAATATTCTTATGCTTAAAACGAAACAGATTTGGTGTTTTTGTTACGTTATGGGGCCCTCGCGTTAAGAAGGAATTTGCAGAACAAAGCTAATGTCAAAATGAAGACAAAAGGTTGTGAGAAGAATAAAATAAATTAAAACTATAAAAAAAACGTTCCATTCAATTCCACATCAGAATACAAATGCAAAGCGAATCGTCTTTTTGTGGGTTTCTCACATATTACCGTTTTTTTTTCTATTGTTATACTTTTGTGTTTCATACTTCGTTCTAAGAGCAACGTCATGAAAGTGATAATAAAAACTGAAGTACAGATTTCCAAACACATGAAATAATATGTTGTGAATGCCCCAACAACATTATTTTTTAAATCCCGAAAAGCTGACTTCAGCGTTCTATAAAACGATATTAAGAAATCAAGAATGAAATAAAAACTACAAAAACTTCTTATTGAATTATTTCCAAATAAAAACTATTAGTTACTTTTTTTCTTTCAGTGTCGTGTTAGAGGTTGATGATTGCAAATCGTGGGCCTTTATATTCAGTTTTACTGCGAGAAACATAAACAATAAATACCTTTGATTTAAATGGCAATTTTTTTCAATCTCGATAACTCTTAAAAAACATTCAGAAGTCAAAGAAAACAATTTAGTTGACGTGTGAACCAGGGAAAGTAGAATATTGTTCTAATAAAGCGAATGCTAATAGTATGTCATAATTGTTCGTAATGAATATTGTTCTAATAAAGCGAATGCTAATAGTATGTCATAATTGTTCGTAATGAATATTATTTCCCAGGAACAGCTATGTTCAAGTAAAACAGAATTGAATATATCACCTAAGGTTTACCGCATAAAATATCGTGATGGAATCAGCCAAAATAATCTTCGAAGTCTGATTATTATGCTTATGAGTAAGTATCTGAAGCATTAGATTGCCAAGTTAGGTGAAATATGTCAAAATATCTTGAAAACACTCCAAGGGGAAAAAAATCCGAAATTATTCAGGATTTGATATATTCTGCAAGATATGTTGTTCATGAAACCGTTCGTATTAAGAAGTTTACCTGTTTGAAGAATCACACTGGATTGTATTTACAAAATAGTCTCCTCTTTACAAGATATTTAGTATGCAAAAGAACAAGGGACCAAATAACAATAATAATAAAAACATATGTGTCATCTAGTACACTCACACATCATGCTATCAACTAGGCCCAAGCAGTAGTCATCCGAGCAATCGCAGGTTGGTTGCCAGTCTTTAATTCCGACTACAAATTATCTACCTAAACAAGGACCATACGGCGCCATCTAGTGCTACCAACATCAGTTATTAAGATTATTTCCAACATGCACTGGTTAGGAACCTGCACACTGAAAATTCTCAACTTCGTCCGGGTGGTATTAAGGTAGAGATTGGCACATACTGCATCGATTCTAGGGCCCATTTGACAAATAAGTTACAGTCTCCAGCAAGAAGCAAATGGTATTACCCCTCTCAGACTACCACAAGAAATAATCAACAATAGGCCAACAGGCCCGAGATGTTTATTGGCACTAATCGGACAATGCATGGAGGACACCACTGCTCACTGATTATTCGCAATCGTGGCCGTAGTGTCACTCCGTGCATGTCGAAAAACCCGTCGGTCCTCTCACCGTGGTTCGTCTAGGTCTCTCAGAAGATTCCTGTCGCTGCTGTGTGCCTTGATCCATTTACTGCTACCAACAGCGTGTTATGGTGATATTTGTAGGATCGGTATTGCGGGCAATACGGCTATAAGACCATCTCATTTCTCGGAGCCCGACGACGCGGCTCCTTCCGAACCTCTCCAACTGCTTAACATCTTCTGATTTACTCCGAGGCATATTTTACTTATATATGATGCAACCAACAAAACAACACGAGTCAAATGTACAAGCACCCACAACGGGACGAGCTTATATAGCCCATCTGGCCCAGCGCTACGACCCCTCCTTGTTGCCGTCACTTTTGCGGCCTAGAGTCATTCTTGAATCATTAATTATTTGTATATCTCAAGATATCCAAGATATCAAACCTACTCACCAAATTTTATTACTGTTGGTTGCTTGCTACTGGGTGCCAGTATTTTTTTCTTGACGATGAGTGTATATTCAGCTAATAGAATTACAGAGCTCTCAATCGTATATGGAATGTGTGATTGCACCACTCTCATTGAGTTATTTATGAGACATACCAACCAAAATCCTTAGGGGACGAATGATAATTCAGTCAGCTGAGTGTTAATCAATATTAGGTAAAATTAATTCCAGCAATAATGTGCTTCAATCAACATTAGTGGAGGCGTTTAACATATCTGCATATGAATTGCTGCATTTGTTCTGAACTAAATATCAATGAACTGACTTTTATTAAAGAATATGTCTGTTGTAGAGAGAACAACTGAAAACGTTCCAAAACGTATTGCTTCCCTCATCGCCGGAACCGTCATCGAATTTCTTAAAATTTCAATAACAACCTTTTGCTACTTATTGGGAAAACAAACTGAATAAAGAATCTGTCAACGTTAGCATTAACAGGGACAACTCCTCTAAAAGCAAGATCATTAATCGAAGAAAAGCAAAAATTAATGACTCTAGCTTTTAAAATTGTAATGCGTCGAAATCAAAAATAACTTTAAAAATCGGATTAATATTTTTAACGATATCATATTCCCAAGTACAAGAGACGTTGAGGTCCCGTATTCTCCAGGAACAAATGTACATCTTCAAATCTTTGATTAGATATTGTCTGATTTTTTTAAGAGGAAGCGTATTTACTGAGGAAAATAAAAATAGGATTCTCTATGTGATTTTCATAAGCCATGCGTTTAGTTCTCTTTAATTAAATGAAGCTCTTAATTTCAAATGCTGTCTGAAGTAATTCTTACTGCACCCCGTTCCTCAAGGAGTGAGAAGAGTTCCCAGAACTCGGATGCTTGCTGTTTTTTCACTCTCTCTAGTTTTCGTTACCAATACGTTTTCCTTATTTCCAGAAAAGAATAGATCTGTTAGAAAACGAAAAAGAAGTTTGCAGGAAACATAGTTTTTGCAAGGGAACCAGGTTATTTTTCCGAGATAATATTACTCAACGAAAAAGCGTGAAAATCTAATTTTGCGAGATTTTGTTATATGGCAGATAATTAGTTTCAGAAGGTGACTTTCATTTAGCTCTCGAGAATTGTACCGGAATCCGAAATGTGATATTCGCCAATAGATAATTTTGCATAAATGAAATGATGAGGATCTCAAAGAGATTCTTCTAATGAAAAAAGTTGTGAAGATAAAAATTATTCATTGGGATGTAATTGAAGTTTATGAAACTCTTCAGTGGTATGAAATTTAAGATGACCCTCCTCTGGTATGTAATTCAAGAACACGAAACTTTCATTGGTATGTTACTGTATTGTTTCTTGTTGTCCTGTAGTATTGAATTTGGAAATTCGGAATATGTTTACCCATAAATAGATTTAAAATAATTTAAATCACAGATAAAAAAATAACATGTAATTGTACAATGCAAAAGAAACCGGTAATGATAATGATATCAAATATCATAGCAGCGAAGAAATGGTTATTTAAAATTAAATAAACGTTGGGTACGATATATTGTGGCTATAAAATTACTTTACGATACACAGAAAACAGAATAATAACGTAGATGTTATAATATTCAGTTGTCACTAACTCAATGAACAGAGTTTTCGTTTCTTAAACAATATTTAACATAAACTTATTCGGACTCTTGTTTTTAGACGAGCTGTTGTTTATGCAGTTTCAGGAAAAAGAATTTACATTAGCTGGAGTTTGTTTGTCAGCTCATCTACAGTACATGTGAATACTTTTTAAAGAAGGATCTTCGTTAAGCTCATTTTCTCCATTTTGGTCATTGGATTTTCTCAGGTCCTCTTTAGCTAAATACCTTAACGAATGCCCATTTAATTTATAATGAATGACATTTTCATCTTCTACTGCCACAGGATACTAAGCCACGTAAGAGCATCAGTGAAATATTTCCATGTTGGGTATCGCAAATCGTGAGACAGCAAAGAAATCCCTTTCGATTCATCCAAAATGCTCAGATAATATGTTCCCATGACATGCAATATTGTCACCAATCTCGAGAAGTGGCGAATCGGCCATGACGTCTGGCGCATTTCAGTTTGCCCACTGGCACGGAAAGATAAACTGTTTCCTTACTGAGCGTGCTGGTTGTAACTTGTTGTTTACAACATATCAATGGAAGCATTCAGATAGTTGAATACTTCCATTGTTGCTACAATGCCATCCACTCAGTACCCCAGATCATCGTTTCATTTTTGCCTTTAGTTTGAGTTGAGTCCCGACTTTGAACGGTATAACATCATATCACAAAACGCATATCAACATACGCTGCTTGAACCAATTTGGGGAAAACGTGATGTTGAATGTGGAAAGGCACATGGTGAGTTGCCGTTCAAAACAAGATTAGCGGTAAACCGTATGATACAACACAAAACGCTGGGAACTAATGAAATAAAAAAATCAAGCTTTTCGTGTAGGGTATGTGTTACGGGTAACTGCTAACGCAGCAACTTATTCGTTTGGCATATATTAAACAAAGTCCTGTACGAACACCTGTTTCAACACTTAATATTTCGTTGGAGTTGTGTGACAACATTCATTTGTGTCCCTACAAATTCTCAAACATGCTTTTCAAAGGTTCTATAAGACCCGTGCCAACCTATCAATTCAATGCCGTCCTCAACCATGTGGGAGATAACTACCTTTCCTCATAAGGCTGAAAAATGTCATTAATGAAGATGTCTGAAACTCCTTTTGCAACTTAATAAGACATCACATTTGGTCCCACTGCATTATTTCGATACAGCATTGCTTTCAGAAGTTCATACTTAATGATATAGAGATCTGTAATACCACAGATAGTGACACATCTCGAAAAGCTTCGCAGAAATGATGCCGCTAATGGAAATAGAACATGCTGTGTGTTTAACGTTCCCCTGAAACGGGGCATCGTCAAATTATTAGACTCCACGCCACAGAGCAAATTGTCATTGAATCAAACGAACAACAACTGTTACTTCTTCAGACGGAATGTTCGTCAGTCCATTATCTGAGTTCTGTGAATTGACAAGTTATTACACGGATAAGCGACATTCATACATGGTGAATATGCTTAGGCATTGCATTAATTTTGCTTATTCATCATCATCATCAGCATCATTGTCAACCATTATCAATCCACTGCTGGACAAAGGTCTCCCCAAGTTTCCTCCACAACGGTCTGTCTTGTGCCAGTCTCCTCCATGTCACCCCTGCATACTTTCGAATTTCATCCACCCATCTCCCATGTGGTCTTCTTCTGGGTCTTTTTCTGTCCCTTGGAATCCAATCTAAAATTTCGGCTGTCCATCGATGATCTGTCCTTCTGGCAATATGTCCAGCCCATTGCCATTTCAGGGATTTAACTCTGATCATGATGTCTTCCACTCTTGTCATTTTTCGGATCCACGAGTTCCTCTTCTTATCTCTCCTGGTTACACCAAGCATGCACCTCTCCATGCTTCTTTGAGTTGTCTGCAGCCTTTGTATGTCTCTTTTAGTTAAGGTCCACGTCTCTGCACCATACGTAAGCACTGGAAGGATGCATTGATCAAACACTTTTCTTTTAAGACATAATGGCATATTGCTCTTGAAAATTATGCTGTTTCTTCCAAAAGCTCTCCAGGCAAGTTTTGTACGCCGATTAATTTCTTCATCAATGTGACCTCACTTGATATCTGCTGTCCAAGATAAACGTAGGTGTCTGTTATCTCCAGCTTTTCTCCATCAATCGATAAATCTTCATTTCTTGTAAAAGCATTGAACATCACTTTTGTCTTCTGAAAGTTCATTTTTAATCCCACTTCTTTACTCTTGTCAGCAAGTTCCTGGATCATACTCTGCAGCTCTGATGGGGTAGTTGCAAAAATGACTATGTCATCAGCAAAACGAAGGTGGGTTAGATAATCTCCATTAATCTTTATCCCCTTGTTTTCCCAGCTCAGCGACTGAAAAACACCCTCCAATGTGGCATTAAAGAGCTTCGGAGATATGGTGTCACCTTGTCTCACTCCCTTTCCAATTTTTACGTGTGTTGTATTTTCAAACAGCCTAATCTTTGCACTTGCATTTTCATAGATGTTATTAATAATATTAATGTATGCATCTTCAATACCGCAGGTTTTCAGAGCCATTGTAACTGCTGATGGTTTCACCGAATCAAAGGCTTTTTCAT
The DNA here is from genome assembly GCA_039090855.1 of Macrothele yani. Taxonomy (NCBI): domain Eukaryota; kingdom Metazoa; phylum Arthropoda; class Arachnida; order Araneae; family Macrothelidae; genus Macrothele; species Macrothele yani. The sequence goes on along the minus strand of CM077017.1, from coordinate 77,310,778 downwards.
AATCGATAAAAGCCATGCACAATGGGAGTTCATATTCCCTCGCTCTTTCAATTAGTTCTCTCAGCACGTGGATATGATCTATTGTGCTGTAGCCACTCCTGAATCCAGCTTGTTCTCTCGGTTGAGCCATGTCTAGTGCTACCTTCAAGCGGTGTGAAAGAACTTTTAGTGAAGATTTTATAAACTACTGATAGGAGGCTGATAGGTCTGTAGTTTCCGAGATCCTCAATGTCACCTTTCTTATGTAGCAGGATCATTGTAGCGGTGTTCCAATCCTCAGGAATCTTTCCTTCATTAAGGCATCGAGTGAAAATTTGGGCGAGTACTGTTTCGATTTCTCCACTTGCTTCTTTTATGATGTCTACAGTAATTCCATCTTCTCCTGGAGCTTTTCCTCGCTTCATGTTCTTGATTGCATGTGCAACTTCTGCTGGAAGGACTGAGGAACTCTGGTACTGGTATCTTTCATGATGTCTGGAGTGCATATATCATCCCTTTCATATAATTTGGAGTAGAAATCTTTCACTCTTGTCAAAATTTCTGCCTCTATTTCTTGTTACAGAACCATCTTCTTTTCTCAGTGCCATAATCTGCTTTCTTCCCTTACTGAGATGTCCCTTTGCTATCTTTAGGCTTTGGTTGTTTTCAATTGCTTTCCTCACTAGTTCACAGTTGAATTTCCTTACGTCTTCAGTGATACTTTTTCTTACTGTCTTGCATAGCTCTATATATTCCACTTTGGAAGTCACATCTTCTTTAGTTGTCCTCATCTCTCTTCTTTTTGCATCAACATTTTGGTTTTTCCTGATAATTTGTTCACATGCAACTTGTTCTTAGACCCAGCTAATTTTGTTGCTGTTTCCATAAGAGCTTTGGTTACTTTTCTGTTAACTTCAGAGATGTCCACTTCTTCCGATGTTAGGCCTTCTAAAGCAGAGAACCTGTTCTTCAGTTCTAACTTGAAGGTATTATGGTGTTTTTTAAGGTTGGTTATGTCAATAGATTTTGTTTGTCTTATGAGCTTGCCACGTTCAAGTTTAGTGTTGAGGTGCATCTTACATCTCACCAATCTATGGTCACTACCTGTGTTGAACTTGTTTAGCACACTGCAGTCTTCTATGACGAATTTTTTGTTACACATAATAAAATCAATTTCACTTGTCGTCCCATTTGGATGTCTCCATGTCCATTTCCTGTGTGGCTTTTTCTTGAAGAAGGAGTTCAAGATGAAAAACCCTTCTGCCTCTGCAAACTCAACGAGAGTATTTCCACGCTGGTTTCTGTTGCCATGACCGAATTTACCTACTGAAGTTTCATTCTGTTGCCGTTGCCCTATTTTTGCATTGAAATCTCCCATAATTATTTTCAAGTGCTGCTTACCTTTATTATTTAGATGACAAATTTCTTCATAAAATTCTTCAATTTCTTCTTCAGGATGACTTGTGGTGGGTGCATAAGTTTGAATAATCTGAGCCTGGTATCTTTTCGAGAGTTGGATAACAAGTCGTGCAGCTCTGTCAGAGGAACTTTCAACTTCTACAACTTTATCCTTCAGTTTCTTGTTTATTATAAATCCAACACTTAAATATCCATGCTAATCCCGAAACGGTAGTATCCTGCTGGCCACAAGAAAAATAGCACAACTGAATCCATAATCATTCATGTGGGGTTTATCATTCATCATAAACTTCCGCCAGTATGCCTTCATTTCAAGCACACTACTGAGGCATTTCCGTCGAGTACTTGAAACGAAGCCATACTAGGCGGAAATTTCAGGATCACGATTGGAATGCTGTTATGAAGAGAGAAGTCAAAAGCCCATATAACGAAGTAAATTTCTCCGTCATTTTTATCCGCGCCAGGATTCAAACCCGGGTCCCCTCATTCCGGAATAAGTTGCTCTACCAATTGAGCTACGCGGACGTTTTATTCTGATTCTTATCTGCCTTTATGTCGTGTGCGTCCTTCTGGCAGGTACGTCACATCTCCTGGTACGTTACACACACACTAGTAATCAGAGAGAGAGAGAAGTCAAAAGCACACACTAGTAATCAGAGACAGAGAGAAGTGCGTGTGGGTGGAGAATATACTACCGTAATTTTAACAGAGAAAATTAATTCCTGTTCGGTGAACTAACCTTCCATTCGACGTAAAGTCTGTATTTTGTAGTTGAACACATCTGTTCTAAATACGGTTAATCCTAACAGATCTTCCTTTTGGCAAGTAACCGTGCTAACTACGACGCCAACGGCGGTCCGTGTATTGAGTGTATGCGTACTCCAGAGTCGGTGTCCTGATAAAATGAATATCTAATATCAGGCTATTTAGACGGCGATTTCTGGGTACCATTAAATAATAGTTATGGCCACTTACCCGTTAAGTTTATGATATAACACTTTGCCCTGAATTTGTTATGTTTGTTACTCTTTGTCAGAAACTAGTCCACAGTCGTATTGTGAAAACTTGTGAAACATAAAAGACCTGTGGGAGTCCTTTCGCTATGTGAATAGCATCCTATCTCGTTATCCTCTCCAAGCCAATTTTTAATCAGAAAAAATCTACTTCAAAATAGAAAAAGTACAATCGTACATGATTAACACATTTAAAATAAATTGATCAAATGGTTTAGGAACAAGTTAGTAAAATCATGCAATGCACTGATTATAATACGCTTTCCAACATACCAAAAATCATTACTCAAGTTATTACTCAAGTTATGAGAATAATGGCTGTTGAATAAATCTCTGTCATGTGCCCTGACCTTTGATCCCATTTCGATGATATTCAACAGAACAGGTTTGGTATACCTCCGAAATAACATGATAAAAGTTTATCGCAATCAAAGCATTTTTAAGTAAGTTATGATGGATAAGGGCTATGGAATAAATCCCGCTCCTGTGTCCTAACCTTTGACCCCATTTCACCCATTTTCAATAGAATTCGTCCCCAGGCAAGACCCTGCAACATACTAACATTTCATCCAAATCGAAGCACTTTTACGTTAGTTATGACGCATAATGGCGATGGAAGTGATTCCGCTTCTATGTCCTGACCGTTGACCCCATTTTTCCCATTTTCAATAAGGTTTATTGCCAGGTGGTCGCCTACCACATACTAAAAATTCATCGAAATCGAACTATTTTTACGTTAGGTATGAGGCATAATAGCAGTGGAATGAATCCCGCTCCTATGTACTGACCTTTGACCCCATTTCGTTCACTTTAAATAGGGTTCCTTCCCAGGTGATCCCCAACCAGATACTAAAATTTCATCGAAATCGAACGATTGTTACGCGAGTTACCCTGCGGACCGACATACGCACACAACGCGTGACGTAATAAGGCAGATGGGAATCGCGACCATCTGCTTGCAGCAAGTATGACGTCATAAAACTTTAATAGGATCCAGACACAATGCGTGATGTAATGAGACAGATGGCGTGACCGCGCGCCAACATTCTCAAAGGGGAGAGTATAACGTCATAAGAATTCTAAGCAAGGATAACATTAATGGGATGACACCATGACACTGAAAACTGATAATTCTTGGTGGTTATTTAACCCACTAAACGAATTCTCCTAAAGTCGAGATCAAGCTAAATCGATTTCTAGTACCAGAAAACGGTAGGTTAACGACTTTCATCAAAATTCTTAAAGCCGTTCTCAAAATAAAATGTACATACATACATACATACAAGAATTGCTACTTTAAGGTGGACGTCAAGTAATTTTGCTTCCTATACTTCCAATGGAAAAACCTCTGTACATATTTTCTTCACAATTAATGCGTTCCCTAGGATGAAACTCTGAACATCGATTAAAATATCTTCATTTTATTACTTGCAATACTTAATATTTTCTAAAACATAACCATATTTATGCAATTCAACATTTGTTTGTCTACTGACGTCATGAAAATACAGGTCGCGCCATCTTTTTTCTGAACAATTAATGCGTTCACAAAGATGAAAATTTGAAGATCGATTAAAATAGCTTCATTTCATAACATTGGAATACTTAATATTTCCTAAACCATAACCGTAATTATGCAATCCAACATTTTTTTGTCCACTGACGTCATCAAAGTACAGGTTGCGCCATCTTTTCTCTGGTTTCAACACCACCAAAGGAAAAGTGATTGATTTTTAATATAATTATGGTTATGTTTTAGAAAATATTAGGTTTTCCAAGTTATAATATGAAGCTATTTTAATCGATGTTCAAATTTTCATCCTTGGGAATACATTAATTGTGAAGGAAATGTTTACAAAAGTTTTTCCATTCGAAGTATAGGAAGCAAAATTACTTGACGTCCACCTTAATAATATGGGATAAGGGCAATGGAATGAATCGCAATCCTATGTCCTGACCTTTGACCACATTTCGTCCATTTTCAATAGGATTCGTCCCCAGGTGGTCCCCTACTACATACTGAAAATTCATCGAAATCGAACCATTTTTACGCACGTTATGACGCATAAGGGCAATGGAATGCATCCCGATCTTATGTCCTGACCTTTGACCTCACTTCACCCATTTTGAATAGGGTTCATCCCTAGGCGGTCTCCTACCATATAGTAAATTTTCATTGAAATCGAACCATGGTGAAAATATTCCAAATACGTGGCGACAGTTAATAAATAAATCGAACCATATTTACGCAAGTTTTGTCGCATAAGGGCAATGGAATGATCCCGCTCCTACGTCGTGACCTTTGACCTCATTTGTCACATTTTCAATAGGGTTCGTCCCTATGTAGTCCCCTACCACATAGTAAACTTTCATTGAAATCGAACCATATTTACGCAAGTTATGACACATAAGGGCAATGGAATGATTCCGCTCCTACGTCGTGACTTTCGACCCCATTTGTCCCATTTTCAACAGGGTTCGTTCCCCGGTGGTCCCCTACCACATACTAAAATTTCATTGATATCGAACCATATTTACGTAAGTTATGACACATAAGGGCAATGGAATGATTCCGCTCCTACGTCGTGCACTTTGACTCCATTTGTCCCATTTTCAATAATGTTCGTCCCCCGGTAGTCCCCTACCACATACTGAAATTTCATCGAAATCGAACCATTTTTACGCCAGTTATCTTGCGGACAGATGGACGGACGGACAAAGCTGGAGCAAATACGCTCTTTCAACCTACGGTTGGAAAGCGTAAAAAAGGGGAGTACCGTGCAGTTTACTTCTGGAAATATCCAGTATAATTATTATTGCTTTTCGGATTTCTTTCATGTTCTTATTAAGGAAAGCGCTTAAACAGAGAAATGTTGTAGATATCGGTTGTAAACATATAGATTTTCTATTAGTTGTACAACGTGAGAGCTCCAAAAGATCAGGTAATCTGTAAACAATCTGGATGACACGATTTTTGTCGAAATTCTGCGAAGCATTTCAAGGAATATTTTACGTTTGATGTTTTGAGTGCCATGTTGGTCAATAAAAATATATTGAATTCTGCTCCACTATTCCAGGAAATAGTATCATAATAGACAATTGCCTTAGAATACAAAATTGTGTTCTCCACAGCCTGATGAAAGATAATTTTTAAACAAGTAGCTTATCACACAGAAATAAGTTGCACCGCAGATTATGGTTTCGGTTTGCTTCCAAGAAAAGATTGAAGGGACAAGGCAGGGACGAGTAAAGTAAACTACGTAATTAAATCGTAAAATGAAATCATGAGAAATATCTTAAATGAGTGTAAAATTGGCGTACACTTATCACTGGAATGCTTTGAGGTACTCTCGAGACAGTAGTTCCACATGGTTCCTAGTTAGAATCCACGTGAGTCATCGATGTTGGGTTTGTACTACTGTACTGTATATCTCGCATCCTGGAAACGAATCATCAAACATTAAATCGGGCAAGACAGCATACATATATCATTGTGTAACACACAATTATCAATAACTCTCCCTGCCCTCCAAAAAACGCTCAAATGATGATGTTCCCCAACAAAGACAACCAGTTTTCTAGTTGAGAAGATATATATATATATATATATATAGGAATTCCAGTTAAAAAGGAAATAGAACCAGGTCGATACAGGTATTTTGGTGCAGTTACACCCCTTGATAAGCCACTATGAAATGCTTTGTGATAAATCGGGTGAATGTAGTTTGTTTTGCTTCCGACATAAGCAAACTTACTTGGAAAAAAAATCTAAAATGCGATTTGCTGAAATTACTGTCCCACAACTAATTCATGCAAGGTTGAACTTGCAGAAACAGATAGTTTTGAAATCAGGATATGCAGGAAGGTATTTGATTTACTTGTCAGGATTGATATTAAGGCGACATCAGTTTCTCAACTGCTTAGATTTAATCTAAAAGGTATAACCTAGTTGTTAACTACTCAAGCAGCTTACATCTAACCCTTCGCAATCAGAAATTACAACGCAATGGGTTATAAGCACAAATTGAGCAGTAAATCTGTACATAACATTCATCGTCAGGAATATGCGCCTGACACGGTCCCTCAAGGCGTAATTCTAATTTTAAATATGCATATTTTCATCTTTTTGATATTTCCTTTTTTGGTAAGTTTGGTTCTCAACCTAACGGTGTTCTATTGTATACTTCCATTTAGTTTTCCCTAATTGCAAATGAAACCTTTCCTTGGAGAACATTGTGATCCCAATGTATTTTGCTTAAAGTTTCCCTTTTCACAAATAGTGAAAAGTTGAACTACTCTGTTATTTTGACCGGTCACTCTGATGCCGACCGGATGAGAGTTCTCTGTGTGGGATTTGGTTGAGCTATACTGCACTGTCAAGCAGAACTGACGATTTAAACCGCAAGACGGGGTTTCCTCCCGATCTCGCGATTTTTCTTTTTAGAAAAGGTGAACATTATGTTCCCTATCAATTAGAGCAGTGACGGGACTTAGTGAAAACGCCCTTGTGAGTGCGAAGTTCCGTTCAGCCCGCATAGAGAATCTGGCATCAGTTTCGGGTACGTCGTTGCCGTTCCGGTCCCGCGGACGAAGGGACCCTTTGATCCCTTCTCAGCCCAAAGCCCGAGCGCCTGGTTTCTAAGGTTTGACTTGAGGGGGGGGGGGGACCTCAGGGTGCCCACTCAGTACTTAGAAGAAATTTGTGTTTTTTTTTTCATCTCTCCCACAGAGATGTCATCTACCCAGAAGGGTAAAGTGAAAACTAAGGGGTCAGCGCCCAAATCGTCCGGGTCAACCCGGACGCAGAAGGTAGCGGCAGAAGCACTACCAAGCCCTGTCGGCAGTGCTAAAGGGGTTAGCCCTCTTCCGAGAACAGCCGGAAGGTAGAGCACAATGCCAGGAGGAAACCGTCAAAGACGCTTCCCCCAGAGAAGGGCTCTAAAGCCGCTACACCCACGAAGGGTGCCTCGACTGAGCCTTCTCAGTCAGCTAGTGGTGTAAGCACGACCATGCCAGTTCTGCCCATGGCAAGAAAGGGTAGAACACCACCCCAGCCCGAACCCTCTCGGGCTCCTGAGGGGTCGTCCGCTGGTTTCCCAGAGATACCTTTGGTGGGATACAAGAATTCCAGGACACCCCCGGTGCTTACACCTGAGGCTTTCATGAGCTGCATTTTCTCCCTCGTTGGGGAAGTGGAGTCCGTTCTCTTGGACTCGCGGGTCACTTCCTCAGGGAGAGAAAAGGTGAAAGCGGCCCTGAATAGTATCAATAAGGCTTGTTACGAGCAAGCCGACCGGGTAGCCTATATTTGAAGGCAGGCTGTCCGTTCGGCAGGAGTCGTGCTGCGAAGCCGACGCGAAAGTGGTTTCCTACGCCGAAGTGGCTAGGAAAGGGGCTAGCACGGCGAAAGGGTCTTCGCCCGCCCCGATTAAGAAGAAAAAGTCGGGAGACGGGAGGCATGTGCTTTTGGTCTACCCGTCAGTCGAGAGTGCGTCCTCAGAGGACACGAAGAAGACCCTGAAAACTGCAGTCAACCCAACTAAACTGCAGATAGGGGTCAAGAGCTTTCGGAGCATAAGGAAAGGAGGGGTCGCGGTGGAGTGTTCCCATCCTGGGGAGCTCGACCGCCTTGCCCAGGAGTTGAGAAGCAATCCGCTGACCAAGGATTGCACACTCCCCACGTCCCCACGAAAGAGATACCCCCGGTTGATAGTTTATGGGTTCGACGGGGATCTCTCAGGGAAAGAGTTCGAGGAGTCGGTTTGCGGGCAAAACCCAGAACTCAAGAACGGGTTTAAAGCCTGTTTCCCCAGCAAGGGCAAGGGAGGTAGGGTCCACTGGGTGGCAGACGTGGAGCCCAAGGCCTTCAATTACTTAGTGAGGCGGAAGACACTGAACTTGGGTTGGTCAGTGCTCCGCCTAAAGGAATTTTTGAGGGAGGTCAGGTGCTTTCGGTGTAATGGCTTCGGTCATTTTCGAGGCAACTGCCCGAGTCAAAAGCAAGGTACGTCAATTGTGGTGAAGTTGGGCACCAGCACCACCAGTGTGCAGCCGCACCGAAATGCAGCAACTGCACTGCTGCGAATGCCAAGTTCCGCCTGAAACTGGACGTTTCTCACTCTAGCTTCAGCAAGACATGCCCTAGTCTTATTAGGGAACTTGAGCAAAGGAAAAGCCGGGTCAACTATGGTTGACAGATGGTAGTACCCTCGGAGGTACGTTGCTCTCGATATTGAGCTTTTGGGTGTATTGACCAAGGTATTTTTGATGACCCTGACCCGGGTCATCACCACAGCACTGACCCTAGCGCTGTGGACCATGTTGTTTTTGTGATGTGTTTAAATATTTTTTCAGTGTTTGAATATTGTGAGAGGTGTGCATGAGACCCTCATAGTGAAATGTGCATGTGTTTTGTAGTTTACTTGGATACCTAATAAAGGACATTTGTCCCAAAAACTCGCGTTGGTGGGGGATCTCCCGGCCACGAGATGGGACATTTTCGTAAAGTTGCTTGCCCCAACTGCCCATAGCACGTCGCACACACGGGTTGTGAGAGAAGGGTGTAAGGTACCGGTCCCGTGGGGGAGGCAGAACCCCACAGGTCTCTGGACCGAATATGTCCTAGTGAAAGACTGTGGTTTCCGGTGACTGACGGGCTAGCTATTGCAGCGCCGTCAGGGATCCTATGAATCCCAAAACTTTCGAGAGAGTTCAACGTTTCCCTGCGAATGCAACACTTTGACGGTGCAGGTAAAGTCATCAGCTAGTATTACTCTGTTATTTTATTTGATACGAAAGAACATTTCACATACCAGAACGAAAATAGCTAGCGTGGCGATTGCATTTTTTGTAATAATTTTGAAATCCGACACATCCATTCGATTACCACAGAATGAATCACATCGGGCCTCCTGACTGGACGAAGTAACAATAATGGAAAGGATGTTAGAAATCTAATCATTATTTTCAAAGACCAGATTTTAAAAAATCCAATCTTATTTTAGGACCTTGAGGAAATAAATATACAAATAAATATAGATGCCACGCTGATGGAGGGCTATTGATGGATGACATGACCATTGTACCACGAAGCAAATGATTAGGAATATCCAATATAAATCAGATACGTTCCACTCTCTTTTACATACCCAATTGATAAAGGGAGGTATCTACAGAAACAACTTCACACACCAGGATACATGTTCTAGTAGACTGAGTGTGGGAAATTTTTAGGTGACGCTTTGAAGCCAATAATAGCTAAGCCAGCTTTGGAACTATTATCTAATATAAAAAAAAACTATTTTCAGGGAAAACAGAAGTGAACAAATGTGAAAGGAAGTGGCAAATGGATTACAACCCAAATGGCCTTTGGGCATATGTAGGACGAACAAGGCTTTTTCGAGATCTATATATCGTTTCATGTGAATAATCCGGATTTGTTTCAAAATTTCAAGACATGATGCCTTAAATATTTAATATTTTTAAGATGTGGGAAATCGGATTTTTAAATCAGTGAACTTACGGGACGAACCTCAAGCCAAACAGTTGACACAGTGCCCCATAAGTTTAAATATATCAATAAAATAATTCACGGTGTAATGTGTAAGAGGTATATTACCAACATAATTCAAGAAATGCAATTCATGTGTTGCTTTTTCTAACAGATATGACGCATCTGCATTTTTTAAAATTATGTTCCACGTAAATTTATGTTTTTGATTTAGCTTTCACTTTTACGTTGGTGACATTTATTTTATATATATTTATTTCAAGTAAACTTTATTGTTTTCCAAAATAACATTTGTTTACTTATTTAGCCTTCAGGTAGGTTTACTGGGGTAAACCAATTCATCAAATTGTTTGATTCGTTTTTTCTAAAATGCCTGCGTATGGGTAAATCTATATTGGTGCTATTCATTTTATACTACACCTTATTATTTCATTCTTTTCTGTTAAGTTTATGAAGTAAATTTCTGATTCATATCCGCGAATTTATCATTAATTGGAATTTTATTTTTCGATTATGAATAACATACCCAAATTCAGTAATTGTGATATATTCAGTTGTTATCGTGCAATCAAAATTTTGTTTATCACTACCATTTGACGAATGCAGAATCACTGCACGTCCTTAAAAAAATAAGTTAAAAAAGATACCCTTGGAATTTCAAGAAAAGCGAAATTGTTTCATATTTATTTTATTTTCCTTGTCGACCAAAGTTTCGCTGGCGTTTATTTGTCTAAGCTGCTCCATGACGAACGGCATACAAATATTGAAATAGCATACGACATCTTCAAAATTGTTGATCGCCAAAGCTTTTTGTTAGTGTAAATCATGCACTTGATAGAGATGGAGTGGATGCAATGCTGTTCATAAATTTCGAAGACACGAGAAAGAAATTGTTTGTAAAGGACGCCGGTTTTCTGATCTTGTAACCGTCAAAATGACTAAAGTAAACAGTTTTTGGAAACATTTCAATATTGTAACTCACAGACAGGATTTTACATGTTTGACGTGTTCAAGGTCCCCTTTTTCTAAAACCCATCGCATCTGGGAAATTTTTTCTGATCGTGATATCCCAACAGCATCAGGCCGCCGACTTAAATGTCTTGCTCGTAGACGTGGTTTGCACGCGTGATATGTCTTCTTTGCAGCAGTGGGAATTTGCGACTTAAAACATGCCCATCCTTGTCATTAGGGAGATGAGTTCATTACGAATGCGATGTTACCCTCATGTTAAACCACCTGATACGTCAGTGTCATGTTTGTCGTCATACACTATATATTTTAAACCAATCAGTCGCCTTGGTTTCCACATGCCGTCACCAAAAGTCTGAATTCATCTTTCTAATGGCGTGGACATGAATTTTCTAGATATCCTTGTTTAAAAACGTTTGCCTCATTTCCACCTCAGCAACAAAGATTTTTAGCCCGCAGCAAGAACGCACAATACCGCATGATTCTTAGTATGATTACGTCAAAAGTGTTAATCCATAATCTGTGAAATTGAGGTGGAAATCGCAGTGTAACCCATGGCAGCTACGTTGAAACCAAACCATAATTTCCTGCCAAAAACTCGTGATTTGGGAGATGACCAAACAATTAAAAAAAAACCAAAAAAACTCACGTTCCAATTTAAAGGTCAGTCTACATGGTTTTCTTTATATCCAAATGAATTAGTTTTTTTCAAAATATTACCGCAGTACACTGGTTAGAATACGTAGAATGGAAAGGTAAAGCGAATTAGGTATTATGCGATATAAAATTTCGTATACGCAGTAAGCTGTTCTGTAATTAAACCTGTGACACCCACGAACGTGTGTGACGCTTTTGTTCAAGCACGTGAGCGTCCTCGAATGCCAAATATATTACTTTAATTTCAACTTATGTATTATGGGTCAGAATGCCGTAAAGTAAAACAAAATTATTTCCAACTGCTTTCGGATCTCCATTTCCGTATTGGATTACATGTTCCCGTTATCAACACATTTCTGGTAACTTTTCCAAATATAGAACTTCTCCTGGTAATTATAATGGGGATTTTTTTAAAACAGAAGTACCGCGTTTTTTCAAGAAGCGCTTTATTCCGATCGAGGTCTACTCTGCAGAACCTAAATTTTTAGCTTTTTAAGCAGATAATCCGCTGATTTTATTAAGATAGAAATACCGCAAACCCCAATTTGCGTACAAAACCGGGCTTACACAGTCTTGAGGTACAATTGTTTTCTGAAAAAAAATCAACATTCTGTTCACTATTTAAAGCCATTCGTCACGCGTCCATATTCACTTTGCACACAGAACTGAGTTTGCGATGAGAGCCTACTTAAAGGCGTTTTGCTAACTCTATTAGGGAAAAAACTGACTGAATCAACACTTTTGAATCAGTAATATAATATACATTTTTAAAAATATCATACTGCGCACTATTTCTTTTGATTCATTAACAGATTTCGCCTTGAATACAATTTTATCAATAACTACATTTTTAAGGAAATTTCTGTTAATCACTGTGCATGTGGTAAATGGTGGAAAAAAAACCTCAAACCTTCGAATTTCAAGAAAGGTGACATTGTTTCATATTTATTTTACTTTCCTTGTCGACCACAGTTCCTCTGCCATTTACGTGGCTGAGCTGCTCCAGGACGAACGGCATGCAAATATTTAAATTGCTTATTGGGATGAAGGTGTGCAACCCGCTGAATTTAACGTAGGCTGCTTGTGCAATATGAGGAAGACAACTGGTTGGACAGACACATGTGTATAAGTGGATAGAAAAGGTTCAAGCCGATAGAATGAATATGCTTGATGAAGCTCCCTCGTGCTATCCGTCAACCTCTCATACAAATGACCATCTTAATTGAATCGATACGCTAATTAAAGAAGATTGCTGGGTTACTCTGTCCGAGATCGCCCAAAAGGTAAACAGATATAGTTCTGCATTCTCAATAGTGCACAACGATATTAGGTATCATAAAGTGTGTGCCAGATGGGTACAACGGCATTTCTCTGATGTGCACAAGTAGTAACGCCTGAGAACTGGCAAATTTTTTTTGCCGTGGCATGAGTCAGATTCCTGCACAGAGGATTGTCACTGGGGACGAAACATGGGTCCACAATTGCGACCCCCAGAACAAAAATGCAAAGCATGGAGTGGAAACATCCGAACTCCCCATGCAAAAAGAAGTTCAAAGTTGTCCTTTCGGCTCGAAAATTAATGCCGACTATCTTTTTTTATATGAAATGATCTATCGTTGAACACTATCAAGCACAGGGTTACTCAGTTATCAGTCGGTCATATTGTAACTTGCTGAAATACAAATTGAAACCAGCAGTTCACACCAAAGGACGGGTTTATTATCCACAAATGTGCTGTTGCTGCACAACGCTCGTCCATATACAGCATTGGCAACTCAACAAACAGTTATCGAGTTGAAGTTTGAGGTGTTATCACATTCTTCTTACAGCCCCGGTCTGTAGCCGTGCGATTTACATGTCTTCGGGCCTCTGAAAGATCCTTTTGAGATCATAACATTTTGAAATTGATGTCCAGATACAGGAAGCTGAGCGTACGTGGGTGTAGGAAAAACCCAAAACGTTCTCTGCAAGAATCCAGAAGCTTATAGACATATATGAAATATGGGTTAAACGAGAGGGGGCGTATGTTGAGAAATATGTTAGTTGTTATCTGTATGCCTCTTAGTTTCCTTAATAAAAAAAAGATTTACCTTCCTTTTTGATTTGCCCTCGTACTATTGAATTTCGGAAAATATCTATCAGCATACAACATTTTCGAAAACACGCGATTTTGCGTGAAAAATACTGAACAAGAAAGTGATTTCACCATGTAGAAAATGGCATTCTCTGCCTCCAAGAATAGGCTAACATTAATTCAGGCAAGGAACATGTTACATTGTATATGTAAGAGAAATTAATCCTTAACTCGAAATAAGTTTATGTTTTCCATAAGTAAGTTTATGTTTTCCATAAGTAAGTTTATGTTTTCCATAAGTAAGTTTATGTTTTCCATAAGTAAGTTTATGTTTTCCATAACTCGACATAAGTTTATGTTTTCCCCGTGCAAAGGATAGTTATATCCGGTAGACCACAAACTATACATAGCAAGTTATGTAAAATCATGGTTAAGTTGATAATGGCATGCATTTTTTATTTTGGATGTTTAACGAATATCATGAGCTCATCTATTGGCGTTATGCGGTCGCACGTCTTTTGTTCTGGCCAATATTTTCCAGGAAATTCGGAAAGTCAGTGAGGTAGCACAGCATCACGCTATGTTTTATGCGTGATTTATATTCCACATAACTCGGACAAAGGGTCAGAACCGCACACATGTATCCAGTTAACAACCTCATAGGCAAAAATGTTTTCTAAAATTGCGAAAAGGATTACTTACGTTTTTCGTTTTATTCGTCGTATAAACACCTTCCAACAACGCAAAGCTGCATTTCAATTCACATGAAAAATTTCCTTTCACTTTCTCCTTAAAGAAATGAATATTATGCTGCTTTACCTTGCTAATACAACCACAGGTACAACAGATTGTGTCCTGAAGTCCCCAGGATTTGAAACTTTTGAATTCCAAAAGTCACTTACACTAGTTGCTGTCGAATGCATTAAATATTTTTTACTTAACGAATGCGAGAAGCAACTGGAATAGGTATAAGTAGTCTTCCTTTCTTATATAAGTCCAATGTTTTCAGGGAAGGAAGATGGCCAACGTCGTAAGTCAAACCCCCCCCCCCCCCCAAAAAAAAACATCCATCATGTCAATGGTCAGATGCCATCTCTTTATGCAAGGTACGTATTTTACACACTTCAGATGGTTTCAACGGTATACTTGCCACAAACACAACGCACTCATACATCACGCAGCAGTTATGGTCAATCTCAAAAGAATATTTATCGCATAAGTTTCATAGTATAAATAAATGTACAGAAAAGCAACAATGAATGAACCTTTGTTAGCATTGAACTAAAGCTCTCGATTTCTGTATAAGGGCTGCAGAATTTAGTTCCGAGTTCGAAACAAACTGTTCGTAAAATGAGTAGCCAAAACTTTCTGCAATTTAGGCAGTGTGTTAAAAAGAAGGGCCCAAAGCTTTCATGTTAAACATAAAGGCATCACTCTCTTCATGTTGTGTGATTTTATTGCCAAAATACATTTTCTGTGCAGGGGTTATAACGTTCTACCAAGCCTTGTGCTGATCATATTAGGATACGATGAAAAAGAGGTCTCTTCAGACAAAGTATAGCATTTCTAATTCCAATTTTGAAAACAAACCCCTAAGATATGGCTACCGACAATTATTAAGGGTGTGTGTGCCCAAACTGACGAAGACTTCCTAAAAGGGTTTCTCTCTAGCGAATGGGAATCTCGAGCAGCAGTTTATAATTTATTATTTGCCTACTTTCATTCACAGCTGATAGAAAGAAACTACATGCATAGCGAAACCAATTCCAAAAGTTTACTTTTATTATTGCCCAAATATTTGTTGTGTATTTCAGTGGTAATGTACAAAATTTTGATTGAGCTCAAAGTGACAAGACTTCAAATTAATTGGTACACTGATTCTAATTTTTGGGTTATAAAAACATGCTGAATTGAACAAAAAAGAGGAATATTATTTCAGCCCTGTTATTGATATTTTATTGAAAATGTTTAGAAAACAACGCTGTATCAGTAGCAACCAATAGGGTTAAAGCTGCGACCCTTTCCTATTATACTTTAAACAATGATGTTTAAGAAATTTTGGATCCAGGCAATTTTGAATCCATGTTTTTCTCAAGCCACCAGTTATTAGACACCCCAGGTATTTAGGGTAGCAACCTCGCCCATATTTCACCAGACATATGGGCGAATTTTGAAGCTTTTCAAATTTTGAAGTATGCTGTTTGAGCCTCACAAGCTGTTCCAGCTTCCTATAAATGTTGTACCTAAATCCGGATCAGAAAAGCTAATCAAAAACATCTTGTAAAAACGCATTTCATTAAAACAGCTATTTTGAAATATTATATTAAAATATTGTTTTCGATATTAAAGTGAAATAATTATGAAATTTCGTTTTAATTCCAAGTAAATTATTGTTATTGAATATATGAAACATTTATATCCTAAGGGAAATGTTTCACGGATTTTTCTGAGGAATGTTTCTGAGAACAGACAGCCACAAATCGGGGTGTAGTCGACGCCCCATGAGTGTGCGAACAAGCAGCCTTATAAACCGGCGTGTAGCCGATGCCCTTTGAAACCGAAAGGCACCGGCCGACGCAAGCAAGAGTACAGAGTGAAAAGAATGCGAAGTAAAGGCCAGAGACGTCGATTTTCGCAACTTTGAGAAAGGAATGATCATCGGTATGAAAACCGCAGGGTAGTCGACGTTATGGCAGAGCCACACTGCGGAGCGGTTCCGCGCGGACCAGACGGACCACCGGTAGAGAGATTGGACGAATCGTGCGACAGACATTAACGGATACCACGAAGACCCAGTCCACTATACAGGAAGATATAGCGACTCCTATGTGCCCACGAACCATTTTCCGGCACTTCGTGGAATTAAATCTGCTATACCAGCTCCCCTTATGTGTGTTGCCATTAAAACCGGAACATCGCCGGCTTGGTGTGCAGTAGTGCCAGGCCAGAGCAAAGTGGGACGTCACAGACTGTAACATCTGGTGTTTAGCGACGAGTGCCACTTCGTTTTTGGGACAGATAATCCTCGCGTCCGGCTGTGGAGGTCCCCGGTCAACGGAACAGTCCCATCCTTGCTACCTAGCGCTACGCCCCCCCTACTGTAGGACTCATGGTCTGGGCAGCCATGACCTACGATAACTGATCAGCTCCAGTGGCGGTACGTGGATCATTGACGGGCCAGCGGTATGTGGATGAGATCCTACGGCCCCATGTGCACCCATTCCTGGGCGGGATTCCGGGTGCGGTATGTTTTACAGTCTCCAAATTTTCGGCTCGTCTTCTTTGACAAATACTTGGTCGTTTCTAAATATCCCTTCGGCACGTAGAGTTCGTCTCGCTTTCTTTAATACCGATATCAATATCTGAATCTTATGCTGGACATAATATCCCCGCCTTTAGATGATTTATTGATGAAATCCTGGCGGATAAAAACTTCCGCTGAGCAGTATGAATTACTCATCTGTGTTTCCATGGTAAAGTTATTATAACAGAGGTATGCCCCAGATGAATGTAAATGACGCTATACATCTGTAAAAGAGTGCATCTTCCTACACTTTTATGTCGGAGTCCAAGGAAACTGTCTCTCCGGAGTCCGAACCGTGGCACTCTTGTCACTTACTTTTCACAGGCTTAGGGGAATCTTGACCCTAATGCTACTTATTAAACCAACTCACATACTTTACATTTCATCGTCCTTAGAACCTTCTACGTAGATACTTCCAAAGTCACAAATGATTATACATCATGCTTTGAGGAAACCTAACCACGTAAATCAAAGTTCATAAGTCCAGTACTCGCAATAGGTGAGCAATAAAAACTATATAGGATATTTTAAGCATTGTAGTTTCACTACAATATATCAAGAAACCGAGTAGAAAAGTCCATGTGAGCTAAGGAGAAATGCCCTAACCTGAGATGTCTCCACGAAAACAGGCTTTCCCCCATTTATTGGAGCTGGTAATATGTGGAAACCCGGAGCCCAAGAGAATGAAGATGATATCTGAATCTTGAAATATATCCCCAAAATTACGATTATCTGTTAATAAATGATTGACTGAAAAGTTTTCGGTCTGTTGATTTTTTTGCTTAAATTCTTATAGGAATCTCGCAGGTACCACATGAAGTCCTACTCGCCTAGATTGTTAACTTTGTGTATTTATGCTCACAAAAAATATTTTAGAACAGTTACTGTAAAATGCTGGAAATGTAGCGTCAAAATGGCCAAACTGTCTACGTATTGATTCTTTAATATGGATGACCATATCTGAGACAATTTATTCTAGTTCCGATGCTTAATTTGTCTTACAGACTGGCAGTGTAATCTGCGTAATAAAAATTTCAGTTGCTCTTTGTGGAGTGCTCAAACTATCTATGTACCATATCAGCTGTTCATTCTAAGTGCCCTTAATGACATTTTTACGGACTAACTAATCCTATTCTCTACTATTCAATGAAGACAGGGATTTCATATGTTTTCGGTTAGTTCAATGTTTATCATTCACGGCATATGGTATCTATGTCGTGCACACTAACCTTTTGTTCATTCTGAAGGAAAGTATTTAAAACTCCTGCATGCGGGCCACGAATTTTGTATTCTAATCTTTGCCAATTTGTGCGGAGGAATTTCCAGGAAAGTGCAGGTCATAAGAGTTTTTTTCACATAATACCGTTCTCTCGAATTTGCCACAACAGTGTTGAAAATTTTCTTTTCGCACCCTTTATAGAACTTTAGATGAGGTGGCACTCACGCTATATAATTTTTAATTTTACAGAAAATTTCAAATTTCATAAGAATGGTATGGGATAATAAATTCACTTAAAGCCTCACTACATGTTGATATCTTTCTCCTCCTTAAAACTGCATACACAACTGAGACATTTTTTGAGGACATAAATAAATTCAAACGCATGGAAAACCTGGGTTACTATTTTTAGTTGCCATTAAAACCGGAACATCGCCAGCTCCGTGTGCAGTGGTGCTAGGCCAGAGCAACGTGGCACGTCACAGACTGCAACATCTGGTGTTTAGCGACGAGTGCCACTTCGTTTTTGGGAGAGATGATCCTCGCGTCCGGGTGTGGAGGTCCCCGGTCAACGAAACAGTCCCATCCTTGCTATCGAGCGCTACACATCCCCTACTGTAGGCACCATGGTCTGGGGAGCCATGACCTACGATAACTGATCAGCTCCAGTAGCGGTACGTGGATCATTGACGGGCCAGCGGTATGTGGATGAGATCCTACAGCCCCATGTGCACCCATTCCTGAACGGGATTCCGGGTGCACTATGTTTTACAGTCTCCAAATTTTCGGCTCGTCTTCTTTGACAAATACTTGGTCGTTTCTAAATATCCCTTCGGCCCCTGGAGTTCGACTCGCTTTTTTTAATACCGATATCAATATCTGAATCTTATGCTGGACGTAATATCCTCGCCTTAGGATGATTTATTGATGAAATCCTGGCGGATAAAAACTTCCGCTAACCAGTATGAAATACTCATCTGTGTTTCCATGGGAAGGTTGATATAACAGAGGTATGCCCCAGATGAATTTAAATGACGCTATACATCTGTAAAAGAGTGCATCTTCCTGCACTTTAATGTCTGAGTCCAAGGAAACTGTCTCTCCAGAGTTCGAAACGTGGCACTCTTGTCACTAATTTTCACAGGCTTATGGGAATCTTGACCCTAATGTTACTTATTCAACCAACTCACATTACTTAACAATTATGAAAATTGGTTCACATACCGATTTTCATAATTGTTAAGTGTTAACCATGTGGCTTACAACCATGGTCTTACACATAGGATCGATTACTTTCAACTCGCTTGTTGCTGTTAAAACATGGAACACAGCCACATTAATTCATTGAATGATAATTTTTATTTTTACATTAGAAAATTAACCTATCTGGCGCATATCGTTTTTTAGTACCACTAAGTTTTAATATACAAATGTTTTCCATAATCTTTAACTGCTGAATTTTTTTCATATCAAAAATGGAAAATAATCAAATCAGCAATTAACAAACGATCCTGTGCTACTGAAACTCCGCTGACGTTAAAATGAAATTCTGGTAATTTTAATGTTGATTAAAAATCAGTCGCTGATGAATTCAACAATTACTTCATTAACATAGGTCATGATTTAGCATCTCAGCAAAACTTGCCCACAAATACTACAGGTTATGCTTCTTTATCCAAAATTAAGGAAGTTCCTTTTTCAATGTTTCTACGCCCTTTGGATGATAATGAAACCTATAATATTATAACTTCATTGTCCCTAAAACGAAGTGCTGGTTCAGACAATATTAATAGCAGTCATAAAAGACTCGATCTTTATTTTAGTACCACTTATAACACATATTATTAATCTTAGTTTTTATTCAGGTCAGTTTCCTGACAATCTGAAAATCGCTAAGGTTATTCCAATTTTTAAAAACAGAAATAGGGAATCTACCTGTAATTACAGACCGATATGTTTGTTACCCGTTTTGAGTAAGATTTTTGAAAGGTCTATTCACAGCAGAATGGTTGATTTTTTACACACCCATGGTATGCTCTCTTTGGAACAGTTCGGTTTCCAAAGAAACAGATCTACTGAAATGACTGTTGCTAAGTTGTTAAACTTAATTTCCGAAGCACTAAATGACAGTTATTATACTATTTGTATTTTATTGATTTCAAAAAAGCTTGCGACAGGGTAAATCACGACATTCTGTTACATAAATTACCCAAATACGGTTTTCGTGACAAAATTCATTCCCTCTTAATGAGCTACCTCTCTCATCGCATACAGTATGTCACTGCAGATAAAATAAACTCCGATCTACTTAATATTTCATGTGGAGTGCCTCAAGGTTCGGTATTGAGACCGTTACTGTTCCTGTTATATATTAATGACCTTCCTCTGTGCCTGCAATCAACTCATGCTTTGCTATACGCTGATGACACTGTCATTTTCTAAAAATGTCATGATTTGTATAAGTTACTGATAATGATCAATAATGATCTTTCAAATTTATCTAATTGGTTATGCTCTAACAAATTATCGCTTAATATTCTAAAAACCAACGCCGTAAATTTCCGATACGTCCATAAAAGTGAGGACATAAATAAATTTCCAGTCAGGATTAATGATCTCCCCCTTAAAATTGTGGACAAAGTTCAGTGTCTTGGAGTTTGGTTTGATGAATTCTTTAACTGGAATACGCATGTTCAGTTTGTTTTAAAAAAGTTTCCTTACAGGTTGGCTTGCTTGGTAAAATTAAGCATCTCTTCCCTATCAATGTCCTAAAAACATTTTACTATGCTTTTATTTATACCCATCTCTCTTATTGTCTGGAATCTTGGTATTCAAATATAAGTGCAAACAATAAGTTATGCTTGCTCAAATTACAAAAGAAATCCGTTCGCTATATGCTGAACACAGATTACATGTCTCATTCTAAACCATTATTTCTAAAACTAAATATTCTAAAAATTCATGAAATTTTAACCTTGAAATTAGGTATCATGTTTTTTAAAATTATGCATCTTAATCTGCCCATTTTTCAATCTCATATAAAATATCTGGATTATTCTATCTTCACCAGATCTGTTGCTAACAACAAATTATGTCAGCCGTGTGTTAGACTTAATTCTGGTTTAAATAGCATACTGTATAAAGCCATTATCAAATGGAATAGTCTCCCAGAGTGCATCAGATCCCTGGAAAATATCAAAACGATTTCCTTGTCTCTGCAAAATTACATTGTAAATCACCCTGATCTTCATAACGAATCGCAAACCTATCATTAAATTGTAGTTCTAAGCCTGCTGCTAACAGTGGTGCTTCTGTTATAACCATCTTACTTGCTTTCATATATGCCATATGTTTTATTCTTTTTCTTACATCTGATGTGTTCAGATTCCTCCTTGTGTATTGCATTTTCATATAACTGTAAGTTTTAAATGTGTGCAATAAATAATTGTATTGTATTGTATATTCAAGTAGGCTCGGAATGTTTTATGTAGCCATTATAAAGGAAACTGATCGAGCGGCAGGTATCACTTATACAGTGGACATGGGGAGTACACGCTACAGCGCAGTTCACGTAGGATATCCACGACACATAGCAGGTAGTCATAATGTTTTACACTTACAGCGTATATAACAGGTGTCTCTAAAATAAATTTTCAAAATTCGTTTACTGCTTTTCGTATTATCGTTTTTCTTCCTTCTTTTTCTAGTAATTTTTTATTAACATTTAATGCGTATGCTCGTAAACAGGCTATCATGCCATCACAGATGGAACTGTGAGAATATTATTTTTCGCATTTCTCTTCAGCTGAGTATGTGTTTAAAGCTGAGTGACCAAAAAATAAATCCCAATCCAATGGAGACCTTACGTTGTGCCTAACTTTCAAACATATAAATTTCAAGTTCGTTCTATGAAATATCAGTTTCCATAAATTCCTAAATGATTTATTAAAATTTCTTTCCCTAACACCATCTTACGAAATTTATTTTGATATCATCTACATGTACCATTAGTCTTAAAACTACGGGAATTTAACACGAAACGCTTAATGTATAGTCGTTGTGACCCTTCAGTAAATTTGCACTTCTTTTTTTCAGAAGTCTGTAATATGTGGATTCTTTTTTATTTCTTCAGTTAGGTTCATTTTTGCGTTACGGAAAAACATTATGTACAATTCCCAATTTTTTTAGCTGGAAATCTTTGGCTTATGCAGAACAACGTTGCATAATCTTTTAATACTGGTGAACGATTTATACTAGTACGAGGGTCATAGGAAAAGTTCTGCATACGTTATCTGAAACGGAAGCGGGTGATACAATCTGGAAAATGATTGCGTCATATCAAGGGCAGACTCTCATCAACGAAGTGGTGTCAGAACCATGTGCTAATAGGGAAAGGTGTGCAAACGTTAGTCTGAAACGGAAGTGGGTGATACAATCTGTAAAATGATTGCGTCATGTCAAGGACAGACTGTCCTCAAGGCAATGGTGTCAGCCATGTGCTAATAGGGAAAGTTCTGCACACGTTAGTCTGAAACGGAAGCGGGTTATACAATCTGGAAAAGGGTTGCGTCCTGTCAAGGGCAGACTCTTATCAACGCAGTGGTGTCAGAACCATGTGTTATCATTTGTTGTGTGCACGTGGGAGGGTTTGGAAATGGACGCGTGCAGCTATATCCAACACCATAGAGACCTGACCTCAGTCAAAACGACTTCAATCTTTTGACAAATATAAAACATCATTTCCGTGGCGTCCGCTACGAA
The DNA here is from genome assembly GCA_039090855.1 of Macrothele yani. Lineage (NCBI taxonomy): Eukaryota > Metazoa > Arthropoda > Arachnida > Araneae > Macrothelidae > Macrothele > Macrothele yani. The sequence goes on along the minus strand of CM077017.1, from coordinate 77,287,873 downwards.
TCGCTGGACAGACTGTTTTGAGCGTGAGCCGAGTAATACGACAGCTGAACAAAGGTTAGATCCTACGGGGTATTTAAGACTTACCTCACCGCTCTCAAGCTGTCGTTATCAGCGGAGGAGTACATTGAACGGCAATAATGTAAGTTTTCTCTGTTACTTAACACTTTTCTCAAAAATGGACAGTATGCAGAGCTTTTGTCATGATCTCCGTATAAGTTTACATAATTGGAACTTGGCTCGCAACAGAAATTTTCTTTTGGTGCGATTTACGATACGTATGTGCTACGGTAAAAGTGCGGAAAATGTAGATCCCGTGGGGACTGTAGATCCATCCGGGTCTCTGGACCGATCTTGTCTGTGTGAAGGACTGCCAGATTATGGCAGCATTGATATCATAACGCCTTCCCCATCAACCTTCGAGAGAGTTCAACATATCTCTGCGGAGTCCGCATTTGGACGGTGCATGTAATGTTAATCAGCTAGCTTACTGATGAAAGTTAAATGAACTGTACGTCAAAAATTAGCATGCTATGTTGAAATCTTTCTGATAACTTTGTGGAAAATAAATTTTTGCATTACTTAGTATCATTAGGTACTTAATGCACTAATGCTCATAAAAACAGAACACCACTAAGGAGTCGAGCAGCAACTTTGATTTTTGCAGGGTATTCCAATGAAGCAATGTAAAAGTTAATAATCTGCACTTCAACATCACAGGTGCATGTGCACGACGTGTGGGCAAATCAGATCTTGCAATATCACAGAATTTAAACTGGCTGCCTTCCTTTTATAAATTCCGTGTAGTTCGATTGGCCTGTCATTGCTTCGTCAGCAGTGGATAAAGATGCCTCGTCGCCGTGTGAGGCAGTCGGACAGTCACATCAGGGAGTTCGACAGATGTCGCATTGGCAACATGAGTGACTGCAATATTTCCCTCCGGGTGATCGCTGGTGTGCGGGACGCAGTGTGTTTGCAAACATTGGCATTTAAGATGCTGTTAAACGAAGCATCAATTGCTCCAACCATTTCTTTGTGCTGATTCAGAAAATAAATTTCAGCAATCTACTGAACGCTGGAATTCGCCAGCTACAATTTTATGAAGGTCATATAGGGTCCAAATACTCCAACATTCGAATAGCAATCCGTGTTCTCTGAAGTAATCTTGATTCAGTACAAGACGTTGAACGTACGGAACTACATTGCGGAGAACATACCAATAAAATAATCTTATTTTGCGGAAAAAAACTAAACAAAGATTACATTATCTTACTGAAGGTTATTACACAAGGTGCTCGAATTGGCGTTATTAGCATACAATTTAGGCGTAGCATCGGCGAAAGGAACCCTAGCGCAGTCTTTCAAATACACCAGGTATCTCCCGGACCGCGTGATTTTGGATAAAAGTGTTTTGAGGTCGTCGAGTAGTGTTTCGTAAACGAGGTTTTTCACATTCCTTAAAAGAAGCACTCGAGAGGCGTCAAGTCAAGAGAAGGGCTGTCTATACAAGCGGATGCCATTTTTATATCAGACCGTCGGGATATTCGCGAGTCAGATGCTCCAGCACATCGCGATTAAAGTGCGATGCCGCTCTACCATGTTGCATCCACATTTGCTAGCGAATGATAAGTGGCACGCTTTCTTACAGCTCGGGAACAGTTTTTTCCAAAAATAATCTACAAAATCACCCATTGAAACGTTGAACAAAAGAAAACAGTAGTTATATAAATGTAAGTAGCTCACAGTATGAGATACAGCTTTTCTACAGCTTAGCATTCCAACATTTAGCAAAGCATATACTTTTACTACAATTTTTAATTACTACATTTCTATCTGAACATCTGTTCAAAACAAATTTGAAGTTGTGATTCCGTCTGTTGTTGTAAATTATGACAAGAGTTGTAAGACCTACAATATCCAAAATCTTGAAAATTTCATCGTACTGGAGCGGACATCGAACCAGCTTCTACCGGTTTACGTCCGAGTATGCTAGCCACTACACTACTCAGAACGACCAAGGCTCACATTTCCGAGTAGAATATAGCACTTTACAGGTATCGCCAGTAGAAGCAATGGTTTCAGATTAGTATTGTACACTAGCGTAATCCCTTATTCATGGTTGATCTGTTCAAATTTCTCCTTTCAATGTGGTTGAATTTACGGCGTCACGTCTCCTTCCCGTCTTCCACGACCAGGTTGCTTTTGCATGCTAGCGACGAAACTTTTGAGGGAACAAGAATCTTAAGGAGTTTTTCAAAATTATTGAAGTGTGTGCTTGAAAATTTTGAACCTTCCGCTCATGAAAGAGTTATGGTGGAAGTAGGTAATGCCTGATCCAGTGATCACCGAAAATATTTTCCCATACGTTCTCTACAAAGCGCCTTTGGCAGTGGTGTACGAATGTATCACTGAGATTGTCTTTTGCCAAAACATGGCTGTCATAGCATTTATAGAATTTTTCGAATGAAACTTTCGGTTGACGCTTTGATTCTAGCTTGCTGTTTCAGGAGTGTTAAGTGTGAAATAATTCCTTGTCTGTTGTCTCAAAACTGCTTCCGAACTGTTCAGAGGGAGTTGTATCCATTGTCAAGGAATACATTTACACGATACAGCAAAGATCCACGTGTTACCTTTAAATAACCTTTCGACATTCTATAAATTTACACTTCAATCACCTCGTGTGAATTGAAAATAATCTGACCCAGGTGGGATCGCATAATGTGATAATATTCTTATGTGTAGTCGAATCATTCCATTTCTTAAGACTGTGCTGGCACGTCGTGGCCATATCTTATGGGACAGTCATCCCGTGAGATTGTTAAAATAACCTGACGCGGAGTGGGTTGTATAATGTACTCACATTTGTACGTGTAGAAAAACTCCATTTCCATAGTCTATGCTGCCACGTGGTGACAGTAGTTTATCGGTCATCTCCCTCTTTCTTCAGATATATCCAAGTTTCTTTTTGTTACTTTTATAAGCCTATCTCTCTAGCATTCTACTTCCGATTAGAAGTTCCAGGAAAAAGACATTAGAAACTCAGTGGTCGTAATTATGTTTGAAATTTAAGCATTCGTATAACGACAAATAAAATTAAGCAAAAAAAAATTTGAAACGATCAGTACTGTATTCATGAAATAAATATTTTAAAGTAAGAAAAATATGCTTTAATGCTTTAACAGTCAGGAGGGTAGATGTTAAATTATTTTATTTTTAGCCTTAGACTGGGCGTTTCAGATGAAAAGTTATAGACGGCGACATTATTCCATATTGTTTAATCAATTTAAAAGATAAAGCATTCTAAACCAAACTTGTTATTATGAAAAAGGAATCGGTAGGGTTGTTATGCGAAACATCAAACCAATCCATGAAATATTCTTTGATGGCTTCGCGAATGTGATTTGTTGAGTTCACTGATTATGAAAAAGACCTATGTCTCGTAAAATCATAAGCAGTTACAATGATTTTGAAATTTAATGGTATTGAAGATACTTACATTGTAATTATTAATAAGACCTGTGAAAACAAGAGCAAATGTATCATATCTAAGGATACAGCACCAACAAAAATTGGAAAGTAAGCAAGACAAGGTGACACCATACCTCCCAAACTTTTCGATGCCACATTACAAAGTGTCTCCCAATCATTGAAATACGAAAACAAGTGGATAAAGTTTAGTGGAGATTATTTAACTTACGTTCGTTTTCCTGAGGACGTAATCATTTTTGCAAACATCCGTTCATTGCTTCAGAGTATGATCCAGGAACTTTTTGATAAGCATAAAGATGTGAGATTAGAAATTAATTTTCAGAAGACAAAAGTAATGTACAATGCCTTTACAAGAAATGAAGATTTTACTATTCATGGGCAAAAGGTCGAGTAACTGATACTCACATTTACTTTGGTTCACAGGTATCATGCAATAGATGATGAAATTAGTCGGCGTTCAAAACTCATCTGGAGAGCTTTTGGGGGAAACAGAACAATTTTCAAGTGCGATTTGCTATTATGCCTTGGAAGAAAAGTATTTACACAATGATTCCTTGCACTTCTTACATATGTAGCAGAGACATGGACCTCAACAACAAAAGAGACACAAGGATTGCAGACAACTGAAAGGACCACGGAGAGACGCATGCTTGGTGTAATCAGGAGAGATAAGAAGATGAAGTCGTGGGTAAGGGAAATGCCAAGAGTGGTAAACATCATGGTGTGACGTTTGACGACTGCATTGAAAAACTGGTACCAAGCTATGATAAGTGTTTCAGTTGTATGGTGATTATCTCGAGAAGTAGGAGAAGTCTTCTTGTAAGCGTCACATAAATAAATATTTGTTCCTCATTACTTATTATTTTTGCTTTCTACCAACACGTTATTTACTTTCTGGACGATCCTCATATTTTGAATCGAAATTTTGTACATGGCTTCATTCCTTGGAAATGCGAAACCCTTCAAATGTGTCGTATTTCGTATTGATTGTCGCAATGTCCCAAAATTGTGGAACCACGTTTGTGTATTCTCAACAGTATGCTCCACGTGCTCAGCTCAATATCACATTAATTCCGTGATCCAGATGGAAGAACCTCATTTTGCAGTCCAAAATTCATACATCCAATAAATTGTTTTTCCATTATACTTCACTTATACCAGTTTCTTAGCAGATTACCTTTTATTTTATTTCAACATTTCGAATTTTCAGGCATTCAATTTTGATTAGGTAAAAGACATTTTAAACCAAAATTCTCGAAAAAAAATAGTTTACACTTTATATGCCTTCGAGTTGCGATTGTGTTTCAGCTGCGATCGGCGTGGTATAACTTGAACTGTTATAGATGCGCTCCTGTTAATAAAATATCATTGTTTCCATCCGCCCTTGGACACCGTGACCCTGTACCCATTAGTCAGATTTTAAAATTTATTTTTCAATTGAGAAACATCGTTTAGAACAAAAATATAAGTACAATCATCCTTGTCGGGTCATCATTTGAAAATGAAACATTTCCCTGCTCGTGTAGTGTGAATAACATTAAGAATTCAAAATACATAAGCTGTCACATAATTCTTGGAAAAAAATTATACAAAGAATCTTCGTACAACATTCTGTTCACGTCTTCAAGGATTTCCTTTAAATGACGGGCACTTTCCGCTGGAAGGCACCAAATAATTTTGCATTTGCCCCATATCTCTTTTTCAAAACAATTGAAGTATTTTTTTTTGTGGTCGACAAAAATGTTGATGAGGAACATTTTTAGTATATTTTCCTATTTTTCGTTATATTGAACTACCCAGAACAGAGCGTAGTTGGATATACCTATTTTTAATACACGTGATGCCTCAAAATTCCGTTTAAGTTTCAAACTTCATGAGAAATAACAATTCTTTCTGTTACCGCGCGGTTTGTCCGAAAAGTATTAGCTCGTAGGGAGATTTGGTTACCCGTATGGAGAGTTAGCTCGAAAATATGACGATAAGGTGCACTTTACGTTCATGTAAGTCATGAAAGATAGGCACATATGATAACGTTAAATGTACAGGTAATAAGCTGCAGCAATTAATCATATGTGAATTGGGTATATCCGTCGCGTTATTGAAAGAGCTGTGCAAAACGAATATTTGCATGACAGTATGTTTTATGGTTGAAGTGTTGTTTGTGAATCTTTTTATGTGTGCTATAATTCGGCAAGAGAAGATTGGCGAAATTTTCAAGAACAAAACGGGTTAATCGCAATTAGCCGCTAACTATTTGACCTGACAGTTTTTTCATTGTGAAACATAACCCGCCTGATAGCTGATGCTTGTCTTGCCAACCGCATTTTAGTGCACTCATTTGATTATCTGATTTTTTGCTATAGTTTTCTAATTTAGGCTGACTTTTAGCCCCAGTATTTCTTGTCTTCTCTTTTTTATTAGAGGTTTAACGACCACCAATGGGATTTAAGCAGCAATCGCCCTTTCTTTTATTTAGGGGCACTGGTTACAGGGAAGGAGAGAGCCAATGCCGTCAGACAAACACAACATCCATGCCTATCCGGCATTCGAACTCGGACACATCTCGGACGAATGGTCAGTAGCCATAGCCTAGACAACTGCGTCACCGGGGCAGCGCCCAGGTATTTCACTTCAAGCTTTAATGTGTGTCCGTTATTAAAATAATGTCCATTTTTCTTCGTAAGCTTTTTAATTAAGAAGGATTCAGATTCAAGCAATTAAAACAATCTAAACATTTCTTAGTTAGCATTCTAAAGGAACAGGTTTTACTGAAACTCAGATTTCTTCTCAGAGATTTACAACGTTACATTCATTTCCACTTGTACCTCAAAAAATTTGCTCTGTAAACATTTCCTTTTTCTGTAATTCTTAGAAAGGACATAACGTTTATATCTACCTCAATCTTTGAAGGCACACTCTTTATCAAATGCATTAACGAATTCAAATCACACAAGTACTTTCGTCAGTTAAGGGTCGTGTGACGACTGCGAACTGTGACTCCATTTGTATGCAGTGGGATATAGTACTATGTCTTCTCAAACAACAACGTACTTCAATGAGACACACCATAAAGTAACCTCTTGTTGGAGATTCAGAAATTCCTGTAGCCCTAAATTACCCACTTAAACTACAAACTTTCATCACTGTTTAACTAATCTACTTCTTAATTGTCTAACCAAAGACGAAAATAATCATTTATTAACTCATACAACCATTTAATATAATTATGACATTTTTATGTAACTCCTGTTAACAATAATAAACTGTACATCAACATATTTTGTGATACAAAACTTAGATAAGTCTAACATTACTTCCTACGCTGGCGTGAACACAAATACTGAATAAAACACACCAACACCCTTGGAAGTTTCGTATAAGCTAGTGTTCGAAGCATGAAGCAATGATATGAAACAATGAAAAGATTTAAATATTATCACGCGTTGAGAAAAGCAGTTATTCTTACAGTTGCTGATGTACCATTCATACAAAATCCGTGGTTGTGATATCATTGTGACTCCCTAATGAGATGCCATTCATTTCTACTTTGGTGTTTTCTCCGATGGTTTCCCCAGGCATTTGATAGGCCTGAGAATAGGTTTTACTTTCAGGGTTACTGGTGAGCTTTATTTAGACACTTCATCGCACATCTGTGCTAATGTACTTTATTGAAGGTTCTGGAACCTTCATCGTTCTCTAAAAACGTTAGCTCAATTTTAGTAGAGTTGCTTGCATAGGGAGATGATTTTTTCACATGTTTTATAAATTCCTTCTGTTCCTTTCTGCCCAAAAGGAATTACCGTTCAGTCAATCCTATGTAGGGCTTCGGTTAGCGTTCTCACCGACTACGGATATCTCGTTAAATTTCACTAGACTTTCTGTTGATATTGCTAGTTATCTTTTTTGCACGGTATAGTAAATAGATAGATACAGAATATATAACGGCAATATTATTTCAGCGTACGTAAGTTGTATTACTTTTTGATCCTCATGGAAGAAAAGTGGTCGAAAATTCTAAATGCTGTATGACTAAAACACAATTTTTCGAACTTTTCTTCCAATGCTGAAACGACAGAAAACATATGAGTTAAATATGGACGTCAAATCTGCATATGTACAGGAGTGCAAAAACTTGGAGAATATTGAATGCTTATGTTTGCGACGTAGAAAGAGAAATTTTTAGAATCATGAAAGTCTTACTACAATCAATTTTTGGTGAGGTATCATAAAGTAACAACTGCTCTATTATTTAACTCCCAAAATTATAATTTAAGATATTCAAGGTAAAACAAACGTACAGGATGAAGTCTTCCTTATATTTTTTTCCTTACATTTTGCATGTTGCGCAGTATTTGCATTGAATTATAATTTCGTGATGGCTTTCAATATCCCAAATCCACTGTTGAAGTTATGATACATTAGTTTTCTTTCTCTCGTAATTTGATTCTTTATTCATATATATTTTTATTTCGAAAATGTCTAATTTTAGTATATTGAAATTAGTAAAACTACTTTTTAACAACTAATTATCCAAAGGGAATTCATTGAATTTAAAAACCCAGTACGTTAGCGCGCAATCTATCATCTGAAACTGCAATTGAATGGTTCCGTTTATTTACGTACATACGACAAAAGAATAAAATAAAATAATTACCGGAGAGACTTCACATGCTTAGCGATTCTAGCAGATTCTTGACGCAGAATTGAATATACACCTCTATACTGATTTCAGGTTTTTCAATAAAAATACACATTGATTTTTTGATACTATAATTTCGTTAAAGTTTAAATCTGTTAATAGGTATTCTTAAACATTATATCAGAATTTTAAGTGCTTTAGAATTCTTTAACATAATTACAAAATATATAAAAAATAAAAGTAATTGTTCAAATCTGATCAAAAATAAAGATTTTCTTTTTTGAAACTAATGATTACTGAAATTACAACCAAATTCATCGCATAGTAACAACCATCGCATAGTAACAACTAGTATATCACATATGTTAAAGCACATGCCGTGCATATTACGTAAATCAATGCATATGGACGCAGAAGCCAAAATAATTTCTCAAATATGATATCAAAAATCCTCACATCGTCCAAAAAAAAAAAACACTACTCTAACTTAGTCATGTAATAGAAATACTTTATAGCAGAACCCTTTGGCCACCCCGGTGGCGCAGTGGTCTAAGCGATGGCCTCTGATCATTCGTCCGAAAGGGGTCCGGGTTCGACTCCCGGTGAGGCATGGATGTTGTGTTTGTCTTACGTCACTGGCTCTCTCCCTTCCCTGGAACCAGTGACCCTAAATTAGGGACGGGCGACTGCTTATAGCCCATTGAGTTGCTCACGGTGGTCGTTAAACCTCCAATCAAAAAAAAAAAAAAAAAAAAGAACCCTTTGTGTAATTCATCTTACTTTTCTTAAGTACAGATATTTTACGTCTAGACATTTCACAAATGTCTGTGTATAAAATATCAGGACTTTGAAATTCTAAACAGAGCTATTTCAACGAAACAAAAAGTGGTGGATAAATCTGCATATTGTGAGGTACGCAGCTGCATTGAAACCCACGTCTCTGAGGGTTGATGTTTTTTTTTTTTTTATTGGAGGTTTAACGACCACCGTGAGCAACTCAATGGGCTATAAGCAGTCGCCCGTCCCTAATTTAGGGTCACTGGTTCCAGGAAGGGAGAGAGCCAGTGCCGTAAGACAAACACAACATCCATGCCTCACCGGGATTCGAACCCGGACCCCGTTCGGACGAATGATCAGAGGCCATCGCTTAGACCACTGCGCCACCGGGGCGGCGAGGGTTGATGTCAAACCCCTGTACATACTTCTATGTACTCGAAGGGCATTTTCAATTCTAGGTGGAATAATTCAATAGTATTTTGTGGAATCCATGTGCGCCGCCCCGGTGGCGCAGTGGTCTAAGGCGTTGGCCTCTGATCATTTGTCCGAAGGGGTCCGGGTTCGAATCAAGGTGAGGCATGGATGTTGTGTTTGTCGTACGGCACTGGCTCCTTCCCTTCCCTGGAACCATTGACCCTAAATTAGGGACGGGCGACTGCTTATAGCCCATTGAGTTGCTCACGGTGGTCGTTAAACCTCCAATCAAAAAAAATCCATGTGCAGGTATGGAATAATATTTCAAAGCTTTCACTTTTATGTGCGGAAAATTATTTACATTACTTAACTGATTTTACAAAGTGTGGCATACATAAATTGGAATGGATTTCGGGAAAATGCGGTTGTGGTTAAGGTAACACAGTTTCCGCACTAGATGTTCTGACCGAAATCAGTTCATTAAACTTGTTATCTGGATTCACTTAGAGGAATGTTACGTGCCAATTTACTAGATAATGAAACCTCAGCCTTGAATAAAATGACAATATTCGTAGAAAGAAATGTTCAAGTCAAATGTCATTTCCTATACCAAATATTTCCAACAATTATGCACAAAGCTTAACATTTTATGGCTTCGAGGAATCTCAATTAAGAACATTCGATTTTTTAAAACGGCTGCTCGTGGGTTTGTTAATTTTAATAACAAGACGTACAGTTTCAACATGCAGAAAACAAATTTAGTTTCAAGTAAGTTTGAAAAATTTGGCACGCAATTTTAAAACTTTTGGATAACTTCCTTGGAATTTACACAGTAGTCTTCCTTGCGGAAATCTAATTTGCCCCTAAAGACATAATGAGAGCAAAATCTATTGCAGTGAATAAACCAGTGTTACTCGGAAAGGAAATTAGCACCAGATGACTAGAAACAACCGAGTGTCAGGCTGTGTGTGTTCAGAGACGGATCCAGGGAAGGCGCGTTTTGCGCCCCCTAAGGACAAAGAAAAACCTTCGGTTTGTTAGGTTCTAATTATAAAATTATTATTTTTCGTGAAAGAAGGTATTATATTAAAGTATATTACTTTCGTTAATTAAATGGTAGAACTTTTAGAACTACTCAGAACACTTTCTCCTTTTGCATGGAGAAAATCTCAGAAAGGTCCACGGTTATTCCCGACATTTGAGCCTTCCTCCTCACGGAAGTCCCTGATCATCCCCTGCATATTTTGTAACATTTCATAGTTATGTTATATATTTGAAGTACAGGTTATGAAAGCTGAACAGTTCTTTGAATCCGAGCCTGTACCAGTTCTTGTCCAAGGTGAAGGACTCCTTCACCCCGGCTGCCATCTACTCCTGGTTGTTGAACTGCCACATGGAAAAGATATGCATCATGCACCAGGACAAGTAATAATCCGTAATCCGACGGGGAAAGGCTCGGATTATATGCTGTGCTTGGCATCATTTCGATGCCCTCAAGTTCCCGTCGTTTTTCCGGGGTTGTTTCCGCGGTATGAAGCCAAGCGTTGTCCTACAGTAAGAGAGAGCAGTATTTGTTCACTAGTGCCGCGTATGTATCCTCCAAAACGGCATACATCTGCTTCATCTGTTCAGAATAGAAAGTGGCGTTGATAGTTCAACCGTCTGGAACAAATTCGTAATGAATTATCCCCTCGAAAATCCATCAGATGCAGAACATCACCTTGTGCTCGAAACGCCTACGTTTGGCAACAGGTTCAGGAAGCAGACCCAGACTCATCCACTGCCGTTGTGTGTTAGGATTACGAAAGTAGACCCACTTTTCATCGCATGTAACACTTACATTTATGAAACGTACATTGCACGGGTTTTCTAGATGTTTCGTGAACTCTTCCACTCGGCGTTTTGCTTCATCTGGCGTCAGTTCGTGAATGACAATGCGGAAGCTCTGAAGGTAACGAACCACGGTGGTCTGTGATATGTCCAGCTATCCAGATAATGTCCGAGCTTCGAGTGCTGGTTGTCGGATTGCCTTTACGGCCTGGCACACGACCTCCGAATCCACGGTTCGCCACCTACCTGACCCTGACTGATCGTCGAGGTTTCTGTCACGTAATAGACCGCGGGTGGCCTAGTGGTCAGCGTTCGTGACCGCTCGAAAACGCCTACGATACGCCTATGATCTGATATGATTTGATCTGTCACGTGAGCGAAATTTCTTGAACTATCTGGTTGCGGTGCTGTGGTCCACAGTACCTTCCCCCTTCATATGACAAATGTTTCGTCTTGCTTGGGTAGCGATATAGCAGAGTTCAAACTCATAAAGCAAAAGTTCCTTAATTAGCAGGTTATGGCTGTTCATCTATTAAACATCCCAACCACAGACAGAAGGACGACATGCAATGCTGTTCACTTCAATGACTACCGTTTTATATCTCTTCCGACTGACTGCAGTAAGCGACTTGAACTAGTTTAAATACGTACGCCCCAGCACCTGCGTTTAGGAAATATTGTGAAAATTTCTACCCAGCCACTGTACTTACTTTTGATGGGTATGAGAAAATTTAATATTGGTTGAAATTGCGAGTACTCTACTTTGGGAAATCCATCGACTAACTATCGTTACAACTTCTGAAGAAGTTTGCACACAGTGGGTCCACGAGGTTAGTTCAGTGTATATATTAACACATATTTTTTTCTTATCATTTATCAGAGAAACTAAACGCGAAATTGGGCGCAGAGTAGACGCCACATGACTGGAAATAGAAAAACAGGCTGAAACAAAGGCAGAATGGAGAGTTGGAACACTTGTTTTGTCAAAAAATGGACATTATTACACTTAATGCCATTTATTGAAGTCCAGTTACTGAAAAGTGTTTTTAAAGCAGTCTTGGGATAAGTGCTATATACGTCGGCTATCAAAGTAATTGCCGGTATATCAGTTTGATTTTCAATTATTTCGCACATATGTAAGAAAATTATCGGAATCATCTTGATTCGAGTGACTGAGAACAATGTCTACTGCTAAGACATTTGTTTCAAAGAAATGTGACTACTAAAATGTTGGTACAGTTTCTTTCTTCACCTTTCTGTGCATGCTTCTTATTTCATTAAATGTTGTACTTCTCACAGTACTCTTGATAAAGCTTGAAGCACACGTTCTGCAGATGAATGCCATATCTAAAATACACTGCCGGAAAGTGAAAAAAGACACCAAGAAGGAATTGGCGGACGATCATGAAATTTATATATGTTAATGGCGTCGAGTTTACGTAGGTGTGATGTTAATTTCGGGACCAACCGGTGAGCGCTTATGCCACAGAACGGCATATTATGCAAATTATCGTCGGTGGTATTTAAAGAGTGCAGTGAAGTGAATGTAATCAGTCGTCGGCGTACGAACACGTGCGAAGACTCTGAAGAAGCTGCAATGCCTGTACATGGACGACGTGAACGATTTCAGCAGTTATCGGACTTTGAGCGAGATCGTCTAGTCGGACTCCGCGATGCCGGGTGGTCGTATCGTCGTACTTCGGAGCGAATTGGACGGGAAGTATCGGTGGTGGTACGATGGTGGCGTAGATTGTCCTGAGAACATTCCCACACGAGCAGACGTGGAACCGGAGTCACAGACGGATTGATGAGTGGACCTATCGACGTTTGAGAAGAGCGGCGTTGTCAAGCGGAACATCCACAGCGACGAAAATCCGAGCTGCCGTTGCACCTGAAGTGACTGTGCGAACAATCCGCAACCGTCTACTAAATGCAGGACTACGTGCACGTGTGCCTCTGGTATGTGTGCCTCTGACTCCAGCCCACCGTCAGGAACGGCTGCAGTGGTGTCGCCAACGTCTGCACTGGAGAACGCAATGGCAATCTGTCGTGTTCAGCGATGAAAGCAGATTCTACTTAGGAGCCACCGATGTCAGTATGTGTGTTGGCAGATGCACAGGGGAGCGTTTCCTCCATTCTTCCATCCTCCAGCGACACACAGGGCCTACACCTGGTCTCCTGGTGTAGAGAGCGATCAGCTATCACTCCCGTACACAACTAGTGTTTGTACCGGGTACGTTAAACAGCACCTCCTACATCAACAGCATCATTCAGCCCGTTGTTGTGCCATTTGTAAGGTCCGTCCATCGTGGTGTGTTCCAGCAAGATAACGCACTCCCACACACGGTACATGCAACGCAACATGCACTTCCGGGTGTAAGACAACTTTCATGGCCTGCACGTTAACCGGATTTGTCCCCCATTGAGCACGTGTTGAATTTTATGGGACAACGACATATCCGGTCTCCACGGCCAGCCACGACCATCCCCGATTTTCGCGTCCAGGTTGAGGATGCTTGGAACTCAATACCCCAAACTTACATCGAACATCCGTACGATAGACTCCATGCCAGAATTGCACAGTGTGATGCAGTGCATGGCGGTTCAACCTCGTACCAACCAGGTTACATGGAAATGTTATTTTTCAGTTTACCAGAAAATACAGCTGTATTTTGCCATAATGTTTTGATCACGTTATCCTCTGTGTTCCGTTATTATGCTGTATAAATTTCTTTGGTATCAGACGTCTCCTTCTTGGTGTTCTTTTTTCACTTTGCGCCAGTGTATATAACTCGTAAGTCACGCGATACATTTTAAACGTTGAATACTGCGATGCATTTTTCTTTTCTTTATTAAAAATAAATGAGGCAATTAATTCACGAGTAATACGTCCCTACGTTTCACTGTATTCTACTACTATTTAGTGTGTAATTTTATTTTTAAATCTAACACCATTGTCTCCAGGATATGCGGTCTGATATTTTCGTATTGTTCTTTGAAAAAGATTTCATTGTCAGGCATACAAAATGTTTCGCACTTTTCCCACCATTTCCCGAATGTCTCAATCTGGTAAGAGATGATAATAATATTTCTCAAAGAAATGTGGGGAATGCATCTTTTTGTAATTGATGAAACGTGTGATATCTTTTAGAATATTCTTAACTTAAAAAATCCTTTTACATGAATATAATGAAAAATCTGACTTTTTTTATACTCCTCCCTGAGGCAAGTGTAAAAAAGTGATCGAATATCTGTAAAATTACACAGAATATCTTTCGCATGGTATAAGTGTGATTAATTTTTACAAAGCCTTAATGACTGATTACAAAGCCTTAATGACTGAACTTTAATGACATGGAATCAAAGATATATAAAAAATGAAATGCTTCAGTTGGGCATACTGCGGTATATTTTCTTTTGCATGAAAAAAATAACAACTCAACCTTCTTTTGAGAGCATTGATATATCTTCTGAAATCTGGATGAATTCATTCATATCCAAAATGTTGTGTCACAAAATCAGAAGTTACGTTATTAGAAGAATCGGCTCCTGGTATTTTACAACTACGAAACATCCTGTGGTAACACTAATTTCCAGAAAACAATAGGTAGGGAAAAACATTTCAACCTGAATCATCTTCTTACAGCGATACACACTGAGTGGCCACTTTATTATGACCACCTGACAGTTTGAAGCAAATGAGCTATGGCTGCACGCTGTTGCCGCCAGAGGGCGAGGCTAGTATAAAAAGGGACAGCTTAGTGCTTGCGATAGTAGTAGGAGGGATTTTTGCGTGACGAGATGGGTAAAAAACGCGATTTGACGCACTTTCAACGTGGGATGATTGTAGGAGCTCGGAACCATGGAGCGAGTATCACCGAAACCGCCGCATTCGTGAAATGTTCCAGAGAAGCTGTTGCTAAAGTGTTTCATGACTGTACTGTCAGCCAAAAAACTGGGTCTCTACGTGCAACGTGTGGTCGTCATCGACTAGTGACTGCTCGGGCGGAACGGAGCGTGTCCAGACTGGTAACAGACAATAGAAGGGCAACAGTGCAGCAAATTACAGACCAGCTTAATCAAGGATCCCCTCAAATGATAACTGCATGCACTGTTCGCCGTCTGTCTGCATTGTCTGCATTGGATGGGATATGGCAGCCGAAGGCCTGTTCGAACACCTTTGATGTCTGCGGTTAACAAGAGAAAACGTCTCCAATTCGCACAGGAGCACAAGGATTGGACAGTCGATAATTAAAAACAAATTATGTGGTCCGATGAATCACGTTTTCAGTGGCACCATGCCGATGGCCGAGTGAGAATTTGCCGGAAATAGCACGAAAGCATGGACTCCAAATACATTGCTACAACCCTTCAAGCTAGTGGAGACAACGTTATGGTTTAGGGAATGTTTTCCTGGCACGCTTTGGGCCCTTTAATATGTGTTGATCAACGTCTGACTGGCACATCATATCTAAACATCGTTGCGGACCAAGTGCATCCTGTCATGTGGATGGTTTATCACAATGGCGATGGCTACTTTCACCAAGTTATTGCGTCCTGCCATAGCGCTCGTACTGTATAGGATTGGTTTCATGAACATGCCGGTGAGTTTACTTTGCTTAGGTGGCCTCCACCATCTCCAAATCTCAACCCCATTGAGAATTTGTGGGATGAAGTCAAACGAACCTTTAGACAGCCCTGCAATCTCACACTCCTAGAAAGTGCTATTCATCAAGCATGGTCTCAGATTCCACAAACCGTCCATCAACATCTCGTGGAGTTCATGCCACGAAGAATCGATGCAGCATTAAAGGCAAAAAGGTGGCCCAAGGAAATACTGAGGGGGCGGTCATAATAAAGTGACCAATCAGGTATAAATGTCATACATCCCAGAATAGGTATTTTTGTTCTTTAAAGCTAGATAATATCAGAATTCAAATCGAAAAATCTCTCGGCGTCAATAAATCCCGAAATACGGTGTTCTTGGTGAAATTATTTTTCCTGTAAGAATACATTTTTCCTACCAAAAGCAAAACAATTATTTTAAGTGAATGTGTTCACTTGGTTTCATCTTCAAATTTTTACACGTTATATTAACAAATAAAAATACATTTCCACGTAATATTTATTTTCGGGGTGAAGAATGAGTGTTAGTTATTTAATTATTAAGTTATATGTGCAAAAATTTCATATCTTCCACAAATCTCACTGAAAAAATTCTGAATCTTAAGTTTTGGAGAAAAGTAACATGAAGTGCTTTGTTTTGTAAAAGCAGATAGGTGACTTCAAAAAGGTATCAACCAATATATGAAAATAATAGAACATCAATGGAAAACGAATTGCCCCGAAGAAATAATTGTTCTTAAATACTTGGAATGCGATACAAATGTAATCATTGGCACTGATGTGTCGTATATGTACTGTTGTTCAAGTAGCCACTCTTTCAGAAAACTTGAAAATTACATTGCGCTAGAGATGGAATCGATTGCGCATCGCCCAATGATTTCGAGTATCTCCCGATGATTTCGAGTATGCTATTAGTTACGCCACCCAGGTCAAGGAAATTCCAAGCAACTGAAGTAAGGCAAATGTTGCTTAGAAATCTGAAAACTTTTCAGATTTGCGCTAGTCGAATCCTCTATAAAATTCATCGTAGCGACCATAAGTTACATATGCTAGGTTTCAGTTGCTTGGTACTTCCTTGTACTGTATAGTGTAACAGATAGCATTCTCGACCGGTAATCGGGAAGTGCGGGTTCGGTTCCGCTGCAAGGTAAGGTCGTTTTCAAGTTTTCTGAAAGATTGGCTACATGGACAATTGTGAAAATATGGCACATCAATGCCAATGATCACATACGAAAATATTAGATTTCAAATGCCTCTGTTTCTTTGCGCAATCAGTTTGGAATTCGAAGCAGGAATATTACAGCTGACACAACTGAGAAATCTGAGAGTTCTATAAAGCAATATGTGTTTTCGAGCTGTGCTTATTTGAACGCGTTGCATCAATATAGACACCAGATTTAAGCTTTATATATTTCATCGAGTATAGCTAAGCTTAAAAACTAGTATCTAGGTTCTTCCTTTAAGGAAGTGTTCATAGACCACTGTACTCATTATCCTCACATCATTTGGGGATTTTTTTTTTCAGAAAACTAAATCCCGCATGTAAAAGAAAATATCCGAAGAAGGAAAAGGGTTTTAAAAATTCACAGTAAGGCGCAGCGTAAAATTTAAATTAACACATTATTTGGATTCTAAAAATAACTATTTATTCGAGAATCTTTCACAATATTTTTGAATGGCAACTATCATTAAATTCTGTTTTTATTTTTCTATTTGCTTTAATTTTTCTTTTCATTTCGTTACGAAACTAAGAAGGGAATATTTTATTCAGAATCTCGTTATTTAGGTGGTTTACACATAAATTCTTCTACGAAAGGTAGAGAAAAGGAATGTATTTTAAATGAAATGTAAATAAAAATTCCAAGTACGTAAAAATGCGCGTTCGAACAACCGTGATGAATACAAAATTATGTGCATAACTTATTTCAGGTCATATAAACTAAACTGTAATTTTAGAAATCATGTTCACTGCAAATTGGCAAAAAACTATCGCGTACAATTTGCTAGAGTTTCAGCGTAAGGAAAAAAATTCAATTTCCACCTGTATTTTAGAAAAACTTCTATGCGGCGTATTAACAGATAGAATCCGCAACAAAGGAGATTTCCCAACCAAATACAGTACTGCTATTCAAGAATATTATGTTCTTACTTGACTGTCCTAGAATTAATTCATGATTTTAGGAATATGTACAATATATAAAAAAGCTAAAGTTTAACCTTCTTTTAAGAGTAGAAAATGTGTTTCCTTTATGAGGTTAATTCTTTGCTTAGCATTGTATTTTTATGGTAAGTTTTTCATCTTTCACTAGGCTTATTACTGCACACGAATGCGCATGTTTTGCTTCCAGAGACAGAGTAACGATGTATGAATTATTCCCTAGAATTTGAAAGGTATTCTATTGATTCATTTCGTTTAACCGTTCTTACAAAGTTAAGATCTTCAACTATGATACTACTCTTTAAGAAGTTTGTACAACCTAAAATGTGAAAATATTTGAACTGAAAAGAAAAGCTTGTATTTGCAATAGTCATTCGAACTAGATTATTTATAGACTTTGAAATTCCCTCTTTGTGTCTTTGTGTGCAAATCGCAGAAGCACGCTATATAAGCCGTAATTCTTGGTTCAACTGATTTAGCTTGACCCTCTAAAGGAAACTTGCAGAGCTTGAAATACGTATATACTCTGTATTTAAAAATAACACGTAATTAAATGCGAGAAGGCTAAGTTTCTGTTGTTAGAATGGAGACACATCATTGATTGGTCTTATACACTGAGTGGCCACCTTATTATGAACACCCCCTCAGTACTTCGTTGGGCCACCTTTTACCTTTAATACTGCTTCGATTCTTCGTGGCATGGACTCCACGAGATGTTGATAGGTGGTTTGTGGAATCTGAGACCATGCTTGATGAATAGCACTTTCCAGGAGTGTGAGATTGCACGATTGTGGATCCTGCTGTCTGATGGCTCGTTCAATTTCATCCCACAAATTCTCAATGGGGTTGAAATCTGGGAATTGTGGGGGCCAACTAAGCGAAGTAAATTCACCGCCATGTTCCTGAAACCAATCCTGTTCAATATGAGCATTATGGCATGACGCATTATCTTGTTGAAAGTAGATATCGCCATTGGGATAAACCATCCACATGACAGGATGCACTTGGTCCGCAACGACGTTTAGATATGATGTGCCAGTCAGACGTTGATCAACACTAACTAAAGGGCCCAAAGCACGCTAGGAAAGCATTCCCCAAACCATAACTTTGTCTACACCATCTTGAAGGGTTGTAGCCATGCATTTGGGGTCTATGCTTTCGTACTGTTTCTGCCAAATTCTCACTCTGCCATCGGCATGGTGCAACTGAAAACGTGATTCATCGACCACATAATGTGTTTCCAATTATCGGCTGTCCAATACTGGTGCTCCTGTGCGAACTGGAGACGTTTTCGTTTGTTAACTGCAGACAGCAAAGGTGCTCGAACAGGCCTTAGGCTGCTATATCCCATCCGATGCAGTGTACGGTGAACAGTGCGTGCAGAGATTATTTGAGGGGATCCTTGATTTAGATGGTCTGTAATTTGCTGCACTGTTGCTCTTCTGTTGTCTGTTACCAGTCTGCCAGTCTGGACACTCTCCGTTCCGCTCGAGCAGTCACTAGTCGATGAAGACCACACGTTGCACGTAGAGACCCAGTTTTTTGGCTGACAGTCCAGTCTTTAAACACTTTAACAACAGCTTCTCTGGAACACTTCGCGAATGCAGTGGTTTCGGTGATACTCACTCCATGGCTGCGAGCTCATACAATCATCCCACGTTGAAAGTCCGTCAATGCGTATTTTTTACCCATCTCGTCACCCAAAAATCACTTCTACTACTGTCGCAAGCACTAACTTTCCCTTTTTATACTAGCTTCGCTCTATGGCGGCAACAGCGTGTAGTTACAGCTCATTTGCTTAAAACTGACAGGTGGACATAATAAAGTGGCCACTCATTGTATAAGCTATACTATATTTTCAGCAAACTGTTTCAATACATTTTTATTTACTATTCAAACCACACCTATGATAATTTAAATTCAAGAAGTTATCTTAAAATTAAAATGAAAGGAGAAAAAAGTAAACATAAAATATTTTACTTTGGAATGAATAATGCATTTTGGAGCGTTATTCCTACGTACAGATTTTCTGTTTCACGTTCGTCTTTACCAAGGCGACAAATGTAGCTATCTAAGGCTGGTATCCTAAAATTCATACAAGCCTCTATTTTAAGCATAAATGGGAATTACAGCCCACTCTTAACAGTAAATGCGAAGTTGCAGCTCGTTATTCATTTTTTTCTGTTTTTGAACAACGTAAGGCATATTAGGAAATACAACTTTCCTCACAAATATTTTATTCTTCAATTCGACCGAGGTTTCTCTGTGCTTTCACCTAGCTTTATCGAATGGCATGTAAATATTTAAATCATATACGACATCATGGACGGTGTTTACTATCACTGTTATTATTTAGTTGCTTCCACGCGCTTGGTAGAAATGGTGAGGTTGCCATGTCGTTAACAAATTGCGAAATATTCTGATATATATGGAAAGCTTGCAGAATATCAAATTTCGTTGTTGAATCTGGTTTGCTGATTGCTTTTGCTTTTTCATACAGAAATTTATGGACATTTTCGTGACAGTGTTTAGCCGTCGACGACTTCTATAGGTCAACTTCTTTACTTCACAGTTCAGAATTTTTGAAATTTTGAAGGCAAAGTCACGGCAAAATGGAAAACTGGTAAAATTTTCACGTAATGATCCTAGCATTGGAGTCAACGTGGAGATCGTCTTCGGTTTCTTTAGTTTTGTTAGAGCCTTGTCTATAATTGAAGGGTTTATTCCTCGATGTACTGCAATACGTTTAAAGAAACTCAATTATTCTTTCAAACCGTTTACCTCTAGAGCCTAACGGAATCTTGGTAGACTTGAAAAATAAAATATTTTTCACGTCGACCACGAGTTACTTTTTATATTTTGCGGGGTTATTTTAGAGAAACATATTTGTTTTTCATTTCATTTCTTTTGGCCTGCAGGAATGGGTTTTACCCATTTTATGTTCACACTTTTTTCTGATGTCTTACAAGTCTCACTTCCGAGAAATTTTCAAGTAAAAAAAGTCTTCGTTTTCTTTCAGGATGTTTTTCTAATGTCTTCATTGAATGATGATATTTTTGTACTTCTGAATTTACTAAATTTTGGAAATATCGCAGGCTCTCGTTTTCATCTGAGATACTGTATATTGTAAAAGAAATAATTAAAAATGTTCCAGTCGCAGTATCAACCTTTTTTGTAGATATGGCAAAGAAGGTCGATATTTCGGTAGACATCGTTCATTTCATCGTCCGTGAAAATCTTCACTACAGTAAATGGAGTGCAAAATGGGTCCCTCGTTGACTGACAGATGAACACGAAGGATAACGTTTTTTGTCCAGTCTAGGATTCCTTCAACGCTCCTCTGTTGAAGGTCATGACATCTTAGGTCGCATTATCCCTGGCGATGAAACATGGGTGAATCATGCCATCACAGAACGGATTGTCTAAGGATTGGAGACACATGGTATCACCTGTGCGGAAGTTCAAGGTTGCACCGTTAGCAGGAGAAGTTATTTTTTGACTGCGAAAAAGTTCTTTACAAGGAATTGATCACAAAAAGCACAAAAATCATTACATCTGCATACTGCCAAACATCATGGTCTTCGGAAACAGCCGTGATAAAAAAGAGGCGCGAAAAGTTAAGCAAAGTCTTGTTTTCATTCATGATAACGTCAGTTCAAACACTTCACGCAGAACACGATAAGGGCTCCAAAGTTTGAATCGGGAGGTACGTGGCAGAATGACAAAGGAGTAGAATTCTATCATCAGGGAATCGAAATTCTAAGCACACGTTCAGAGAAGTGTTTACACCAACTCGGGGACTAGGTCGAAAAGTAGCAGTGCAAGTATGTTATTTTCTATTGAATAATGCTACATACCTCAATAAATTTCTATTAGGCTACAATAGTCAAATGTAACTTACTTTTTGAATGACATACGTATAACTTAAATTTTCTTAATATTTCATACTGAGGAAAAGCAGTCTAATAAACATGTTTTAAACCTTCTAAATCCTGATTTTCCCATTTCGCAAACGAAAACCATTAACGTTGCTTAGATCAGATCAGATCCTATGTAGAGATTTTAGGAAGTGAGTGTCTGACCCCAGGTCTTAAACAACCCTTAGATATAGGAAGCTAGGAGATTTGGGCTAGAGTGCCCGATAGGAAAGTGACACGGAAGCGAAGTAGAAAGGAGGGGGGAAGACGCCCTTATTTATTACCGGGGAGGCCAGTACCCGGGGGCCGACGGCTTAAGTTGCCCATCCGACCCACGGCGGATATTTAGTGGATCGAGCGTTCGCACCTGGCTGGGATCGAGCCTGAGGTCCTTTCCGCGGCAGTCACGAACGACCCATTAGTGGTGAAAGCTTTATTTATACATAGAAGTAAAGAAAAAAATTATGAAAAAAAAGCATAAAAATGATTTCTGAAAGACATTAAAAAAATCTATCGCAGAAATAAGCTGTCTGTCGAAGAAACAAAAACGATTTCTGATGAAAGATTTTGTTATATATAGAAGTGAACGAAAAAATTTTAATCTCAAAAAAATTTTAATTTTTGTATTTTTTTACTTACTTAGAAAAACAACATTGGATTATACAGAGAAAGACTTACAAAAGTTAAAAAAATAATACAATCATGAACATTTTCGCGTAGGTACAAAACCTGTGAAAAGAGTAATAGAAAAGGATATTGCTTTGAATGACCAATCAAAGCTCACAGAATGGCAGAACTAAATATTCCTTTATGGAAAAAAGATTATAGTTCAACACCGAAGTCTAGCCGAAGTTTCACATTTTACAAGGATCTCAAAGGACATGGCGTCATTTTTACACATCATACATTTTAGTATGTCACTTAGGAAGTTACTTTTTTTTAATAGGCGAAGATTGAAACATCTGCTAAACCAAAAATTTATACTTATATATACTTAATTTTTTTATAAAAAACTAAATAATTTATTCAGTGCACTCGGAAACAATATATATAAAATCAGCACGATTCAGAAAAAATACTGCTGAGATGTTGAAATATGGAAATCACTCTGTAATTGAAAGGTTAAGTGAAATTTGCCTGTTGTGCTGGGAGTTAGGAACGGTCCCTAAGGATTATATGGATGTTATCATTGTTTTCTTGTACAAGTGTAAAATTGATGAGACTGACTGCAAAGAACTCCCGTGATATTAGCCTACTGAGTGTCGCTATGTGAAGTGTATCGTCAGGTCATTTTTCAAAAACTACCGGTCTTACATCAAAGAAAGTGTGGGACATTCACGGTGGTTTTTTGCCTGGTAAAGGCTGCACCAAAAAAATTTTTGCATTACGCATTCAGCTTGAAAAATATCAGGCTGTTGGACCGAGTAAATAGCTTACGACCGAATCAATAGCTTACGACCGAGTAAATATAACACTTTGGTGAAAGGCATTGAATAAATATGGCGTTACTGGGAATCTGCTTAATAGGGTAAAATCCATATACACTGACGGAAAAAATACCAACACCAAGAAGGGGTTGTGTTAGATAAACGACAGTTGGTAGGCGGTGAGACTACATCTGTAAGATGACGTCTATGCAAATTTCACGCTCGACGCATGCGTGTGGCGCTAGTAGCTCCCCTCGGAACATGCAAAGCAGGTTTGCTGTAAATACGCGCTGTAACGTTCGTGAGCGTTAGTTGTCGTTGAGATTCGACGTAGGGTGTTGATGTTAGTCAAGAATGCCTTTAAGAAGAAGAAGAAGCCATTATCAACAGCTCACGGAGTTTGAACGAGGTCCTGTAATAGGGGTACGAGAAGGTGGATTTTCTTTCCGCAATATTGCAGAACGACTTGGCATTAATGTAGCCACTGTGCATGATTGTTGGCAGCGGTGGTCAAGGGAAGGTACTGCCTCACGAAGACCGGGTTCCGGCCGGCCACGTGGCACTACTAAGAGGGAAGACCGCCATGTACGGCGTATGGCCGTGGCGCATCGTACCGCGTCTGCGGCAGCGATTCGTTGCGTCACTGCAGTTGCCACCACAATGATACAACGAACTGTTACAAATCGGTTAGTTGAAGGACAGCTCCGAGCCAGAAGCCCCGTAGCGTGCATTCCACTTACTCTAAACCACTGCCGTTTGCGACGTCAGTGGTGTCAAGCTAGAGCTCATTGGAGGACGGAGTGGAGATCTGTTGTGTTTTCTGATGATAGCTGGTTCTGCCTGGGTGTCAGGGATGGCCGTGTGTTGGTTAGAAGTAGACCAGGTGAGCGTCTGCAACCAACATGTCTGCGGCCGAGACACACTGGACCTACACCTGGAGTTATGGTCTGGGGAGCAATTTCCTATGACAGCAGGAGCACTCTCGTGGTTATCCCACGCACCCTGACGGCACAGTTGTACGTCGGTCTGGTGATTCAACCTGTTGTGCTGCCATTCATGAACAGCATTCCAGGGGGTGTTTTCCAACAGGATAACGCTCGCCAGACTGCCGCTGTTGTAACCCAACATGTTCTACAGAGTGTCGATATGTTGCCGTGGCCTGCTAGATCATCAAAGCTTTCACCAATCGAGCACGTATGGGACATCATTGGACAACAACTCCAGAGTCACCCCCAACCAGCATTAACCGTCCCTGTATTGACCGACCAAGTGCAACAGGCATGGAACTCCATCCCACAAACTGACATCCAGCACCTGTACGACACAATGCATGAACGTTTGCATGCTTGCATTCAACATTCTGGCGGTTACACCGGTTATTAATGTACCAGGATTTCACATTTAAAATGGCTCTTCTCGCGCTTACAATAAGCTGTGATCTTGAAACCTTAATCGATTAAATATGTTACCTGTACAAATGTATTGCCGGATTTTTTTCCGTCCGTGTATGTTGGCAGTAGAGCTTGTGTCTTATCAAAATGGTTTTCTATTGTTGCAGTAGTCAGAAAAATTTGTGAAATATCACCATGGCTGTTAAATATATTTATGGATGCGTGCATGCTTGATGCATGAAGTCGTGTCGAAGCGCTGTCTTATGGCCATTCTTCCCAGATTGGTCAGGTGTCGAATGCTGTTGAAGCGTGGATATTTTATTTGTCCTACGGCACTAAATATTTGGCTCACTAATTTGTCCATCCCTAAATTAGGGAAATTTTTGGCTCACTAATTTTGCCTTCGTCCCTAAATTAGGGACGGCCAAATATTTATAACCAATTGAGTTGGCAATGGTGTTCGTTAAATATCCAAGCAAAAGATTATCGCACCTTTTAAAAAAAATAGACAGATATACACGGTTGCATTAAGCATATATACTCGTATATTTAAAAATACGATTTCGTGATAATTTTTTAATGAATGCAAATTATTACGTCCAAGAAAGCAGAACTTCACGTGTGCATGCAATTCGCACCTGTTTCACTAATTCAAAAGCTCTTGTGAAGTCTCCAGATTTGTAAAAAATATATATACCACCTGTTACGGAAACTTTTCATGCTTCTCTTTGTTTTGAATTAACTACCAGTTTTAAAGTGCGAAGTCGCTATTCCTTTTTTTTTTCGCTGTTTCATTTTATCACTTCCAAATCTTTAAACTGAAACGAATTTATGCCAATTTTCCTAAATTTGTTCTTCGTGGTTTTCGGAATAAACATGCTAAATTTTACTATTATGTTCCCTTACAGTGTGTCTACTTACCCAAAAAAGATAAACAACATATTTATGATTTCACTTTCGCTGAACGTTTTGGGTCCCCGGTTTATGTTCATATGGTGAGACATGGTCGGTGAGACTACCTGATCTTGGGGCCTTTTTCTCATAAAACGTTTGACTTACTTTGGGTCATGCGAATCCTTATGATTCTTACAGCTGTTCATAATTATCGTTAAATACCCAAACAAAAAAATCGGCGATCAAAATATCTAGTATACTGAATATGGTTAGATGCAAAGTATAAGCTTTACAAAATTTGAACCACTTTTGTGAATGAAACAGAAGTAAAATCATGCACTTGCTGATAAATCTATGATGAAATTCTTCTTTCTGTTACTTTTAAATATGAAATGCAATAGCTTTGCATTATTCACAGTAGTTCATATAGCACGTTTTGGCGGTAACAAATCAAGAAGGATAAGTGTCGATCATCTCACTAAATAATAACTTTAAACGAGAAAGCTAAGTGGAAAGTAACGCATTCTTGTCGGCAGGTTTACTTATTCTTGCAGCTTCCAGTCCAATTCCTAGATAGCAAATATATGCTTTCGAGGTGATTTCGGCCCAATTCGGTAACCTCGAGTGAATTATTTCCAACCGTTTAAATGGTTGATAAAGAAGGTAAAATGTTTTATAGCTTTCGAACTGGTTTCCTTATCCTAAGGTTCTAATTTAGAATTATTAGAATAAGTCTCCTTTCCGTTCTGTCAGTAAAATGTTTTTTTCGGGTTCTCGAGCTGTTCCAACTTGAAAAACTTGGGGATAAGTTTAGATTTTATATCACCTTCTACATTATATTGCGAAGCTTCATACATTCTTGAAAGCTAATTTTATATATATAATTTTCCCTATCGGAAATTTTTTTACCAAGATTCTTTAATTTAATCAAGATGATATATTTACATAATTTAACTTTAATTAAAAATTTTTAATTTTCATTGTCGCTAACTACTAAGAAAATGTGAACACAAATCTGGTTACTGAACTTAAATATTTTTTAAAAAATTACCTTGCAGTTTGATATTCATAAAAATAAATTCATAAATTTTCAAAACATATGTACTTTGTGTTCGTGATTTAATGTCATTTTTTAAAAACGCCTTTAAACATAAGCTTTTTATTCGAAAGGAGGTATTCTGTTGATAGCTCTCTCAAGGTTGAGCAATGTAAATCAGCACAACGTTTACTCTGTCTGGCTTTTTGAAAGAAAAGCTGGTGTTGGGCTGACCTCAAATTCTCTGTTCCGAATTTTATTCGGAAATCAAACCCAAAAAATTAGATACCTTAAATTTATTTTGTAACACCGTGTAGACGTTACGCTGCTCTCTGTTACACTTCTGTCTCGGAATATGAGTTTTAATACTTCCAGTTATGTTAGCTACCGCTATCCTTCTACATGAACCGTGACAGTTAGAGTCACTGCAGCTGCTTTTTGTTAAATTTAGGTACTCCTAAGAATTTTCAACTGCTAATTTTCACTGTAATGTTTCAAATTATTCAGCATTCCGAAAGATATATTTTGCATAATTCATAAAATATTTTAAATAAAACCTGGTTCTCGTCAGCGCTTGGAATTGTTTATATATTATTTATACTGATTACACCGACAATGATACAGTAAACCTTTGACAGAATTCCTCACGATAATCATAACTTGTTTCAATTTTTCTTTTTTATTTACGTTAAGCATGTAATTTGCGGGCAGCTTTCATTTTACATACTTCTTGCAGCTTTGTCAGGAATTAATTTGGTTCATCCTTCACACCAGTCACGTTTAAAGATGTGCACTTTACAATCAGGCGGATATTATCTTTTTCTATTTAAGGTTAGCAACTAAATAATATAGCAGAATTCCGGTGGCTTCAAAAATATAAATTTTCGTTTTTGAGGACTTTTCTTGTGGAGAAGAAGTTTTATAAAAAAATATGTTAGTAATTCGTGATTGTGAACAAAAAATTTACAACTTAGAGCAAGAGGGCAACGCCATTACTTTTCACAAATCGTGTTTAAAAATATATGGTAACAGATCTATCTAAATTATAATTTTTGCGAAACTTCTCTCCGTATGTCAAAGAAGTTACAAACTATTTTTATGCGAAGTTTTCAAGGAAATCTATTTTTTCAGTCGTCTGTTTTCTTCGATTCGGTGTGGAATAAAGTTTGCCTGAAGTACGAAAAGAAAAGCTTGTGCGATTTTAACTATGAGCAAAAAATGTAGTGCCAACGAATCATTTGTATTTTTTCAAGGGATAAATGAAATCGTATCAGCTATTAAAGTGCGTTAGTGATGCCATGACTATCAATCCTGATTCAGACAAAAAATTCCACAACTGGCGATTTATGCATGGTTCTACAACGCGAGAGGCCAAGTGGTGTAGGCTAAAACGAATGATAAACACAGATCGAGGACAGCTACGCACTGCCGCTAAATGCGGCTGTCCAACTTTTCGGTCATGTGCCTACATGCACCAATACCACCACGACGACATCTGTTACATTCATCATCGCGACATTCGGCAGATATTTGTCTTCCTTACGACTTCATTCTGCCTAAATACGAAGGAGGGACACACCACCTGGTCGTTCATATGATGAATCATCTGGAAGAAGTGTTCGTGTCATGGTAGTATTCGAGATAATATTGAGCACGCGTTCTTACTTTTGTCACGTGCTTTCGCAATTGAAATCATCCAGGGGCTGTGGGCCACATGCCCATGTGACCAAATTAAGCTACACTAAGACATTTTGCAGTATAACATATATTTCGCCTTTCATCTTACATTTGCTGTAGTGCATTATTTTATATAACCCATCTAGTAACACATACCCATCAGTTTGCATGGTGCTCAAACATGTACTTCCTGTGGAGACATTTCCTGTGACGAAAAATGTACATCTCTTACAACAAACGTCCAAATCCGAAAACATTCCTTGCTTCACGATTCAAACCGAATACTAATCTTCGTAAAATTCGTAGTTGTAATGAAGGAAACACGTTATAGAGGTAAACAAAAAAAAGATGTTTTTAAATACTTGTGAATCCCGTACGACCATCAAATATGAAAACAAATCCTAAATTAAATTTAGGAAAAAAAGAAGTCTATATGAAGAAATATATCTGAAAGTGTTCCTGAAGTGTTTCTAATTATACGCAGGTGTGCATATATTGTTTTTTTTTTCGATTAGAGCGATGCCGCTTATATTAATACCATCGATCTGCAATATTTATACCATTTCTGACGATTTTTTCTTACGAATCATAACGCAATGCATTTTGTCTGAAATTTTTCTTTATCGCTTGTACGTCTACTCATATATTACATATAATTATTTTATTCTCTTTACCAAAAATACTGAACTTATATTTTGAGAGTCTTGGTATCATTTGGTATTTAACACTTCACAAATCTAAAACACTTTCATTCCCCAATACATCTAATTGGAATGTTAAATTTTGAAAGATTAGAACCTTTTAAACTTCAGTATTTTATTCACGAAAGCAAATTACATTATTTATTCATCTGGAGCTTGAGTAATCTCAAGCTTCTTCAAATATTCGCCTTTAGTTAGGATTAGTAACTACTGGAAATGTGCATCGCGTTGTTTTATTTCAAGAATTGTGTTCCAAATGAAAAATAAAGACTAAAACCAAAACTTGAAATCGATGTACGTATTTTTTTATTGAGTAATATTTTAGTAAATGTATATAGATTCTCAGTTAAGGGTGTCCAAAAATGAAGTATACAACTTCAGTATGCTATTGAGGAAAAACTATAGTATACAACACCTTACTTTTGAGGGCAAAGCACATGGTGACTGTGAAAGATTTTCTTAAAACATTAGCTGATCTCTACGTGTTCCCTGTTGGTTGCTCGCTGGATGTCTAAACAATAGTACTTTTCCACCCACGTACATTACAGAATGTCATGTGTAATAAAGAAAAAGGCTGCAGTAATGGGTTCTTTTAGCTCAGTGATAAATGTAACCTTTGTCTTATACACAATGTCCTCAATAAAGTGCCAAAGAAAAAAAATCGCATCGGGTAACATCAGGAGAACGGGGTGGCCATGCCGTCGAAATTCCGCATCCAATCCATCGCCCTGGAAATTGGTAGTCTAAAGTTATGCGTACTATTAAAGACCAGTGCGGTGGCGCTCCACCTTGCTGGAAAATGATGTCTTAAGTATCCTGGAGTGGCAAATTGCGAATTCTTCCAACATGTCCAAGAACGTTATGGAAGTAATGGTTGGTTCAGCGAAGAAACAGGGCCCTATCACTCTGTATTATATTTCGGCCAGACCAGGTATCAACCTTAAGGACGGCACTCACATGTGCTACGACCCCATGAGGATTTTCTGTTACTTAGGTTCGGCAGTTATATTTATTCACTCTCCCACTCTGCCAGAAACATGGAATGCCGACTCATCGCTGACACAGATACGTGAAAGGAGTGTGGGGTCTTCGTCAATGCGATTAAGCATGTCTGCCGGAAATGCTTTCAGACGTTGTTGATCATTTGGTCAAAGGTTTTGCACTAACTACACTTATACGCCACTAACTACACTTATACGCATACAGGCGGAGACGTTTATACAAAATCTTGTGAACAGTTGCTCGCGGTATTTCAATCACAACACCTGCGAAACGAAATTACCTCAAACTCCTGAGATAAGACTTACGCGCGTTTGCCACCTTTTCGTCCTAAATGGAATGTGTCCCAGTGCTTTTGCCTTCCAAGACGCTTCCTGTTGCTCTGAATTTATTTACACATTGTTCGATTATCCTTCATGTCGGCGGATGTCTCTTATATTTTGTTCTGAACTTACGCTGAACTGTTGTTAAAGATTTTGACTCGGCAAACCAAAACACACACGCTGCTTTCTCCACTGTGGAAGCCATGTCTGATGTATTCCATGTTGGCGAGATTTTCCATTTCATGAGAGACCTGGTGCCATCATTCATCTGACTTAACAAACTTGAACACTTGCCACGTCTTTTGACGTTTAAACCAAGCTTTTTGTATGGAATTTCTTTTTTAATAGCATAATGATGTTGGATCCTTCATTTATAGACAACCTGTATAAGTGTAACTAAAGTAGTAACACTGCGTAACATATTTGTTTGAAAACCATCTGATTTAGCAACTTTTCAAAATCGTCTCAATAGTTGAACTGTTCGAAAAATGTTTCTTACATAAAATTTGAAAATAGACGTGTAATTTGCTAAACTGACTGAATCTATACGGAAATAATTCATTTTACCATCTTCATAGTACAATGCCTTCTCAGATAAGAATCACGTGTGGTAAGAGACAAACACACGTATCATAAAAGCAGTGGGTCATATAGAAGGTGGTGGTTTGCAGGAAATTATTATTTTATTGTGATTTTTCATCGCAAATGCAAATACACTTCTGTTAGAGCATTTAGAATATTGCCGGTGATGCGATTATTACTGGGGAATGCATTTGAGAAAAAAAACAATTTTGAATAACACCTGACGGCTGAACAAATGTTCTTCACAAATGCAACGGACAATTAAAGGGTTTTTGGAGACAAACAAAAATATTCATCGCCTTGGTGCCATTGTTTGAAATGTAATTTAATGTCTTTCGCCTTCTGTCTTTCTCTCTACACCCCTCGCTCTTTCTCTCTTTCTTTCTATTCCAAATGTTTCCTCTCTTTCTCGCTGTATTGCTGTCCCACTATTTCCCTCTCTCTCTCTCTCTCTCCCCAAAATTAACGAGAAGACTATCCCTTAACCAGAAGAAAGCCGCTTTCTGTATATTTGCTATTCTAATGACATATGAAAGAAAACCTCACGTGTTTCTAAAAGATAATGATGAATTGATTTTGCCTTGTGCAACTGTGACACCCAAAACAGCTTAAAATAAAACTACTTTAATGAAAGTTAATGGCACGTATTTCTTTTGTGAATCAAAGGTCATAGTACCTTCCCTTAACAATCGATTAAAGAATATTTCGTGGAATCTATGCGCGTCACCGAACGAGTTCTTTCCGCAAATATTTAAATTACGTTAGTAAGAAAGTTAACACTGCTTGTTTCCCATCAATCAAAAAAACGTTCTACGACATATGTTTGTGAAAATACGCTAGAAAAAAAGTAATAAGTTCTGATATACTCTGTATTGTCCCACAAATAAGTTACTGATATACGCTGCTGAGCAAAATTAAGGAAAAAGACAGGAAATTAGCATAACAGCGGAACGAGCAGGCAGAACAGACCGAAAGACCACTCAGGAGATAGATTTGGGTCCGGTACCGTGGGGCATGCACACACACTGGCGAAAAGTGAAAAACGAACCCCAAGAAGGAATTGGCGGACGATCATGAAATTTACATATGTTAATGGGGTCGAGTTTAATTAGGTGTTATGTTAATTTCGGGACCAACCGGTGAGCGCTTACGCCACAGCACGGCATAATATACAAATTTTCGTCGGTGGTATTTAAGGAGTACCGCGAAGTGAATGTAATCAGTCGTCGGCGTACGGACACGTGCAAAGGCCCTGAAGAAGCTGCTATGCCTGGACATGGAAGACGTGTAGGATATCAGCATTTAACGGACTTTGAGCGAGGTTGTCTAGTCGGACTCCGCGATGCCGGGTGTTCGTATCGTGGTATTACGGAGTTAATTGGACGGGAAGTATCGGCGGTGTTACGATGGTGGCGTAGATGGTCCAAGGAACATTCCCACACGAGAAGACGTGGAACCGGGAGTCACAGACGGACTGATGAGGGGACCGATCGACGCATAGGAGGAGCGGCGTTGTCAAGCAGAACATCCACTGAGACGCAAATCCGAGCTGCCGTTTTACCTGAGGTAACTGTGCGAACAATCCGCAACCGTCTGCTGGATGCAGGACTACGTGCACGTGTGCCTCTGGCATGTGTACCTCTGACTATAGCCCACCGTCAGGAAAGGCTGCAGTGGTGTCGCCAACGTTTGCACTGGAGAACGCAATGGCGATCTGTCGTGTTCAGCTATGAAAGCAGATTAGCTTGGGAGCCTCTGATGGCGTTCGCGTTCCTTTGCCGGCGCACAGGGGAGCGTCTCCACCCTTCTTGCATCCGCCAGCGACACACAGTGCCTACACCTGGTCTCCTGGTGTGGGGAGCGAACAGCTATCTCTCCCTCACACAACTGGTGTTTGTACCAGGTACGTTAAACAGCACCTCCTACAACAACAACATCATTAAGCCAGTTGTTGTGCCATTTGTAAGGTCGGTCTAACGTGGTGTTTTCCAGCAAGATCACGCACGCCCACACACGGCACGTGCAATGCAACATGCACTTCAGTGTGGGAGACAACTTCCATGACCTGCACGTTCACCGGATTTGTCCCCCATTGAGCACCAGTGGGATTTTATGGGACAACGACTTATCCGGTCTCTACGGCCAGCCACGACCATCCCCGATTTACGCGTCCAGGATGAGGATGCTTGTAACTCAATACCTCAAACTTACATCCAACATCTGTGCGACACACTCCATGCCAGAATTGCAAAGTGTAGCGCAGTTCATGGCGGTTCAACCTCGTACTAACCATGTTACATGAAAATGTTATTTTTAAGTTTACCAGGAAATACAGCTGTATTTTGCCATAATGTTTTGATCACGTTATCCTCTGTATTCCTTTATTATGCTGTATAAATTTCGCTGGTAACAGACGTCTCCTTCTTGGTGTCCTTTATTCACTTTCTGCCAGTGTATATGCAGCATGACATAGGGGTGGGGGTGGGGGAGTGTCGGAAGAGTATAAAGCACACGGGCGGTGTACGGTCAGCAATTCGGTGAAAGCTATTGCACATGTGCATCGGTTTTGAATGACGTCGAGTTGCTGCCACCATGTGATATGGCCAACAGGCAATCCATTAAACGACATTTGGATGACCTTACCCGAGGTCACGTCATTGGGAAGTTGGAAGAAGGTCGAAATGTGACTAGTGTGGCCGAGGAGTTTGGGATTGCTCACATCATCGTTTGACGAGCTTGGAGAGCATTTCAAACGACAGGAACAGCTGTCCAAGAGTTTTGAAGTGGTCGTCCATGAGCAATCACGGCGGCGGATGACCCGTATATTGTCCTACAGGCGAGACGAGACACACGGCAGACAGCGGGAGAAATCGCAAAGCACATGCAACAGACAACTTGACGCCCGTTATCGCATTTTACCGTGGCCAGGTGGGTGCAAAATGTTGTCTATTTGCACGACGACCAGTACGGTGTGCGCCATTAACGCCTGCTCATCGGAAACGGCGGTTTCTGTGGTGCCAGGAACACAAGAACTGGACACATCAGCAATGGGGTCGAGTTCTCTTTACGGATGAGAGCCGATTTAGTCTGACGAGCGATACTGGACGTATACACATCTGGAGAGAGAAGGGAACACGCAATCACACCTCCAACATAATTGAAAGGGACCGGTTTGGAGGTGGCGGAGTTCTCGTTTGGGGCGGTATCATGCTTAGTATCTGTACTGACCTGCACATCTTCCAAGGAGGTACAGTCACTGGTGTCCGCTATTGTACCGAGGTTCTCCTGCCTCATGTGGGTCTGTTTAGAGGTGCTGTGAGTCCTGATTTCCTCTTTATGGACGACAACGCTACACCTCATCGTACAGTGGTTGTCGCAGATGTGTTGGAGAGTGAAGATATTCAACGCATGGATTGTCCCGCATGGCCTCCAGACCTAAATCCTATCGAACACGTGTGGGACCTTCTCCGGGGACACTTGGCAGCACGTCACCAGCCACCAGCAACGATTCCGCAGCTGCGTTTGGCGCTACAAGAGGAATGGGCCGAGATGCCTCAACAGCTCCTTGACAACCACGTCCTCAGCATCGACAGGCGTTGTAAATCCTGCAACGCCGTCAGGGGTGATAATATCCCCTACTAAAGACCGGATTTTTCTTGGCAGTCGCCTCTCACATGGACGTTTCTGTCTTCTGTCCAGTTGTGCTCGAAGCTATCTTTTCAATAAAGTCAGGAATAATCAAAGCTTTTTCTTCTTTTCTTTTTCTGGGATTTAGGCATCTGGATATTTTGTTTTCTGGAAAAACAAATGTAATTACTGTCTTTGACAGCTTAACTTAAAAAGAAGAAATCGCGCTTAAAGTTAACAGAGTTTTTACTAACATTATACAAATTAAATATAACACTATCTGCAACATAACAATATATCTTCTGCTGCACCAGTTTGCTGATTTGGAAAAGGATGCTGAAAGAAGAAATTAATACGTATACTCTTTTTAAATAGAACTTATTGGTCTCCCATGAAAATTGTCGCCCACATTATTGCCTCTTTAGACAAATAACCTGTTAAACAGCAGAAAATAAAGAATTATTTTTCACATTTCGCCACATAAAGGACTACATTCCGTTGTTCTGAAAGAGTGTGAAACTCCCTTTGCCCCCCAGTGGCGCAGTGGTCAGAGTTCTGGCTTCGGAAGTCTTCCTAACTTATGTATATTTCAAAAATGCAAATCCGTAAGAACCCTTTACTTCTTTCCTGTATTTAATCCTTCACTTCTTTCCTGTATTTGATCCTTCACTTCTTTCCTGTATTTGATCCTTCACTTCTTTCCTGTATTTGCAAAGAATATTTCTTTCACAATCTCCACCTTCATCTTCCTGCCAAACGTTTCTTATTTATTAAAATAAGGAACTTTGCTTTAACTGGTCGCTTTACTGAGTCCACTCCATAATAATCAGCTCACCACGAAAGTTCACTATAGGCCAACATCAAAACCCATCGTGATACTTCGTAGATTTTTACTACGTATGCTGTACAAAACCTTTTCAATTAAAAGAGTTTGAGGTAGTCCTCAACCTGTAGACTATCACACGGTATCTTCGTATGAGACCAACAAGAATAAATAAAACCAATGCAAGATATATTTTGCAAATATGCATGACATTTTGCTTTGGGGTATTGGCTACAGACCTATTGCTGCCTCTTGCAAACTAGTCGTTATTATTAGAATTAAGGTCAACAAAAAGTTCACCTGCAGAGGTCCCATGTCATTTTGTTAAAAACACCTATTCCGTTTGTTCTGCAAAAGCATAGAAAAAATCTTATTTGCCTTATAATGAACGCTATTCTAGTGAGTTTAATATGATGCAAAACCGTTCGAGATTCTGCTCTAGTCCAAAACGAAAAACCATGGCTTTTCACATTTTGTTTAGCACAAGTTTTTCCCAAGTACTTTTCAGGTAGCTTTCCTAATTCCTTAGAACGCATAAGAACATAGATTCACATTATGGAATCAATCATTTGATGTTGCATAATACATTTTCCTAACAAACCCATATAGAATTTAAGCCGCGTATTGGGATAACAATACACGGATAGCTTTTAATTATTAAGAACAATCCTTTTGTTCTTAATGATTTTAATTAAATTTCCACAGAAAATGACTTCTCCAGAAGACATTATGATTTTTTATCTATAAGAGTGCAAGGCCAAAATTTGTCTATCTTTTCTCATTACTGACTTCATAAAATTAGTTAACACGTGGATTAAATTTCTCTAAAGATTCCCACAGTGGGAGCTCAAAGTATCTGAACGCTTTTGTTTTGAAAAAAATTGAAATTTATTTTTCCTGAATTATTTTTCCACAGTTTTCTTTTTGGTCAAATAGAGTGTGTACATTAGTGAAATCGATGCATTAAATTTATTCTGATTTTATTATTTAGAATTTCCAAATAAACGTAAGTGTTCAACGTACTCAATGTACAAGGACTTTCAGTAGTTTCTTCTGGAATTTTTTTTTAATGTTTGCTCAATGTACAAACATGTACATATACTCTTCAATATTTGCGAATTTTCACTCGCTAAACAATTTGCTGAATGGAAAACGTTAGTGGTGATTCTTGATAAATTAAAGAGACAGAAGGGTCGTATAATCCATAAGAATGGTGTATGTCAAAATATTAAATCATGACAAGCTTTCGCCTTCCAACTGGATTTTATCAAGGCGAACTTCCACTGCAACAACAATCCGTTTAGAGTTTAAAATCAGATAATAGTACACGTATTAAACATAAATACATATAACGCACGTGAACTGTTAATCATTGCATGGGTCCAATGGTTATGTTAGGCATCATGCAATTAAAAAGTACGAGGTCTAACATTAGAAAAGGTGCGGGATGTTCAGAGAGGTTTTATGCCTGGTAAAGCCTGCATTAACCAAATTTATATATCACGTATGATGACTGAAAGTATCTGACTGTTAGGAAGAAAATTTCTGCTGCTTTCATAGATTTAGAGAAAGCTTACGATTGAGTAAATAGGACACTTTGGTGAAAGGTATTCAATAAATATTGTGTTACTGGGAATCTATTTAATAGTGTAAAAGCCATGTATGCTGAAAGTAGAGCTGGTGTCCGAGTGAATGGTGTTTTATTAAAAGGGTTTTCATTTGCTGCAGGAGTCAGAGATGGGTTGTGTAATGTTACCACGGCCGTTTAATATATTTGTGGATGCATTCATGCCCGTTGCCAGGATAGACGATACTGATTTATTTCTTGGTAATATCCGTGCTTGCAGATTGCTGTAGGATGATGACATAGTCCTATTGGCAGAGAGCAAAAGTGAGTTGCAGAGTATGTTGTTCCAGATGTACGAAGTTTCCATGAAATTCAAACTGAGTATAAATAAGAGAAAAAATAAAGTTATGTTTTTTGAGAAAGAAACTGTTAGCACTGTATGTAATATAAGTTTAAATGGCACAGTGATTGGCCAGGTAAATGCGTTTTTGTATTTAGAAAGCATGTTTGACAGATAGAACAAACTGGAAGGTGAAATTAGTAGTTGAGAGAGTTCTTCATTGAAAGTCATAGCTGATTCGGGAGATTTTCACAGGAATGATGGTTTCTGAAGATTCTCGCATAGCTCTGTATGAAAGTGTAAGTACGGCCGAACCACCGAAGAACATTGATTTCCACCTTGCTAACAATGTACTGTTCCTACTCTGATGTATCGCAGTGAAACCTGGGTACTACAGACGGTACATATAGTCGTTTGTGTTCTGGAGAAATGCGTTACTTATAGGCGTTTGTGGCAAGACACGTTCTGATCGTATGAGCAATGAATATGTGTTACAGGTGTGTAATCTGAAGCAGTTGTGTAATGTGTAATGTCATTGAAGGATCAGATTCAGAAGTGTCTGCATGAGAACAAGATTATGAGTATGAAGTATAGAAGATCTTGTGTCCGTCGTGAGATAGATGTGAGTGAAGCCCGAGTTGTATGCCTAGATCGCTGTAAATGGCGAAGTTTGATACCGCAGTAGTAAGTATGTAATCAGTTAAAAAAATTCTGGTAGTTTGTATGTCTTTGTGGATCTAACGTCTGAATCTCAGAAAACAGCTAAGTGATATGTATGTATGTATATACAGTACAAGTCGAGAAAGTAAGGAATCGTAGCAGAGAAATTCAAATCCACAGCAACTAACAAGTACCCTCTTCTATTCTCTTCCTTACAGTATCTCAGATGTTCTTGATGAACAGTTTCTCAGCCAGTCTACTTTTGTACTTTTGGAGAATAACGTCCACATACTGGACATTGCTTCATCAAAATACCAAAATATATGAAACCGAAACAAGTAAGCGGAAATTCGTCATTCCTTATGATTTAAAATTGACCCACATAATGTGAACAAATGGGTTATGATTAAAATGAAGAAATACTTTTTCCAGTGGGATTTTCGTTAATGTGGACACGGGAGAAGTTCGAGGACCATATGGTACTGTAGTTTATCAGCATCAGTAACAATCTCAGACAGCATACCGTGCTCTTCTCTATTAATGTCACGAGATGCCGACAGATTCTTCATCCCTTTAACAAACATGACTCAAAAAATATTGTATCACTCCAAATACCATAACGCCCGAAACTGTCTGTTGGTTAACTTGTTTGTTTAGTCACAACACTATTGACTGAGGGTGACACCTGCTGGTCCCTCATAGGTCGAAAACATTTGAAGAAAAAGCATGGGCAGGAAATCTGACTCACTCTAGGCAGGTGTTTCGGGTGGCTATGGACGTTTGTCATACGGGCGTTTTGAGCGTTATGGTCATTAAAGGGTTTAGTTAACAGTTTCCAAAGCTTAAAATGCCGTCTCGCACAGGCATAAAATTTAAAAATGAAGTAAAATATAAAAATCCTTAGATGAAAGAGTAACTTCGTACAAATGCATCAAATGAAATAAAACTTCACTGTCTTGGTACGATATTTAATAAAAGATGAAACTATTTACAGATTAAAATACCCCACTAGTACTTTCGGGGCAACATTCACCCCATCATCAGGTGGAACAGAGGGTTAATTTAGCACACGCTTAGCTTTTTATACGAGTGAAGCGATGCACTATGGGAAATAATCTTGAGTGTCATGTGGGTCGTAACTGTTGCCATTACATCGGAACAAAAGATACAATTCCCATACAGTAATTTCACATTAAATAGAAATTTTGTTACAAATGAATGTTATTGTCATATTGGTAAATTGCTAATAATATTTAATTTATTACTACTGTAATTTAAAGTTCAAGTTGGTACTATGGTCTTTCCAAATTTTTGAAATGTCCGTTGGTGTGTAGTCATTGCAGCAATTATCCCTCCAAGGCTTCAATATACATGCTTTCACCAAAATGCAGCGAGTGTGTATACATTGGAATGTTCAGTAGTTAAATGTTCGCCCAGTCTGGTTGTAGTATTTCATTTACGACATTACTTGATAATGCCGTATTGTTACTACTGGTTCGGATATCATATTTATGTTCATAGACACGGGTACCCAAGCTCCTACGTGTCGAGCCTATATAATTGCTGACGTGTTCTCCTGTAGAAGGGTCCAGTAGTGGAATATTGTATACACCCCATTTGCTCATGATATCAGTTGTTCCTCGATCTTTTTTAACAGATGATAGAAGGTTTCGTGATCGGGTGCCAAACTGTATATTATGTTGTGAGCAAATACAAGATAATGCATTGTTGATATGGCGGTGTTGATCCAATGCTCCCACGTACCAATTATTAGGCCTCGGGTCTTGCTTCAGGTCAATGGTTCGTTCATTTAGTACTCTGTTATATCTTTTTTCAACCATCATCCTTGGGTATCCATGTTTATCCGCCAATTTGAAAATGAAATTAATCTCAGACTGTAAATGGCTATCATTTTAAGAATGTGTGAAGGCTCTTCTAATAAGAAAATTGATAGCAGATAATTTTGGGGGGATTGGTTGTGAGGAGTTAAATGGGATAAGACTATTACAATCAGTTGGTTTTTGATAAACACAGAAAGACAAAGATTTAGTATTTGCATCACGAATTATACGAAAATCCAAGAAAGGTAAAGAGAGATTAGATTCTAGTTCTATCGTGAGACCGATAGTAGGAAATACTGACGAAAGTGCGTCGGCGAATTGATTTAAGTCATCTTTTGAGTGAGGCCAGAACACCAGGATGTCGTCGACGTACCTAAGGTAAAGATTGGGAACAAAAAAAAATCATTGAGAACTTTGTTTTCAATATATTGTAGCAGAATTTCTGCCAACACTGCGGAAAGTGGGGAGCCCATAGGTGAGCCTTCAGTTTGCAAATAGATTCGGTCATGGAATTTGAAGTATGAACGCCGTTTAACTAAACGAAGTGCGTTCATAAAGGCAAAAAAATTCGTAAGTGTGAACATTAATATCAGCGAGTTTGGTCTCAATGATACGGTGAGTGGCGTCCACAGGTATGTTAAGGTACAGTGAAACCACATCTAGAGAGGCTAATATGAAAGGGCCAGTATGTGGCCTGAAGCATTCTGATCCTTTCCATTGCCCTAGTCGAGCTTTTGATAGAATAAGGGGAGCTCTGAGCTAACTTAGGTAAATATAGGGCAAGAGCTTTTTCAAGTGGTAGGGTAGGGCTAAGGTAGCCCGCGACCAAAGGTTTTATGGGTAGCCCCTCTTTATGTAGTTTGATACGACCAGACATCTGGCTGATGTGCGAATGCTTGGAAGCTGATTTTCTATTCTACACCAAGAAATTCGGATTACTAGTATAGTTACAATCTTTATTAATGATTTCCATGTACTAAGGTTTATAGCGAAATTTCCCAAAATATATTAGTAGACCTGTCACTGAATATTACCAGACATGTTTGTCGAGAAACTTCCATTAATTCTTCGTCTTCTGGTGCTGTGTAATCTAAGATTATGTCAAAATAGTATAACTATACTACTAATCCGAATTTCTTGGTGTAGAATAGAAAATCAATTTCCAAACTTTCGCACATCAGCCAGATTTCTTTTTCAAGGAAGGTAGACCGTTTAATGTCTATATTCCTTGAAAAAGCCATCTGGTTGATGTGCGAAAGCTTGGAAACAGATATTATTTTCTACACCGAGAAATTCGGATTAGTAGTATAGTTATACTATTTTGAGTATAGGTGGTGTGCGGTTGTTTATCTGTTTCTAAGACTAAGTTTAACACATATGTATGTAAATATCCCAATGGTATCGCAACTTATTTGTTTCCATTTTTCTAAATAGAAGAAATTAATATTTCTCACAAACTCGAATACTCGGTCGATTTTCTAGGATATATTATCTTTCAGCTAATTCGTTTTATTTTCACTTTAGCTGAAACATCTGTTACGGAAGGTAAATTTACAATTCATCATTATCTATTGCTCCTAAGAACAACACAATGGTTTTTTAAATATTTTTTGTAACTCCAATATAAAAAAAAATGTAGTTTGGCCACAGTTTTTATCTGACGTTTTTATCTGATTTAAAATGCTCTCTAATCCTGCAGGATAATACTGTATATAAAATTTTCTTTTATCATGCCTTTTTTTCTATGTCAGAAGATAATTAAAGCTTGTCCACTTCGTTCAAAAAGTAAGAACAATCACATGCATATGTGTCCCATATGTCCTGAATTTAAAAAGTGAACGTCACCATATTGAAAGAATGTATGTGAGTTAAGAGCACAGATTGGGATCAGAACAGAAACGTTTTCTTATTAATTTTTTTCCTCAATCGGTCAAAGAATCATACTTTACGTTCAGTATGTAATTAGAATAAAGAACTTTTTAACATAAAAGTTGATTTAAAACCTTGTTCCGTTAGTTGTGCTTTAAATGCATCCTTAAAGGGGTTTGTCCTACGTAGAGAAAGCTACAACCGTTTTTATTGCACAGTTTCATTTAGGTGTTCACAACGCAATAGCAGAACAAATGTTTCTAGCAGTTGCCCTAAATCTTGAAAAGATGCTATGCAGTTCTCGATATAAAGCGCGGTTTTCATAAACTCAATTACTAGAGATTTACATCGCAACTGATTAACACTCATGTTTAATATATCGTGATAACTTCAAAAATGTACATTTATCTTGAAAGACTGGCTTTTATTTGGACAGCCGAAATTTCCGTTTTCATATCATTCCTTTTCTTAATTTAATCCAGTTACCCTCATCTTTTTTTTTACAAAAAAAAAAAAAAAATATTTACCGTCGAAGTTTTGTTCACTACTTTGGAACTACTCTATCTACACTGATGGAAAAAAATCCCAACACCAAGAAGTGGTTGTGTTAGATAAACGACAGTTGGTAGTAAGTGAGAGTACATCTGTAAAATGACGTCTATGCAAATTTCGCGCTCGGCGCATACGTGTGGCGCTAGTAGCGCCCCTCGGAACATGCAAAGCAGGTTTGTTGTAAATACGCGCTGTAACGTTCGTGAGCGTTAGTTATCGTTGAGATTCGACGTAGTGTGTTGATGTTAGTCAAGAATGCATTTAAGAAAACGAAGAAGCCATTATCAACAGCTCACGGAGTTTGAACGAGGTCGTTTAATAAGGCTACGAGAAGGTAGATTTTCTTTCCCCAATATTGCAGAAGGACTTGGCAGGAATGTAGCCACTGTGCATGATTGTTGGCAGCGGTGGTCAAGCTAAGGTACTGCTTCAAGAAATCCGAGTTCCGGCCTGCCACGTGGCACTACTGAGAGGGAAGACCGCCGCGTACGGCGTATGTCCGTGGCGCATCGTACCGCGTCTGCGGCGGCAATTTGAGCTGCAGTTGCTACCACAGTGACACAACGAAGTGTTACAAATCGGGTACTTGAAGGACAGCTCCGAGCCAGGCGCCCTGTAGCGTGCATTCCACTTACTCCAAACCACTGCCGCCTGCGACGTCAGTGGTGTCAAGTTAGAGCTCATTGGAGGACGCAGTGGAGATCTGTTGTGTT
Source organism: Macrothele yani (assembly GCA_039090855.1). Lineage (NCBI taxonomy): Eukaryota > Metazoa > Arthropoda > Arachnida > Araneae > Macrothelidae > Macrothele > Macrothele yani. The sequence continues at coordinate 77,245,004 of CM077017.1, read as the reverse complement.
TTCTGATGAAAGCCGGTTCTGCCTGGGTGCCAGTGATGGCCGTGTGTTGGTTACAAGGAGACCAGGTGAGCGCTTGCAACCAACCTGTCTGCGGCCGAGACACACTGGACCTACACCTGGAGTTATGGTCTCGGGAGCAATTTCCTATGACAGCAGGAGCACTCTCGTGGTTATCCCACGCACCCTGACAGCACAGTTGTACGTCGGTCTGGTGATTCGACCTGTTGTGCTGCCATTCATGAACAGCATTCCAGGGGGTGTTTTTCAACAGGATAACGCTCGCCCGCATACCGCTGTTGTAACCCAACATGCTCTACAGAGTGTCGACAAGTTTCTGCGGCCTGTTAGATCACCAGATCTTTCTCCAATCGAGCACTAATGGGACATCAATGGACGACAACTCCAGCATGACCCCAACCAGAATTAACAGTCCCTGTATTGACCGACCAAGTGCAACAGGCATGGAACTCCATCCCACAAACTGACATCCAGCACCTGTACGACACAATGCATGAACGTTTGCGTGCTTGCATTCAACATTCTGGCGGTTACACCGGTTAATAATGTACCCGCATTTCACATTCAAAATGGCTCTTCTAGCGCTTACATTAAGCTGTGATCTTGAAACCTTAATCGATTTCATATGTTACCTATACAAATGTATTGCCGCCATTTCATTCCTCTACAACTATTTTTTCGAGGTGTTGGGAATTTTTTTCCGCCAGTGTATTTAAAGACAGCCCAACGGCTGAATGCTTATATCAGTCAATAAACCTTGATTTCACAGTCTTGAGAAAAATCTTTCGTTAAACGAAAATTTCAAGGTATGCAGCACAAATATTAAAATTTTCGATGATACTTTTGGGATTAACGCATCAGGTGTTTAACAACACAATATATGGAAACTATGTCATGATTACATATAATGAACCTAAAATACATTCACGGACGATGAAATTTCCGCACTTAGAACAAAACATGCTACAACAGGGAAACTTTGCAAATAACTAGAGCACATGTTGGTATTCAAATGATCCACGTTCGGCGCGAAGGCGCATGACCGCACACCCTGTGTTGTCGCTGCAAGCGCGGACCTGCGGACTTATAAACTGGCTTGTAGTCGATGCCCATGAAAATGAAAAGCACCGGCCGACGCAAGCAAGTCTACAGAGTGACAAGGATGTCGGTTAAATGCCAGAGACGTCGATTTACGCAACCTACGGACTTTGATAGACGCCGGATCATCAGGCTGAAAACAGCAGCGCAGACGGCGCACCGTATAGCAGGCCACATGGATCGTTCTGACCATACCGTCCGACTCTGTTGGGGGCATTGGATACGTGTCTTCACTGCTACACGGCGAATCGGCTCCGGACGGACCAGGGCGACCACCGGTAGATAAGATCTACGGATCGTGCGCCAGGCATGAATGGGTGAAACGAAGACCTGGTCAATTATACAGAAAGATGTAGCGGCTCTTCTGTGCCCTTGAACCATTTTCCGACGCTTCGCGGAAGCGAACCTGCGATATCAGCACCCTTTACGTGCGCTGCCATTAACACAGCAACATAGCCGGCTTCGGCTGCAGCGGTACCAGGCCAGAATGACGTGAAACGCAACAGGCTGGCAACGTGTGGCGTTTAGTGATGAGTGCTGCTTCGTTCTTGGGACAGATGGTCATCGTCTACGAGTGTGGAGGTCACAGGGTCAACGGCCCAATCCCAGCCTCGCTATCGAGCGCCAGACCTCCCCCACTGCAGCATTATGGTCTGGGAAGTCATTGCCTACGACAGCTGATCAGCTCTAGTTGTGGTGCGTGGATTATTTACGGGACAGTGGTATGTGTGTGAGATCCTACGGCACCATATGCTCCTATTCCCGCCGGGATTCCAGACGCGCTGTACTAGCAGGATAATGCTTTCCCGCACACGACTCGGGTTGCCCAGGACTGCCTACGTCATGTGCACACACTTCCATAGCCTTCCTGTTTCCCGGACATGTCCCCTATAGAGCATGTGTGGAACCATTTGAAACTCCGGATACCGTCGTGTCGCACTGTCCTGGATTTGGAGTACACTGTCCAACACGTGTGGGCCAGTTTGCCCCAGGATAACATCAGGCATCTGTTCGCCTTTATACCGGACCGTATTGGAGCGTGTACCACAGCACGACGCGGTGTGACTCGCTATTGAAGATGACCGGACTGCGTGCTGCAGATCCCTCTGTAATTGTCCTGCAGATCTCTTTTTGCCATTATGTATATCATTCATCTGTATCATTACGTCCATAAAATACAATTTCAGTTCAATCCGATGCTTCCTTCTTATTGCCCAAATTTCATTGTCCGTGAGTGTATTAGGCTAAATTTTGGAAACTTGTTCGACCGAAGATTCTGGGCCACCACGGTGTTACAATGGTCTAAGCTATGGCCTCTGATCATACGTCCGAACGGGGTCCGGGTTCAAATCTCAGTGAGGAATGGATGTTTTGTTTGGCTTACGGCACTGGTTCTCTCCCTTCCCTGGAACCAGTGACCCTAAATCAGGGACGGGCGACGGCTTATAGCCCATTCAGTTGCTCACGGTGGTCGTTAAACCTCCAATCAAAAAAAAAAGATTCTGATCAGAAGAAGTACTATAATCATAGGACGTAAATTCTTTCAGGCAGAGATATAAAGATTATTTTAAAAACTCGCGTAAGAGTCATTACAAAAAATAAAAAACTGTGGATCCTGCCTATATGAAATCAACATCACAAATCCCACCAGTTCCACAACGTTATGCGCCCATATTAATGATGAAGAGAATCGTGCTTTACTTTACTATTCATCGTCTATATTTCTGTAGGGGAGCGTTTCGTGTGCTAAGTGATACGATATATTTTCAACTGAATCGGTGTTAGACTTATTTCCCGATGTTTGTCTAAACAATTGCAAAAACCCCAGTATGAGAGTTTGCTCTCCTCAAAAACAGCATCAGCCACATTTAATTACCTAATTCACACTCTTTTTCTGGTCTCGACTGGTTCTCAGATTAGTAATGTTGCATTTGCATAACGTTTTACAGAAAAGATTTCTGTTGTTCGGATTTTTTTCTTTTCTTTTGTTCAGAGGTTTAACGACCGTTTTGCGAATATCGATACCATAAACAATCACTTGTCCCTAACTTAAGGCCACTGGTTGCCGACAAGAAAGAGAGCCAGTACCGTAAGAACTAGCTATCCATCTATCACCTTAACCCGAACTCTGACTCACTTTACACGAACGATAGGAAGCCTTTGACGCCAGGAAGGCAATTACGTATATACAGAGAGCAGTAAACGCACGGATAGAGTTCATATAATGCCCATGAACTAGTGTTTCTGTTTTCCTCTATGGTGCGCAAATCGAGTTTATCATCTAAATTTCAAAGTCTACAGTAGTGTTTTCGTAGTTAAATGAAAGGAAGAATACGATACTTGTGTCTGATTCTGAAAATTGTGGATTTATAATGTAACTTAATTAAAGGTAAATGCAAGGTGAAATTCATTGCCATGACAGTTTTACAGATATAGTATCACTGGGAATGTAATCAAGACTCGAAATATCATTATGATAACTAGATAGCTTTTTACATTTGGGACTAGGTTTAACAGAAAGGCGCATAATTCAGAATAAGTTGGTGAGCTTGTGTATATTCTTCAGTTATATGTCCTGGGCCAGTTGGCATTATCCAGTTTTACTAGCATTCTATGTTTGGCTGGAAGGCCGTGCATTGTGGGAGAACTTTCCACTCATTGTTTTACATGATGAGGAACACGAAACATTCTACACAAGTTTCTTTGAACCATCAATACGAATATGCAACTAATTGAGCAGGCTGCGCCCCTAGTTCAAAAAATTTCACAATAGATTACGTTCTGTTTAATAATTTGAACAGAACGGATGCAACGGATTTCATGAAGGTAGTCACAGCTGTTTACAAAATATTAGGAACGCTTAGACTTAGGCCCACAAAGTAATTTTCGGAATAATGTAAACTATGTGAGCGTATGTTAATTGCACCTGCTAGAGACTGAGAACTTCCGTTTAGATGTTTCTTCACTATCTTGTTGTTGCAGAGTGCCAATAATTACGCACATCCGGAAGATGTTCGGTAAGACGTGCGATGAGCAACAACGCCATTTGTAAAGATTGGTTGCCGTGGCTTCACGGGCAAACCTCATATTATATGCTGCTTGAGAAATTGCACGTCACATGTTTATGGAGATTCCTTATTACATTAACTATACCAGTTTTATCTAGAGCGTAAGGCAATGCAAGGGGGATATGTAATACTGTACGCGAAGCATTTGCGAGACGCAATCAGAAGGAACTTTACAACCGTTGTTACATTGTAATCACGTCAGAGTGAAATGGGAGATTGAACGGACTGTAGACTACAGATAAGGAAAACACTTACAGGGAGATTCAAGGGCTATACCATGTATATTAATTAATGATGGTAAATAACATGTTGCGCACAAAATTAAATATTTGAACTTTGGAATTAAAAGATATTTTGTCAAATATTTTCGCACAGCAATTTCTCTTTAATTCACTCGGTTAATAACGTTCGCATTTCAGAAAAAAAAGCTAAATGATTGGCAGACCTGTACAGAATTGAATAGATAGTTTCTTGGAAATTAGACTTAATTTTTTTATTTATATAATAAACTTTTAATATATTAAACTTAACAGCAAGTAATTGGTGCATAGCTATGTAATGATATTTAATATAAAAATACTTTACCAGTGGTAATTACTCAGCGTATTAAACAGATTTACACCGATTTCTAATACGCTCTTCTAGATGTAAGACCTTATCAATTTTTTTCTCATATTGTTACTAAATGATGAATTGGAACTTAAAATATGTATTGGTATTATTGATGTCGACACCTTTCTCTCGTTTATCAGATTTTCATAACGAATCATCTATAAAACAAATTTGAAATTGTGTAATTATTTTTTTTGTCAGAATTTATCAAAGGAATGCAAAATCATTTATATCAGAATTTCACTTCTTTTTTGAAGATTGCGCAAATGGCGTTTTATGTTTTAAGTATCTTACGGTCCGAAGCAGCGGAAACGATAAAATGACGCTTTCAAGTAATGTTCGGTGCGATATTGACAATTTTGAATCCGCTCTGCCCTTCAAAGGCGGAAACAGCCTGCTTCTTCAACAAAGGGTTTGCTGAACTACAGGACTGATCTCTTCTTGTCTTAATTATTTCACTCACTGAGACAACAACAGCAGTAGTAAAAATACGAACTACGACAATTTTAGTGAGTGAAATTATTTCTTTCAGCATTATCATGTACATACTCGCAGCTACCAAACGCGTCATGCCCGGCATTGTGTGTTATTTAGATACCAGATTACATTCCTATACACTTAAAGTTACCTAAGAATTTTTCCGTTATTATAGAATAAATTTTGAATTTCAAAACTCTAGAAAGTTTGGTCAGTTTAATTCAGTTCGGCTTTGGGAAGAAATGCTGTTTAAAGGATAGATCTCAGGTTTCAATGGAGAATTGGCCAATTTAAATATTCTTCATTTCACTTATCATATCACACATTGTGGGAGTCTTTGTACTACTCTTAGATTGATTTCATTTTTGAGCATTTGGCTTTTTGAACAAAGTTGTCGTGGCAGCTTTTTTCGGCATTGCATGTGTATTTCTATATCATTTATTTTCTTTGCGGAAATTCTGTGGTAATTGAATTTGTTCGTTTTATATTCTGTGTAAAACCAGACTTAAAAAACTGTATCATAACGTGTTCATATTTTTCAGAGAAACAAGTCATTAGAACAGAAAACAGAATTTTTCGTTAAGTGTTTCGCACTAGTGTGTCAAAGGGTTCCTGTTAAGATATAAATGAAAACAACAAGAGCGCTGATAAAATATTTTTTGTGAAGAATTAGTTGCCTCATTAAATTTTAACTTTTAGTATAACTTTATTGCACTGATGTGTGTTTAACTGGTTTATTGATATAGCTATATGCGATGTTAAACATTTGCTTGAAATAGGACATTATTTTAATGCAGCTAAAAGAATAAAGAAAAACTTCCGAATTTCCATAGCTCCTAATTAGACAGAGACAAGAATGAGATATCGGGTTACTGCAACTGTTAGTGAAAGTCCTTCAGTGGATCATGAAAACGTACGAAAAGAAAAAAAAATGGAATGAAGAAAAGAAAAAACCTTAGTTTCATCAGAAATTCATCAAAAGGAAAGTAAATATCATGGTAATACGGAAATACAAATTTCCAGTCAACCGTAGTATACAAATTTTTCCTGCAGTCCCATGCAGTGGATTTTAATATAAAACGCCAGTTTGTCCAATGGTTCTTTTTAAAGGAATTACTTTGTGAAGGGTGAAAATCCTGAAAAAGATAGAAACACAAACACAGGAAGTTCTAAGATAGGTCCCACTGAATAAAAATGAAAAAGGATTTCCTCCGTATCACGATAATCCGGTGCTTACCTTAAACACGTTTACAAATCACTTATTTACATTAACCATGCGGCAGAACCATATTAACATTTATTTTTCAGAAGTCGTGAAATGAAATATCTTTAATTCTTCAATTGCGTAGGAATAACATATTGAGATGAATATTTCGTTCACAAATAAAATAATAACTCAAAACAATATGGAGTAATTAAACAAATGTTGCTTGAAACCTTTTGCGCTTCTTTGGCGTGACCTTTATGTATGAATGTTGCCAAATTGTGCAGCAAACTTGAAGGGATACAGAAATTATTGCCACAGGGTAATTTCTTCGTTTATCTTTAGAGAATTTGATTGTCATCTTAAAAATATTGAGTGAGGGTTTATTACATGATATTTCTATTTTATGGCTTACAATAAAATGTTTGTCCATACATTTGTGTATTTCTTACTTTAACCAATGCTATGTTCCCTAAATTGCTTCTACTGTTGTGTGTTACATATAGATTTTCGAAGAGATTTTTGCATTTCGCAATCTTGCGGTGGTTAATACTGATGCACTCCCGTTTTAACCAATGAAACTAAGCAAGGGATGACTGGAGGGATGGAGATTGATAGGAGACAAAGCAAGAAGTAAAAAATTGCAAAGTCTTTACACCCCCTCCCTTCAAGCGTAAAATTTAAACTGAAAAAACGTTATAAGAGGAATTGAGAAAGCAGAACTTTGGGCTTAGCACATGAAAATTTCGAAGGGGGGGCGGTGCTCACCGCGGAACTATGTCACCAAAACAAAGGACGGCTAATCATTTAACGGAATGCGTAATTTCGTTAAACTGTGTAAATTGTGGTGCCACTTGGCATGCACAAATTTTAAATGAAAAAAAGAAACTTAAAATAAATTTGTAGCAATCACAAACATACTGCAAGCTACCAAAAAAACAAAAACAAAAAGGGCGTCGTTTTTGGGACATTAATCTCTCACAATAAATTCCTGACAGCCGAGGTTTGGAGGAAAGACTGTTTTGCACGCTCTGATAGTGGGATAACGTTATTGACAACAAAAACAAATATGCAGAAATGCACAATGTACACACCGACCGACACCTCTCCTTGCGCGATCGCGACGTCTGATTTCAGATACTTTCTGTAAAATATTTTTGATAAGTGCCCCTACTCAAAGGTTTGTGGCAACAAAATAGTAGAAACAATTAAGCAAGTTGTTTGACTCTGAAACTTGCCGTTGGTGAAGCTTATTTTACAAATATTCTACTGTCAGCTACGTGCTAACAAAAGAGCAATAAATGGTTATGGCAAGCCTATATCAAATTTTGCGTTAATATGTTAGTGAAAAAACATGGATGAAGTATATATTTTTATGACTGCCTAATATGAGATCTGACACCCAAAATAATATTCTTAGGCACCATTACCTTATGAAATACTATTTAAATTCTTTAAAATCAATCTTTTGAGCCCAGTGTCGGTATAAATTTAAGGCATCCTTTGCCAACGGTAGAATAAAGTTTACCTGGACCACGAATGAAAAGTGAAACAATTGAAAACAGACACATGGTGTTCGTCTTAGTGCGAGGAATCATTAATTGAATTTGTACGAGAAGTCCTTAGTTATTTCTGTATTAGGAGACATTTTTACTGTGAATTTTGAGTCGTTTTCTCACAGATCAAGAACATTTCACCAAATCATCTAGGTTGATATTTCTACAGAATTCACAGATGTTGCACAAAGAACTCTGTAAAATCCAGAGCATTAATTCATAATTAATTCTACAAGTGTGGAATGTGGAACTTCTTTGTCCTTTTTGTAGGTGTTTTATGTGTCAAATTTACCTCGAACTAGATAACATAAGCTACGTAGTTTCTGTTTACTCGAAAAGATAGTTTTTTACAAAGTCAAGCTTAAAATACATTGTGATGGCATTTAAATTTTTGCCAAAAATGTCAGTGATACATATACAGATTTAGGTGTCGGTCCCATAGTAGGTATAAACACTACTTTCCACAAAAAAAAATGGTCTCTCCCTCTCTCTATTTTCCCCGCAGTGCATCTGAAAAAACAATACGTGTAAAGAAACTATAACTTTTCGTTTAATCGCATAGGTATGCTCCAGAATGATTCCGAACTATAATTAGCTGATTTAGTAGCGTGAACCTAGCTTCGACTATACATTACTTTTTTTTAAATAAAGAAACGAATTCAAAAGTAATTTATCATTGAAAAAGTTTTTAGACAAAATGGAGATGCAAGTGTATGTTGAGACGGAACCGAAAACGGTTTAAATCTTTTTGATTGAGACCGTGCATCGGGAAGTCACGTGATCGAGCGAAATATCCACACTGCTCTTTTACAGCCAGATAGCTGGGGTAGGGAGTGCAAGCTTTGCTTCGCTCCCGAAAAGACGACACTCTTAATGATTGTAAAATAGAGGAGCTGGTCACTCCTAAGTGTCTTTTTAACGCTCACACGATCAAGGCGGTGAAGGAGATACGTAACCTAGGAGTTATCCAAGATACCTGAGGTTTTTGAAAGAAAAGTGAGCCTCTATCCTGAACATGATCAATATGATGCTGCTGACGGCACTAGTAAAAAATGCGCTCTAATAATTGAGGAGTAGAAAGAATTCTAACACAGGCGTGTTCCGTATGGTGGTCGGACACAGTTAGGATGCGTAATGGACTAAACCAAATTCAGCCCAGAGGGCTATTGGGATTTACTACTAGGTGGTAAATAGTAACGCTGTACTAGTGATCCGATTTATTGGCGTAGAAAATAAACACATAAGCGTTTCCAAGCTTTCGCACATCAACCAGATGGCTTTTTCAAGGAAGTTAGACAGAAACTGCAAACTGAAAAATAGAACGCTTAACAAATTATTTGTGTTTATTTTCTACGCCAATAAATCGGATCACTAGTACAGCGTTACTATTTACTACTTAATTGGTGTATTGTTCCTCGTTATAAATTTACTACTAGGTGTTTCCGCAGACCTCCACGGCAGTGGTGCAAGATCAAACTGGGTGCGAGCAGGCGGATTGGGTGGTTGTGGAGGAAATCGCGATGCAGACCCTCCGCTTAGGAAACGACGTGGATCTACTGGACAGCACTTTCGGTAGTCCGACGTGGAACTTTTGAAAATTGACTGGGCTTGCCACCCGGCCATTGAACTTTGTCCGACATGGGACAAAGCTGTACCCACAGGGAAGGGGAGGGAGCTGTTTACGGACGGCTCCAAATCAGGTAGAAGCTTTGTTACAGGGTTCTTGGAATTCTCGGATTTGGAAAAAATCCCACAACTTCTCTATCTTCTAAGCAGAGTTGTTAGAGATCAGAGAGGGGCTGCAATGGGCTCAGTCCAGTTGCGACGCAGGAGCACTAGCTATTTTCTCTGACAGCCAAGTGGCCGTCAAACTCTTGGTCAGTTCAGGAGTAAGACACTTCTTGTCAGAGAGATCAAGTCTTTGCTTGAAACAGCAGGCAACACGGTGGTTTCTTTCCACTGAATCCGAAGCCATGTGGGCACCACTGGATACGAGCTTGCGGACCATCTGGCTGAAGAAGATGCTGGGAAAGGAGCAATTGATTTTCAGCTACGGACAATGTTGCAAAGCGTTCGGACGCAGCTGAAAAAAGCCACGATGATGGAGGGGCAGCAGAGGTCGGACGATGGAAATCCGATAGAAAGACTCCCCGTATCTTTCCCCAAATCTCAGTTAGGCGTACTGAAAGTGATGGTTTCTTTAAGCAGATACTTACCGGCCATGGCGTGTAGCCGGAGTACTACCGCCGTTTTCCGATTCGGGAACATGAGTGAGGCTGCGGGTCCTAGACCGCGGACGTGGCACCCATAATTATAGATTGTGTTTATCTTTCGAGTAGGAGACAAGACCTCGTCACATGTCTGGGATGGACGAAGGACCTCTCGGTCCTCCCTGCGCTCCCCAAGGCACGACAGGAATCTCCGAGCTGGTCAAGGACTTCGCTGTGAGGCAAGACGTAATCATGCTAGAAGCATGAAGACATAATACCTTAAGAGATCCGCTTTCTTCTGTTGCTCTGTAAATTATTTGTAAATACTTATTTTTAATATCTGTGAGGGGGCTCGTGAAAATAACAGAATGTTTTTTACCGTCACACGGGACTCCCAGTGCATATATGTGTTTGTACTTTTAGCCAGGAATTAATAAAGGGCCTCGGACCCATACACCATCGCGCTGGCAATGAAATCTCCTCCCAGAGGCAACATTAGAGTCCTTGCCCATTAGCACGTAATTGGCGGGACGTGTAGGTTCCGTGGGCGCGGTAGATCTTTGCTGGTCTCTAGACCGATCCTGCCCAGGTGAATGACTGCTGGATCCTGACATGATTGCTCTCCCAACGCCTTCACTGCAATTTTTCGAGAGAGTTCATTATATCCCTGCGAAGTCCGCAATTGGACAGTGCAGGTAACGGTATACAGCTAGCCTTATCTTTAAAATTAGGGAAATGCCCATTAACTTCTGTGAGTGGAACGTACGCCATATGTCATGGAAATGCATGGTACTAATTCAGTTAACTAGAAACTAATTTAACTTGTTAAAAAGTGATTCCGTGAATCTAATTGCACTCGATAGTGGAGGAATCACTACATTTGTGTGGTAACTTGAAAACTACAGCAACAGTATGAAATACTTTAAAATAATATGTTCTTATCTAGAACAAAAAACAGTAATTTAAAAATAAAAAAAAACTAGAATAAAAGCGGTTTAACCGGCCAAAGGAAGAAACAAAGAAATAGGAATTCACCTATACGAATAAAATACTTCGAAGAAATCCTTTTTCGCATTCTATAATATATGATCCGGTGGTTGGAAGAAAAAGTTCTTTATCCTAAACGGGACTACAAAACTAATTTAAGCTTTTATGCGAAAAATTGGAGTAAAAGATCGTTCATTTCTGCTTTTGCCTACACTCATCCTAAAGCTCTCAAGCAATGGCGTTAGCCTTGCCGTCAGCAATGACATCACTATTTAGGACTGGGAACGGCGCAACTAGTTCCTTCCCCCTCCAGAGCTTTTCTTGATGATATGTTCGAAGAATGTTCATAGAGAAAAAGTAGGTAAGTTCAAAAGTATTTAGGATCAGATGCAATTTACAATGAGATTTTCCTAAAATAAAAACATAAACATTTTAAAACAATACTGCAACACAGCAACACAAAACTGGAACTTCTCCCTTTAATAGTTTATTACAGCCAACGAATGGGACTCAAACTGTCAGCATTTTAATGTAGCGTCCCACGACGTTGTACAAATTCGTAGTTATACTGTTGTAGAATCAGAGCTCATCTCATGAGTCTAGGATTAGCTCAGGCATGTGTACGAAGCCACACTAAAGGATTATGATCGGTCTGTATCTGGAACATAGTTTGCCCGTCAAGATAACAGTGCAATTTTTTTACAGCATATACAATGGCAGCACATTCTTTTTCGGTAGTACAATACCGTTTCTCAGCTTCCTTGAATTTCTTGCTCAGATACAACACATTCACTGATCTGAGAGAGTACGATACGAATTCCGAAATCTGAAGCATCACATTGGAGAAGAAATACTCTACTATAGTCGGGAGCGTGTAGAACTGGGTTACTACAAAGCTTTTCTTTCAGAACTTGAGAGGCTTTCTCATACTGAGGGGTCCACATTTTTTTCTTTCTTAGTTTTTCCCTTTAACATTTCAGATGGCAGAGCGGCAGTGGTCGAAAACAGAGGAATATATTGGCGGTAGTATCCAGCCAGTCCACGAAATGCTCTTACATCAGTTTTTGTAGTAGAAGTAGGGAATTCACGAATATTTTTTACTTTCAGATTTCCAGGGGTTCTGGTGCCTTTGTCTAGGGGTCTTACTAGATTTCCTAGATATTTCCCCTGAGCTTCAGCGAATTTACACTTGGAAGGCTTGATGTTTAGACGGGCATTTTTAATGCGCCAAATGACTTGATCAAGTGCTTCAGGTGTTCTTCCCAAATAAAGGAGAATACAGCTACATCATAAAAATACGATACTGCAAATTTTTCACGTCCCTGCAATAATTCAGCTTTCATCTTGCTAAAAAAATACGGTGAGTTCTTGAGACCCAAAGGCATTCGTAACGGACGATAGGTCCCAAAACTGGTTACAAACGCAGCTACACTTTGTGCCTTTTTACTCAGAGGTATTTGAAAATATCCCTTTGCCAAGTCTAGTACAGTGATATAGCTGGCCGAAGCAACTGTCTTTACTCTTTGTTCAATGTTTGGCAAGGGGTAATACTGTATACGAATAACGTCATTTAATCGACGATAATCAACACAAGGTCTTGGGTCTCTGCCTGTAGATTCCACCAAAATCATCGGAGATGTATAATCAGACTCTCCCATCTCAATAACTTTGCATTGCAACATTTTTCTTACTTAATTCTGCAAAATTTCAGTTTGTCTAGGAGACATACGGTATGGCTTAGCTCTGATGGGCTCGTCACTAATTAATTCAATGTCATGCTCGACAAGATGTGTCACACCAAGTGCATTAGAAAAAGATATTTCGTATTTACTAAGCAAATCCTGCAATTGTCGAATTTGTTCTACCTCTAGCCTTTCTTCCAAACAACTTTCCTGAACAATTACTGCAAAATTAAAAACATTAGGATCATTTTCTATTCCAGGAATTTCTATTCCAGGAATTTCTATTTCAAACCCAGGTTGATCCGGTGGTTAACTACTGGATAAGAAATTAATTAACTCTGGCTTTTTGTAGAACGGTTTAAGCATATTGACATGATATATCTGCGATGGCATTTCCTTTCCAGGAACCTTAAAAATATAATTAGTATCAGATATTATACTTTCAATAGTACATGGACAAGTCCATTGAAAAGCTACTTAATTTGGTCTAAAAGTAGCCAATACTAGCATCAAATCACCTTCTTTAAATTATCTTTTTACTGCATTCTGACCAAACCAAGATTTACTCTTTACCTGCATTTCTCTCGTTTTTTGTACAGCCACTGTCTGGCATTTTTTCAATCGATTTATCAACTGAAACACATATTCCACGACTGAATTTTCTTCTACGATGCCTTCAGGTTTCATCCACTTAACATAGAGCAAGGTATCTGGTGTCTTTAAATTATTCCCATGTACTAATTCTGCGGGTGTAAACCCAGCACTATCATGCGTCACAGTTCGAAACGCAAATAATGCTGAATGAACGTGCTGTTCCCAATCGGGCGCTGCTTCCGAACACAAGACTCGCAGTTTACATTTAATCGTTCTGTGAAATCTTTCAACAGGATTACTCTGTGGATGAGGAATCGAACTACGATTTACTTTTATCCAAAGTCGTTCCGAAAATTATGTTGTTAAAACACTCATGAAAGAAGTTCCTTAATCCCACAGTAGTTTTTTAGGAAACCCCATACGACTAAAAATCTGCAGTAACGCATCTATCACTGATACGGACCAAATGTCAGTCACAGCCACGGCATCAGAATATTTTGAAGGCAAACACATTGCAGTGATAACATATCTTTTTCCTGTAGGAGTAGGTGGTATGGGACTTCATGCATCTACATTTATCTTTGAAACATTTCCTTGATAAAAGGTACTAGTTTCAATGTAGCTTTTTTCTTATCACCTGATTTTCCTGCCCTTTGACAATTTTCACAAGATGAAAGATCACAAAATCCCAAAGTTAAAACTTAATACTACATTAAGTATTATTAATGTAAGAAATTTTGTCAATATTAAACTGAATTCTCTACCTTTTAAAATTTCGATCAACTGTTATTAAATATGTTCCTTTTTAAATGGCGTCAATAATATATATCATCATCATCATCATCATTGTCAACCATTATCAATCCACTGCTGGACGAAGGTCTCCCCAAGTTTCCTCCACAACGGTCTGTCTTGTGCCAGTCTCCTCCATGTCACTCCCGCATATTTACGAATTTCATCCACCCATCTCCCATGTGGTCTTTTTCTGGGTCTTTTCCTGTCCCTTGGAATGCAATCTAAAATTTCGGCTGTCCATCTATGGTCTGTCCTTCTGGCAGTATGTCCAGCCCATTGCCATTTCAGGGATTTAACTCTGATCATGATGTCTTCCACTCTCGTCATTTTTCGGATCCACGAGTTCCTCTTCTTATCTCTCCTGGTTATACCAAGCATGCACCTCTCCATGCTTCTTTGAGTTGTCTGCAGCCTTTGTATGTCTCTTTTAGTTAAGGTCCACGTCTCTGCACCATACGTAAGCACTGGAAGGATGCATTGATCAAACACTTTTCTTTTAAGACATAATGGCATATTGCTCTTCAAAATTATGCTGTTTCTTCCAAAAGCTCTCCAGGCAAGTTTTGTACGCCGATTAATTTCTTCATCAATGTGACCCTCACTTGATATCTGCTGTCCAAGATAAACATACGTATCTGTTATCTCCAGTTTTTCTCCATCAATCGATAAATCTTCATTTCTTGTAACAGCATTGAACATCACTTTTGTCTTCTAAAAGTTCATTTTTAATCCCACTTCTTTACTCTTGTCAGCAAGTTCCTGGATCATACTCTGCAGCTCTGATGGGGTAGTTGCAAAAATGACTACGTCATCAGCAAAACGAAGGTGGGTTAGATAATCTCCATTAATCTTTATCCCCTTGTTTTCCCAGTTCAGTGATTGAAAGACATTTTCCAATGTGGCATTAAAGAGCTTCGGAGATATGGTGTCACCTTGTCTCACTCCCTTTCCAATTTTTATGTGTGTTGTATTTTCAAACAGCCGAATCTTTGCACTTGCATTTTCATAGATGTTATTAATAATATTAATGTATGCATCTTCAATACCGCAGGATTTCAGAGCCGTGGTAACTCCTGATGGTTTCACCGAATCAAAGGCTTTTTCATAATCGATAAAAGCCATGCACAATGGAAGTTCATATTCCCTCGCTCTTTCAATTAGTTCTCTCAGTACGTGGATATGATCTATTGTGCTGTAGCCACTCCTGAATCCAGCTTGTTCTCTCGGTTGAGCCATGTCCAGTGTTACCTTCAAGCGGTGTGAAAGAACTTTAGTGAAGATTTTATAAACCACTGATAGGAGGCTGATAGGTCTGTAGTTCCTGAGATCCTCAATGTCACCTTTTTTATGTAGCAGGATCATTGCAGCATTGTTCCAATCCTCAGGAATCTTCCCTTCATTAAGGCATCGAGTGAAAATTTGGGCGAGTACTGTTTCAATTTCTCCACTTGCTTCTTGTATGATGTCTATCCCATATATATTTATATATATATATATATATATAATATATATATATATATATATATATATATATATATATATATATATATATATATATATATATATATATATATATATATATATATATATATATATATATATATATATATATATGGGATATAAGGTCAGGTGATGCGTAACATCACAGCCTCTCCTTGACAAATGTCAACCCCGCCTTCTCGTGGTGCATACTGTTCCCACTAAAGGGGCTATGACGACCGCCAATAGCGGTATAACTATACCATCGGGATTAGAGGAAATGCTATCCCACACTCACCAACCCGCTTGGGCAGCGTGGTGAGTTATGGCCAAACCCCTCCAAAATGACTCCACGACTTAAATCTTCGCCCTCAGTCTCCGGCAGCTGGAATGTACCTGGCCAAGGCACGGCCAGTGCGACATGAAAGCAGAGGGTGCTAAGAATCACCGGAGGACCGGCATAGGCTGGCATCTGATGCTGACCTTAGCTACGTATAATGGACGCTCCCTATCTTCTGATTCAAGACTTCTTGAATTGGAAGGGGAACTACAAAGGATCAAGTGGGACATCGTCGGGCTAAATGAGGTAGGGAGAAAAGGAGACGATCTCATTGAACTGAAAAGTGAGCATCTCTTCCAGTATCGTGGGACAGATACTGGCATAACTAGTGGTGTTGTATTTATAATACACAAGAAACTGAAGGATAAAGTTTTAGAAGTTGAAAGTTCCTTTGACAGAGCTGCACGACTTGTTATCCAACTCTCGACGAGATACCAGGCACAGATTATTCAAACTTATGCACCCACCACAAGTCATCCTGAAGAAGAAATTGAAGAATTTTATGAGGAAATTCGTCATCTAAATAATAAAGGTAAGCAGCACTTGAAGATAGTTATGGTGGATTTCAATGCAAAAATAGGGCAACGGCAACAGAATGAAACTTCAGTAGGTAAATTCGGTCACGGCAACAGAAACCAGCGTGGAAATACTCTCGTTGAGTTTGCAGAGGAAGAAGGGTTTTTCAACTTGAACTCCTTTTTCAAGAAAAAGCGACACAGGAAATGGACATGGAGACATCCAAATGGGACAACAAGTGAAATTGATGTTACACTGCCGGACATCTGCTAAGGACGGATGACAATAGCAACGATAGCAACCATAAAATGGATGGCAGGAAAATGTGGAAATTAGCATAAGTGCGGGATACAGTAAGACCTGTTGTGCGTATGCAAATTGAGGATTGCCGAACTTGTTCTTGCCGTCATAGCGCTGATAAGAGATATAAAGTATTTGACGCGTATTGACCGTTGTTGTTCAAACGCAAAGTTGAAAAGGAAAGAATGAACTGACCAACTTGAAATTTTCAGTATGTCTTCCCGACATCACCTAGATGATTTTACGCGTGGCCGTATTATTGGCAAGATTGAAGAAGGGCGAAAAATAACAGATGTTTCCAGGGAGTTTGACGTCAGCCACAGTGTTGTTTCAAGGCTTTGGAAATCATTTCAAACAAATGGAGAGTGTAGCAAACGTCACAGAGGAGGTCGTGTTCACAGTACGACACCTGCAGAAGATCGGTACATAGTGCTATCAACAAGAAGACACCGACGCAGCATAGCTAATGAGGTAGCAAATCAGTTTATGGCTGATACTGGCAAGCGGATCTCCCGAAAAACTGTCGCCAGACGTTTGCATGAAGGAGGACTATACGCCCGCCGTCCTGTTGTGTGCATCCCATTGTCCAGACGTCACAGTACCGCCAGTTTGCAATGGTGCCATCAACATCGCAATTGGACTGATAACGACTGGTCTGCTGTCCTCTTCTCAGATGAGAGTAGGTACAGTCTATCGTCTGATTGTCGACTACAACTGATCTGGCGTGATAGTGGTACTGCATATTGTCCAGCAAACATACGGGAAAGGGACCGATATCCGACATGTAGTGTCATGGTATGGGCTGGTATCATGATCAATGGCCGTACGTCCCTCTATGTGCTTCCAACTGGTACTATGACTGGCCAACGATACATTAATGATGTTCTGCTACCTGATGTTCGCATATTCCGTGGTGCTGTTGGTGATAGATTCATTTTCTTGGACGACAACGCAACATGTCATCGAACAGTCGCTGTCCAGGAGTGTCTTGAGAGCGAGGATATTCAACGCCTCGTATGGCCAGCACGTTCTCCAGATCTGAATCCCATTGAAAATTTGTGTGATGCTTTGGAGAGGAGACTTGCTGGTCGCCAATGCCCTCCAATATACAAGAACATTCTCATCCGTGCACTGACAGAGGAATAAGATAAATTACCCCAACAGCTGCTTGATAATGTTGTGAAAAGCATGACACGACGAGTGGAATCTTGCATCGCCCTCCATGGTGGCAATATCCCGTATTGACATCTTACGCCGGAACGCCTGCCGACGGTAATTGCATTTTTTCACGTTTACGTATTCTGCATAAAATGGCCTGTTTGTCCCTTGAACACGTTCCAAAGCCTTCTGGATTTCTGAGCGCAAAAAATTGTCTTTCTTGTAATGTCCTGGAATTCTGACATTATTTTTTTTCACTTGGCATCCAACCACACTTACTTTTTTATGCGCCATATAGCCGTTTATGATTCGTCCTTAGCAATTGTCCAGCAGTGTATTATGTGTAACAAAAAATTCGTCATAGAAGACTGCAGTGTGCTAAACAAGTTCAACACAGGAAGTGACCATAGATTGGTGAGATGAAAGATGCACCCCAATACTAAACTCGAACATGGCAAGCTCGTAAGACAAACTAAATGTATTGACATAACCAACCTTAAAAAACACCATAATACCTTCAAGTTGCAACTGAAGAACAGATTCCCTGCTTTAGAAGGCCTTACATCAAAAGAAGTGGATATTTCTGAAGTTAGCAGAAAAGTATCCAAAGCTCTTATGGAAAAAGCAACAAAATTAGCTGGGTCTAAGAGCAAGTTGCATGTGAACAAATTATCAGGAAAAACCAAACCGTTGATACAAAAAAGAAGAGACATGAGGATAACTAAAGAAGATGTGACTTCCAAAGTGGAATGTATAGAGCTATGCAAGACAGTACGAAAAAGTATTACTGAAGCCGTAAGGAAATTCAACTGTGAACTAGTGAGGAAAGCAATTGAAAACAACCAAAGCCTGAAGATAGCAAGGGGACATCTCAGTAAGGGAAGAAAACAGATTATGGCACTGAGAAAAGAAGGTGGTTCTGTAACAAGAAATAGAGGCGAAAGTTTGACAAGAGTGAATGATTTCTACTCCAACTTATATGAAAGGGATGATAAATGTACTCCAGACATCATGAAAGGTACCAGAGTTCTTCAAGTTCTCCCAGCAGAAGTTGCACACGCAATCAAGAACATGACGCGGGGAAAAGCTCCAGGAGAAGATGCAATTACTGTAGACATCATACAAGAAGCAAGTGGAGAAATCGAAAGAATACTCGCCCGAATTTTCACTCGATGCCTTAATGAAGGGAAGATTCCTGAGGATTGGAAGAACGCTACAATGATCCTACTACATAAGAAAGGTGACATTTCGATCTCAGGAACTACAGACCTAACAGCCTCTTCTCAGTGGTTTATAAAATCTTCACTAAAGTTCTTTTACACTGTTTGAAGGTAATACTGGACATGGCTCAACCGAGAGTCTACAGCACAATAGATCATATGAACGTACTGAGAGAACTGATTGAAAGAGCGATGGAATATGAACTTCCATTGTGCATAGCTTTTATCGATTATGAAAAAGCCTTTGATTCGGTGAAACCATCAGCAGTTACAATGGCTCTGAAATCCTGCGGTATTGAAGATGCATACATTAATATTACTAATAACATCTATGAAAATGCAAGTGCAAAGATTCGGCTGTTTGAAAATACAGCAAACATAAAAATTGGAAAGGGAGTGAGACAAGGTGACACCATAATTCCGAAGCTCTTTAATGCAACATTGGAGAAGGACTTTCAATCACTGAACTGGGTAAACAAAGGGATAAAGGTTAATGAAGATTATTTAACCCACCTTCGTTTTGCTGATGACGTAGTCATTTTTGCAACTACCCCATCAGACCTGCAGAGTATGATACAGGAGCTTGCTGACAACAGTAAAGAAGTGGGATTAAAATTGAACTTCCAAAAGACAAAAGTGATGTTCAATGCTTTTACAAGAAATGAAGATTTATCGATTGATGGAGAAAAGCTGGAGATAACAGACACGTACGTTTATCTTGGATAGCAGATATCAAGTGAGGGTCACATTGATGAAAAAATTAATCGGCGTACAAAACTTGCCTGGAGAGCTTTTGGAAGAAACAGCATAAGTTTCAAGAGCAATATGCCATTATGCGTTAAAAGAAAAGTGTTTGATCAATGCATCCTTCCAGTGCTTACGTATGGTGCAGAGACGTGGACCTTAACTAAAAGAGACATGGAAAGGCTGCAGACAACTCAAAGAGCCATGGAGAGATGCATGCTTTGTATAACCAGGAGAGATAAGAAGAGGAACTCGTGGATCCGAAAAATGACAGGAGGAAAACATTATGATCAAAGTTAAATCCCTGAAATGGCAATGGGCTGGACATACTGCCAGAAGGAGGGACCAACGATTGACAGGCGAAATCTTAGATTGGATTTCAAGGGACAGGAAAAGACCCAGAAAAAGACCACATGGGAGATGGGTGGATGAAATTTGAAAGAATGCGGGAGTGACGTGGAGGAGACTGGTACAAGGCAGACCGTTGTGGAGGATACTTGGGGAGACCTTCGTCCAGCAGTGGATTGATAATGGTTGACAATGATGATGATGATGATGATATATATATAGGGATGTAAGGTCAGGTGATGCGGAACATCACAGCCTCTCCTAGACAAATGTCAACTCCGCCTTCTCGTGGTGCATCCTGTTCCCACTAAAGGGGCTATGACGACCGCCAATAGCGGTATAACTATACCATCGGGATTAGAGGAAATGCTATCCCACACTCACCAACCCGCTTGGCCAGCGTGGTGAGTTATGGCCAAACCCCTCCAAAATGACTCTACAACCTAAATCTTGGCCCTCAGTCTCCGGCAGCTGGAATGTAGCTGCCCAAGGCAGCGGCCAGTGCAACATGAAGGCAGAGAGTGCTAAGAATCCCCGAGGACTGGACTAGGCTGCCATCTGATGCTGACCTTGGCTACGTATAATGGATGCTCCCTATCTTCTGATTCAAGGCTTCTTAAATTGGAAGAGGAACTACAAAGGATCAAGTGGGACATCGTCGGGCTAAGTGAGGTAAGGAGAAAAGGAGAAGATCTCACTGAACTGAAAAGTGGACATCTCTTCTACTATCGTGGGACAGATACTGGCAGAACTAGTGGTGTTGGATTTATAATAAACAAGAAACGGAAGGATAAAGTGGTAGAAGTTTAAAGTCCCTCTGACAGAGCTGCACGACTCGTTATCCAACTCTCGAGAAGATACCAGGCTCAGATTATTCAAACTTATGCACCCACCACAAGTCGTCCTGAAGAAGAAATTGAAGAATTTTATGAGGAAATTCGTCATCTAAATAATAAAGGTAAGCAGCACTTGAAGATACTTATGGGAGATTTTAATGCAAAAGAGGGCAACGGCAACAGAATGAAAATTCAGTAGGTAAATTCGGTCACGGCAACAGAAACCAGCGTGGAAATACTCTCGTTGAGTTTGCAGAGGCAGAAGTGTTTTTCATCTTGAACTCCTTTTTCAAGAAAAAGCCACACAGGAAATGGACATGGAGACATCCGAATGGGATGACAAGTGAAATTGATTTTATTATGTGTAACAAAAAATTCGTCATCGAAGACTGCAGTGTGCTGAACAAGTTCAACACAGGTAGTGACCATAGTTTGGTGAGATGTAAGATGCACCTTAACCCTAAACTCGAACGTGGCAAGCTCATAAGGCAAACAAAACATATTGACATAACCAACCTTTAAAAACACCATAATACCTTCAAGTTGGAGCTGAAGAACAGATTCTCTGCTTTAGAAGTCCTAACATCGGAAGAAGTGGATATTTCTGAAGTTAACAGAAAAGTAACCAAAGCTCTTATGTTAACAGCAACAAAATTAGCTGGGACTAAGAACAAGTTGCACGTGAACAAATTATCAGGAAAAACCAAACCGTTGATACAAAAAAGAAGAGACATGAGGATAACTAAATAAGATGTGACTTCCAAAGTGGAATGTATAGAGCTATGCAAGACAGTACGAAAAAGTATCACTAAAGATGTAAGGAAATTTAACTGTGAACTAGTGAGGAAAACAATTGAAAACAACCAAAGCCTAAAGATAGCAAAGGGGACATCTCAATAATCGGAGAAAACAGATTATGGCACTGAGAAAAGAAGATGGTTCTGTAACAAGAAATAGAGGCGAAATTTTGACAAGAGTGAAAGATTTCTACTCCAAATTATATGAAAGGGATGATATATGTTCTCCAGACATCATGAAAGGTACCAGTACCAGAGTTCTTCCAGTCCTCCCAGCAGAAGTTGCACATGCAATCAAGAACATTAAGCGGGGAAAAGCTCCAGGAGAAGATGGAATTTCTGTAGACATCATACAGGAAGCAAGTGGAGAATTCGAAACAGTACTCGCCCAAATTTTCACTCGATGCCTTAATGAAGGGAAGATGCCTGAGGATTGGAACAACGCTACAATGATCCTGCTACATAAAAAAGGTGACATTGAGGATCTCAGGAACTACAGACCTATCAGCCTCCTCTCAGTGGTTTATAAAATCTTCACTAAAGTTCTTTTACACCGCTTGAAGGTAACACTGGACATGGCTCAACCGAGAGAACAAGCTGGATTCAGGAGTGGCTACAGCTCCATAGATCATATCCACGTACTGAGAGAACTAATTGAAAGAGTGAGGGAATATGAACTTCCATTGTGCATGGCTTTTGTCGATTATGAAAAAGCCTTTGATTCGGTGAAATCATCAGCAGTTACAATGGCTCTGAAATCCTGCGGTATTGAAGATGCATACATTAATATTATTAATAACATATATGAAAATGCAAGTGCAAAGATTCGGCTGCTTGAAAATACAACACACATAAAAATTGGAAAGGGAGTGAGACAAGGTGACACCATATCTCCGACGCTCTTTAATGCCGCATTGGAAAATGTCTTTCAATCACTGAACTGGGAAAACAAAGAGATAAACTTTGATGGAGATTATCTAACCCACCTTCGTTTTGCTGATGACGTAGTCATTTTTGCAACTACCCCATCAGAGCTGCAGAGTAAGATTCACGAACTTGCTGACAAGAGTAAACACGTGGGATTAAAAATGTACTTTTAGAAGACAAAAGTCATGTTCAATGCTTTTACAAGAAATGAAGATTTATCGATTGATGGAGAAAAGCTGGAGATAACAGACACGTACGTTTATTTTGGACAGCGGATAACAAGTGAGGGTCACGTTGATGAAGAAATTTATCGGCATACAAAACTTGCCTGGAGAGCTTTTGGAAGAAACAGCATAATTTTCAAGAGCAATATGCCATTAGGTCTTAAAAGAAAAGTGTTTGATCAATGCATTCTTCCAGTGCTTACGTATGGTGCAAAGACGTGGACCTTAACTTAAAGAGATATTCAAAAGCTGCAGACAACTCAAAGAGGCATGGAGAGGTGCATGCTTGGTATAACCAGGAAAGATAAGAAGAGGAACTCGTGGATCCGAAAAATGACGAGAGTAGAAGACATCATGATCAGAGTTAAATCTCTGAAATGGCAATGGGCTGGACATACTGCCAGAAGGACAGACCATCGATGGACAGCCGAAATTTTAGACTGGATTTTTTTTTTGTAATTGGAGGTTTAACAGCCACCGTGAGCAACTCAATGGGCTATAAACAGTCGCCCGTCCCTAATTTAGGGTCGCTGGTTCCAGGGAAGGGAGAGAGCCAGTGCCGTAAGACAAACACAACATCCTTGCCTCACGGGATTCGAACCCGGACCCCGTTCAGACGAATGATCAGAGGCCATCTGTTAGACCACTGCGCCACCGGGGCGGCAGATTGGATTCCAAGAGACAGGAAAAGACCCAGAAGAAGACCACATGGAAGATGGGTGGATGAAATTCGAAAGTAGGCCGGAGTGACATGGAAGAGACTGGCACAAGACAGACCGTTGTGGAGGAAACTTGGGGAGACCTTCGTCCAGCAGTGGATTGATAATGGTTGACAATGATGATGATGATAGGGGTTTCAGAACTCATGGGACAAATTTTAAGGCGCCATAGAGTACACTGCACCAAACATTTTTTGTATAGGAATGTATGGGCTCAAATGACGCGTTGAGGCACAAACTCAAGAAATAGACATGAAAGGAAACAAAAGTTGTGTACTTACAGCATCGTTGACAAGTGATTCTTTACAGGAATGTTTACAATAATTGCTCAAAATTGCATCCAACCTCTAACCCACACGCTACACGTCCACATGCGTACCAAGAACGATTCTCTGTAAATATCTGGGAGGGTATTGTGAAAGACTTTCTGCTTGGCACATATCTACTACCAACGCGACTCGATGGCAGATTTTATATTATTTCCTGGAAGAAGTTTTACCAGAATTCCTTCAAGATTTTCCACTGGCTGTCCGACAAGGACTGTGGTTTCAGCATGAGGGGGCGCAGTTCATTTCAGCATAAATGTACGCAATTACCTGGATGCCAAATTTGGGGCGCGTTGGATTGTCCGTGGTTGGATCTGTCCGTTAGCCCCCGATTGCCCGTTTTATCAAGCCTCGATTACTTCTTATGGGGACATCTGAAGGCCCTCGTTTACGAGACTCCAGTTGACTCTGTTGAGAACCTCGTCGCTCTCGAATATCCGTTACGACTGCACTTGTGCGAGAAATACCTGGCATATTTGAAACTGTACGCGAAACACTCCGTTGACGTTGCCACGCTTGTACTACTGTTGGTGGACGCAATTTTGAGTAATTATTGTAAACATTTCTGTAAAAAAGCACTTGTCAACGATGCTGTAAGTAAACAATTTATGTTTCCTTTCATGTCTATTTCTTGTGTGTGTGTAACTCAACGCGTCACTTGCGCCCATACATTCCTATTCAAAAGTGTTTGATGCAATGTGCTCTACCACCCCTTAAAGTTTGTCTCATGAGATCTGAATCACCCTGTTTATGTCAAAAGGGAAAATTTATGAAAACTGTGTGCCCTAAATAAAAAAACGAAGAACATTTCCGCACAAAGTAACATAATTTAATATATATGTATAATTGATATACACGTATTCTGCTCTACCATTAATATCCGTACACCCTTGTATCGATAGTAAAATCGATCCTGCGGACACAATACGTTACAAACAAAATTACAAAAAAGTTTCTCGTAAAGTCACGATGAGACAACGGCACAATTGTTATTACAAGATGACTGTATAGGCAAAATTAACAGATTTCCAGACATAATTGAAAATAAAAGGCCTCATCAGCAATCGCTCCATACCTGACCTTTCAGCGACATTGAAGATTTTTAGATCTGCAGAAAAAAGCGCAGTGGCTTTTCTTCTGTGCAAAGAAAATCGCAATGGGGCTTAATTTTCCAAGAAACGAACGGTAAACTCTCCGAAAATGACAGAACACAACATTACAGCTCTCCAAAGGACTGCCCATTCAGAACGCGAATCCCCATTTTTTCAAAATATTTAAGTCCTTTGTGAGACAATTAGATCTAACGTCATCATTCACCAGAATAATGTAAAGGACGCTGTTCGACCAAGGTTGATCAGTCATCCCCAAGCTACCAATGACTTCCACATATCTCACATGCTGAATAACATGGCTTACGGAGCGTAACTTGTGGACTGTTGAACGATGCAAAACTGTGATTGGGGCAAAATAGTCATGACCCACAGTCTAAAATTGTGAGGTTTTTAATAGTTGTTGCGGACTT
Source organism: Macrothele yani (assembly GCA_039090855.1). Classification (NCBI taxonomy): domain Eukaryota; kingdom Metazoa; phylum Arthropoda; class Arachnida; order Araneae; family Macrothelidae; genus Macrothele; species Macrothele yani. Next base: position 77,219,247 of record CM077017.1, on the reverse strand, counting down.
CTAAAGAAAGAAACCTATCGGCCTTTATAGCCCGGACAGAGAGGTTGGGTGGAGGTAGCGTGATGGTGTCCAGCTGTTTCTGGTGTTTCGACTTTGGACTGTTAAAGCAATACAGACCCTCCGGATCCGACTAGTCGAGTTTCCAATTATTTATTGCAGAGAAGAGGATGCCTATTTAGCCGAAATCTCACGAAATGATGGACCCAGCATGTCAACAAGGAACTGTTAACGCTGCCGGAGGTCTCTTACGTGCTCAACTGGAACACGTTACAACCTATGGTCCGAAATCTATACCATCACTGCAACATATGCCTGTCTTCTGTCATGTGTTAGAAAGTGCTCGCTGTATTGATACAGTGGGGTTTTGCATGAATCCGGTTAGTATCAAAGGATAGGTCGCTTCCTGTTAGTTGTCAGAAACTTCTGTGCAACCTGGATGTTCCATTGATTTTATCAAGCTCTTACGGGAGACATCTGAGAGGCACTTGATTTTGAGGTGAAAGTGTGAACCCTCATCCCACTCCTGCCCAAATTAATCATCTTCACTATCTCCCAGGACTTGAAAACCTTGCCCGTGTGTAGGTAGTGTTTTCCACTAAGAACGGAGGCGCTTTTTAACCCTGGGAATTAATATAGGGGGTACTTTCGGGGAAGGAAAAGTTTAGGGTATAATTTGTTCTTCAAACAATTCAGCCCCCTTCATTTCTTTCCCTGATTTGCAAAAAACTATTTAAAATAGCTGTTTGTTACTTCGATAGCTTTCGCAAATCTGGAGAAGAAATAAGGGTTTTACGTTATGTCTGGCACCCCTGCAATAAAATGTCAAATAACTGGTAAACGGTTCGTTTCTTGAATTAATCGTCATTTAGTATAGCGGTGATATGAATTGTCATGTTACTGGGTGTTCTGAGAAAACGAGAGTTAGATTATTGAACATGTTCTTTTTTAAATTTTCAACCTAATTCGATTTTATATTTTTTGTATCTGTATGATATGCTATGAAAAAAACCTCCTTGCAGCTAGCATTTTCGTGACGATGTGTTACATGAAATTCTATAACTCATGTTCTCGGAAGTATCCTTAAACAAATGTTCGTGATTCTTTCACGGTGGCTTACAGATTTTGATGGTTCATATCCGTATTATTACTATCCAATGTACACATATTTTTCTTGATGGAAAACAATGTTTCTATAATGATCGTTCCATCAGAAACGGCGACATATTTTATCTGTCTTTGTGTGTATTTCTGGCATTTTTTTATTATTATTATTCTGCATATCAATTGTCCCGATATGTTTTCTTCACTGCTTTGCCTGCTCAAGGAGGATGATTATTTTAATAGCTAAATATTTCGTGCTATGGAAAAACGTTTATTGGATATACTGCTTTTCATACATAAAGAAAACCTCTCATACATATGATATTAATAATATCTTTACAAACAACTGGATTTTCAAATGCTTTCAGTTTATTGATCAAATCAAAGTAACTATATAATAAATAACTTTCTTAAATTTTTGATTAATATCCTGAAAAGCTATCTGAAAGTTTAATTTATTTGGCTAAATTGGTGTTGAAAGAGAATTGTTGGTTTAAGAGGCCGATTTATTTTTGAAATCTGTGTCTGCGAAACTAAAGCGCTGACATTTATCATTGCATTTGGAAACTAAGATTTTAAGATTTGAGTCTACGTCTCTCAGGAAGCATGATGTTGACCCTGAATCGTGGCTGTCACAATTAAAATCCTCATGATTTTTATTTTGAAATACATTTCGATTCGGTGAATAAATTGATGTGAGGATATTTATTTCCTATTCATTGCTTCTTCATAATTTTTATACATCTATCACTATTAATAACATTTTTTTATACTTTTCTACAGCAGTTGTAAATGTTTATCTAGCGTGTATCTGTGTAGCTGAATATGACTTTACATTCAGCAGCATGCTGTTAAACCTCTATTAGGAAAACGAAAGTTTCGGAGAATAGTCACCATTGTGTTTCGAAATACTTTACTTAAAAAAACTGGATATCAAAATGTAAACGAATTGTTAATTCTTAAAGTAAAAATAAAAAGAAAGAATTTGCTTTAAATATTTTACCGATGATACTTTTATTTGAAACTTCAAACCAGAATTGCTTCGATAACCTTGCAAAAAGAAATGTAAAACATGTACAAAAATAGTCAACCTTCCAGGGTGAAACGGAGCGAACGCATATTTCATCGCTATCTCTCATGAATCGTCATCATTCTTTGAATTATGAACCTAGTCCTGGAGATAATAGCTTATCAGCACATGAACCGAGGAAACGAACATTGAAATTATATCGTGATGTGTCACCAAAGAAAAAAATAAGGGTAAGTGCGTTTTATCCCTTATTACAGCATTTTCTTGAGCTGACGAAGTTTTGATTACGTAGATAAGGTCACTGGGACGAAATTAAAAGGCTAAGTGTTGTGTTCACCAAATTAAGATTACAAAATAAAAAGCTGAACAAGCAATTCGGATTTGCTATAATTGAGTTGCGTAAATGCCTGAAAAACTGAGCTTCGCAAGGTCCGATGAAAAGGTTCCGAGACTAGGCCGATACACAACAAAGTATTTTCGCTACTTCTGTCTATGATATCCCTAAAATTAGTCTCCTTAAGCAGCGAAATACCGCTGTCAGCGTTTTTGACACGGTTGGAACGGACCCTAGAAGTCCTGTTCGCGAATCGTGTCAAGCACAGAATGCATTTTGCGCTGGTTTTCGCCTAAGGTTTCAAAACGTTGAACCTAAATATTTTTACATGATGATCGAAAGATTTGGGATGCTGCGGCTTGTATACGTTAAACACTCGTTCAAAATATTACAGTTAATATTTTTGCTTAAACATGCAAAATAATTCACATTATGTGTTTTTGAGGTGCCAATTTATGACCATGATATATATATTTTAACATTCAAATCATATTTAAGTCGACGATGCAAATATCATCAATATTTTATGTCAATATTAAGTATAAAACATTAATTTCAAGTTACTCTTGAATCTATTTCGGAAATTAAACCTTCTGGTTTATTGAATAATAATGTTTTACAATATTATATTACATAGTTAGTTTGCTATATAACTATAATGTTATATAGTTATATTAGTTTGATATACACTGCTGGCCACCCAAAATGAAACACCAAGAAGGACGCATCAGATTGGCCTGAAATTCGCACCATGCGTCGCCCGCGAGAGGACAAGCAAGCGATTAGCATTGCAGTACATATGCAAATCATGTGCTCCCGGCACGCCACCGAGAAGCAGTATAAGAAGGGTGTAGAGAAGTCTGGTGTAAGTGTGTTGTGCTGCCGGACCTGTGCGTGGGAAGCTTCCTGATGCCTCGTCGCAGAATACGGCAGTCATTCCAGCATGTTTTGGAGTTCGACAGAGGACGAATAGTGGCTTATCGCGACAGCGGTTTATCGTAACGAGACATCGGTGCCCGTGTGGGAAGACATCCAGGCGCAGTGAGGTGAGTATGGATACCGTGGGTGCAGGAGGGACGGACGGACAGACGTGAGCGATTACCGCAGCCGCGGCACACCACCGAAGGAGAGGACCGGTATGTTGTGCGGCGGGCATTGACGGCTCGCACCGCCACATCACGAACGTTAGCGCAGGAATTAAGGTGTGTTGCGCAACAACCTGTGTCAGCACGTACCGTTCGACATCGTCTGCAGGAGCGGGAATTTGTCGCACAGCGCCCGTATGCTCCGATTACCATTGACGTTACATCACCGGCGAGTGGTGTAACGTCAATGGTAATCGGCCGTTGAACGCCCCACCTGGAATACGGAATGGCACGACATTGTCTTATCCGACGAATCCCGCTTCTGCCTGCAACACCACGATGGTCGTATCCGCGTGTGGCTTCACCGCGGTGAGAGACTGTATGACGCCTGCATTATACATCGCCATCCTGGTCCGTCGCCTGGCGTTATGGTTTGGGGCGCAATTGGATATGACACCGGCACTCTTCTGGTACGCATCGCCGATACACTCAACAGCCACCGCTACATCTCCGACGTTTTGGAGCCTGTAGTCCTCCCTTACCTGCAAAACCGGCCAGCGGCCACGTTTCAACAAGACAATGCGCGCCCGCACGTGACACGCATCGTGCAGCAATTCTTCACGGCCCACCAGGTGTCAGTGCTGCCGTGGTCCACCTGTTTTCCCGATATGTCGCCCATCGAACACGTCTTGTCACTGGTCGGCAACCGAGTGGTCCGGCAAGCACCACCCGCGGCTACGCCTGATGAGCTGTGGCAACGTGTGGAAGCAGCCTAGACCAACGTACCCCAAGCCCACATCCAAAGCCTCTTTCGTTTGCTGCCGCGGCGTGTAGCGGCCTTTATTGCCAGCCATGGAGGCCACATGAACTATTGATGTCTGCGTGTTCCACAAGTTTGCACGGGCCTGTAAGCTCAATCATTTTATCTTAGTATCTGTTGTTATGTGTCCAGTAAATCTGGCTTTGCTAACTCGTGTCCTTCTCGGTGTTGCATTTTGGGTGGCCAGCAGTGTATATAACTAAAATATTATAATAAATTACATCGCGATACAATGCATCTGGATCATCGTCTCCAAAAAGGAGAGGTAAATGGGGAAGAAAACGGCAAACAACTCCACGAGCCGATAAATATATAACCAGATATATTAAAATAAATAAAAAAACCTTCAAAGAGATTTATTGGCTAGTGGTTGTGATGTTAGTGATTCAACTGTACGCCGTAGGCTTTCTGGAAGTTGGCTGGAAGGCAAGAAGTCCAACGGAAAAACAATATTTGAATGCGAAAGTGAAGATAAAACCTTTAGCATGGGTCAAAAATATAAATCATGGACTGCTGACGACTGGAAAAAGGTTATTTTCAGTGATGAAACTCATTTATTTGTGCAGGGTTACCAAGCACATGTCGGTAGCCGAAGCATCTGTGAACGCTTAAGACCTGAGCATGTCAAACAAACGGTAAAACACCATCTGAAACAGATGTTTTAAAGTTTTTTCACATCAAGTGGCACTGGAAACTTAGTTCCTGTTCAAGGTATGATGAATTCAGCCAAGTACGTAGAAATATTACAACGTAGGATTGTTCCATTCTTGCAAACGTTTGACGGAACATTTCAACATGATTTGGTTCCATGTCACAATTCGAAATTGGACAAGAATTGCATGCTCGAAAATCAAATTCATTTGCTTGATTGGGCTGGAAATTCAACAGACCTAAAAAATCCCACAGAAAGCTTGTGAAATATTTTGAAGAGGCGTTTATATAAAATGGATTGTATAACCAAAGAACGCATGATAACGAGTGCTATAAAAGTGTGGTTCCACAATTATGAAGTCAAAAATATGTGCACTCATTTAGTGGAGTCAATGCCAAAACGAATTCAAGAGATCATTTCTGCTAAAGGATAACATACTTCATACTAATACAGGTATTTATCATTGTATATCAAGGCATAGAATTATATAAAGGCATAGTTTTGGAAAAAAGAGTGTTTTTTTACTTTGTCCCATTTAATTTGCACAGTAAAATTGTTAGTTTCCTGCTTTTGTTTACCTATTGCATCCTTAGCATGAGCTTAAGTATGATGAGCGTTGGCAAACAAAGGTACAATGCTGATCCCACCAATGTTTCCGTTACATACCTCATTGAAGGGTAGTCTTTATACCTCGTCAGAATTGTTCGCACTTTTAAACAACAGACGTCCGAACACACAACAAAGCACAGCAGCAGTGATATGGTTGTTTAAGAAAACTCTTAGTACTATTATAAAGCGCCATTTTAGTTATTACCTGGATTGTAATTTTGTTGGTTGTATTTGGTCTTTCAAAGATCGATATAAAGGAAATATTACATTGGGCCTGTTAACCCAAAACGCAGTAGTGATTTACTCTTTATAAAAGAAAATCAATGTTCTAGACAAACATTTCAGTAAAGATAAATTTCTAATGCTTATTTAATCCAATTCCATTAACCTATTATCAAACATCCATTTCCTTTCCGGAACGCAGCTTTCTTCAGTGTAAAACAATAATAAATTTGATAGGAACCAATACAAAAGATTAAAATAATCATGAATGGAATACGGAATTACACTGTACAAAAGAAATTTTGAAGATTTTAATTCGTTGTTTGGTATAAATATGACATTGGTGGTAAGTCAGATAATATCCGAAAACTTGACAATTTTGTCCTCCTGAAGCAGGAATCGAACTCGCGTCTCCAGAATACCGCCAAGTATGTTGTGCTCACATTAATCGGGAATTTGGTCATCCTGGGTGGTGTAGTGGTCAGCATGCTCTGGCGCTATTCGCGAGAAGCGTATAACATTCCCGATTCTCACCAATGTTACATGAAACAAAACTATTTACCATGAGATAAATCAGATGCATAAATACAGTCATTTTGTACATACTGGTATCCAATGATACCTTTGAATAAGAAATCCCACTAACCCTGGTGTTTGAAATCTTAAGAAATTTTATAGTTTATATAAAATAATTTTTTAACAAATAACTGTAAATTTCTTTCTAAATTTTATTTACTATATTTTGCAGGGCAGGACAGCCAAAATCATGTGATTTGCACTTAGTGTCCGAAAACTATAAATAAACAAGAAAGTTGACACCGAATTTTCGGGTGTAATAAGCACGTGTTTTGAATCCGTTCTGACCCAAATTAAATTTATCAAAAGCTGTTCAAAGTCAATGGAACTGGTATGGAAAACGATAGATCTGACCAAAGAAAGAAGATTTTTAATTGGGTTTTTAATCTATCAGATATTGCTGTAAACGGAATCGTGAGCTTACGAACTCTTAGAAACAGAGTTATCGACGAAAATAAGATGTGACTTTACGTTCTCTGGTGGGAAAACCATGCATTATTTTAGGAAGAAAGTATTCTCAAAAGGTTTATCCGTATAAACGGTATCGGTCTAAGAAAAAAAAATTAGTCGAGTTTTCAGGAGCCCAGATTTTGCAACAAATACTTCAGAAGCAGAAATTAACACATATGACACCTGGTGGCTAAACCATTCTTTACCGAACATTAGAAATTATGTGAAAAATATTTTCCAGCAGGTCTTGCATGCGATACAGGATTAATTTTTAAAATCAGAGCATTAGGAGCAGATATAACCCAGAAAATGCAATTTACCATTGGGCCCCCTAGCGGAAAGTGTATGATTTACTTGAAAATTTTGAATTTATAGGAAGAACATTTCGCATCGGAAACACTATCCAACAAAGAAGGAATTTTTCAAATCGTACCCTTAGAAGTAGAGATATTGACGAAAATAAGATATATATCTACGCCCCCTGGAGTAGGAACCATGCATTTTTTCAAGAAGAAAATTTTCCTAAAAGGTTTGTCGACATGAGTAGTATCGGTCAACAAATGACGGTTTTTTTCAATCAAGAATTTAGAACCTCATATTTTGCTGCAAATAAAACAGAAGCGGAAATTAAGATTTACGCCCACTAGTGGCCAAACTATTTTTTTACAAAAATTAGAAATTGTGTGCAAACGATTTCACATCAGGAGCTGTATCCGGTGCAGAAAGAATTTTTCACATCGGAGATTTAGAAGCAGAGATATAGGGGAAACGCAATTTACCGCAACGCCACTTAGCGGAAAGTGTATGAATTACTTAAAAATTTTGAAATTATATGAAAAACATGTCACACAGAAAATACTATCCAACAAAGAAGGATTTTTTAAATCGGAAACCTAGCAGTAGAGATATTGACAAAAATAAGATGTACATCTACGCCCCCTTTCGGAGAAACTGTGGAATATTTTAAGAAGAAAATGTTCCGAAACGTTTTATCGATGTGAGTGGAATCAGTCCACGTAAACATTTTTTTAATCGATATTTTAGAAGCTACGATTTTATGGCAAATACATCAGAAGCAAAAATTAAACCTTACGCCCCCTGGTGGCCAAAGTATTCTTTACCAAAAATTTGAAATTATATGCAAAAGATTTTCCGTCAGAAGATGTATCCGCTGAGGAAAGCATTTTTTAAATCGGGGTTTTAGAAGAAGTGGGTTCGGGGAAAACGTAATTTACTTTTACGCCCCCTAGCGGAAACTATGCGTAATTTGAAAAAGTAACTATATGTAAAATACTCTTCGACATAAATGGAATCGAAAGATATATATTTTTTTCAATAGGATGTTTAGAAGCAAATATGTGGAATAAAACGTATTTTCGAAATCGACATTATCTGCATTTACACCCTCTACCAGCGAAATTATACATTGTAAAAAAAAACGAAATAAAGGATCATCATTTGCATATTTCAAGCTTCCCAATGCAAAAAGAATTTTTCAAATCGGACTAATATTTGCTGAGAAATCGGTGGGGACAGGCGGACGGACTGGCTGACGGACAGACGGACGGACAAACCGATAACAGAAGCACGATCTTTTACAAAAAACTTGCTAAAAATGCATTCTGTGCAACGTGGCATTTTGTCGAAATATATTTTTAAGCTCAATGGTCTCTAACGAACGGCACAGTTGCAAATGCATAAACTTTAATTACTGCGTTTTCGCAATGGTGGATTGAATTCTACAAAACTTGTCTAAAATTGATTTCAGGGATAAAATTCCTACTTTTCTCTGCATCACTGGTAGCGTTCCCAGAGTTCAATTCCATTTAAATTTCCGTGGGTGATTTGCAACACACGTTAGACGTCTACAAATCTTGTTCTGTTTAATTTCTGTGAAAATAAAAATGATTTCAATAATTTGATAGGTTTTACCAAAACTGACTGGCATAAAACCATGAAAAAGTATTGTCGTCTGAAAGGTGAAATCCGTTGCAGCAGTACGTTCTCTCTAGGCATTTAACGAACTGGATAGGCAAGGTGCGGGATTTTTTTTTTATCAATATAATCTCAAACGGAAATATAGGTAATTAAAAGCAATACATACTAGCATGCTTTATTTATAGTAAAGGAACTATAATTTTTTCAAAGTAAACGTGGGGGGGATAAGAAATAAAATCAGTCATTATTAAGTTCTATTGTTAGTGGCCACTAGTTTACCTAGAGATAATTGAGATTTAAAGGAGACATTAAACTTCCTAATTAACCAAAGAAAATTATGACAAATTGTGCCCCAGAACGTCATCATGGAGAAAGTAACTCATAGATGATTAGGATATTATTTTCGTGAAATACACTCACGTGCAAAAATTAAGCACGAGACGGTTTTTCGAATGTAACGTCGTGCAGAAGTGCTCCACATCGACTCAAATCATACCATAAGATCCGCAAGATGTACGAATATGGGACAAGTGAGCAAAACCGTCCAAACAAGGAATCCAAAGGATACAAAGGCACTTTATTTAAAAGGTAGCTTCGAGCACAACTGGACAGAAGATAGAAACGTCCATGTGACAGGCGCCTGCCAAGAAAAATCCAGTCTTTAATAGGGCATATAATCACCCTGACTGCGTTGCAGGATTTACAACGTCTGTCCATGCTAAGGCAACGCGGCCCGTTCCTCTTGTAGCTCCAATCGCAGCTGCGGAATAGTTGCTGGCGGCCGGTGACGTGCTGCCAAGCGTCCTCCGAGAAGGACCCACACGTGTTCATTAGGATTTAGGTCCGGGGACCTAGCGGGCCATTCCAGCGTTTAATATCTTCACTCCCCAACAGCTCTGCGACAGCCACTGTACGATGAGGTGTAGCGTTGTCGTCCATGAAGAGGAACTCAGGCTCACAGCACCTCTAAACAGACCCACGTGAGGCAGGAGAAACTCCGTACAATAGCGGACACCAGTGACTGAACCTCCATGGAAGAAGTGGAGGTCACTACCGCTACCAAGCATGATACCACCCCAAACGAGAGCTCCGCCACCTCCAAACCGGTAACTTTTCAATGACATTGGAGGTGTGATTGCGTATTCCTTACGCTCTGCAGATGTGTATACCTCCAGAATCGCTCGTCAGACTAAATCGGCTCCCATCCGTTAAGAGAACTCGACCCCATTGCTGGCGTATCCAGTTCTTGTGTTCCTGTCACAACAGAAACCGCAGTCTCCGATGAGCAGGCGTTAATGACACACACCGTACTGGTCGTCGTGCAAATAGGCCACCTTTGTGCAGCCTCCTCGCCACGGTAAAACGCGATAACGGACTTCCAGTTGTATGCTGCATGTGCCTCGGAATTTCTCCCGCTGACTGCCGCCAGTCTCTTCTTGTCTGTAGGACAATATACCGGTCGTCCGGCGCCCGGGTTGCTCGTAGACGACAATTGCTAAACTCCCGGATAGCTATTCCGGTCGTTTGAAATTCTCTCCAAGCTCGTGAAACGATGTTGTGAGCGATCCCGAACTCCTCGGTCACGCTAGTCACACTTCGACTTTCTTCCAACTTCCCAATGACGCGACCTCGGGTAAAGTCATCCAGATGTCGTCTACTGGATTGCTTGTTAACCACATCACACGATGGCAGCAACTCGACGACGTTCAAACCGATGTACACAGTGCAATAGCTTTCACCGAATTGCTGAGGGTACACCGCCCGTGGGCTTTATACCCTTCTGTCCCCCCCGCCCGTCATGCTGCATATATGCGCATGCCTACCGTACCGGGCCCTACACTATCTTCTGAGTGGTCTTTAGGTCCGTTCTGCCTGCTCGTTCCGCTGTTATGCTAATGTCTCCTCTTCGTCCTTAATTTTTGCACACAAGTGTACCTAAGATTTAAATTAAAGTGCGTCAAGTGCTCTTGAATGTAGTCTTTCAGCTTCCTTACATTTTGCAATATTCGATTCTTCAGTATTGTACATGATGATTCATAAAGGGTACTTATAACGCAGATTCCGATAATTGACGATAACAGTTTCACATGCAGTCATGGGAGAATTCGTCTGCAGTCACGAGTTTGAAACCAACCCTGAGACCCCATAAATATTTCTGAGGTTATTTCCACAATATGCCATTGTGTTTAAATAACCAGGAATTGAATTTTTTGACAGGGAGTAGTAAACCGCCTGCTTTTCCCGATAGAAAAGAGGCACACTATAATACACTGCTGGCCACACAAAATGTAACACCAAGAAGGACACCAAATAGCAAAGCCAGATTTACTGGACACATACCAGCTAGATACAAAGATGAAAGGATTTAGCTTACTTACCTGTGCGACTTGCGGGACACGCAGACATTAATAGTTTGTGTGGCCCCCATGGCTGGCAATAACGGCCGCTCAACGCCGCGGCATCGAACGAAAAAGACTTTGGATGTGAGCTTGGGTTATGTCGATCCAGGCTGCTTCCACACGTTGCCACAGTTCATCAGGAGTAGCCGCGGGTGGTGCTTGCCGGGCCACTCGGTTGCCGATCAGCGACCAGACGTGTTCGATGGGCGACATATCGGGAGAATAGAAGGGCCACACCAGCAGTGATACCTGGTGAGCGGTGAAGAATTGTTGCCACATGCGTGCCACGTGCGGGTGCGCATTGTCCTGTTGAAACGTGGCCGCTGGCATGTCCTGCAGGTAACCGAGAACTACAGGCTCCAAAACGTCATAGATAAAGCGGTGGCTGTTGAGTGTACCGGTGATGCGTACCAGAAGGGTGCGGGTGTCATATCCAACTGCGCCCCAAACCATAATGCCAGCTGACGGACCAGTATCGCGATGCATAATGCAGGTAATTACACAGTCTCTCACCGCGGTGCCGCCGCACGCGGATCAGACCATCATGGTTTTGCAGGCGGAAGCGGGATTCGTCGGAGAAATCAATGTTGTGCCTTTCCGTAGTCCAAGTGCGGCGTTCAACGATCCACTGCCGCCGCACTCGCCGGTAATGTAACGTCAATGGTAATGGGAGTAATGGGCGCCGTGCGAGAAGTCCCCGCTCCTACAGACGACGTCGAACGGTACGTGCTGACACAGGTTGTTGCGCAACACACCTTAATTCCTGCGCTAACGTTCGTGATGTGGCGGTGCGAGCCATCAATGCCCGCCACACAACGTGCCGGTTCTCTCGCTCGTTCGGTGGTGTGCCGCGGCTTCGGCTATCGCTCACGTCGGTCCGTCCTTCCTCCCTGCTACCACCGAATTCATACTCGCCTTACTGTGGCTGGATGTCGTCCCACACGGCCGCCGATATCTACGTATGATAAACCGCTGTCGCGATAAGCCACCATTCGTCCTCTGTCGAACTCAGAAACGTGCTGGAATGACTGCCGTATTCTGCGACGAGGCATACGGAAGCTTTCCACGCACAGGTACGGCAGCACAACGCACTTCCGCTACTTACTATTTTTTGCCTTCTATGCACCCTTCTTATAGTGCTTCTCGGTGGCGTGCCGGACGCACATGATTTGCATATATCTGCAATGCCAATCGTTGCATGTCCTCTCGCGGGCGATGCTTCTTTCTCGATGTTGCATTTTGGGTGGCCAGCAGTGTAATTTGAAGTGTGGTTTATTTGTTTAAATATATATAATTTATTTTCCAGATAAATTACTGCATGCATAAATTCATGCAGTGTATAAAATATTAGAGATGGATTACATCTGATGCGACTTTTAAACCTAATAAATTTGAAGATTTCCATACGTACCGCAACTCTTAAAGGCTTGACAACGTTTTGACGTCTAGTCCATTTATTTCAAGCGCGTGGAGAAATCTCGCAAAAATCCGTGACAGTCAAAACTCTGAAGACAGCACGATGGTTTGAATGTTTACGCTCCATTTTTATTGAAAATTCCGAGCCAAAAGCTCTGCGAAACTATAATCGGTGTTAAATAATAATTTAATTGTTAATAAAGATGATAATTTATTACATCTCAATATTACAAGTATGTACTCTTTATTATTAGACTTGAGTGGGAGAACCCCAGGGTGCCCACTCAGTACTTAGAAGAAATTTGTGTTTTTTCATCTGTCCCACAGAGATGTCATCTACCCAGAAGGGTAAAGTGCAAACTAAGGGGTCATCCCCAAAATCATCCGGGTCAACCCGGACGTAGAAGGTAGCGTCAGAAGCACTACCAAGCCCTGTCGGCAGTGCTAAAGGGCTTAGCCCTTCTTCCGAGAGCAGCCGGAAGGTAGAGCCCAATGCCAGGAGGAAACCGTCAAACACGCTTCCCCCAGCGAAGGGCTCTAAAGCCGCTACGCCCACGAAGGTAGCCTCGCCTACTGAGCCTTCTCAGTCAGCAGGTGGTGTAAGCACGCCCTCGCCACCTCCGCCCACGGCAAGGGAGGGTATAACACCACCCCAGCCCGAACCCTCTCGGGCTCCTGAGGGGTCGTCCGCTGGTCCCCCAGGGACACCTGTGGTGGGATACAAGCATCCCAGGACACCCCCAGTGCTTACACCTGAGGCTTCCATGAGCTGCATTTTCACCCTCATTGGGGAAGTTGAGTCTGTTCTCATGGACTCGCGGGTCACTTCCTCAGGGAGAGAAAAGGTGAAAGCGACCCTGAATAGTATTAATAAGGCTTGTTACGAGCAAGCCGATCGGGTGGCTTATATTGAAGGCAGGCTGTCCGTTCGGCAGGAGTCGAGCTGCAAACCCGACGCCAAAGTGGTTTCCTACGCCGAAGTTGCTAGGAAAAGGGGCTAGCACGGCGAAAGGGTCTTCGCCCGCCCCGATAGAGATTAAAGAGAATAAGGAAAAGTCGGGAGACAGGAGACACGTGCTTTTAGTCTACCCGACAGTCGAGAGTGCGTCCTCATAGGACACGAAGAAGACCCTGAAAACTGCAGCCTACCCAACTAAACTGCAGATAGGGGTCAAGAGCATTCGGAGCATTAGGAAAGGTGGGGTCGCGGTGGAGTGCTCCCGTCCCGGGGAGCTCGACCGCCTTGCCCAGGAGTTGAGGAGCAATCCGTTGACCAAGGATTGCACACTCCCCACGGCCCATCGAAAGAGACACCCCCGGTTGATAGTTTATGGGGTCGACGGGGATCTCTCATGGAAAGAGTTCGAGCAGACGGTTTGCGGGCAGAACCCAGAGCTCGAGAACTGGTTTAAAGCCTGTTTCGCCATCAAGGACAAGGGAGGTAGGGTCCACTGGGTGGCAGACGCGGAGCCCAAGGCCATCAAGCATTTGGTGAGGCGGAAGACACTGAACTTGGGTTGTTCAGTGCTCCGTCTAAAGGAATTTTTGAGGGAGGTCAGGTGCTTTCGGTGTAATGACTTCGGTCATTTCTGAGGCAACTGCCCCGAGTCTGAAGCAAGGTGCGGCAATTGCGGTGAAGTTGGGCACCAGCACCACCAGTGTGCAGCCACACCGAAGTGCAGCAATTGCACTGCTGCAAATGCCAAGTTCCGCCTGAAACTGGACGTCTCTCACTCCAGTTTCAGTAAGACATGCCCTAGTCTTATTAGGAAACTTGAGCAAAGGAAGAGCCGGGTCAACTATGGTTGACAGATGGTTGTACCCTCGGAGGTACGTTGCTCTCGATATTGAGCTTTTGGGTCTATTGACCAAGGTGTTTTTTTTATGACCCTGGCCCGGTGTCACCACCACAGCACTGGCCCTAGCGCTGTGGACAATGTAAATATTTTCAATGTGTGTGATGTTTAGTGTTTGAATATTGTAAGAGGGGTGCATGAGACCCTCATAGTGAAATGTGCATGTGTTTGTATTTTGCTAAGATACCAAATAAAGGACATTGTCCCCAAAACTAGCGTTGGCAGGCGATCTCCCGGCCACGAGATGTGATAATTTTTGAAAACGTTGCTTGCCCCAACTGCCCATAGCACGTCGCACACACGGGTTGTGACAGAAGGGTGTAAGGTACCGGTCCCGTGGGGGAGGCAGAACCCCACAGGTCTCTGGGCCGAATCAGTCCGAGTGAAAGACTGTGGTTTCCGGTAACTGACGGGCTAGCTATCGCAGCGCCGTCAGGGATCCTATGAATCCCAAAATTTCCGAGAGAGTTTAACATTTCCCTGCGAAGTCAACACTTTGACGTTGCAGGTAGAGTCATCAGCTAGTATTATTATAAATAGAAACAAATTAAAAAAAAATTTTGTGCTCCGGTGACACAGTGGTCTGAGCGATGGCTTCCGACAATTCTCCGAGATGGGTTCTGGTTCGAATCCCGGTGAGGCAAAGATGTTGTATTTGCCTTATGGCGCTGGTAATCTTCTTCCCTGGAACCAGTAACTGTAAATTAGGGACGGGCGATTGTTTATAGCCCACTGAGTTGCTCACGGTACCAATCAAAAAACAAAACAAAAAACAATTTTATCCTGTGCGGGGAATTCTTTCCCACTCTGACCCTCTCCCTGTCGCTGATCTGTGTCGGCCTCTCACTGTAACACTCTCCCTGTGACTGACCCTGATTGTGAGTGTGTCTTTGTGTCAGACTCTGTTTACGTGTCGTACTGTCTTCCTCAATCTCTCTATCTACTAATGTTTCAGGTTCACCAAAGTGTTCTTCAAATATTCTCATTTTTGTGTCTTTAATCTATCCATAAACTGCAAATCCGCCAAACTCTCCTTCTGTTTCACAAGCCTAAAGTTTTGCAATTTTAAATTTTTCTACAGTTTCCATTTTTTTATTTTTTACATACACATTTATCCCTTTTAAAGATATTTTTTTCTTATAAATCTTGAAATATTAAAAAGTTTGCAATCTCCGCGCAAATATCCAAAAGTTCAACCAGTAAAGTCAGCAACGATCTTGTTTATCTGGCTCTCTCATTTTACGGCAATTTTTCTCAGTTATCATAAAAAATGAGTTGAAATTTGAGACAGATTCAATCTTCTAATCTGGTTCAGATGACCATTAGCCATTTCAGAAAACCACCAGATTATATACAATAATGTAATAACTATCTGCAAAACAATTGGAATAATTGCAGGCATCGTTTAACTTAAAACTTATCCCCATTCTATAGCATAAGTAATTAAACCATAAAAATATCTAAGTTAAGCTACAACATGGAAATGGATTTCTAATTTGCCAGCCTCATCGACACATGGGTTGAGATAGGCGACACGTTTTTTTTTAATATAATCTGTGATCTCATCAACTATGTACAAAGATAGAAAGTGGGATTTGTAATTGGAATTGCCAATAATTATATTTTTACACAGATAATTTGGTTTAAGCAGAACTATGTAGTTCCGTACGCGGCCTGTTAATTTGGAACTTCAATTATATACCTTTACATTCGCCGCCCCGGTGGCGCAGTGGTCTAAGCGATGGCCTCTGATCATTCGTCCGAAAGGGGTCCGGGTTCGAATCCCGGTGAGGCATGGATGTTGGGTTTGTCTTACGGCACTGGCTCTCTCCCTTCCCTGGAGCCAGTGACCCTAAATTAGGGACGGGTGACTGCTTATAGCCCATTGAGTTGCTCACGGTGGTCGTTAAACCTTCAAACAAACAAACAAAACAAAACCTTTACATTCAAAGCCTAATCAAGGTGGTTCCTCCTAATATTTATGCCTTATGTTTCCAAAGGTAAAATTTCTGTACATATTTTCTTCGCCATTAATGTATTCCCAAGGACGAAAATTTGCACTTCGATAAAACTAATTTTAAGTTATAGAATGGGATATTTAATACTTGCTAAAGCATAACCTTAATTATATTAAAATCAATCAATTTTCTTTGAGTAATGTTCAGACCTGCGATAGGTGGCGCGATATGTGCATTGATGACGTGGAATGTAAGCAAATGTTGGATTGCTTAATTGTAGTTATGTTTAACAAGTATTAGGTATCCCATTCAATATGATAAAGTAAATTTTATCGATGTGAAGACATTCATCCTTGGAAATACATTAATTGCGAAGAAAATAGGTAATGAGGTTTTACCATTGGAAACATAAGGCATAGATTTTAGGTGGAACCATTTTAAATGACGAATACGCAAAAAAGCATAGGCACGGCTGATCAACAAACCTATAACATCACTTGAACGAAAATTTTAAATTGTGACACGTTTCGCTATATCGTAAGTCATGGAGTTCATGCCGAATTGGTGACGCAGTGGTTCAAGCGATGGCATCTGATCATTCGTCCGAGATAGGTGGGATTTGAATAACGGTGAGGCATAGAAGCTGCGTTTGTTGTACGGCACTGGCGTACTTCCTTCCCTGGAAAGAGTGACCCTAAATTAGGGACGTCGAGAGCTTATAGCCCATTGAGTGGCTCACGATGGGCGTTAAACTTCTAATCAGAAAAGAAGTTCCTAAAATATCGCTTAATAATATCTATCCAAATATGAAAATATTAAATTCTTTAATTTCAATGTGGGCGAATATACTTTAAAATGAGTTATTCTTTAAATCTGTTGCGCAAATCGCAAAATTTAAAACCAATGAAATGTAATCAGTGTGCATCAATAGCAACGATTTGTCTGAGGGTATGTTATATTCGATATCATTGTTCCTAAAAATGAAATTAAGACAATTGTTCCACTTCAAAAGTTTTTCCAATCAAGAATATTTTGAGAATAATTCCGGTTTCGAAAATTGTGAATTTTCCCCTGTCAAAACCCCCAAAAATGTATTGCAAATTTCCCGAGATGAGAGTATCAAGCAGTTCGATTCCAATTTTTATTTAGTTTCGTATGCTTTGTTTCAGTATATATATTGTATATACACACTACAAGAATAAAACATTTATGGCCATTGCGTCTTTATGCAAATCCGATCACGATCAGGTTATCGACCGCGCGAACAATGTCATGAAACAGTACAAATAACAAATATCAGTGTTGTTCTCCAGATGGGAATGGCAGCGAAATTTAGCTAGTTTTAAAAAAGCGAAATTTTATTTTGTAGATGCTGCTTCAGAGCATTTCCGAGACTGCAAAAGTTGTGAATAACACAGTCAGTCTGCAACTGTTAGTTCAATTTCAAAACGTTATTTTGCATTTTGATGCTAGAATGTCAGAACGATGATCCTTGCTTTCCCGATTTTATACGATACACAGCTGCGACACCACAGTGTCTAAAGGCATATACTATCGACTTCAAAAATATTGTATTCATAATAATTGCTTCTGAACATACGATTGAAATTCGATAACATTTCTGAATAATACTTTATTGGGGACAGTTTCTTTTCTAAGTAATGCATAGATTTTCCGCTGGAGGAGTAATTTAAATTTGGATTTCCCCGATATCTATGCATCCAGAAATCCGATTTGAAAAATTGTTTTTGAATCGGATAGAACCACTAGTGGGGAATGTTCCACATATTATTTCGAATTTTTGTGAATAATGGTTTGTCCACTTGAGAGTATAAGCAGATATGTTTGTTTCTTATACACTGAGTGGCCACTTTATTATGACCACGCCCTCAGTACTTCGTTGGACCACCTTTTGCCTTTAACACTACGTCGATTCTTCGTGGCATGGACTCCACGAGATGTTGATAGGTGGTTTGTGGAATCTGCGACCATGCTTGATGAACAGCACTTTCCAGGAGTGTGAGATTGCAGGGCTGTCGATCCAGCTGTCTGATGGCTCGTTCAACTTCATTCCACAAATTCTCAATGGGGTTGAGATCTGGAGATTGTGAGGGCCACCTAAGCAAAATAAACTCACCGGCATGTTCCTGAAACCAATCCTGTACAATACGAGCACTATGGCAGGAAGCACTATCTTGTTGAAATTCATTGGGATAAACCGTTCACATGACAGGATGTTCTTCGTCCGCAACGATGTTTAGATATGAGGGCCCAAAGCATGCCAGGAAAACATTTCCCAAACCATAACGTTGCCTCCACCAGCTTGAAGGGTTGTAACAATGCATTTGGAGTCCATGCTTTCGTGTTGTTCTCCCCAAATTCGCACTCGGCCATCAGCATGGTGCAACTGAAAACGTGATTCATCGAACCACATAATTTGTTTCCAATTGTCGACTGTCCAATCCTTGTACTCCTATGCAAACTGGAGACGTTTTCTCTTGCTAACTGGAGACAGCACATTTGTTCCAACAGGCCTTCGGCTGCCATATCCCATCCGATGCAGTGTACGGCGAACAGTGTGCGCAGAGATTATTTGAGGGGAACCTTGATTAAGATGGTCTGCAATTTGCTGTACTGTTGCCCTTCTGTTGTCTGTTACCAGTCTGGACTCTCTCTGTTCTGCCCGAGCATTCTCTAGTCGATGACCACCATACGTTGCACGTAGATACTCAGTTTTTTGGCTGATAGTCCAGTCTTTAAACTTTTTAACAGCAGCTGCTCTGGAACATTTCAAGAATGTGGCGGTTTCGGTGATACTCGCTCCATGGCTCCGAGCTCCTACATTCATCACACGTTGAAAGTCCGTCAAATCACATTTTTTACCCATCTCGTTAGCCAAAAATTCACTTCTACTACGGTCACAAGCAGTAAGATTTCACTTTTTATACTAGCTTTGCACTCTGGCGGCTACAGCGTGCAGCCATAGTTCATTTGCTTAAAACTATCAGGTGGTCATAATAAAGTGGCCACTCAGTGTATATTTGCAGCCGTATCTGAGCTTCCGAAAGCTCTAATAAAAAACTTGTTTCGCGGTAAGATAGCATTCACCACAACACGCTTCCTGAGATTACCTTGTGCTGCAAATAACGTATAACTTTTCTGCCGGAGGAATTAGCGTACAATATTATTTTTGTTGATATCTCCACTTGTAACGGTCTGATTCAAAAAACAAATTTTTTGTCGGAAATCTTTTCTGGAGCATAATGCTTGGATATATTTTAAATCTTTTTCTAAACGCAGAGTGTGCCGCTAAGGAGCCATAAGTTCACGCTTCCGTTTTCAGCATATTAGCAGCCACGTCGCTCTGATTTCGTCCCAAAATAGTTCCTCAAACTATCGGTGGATGGCATGAAATAAATCCTCGAGGAACTCCTCAACCCACGCTTTCTCGCAATGTTGCAGTCAGCACGGCTGAGTTTAGAAGATGGATTACTGCTGACGTGTTTCCTAGCGGCAAGTTGTTTTGACGTTCTTACTGATCAGTACGTCAACTCTTAATCGACGGTAATTTATTTCCTTACAGTGATACCTTAAAGGAGGTTATAAAAACTAGAGGAGTAACAACTGTCGTGTTGCGATCTGTAAACCCATTTGTAATCACTATGTTGGCCTAAAAGCTCTTCGAAGCTTCTTTAGCCAATTTTCGAAGTAATTCCTGAAGTGCGATCGTGAGGGGAAGGATTTACCATATAACAGCTACCATTCCAAATCGATCTGATCGATTTAATCAGGTTCATGTCGAACTAGAATATCGGTTCCAGAAGCTTTTAAGCAAATTATTTGTGTCGGAATGTTATATTATATATGTTTCCGGAATGGTTTCTTTTGACCACTATGTTGTGTTTCGAGTGTTAAAATCCCGAACGAATTAAAGGCACGGCTTCCTTTTTTCTCATTTAGAAATTATTTCAATAACCAATCATTATATAAGTCGATGCTGCGTATAAGTCGAGGCACGAATTTCAATAGAAAAAAAGGAACAGCTTGTATTCCCAGGGGGAAATAGAAGGTAAATGACAAATAGTGACAGTTGTACAGGTCTTGAATACCGAAGATTTTTTGTCAGAACACTCCAATAGTAAAGAATCTTTCGAAAAAGAAATTTCAATTCCGAAATTTACAGTGAACAAAATAGTTCACTTCATGGTTGAAGATTTATTTAAGTTTGAAGAATAGCTTTCTCTTATACACTAGCTACCAAAAATTAATTGGACACCTGTGATAGCAAAGGAAAACGAAGTTTATTCACCTTCAATAGTTGGTGGAGCCTCCACGAGCTGCGATTACAGCTGCGAACCTCCGGGTCATATTCTCTCAACCAGGCGTTGTACGACGGCTAGCGGCATTTCCTTCCACTCGGCTTGGAGAACACAGGTCAGTTCCTTCACCGATTTTGGATGGTGGGGCACCCCTTAAGTCGACGCTTCAGCTCGTCCCAGAGGTGCTCGATAGGGTTAAGGTCCGGCCTCTGCGCATGCCAGTCCATTCGATTAACCCAATTGTCACCATACCAAGCCATGGTGGATCTCACAACATGACAGGTGGCGTTGTCATCCTGAAAGTGATATGGGTGCACCCCGTAAGACTGCCACAACGTAGGAAGCGCATGGTCATCCAAAATGGTGCAGTAGGTCTCGGCGTTGAGTCTACCAGGAATCCCGACCAAAGGCTTCGTGCCATATCAGGAGAAACACCCCAGAGCATAATTACACCGCCGCCGAACTTCACAGTTGGCACAATACATTCCGGCAGGAGGCGTTCTCCAGGCAGACGCCAAACCCAGACCCTGCCATTCGAACGGTAGAGGGTGAACCTTGGTTTGTCGCTCCAGAGAACCTGTTTCCACTGTTCAACGGTCCACTGTCGACGTTCTTTGCACCACGTTAGCCGAGCAGAGCTATTGGACTTGGCGATCAAAGGCTTGTAGGCGGCAGCACGTCCATGATAACCGAATAAATGGGCTTCCTTACGGATGGTATTTATCGAAAGAACGCTCCCGGATGCCTGTTGAAACTCCTCGAGGATGTCGTCCATGGATTTGGCGTGGTTTTTCCAAATTTCTCTGGCCCGCACCCGCCGGTCTCTAATTCCCTGTCTTGTGGGTCTGCCGGATGGCTCATTCCGACAGTCACCTCTCATTTTCCACTTGCCAATCACGTAGGCCACTGTTGATTTTGGGTACTTCAACTTGCTGGATATGTCACGTATGGATCGGCCATTTATGTTATACCCGACGATTACACCTTTCTGGAAATCAGAGAGCTCCAAACTGCGTGGCATCTTGCATGCGACTGGTTGCGTTGTTGTTTTCCACACGATATTAAACGGAGGCGGCGGTGACGTGTATCAGGACCGCAGATGTCGTCGATTGCATGGGTGCCCAATTACTTGTTGGTAGATAGTGTAGATAAAGGTATGATGAAAGAATCATCAGTGACACACCACTAATACACAGACATGTAAGAAGAGCTTAACATTCCTTAGGAATATTTGTTTTAAGTTTGAGAGATATATATATATATATATATATATATATATATATATATATATATATATATACACACTGGCGGAAAGTGAAAAAAGAACACCAAAAAGGAATTTGCGGACGAACATTAAATTTACATATGTTAATGTGGACGAGTTTACGTAGGTGTGATGTTAATTTCGGGACCAACCAGTGGGCGCTTACGCCACAGCACGGCATAATATCAAATTATCGTCGATGGTATTTATGGAGTACGGCGAAGTGAGTGTAATCAGTCGTCGGCGTAGAGACACGTGCGAAGACCCTGAAGAAGCTGCAATGCCTGAACATGGAAGACGTGTACGATTTCAGCACTTATCGGACTTTGAGCGAGGCCCTCTAGTCGGATTCCGCGAGGCGGGGTGGTCGTATCGTTGTATTGCGGAGCAAATTGGACGGGAAGTATCGGTGGTAGTACGATGGTGGTGTAGATGGTCCAAGGAACATTCCCACACAAGAAGACGTGGAACCGTAAGTCACAGACGGACTGATGAGCGGACCGATCGACGCATGAGAAGAGCGGCGTTGTCAAGTAGAACATCCACTGCGACGCAAATCCGAGCTACCGTTGCACCTGAGGTGACTGTGCGAACAATCCGCAACCGTCTACTGGATGCAGGACTATGTGGACGTGTGCCTCTGGCATGCGTAGCTCTGACTCCAGCCCACCGTCAGGAACGGCTGCAGTCGTGTCGCCAACGTCTACACTGGAGAACGCAAGGACGATCTGTCCTATTCAGCGATGAAAGCATATTCTGCTTGGGAGCGTCCCATGGCCGTATGCGTGTTCGCAGATGCACAGGGTAGCGTCTCCACTCTTCTTGCATCCGCCAGTGACACACAGGGCCTACACCTGGTCTCTTGGTGTAGGGAGCGACCAGCTATCACTCCCGTACACAACTAGTGTTTGTACTGGGTACGTTAAACAGCACCTCCTACATAAAAAACGTCATTCAGCCCGTTGTTGTGCCATTTGTAAGGTCGGTCCTTAGTGGTGTTTACCAGCAAGATAACGCACGCCCACACACGGCACGTGCAACGCAACCTGCACTTCAGGGTGTGAGACAACTTCCATGGCCTGCACGTTCACCGGATTTGTCCCCCATTGAGCACGTTATAGGACAACGACTTATCCGGTATCCACGGTCAGCCACGACCATCCCCGATTTACGCGTCCAGGTTGAGGATGCTTGGAACTCAATACCCCAAACCTACATCCAACATCTGTACGAAAGACTCCATGCCAAAATCGCACAGTGTGATGCAGTTCATGGCTGTTCAACCTCGTACTAACTATGTTACATGGAAATGTTATTTTTCAGTTTACCAGCAAATACAGTTGTATTTTGCCATAATGTTTTGAACACATTATCCTCTGTATTCCGTTATTATGCCGTATAAATTTCGTTGGTATCACACGTCTCCTTCTTGGTGTTATTTTTTCACTTTCCGCCAGTGTATATACACTGACGGAAGAAAAAATCCCAACACCATGAAAAAATAGTTGTAGAGGAATGAAATGGCGCCAATACATTTGTACAGGTAACATATTTAATCGATTAAGGTTTCAAGATCACAGCTTATTGTAAGCGTGAGAAGAACCATTTTAAATGTGAAATGCTGGTACATTAATAACCGATGCAACCGCCAGAATGTTGAATGCAAGCACGCAAACTTTCATGCATTGTGTCGTACAGGTGCTGCATGTCAATTTGTGGGATGGAGTTCCATGCCTGTTGCACTTGGTCGGTCAATACAGGGACGGTTAATGCTGGTTGGGGGTGATGCTGGAGTTGTCGTCCAATGATGTCCCATACGTGCTCGATTGGTGAAAGATCTGGTGATCTAGCAGGCCACGGCAACATGTCGACACTCTGTAGAGCATGTTGGGTTACAACAGCGGTATGCGGCCGAGTGTTATCCTGTTGGAAAACATACCCTGGAATGCTGTTCATGAATGGCAGCACAACAGGTTGAATCACCAGACCGACATACAACTGTGCCGTCAGGGTGCGTGGGATAACCACGAGAGTGCTCCTGCTGTCACAGGAAATTGCTCCCCAGACCATAACTCTAGGTGTAGGTCCAGCGTGTCTCGGCCGCAGACAGGTTTGTTGCAGGCGCTCACCTGGCCTCCTTCTAACCAACACACGGCTATCACTGGCAACCAGGCAGAACCGGCTTTTGACAGAAAACACAACAGATCTCCACTCCGTCCTCCAATGAGCTCTAGCTTGACACCACTGACGTCGCAAACGGTAGTGGTTTGGAGTAAGTGGAATGCACGCTACTGGGCGTCTGGCTCGGAGCTGTCCTTCAAGTAACCGATTTGTAACAGTTCGTTGTGTCACTGTGGTGGCAACTGCAGCTCGAATTGCTGTCACAGACGTGGTACGATGCGCCACGGACATACGCCGTGCACGGCGGTCCTTCCTCTCAGTAGTGCCACGTGGCAGGCCTGATCCCGGTCTTCTTGAGGCAGTACCTTCCCTTGATCCACGTTGCCAACAATCATGCACAGTGGCTACATTCCTTCCAAGTCGTTCTGCAATATTGCGCAAGGAAAATCCACCTTCTCGTAGCCCTATTACACGACCTCGTTCAAACTCCGTGAGCTGTTGATAATGGCTTCTTCGTCTTCTTAAAGGCATTCTTGACTAACATCAACACACTACGTCTTCTTGACTAGCATCAACACACTACTAACGCTCACGAACGTTACAGGCATTCTTGACTAACATCAACACACTACTAACGCTCACGAACGTTACATCGCGTATTTACAGCAAACCTGCTTTGCATGTTTCGAGGGGCGCTACTAGCGCCACACGTATGCTCCGAGCGCGAAATTTGCATAGACGTCATCCTACAGATGTAGGCTACTCTCACCGCCTACCAACTGTTCTTTATTTAACACAACCCCTTCTTGGTGTTGGGATTTTTTCCGTCAGTGTATATGCATATTGTGTTATTTTACAAAAAAAAAACGTAGTTTCTTATTCTCAGTAAATGGAATTATGAAACTAATTGGCATATAGCTAACAAAATGAATATTGGAAAACGGAATAATGAAACGACTGGCGTATAGCTAAAAAAATTAATATTTTTGTTAGAAATTTAATATTCAGTTTTATTACAGGCCATCTTTCTTGCTGAATAAAGATATGAAGAAGTAGGATCCTTTGAATTTTCTTGCTTTCCGAAATGCCCCTCTACGTTTCAAAAGGCCGAATGAGAGCACTCTGAGCGAAATGTCATTCTGAAATATTGATCGTTGATTGGAATGCGCAATTTGTTCTAAAAACATAAATATGAATTTGAATGTTGTATTCATTTCAACTTCAGTTATGCAATAAATATTTCAGTAGGATGTTGCATTACGTTACAGTAGCCGTAGTAAAATTTTGCAACGTATGTTTTCTCCGCAAAGCTTATGCAGAATGATTGTGTACGTTTCTATATACAGCATGCAATTTTTCTGATCTATTAGCATTTCCAATAAAGCACTTTTGCCGTATTATTCACCAGGACAGAGTCACTTTTGCCCTATTGTTCTCACTGAAAACCTGGATATTTTATACAAAATTTTGCTTCGGAGAAAACAAAGTAATTTGACTTAACTCCACGAAAATGATTCCAAATGTGTGCTATCTCATATTAAATATTTCTGCAAAATTCTTGTCAAGTAGAAGCACTGAAGTTTAAATTGTAGAGTTCTCGATATGAAAACAACTTTACAAACACCGTTAGGTAATTCACACCATTTTACTTTGAAGTATTGTATTTTACTTCAAAAATAACTTCTAAATATTAATAAAAATGCTTTAATTTTGTGGCACTTCTAAGAAGTAATCACAATCACTTATCAGGGCTTGGGTCTCTAATTACAAGATTGTAGGCTCTTCTGATTTGGGCAAAATACTGGCCCATGGTAGAGGGACTGCAGATAGAAGACTTGATCTACAGTTGCATTTTGCAATGGCCTTGTATAGAGGCATTATTCACAACTTTTGGTTTTGATAAAATTGCCTAACAAAATGGAAAAAGACGATACTAATCATTCGTGAATTTATTTGAATATAATTTAAATATACGTATTTGAAAACAGCTCATGTACAACATGGAACATTTCGGCAAAAACTAACATAATTTATACATTTTTGTAAGTACCCAAAGTTCGACAAATGACAGTTGGGCAAAATATTTTCATATCTTAATAACAGTTGCAGAGAGTCAGAGAGAGAGAGAGAGAGAGAGAGATAAAGAGGTATTGTATAAAGTGACTTATGGGCGGAATGAATTTACCATAAGCACTCGGTTTTTTACAAAAACCTTATAAAATTGTTCAGGTAAGCGAAATATTTAGGTAATTTACCCAAAAGGATTAAATTCCATATTCTGTAAAAAATTACTTTTTTTAAACAACAAAATTTTGTCTTCGAGTCGTATTACGTAAATAATATTTCGATTTATTTGTTCTTTTTAAATACATGTATATTGAGATAACTCAGTGAATCAATAATTGCGTAGTTAAATTTTGAGTCAAATTTGTGCTGATTGCAGAATTGGGTGTTTTACATTTACAAACTTGCAGCTGTTAACTAATTATACATACGTATTTTATGTGTGTTTGACCTCTTTATGTACTCTTAGACTCGCGCCTTTCAAAAGGCCCGCATAAATGCAACTATAAGGGTGTTCAAATGAAAAGGTACGAAACGTCATAAGAACGTAACCGTTAACATATTTGTCTATGCCGCTATGGGAGAACGTAGCGACACATCTAGGGATGTGATTGAAGTCGCCGGCGTGGATCGGAGCATGCGCGGGCACCTGCATGCGCAGGAGAGAGCAGAGGCTCTTATAAAGAGCGCTGTCCAATTGACGCGGCAGTGTGTGTGAGGACAGGAGGGCGTTCACATTGCAAAATTCGAAGTTTGAGGAGCAGCGAGGCGTTATCCGATTTCTGACAGCGGAAGGTGTTAAACCGGCCGCTATTCATCGCCGGATGGTGACCGTATATGGGGAAGACTGTGTGTCCGACAAGTCAGTGAGAAAATGGAGTGCCCGTTTTCGTGCAGGCCGTGAGAGTTTGGTTGATGACCCGACCCCGGCCCAGGCAAACACAGTCATCACGGCCGATCTCATCGACAAGGTGGACGACCTAGTGAGAGGTGATCGGCGTGTCACATTGCGAATGTTGGCGGTGGAGGTGGATGTCAGCGTTGGAACAGTGTGTACAATTGTTCACGACAGGTTGCGTTATCGGAAGGTGTGCGCGCAGTGGGTTCCGAAGCAGCTCACCGACCAGCAAAAGGAACTGCGAATGGGGCTAGCACTTCAACATCTGTTTCGGTATCATGAAGACCCCGCTTTCCTGGAGCGGATCGTCACAGGTGATGCGATTTCCATGTGTTTGTTCCCCTGAAAAAACATCTGAAAGGGAAGCGCTTCAACTCGGACGACGAACTCAAGGACGCTGTGCAGGACTGGGTCTCGTCACGGCCATAGGAATTCTGGGAACAGGGAATCCTTCGGTTCGTTAATCAATGGGGTCGTTGTGCTATGGCCTATGGTGTATACTTTGAATAAAATCTTCATTTATACCCACAGTGTCGTTTCGTACCTTTTCATTTGAACACTCCTTGATAATAAAATCTTAGCCGTTTTCTTTCCTAATACTAACCATGACCTCTGGATGCAGCAAGTCTCACAATAGTAAAGGTGGAGGTACTATCGATGGCACTATCGATAGTATCGATAGTTTTGTCCAACTCAATACGTCGATAGTGCTTCGATAGTTTTTCGTAACTAACGATAGTTTTACATTTTTCAATGCCTAAGTTTCAATCACGCTGGTGTAAACTATTCAGCTTTCACTGATGGCTTTGATCAGTGGAACGCTCATTTTAACCTCATTTATACTGGTGTCGAAAACATTTATCCCAGCCATATTGATGCATGATGACAATGTGAAACTAGAGTTAATTGTAATCAAAAGAGGAAACGGTGAGGGTATGCGGTTTTTGCATTTTGTTGTTCTTCAGTGAATCTCAAAGCGAATGTGTACGTTTCAGTCAGATAAAGAACAAGTTTCTCTTGTTATTTGTCTTGGAAGTTTAAAGGTGTGTCAAGTGCTGAAACAGTTTTTGTTGAATTTAAGTAATCAGTGTGAAGGGTTATTTTTCTTTTGGTAAGAATAAGGTCTACCCAGAATGTAGCCTTTGCAGAAAGAACTACAAAATGTCGGGCAATATGTCAAATCTTAGGAATAATTTAAAACAACTGCATCCAGCTGCTGTTATTTTAAACGCATTATTACCACGATTTTGCTAAACATTATAGAAAAAATTATTTTTGTATACAAAACTGCAGAATTTTTTTTCTTTAGCTTTTGTGAATAGAAACATAAAAAAAATCATACAACACAAACAGAAAATGAGAGTTAAGGAGCCACGAATCAGCTCGTTCTTCAGGCAAACATTTTTTCGTGACTTTTGCTCACACCCTTGGGAGCATATCGTCAAAATGTAGATTCCCGCCACAGTGGCGCACTGGTCTAAGCGTAGACGCCTGACCATTTGTCGGAGATGTGTCTGGATTCGAATCCTGTGAGGAATCAATGTGATTGTATTTGTGTTACATCACCGGCTTCTCCTGCTCCTGAAACCAGTGGCCCTAAATCAGGGACGGGCGACTTTTTACTGCTCATCGTGTTCCTCACGATGGTTGTTAACCACTTAAACAAAAAAAAATTTAGTTTCAAAGTTTATCAGAACTTAGCTTTCTGGCAATATGGAAATGTAAGAAAAATTGTTGTCAAAAATAATTTTTCAGCCCAGAAAACAAATTGTCTCGCACGAAACTCTGCGAACAAACTACCGATTGTAATTTTTTTACAATTGATAGTTCTCCACCTCTGCCTCCTTAAAGGCGATAAAAAGAAGATACACTATATTGACATAATTTATTGTAAACTTCAAAATTTATTCAAGTAAACCATTTTCTGAAGAAAAAAATTTAAACCTTCAAAAATTTATGTAAATGAAGAAGCAATATAAATACGCTTTCGTCTCAATATGGAAATATGTT
The DNA here is from genome assembly GCA_039090855.1 of Macrothele yani. NCBI lineage: Eukaryota > Metazoa > Arthropoda > Arachnida > Araneae > Macrothelidae > Macrothele > Macrothele yani. Next base: position 77,190,125 of record CM077017.1, on the reverse strand, counting down.
ACTCAATTTTAAACTGTAAGAACATTTAGAAGTATGACAGTGTGCAGAAATAAAAATCTGATTCGTTGTTACGTTTCTTCTGTGATACAATTCAGTTTTCTTTCAATTAAAGAGGTTTGTCTTTCTTCAAAAGTGTCAAATTATCCAACTTTTGGAAGCGAACCCTTATCACAACAGAGGATTTTTTTATATATTTTAGGACGTCTAACTGTTTTGAAAAATATTCGTATGCATACTCCTTAAATAGGTCGTATTGTGCACTGAATTACAAGTAGACATCTTCTCCTCTCTGAAAAGTGTATTCCAAACCGCACAGAGAGCACAGAAAGGAACTAACATCCTGTTAATTTTGAAGATATAATTTTGAATTGAAACACGAGTTTCTGTTTTGCAGTTGTAATATTTCTACGAAAATGCGAACATAATGCTATTAAGAGAACGACTGCTTCCTGCAGCGAAAATTCCACTTAACTGGAATGTATATCACGCACCAATACAGGACTTAGCATTTGTTACTGTCGGTGGCGTGTAATCACAAATACAGCCTTTTTCTTTCTTTGATGGTTATATCACTCTGTGTGCTGAGTTTTCTCCAGATAAAACGACTGATATAACACCTAACAAATTGAAGTTCTGGATAGGATTATATGTCAACGTATGGATAAAAAATGAAAAGCAATACGGATATGGGTGTACGAACTCCTTGTCCTTCTTGTGAAGGCATATGGTGATAAAATTTCATGATGATTTTAATGCTAATGTTTCAAACAGGGACACGTTTAAAACGGTAATGAACGTCTTTATTATGAGGAACGCGTTTTCCCCCTAATACTTCATTTAGGAATTATAATTTTCTAAAGCAAGAATTACGCGAAAAAAATAACAGGAGTGAGAAGAGTTTTTTAAATAGAATTTTTCATGAAACCATTTGGAAAAAGAGACCGTGAAGAGTTACAACTTCGTGTGTGACTAGTAAAAAAAATCGACAATCTGGTAAGCACTAAAAAGTTTGACACGGCTTCTGGATGTTAAATTTATTTTTGATCAACAGAATAGTGTTTTCAATATATATACATATTATTTTTCTTTTTCGAAATTAAGAATAACACGAATATTCCTCAAACCGTTAGTTACCCACAAATTGGAAAATCTATTGCAACCCGGAAAATACTTTCCTACAAAAAAAAAAAAAAAAAAAAAAGAAAAACAAAAAAACACTCAATGTTCATCTTGGTTTTAATTTACACTTTTCATTTTTCGATTTTGCGGAAATGATTTCCAAATTAAAGAGCGCATAGCAGCTCCTTAAAAAAAACAGCTTGGCTATTTTTTACCTGGAATTTTATATCTAAATCTCTCACTCGCCTCAAAGTCCTTTGTTTGACAAATATTCCGCACAAATGACAGAAATCCCAATGTCTTAGAAATTACACGATTTGCCCATTCACCCATGCATTGAAGTCCTAGCGTTTTGTAATTAAGACCACCATGAATATTTCTTTCGAATTCTCTTCTTTTAGTTTTCGAACACCCGAAGACGGAACATCTGATCATTTTCGACTGAATTTTGCTAAAATTTGGGTACAAAGTATAATCAGGACATTAAAGATTTCAGACCACAGATCTACCCAAATACAAAATTAAATGTATTATGCCTCGGAACCAGACGGCATGGCGAAGTATATTATTTGTACTTATTGCTTTAAATAAATCCGCTTTCTTCAGTAATTCACTTTTATTTAATTGACCTACTACAGTTTCATATTATCATGTTGTTTTCTCCCGAGCGGAGGTGGGCGCAGATTTCTCTTTGATCATCAAACCTTCGGTCCAGATGGGGGAAGGTGTGGAAAGCTGGCCAAATGACGCACACGCTCTTACTCTTCTGGGACCACTGACTCAAATTTTGGGACGTACACCTTTTACGCATTTGCGAACTTAAATACCCCTTCGACCACCTAAATGTGATTGAACAGTACCTTTTCACATATACACAATCCGTGCAATCTTTCATAATCCACGAAATGTTTCCTGTCTCTGTGCTTTTCTTTCTGGTATCTAAATTTTGAATTCAGATTTATTTTCCTTTGCGATTAATTCTGGTGTCCAAATTTAAAGTCCCGAAGCCAATAACTGCAAAATCACCAAACACTCTCATTTTAATATTGAGATGTTCACAGGACATATGGAAATGTACACGAGAAAAAATACCCGCAGTGAATTTTTCATATCTGTGGACAAAATAACTAAACATACAGACTGGTTCAGAGGACGTTGGATTATGCAGATGTTGAATATAATATGCAGATGTTGAACATAAGGTAATTTGCATGAAAGACGAAGCAGTGCATTTCTGTTGTTGAGGATGAGCAGAAAAAATAAGAAACGTCACATTTCTTCTGTTCATCTCACCTTGCAAGTAATATAATTTACATTTTGTTAATACAGAGAGTGTCAGAAAGAAAGCAAGTGGACGTGATTAAACGTGTTAGGATTTTTGGACTGTTGGGATCAGGACAGAAGTACATAACGTTGCCTGAGCCAATGGCAGAAATGTCTGCTGTATCCAGCCTTTTGGGCAGGTACGAGAACATCCGAGATTTTAATCGTCAACATGTGGCAATCCGCCACACATTACAACAGCTCAGGATGATAGGTGTACGGCACTAACAGCGAAACACAAATTGATGCCAAAGGTCGATGCCGGCGAGAGTACATGTTTTAGAGCTGTCTTCCGCTAGTAGGCCAAATAACATATTATACAGGCAGCCTTAATGTATAAGTACTGTACGCTAGCTGTGGAAAAGCTTCCATCCCACATTCTCGGTTAACAAGAAATAGCAGAATACTGAGATGCAAGCAACTTCGAGACTGGGAAAAAATCAATGGACAAATATCCCTCTTCTCCGATGAATTCAAATTTAGATTCGAAAATGACAGCCGTCGTGTTCTCATCTGTAAAGAAGATGGAACTCGTTATTCACCACAAAGCATCCGAAAAATTCATCATCACAGATGCGGTGGTGTACTTGTCAGTGGTGACAGCAAGTCCAATGAGCGCAAACAGCTCTATATCTGTTATAGTGAAGCTTTAAATGTTTAGAGATGCAGATACGGAATCCTTGATCACTAGGTAAGGCTTTAGGTGGGCTGTTAAGCTGTGGCAGCATTTTATCGCAGGAAAATAATATGCGAAGAATTAAGTGTAAATTTACCACTACTATTTATCATGGTCGTCCCAAAAGCACCTTCATGATTAAAATAAAGCAAAATAACTGACTTTTAGTTTGTTTTCATAGGTAAGTCGATCAAAAGCAGAAAGTAGCTGGTCAAAGAATCTCGATAAAGGAACCGTTATGTGAACCGGAAAAACTTATTCATAAACATACAAACTGTATTACCGCGTCCTGAAATGTGACAAGATGAGCGCGTTCAACCTTCCTCGCTTAGGGCAATAGAACGAGATGAGCGCGTTCATCCTTCCTCGCTTAGGGCAATAGAACGAGATGAGCGCGTTCATCCTTCCTCGCTTAGGACAATAGAACGAGGTGAGCGCTTTCATCCTTTATCGCTTAGGGCAATAGAAATTTTTGGGTTTCGTAAGCACTTTCAGCAGTGAAAACACACATGGTGATCATTTAACTGAGAAATTGCTGATACGGTAATTTGTTGAAAACAGCTTACAGCTTACGGTTATTTAACGTTAGCTTACACTACTTGTTGAAAAAAATATTTCAATGAAAAGTTCAAAAAAATTGCATTTGAAATACGGCCAACAGTTCTTCATTAATATATTACGTTGTTGGTTTCTTTCATGTTACATTTTCAGTTTTCATGCACATTTATTTTATTATGTTCCGTTATTTACCGTATATTAATACACCAATAAGGCATTTTCAATGAAAATGTATATGAATTAATTTTTTTAATATCGCGAATGTCAATTTTATTTATTGGAAGTTCAACGACCACCGTGAGTAACTCAATGGGCTATAAACAGTCGCCTGTCCCTAATTTATTGCCACTGGTTCCAGAAAAGGGAAAGTTCCAGTGCCGTAAGATAAACACAACTTCTATTCTTCACTGGGATTCGAACCCTGACCCTATATGGACGAATGATCAGACGTCAGCTCTTAGACCACTGTCCGACCAGTGCGGCAATGTCAAATCTCAATTGTCATCTGTGGATTGTCAAAATGCTGCAGTTTTAGTGTACCCATTCTTCCAATATTTTCCATACGCATACAGTATCTTAAAATACTTACGTTTCCTAAAATAATTTGCAAGTTAGTAGGTTTTAAAATCATATATCTTAATTAAGGGGTTCCGTTTTCCTAAGTGTGGAATGGAATAATGCTGCAGTGAACGGGTTTCATAAATGTCGATTTGGTTCAAATATCACCCTGGAACTTCATAGGTGGTGATTGACTTGTAAAGTGCACATCCAGATTTAGTTTTTCTGTTTGTGTCAAAGGTAACACTAGGAAATTTCGTTATTAGGAATAAAACTAGTTCAACTAAGGTGACAATTGAATTCTGTTTAATATCATCGAAATGAAGTCAAAAGTCAGGGCACAGGAGTGAGATTTATTCAAGAGCCATTATAATCATAATTTGAGTAATGATTTCTGGAATGTTTGAAAGCGTATCATAATTAATGCATTGCATGATTTTACTAACTTGCTCTGTTTGTGCCAAAGGTATCACTCTGAAATTTTGTGTATTAGGAATAAAACTAGTTCAAATAAGCTGACCATTGAAAGCAGAATGGTAAATTGGTCGCTTAAAAGTAGGCAAGCGCTCCTTTCAATGCGCCACAAATGTAGGACAATCATTCAAACGTAGAGGTAAGCATGTCTTCGGCGTTTTTGCAAGAACATACTTGTTGTGGTCGTAGTATATTCTTACCGTAAATCGGCGTTTTTAAATATTCGCTGTATCCAAAAGCAAATCGTCGCTGTATTCTAAAGCAAATATTTGCTGCATTCAAACGCAAATCGTCGATATGTTCTCTTTTACTTAAAAGTGAGATACCCTTAGTATAATATTTTAATAAAGAAATACATTAACTTCAATTTTTCTCGACTGTGTTGGGACATCATCAACATTACATTCGTAGAAAGCCTTTCGTTAGGCTCACTTGTAAGTCGATTAGTAATGGTTATGGCAGTAATTTTCGGGCTTAAAAAATAAAAAGAAATACACCGTGGGGTCGCAAGGTAAACTATGAAATTTCGCGATAAGTTCGCTGCTGATGATATACACTAATATTTCCAAAAAAAAAAGGATACCAAGTTACGAAGCAGTATTACAAATGAACAGTACGTAAATAAATAAGCTATATAAGTTTTTAAAATCGATACTTACATTTATAAAGTATTCTAATTCTGGCAATGTTATCAACGCAGTTACACGGGACCAAGATTTCCATTTACGCGGACGGCATTTTGATGCATTAGATTGTATATACACAGATTTCCTTCTTTAATGATCTTTCTGTTGTCCTGCAACACATTTTTAAAATCAGAAAAGGATGGTTCAGTTTCGACACTGTTTGTGGTTACTGACAGACAACGGATGGCGGCCTCATGTAGCTTAGCAAAACGACCTTTTTCCGTGTTCCAGAGGTCTAGCAAACCTTCGCTGACATTAAATTATTTTACACTCGCTTTATACGTATGAATCAAATTCACATTTTATTTGGTCCTCATTTTCGTGCATACGAATGTGGCTGAAAACAAACAAATTTTTGCTGTCTGAAAGGTCCAAATATTTAAATTGTTCGGGATCAAACACCCTACATGCTTTGAAGGAATTCGCCGCTGGCTGACAAAATCGATGCTTTTAATCTTCAAAAAGTAATGCTTAGATTTTTCATAGCAAGTGGATAGAGCTCTTTTTGCAGCGACGGAATCTCAGTCATGACTCTTGCTAAGAAGATTGTTGGCGATATTTAACATTTCATTACATTTTTTGTGCGCGGAAATTGGCTGTTTTTCAAATAAAGTGACCCTTATGTTGCTATATATTTTCTTTTAAATTCCTTTCTTGACAATACCCAATGATTTTATCCACAATACAACTGCTACTGTTGTCTTTTTTCTTTTTCAAAAAACTCTGCGTAGTCTGCTGAATGGTTGCAGTAAAAAATCACGGCTTCCAACAGACTGTTCCACCTAGTCTGTACAGCCACTGGTGACAACCAAAGTATTTTGCCCTTTTCTTGCAAATATAGCCGAAATCGTTCTTTACGGGAGAGACAAACTATGAAAGAACGTTTCACAGAAACTACTAAAGAGTTAGGATTTTCAAATTTATTCAGACAAATTTCATCCAAAAGATTTCAAAGATGCGCATTGCTAGTGACGTGAACACCATTAAAAATGCACCTTTCGGGCTCTTTCCCTACGCTTTGGACATGTAAGATGCATTGTCTGTCACAAAAGCGGTTTTATTAGCTAAAGGTATCTCACACTTATTAACACACTGAAGTTTATGCCTCTCTGACTGCTTTAAAGTTTACGAATTCCAAAGTGATGCACTCAAGGAAGATTGCATTCAAAGAGGTTTCATCATTGCAGGCTTCAACATTCGGTTCATCTGATGGAACAGCAAGAATATTCAAAATGTGTCTATTATATGAATCAGTTGTTTTTTCTTCTACGATGGTTACACCGGATACTGATTTAAAAAAAATATTTCACATGTTGCTTGTGCATATCATATGTTTTCGGTAAATAATATTTCCACATCCAAATTGTATTTGGAATATCACCAATATTTTTTAACGAATTTTCCAAGTAATGTTTTAATATAGGATTATCCAGATTGTAAAGTGGGATGTTAGCTGCACAAACGGCACCAGTTAATTTCGAAAGTTCCATTGAACTATGCTGTTCTTATGTAGTTCTTTTCTCAATTAATTCATCAACACATTTTTGCATTATTTTCGGTTCCCTGTTCAGTCACACCTTTTAATGCAGCTTGCTTGCTAAATGCTTTCCACAACTGTCCTTTCTTGAAAACTGCACTGGTATGTTGAAACACGAACAGAACAATAGATTTGTCTTCACATGAAACGCTCCCTTGCTGTACTGCTTGCATCTTAAAGATACACTCATATTACTCACGTGGCCCATTCCCAAAATTAAAAAAAACAATATCTAGAAACTTCATAAGCTACTCTGACGAAAGCACAAGTTTTCTAAGCTAAGCGTCTGCAAAACATTCTTTTCTGTGAGCTGCTTTTCCAGCTAAAATTACTAACAGAGCTGACGACATACGGTTCACGGTTTACTAATCCGGCAAGTCGAAAAAGTCATTCTCGAGTAGCGCGGGGAAATCACGGGAGACCACGTGTGCACTCTTCAACAGAGTGCATGTGACCTTGAATTACCCGTCAAGCTTGTTCGAAAAGAATATCTTTGTAACGAACAATCTTGAGAGGTAATTCAACTTTTAAAGCTCTGCTTTGGACTGTCTATTTGGATTATTTTGCGGTATATTTTTCGCGTAAATTCTAAGGATGGCAGTATTAAAATTATTTAATTATTACAAATACATTAAACAAATCATGATAGGAATTAGGCAAAAATAGAAAAGAAAAACTGAAATTCCGGGATATGTTTAATATTCGCGAAATTACAGAAAAAACCCATAAAATCGTGAAAATTCCCGCAGCGACAGACTTAATGCCCCAATAATTGTACAACAGCTTGTATCTCATCAATAACAGCAATCATCAAACCACCGTAAACAATCACTGCATTGCCTTTTTATATATCGTTCTCACCCGGCCACACATACGTCATTTGTTCCGACATCAGTGTGTTGACAACATTTTTCTCGCTTGAGGGAAAATACATAAAGTTAAGTTTTTAAAATGTATAAGAGAACGAACTCAAATTTACGTAGAAAACGAAACTCAAAAGGAAACTTAAAATAAAATATACGTTACCAGCTGACCTTACACACCTATACTTCCCGTAACTCCCACACCAGAAGCTACATCGATCTGCCTTTAACGGTAATAACTTACTACAAATGCGTAATTAAAAACAGGATATTGTTGTCATCCTCGTAAGAACTTTGCATAAATATTTATTCATTTCAGATTAAATTAAAATATAATACTCTTCATTATTGCCTCGTAGCTTAAGGCTTTGTCTTTTGGCCAAACTCGAATCAGGTTACAATCCTGGATGTCATAAGTGTGACGTGTGTTTTTCCAGTGGTTCTGATTCTACGCCGGGGCACCGTTTTTCAATTTGTTCCATGCGAGTTAATCATTGTGGTCGTGAAATCCCAAAACAAACAAAGAAACTTAACTTGAGATATGCAATTAAATATAACAGCTTCGAGTTTCATGAAAAGTAAAGTTTAAATGATATATTTTCGATACAATTCTTAATCATTAAAACAAAAGGTATAGTTTTAAAAAATATATCAGTTTTACGTTCAGAAAAATTATTATTATTTTTAAGTCTATCTTCACCTATTTCAGACTTTGTATTTCAGATTCTATCTCACAATTTCGATTGGCAATGCTGTCCCTGAAAGCTTTTCTTTTGTGGTATGTTAAGCTTCTGTTTTATGACTTGTTTTGAAATTTTCAACCACGACAGTTACCTACAACTGAGCACTTGCTAAACACAGACACACACACATACATATATCTTGTTGACTACTCAATTGTCACTCCCAGTATGAAACGAGAATCTGACCATGGAGCTATACTAATGCTGTCAAAATTTCTACGTTTCGATTTTTATTTATTTGAGAATAACTGACAAACTTTTAAAATTGATAATTATTTATGCAAAGAAGATCATTTTTATCCCACCCCCTTTCTTCTTGAATTGCTCATTTTCTGTTCGAAATTATTGTTCCGGATTAACATCGCTGGTCGGTTCGAGATTACCTGAATTTTATGGCCTGTGAATTGTGGAAAGAAATTTGTTTTCCTAAATACGACAATCTGTGAATTATACGATGAAAGAAACGGTACTTTGAATACATTTTAAAGGAATGCAAATCTTTCTGATGCGCATGTTTGTTCGTCTCGGCAAAGTTCTGCCTTCTTTTTAGGCAGTAAATATATTAGTTCAAAATGATTTCATCCCTTTTTGCTAACCACTGGTTCATTTGGTCCAGCCGGTAAAAGGATTAATAAGGAGCGACTGTTTTTAAACCTTTCACTATCTCACAGTAGTCGCTAAACCGCGAAATACCGAAGGAGCAAATATACGACATGGATGCTATAATACTAGGACAAGCCACCAAGGGTAACAGGTCACTCGGGTACAGTTGGCAAATTTTGAGCAAAGCAACTGCAAAAGCTAAGCTCATTAAAGCGTCTATTACAACAAATTCTAAAAAACGAACGAGTTAAATTGATGACTTTCAGAAAAAAGTATGAAACATTCTAAACAAGAAATGCCTAAAATTTATCATGAACTACTTTCCTTCACGCCTTCACGTAGTCAGGTCGCATGTAAACAAAACGGACAAACACACTCAGATCGGAAACAAAGTTTTTCATTTGTATCGCAAAAGAAAGACACACACCCATTCATAAACAAACTTCCTTTTATTATTATACACTGCTGGCCACCCAAAATGCAACACCAAGAAGGACACGAGATAGCAAAGCCAGATTTACTGGACACATAGCAACAGATACACAGATGAAACGATTGAGCTTTCAGGCCCGCGGACTTGCGGAACACGCAGGCATCAATAGTTCGTGTGGCACACTTGGCTGGCAATAACGGCCGCTACACGCCGCGGCATCGAACGAAAGAGGCTTTGGATTTGGGCTTGGGGTATGTCAGTCCAGGCTTCTTCCAAACTTTGCCACAATTCATCAGGCGTAGCCGCAGGTGGTGATTGCCGGACCACTCGGTTGCCGATCAGCGACCAGAGGTGTTTGATGTGCAACATATCGGAAGAACAGGCTGGCCACGGCAGAAATGACACCTGGTGGGCCGTGAAGAACTGTTGCACGATGCGTACCACGTGCGGGCGTGCATTGTCCTTGTGAAACGTGGCCGCTGGAAAATCCTGCAGTTAGGCAGGACTACAGGCACCAAAACGTCGGAGATGTAGCGGTGGCTGTTGAGTGTACGGGTGATGCCTACCAGAGGGTGCGGGTGTCATATCCAACTTCGCCATAAACCAAAACGCCAGGCGACGGACTGGTATGACGAAGTATAATGCAGGCGTCATACAGTCTCTCGCAGCGGTGGCACCACACGCGTGTCCGACCATCGTGGTGCTGCAGGCGGAAGCGGGATTCGTCGGAGAAGACAATGTCATGCCATTCCGTCGTCCAGGTGCGGCGTTGAACAGTCCACTGCCGCCACACCCGCCGGTGGTGTAACGTCAATGGCAATCAGAGCAATGGGCGCCGTGCGACACGTCTCCGCTCCTGCAGCAGACGCCGAAAGGTACGTGCTCACGTAGGTTCTTGCGCAACACACCCTAATTCCTGCACTAACGTTTGTGATGTGGCGGTGCGAGCCGTCAATGCTGGCCGCGCACATGCCGGACCTCACGTTCGGTGGTGTGCCGCGTCTGCGGCAATCGCTCACGTCGGTCTGTCCGTCCCTCCTGCACCCACCGAATCCATACTCGCCTCACCGGGGCTGGATGTCGTCCCACACAGGCGCCGATGTCTTGGTACGATAAACCGCTGTCGCGATAAGCCACTATTCGTCCTCTGTCGAACCCCAAATCGTGCTATAATGACTGCCGTATTCTGCGACGAGGCATAAGGAAGCTTCCCACGCACAGGTTCGGCAGTACAACACACTTCCAATACTTACACACCACCTTCTATGCACCCTTCTTATAGTGCTTCTCGGTGGCGTGCCGGGCGCACATGATTTGCAGATGCCCTGCAATGTTAATTGTTTGCATGTCCTCTCGCAGGCGACGCATGCTGCGAATTTCAGGCCAATCGGAGGCTTCTTTCTTGGGGTTTCATTATAAGGGGCCAGATGTGTAGATTAAGCAAGTGTTGAGCTAACAGAATTTTCTTTACAATTCTTCACTTTTCAATTAAAACTATTTTTTTAGGTTAATTTAGTGAGCCGACTTTTGTGAAATTGTTCAAGTTAAACGCCATCTGGTTTTAATTGAAATTCCTCGATGACACGGTATTTCCGGAATCGGAAGTCGTCAAAACCTGTCCAATAACGATGTCCAATCTCATGCAAAAGATCATCGTGATCAGATGTGTCATGTCGTAGCTAAGCCTAAACAGCTGATTGTTCTGAGACTCGTATAAAGAGAGGATTTGTTCAATTACTAATAAAATTGGTCAGTTTTAATGGTCATTAATTTTACACGACACGACCAATGACCATAATAACAACCCCATGTCAGTCACCATGTCCTTCCTTTTCCCTGTGGCAAGTGTCACAATGATCGGCTGAAGATATTTTGAGGAGATAGGTAACAAACGACTACTTCTCAAAACCCGGAAAACCCCATAAAAATGTAGATTTTTGGACGATTGTTCCACAGTGACACGTAATTTTGGAAATCGAAAGGCGTCAAAACCTGACCATGGACGATGTCCAATCTCATTAAAAAATTACGGTGATCGGATGTGTCATCTCGTTCCTATGCCCAAACAACTAATTGTCTCGAGTCTCGTAAAGAGAGCTCCGCTCGGCCTTCGGCCTCGCTTCGCTGATTAATTAGAAGCGATATTACTGATCCTTAAAATTTAGGAAAAATAGTCTGCAGATAAGCATTGATCACAAGCCAGTGAGACAAAAGGTTCAAATCTGAACTCCGCCGTGTCATGAATGAGATCAAAAATTAATGTAAAATAAAAACGGAAGTAAAAACATCACAGAATTTCCCTCTGACAGCATACAGAGTTCAACTGAGGGATGAATATATTATAAAACACACGTTTCAGTTTGAGGTTATCGGCATCAATTATCTTACAATGTATCTCTTTAAACCGCTTTCATTCATTGGGTGAAAATACACTGAATTTTCTTGGTCCATTTTGGTGTAAGTAGCATGTAACGTTTAATCTCCGAATATGGGCCAGTACCGGAGTAGAAAAAAGTTAGTATTGATTGAAAGTAGCTGTTTTTCGTAGGTTAGGCTTAAGATAATATTGACTTTCAGTTGCACTTGGGTGGCAAATCTTATAAACCAATATGGAACTGAAGTCAGATGAACCGCATAAGAAACAAAGAAGACTATAAAGTGCAAATGCGCTGTTTTCCGTGTGAGAGCGGGAAGGCAATAACAGAAATCATTGGGACCAATGCATGGGACACCACAGGAAAGTATCTCCAGTACCGGAACGCAATCCCGCCGGCCTCTGTATGGGACTGAAATATACAGTATATAAGAGTTGTAGTTCAACTCAAGTAATTACCGTTTTTGGTCAAATTAAACACCCACAAACATTCCTTTTTTTATTTAAGCACGCCACAGTGTTCATCACTCTGCCACCGATACTGTAGGAGGCACACCTCCTATAGCAGCTTTTTTTTTCAATTTCTTCTTCATTGCCGGAATACATAATGAGCTCAGTGAAATCTTAACGACCAGAATATCCATTAGTACCCCTTCTAGACTGACAAAGTTGTTTGTTGTCCGTTACCAGCTGGTTCTGTTGTTTGGTGGTTACAGATAACGTTTTTCTTACCGCGATTGTTCTCTACCAACGGAAACTTGCTGTTGCTCGGAGGTTTGCCTACTACAGAGCTTTTCATTAATCGAGGTTTCGCTGTTAGTGGTATATCTCTTACAATAAAACTGAATGATCACATCTGGTGTGCAGGTACTTAACACCTTCTTGAATGCATTTCAGGAATAAGTAAAACTATTTTTATTTACATATTTTCGTTTTTATATGTACACTTCTTTATTGTGAATTCGGGTATTTCTTATGCAAGTTGGTAGTTGTTTGAGATTGGTTCTCTAGCACGATGTTTTCTTCGGTTGGCCGTGTACATCCTCATACATTTCTATTTGGAGCAGCTAAGTTTGTCGAAAAACTAGACTTAGCCATAAACTTAATATTTTGGAAGCTTTCCACGTACTGTATATCTGTGTACTTGGCAACTTTTAAACGCCTTGACATACATTTCATAGTTATTTAGGGCATAGAGGCAACTCACAATAATCCCTAACCGTCAACGCCATTTATCATGTCACAGGGATTTGAATATTTAGGTGCCATCCATCCTGATGAAGCTTAGACAAAAGACAGCGTAACTGCGATAGTCATGGGCATAAAATTAATTGCGGTTAAACGCTGATTAATGTGCAATATTATCATCTAAAAACCATTTTAATGATTTAAATAATACATGATTGAGTGATTTGACGTTGCGCCCAAAACATTTTTCCATTCCACCTGCAGTATTTTAATATTTATGTAGAAAAACTACAACTCGTTAATTAAGTGGTTGAATAATCCACTTGTACCGTCCTCTGTGATATCGGTTGTACCTTCAGATTTATATTATTTAAGTACGATGAACCCGGTAGCTCACCAAAATTCAAGGATATAGTATACATAATTACAGTATATTATTTTCCTTTCTTTCTCACACTGAACTGGTGCGAGTATTAAACGTTTTTGAATTGTACGGTATAAAAAAGTTATTTTTATATTTTTATAGTTATGCTTTAATAAAAGTTCAGTTTCCGGTACAAAAATCTAAGAAAAGTGCAAACAAATTCTTCATGACTAATGTTATATCTTCACCTATTTGCTAGAAGTGAAGTAACGTTATTCGATCCTTTATTGGAAACACACCTCAGTGCATCTATATCGGCGATGCCAAAAAGAACAATAACTTAGATTTATGCGACTTAAATATCTAGCGGAATTTTCAATGGCACATTTGTGGCGAAATGTTATTGTCAAAATAAGTTGGATATTTTCCAGAAAATAATTGTTGAAATGCTTGTCATAAAAACTATGTGTAATTATGGAACAGAAAATATTTCATTTAGCTTACAGTTTTATACCAGGAAAAGTAATTATTTATATAACATTTGACAATCTTTCACATTATATCTGCGATAAAATTTGAGTCTGTCGCCTTTCATTAAGCAATGCTTTTAAAGAAAGCTAATTCACAGGCACTTATGAAATAGTTAAGGTTTTTACAATCTTTTTTGGCCATGGTACACTGACATCATTTCATAAGACATTTGCCTCTAGAACAGTTTTAATAGCTTTCGATATTTGTAATCCGTTGGTACAATGATACACGAAAATTGTTTATATATAAATTCAGATACAGGAAATGGGTCAATCAACTAGTTTAGAATATAAATTAATATTATTATGTTTACTTCGTAAGTCAAACTTCAACACATTTTAATCAATTTACAAATTTATGACATCGCATTCTTGTAATAAAGTCAAGGGGAAGAATATGAACGAATGAAATATGCTTGTTTTTCAATCTGAGCTCAGATCTTAAAATCTAAGCGCAAGTTTGGAAACTTCACTTAACAACACTATATCTACGTTGTGTCATCATTTGAAGATGCACACTTCGCAGTGTAGTCTTCAGATGACGATCGATCCACTCTTTTCCAGTGGTCTCATTTCCCAGGTGATTTTCCCGTTCATTACGACTGACTTCGGGCCCAATGGAAAGTCATTTCAATATCGCCTGATGTCTCCTCCGTAGAATTTTTTTCGTGACTAGGGGAACTTTGCACCTGGACTTACTAAGCGACTTTAAGGACGACTAGCTGTCACAATAAACCTTAATTTCCTCTGTTGTGTTGCAGGACAAAGCCCGTAACAACGCATCCTTAATCGCCAGCAGCTCTGTTTGTTAGACATAGGAGTTATGTGAGAGATTAATTCGTTTTGCAATAGCCTCGTTCTCATCCGAGAGCTCGCAAGACCCCTACCATTACATAATCCCTATCTTACAGCCTTCTGTGAATATATCTCTTCCCACCGCGGAGGGAGTTTAGTGTTCCATGCGTCACAGATTTAATTGGATGGGTGGCAAGAGCAATCCAATTTTGTCGCTTCTGCTTTGAAGGACCGGTAGTGCTCTCCTACTGAAGTGACGTCTCCAACAATCCAAATGGTTTGAATTACTGTTTCCCTAGCCACTTCGAGGTTCCCCGGTTCACGCCCAGCTAACACTTGTAGTGTCACTGTGGAGGTCGTGCGGAAAGACCTCGTAATGCCTAACAGAGTCCTCTTTTTGATCTGGTTTAGTCCCCTGTTCATTCTCGACCACCATACCGAACACGCATATGTTAGAATTCTATCTGTACTCTTCTTGTACACGGTCTTTTTAGCTGGCGTAGATAGTTTAATTTTTCTTTTCTGGCACGAAGAAAAATGCCTGTATTCAACCATCCACCATATTCTCCAGAAACTATTATTAGGCGACTTGAAATTTCAGTACATTCAAAATTAGCAAGCTGTTCTACGAAGTTTTTAGCCGCTAGGCAACTCAAAGAGTAATTACACATTCAGGGTAGTTGAACATGCGTAGTATTTCTCAGACATTTACTCACACTGAACGTTCGCGAAGCTGAGCTCCGGAAGTTTTTATAATTTTGTATTGAAACTTTCCATATTGTATTCTTAAAATCTGCAAATATCTGCTGTTCAAATCATAAGCGTTTAATCACGCTTCTTTGGGGAAAGGATTTCTCTCTTTGTTTCTGCTTCTCATGAGTAGAAGAAATAATTGTGATTCAAAGGCACATTAATTCTACTAGCCTTTGGTAAAAAAGAAAAGAATACAAGACACGGAAATATTTGCGTTTCGTAATGAATTTAAGTCAATATACTCAACGTTTGATTTGCATTGCTGTCTTTCACGCTTTTAGTGCAAGTCACATGTACAGGAAGTGCAATAGCTGTAGTTAACATATTCCGTACAATCTCAGGTCATTTTGATCACTAAGCAGATTATTCATGTTGAATGCAGATTATTCATGTTGAATTAAAAATAAAAGAATTATTCTTGGTACATTTTTTTTCTGTTGGAAAAATCTTCACTTTGCTTAGACGTAAAACCACTGAAAAGGATAACATGATTGCGTTCGAGAAAACTACTTGTTTTCTAAAACTGTTTAAGCTACTGCAAATCTAGAGAGGTTTTTCATTGGAAATGAGCGAGAAAGTGTTTAAGGATATTAGTCTCATACCTGCCTTCCGTTGGAATATAAACTGACCGGCAGAAGGAGGGAACATTGCTTAATCGTTAAATGAGAATTTGACATTTCTATTGCACCAAGTTTTCGAAACTAGTAACAAGTATAAGAGAAAGCAGAAAGCACGAGTCATTAACCAGTGTATTTCTGAGTAACATCTTTTAGTATTGGAAATATGTATGTGCAGAAACAAGTAGCATCTGACAAAAGCTATTCAAAATCATATTTTCCACATAAAATTAGGTAATTTATTCTTAATTTGCGATTCTGGAGAAAAAATGGTTTTTCAATTCACTAATATTAGATACGCGATGGTGTTATTAGATTGATGCATTTGTCTGATTCAGGAGCTAATGCACTCAAAAATGGAGATTTGAAAAGAAACAGGTGGTAATCAGAGTCGCTACACAATGAGGCACTTATGCTGCGTAGGCGCAGAACATCCTGTAAAATGTTCGGGCCTCATATTAATGACATTTGCAATGGCTTGGCCGTAGATTCTCAGATCACCACCCTCTCCTCCCCCTCCCGCTCTCCACGAAAAAGATATACGGACCGAAGGACTGCATGGGCACTAAAAACAGCACTGCTCATCCGTTTGCCGTTCCATTTGAAAATATTATCTTTCAAACACATCCTAAATTAAACCAAGGTAACTCAATCGACAAGGTTGAAAATGAATGCTAATTGCTTAAGTACAAGTATATTGAAAATAATACAAAGGAATAAATACCTACGGCAAAATTACCATCAAAAGCATCAGGCATGACTTGACGACGAACAGAAGAGAGCCTTTCAAGCTCATGTCTTCGAAATTAAAATTTGAGTAATCGATAAAGAATATTTAACCTGTAGCTTCTTCATTCATCAAAATGAAATCTAATTTGCGTAGTGTACACTGAGAATATGAACACTGTGCGTACACGAAGTGTACACCGAGCGCAGTTTCATTTGGAATTTTGTATATTCCACAAACTCTAAAAAGGAGCAATTCGTTGAGATGCAAATAATATTTATTTGAACAAAGACTTATTAATCTCTCTGTCATTTTTGGTTCATATCATTTGCTAATCGGCCGATGCACTGCTTAGTTAACTTCATTATTTACTGGTTGTAATGTTTCTTTAAAATTAAAAATTGCAACGACAAAAACACAATGCCTGTTAAATTACGTCTAATACTTGTTTGCTTTTGTAGCGATATTGCAATCGCTTCCTAGAAAACTTATAAAACATTTTTTATATAACATAGGAAAGAAAATTGTCTACAGGTTTTAATTCTATCATTGTTCGGAAAATGAAGTGAAAGCAATATCTGATTGTGTTCTTCGGACATACATAATAATACATTAAAATTAATGGAGATAAATTGATTTAAATGTTTAACTCCAGAACCATTCTTACAGTGGTTACGTGAGAAGAAAGGAAGTTATAGAAAAATTATAAAATTATAATGGCTCACAATGGGATGATTTTGTGTTCCATAACTTTACGAATATCATGAATTGCCAAACTTCTGGAGGACAGAATCCTGTCGTCGGAAGCGCTGGTAAGATGCATTGATTAAACACTTTTAAAACATAATAGCTTGTTGATTTTTAAAGAGTATAAGGTTTCTTTGAAAAGCTCTCTAATTAAGTCTTGGACGACGAATTATTCCCCCTCAATGTTACACTCGCTTGATATCTACTGCCTGAAGCAAATGTAGGTATCAATTATCTACAGCTTTTCTTGATCAATTAATAAATCGTTCTTTCTTGGAAAAATATTATACATCAGTTTTGCCTTCTCATTGCTTAGGTTTAACGACACGTCTTTAAAGAGAACAAACTCTTTAAATTGAAGCCAGAGATCGGTTTATGGAAATCAAGTCTTCGTGTTCATCGTCGTTAGGATGTTATCTTGGCAAGTCTCCGCATTGGGCACTGTCGCTAAACTCAAAGCTATTTACTGTGTGACGACAATGCCCCGATGTGTGAGAAATGCAATTGCCGTCTTACTCTCATTCATGTTTTATGTGTTTGTGTTCGTTTTCGTTTACATCGTTTTCATCATTTCCGTACTCATCTGTTGGATGACAGCGCAGCTACGCTGCGGAAGATTTGGGGGACCGGTGCGATACGTTCGCTATCTTTTAGCTTTTTAAATACATTGACTTTTTAAAACTCATCTAGCTTTTAAAATGTTTTCCTACATCGGCCGAATTTTAACTATTGTACCACGCTTTTAACGTCTTGGTATTGTTGGTCTCGTGTCTGGCCCTCTTCGGCCAAATTTGGCCCTTGCGCCAATAAAACCCATTAACCAACCAACCATTACTTCTTCTTCAATTTCCTGGAGATCAGGGCTACAAGTGGCACTTGTTTGGAGGACCGCAATTACCTGCGATGCTTAAAGGCCATCAATGGCTGTCAACTAACGGCGCCGTAACCAGTGGACAGCTACACGGCCGTGAGCGGCAGATTTCGACCAGCAGTGACCCATCACTGCCAGCTAGTGGCCAACAGTTTCCCAAATTTCCCAACACTGGTGTTTTTGCTGGGATATTCTCGAATGTGATGCGCCACTGGACATAATTATTGCAAAGAGTCCCTTCTTTTTTTATAACTGAAATAAAGTTCTCTTTTGAGGAACGTTTTGATTTTCTATACCACAGTGATCTCCTTCAGGAGGCAATTTGTTGCTAATGTATAGAGATAAATCATCAAATAATATATAGTGAAATTCTAAATAATAACCACTGAAATATTTAATACTAACTACAGAAATACTTTAATGCTACTGAAAACATTAATGTAAGAGACGCGGATGGCTTAGTGGTTAGCAACTCAGACTGTAATTGCAAGGTCTTCAGGTTTGAACCTGGGCTGATCTTTCAGAGATGGTGTGATTTGCTAACAATAGCTGAATATTTACCGTGCATCGGACGAGCACGTTAAGTGACGGCCCCCAGGCTGAACCCACTGGTTAAATGGGTATCCTTTCCTAAGCCCCCCTGAAATTCTCTCACCCCTCTGTATGCAACATCGTACTTGTACGGTGGCGCCATCTACTGTACTCTAATCTCACAACAAGCTGTTCTGTCAAAGTCGCTAGACTTGCTCTCATTCCTTCCGTTTCTGTGTCCTGCCCAAAAGGCGATCTGCTGTAGGTGGCTGGGACCTAAATTCTAATCACTGTGGACGGAAGTCCTACAAGAAAATGACAAATACTGTGTGTGTGCAAGTTCAAAACATTGACGTTTTATTTTGCGTGTAAGCATGTAAATATAAAGCACCATTCCGTTGAAACCAGTGCAGCAGGGACAAAAACGTTTATAGCAAAAAAAATATTTTTTTTGAAATATACCCTACCTTAAAAATGAATTATTAACTTTTGAAATTATTCCATGAATATAATCTTAGTCTGAATCTGAACTACTATATGTCATGAACCATAATCATGTATCAACATATAAGTATCCTTGTAGTAATTTATTCAAAACAAAATTTACATTACATCTAAATTATTTTCGAAAAGGGGCTTAAGAAAAGAAATATAAACAACCAGATGAGTTATCACACCTTGGAAAGTCGAGACAATAAAGTTAAAGAAAATTTAATGTAGTGAACACCTCATCTTCTTCGATATCGAGAAGTTTTCTGTGAAAACTTTTACCTCCAGGAAAGAATTTAATGTCTGCATTTGGTGGTTTTAGGTGATGCAAAATGTGGGAACTCATAGAGAGTTGACCGCATAGGGATGAATTTCTATATTGACGAATGGAATGATATGATTAAGTAAGTCTGACCCAATTGATTTGATTCAGTGGGATTTATAAACGCTCTGATACACTGCTGGACAATTGCTAAGGACGGATCATAAACGGCTATATAGCGCATAAAAAAGTAAGTGTGGTTGGATGCCAAGTAAAATAAAATAATGTCAGAATGCCAGGACATTACAAGAAAGACAATTTATTGTGCTCTGAAATCCAGAAAGCTTTGGAACGTGTTCAAGGGACAAACAGGCCATTTTGTGCAGAATACGTAAACGTGAAAAAAATCCTGTATGTTTGCTGAACAATATGCAGTACCACTATCACGCCAGATCAGTTGTCGTCGACAATCAGACGATACACTGTATCTAGTCTCATCTGAGAAGAGGACACCAGACCAGTCGTAATCAGTCCAATTGCGATGTTGATGGCACCATTGCAAACGGACGTTACGGTGACGTCTGGAAAATGGGATGCACACAACAGGACGGCGGGCGTATAGTCCTCCTTCATGCAAACGTCTGGCGACAGTTTTTCGGGAGATCCGCTTGCCAGTAGCAGCCATAAACTGTTTTGCTACTTCACTAGCTGTGCTGCGCCCGTATCTTTTTGTTGATAGCACTATGTACCGATCTTCTGCAGGTGTCGTACTGCGAACACGACCTCCCCCGTGACGTTTGCTACACTCTCCATTTGTTTGAAATGATTTCCAAAGCCTTGAAACAACACTGTGGCTGACGTCGAACTCCCTGGCAACATCTGTTATTTTTCGCCCTTCTTCAATCTTGCCAATAATACGGCAACGCGTAAAATCATGTAGGTGATGTCGGGAAGACATACTGAAAATTGCCAGTTCGTCAACTGATTCTTTCCCTTTCAACTTTGCGTTTGAACAACAACGTTCAATAGGCGTCAAATCCTTTATATCTCTTATCAGCGCTATGACGTCACGAACAAGTTCGGCAATCCAAAATTTGCAAACGCACAACACGTCTTACTGTATCCCGCACTTATGCTAATTTCCACATTTTCCTGCCTTCCATTTTATCGTTGCTATCGTTGCTATTGTCATCCGTCCTTAGCAATTGTCCAGCAGTGTACTACTGCAAATTCATTTTAAGCAGAAACATGTGTTGCGCCTTCCTTGTAGCAAAATGTCGCATGACTAGATATAATGTTTTTCAAAGCAGTTTACAAAAAACGCGTTCTCCGAAAACGTCGTTTCTTCGTGTCGAACTATTAGAAGCAAATATATTAATATATAGAAAAATATTATACGACTGTACGGCACCTCATGGAAAAATTGCTCCTAAATGTGTCCTCACAAGGAAAAAGAGTTGTTTTCCCCGTTTCCTTGTAGTTATTTCCGTCAACTGCTAAAAGAACAATAAGTGTGCCCTTAAGGAAAAGATCAAAGTTTCTATAGGAAGTACGACGATGAACATCTCAAAAATGGATTTTATTACATGAGCCATTCACTTGCGCCGATACCCCAGTGCGTTATCCGAAATGCGATTTTTGTTAAATAGTGCCATGAAACCCTTGCTTCATTTGCATACGAACCTCTCTTGTAAACTATCGAGTTTTTCCAAAATCTTTGAAAGTAAATCTTTCCAGTACAAGATTGATGAGTTATGATGTTGCTAAAGGCGAAAAGGGGAAAAATGCCTAAGCTCCATTCACAGTTTCACGTCTTCTATCCAAACTAGTCAAAAGTTTCACTGGTTCTTAGAAACTCGAGAAACCAGCATAACAGTGTTGCACGCCGCACAAAATCTATGGCACACAATGTGGCAGGTCAAGTACTGTCACGTATAAGTGCCAGCAGATATTTTGCCTTATAATTGGACTAAACTACTGATATTCAGAACTTATTAAGCTATTGGTATATATGCGATAAACTCCCTAATAAATGGTCTACGCGAATATCCAGAGCTATCGGACAGAACAATTAAACTCCTATTACCGTTTCTGACAACCAACAGCTGTAGATTTGGATTTAAGAATTTAGTTGATATTAGAATTGAGAAAATAAATCGATTAGATGTGGAAGCTACTATTCTGCGGATCAAACTATTGGTCACCCAGCCGGTTACGGACAGCTTTGCAAAAGATTTCAAATAGCTACTGATGTAGTATTTTGCTATTAATATTCTGTAGTTATTTTTTTGCTTTTTATTACTGAATCTTTAATTGTAGACTTTCCGAAAAGTATTGAAATCAAAAGAGAAATCAACGTATTATTGTCCATATCTCGTTTTGCATGTGATGTAACTTTAATTGTACAGAAAAATGCTTTTGATATGACTCATCGGCGTTGATATATCACTCAGGTTCGCAGAAAGGAGGTGTGATTTTCGGATTTCGCGAAAGGATTAAAAATTTCTCATAAACATTACATGTTATTAACCTTATTATTTGAAGTTTCAGATAGGGTTTTAGCATTCAAACTCCTTATCTGGTTCTGTGGCCATACGGCCAATTAGTTAATTAAGCGAATTATTAGCTGTACGTTTCAAAATTGATCAAATACAATTATAACTCAAACTCACACTTTTTTTTTATCAAATACAGTACTCTGAAATTTACTTTGTTTTAGGCGTGTTTTGCAACCCACCGGTATTTTAACCACCTGATCTGGAAATGTTGGCATGAGACAGATGTACTGTTACATCTTCTTACCTGCCCTGTTAGCGGCCGATACATTTTTAAAGCAAAAACAGGTAAGAAATGCTAAAAAAGTTAATGTTTACTGAAAGTCGCTAAAATCAAATAATAATAACAATTTAAGGGGTGGAGATAAATTCTGAATGAGTTCATATCTATAAGCCCGACTATAAGTAATATAAATCCAGGATTACTCTGGTTTTATTGTTCCTCGGAGGAGGGCGATTTTATTGTTCCGGTCAGTAGGGCGTAAGGTTATTAATCAGAGTTGGCAACCTTAGTTTCAGACAATATATTTTTACAGTTTTATTCAGTGGAAGGTCATCAGATCCAACGACCCCTCTCTGTATTTCACGATAAGTGAAGGAATGTTTAAAGTCCATGAGCGACCAACGTTTGAGAAACAAAAACTTCAGGGTAAACGCTGGCCATCATTTCAAAAAGAAACTCTATCCAGTGGTCGTTGCAAATGGTACTGAAGGACAAAAAAGTTTAATATCGGAAAATTAGTACCAAATATGTAGAGTGAAATGTGTTTTAGTTTCAGTAGTATTAATCTTTATGCCCTGGCAGCGATTTTATGCAAAGGATGAAGTCCAATATCCAAGGATTTTCTGTCTCGCATTTCAAACTTCACACGGCAAAAATTTCTCTCTTCATATGTCATTAAATTGAACGGGCCGAAAGGCTTCTTTAGGGTGATATTGTCGTGAGTTTAAGGACAAAATCAATTTTGAAGACGTAATTAATATTGGTACGACTAACGTGCAATCAAACTGATAACACGTATGGCACTTTACATGGACGTCATCGATTCTTGAGGTTTAAGTGTGTAAAGTTTCAGGATCATTAAACAAACTCGTGTTGTAAGTGTTAAGCACCTGTTAGTACCCTGAGGTCACTTTCCATATCACAAATAAATGCCAAGTTACTGATGTCAAGTGATAACGTAACCTATCTTAATAAATAACGAGTAATTTATTTGTACAATTAGCCATCAATTTTAGTTTCTTTTCTACTTACATAAAATATTACCCGTTTATAGACGGATCTTATAATTTTAATTAAAAAAATTGAACTTAGAATCTTTGCATTATTCCAGTGGATATAATATAGTATCGCATCTATCTGCAATCATTGAAAACAAATATGGAACTCCTAACACTTGTAGTTCCATGTTCATAATTTCAATCGCGAGCATACGATGGACTATAAACAGTCGCCCCTTCCTAATTTAGGGACACTATTTGTAGGGAATACTGAGAGCCAATGTCGTATAAAACAATATTCATGCCTCACAGGAATTCAAACCCAGTCCCATTTCGAACAGAATTTCAGAAGACATCGCTTAAACCTAACTGAGCAACCTGGGAGGGTATTGAGTTCAATAGATGGTTTAGTTGGGATTGTCTGTGTAGACGAATAGAAAAAAGTGGTTATGTCGCTATTTGGAACTTCTTTTGTACGAAATTTAAATAACCAGTCTAATCTAATTTTTTCAGAAAAATAATATTTTATGATTAAAAAAATTAAATTTAACTGCCGTATTAAAAATTGAAGACGTCTCAAAAAAGAAAATTGGATTTTTCTTAGAAATGCTTACCGGGCAGTCATAAATAATCACTTGGTCATATTTATTTTTTCCTTTACAGCTGTGTGACGCATCATTTACAACACATAAAACAGTAAACTGGGACAATCATTCCGAAATTTTTAATGTTTCTAGGAAAACACGCGTTAGCCTCGCCATCATTTTGGAGGACGAAATGGTTTAAACCCTTACTAATGTATGCCCTTAATAACTAAGTTGTCTTAAATCTGGTTAATTGATATTAACTATAATTCACGTACCAACTTTTGGTAGTAATTATGTCTGATGCCGTTTTTTAAGTGATTCCCTACAGAAAAACGATTGAAATTAGTTGATTAGAAATATGTGACCTAATTCCTTTAGAAAAATGAAACTATTTACTGGCGTTTACGGTTATAACAGTAAATAATATTTCTTCAGCTCAATGTTTTTGTCGAAATATGCTTACCTCCGATATCTGATAGAAGTCGTTCTGTTGAGGCAACCGGTTCTAATTGAAGGATTTGTTGTATATTCCATGGTTCAAGTTTCGATCTCACAACTTAATACCTTATTTTCTGTGCCCAAAATTTATATCAAGTGCGATTATTGACACTGGAACGTGTAAAAGTTTTCCAGGCTGGGAACGAATATAAGATTAAATATCGAATTACAGCTAACGACAGCTTTTAAAAAGACTCCTCAAGAATAAATTGGAAAGTAATGCTAAGAAAATACCTCAAAAGTTTCTTTGAATTTAAACCTGTTGAAAGGCGTATAATGCATTCTACTCACAGGTGGTTAAAAGTGAAGAAGCATTTGGGAACTGATGTCAATGTACAGGAAACAGATATTAGTGTATATCATTTTACGATAATTAAACTGGAAGTAATATACCTCTGGTAAGTGGAACTTGGCTATTGATTTTGAATATTCAACTTATGCATTTTTTTCAGATAAGAAAAATGTATTTACCATTAACTATATAATTCTAACTTCGGAATGATCCCAACTTTCAAAATAATAGTAGAAAGATAGTAGTTTGATTCGGAATAATTTGCAGGGTAAAAATGTCAATTTACTAAGAATCTTTCGATTCGTTGCGGAATTACGTGGAACTACTTTTGGTGCTAAAAGGCAGTTTAAAATAATACCTGGCTAGGACTGCTGGACGCAGACTCAAAGACCGGTGTAAATTCTAGAATTCAAAATAAAAAGCCTTTGATGGCATCCAAAATAAAAAAAAAGAAGAAGAAAGAGGAAGTGATAAGGATGGGCTAAATATAATCTTAATTGGTCTGTATAATAATGAGACAGAGTCATCTGTAGGGATGAAACTAGAATATCCATATTTTGTAATGACGGATTTAAGTATGTTAGAAAAAATTGAGGATATTCGCTGACTGAATGTATTAACAATTTTGTATGGTTCAATTAATTATGCTATAGAATGGAGAGAAAGTTTGGGTTAAATGATGCCTGCAATTGTTCCAATTGTTTTGCAGATATTATTGCAATATGTTTTATAATCTGGTGGTTTTTTGAAACGGCTAATAGTCATCTGAGCCAGGTTAGAAGATTGAATCTGTCTCAAACTTCAACTCATCGTTGATGATCACTTAAAGACAGATAGCCATAAAATGAGAGAGCCAGATAAATATGATCGTTGCTGATTTCACTGACTGAAATTTTTGATATTTGCGCCGAAATCGTATACCTCTTTATATTTTAAGATATATAAGAAAAAATTTCGTTAAATGGAATGAATGTGTCTGTAAATAAAAATAAATGTGGAAACTATAGAAAAATTTTAAATAGCAAAATTTTAGGCTTGTTAAACAGAAGGAGAGTTTGGCGGATCGGCAGTTTATGGATAAATTAAAAACGCAAAACTAAGAATATATGTAGAACACTTTGGTGAAACTGAAACATTAGAACAGAGATAGATTGGGAGAGACAGTACGTAACGTAGACAGAGTCTGGCACAGAGACACAGTCACAATCAGGGTCAGGCAAAGGGAGAGTGTTACAGTCAGAGACCGACACAGATGGGAGACAGGGATAGGGTCAGAGTGGGAGAGAATTCCCCGCGCAGGATGAAATTGGGTTTTTATTTTGTTTTTGATATGCACCGTGATCAACTCAGTGGGTTATAAGCAATCGCCCGTCCCTAATTTACGGTTACTGGTTCAAGGGAAAGGGAATAACAGCGCCTTAAGGCAAACACAACATCCATACCTCACCGGGATTTGAACCTTAACCCACATCGTATGAATGGGTGGAAGCCATCGCTCAGACCACTGCGCCACCTGGATGCAAATATTTTTAAAACATTGTTTCTATTTATAATTCAGACTACACAATAGTGATAATGAGATGCAATAAATAATCATCTTTATTAACCATTAAATAATTATGTAACGACGATTATAGTTTCGCAGAGCTTTTGGTTCGGTATTATCAATAAAAATGGAACCTGAACATTCAAACCATTGTGATATCTTCAAGAGTTGTGACGGTCACGGATTTTGGCCAGTTGTCTCCCCGCGCTTGAAATAAATGGAGTAGACGACATGCCGTTGTCAAGCCTCGATGAATTGCGGTGGATATGGAAATCTCCCAATGTATTAAGTTTAATAGTCGCATCAGATTTAATCTATCTCTAATGTTTTATCCATGGAATGTATTCATTCTTGCAGTAACTTATCTGGAAGCGAAAGTATATATAATTTAAACAAATAAACCACAATAAAAAATACTAATTTTTGCCTCTTTTCTATCAGGTGGTTTATTACTCCCTGTGGAAAAAAATTCAATTCCAGGTTATTAAAACACAATAGCATACTGCGGAAACAACCTCAGAAAAAATTATGGGGTGTCAGTTTTGGTTTCAAACTCGTGACTTCAGACGAATTCTTACATGACTACCTGTTATCGTCAATCATCGGGGACTGCTTGATAAGTACCCTTTATGAATTATTATGTACATTACTGTGGAATCGAATGTTACGAAATGTAAAGAAGCTGAAAGGCTACATTCAAGAGCATTTGGCGCTTTTTAATTTGCATCTTACGTATTTCGCGAAAATAAAATCCTAATCTATTCACGAGTTACTTTCTCCATGATGACGTTTTGGAGCACAATTGTAATGCAAGTCGAAATTTTCTTAGGTTAATTACGAAGTTCAATTTCTCCTTTAAACCTCAATTATCTGTAGGTAAACTACTGGCCACTAACAATATAACTTAATAATGACTGCTTTCATTTCTCACCCTCCCGACGTTTATTTTTATAAACAAATTATAGTTCGAATACCGTAAAAAAAGCATGCATGCATGTATTGTTCTTAAGTACCTACATTTCAGTAGAGATTATGTTGATTAAAAAAATCTCTCACGCTGCATATCCAGTTCGTTAAGTGCATAGAGATGACGTGCTGCTGCATAGAATTTCACCTTTCAGACGGCAAAAGGTTTCGATGACTTTATGCCACTCAGTTTTGTTAAAACTCATCATATTATTGAAAGCATTTTTATTTTCACTGTAATTAAACAAAACTGGATTTGTAGAGGTCTAACGTGTGTGGCAAATCATCCACGGAAATCTAAATATAATTGAACTCTAGGAATGATTACCAGTGATGTATAGAAAAGTATGCATTTTATCCCTGAAATCAATTTTAGACAAGTTTTAGTGGAATTCAAACCACCATTACAAAAACGAAGTAATTAAATTTTATCCAGTTGCAAGTGTGCCGTTCGTTAGAACCAATTGAGCTCAAAAATATATTTCGACAAAATGCCACGTTAGACAGAATGTATTTTTTTTTTATGCATTCCTGACAGTAAGTACAAATCACATGATTTTGGATGTCCCGCCCTGCAAAATATAGTAAATAAAACTTAAAGAAGAATGTTCAGTATTTTATTCGAAAACAAAAATATATAAAAATAAATATATTTTTTTAAATTTGATCTTTCAGGTGATTTGGATTTGTTATTGGAAGGTATACCTGGATACCAGTGCGTTCAAAATCAATATTTATGGATATATTATATTGCGTTACAGGTACTTTTATTCAAGTAACATTCGTGAGAATCGGGAATCTAATCGGCTTCTCCCGAATAGCGCCAGAGTATGCTAACCACTACACCACCTAAGACGACCAAAGTTCCGATTAATTTGAGCACATCAAACTTGGCGCTATCCGGGAGACGCAAGTTCGATTGCTGCTTGAGGAGAACAACATTTTCAAATTTTCGGATATTATCTGACTTACCACCCATGTCATATTTACACCAAACAACGGATTCACATCTTCAAAATTTCTATTGTACGGTGTAATCCCGTATTCCATTCCTGATTATTTTAATCTTTTGTTTTGGTTCTTTCCAAATTTGTTATTGTTTTACACTCAAGAAAGCTGAGCTTTGGAATGAAACGGATGTTCGACGATGTTAGGTTGAATGAAACTAGAATAAATACAGCATTAGAAATTTATCTTAATTGAAATGTTTTCTGGAACTCTGATTTTCTTTTCAGATAGAGTAAAATCAAAACTGTCTTTTGTGTAAACAAGCTGAATGTAATATTTTCCTTTATATGGAACTTTGAAAGACGAAATACTCCCAAAAAATTAACAATCCATGTCATAATTAAATTCGTGCTTCATTATAATACTAAGAGTTTGCTTAAAGAACCATCGCACTATTGCCGTTCATTGTAGTGTGTTCGGACGTCTGTTGCTTAAAAGTGTGAAAAATCCCGACGAGGTTCAAAGACTACCACATAATGAAGTATGCAAGAGAAACATTGTTTGGATCAGCATATAACTTGCTTGCCGACTCTCATCATACTTGAACTTTTTTTTTTTTTTTTTTTTTTTTTGATTGGAGGTTTAACGACCACCGTGAGCAACTCAATGGGCTATAAGCAGTCGCCCGTCCCTAATTTAGGGTCACTGGTTCCAGGGAAGGAGAGAACCAGTGCCGTAAGACAAACACAACATCCATGCCTGACCGGGATTCGAACCCGGACCCCTTACGGACGAACGATCAGAGGCCAACGCCTTAGACCACTGCGCCACCGGGGCGGCTACTTGAACTCATGCTAACGATATAATAGGTAAACAAAAGCAGCAATCCATGTCATAACTAAAATCGCGCAAAAAGTAACAATCCATTACTTTAATCTGTGTAAATAAAGTAAAAAATTCTTACGCGTTAAGCCCGGTTGTTTTCGGGAATAACTTCATGAATAACGGGAAATTAATGTTTTATACTTAATATTAACAGGGAGTAATGACGATAGTTGCATTCTCCAATCGAAACATGATGTGAATGTTAAAATTTATACATCATGGTCAAAACTTTGCACCTCAAAAACACGTAATGTGAATTCTTTTGCATATTTAAGCAAAAATATCACCTGCATATTTTAAACGAGAGTTTCACGTATACAAGCGGCTGCATCCCAAATCTTTCGAACATCAAGTAAAAATATCTATCATGTGTTTTATGTATTTGGATGCTTTCGTGATAACGTATATAAGTTCCAGACTCGATGTGTTACAGTAGGACCACAGCGATTAAGACGATCGGATAGACTAGACTTAACGAGAGGTTTTCATTTCCATTGAGAGTAAGGTTCGTCACAAGAATCTAGTTAATCTCTCTGATGTGCTGCTTCCACCACTTCATATCAAACTGGGGCTGGCGAAAAGTTTATAAAGGCTACGGGCAAATCTAGCCCAGCTTTCTTGCACTTAAAGCAAGCGTTTCGGCAATTAAGTGATACTAAACGCAAAGGAGGCCTTTTTGTTGGTCCTTAGAAACATAAACTACTGTATGATTTTGTTTTTACCGAACAGCTAAATCGCACGGAGCTCACCGTATGGCAGTCTTTCGCACCTGTGGTCAAATGATTTCTGGGGAACCACAAAGAAGGCAGCTACAAACGGCTGATTCACAACCTTCTCAAGAACAGTAAAAACCTTGGGTGCCAGATGTTCTTAAATATACGTTTCCTCCATTCGCATCAGGACTTCTCTCCTGACAACCTAGGAGCAGTCAGCGATGAAAAAGGAGAAAGTTTTCACCAAGTCATCCGAAAGTTGGAGGAGAGATATCATGTGAGGTGGGATCGCTCAATGATGAGTGATTACTGCTAGTTTTTGAAGAAGGAGGACAACACGACACATAAGAAGAAAACTACTTGTACGGGTGTACGAGTATGTGTGTGTACCTTTACATTTGCTTTAATGTTGTTTATTCTATTTCTTTTTTTATTTTGCGGTCTGATATGCAGTGATATATGAATATGGCATTTATACTTTGTAACACTGATTCTTTAGCTAACAAGACACATAATTGCGGTAATACATTAAAATGCTAAGCTTTAATATATTATAATGTGAAGTTGCATTGTGTAGATTTTGTATTGTATAAATGTATCTGAAAATATAGCAAATGTTCATACACGAAAGAGCGAACATGATGGTGAGATTTTACAGTCGTATTTCACTTCAACACTTCGAAATTAGTTAAAACATCCATGTTATGAAAACAAAGTTTAAAAATGTTGACTAGTGTTATTTTTTATGAACTCGCTGTTCTCATTGCATTGTCTAAATTCCTTTTATAAAACAATGTAAAATACCAAGTTACCTACTTTGTGTGAATATAAGTTGACAGTCATATATCAGAAAAATAATGTATATAATATAATTAATTTTTTTTATACTGAAACTAAACAGTTTTTTAAAATGGAATTTTTAGAGGCAAATGTTTTAAAGAATATTTAAATTGCTACATTAAAGAACGTATTCCTTTATACGTATACTGCGCAGTTTAAACACGGTTACATTTGGTCAGTAAATACTGGGAGATATCATTAACCATTACACAATCTAAGTATCTGTCAACTAAATACCTACGTATGAACAGTTGATAACGCAATACCTACTATGTATATATACTGGCAATATTTACATTTCACTTAACGGATTCCACTGCAAAATACATTCCGTTGAAGAAGAGCAGGTTAGAGAAGATTATTTACAATTGTACCCAAGCCATGCATTTCTAGTTATTATCCGTGCGTACGTCTCCGCATATGAATTGAATACAAACTTGTGTCTCATCATCGGATACGGCTGCTGTCGTGTCATCGCCATTCATCATCCGAAGTGGGGGCTGCTGAAAAATAACATTAGAGTGGCGTGGAACACCAATGGTACCTTTACACATAGAACATTTCAGTTCAGTCTACTACTGCTCTACTTACAAGGGCGGACTAAGATACAAGCGAAACAAGCGATCGCTTGGCACACCAAGTAGTGAGGGCCACCAGGCCAGCTGTACCTGCTGCAGTGGGCGAAATTTCGTAACTCTCGCAATAAATATACATCAAATACTGTTGTTATTTATAATAAGTACATTTATATGAAATTAATGTGTTAATTTTATGCAAATCTAGTTTTCTGTA
The DNA here is from genome assembly GCA_039090855.1 of Macrothele yani. Classification (NCBI taxonomy): domain Eukaryota; kingdom Metazoa; phylum Arthropoda; class Arachnida; order Araneae; family Macrothelidae; genus Macrothele; species Macrothele yani. Next base: position 77,158,461 of record CM077017.1, on the reverse strand, counting down.
AATATAATTTTATGCAAATACAATTTTATATAAATATAGGCAGCTACAAGATGCCAAGTTTCGCCAGAGGAATACATGCACAGACAGTACCGGCCACCCTTCACAATCCAACGTTAGTAAACTCGTCTTGCTCTGTCAGCTAGCCAACATAACCGCGTGGCGCGGGCGCGTGGGAATGGCGTCTGTTTTCCCTTAACAACGTCAACAAACAATCTGATTTTACTCGAGCGATCTAGTAACTCTGCTACGGGCAACAGGTGTGTCGCGTCTCCTGTTCGTGTGTGTTGTTTGTGCGAGAACGAAGTGCGATACATTTGTTTTCGGGGGAAGTGTAGTAGTGACTAGTGAAAAGAGGTTTCATCAAACAGAAGTCATCGCTCTTTCCACGTACATAAGTAAGTTCTGGAAAAACTATCATCGTCCACCAGCGGGAAACAAACCCAGGGTCTTCCAGGTTGGTTTGTCTGTGCAATCGTAATATCGACATGTCTGAAAAAAATAAGCCGTCCGGATCTAAAGAAGCAAAACAAACTGTTAAACAAGCTAAAGCATTAAAAAGTTTTTCAGTTTCTTCTTGTTCTAAGGATGAGGTTAAAAAATTTGAAGAGTGAATTTCAACTAATAAGAAAAGACAGAGTACAAGCCTAGAAATTCCAAAAAGCGTAAGTAAACAAATATTTCAGGTTATTCTTAATTATATATGTTTAAAATATTCATAGAAAGTGAACTTCAGTAGCTGGTAAAAGCGAAATTCACCGCATGAATTGAAATATTGTTTAAACTTGATGCACTTCTTCCCGTTGCTAATGGAGCATCATTATCATAAACTAACATTTAAAGAATAATTAGATCTGAAAAATAAAAATGTAGAGGCGGAAAAGAAATACACCATAGGCATCCAAATGCATTTTTAATTTTCTTAGTCGTGTTGTTTTAGTTTTTTAATGTTCAAAAATATATTATTGCAAATATTACACTACATTTTTGGACTTGGAGGGCGGGTGGTGGGGGCGTGGACCTGAAAATAGATATTTTCACAAAAATCTCGAAACCCAAAATCTTTACGATCACAATACTTTATACGTATTATGCATAAACGATAAAGTAAAAGCCGATTAGGATGCATATTACTTTTAACTTTTCAACTCCTTTTCACATGCATGCACATCCAGGGCCCAATCATGGTAACCCGGGGCTCTGGGCAGAAGTCTACATGGGTCCCACCTCCCATCATGTTTTTACTCTGTCACAGAAAAACACGCATATGTATGAAACTAAGGGTAATGTTTCAAAGCCATATTCAAAGAAAAGTGCGACAGTTTTCAATAACAATATATAATGAGTTAAATATCAAGATTTGCTCCTTAACATGCATAATAGTATTTATTAAAAATAAAAATTACTTTTCTTTTAGCCAGGTGCAAGCGATAAATCGCCAAATACGGTTCACCAATCACACTTTCGGTCTTACTTTCTTAAAAGCGATCGACAGTTCTCAAACCATGTTTTACTATGAAAACTTCTGCTGCGACATGAAACTACGTTGTATCGCCATCTAGTACCATCATTAAAATACAGTTTTGTTTGGTGATTGTTTTAAGGCGCATGGCTTGGACTGAAGAAGGTGAGTTGGAGTATAAACCGGTATGACTGGACGCTGTTAACAGGCAGCGGTAAAGATATATCCCTTACTCGTCCGGACATATTGAACACTCACTGTATCATCCACTGGGAGAAGTTACTGGCAAAAAGCTTTCTGCTGAACTAAATATAGTCTGAACGACACGGTAAAAAAGCAAATTAAATTCGAAAACCTGCCTTCAATTCCAGATTGTTCATGACGTAGTGTGACAGTACCGTCTCTCAACACCAGCATTTCATTATCCACGGTACAGTGCGGCGGTTATCGGGAAGAATTTCGTTGAGAGCTTACGCAGTAGGGTGGAGCGAAAAACACTTTTTTTTAATTTGAAACGTCACCATGTGCAATAGTTGCGATTTTATTGCTGAAATGACCCCCCGAAATATGGATGACATTATTTACTATCTTAGGCTGCGCCAAGAACCTCGAAGTTTGAAAATTATAGGGAAAAATGGTGTAAAATCACCCGCTTTCTCCATTTTGTAAATATAAAACAATCTGTGTCACCATGTTATTTAATATCACTATTGAGTGTATAAACACGGGTAAAAGTTCAGCAGACATGAGTTAATTTCTTAGGTTTCCCCAGATCCCTTAAAGTATGTAATTTTTGCCAAAAATGGCATGATAAGTTGCGTAAGCATTAAGTTCAACAGCAGCCTTATTGTTACCAATTTGGGCTTAACATTAACACCCCCCCCTCTCTCTCTCATACTTTCTGGAAACCTCTTGTTGATTTTCAGAAACTTAGCTTGCTGTTTTGCGCTCTCCTTTGTTTTTGTTACCTTTTTCATCTCAGCCCACCCCTCTCTCACACCGAAGCTCTGTTTGCAAACTCGCTGAGTCATCTCATCACAGTCGCACAGGTCCGTTTGGGAAGAGTGTTGGCGGGATTGCGTCATACTGATGCAACAGTTTCTTTCACTCCTAGTGACGTTGTTTGGATCGTACCGGCATTTTCGTTTTGTCGTCCAACTACTTAAGATGGCTGAAACAAGAAATAAAGCTGATTGCCCTATGCTCGGGAGTTATAAGGAGATGCATGAAAATGTGTTGCCTACGTACAAAGATGTAATGCGCCATTACTTCCTTGTGAGAAATACTCTTAGGCAGGAATGTGCAAATTATGAGCCTGCTGCAGCAGAAATAGCAAGTATTGTCGCGGACAAAGTGCTAAGTATATGGAAGAAAGCACCTCTTCCGACATCTCTCCACAAATCTGCTGCAAAACGTATTACCGCATACAACACTGAAATCCGAAAGCTGAAAACACACGCTGCAAGAATGGATGAATCCTACCGAAAGAAGATTGAAAAATTTCGTGCAGATTCGCAACGTTTCTTTGACATATGCTCATGCAAGTGCAAATGTTTTAGAAACTGCAAATGCAGCTCTGCAAAAAAGGTACCCGTGAAAGAGCGAGACTTTCTGATGGACCAGAGAACAAACAGAAGAATGATAGTTGGTGGGTTTGACGCAAAAACCACCAGTGTATTGAAGAAAATATCAGCTTGAAAGAGTGATGGGGAAGAGCATGTCCGTAGGAAATTACAGAAAACTGCATCACTGAAATCGGCCCTGCGAGTTGATGATGATACTTCAAAAGAGGCTACAAATATAATTCTGCAGGAAAACCAGACGAGCCGGGTCCTAGTCATTTGTTGGCCTCGGAGAAAGATTACGATTTCACTCCACGCCGTTTTTCGAAACCTAGGTGTCATATGACACTGTCTGAATTTTCTAGAGAGTGCGATAGGCGAGGCATCACCTGCCGAGCGGCAGCTGATCTGGCGACGGCGTTGCTTCATGATGTAAGTGAACCGGTTCATTCGAAAGAAAGTAATGTATCTGTTATTGACCGCCATAAAGAACAACAAGAAAGGAAAAAAGACCCTTCAAACAATTCAATATGAGGTAAACTTGACTAGTAGCATGATTGTAGCTTTATTTTTGGACAGAAGAAGAGATGAAACTCTTACGAATACACAGACAGATGATGGCGAGTGGCACAAGCGAAAAGAATGGGAGGAGCATATTACACTTGTTGAAGAACCGAGTTCAGTCTATTTGGAAATTTTATACCGAAGAGCAACAGTGCAAGGTACATTTCCAACGGTATCTTCAGCTTATTGACCCAGAAGGCATTTGACTTGTCGGAGTTAGTCTTTATTGGAAGTGACGGGGAAGGGACTAATACCGGCGAAAATGCAGGTGTAATTAGGCGCCTTGAAGAGAATCTCAATTTTCCCGTACACTGAATTATACGTCAACTTCATTTTAATGAACTGCCTTTACGCCACCTCACGGAAGCACTTGATGGGAAAACATCAGGTCCAAGAGGATTTAGTGGATTAATTGCAAAGCGCCTGAAGACGTGCGCAAACCTTCCTATTGTTAATTTCCAGAAAATTGAATTTCCGCTTCAGTCCGACGTTAATTATGGGGATCTTAGCTCGGATAAACTTTATTTGTGGTAAATTTGTTAGGCAGTCTCTGCAGGTGATTGCCCACAAGATCTGGCAAATCGGGATCCCGGAGCACTAGCACATTCCCGTTGGCTGACCCTCGCAAATCGCATTCTGCATTTTTATGTTGGAACTAATGATCCAACACCACAACTTGTCTCATTAGCCACCTTCATAAGGAAAGTATATGCACCATCGTGGTTCACGATCAAATGTAACGGTACCTGTAAAGATGGTCCAAGAAATTTGCAGCTTTCTTATATCTAGGTTTCAGTATCTTCCAGATAATTTAAAGGATATTGTAAAAAGAGTCGTCCAAGACAACGCGTATTTTGCCCATGCAGGAAACTTGCTCGCTGCAATGTTGTTTGATGACAGAAGGTATGTCCGTTAGCTGCTGTTCGACGTATCATGAAGGCCAGGAAATATTCCCAACAAATAACTACCATTAGAAAGTTTTGGATTCCTAAGCTGAATTTCCAGAGCAATGATTACATCGACCTAATCGACTGGCAAGAGTGTAATGTGAGAGCCTCCCATCACACGGAAATGGAAAGACGATGAGCTTCTGGAATTACTACAGTCGGATAAATAACCAAGTTCTTGCCACGAATTTACAAAAATACCCTGCCATTCTCATGCAGTAGAGAGGATGTTTAAGATTCTAACAGATTCTTCTGCTCATGTGTGCGGCCTTCTTGCAAGAGATGGATTCATCAGAGCAAACATTTTGGATAGGAAGCTGATGCCAAGTTTTGAAAAAAAGTCTGATTTCCAAGTGAAATAAACTCACTCCTCAAGTTATGCTACTAGGTAATGCTACTGTCTATCATATTTACGTAACTTATGCCATTTTTGGAGAAATATGACAAATCTTCAGCTCTTTGGGGAAGCCTAAGAAATTAACTCACGTCTGCTGAATTTTTACCCGTGTATATACACTCAAAGGTGATATTAAATAACATGGTGACACACTATTTTTTTATATTTACAAAATGGAGAAAGCGGGTGTTTTTAAACCATATTTCCCTATAACTTTCAAACTTTGAGGTTCTTGGGGCAGCCTAAGATATCAAATAAGGTCATCGATATTTCGGGGGCCATTTCAGTAATAAAACCGCAACTATTGCACATGGTGACGTTTCAAATAAAAAAAGTGTTTTTCGCTCCACCCTATTACGCAGTTCTTTCGAAAGAAAAACTCAGTCTTTGCAGAACTGCTGCAGGACGAGTAATGGATGGCTACGTTTGTACACTTTTGGATTTTTTTTTTGGATTGGAGGTTTAACGACCACCGTGAGCAACTCAATGGGCTATAAGCAGTCGCCCGTCCCTAATTTAGGGTCACTGGTTCCAGGGAAGGGAAAGAGCCAGTGCCGTAAGACAAACACAACATCCATGCCTGACCGGGATTCGAACCCGGACCCCTTAAGGACGAATGATCACAGGCCAGCGCCTTAGACCACTGCGCCACCGGGGCGGCTTTGTACACTTGTCGTACATATGTTATCTACTGAACGAACATATTATGTCTATTCAGGGTATTATGGCAAATGGTTTTAATCACAGGAATAAAATTGATGCATCCAAAAAATCTGTGTTTTGGGGACAGCGACTTCAGGAGGGAGACCTAGGAATGTTTCTGTTTACATGTGAATTTTTGGCTGTTGGTGAGAACAACCGACAGGTAATTTTTACTGTTGCGAGTCCACAATCGGATAACAGCTGGGGCTTTTTGCTTGGAAAAAAGGAACGGCCAGCTTGGAGATGTTTTCTTTTGAATATTTGTAAAATCAGATATTTCTAACTCCCGTAATTGTATACATGAACCAAACAACAAGATACTAATTTCTGTGTCACACAGTTGGCAGTAAAAAATTTCCTAAATCTGCCTCGTATCCATTTTCAGGTTCCAATTAGTTTTTGTCGTGTGAATTCAAGGAGGCTTTAGTGATCTTACAAAAGGAATTATGGAGCGAAATAAGAGCTTTCGACTCATGATTACACTCATTGAGTTGCACGTCAGACTTCGTGGAAGAAGAGTAGTTCTTTTCGTTAGACAATATGTATTTCGTTTCCAAATGAAACAAATTCACGTACTATAACAAGTTTCACGCATTTATTGTTAGCAATTTAGCAAACAGGAATATTTTTAATTGGTCGGTTAAACCAGATTGCACTTGGATTCGAAGTTACGAATAAAAGACTAGTGACGACCATTTTAATCTCCTTTATATGTATTTCATTTATAATTTTATATACTGCTTATTTCGTGGGTTTGATTTTAAAAGATTTGTATGACTGATAGTTCCTGAAAACCTCAATATCAAAATATTTTGGTTTAATTACCAGTGCATGTACGTTTCATGAGAGAAGAACAACTGTGTGCATATTTTGATTTGATAAATCTTTTTATTAAGACGTGTCCCTGAAAAAAAAATGAAGAATAAACAGAAATCAAAACAAGCAAACATAAGAACCAAAAGTGTTATTTTCCAAAACAGAAAACCTCAACTTCCATTACATGTTGGAAACCAAGAGAAAGCCGAAGAAGTGAAGAAAGTAAATAATAGACTTCCACATCCATTTTTTATGTTTGGAATTTTCATTTCAAATGTGGAAATATTGTTTTAACCATTAAATTACGTCCAACAAAAAACTTAACCGTACTACATATATGACAAAATTGTATTATATTAGTGTAGTAGGACTCTAAAAATAGATCATTACATTCACGGAGTATCTGTGACCAGTTTGAATAAAAAAAAGTAAAGCTTACAAATAATTATATGAACTCTCCGTTCGTTCGTCAGTTTGTGTGTGTTCCCTGTATCAATTCAGGTTATTCCTATATCATGAAAACTGGTTCTCCAAGCGCCTCTAAATGCACAAACAGTGATTCACAGCTTATAAATGTTTGTCTTTCTAGGTAATCAGGATTGCCTGCGGCACAAGTTAATACACAGAGGTGAATTTTTTGATACGGAGATTCGCTAATGGAAATGGTAAATTCTTCCATTACGTTTGCAAACATGGTTTTCCCAATTACCTTCCAGGCTATGTAGTATTAAATCTGGCTTACCAAATTGGACAAAAAGTCTCCCTTTCGAAAGTTTGCATTGCTTTTCGAAAATGAAATGATTACGAAAATCGTTGTACGCGACAATCTAAACTAACGATTTATGGAACAGATTATATAATGTTAGAACTACGCTGGAGAATTATGGAGCAACACAAATACATCAGAACTAAAAATCATATTATTGAAATATGCTGTGGTAAAATAGCATGGAAATCTCCTAGGCAACGGAAAACGTTTATGTAAGAAAATTAATCACAGTCGCTGCAGACGAGTGGAATCCCAGAAAGTGATATTTCTTGAAGGAAAGCATATTTGCCAGTTGTAGATGGAAATCAGATGATTTATTCGTGATAATGTGAGAGACCAATGCGCCTCGTTCTGTAGATACACTGATACTAAGTGGGATTGTATCATAGAGAAGACACCAGCAATTGATGCAAAAATAAGTCATAAGTACGTTTTAGAGCAGTGGAAAATATTTCCCGCTCTGAATATGATTTGTTTCTTACTATTTGACTACGCTCGTTTTGTACTGACAAGGTTTTACTTTTTACCTCAAAATGTGGGGAAAAAACCTAGAGAAAAAGGAGGATTTGCAGTGTTCCGACGCGCCTTAGGTCGTTCTTACAGGTGTAATGTTTTTTCCAAGCGGTGTATGTTATGTTGACTGATACTCCGTATTTATTATTTAAGTGGTTGGTGTGACCAAGAAAGTTAAGGTAAAGAACTCGTGGATAAGGAAAAAGACAAAACCTTGTTGAGAATTCCCCACGCGAAGTAACAGTCGTTTTTTATCATTTGAGTTCTCTGCATTTTGTAGCTGAGAAGGTATCACTTGTCAGTACAAAACATGGAAAGAAACCTGATGAGAGATGATAATTTGTAATGATCAGACGCGCCCTGTGTCGTTCTTTCTGCTGAGATGTATTTCTCAAGCGGTGTGTGTTGTGTTATCTAATACTTCCTTATTTATTGTTAACTTTAGGAAATCCATTTATTTCCATTCCGTTTGGGTGCTACTATGTAAGTTAAAGATATATTCTTAAGTGCAAATGTTATTTTCTTATATTTTGGATTACCTTATTTAAAGATCCATTATTTTATTCGCGTACAACAATTTCCGAAGTATCAAAGAGGTCCACTGGATCATATCACTTGAGTAAACAGAACGTTAGTGTAGAAAATAGAATGTACATCCTGTTTTTTTATCACACTACAACGATAACAACTTCATTTGTTCTCCATATATATTATCATCATCATCATCATTGTCAATCCTTATTAATCCACTGCTGCATGAAGGCATCCGCAAGTTTCTTCCACAACGGTCTCTTTCGCGCAGGACTCGTCCATGTCACTCCGGTATGCTTTCGAATTTCACCCACCCATTTCCCCTGTGGTTTTCTTCTGTGTCTTTTTCTGTCACTCAAAATCCAGTCTAAAATAATGGTTGTTCAGCGGTAGTTCGTTCCTGTAGCAGCATGCCGAGACCATTGCCATTTCAGTGATTTAACTCTGATCATGATGTCTTCCACTCTTGTCATTTTCCTTATGCACGGGAACACGAGTTCCTCTTATCTTTCCTGGTTATACAAAGGGAAGATAAGAGGAACTCGTGGATTGCAATATCGGTATGAACCTCTGTACGTATCTCCGGTAATCTCTGCATGTCTTTTTTAATTCATGTTCACGGCACCACTATATCCGTCCATCTTTGGACACCAAATATCTGCACCTTTTAGTCACTTAATTAGAACTCTTATCATGTTGCGCGTGTTCTGAAAACGAAGGACGACCTAAAGTAATCCCTATGTTTGTCCATATTTCGACACCAAATATCTGCACCTTCTAGTCACTTAATTAAAACCCTTGTTATTTGGCACGTGTTTTGAAAACAAAAAACAAAGCCCGAACTAAAGTTATCACTATATTCCTCCATTTTTAGACAACAAATTTCTGCACCTTCTAGTCACTTAATTAGAACTTTTGTCAAATGGCACGTGTTTTGAAAACAAAGGCAGAACTAAAGTTATCACTATGTTCGTCCACAAATTTCTGCACCTTATAGTTATCACTATGTTATCACTATGTTCGGACAACAAATTTCTACACCTTTCTAGTCACTTAATTAGAACTCTTATCATTTTGCACTTGTTTTGAAAACAAAGGACGAACTAAAGTTATCACTATGTTCGTCCATCTTTGGACACCAAATTTCTGCACCTTCTAGTCAGATTAGAAATATGCTTTCCCTTTCGGAAATCCTGAAATTTGAGAATGAAGAACTTTTTTTATCTTGGCCTTTCTATGATTCATAACATTTCCGTTATGAATAAAAGATATAATATGGTGTTTTAAGTATAATTTATTCCACGTACTACTTCTCAGAATCTGACAGAAAGCATTTTTTCTACTTTGGCAGAATTTTCAGCTGTGATTATTTTGTGAACGTTTCTGTCGCCAATAATGCCCAGGTTCCTGGTTGATATCTGCAATATATTGTATTTTTCTCGAAATATCACTTTTGAATTCAAAAGTTATGTTTTCCTTGGAGACACTTGGTGGTAAGAAACATTTAGAACAATGTGGGTTGCTTTCGGACACGCGCCATTTGTGCAAAATATGGCCACGAAACATATTTATGTTTCCCATATATTACCATCAGCGGGTTCGCTCACATAAACTTTATTTTCCGCTCAAGAAAATGTGGAGATTTTTCGTAGGCAATGTGAAGCATAATTTGTTTAAAGATATCACTGTTTCGATTGAGAGTATTGAAAATAATGTTTTTCAAAGAGCACTCATGATGACCTTTTCATGTAAATTCTGATTTTTAGTACATAAATTGTTACTAGATGAAAAACGAAAAATTTGTTAACAATATATTAAGACCTAGTCACAGATACAGTTAATCAAACAAATAATTTATCGTCATTTCTGTGAGACATGATAACCACTTTCCCCAGGGCGTAGACGAAATGTTTAGTTTTAAATATCCAATTTTTGAAACTTCCTCCATGAATGGACATAGTTGTGTCCGTGCCTAGAATAAGCATTAGTTTAGTTTTGGAAATATGTAAACCGTTCTAAATAGGCTTTTACATTATGTTGTCCATTAAATTGTAAGTTTTAAATTGTAAGTATTCTTTCATTTAAACCGCCAGATGTTTTATCTAAAAGGGGTGCACATACATAAACTTATTTGCTACTGTCTCTGCTTCTAGTAGTCTCATTAAAAGCTTTCTCTTAGGGTGACTTCCAGAATAAAGCATGTACATTGCGCATATTTTCTAATTCGAATAATTCGCTGTTACATTCCCAAAATGGGTTAATCTACGTTATTACAAGACTGAATGTCACCGATTGCAAAAGTTATTGGTAATTCATTTTCTTGTTAACATACCGTTCCGAATAAACCAGGCTTTGTCTTACCTCCTTTTACATGACATTTTCTCTTTTAAATAATCACAATCTCTCAAGGCGATTAATAATTTCATATTTTATTTCACGCCTCCTACTTTACGTTCGGATAGTCGTTTTTAATACGGTCATATCCTTTAAGGAGGAATAAATGCCATTAGATTTCGTGGTTTTCGTAAAGCCTATATTTGCTTCTAATGGTGAAAGATATTACCTCAAATGTATGATTTACATTTGAGGTATTATTGTGATCGATTTTTACCTTTACAAATTATTCTTTTTCGAAAGAAGAAAACCCCGCACACCCGTGTTGTATTTTACACAATGCGCTATTTGTCGACAAGCTGACAATAACGCGTTTTATTTCTTGCTGATCTTGCTTATTCTAAATCAATTAGAAACTCTTTCTGCGTCGGGATTCTCTTAATAGACGGCATGTTCACTTCGCTGTAGAATTGAATGTCATCCTTCCAGCAATCATTCACGGAAGGAATGGCGATGTATAATTCTTCTAGTAATTCCTTTAAAGTCCTCACGTTCTCGATGATGTTTTTCATAAAGAGAAATTATGTAATTAAGAATAAACTTGGACTTCGGAAAACATTACGTGAAGATTTTCTAGGAAACACTTGAGCTAACTAATGTTCCAACGAGTTAGTACTTTTTATGCTGAATCACAATATGTTTCTAATTTTCTGTACCACACATGGATATTTAGTGGTACACAGGTTAAGTCTGAAAAGTGGTGTATGTACATGTATTTTTAACACAATTCATGTTACCTAAAAATTGGCACTTGAGGATTTTTTTCCCTATTTAGAATCTGGAACATCACTCTTACGTGTCCAGCATTAGTCAGAAAGCATTCTAGAACTCCTCTTCCGCTTGTTCTTCTTCTCCGTGACCGAGATATCTTGGCAGAATAGCTTACCATGTTCGTCGCCGACGCCACCTAGACTCGTAGGGACGAAATCCAAGTGGCAGTCCAAGAAATGAATTTTTAATCACCTATTACAACCCATATGTTGGATAAATGCAGGAGTTTACAAACAATGTCAAGGTAGTTATGTGCTTTAAAATTTTTCAAAAACTTTTCTATACCGCTTTGGAATCATCTCTGGGCTGTGTTTTTGTACTGGCCTTTTCACCTTGAAAAAAAAAATTATTTATGGGCTCACAAAAACGCCATATTTAATTTGAATATCACTTATTAGAGGAAACCTTTACTTCAAATAAAGAAACCCAGTATCATTTATATCCATGGTCTTAACAAAAATTTAAGGAGCCCTAATTTTATATGAAGTGGAGGTAGAATAATATATTTGCAGGATTGAATATTGGGGGATGTGCAGCATTTTTCTGCACCTTTTATCTGTAACTGTTTCACGCTTTGACCTTTGTTTCGTAATGTAATGACATTTGTAGTCTCGACTGTCTCACGCACACAAGTAACAACAAAATTTAGTATTGTTGATATACAAACCAAATAACAGCTCAATGACTTCCAAATAATCACAGATGTTCCTTAGGTGTACTACATTTTTTTCAACATCCGTTTCGTATTTTCGTAATATTCATTCATTGTACAGGATTAATCTAACGACACAGAATGAAATTTGTTTCCATCATGCACAAAAGGACAACTTTCAAACCAGTTTTGGTGGAATCAATGAACAAACGCCACTGTGTTGTTTTATGTTCATTAGCAATTGAAGCGATTCGAAATATATTAGTGTAATCAATTTATAAAAATTAAAAACATCAATATATGTTTAGAATATTTGAACAATGTTAGAAAGCAATATCTACTGCAAGTTATGATTTTATCAAACTTGCTTATTCAGGTTCTAGATTACAAATAAGCTGATGGATATGTCGTTATAAGTCTTCTACGGGACAGGACCGCACTTATAATGTCAAAAGGAATGATATTTTGAAAAAGCTGGCAAAGTGCCAAACTATTGCGAGATATTCAACACCAAGAATATCAGATTTATGTATTCGATACTGTATTCAATTCTGCAATTCAAAACGAAATCAGAAAAGTGGCAACTATTTTCCATTGTGTTCAAGGAACACAATGGAAAATTGTAGACGGTGTCAATTATCAAGCATACATTGGATCATTACACTAGCCTCAAATGAAAACTTTTTTCTGCGGTATGAACTTGAATATGTGACTTTTACTACTCTTTGTACGCTGAATTCAAAAATGCATTCGGTTCTGATGTATCGCATCGGGTTCTTTGGCAATGTGGTATAATGTAAGTTCATCAATTTCTGTTGACCAAAGTGATACATTTCATGTCTTTGCATATATAGCATGCATTTTTAACCATTTTTAAAACTAAGCATCAGCAAGAACAACCTTTAAAAGTGAAAGAGAATAATTAAAAAAAACTACCTAGAAATAAAATAAAAAGTGTACAACAGTTGAAAACTTACCTAATTACATTCCTTAATGTTAGTAGGCAGTTTGTTCTTCTCTTGCCATGGAAGCTCAGTGTTCGATATGCCCTTGAGTGTTCTCTGGAAGGATCCTCCTGTGCAATAGACCAACAGTAATCAGCCTTTATACGCTCATCCCAACGTCCCTGATAACGTCGCTGTGCCTCTTTTAAGTCCTGGTGGAACCTTTCACCTTGCTCTTCACTCAAAGCTCCCAAATTCGGAGGGAAGTAATCGAGATGTGCACTTAAGAAATGAAGTTTTAGGCTCATATTACAACAAAGCAATTTGAATTTGTCCAACATATTTTGTACAATTGTCTTGTACGACGGGTCCTTTACGTTTCCAAGAAAACGTTTCATCACTTCTTTGAAAGCGTTCCACGTCTCTTCTTCAGTTTCGATCACTGTACAGGTGAAATTGTTATCCATCATCAGTTTATGAATTTGCGGGCCATCAAATATTCCCTCTCTGATTTTAGCTTGTGGCAATGAAGGAAATGTTGTGCTTAAGTACTGGAAGCATGGACGACTTTTGTCTAGTGCCTTTACAAACTGTTTCATAATACCAAGTTTTATGTGTAACGGAGGGAGTAGAATTTTCTCACGATCTACTAGACTTTCATTAATGACATTCTTTGTACCTGTTGTCAGTTGCTTCCTCTCAGGCCAATGTGCAGTATCCCAATGTTTGTCCCTGGCTCTGCTATCTCACTCGCAAAGGAAACAGGGAAATTTTGTGTACCCTCTCTGCTGTCCTAACAATATTCTAATGACTTTCAAGTCACCACATATTTGCCATTCGTGTTCATGGAATTTAATTTTTTCAAGCACTAACTTTCATGTTTCGTATGATTCTGACAATTTTGTGGAATGAGCAATTGGTACAGAAGCGAATTTGTTGCCGTTATGAAGTAAAACCGCCTTGAGGCTTCTTTCGGAAGAGTCAATGAAAACGCGCCAGGAACTAGGTTGATAGATTTCCTTACCCAACTGATGAATAAGATTACGGATGTCCGTACAAAAAAACATATCTTTCTTTGAGTAGTACTTCCGAAAACACTTGTCACGATTCCTGTACCAAGAAAATATAACTCTAGGTGCCAGCAGGCTTTTCTCAGAAAGTCTTGAGCCTTTTATTCACTCTTTTCCTTCGTGAGCCCCAGTTTTCTTATCAAGTCATTCAATTCGGGCTGAGTAAACATTTTTGGTAAATGGTCAAATTCTTCTGGTTCGAAACTCATTTTGTCAGTGTCTGAATGTAGAGAACTGCTTTCAGATTCATCACTCAAATTAGCTGGTGGTGTAGGTACTGGTAAGTCAAGTCCATGAGAAACAAGCCATTCGGCTTGTTTCTCATGGACTTGACTTTGAAATGAAATTTAATTCATTTCATATTATTTTTGTTAAAACCAGCAACATTGAACATACAGAAATAAGTCATTGTGGTGGTTCTTCTGTTCAAGCCATATAATTGGCATTGCAAACGGCATTGCGTTCCGTTTTCCTTTGTACCAGTACCGCAGTCCCTCGACACAACTGTTACAAGCAACGTGAAGCGCAAACGACTTATCTTGGTCGCCGACTTTCACTTTGAAGTACGCAATGTATAGTTTCTTCACGAATGAATCTAGTTTACGTACCTTACCATCAAACACATAATATCCACAAATGTAACAAAATTGCTGAGGACTTCACACACACTGTCTTTTACACAATCCCGACGCACTAGCCATACTCACAAAATAACGTTTTACTTTCACACTTCAAATATAAGACGGGCACATGCACAAGGATGCCTGCCCTATGCTCAACTGATAGGATATTCAGTGAAGGAATGCGAGGGTTCTTTAAACATAAACAAGCGGCGGCGCGCCGCCTAGTGTCGCGCCGACGGCTCTGGCGCGATGCAACGGCGTCTGAAAGCAAACAACGAAACGCAGAAGTACGCAGGAACATTCGATGACAAGGGGCGTTTCTCATAGTAATATAGCATTTCCTAGGTTTAAGTAAAGTTCTTTGTGGATATTTAAGTGCGATTGTGAGGAGATGGCTCTACATTACATACAATGTGGATACGTAAATTCACGTATACGGTAAAAAACAATATTGTGACACAACTAGATGTGATGGACCAAAACTAACGTTATTTTCGGATTCAGGACACAGATTTCCACAAGAATCACCTAATTTCGCGTTTACCGCAGAACCATTGTTTGCTAGTGATACTCCTTGAAGATAAATGGCATACAAACAATCAACTAAAAGTTTGTAGAATAAAGAAATTGGTCGTAGCAAATATCGTACAACAATGAAACTTAAAGCACTTTGCACGATATCTTCAGTTATTCGTTTTGATAATAAATCCACACCTCAAGGAAGAAGGTGCATAGGTAAACTTTCTGCTGTGCGGGAAAGCAGGTTAGAAAATCTGCCAAAATTTGGTTTTAATAATGAAACTGTTTCTGCAGATGAAAAATGAGTTGCGTTTCTTGGCGGATGCCTTTTCAAACAGTCTATTCCCAATAAAAAATTTGGCACGGAATTAAAATGTGGACTTTACGTGACAGTAAAACTTATCATCTTCTGAAGACACATATTTGTACTGGAAAAGGGTCAGGGTTAAGGCCATAGAAAATCAAAGCGTGCGAGAAGTATGTGACATTATGCATGGATTTAGGGGCAATAATCTTACATATCGTAATTTTCACTTCACACCACTTGGGCTTAAAGTCTTCCTCAACGGAAAATTACTTCGCTTGGCACCATAAACATCTTGAACAAATGACAAACAATGAAGTGAATGTCTCATTCTTTGATTTTTGCAAGGGATACAGCTGTTATAAAGTACATCCAAAAACAGAACAAGAACGTTGTTCTTGCGGAAACATTGTATCATTAAAAGCAGTTAGCAGCATATGTGACAAAAATAAAAAATAATATTTGATTGCAATGCAAGTAGAAGTGTTATAGATACCTTTGGTTAAATTTTGAAAACGTAAATATACAAAAGAAAAACAAACTGCTGTCTGATGGTAATTTTCTATAATATGTTTGGCAGTTCTGCTTGCAAAGCGTTTGTTCTAGGAACTTCAATAGACACCAAAGGGAATGAGAACAAAATGACCACAAGAAGATTGTTTTTGCACGAATTCGGGAAAACCTTATTAGTCTCCACATATAAAATCTAGAAAACATGTTCCAATAACTGAGGAGTCGCGTAGCATAATACAGAGAGCACAAGGAGAAACCCAAAATGCATCTTCAGAATTTGTTGTGGAATTTTGCGTGAAAAACAACGTGCACGGTGCAAATTCTGTTCATCAAGTAATGCAAGAAAAACACATATATTGTGATCCAATTGTGAAAACCATATTTAAAAGTAACACGCGTCGTATTGTTGTCTAAACTGCAAATGAAAATGATAGGTAAGCTATTTATAATGCACATAACATTTTAAAAAAAGTCTGTTTAATTTGATACGGCATTTTACATGTATTGCGTTATCTAATATATTTTATCAATATCTTATACATATATATTTATATTACACTGTATTATATTTTATTGTCATAAAGCTTAAGGCAAAATTTTTTAGTTCTCGAAATAATATTCTGAAATCGGTCACGTCGATCCGATCACTTTTGGTGAAGTAAATATTAATAGAACATAAGGGTTAATCAACTCTTTCGACGTAGGCAGAAACAAGAAAGATGACACCGACTTTTCAGGTAATAAGCACGTCTTTTAAATCCGTTCTGACGCAAATTAAATTTATCAAAGCTATTCAAATTCAATGGAGTAGGTATGGAAAACAATAGTATCTGACGGAAGAAACAAGTTTTCAATCGGGTTTTTAATAATTCAGATATAGCTGTGAACGCAATCGTGAGCTTACGCCCTCTGGTTGCAGACTTGTGTGTTAAGAAAAACATGAATTTATATGAGAAACATTTCGCACCGGAAACGCCCTCCAACACAGAAAGAATTTTTCAAATCGAACTTTTAGAAACAGGGATATCGACAAAAATGAGATGTGACTTTACGTCCCCTGTGAAAAAATCATGCATTATTTTAGGAAGAAAGTATTCTCAAAAGGATTTTTCATATGAGTGGTATCGGTCCAAAAAAAAAAAATTTTTGTCGAGTTTTCAGGAGCCCAGATTTTGCTACAAATACATCACAAGCAGAAATTAAACCTTATGCCTCCTGGTGGCCAAACCATTATTTACCAAACATTAGAAATCATGTGAAAAATACTTTACATCACGTCTTGTATGCGGTACTGGAAGAATTTTTCAAATCGGAGTTTTAGAAGTAGAAATATCCCATAAAAAGCAATTTTCCTTTGTACCCCCGAGCGGAAAGTCTGTGATTTACTTGAAAATTTTGAATTTTTAGGAAAAACATTTTGCATCGGAAACACCATCCAACAAAGGAGAAATTTTCCAAATCGGACTCCTAGAAGTTGAGATATTGACAAAAATAAGATTAACATATACGTCACTGACGTAGAAACCATGCATTATTTCAAGAAGAAAATGTTCCTAAAAGGTTTCCCGACATGAGTAGTATCGTTCAACAAACGACTTTTTCTGCAATCGAGATTTTAGAAGCTCATATTTGCTGCAAATACATCAAAAGCGCAAATTAAGATTACACCACCTGGTAGCGAAACCATTTTTTACAAAAATTTGAAATTATGTGCAAAGGATTTCCCATCAGGAGCTGTATCCGGTGCAGAAAGAGTTTTTCAAATTGGAGATTTAGAAGCAGAGATACAAGGGGAAGCAATTTACCTTTACGACCCCTAGCGGAAAGTCTATGAATTACTTGATAATTTTTAAATTATATGAAAAACATGTCACACTAGAAACAATATCTAACAAAGAAGGAATTTTTCAAATCGGACTCCTAGAAGTAGAGATATTGACAAAAATAAGATATACATCTACGCCACCTAGTGTAGAAACCATGCATTATTTTAAGAAGAAAATGTTTCTGAACGGTTTGTCGACAGGAGTACTATCGGTCCACATAGCCACGTTTCTTTCAATCGGATTTTAGAGGCTTATAATTTGCTGCAAATACATCAGAAGCGGAAATTAAGGTTTACTACCCCTGGTGGCTAATCCATATTTTACAAAAATTTGAATTTATGTGCAAAGGATTTCCTATCAGCAACTGTATCCGGTGCAAAAAGAATTTTTCAAATCGGAGATTTAGAAGCAGAGATATAGGGGGGAGCAATATAATTTCACGCCCTCTATGGGAAAGTCTATGAATTACTTGAAAATTTTCAAATTACATGAAAAAACTGGCACACTGAAAATGCTATTCAACAAAGAAGGAATTTTTCAAATGGGACTCTTAGAATTAGATGTATTGTGAAAAATAAGATATACATCTACGCCCCCTGGCGTAAAAACCATGCATTATTTTAAGAAGAAAATGTTTCCAAATGGTTTGTCGACATGAGTACTATCGACCTACAAACGACGTTCTTTTCATACGAGATTTTATTAGCTCATATTTCGCTGCAAATTTATCAGGAACGGAAATAAAGATTTACGCTCCATGGTGGCCAAACCATTTTTTCACAAAAATTAGAAATTATGTGCAAACGATTTCCCGTCAGTAGCTGTATCCGGTGCAGAAATAATTTTTTAAATCGGAGATTTAGAAGCAGAGGTATAGGGGGAAACGCAATTTACTTCTACGCCCCCTTGCGGAAAGTCAATGAATTCCTTGAAAATTTTTGAAGTTATATGACAAACATGTCACACTGAAAACACTATCCAACAAAGAAGAATTGTTTTTCAAATCGGACTTCTAGAAGTAGAGATATTGACGAAATTAATATATACCTGTACGCCCCCTTGGGGAGAAACTGTAGAATATTTTAAGAAGAAAATATTCCGAGAAGGTTTACTGATGATAGTGGCATCAGTCCACGGAAGAATTTTCTCAATCGATATTTTAGAAGCTAAGATTTTATGGTAAATATATCAGAAGCCAAAATTAACACTTCCGTCCCCTGGTGACCAAAGTATTCTTTACCAAAAATTTGAAATTATATGCAAAAGATTTTCTATTAGGAGGTGTATCCGCTGAAGAAAAAAATTTCAAATCAGAGTTTTAGAAGAATAATTATCGGGAAAAATGTAATTTACTATTACGACGCCGCCTAGCGGAAAATATATGCGTAATTTGAAAACGTAACTATATCTAAAATCCTTTTCGACATAAATGGAATTTTTTTTTTTTTTTTTTTTTGATTGAAGGTTTAACGACCACCGTGAGCAACTCAATGGGCTATAAGCAGTCGCCCGTCCCTAATTTAGGGTCACTGGTTCCACGGAAGGGAGAGAGCCAGTGCCGTAAGACAAACACAACATCCATGCCTGACCGGGATTCGAACCCGGACCCCTTACGGACGAATGATCAGAGGCCAATGCCTTAGACCACTGCGCCACCGGGGCGGCATAAATGGAATCGAAATATGAAAGATTTTTTTCAGTCTGGCGCAAAAACGGTTCGATTTCGATGAAATTTAAGTATGTGGTAGGGGACCACCTGCGTAGGTACCATATTCAAAATGGGTGACGTGGGGTCAAAGTTCATGACATAAGAGCGCGATGCATTCCATAGCCTTATGAGTCATAACGTGCGTAAAAATGGTTCGATTTCGATGAAATTTTAGTATGTGGTAGGGGACCACCTGGGGACGAACTCTATTGAAAATGGACGAAATGGAGTCAAAGGTCAGGACATAGGATTATGATCCATTCGATCGCCCTGATCCCATATTATTAATATTGACGTCAAATAATTTTGCTTCGTATACTTCCAATGGAAAAACTTTTGTACACATTTCCTTCACAATTAATGTGTTCCCAAGGATGAAAATTTGAACATCGATTAAAATAACTTCATATTATAACTTGGAATACTTAATATTTTCTGAAACAGAACCATAATTATCTGAAAAGTCAATAACTTTTCCTTTGGTGGTGTTGAAACCAGAAAAAGGATGGCGCGACGTGTACTTTGATGACGTAAGTAGACAAACAAATGTTGGATTGCATAATTATGGTTATGTTTTAGGAAATATTTAGTGTTCCAAGTTATGAAATGAAGCTATTTTAATCGATGTTAAAATTTTCATCCTTGTGAACGCATTAATTTGCCAGAAAAAAGATGGCGAGACCTGCACTTTCATGACATCAGTAGACAAACGAATGTTGGATTGCATAATTATGGTTATGTTTTAGAAAACAGTAAGTATTCCAAGATATAAAACAAAGATATTTTATTCGATGTTCAAATTTTCATTCTTGGGAATGCATTAATTGGGAAGAAAATGTGTACAGAAATTTTTCCATTCGAAGTACAAAAAGCAAAATTGCTTGATGTTCACTTTAAAATAGAAATTCTTGTATGTATGTAAATTTTATTTTGAAAACGGCTCTAAGGATTTTGATGAGAGTCGTTAACCTACCGTTTTCTGGTACTAGAAATCGATTTAGCTTGATCTCGAATTTAGGAAAATTCGTTTCGTGGGTTAAATAACCACCCCGAATTATCAGTTTTCAGTGTCATGGTGTCATCCCATTAATGTTATCCTTGCTTAGAATTCTTATGACGTTATACTCTCGCAATTCAGATGTTGGCGTGCGGTCACGCCATCTGTCTCATTACGTCTCGCGTTGTGTGTGGATCCTATTAAAGTTTTATGACGTTACACTCTTGCGAGCAGATGGTCGCGATTCCCATCTGCCTCATTACGTCACGCGTTGTGTGCGTATGATCGTCCGCACGATAACTCGCGTAAAAAACGTTCTATTTCGATGAAACTTTAGTATGTGGTAAGGGAGCACCCGGGAAAGAACCCTATTGAAAGTGAACGAAACGGGGTCAAAGGTCAGGACATAGGAACAGGATCCATTCCACTGCTCTTATGCGTCATAACTAACGTAAAAAAGGTTCGATTTTCATTAAATTGTATTATGTGGTATGGGACAAACTGGGAACGAACCCTATTGAAAATGGGCGAAATGGGGTCAAAGGACAGGATATAGGAGCGGAATTACTTCCATCGCCATTATGCGTCATAACTTACGTAAAAAAAATTCGATTTGGATGAAATGTTAGTATGTTGCAGGGACCTGCCTGGCGACGAATCCTATAGAAAATGGGGTCAAAATTCAGGCACAGGAGCGGGATCTATTCCATAGCTCTCACGCATCATAACTTACGTAAAATTGCTTTGATTACGACAAAACTTTATCATGTTATTTCGGAGGTATACTGAACCACTTCTGTTAAATATCATCGAAATAGGATCAAAGGTCGGGGCACAGGAGCTAGATTTATTCCACAGCCATTATCCTCATAACTTGAGTGATAACTTGAGTAATGATTTCTGATATTAAATAGTAACACTGTACTAGTGATCCGATTTATTGGCGTAGGAAATAAACACATAAGTGTTTGCAAGCTTTCACACATCAACCAGATGGCTTTTTCAAGGAAGTTAGACAGAAACTGCAAACTGAAAAATAGAACGCTTAACAATTTGAACGCGAGAACTTGGCTATAAATAGATGCGAAGTTATATTCATTTTCTCTACCAGGATTCCGCGTGCAACCAACGTGATGCCTCGTATCTTTAAATGAATATAACATCGCATCTATTTATTGTCAAGTTCTCGCGTTCAAATTGTTAAGCGTTCTATTTTTCAGTTTGCAGTTTCTCTCTAACTTCCTTTAAAAAGCCATCTGGTTGATGTGCGAAAGCTTGGAAACGCTTTCGTGTTTATTTCCTACGCCAATAAATCGGATCACTAGTACAGTGTGAATATTTACTACTTAATTGGTGCACTGTTCCTCGTTATAAATTTGATTTCTGGTCTGTTGGA
The DNA here is from genome assembly GCA_039090855.1 of Macrothele yani. Lineage (NCBI taxonomy): Eukaryota > Metazoa > Arthropoda > Arachnida > Araneae > Macrothelidae > Macrothele > Macrothele yani. The sequence goes on along the minus strand of CM077017.1, from coordinate 77,136,484 downwards.
AAGCGTATCATTATCAATGCATTGCATGATTTTATTAACTTGTTCTACAAAAGACGTGCTAAAAATGACACCTTGCATATAGTTTGCCTAGGTAAAGGCGATTTAGTTTCTGATAAAAAACAGCTGAAGCAAAAGCGATTTCACATAAATAATTTATTTAAATTATTTTTAAAATAAAAAACTGGAAATTTTATTTTAACTTAAAAATGAATATATTTTGCAACATTAACTTCATCATCTTCTGCAATTTCGGTGATTTTATTTCTTGCTTTTACTTCACCGTTTTTAATGTGAGGTATCAAATTAGAGATTTCAGCAGATTTATTTTCTGTTGCTTGTGCTTCATATACTGTTGTGTGCTCTTGGTATGAACAGAGAAATTCTTGAAGTTACGTGTCATCAGTGGCTACTCTACAATCTTCTATTGACGTTGATGCAATCCCTTCAACAAGTCTAGCTTTCTTAAAAGAGCTACGAATAGTTACTGAGTCAAGTTTCTCAGTGAGAGATGTATTCCAAAGTATAGATTCTAAAAGGTTATCACTAACAGAAGGAGCACTGGTAGATGAAGAAGCATCCATCTTCTCCGAAACAAACCTTACCACATTATGGTGATATAAATTTGAAAACATTTTATTATGCATTGACTTAATGACAGACAGGCATAGATAGTGTTCGGTGTAAGAAAAACTAATTTCGCATTTTCCAACGTTTCAGAAAAAGTTCTCCATTTTCGATCTAAAACACAAACATTAACGCAACCTTGAATTTAATGATGTCATATTGCATTTTTGTGATTGAACTTTACCATTGTGACAAAGCCTTCACAATTCAGAGGGTGAATGCACAGTTTCCTTATGCAGAAAGAAAGCCAACAATGATTAGAACGATATAAATATGCCAAGAACAAGTTCTTTAGCATAGTACGAGGAATGTTGATAGCAATTTTAAAGCAAATGTATCGCTGCTTCGGGAAAACGGCGTGAAATCAAAGTTACATTTAGTACCGAGAAGGGAGGAATACCGCTTGTTTTGCTGAAATATGCTTTCATGCCCTAATTTTTTTTCTATGATAACTAATGGGCACGCAATTAACGAATACACGAAGAATGCAACTTATGAAAAAGTACGAATTTTATAATGAAACCGATGAATCCTCTCAATTTCATTTTGAGCGGATTAAGGCCGTAAGCACAACAAATTTATTTTACTACTTCAGGGATGTAGTGCATCCACCCAGGGTTTCTACCTATACAGCTGAATTCTCGATATTTCTAAAACAAAATTGCATGATTTCTCAATGTTCACAAAACATTAAACAATAAGTGGACAAAAGTAATCTCTCACTGTAAGAGGAAAACGGTTTTGTATCAACATCAGTAGTAGGTAGGTACTCCATTTACAGCGATTACAGCAGCCACACCTCAGGTAAGATCTCCTCAAGTCAATGGAGGACGGCGAGGCTGTTGTTCTTGCTTTGCGCCTTGGGTACATCGATCAACTTGGTCAATGATGACTGTCATATTAGTCTAGACCTCACTCGCTGTTCAGGTTCACCCACAGGTATTCCATGGGATGCAGATTCGGGCTCCGAGCAGGCCAGTCCATCCGCGACACCTGTTTTTCCGCAAACCACTACATTGTAGACCTGGAAACATGACAATTGGCATCGTGGTCCTGGAAGAAACAATCGTCGAGTCCGTGGAACTGCCGGTGTGGCAATTCTACGGACTCGACGTCCACTGGTTGTTATTCCTATCACCATGAACGCCGTGCTGTATAGTGATATTACTTTACAGCATGGAGGTCATGGCGACAGGAATAACAACCAGGGGACCCGCACCGTACCAGCTTGAACAGCCCCGTACCAGAACTCCAACGGCTCCATGCTTCACTGTCGCAACTGTACATTCCCGAAGCAGACATTTTACGGGAAACCGCCGAACACAGACACATCCATCCGATCGGAATTATGTGAAACGGGATTCGTCTCCCCATAATACCTGCCGCCATTGCTCCAATGTCTATTGTGCTATTGACACCATCGAAGCTGCCTGGTTTTATTAGTGTTTTTGACGAGAGGATATTTACTGTTTCTCGGCCATGATTTCCGAGTATACGGCTACTCTTCAAAGTGGCTTGGTGGAGGCAATAACATTTGTGGCATCTGGAACTCATGTGCTATGATGTTCATTCATCGGTATCAAGTTTTCCGGATTTTCCTCTGCAGCATTCTCCATCCATGCTGTTTGCATTGAAGCGACAATAAAGTCTTATAAACCCGCAGTGGCTGTAGTGACAGATATATTTTGTTTCGTTGAGCTTTATCCTGATAGCAGCAGATCTTGTCGAAACAAATTGCGTTAGACCATTATATAAACCCGTTGGAGTACAAAAGTAAAATGCGGAGAACAGAAGTATGTTTGAAATTTTACCTATAACGAAACAGCCACACATGATTTTGCAATTACAAGATTCTACCCATGTTGCATAACGTTGCAATTTAACGTAGCCCTGGTACTGAACCACCGTCTTTTAGGAAAATAAAGCTTTGGCTCAGTTTCTGGCCCATGATTAATTGCAAGGCCGGGCTAACTGGGTAATATTCAAGTAGTTTGATGAAAGTAAAATATCAGGTCGTTTGTGCTTGTCTCTCGAATAGTGTATGTGGATCCTGCAATTCAAACTTAATGTTCGGATGAGTGACATACTATCTTTCTAGGTCATCGTACACGTGATAAATTTCTACCCTCTCCAATTTTCGGCACCCCTGAAAGTACTGGTGGGGACAAAAGTTTTATTTTATTTCCACAGTAGAATTGCTATGTTGTATAATACTTCTATTGGTGAAATTGTGGTTCTGTCCTTCCTGGTATACATGTTATATGTTTCATAATTCCGTCACACAGAAGACGTTGTGAAGCAGAGTTCTCTTTTAAGAGACAAAAAAACACTTCTGTTGGTAAACAAGCATTAAGCAGAGAACCATACTTTGAGTCCAGTAATTTGCTTACTAAATTGCCTTAATTTACATTTTATTTAGGCAAATAGGGTTTATATAGGCGTGAGATAAATCGTGGATTTTAAAATCATATAACTATACTAATTTATTGGCGTAGAATAGAAATCAAAATTTCCAAGTATTCGAACAGCAATCAAATGACATTTTCAAGTAAGGTAGACAGCAAGCTGAGTGAAATCTTAGAAACTATGTTTTCTATTCTACGCCAATAAATTCGAACTACTAGTATACTAACTTAAGTATAGATGGTGCAAAGTCCCTTGTTGTGTTATTATTTAATTTGTGGTATATTTTTTTCATAATAGGAGGACACCTGCTATTTTTTTTCTAAATTCAGAATTGCCCCGAAGATAAAGAACATATTTTCTATAATTTATTAATATTATATATAATTTAATAATAATATATAAGTAAAACTGAAATGTGCTTACTGCGGTCAAAGACACAGCTGCGCAAAGCCGCAAACATGTTAATAGGTGCTATAAGTAGTTCTCAGAATTTTCTTTTTTTACGTCAGGAGGAAGGTCGCGTGGAAGGCAACAAGTGCAGATAAAGAAGCGGCAATTATTACATAAATACGAATGTACGTAAGTCGCATGTTACGTAACTCGGTGTTTTACTGTAGTTTGTAAGAATGTACATAAACTGCTTGTAGCGCTTTTCTTTGGTGGCTTCGCCACATTTCAAAATGAAACTTCACATAATGTTAAATAATCTGAGAAGTTTTCCCGAAATGTGGATTAAGGTTTTTAATGGAGTCATGACCCTTCAAACTTAGAACTTCTAGTTTGCTCCTTATTATTAACTTTTGATTAAAAGAGCCTTTAGAAAAATATTTTTCTATCATATCCTTTCCACCATATCTTGAGATATTTAATAATGAATATAATTTTATGGATATAAAACGAGTAGCTGTTCAAATACAACGATTTTGTATCAATATTTAAACAGGTATATATTGTTTTAGTGACCTATACCCAAATTCAAGAATTTAAGAAGACCTAAGAGAATAAATAATATATACGTAAGATGATAGGTAGGTATGAAATTTTGTTTCTTTAGAGAGAAAAGAGTATTTACCAAACACACTTCATGTTTAAGGACCAAAGTAGCGAACAGAAATTTGCAAAGCTTCCTGTCATATTTACTAGACATACGAGTATCGTTAGGCATTACGTGGAAAATAGATTTCTCACTTATAATTTGAAAGTCTTAAAAATAAATTTTAATTTCTTGATAACATTTTTCAATTAAAATAAAATAGATTTCATTCTGTCTGATTATTTACAAATCTGAGCGCGCTCATTATAATCTGATTGCATTGCTATTCGATTTGTGTGTTAACCCCACGTATATTCGTAATAATTTTTCCTATGAAATGCGTGCTTTTTTCTTGCATGAATTACTGATTACAACTGGAACGAAAAAAGAAAGTCACGGGAAGGGTTCTTTCCTCCTCGAAAGTTTAACAACCGCATCACTAGAGGTCATACGCTCACGTTTCCATTTGCAGCATTTTCGCAACAATACACAAATCTCCAAACAATATTGAAAAGATACTTTTTGGTCAGATAGTACGAACTGCCAAAACATTTTACGTGAATTTCCTGATATAAGTAAAGCACAATTCCTCCGATAAGGAACTGAAAGTTCTATTTTGTTTCTGCTGATATCTCTGCTCCTGAAGCGCCTGAATTGAAATTTCATTTAATACTATGTGCCGTTTGCAAGCTCAAAGTTTGTTTCTAACTTTTATATTCTTTGTAGTTCGCAGTTCCTGCGGTTGGTGGTGTTAGTGTGTATTCTGTTTACAGCTGTACCTCAGTTTCTGAAGGACGTACTGAAAAAATTATTATTTTTCTCTGTGCCGTCACTACTGAACAGATGCGAAAAAATATTGTTTTTAAACAATACACAGTTTTCGGAGCTGAGTGGCTTAATCGGCGAAACCTTCTTCTAACTATCTGTACTTCTGAGGTATGCATTTAATTTTTTTTTATCTTAGCTTAGCGTTTGCAACGAAAAAAACTTTTCCCATATTTTCTACTTTTCCGTTATTTAGTTCTTTCCTCAAGAGAACATAAGATCACACCATGCTTTTCTCTTATAGTTTGATTTGAAAATTACTTTGCTTCTGTAATTTTCCTTTATTTAAGAGAAACGTGTTGTGGTTTATTTCTAAATTCTTGTATGATGATTTTCGGCTGCTACTTGGAGAATGTAATTATTCCTATTTCTACGTGTTTAATAGATTGAAGAAATCCGGTTGATTCTGGTTTTTTTTCAACGTGCTCCATTAACTGTAAATAACTTTGAAATATTCTGATCATGTCGGAAGTCATTAAAAACGCGTGTTCATAACAATGAGTAGGCAACTTTCCATTATATATCTGCACTGAATACTTTTTATAAAACGTGAACTACATTAATGAAGCACATCATTTTGCCAATTTCGCAGCCCTCATGATTATTATTATGTGAGCAATCAGTGGTATAGGCATCCATTGTGCACATATTTCTTTATCCCTGATATATTTTTAAATCGTTGAAATTTATGTCCTGAAATTATCTGGAAATTACTTGTCATATTGCTAACTAATTTGTTAAACTCTTTCTGGAAATTGTGAGCCAATTGAAATGTATTCCCAATTCGGATGACCTGAAATTTCTTCGGCACCGGAAGGTACTATACAACGAAAAAGCAAAAGCCCTATGACCATCTGCCAAATATGATGTCGGTCATCCCTGTCCTCTAAAACGTCTCTTAGCCGACGAAGCGTGAGCCACACAAAATTTCTAAAAACGTTCTTTAGTATCTGATACCCAAATGTTATCAGCAAGCGTTTTAATTCCAGTAAGTTACGTGGTCCACTCGCAGCAGATCGGAGTAGATGTTGAAATACAAACCACAGATCCTTGATTGGATCATGTCTGTGGAATCTGAAGACCAGGGTAATACTTGGAACTCTTTCGGATGTTCCCAAACAATTCTCGAACTATCCAATCAGTGTGGAATGGCACATTATTATTCTGAAAGAAAGCAGTTTTGGATAGGTATCCCGTTATCACAAAATAATGATCCTGGACAACACCTCTTCTACTGGCATGTTTCCTCCCCTACAGTGCATCCTGGTGTCAACACTTCAGTAAATAAGCAATGTAAACCTATTCGCCCGTCCAGACGGTTCAACGTGAAACGAGATTCATCGGACCAGACGACGTTCTTCCTTTCATTGAATGCCCAGTTTTGATGTTCGCCTGCGAAACGGTTGGCGTTAGTAACCGTTGACAGAGGTAAGGATGGGATAAAACAAAATAACTAAACTTTTGCCTGATTAGATTTTAAAATTACTTAGGATACGAGATTCGTATATCTTGAAAAAAGAAAAGAAAATACGAAAATTGCAATTTTAGAAAACGAAATAATTAACATTTTGTGCAATATAGCAAGGTGTGTTAAATCAAAAATCGTCAATAGCGGAACTATGCAATTCTGAAAAAATATATAAAATTCGGATTACTGAACGAGAGTTGTTTAGTTTATGTATTTTACTAGGAAAAAGTGCATTATCAGTTTTTTTTAATGTTCTCCGAAAAGTTCATCGAATATGGTATGTCATATGGAAAGCCTGACTCAGATTATGGCTGAATCACAAATGATTGAGGTTGTGCGGGTGTATGTTGGATGACATTAGAGAAGATATTCTCAAACAGCTAGTGAGTTATTAAGGATTTTGCATTTCAATGTATACACATCCTCTTTTATTTTGGGGGAAATGTTTCTGCCTCGTCTAGCAATCTGAAAAAATTCGAATGAAAGCTCTTGTACCCGCCTGGGCGGGTACACTGTGATTCCTGGGGTGGTCACATTATTCTGCTACGACTGTGTATTTTATTTTAAGTGCCACTTTGTAACATGTTGTAATTATTGTTTACTATATTCGTGCAAATGCAACACGGCATCGTCAGTTTCGTCACATGCTAAAATTAGACTATTCGTTATTTTGAGTGAATTTGCCGCATCACTTTAATGTGCGTTGGTTATCGCTGGGACAGGTGTTAGCAAAGATGTTATATTTGCGAAAACAGAGAGTAAAATGTATGAATAATAGAATCATCGATGTGAATAATTGAAAGAAGATTTCTATAGAAATGTTGCATTCCTGTGAGATATCCTCTCAAAGCAAAATGACCTGAATATGTCTCTGGAAGGTAAAACTAAGTCCTGTACATGGCATGTAACAAAAATACAAACATTTCGAAAAAATCTAACTTTATTCACAACTCATCTTCTTCAAAAGGAAATTTCGGATGAACATATTTTCTGGTTAGCAGAGGGCATTGACGTGTATGAGGATACACAAGAATCATTTGAAGAACAGACCGGTTTTATAGAATTATTAATAGGAAAATACAATGAAAGGTTCACTGACTTTGAGAATCATGGCAACACACTCAAATTAGCATTTCAACCTCACCTAGGTGATGTTTCCATGCCTCCTAAAGAACTACAGAAGAATTGATTGAGCTACCAGAAGATCACATTTTAAACTCTTTATTTGACGCTAAGTAAGGTGCAATTGAAATATGGAAAAATGCAATAGAATACCCACGACTTCGCAACATGCACGAAGAATGCTTTCTCACTTTTAAACTAATTGCTGAGAACTTACATTCGGCTACCTAACCCAAATCAAAACGCCCTTGAGGTCACACTTGACGGATAACCATCCAGAAGATCAGATGGAACTGCGTAATCCGATGTTGCAACTAAATATACAAATGCTTTCCAACAAAAAGCAGTCGCACCAAAGTCATTAGTAGATTAGTTAACAATAGAATTAACAATTTGTTTCATTTTTGTAGGTAATATACAGAAGTCTAGTTTTTACAAACTAATGTACATTTTATACTTGAGCCTAACTAAAGGCGCCCCATTAAGATCTTCAAGCAAACGTAACCCTAGTTTTGAGTGAAAGTTATTTTTATTTAGCATATATTACAGATATTAAACTGACAACGTTGTAATAATTCTGTTTTCTTGTATTACGAGAGAACATAGGGTGGTGAAATTAGAAAAAAAGTGCTAACAATTGACTTTACAGCATATCTGAAAATAAGGTATTGAATCTGAGAATATGGCGAAGAGTGATATGATTTGGACCATCCTTACTATTTACGTATTAGCGGAGACGAAAAATATTTCTTCGAATAATCTTTGGAGCAGTAAAATCTTATTCATTCTGAAGAAAGGCCTAAAGGTTACAAAATATTAATAGCACTGAATAACAATTTCGTTTTACTGTATGGTTCTCTTCGACACCAATGTAGAATTTTGATAAGGTTCGGCCCGCCGTTTCTACAAACATCCTTCTTCTGTATTGTTCAACTTTCTTCTAATATCATAATTAGGCAAAGGCACGTTACCTTTAAGCCTAGTTTGTAAAGGAACACTCCAGGAAACTTCCAGGTTTACTTAGATACAACAAACTTTCTCTGATTCAGGACAGCAATGACTAATAAAAGCAAATATATTCGAAGTAATATCGCAAATATAGCGGTTAAGGCAAACCGGTTAATGTACAATAGGCATGATCAGAAGCATAAAAAAATCCAACTCCTCAGGGAAAACGTACTCTCCTACGATCTTCGTGTTTTCTGACCCAACTGATGGAGATGTAAATAAAACGAATTAGCTGAAAGATAAAACACTGTTGAACATCGACCGAGTCTTCGAGATGGTGAGGAACATGCATTTCTTCTATTTAGAAAAATGGGAAAAAACAATAGTGATGCCATTGAGATATTTAAATACATATGCATTAAATTTCGCCTTAGATTTCAGAGTTCCAGAAAAAGAAAAGTTAATGGAAGTTTCTAGGTGGCAATATTCAATGACAAGTCTTTTAATATAATTGTGAAATTTCTCTATAAACGTTAGTACTCTATATGGAAACAGTTAATACGAATTTGGATATTTTACTTCATTTCTTCATATTATGTCTGTGTGAGACAACTTTTTCAGCTTTGAAAACTGTTAAGTTAAAGAATCTGTTGGCATCTCGTGGCATTGATAGCGAGGTGCATGCTATTATGTCTGACATTGTTCCTCACGCTGATAAACTACAGTATGTACCTGGCGCTTCTTCCGTGTCCATGTTAATAAAAATCCCACTGGAAAACAACTTCTTCATATTAATAAGAAGCCATCTGTTAACTTTATGTGAGCCAATTTTAAATCATAAGAAATGAAGAATTTGTGCTTACTTGTATCAATTTCATAAATTTTGCTATTTTGATGAAGGAATGCCCACTATGTGAACGTTACTCTATAAAAGTACACAGGCAGAGAATCCGCTCATCAAGAACATGTAATATATTTTAAGGAAAAGAATGGAAGGGATTTACTGATTAAATACTGTGAATTTGAAATTTTGGGTTACGATTCCTCACTTCTACACATATTCCTCTTCCTGGAGGCCTACGAAGCGTTCAGTCTCGAACTCCTACAACTGCTCGTATTGCTTCCGAACTGCCAAGCACCCGCAACGGGAAGACCTTATATAGCCGGTCAGGCAGCGCGTTACCACCACTAATTTCTTGCGTCACATGCGTAGCCATGCGTGATTCTTTAATCATTTGCATGTCTGACGATATAAAATCTGCCCACAAAGTTTCATTCCTGTCGGTTGCTTCCTTCTGTGTGAAACTACTTTTTTGGCGATGAGTGTATTTTCCTTTTCTATCCTACGAAAAAAGTACCGGATTTAGAACATATGTACAGCTTAATTTTTTTATACAGCATCAGGTACTCTGCATGTTTAAAATTTTTGTCGTTGGACATCAATGGTATACTAGCGACTTCATCAAAGTTTTCATTTAACCTTAAATCTCGGGTGAGTTGCTAGCCGATAATTCATAAAATGTAGTTTCTAAATTATAACAGAAATATGAGAAGCAACAGTGAAACACATGAAATTTCAAGCCTAAACCTGAAATACAACAGTGAAAAACATATGAAATTTCAAGGCTAAACCGAAATAATTTAAGGAACGGGAGTTACTAGTTATATCCAGGTAGTATTTCCCTTCTTTACTTTGCCAATTCTCACTTTAAATTTTGTACCCTTTCATACTAAACAACAGGAAAAGTAAAGAAAACATGCAAATCTATATTCTAATATGGATTTTTTAAATATGTATTTACATTCAGACTTTTTGAAATTATGTGTTTTATGTGAAAAAGATTTGTTTGGCTTTAGAAAGCAAAGAATCCGTGTCTGAGTAGTAGCAATTGTTTCAGTCTTGCCTCTCGTAACACCGATATATATAATTAAACTGAAATCTTTGTAGGTTTGCAAACTTTTAAATCTTTATTCCTGAAATTCAGTGAGGTAAAGCCAAGTATGTCTGTAAAACATTGTTTGGAAGAGAAGGGAAGAATTACTGAGCTTAAGGAATTATTCGCCTTTCGCTTTCAAAAATAAATGTTTCTTTTTAACAACGTTAGTTCAATATGCTACATCATTTTTATTGCTTTTACGAAAGGCGAAAATTCACCCATCCAGATTATCTGATGAAGCTTCGAGATATTCTATTGAATTGTTAATGTAAAAAATAGTTTTGGTCGCAACAGCACAAAAGCACCATGAGTTATATATTATTACTAATTACGAAGTTTTAATACATTTTATTTTTTCTTTCTGTAAACATGGAAATTGTTCTTCCAAGATTCCACCAAATTAAAATGTGGAGCACTAATTTTTAATATATATGGTTATGCTGTTTAAAATATTTTAATATGCACCAAAAAGTATATGTATGGGAAATTAAAAAGAAATCACCGTTTGAATTTTATTTAAACTATGCCTTGAAAATGGCAGACACGGTAATCCCCAGCGTAAACAGAAAACTTGAGTTATTTTTCGGTTTAAAATATTTATCCTTCCTAAGTACCTACACAAATTTCAATACAAATCGCTAAGTACACATTTGCAATTCTGCGGATTGTGAGATAATTTAAAAGGGCAGAAAACAATGCAACTGGAGAATTAGCATAAAATGTTGCATTAAAATTGATTTAAACATCAGGCATATCGTTAAAAACGCGGAATTCAAAACATTGCTCATTCATACGGAGAAAATAAGTGCTTCAGATGTTTCACCCTGTTTTAAAAACTGTTCAAAGATCATTCATGTTTGCAATGCATCGTTGCTTTGATTTACCAATAAAAAAGATGTGTTTTTTTTGTGTAAAAATGAAGCTGCCACCATGGAGCCACACACTTAGGACAGCTGGCGATACTTTCGATCATACTACCGATGGTATCAATAAATTTGCTCATATTTTGTATCGATTGTGCATTGATATTTTTTCTGAACTGTTAATTGCTTTCCGGATTTTAATGCTATTAAGTGTAAACTATTCAGCTTAAAGGGATAGCATTTGTAACAAGAAAGCACACATTCAACTCTTTTGTTGTGGTTAAGAAATGGTACACACGCGCGTTGATAATTCATTTTTCATTCAATATAAAAAAATGAAGCTTTTTATCACGTACCCTTTACTAGCACCACTGCAGTTGTACTTCAAAAATGCTTGTCATATTTTTCTTCACTGAAAGTTTCTAACGTGATGTCAAATGTCAAAAAAAAAAGTCATAAATGTTGTTCAAGCGTTCATTCACTCCGCAAATCTTTGAAGTTCGAAATGCGTTATGACACGGATTATTCTAACTGGTTTACTGGACACGACATGTTTTTGTTTGTTTTTTTATCTGCAGCTCGCTCCAAGTAAAAATATGATCGGGTTTGTAATTTATGTTTACTTTACGGGCGTTCCCTAAGTTTTTAAAAGAACAGATTTCACAGTTTCCCGTTGAACCAGCTGGATATATTCATCACTTTTCAACTTTGATACCCGGCTGATCCATTTCTTCCACTTGTACCTCTCTCAAAGAATTTATACAATTGATTATCGAGGGACGAGGTACCCTCATGTCAGATTCTATAGCCAACAAACACATTCTTCCTACTACCCTTCTACCTCCGGTCAGTCGATTCCATTCTTCCCGTTTATTCAAAAACGTTAGGCGTACGAAAAAAAATGCAGAAAAATGAAGTAACTGAGCAACAACCACACACACAATTTATTTATTTACGTTATTCACTTTCACACGGACTATTTACACGATTTCGCCAGATTTTTTATTCAATATTCCTTTGCAAAGTAGAATTTAAATGTCATGTTCTTCAGCTTTTATGGAAAGAAGAATGGTGAAAATATACAATGCAAAACAGGATTTAGGGACAATTTAATAATTCATGCTTCTTGTAAAGTGTTTCTTCTTGGCTTTTTCTCTGTCACGAAAGTTTGTTAGAATGAATTTTCTAAAGATACGATTCAAAGTTTCCCAGAATTTATCATTTGAAAATATAGAAATGTTAAGCGTAACTGTTGCCAGAAATAATTTTTCATCCCAGCAAGCAACATATCTGTATCTTAAATGGTAATTTCATGGAATCAAATCAATTGCTACCGACACGCTATCGATGGTGTATCGAGAGTTATCGATTGTCCTTTTCTAACTCTCGATGGTACCAGCCATCTACAGATCTCCAGTTCGAATTATTAGTTTCTAAAAGAACTGAACTTATAAATGTACAACCACAGAATGAATTAAAAAGAATTGCTTTGTATCAGTAAAAGATCAAGAAGAAATTCTAAAAGCAAATGCAGTTAATCTTCATATGAACAATTATTATTTATATGAATATCATTTTAAACATTAAACTGAACACATTTATGTTATTATATAAAATATCCATAAATGCATACCCATTTGATCAAATAAAATGCCTAATGTGAGAAATGTTATCTATAAGACAAGGTGGTTAGAAATATTTTTAGAAATCAATAGACTACTGTAATAGGTGAAGTCCATTGAATTGTATGTGGAACATAACTGGCAGGTATTGTTTTCAGGGCGGAAAAGTCGTGTTAACAGATGAATCTGCATTTCAAATAAACCCTCTGTCTCTTACCTTGAGTCCGCGACAAATCCCGTGTGGTTCGTCAATGTACTGAAGAAATATTTTTAAAACAGTTAAAATTTATTAAAAAGAACATGTGTGTGACTTTTTTTTGTAAATATGAAAATACAGCAAGAAACAATTACATGCACTCAAATGTAGTCCATATTTTATTGCTAATGACCTCGACTAAAGAAGCAGGCTGTTTCCGCCTTCAAACAGCAGAGCAGAATCGAAATTGTCAAGGTCGTACTAATCATACCTCTAAAGAGTCATTTTGTGTCAATGAAGTTCGAAGAGAGGATTTCCTTGTAGCTTACCATAACGTCAGTTGAAGGAGCAGGCTGTTTCGGCCTTCAAACGATAGAGCATAATCGAAATTGTCAATGTGGCAATCATCGTACTAGAAAAGTTTCATTTTAACGTTCTTCCTCATAACACGATCTGAACCTAAAGCAACTTCAAACATAAAATGCCATTACTGCATAATTAAAACTGCATTATATCGGCTTTCGATTATTTTTGGTTCTCTTGATAAATTCTGACCAAAGATAAATTTATATTATTTCAACTTTGTTGAATTTCTATGTTCTTATTTATAAATGATTTCCATAATTTCATTATGTGAGGAAAAGACCCAAAAATTCGTAAATCCAATAAATTTCTTGAGTTATTGCTCACTAATTAAACAAAATATGGGAAAAATTGGTAATTTCTAACATCTCGAAGAACGAAATATAAATTGGAATGAAAGACTTTTATAACACCGAATAATTATAGTTGGCATAGTACATTTTTCGTTATATCTTTACACTCATCTAATGCCATAAATTTTATTTCACTTTACCGCCCCGGAGGGGCCGTTTTGTAAGCAATGGTTTCTGATCATTCGTCCGAGATGGGTCCGTGTTCGAATGCCGGAGAGGCATGGATGTTGTGTTTGTCTTACGGAGCTGGTTCTTTCCCATCCCTTGAACCAGTGGCCCTAAAATCGGGACTGCTGCTCTCGGTTGTCGTTAAACCTCAAATAAACAAACAAATAAAAAAGAATTCACTTCATTACGCAAAAAATTAATTTCTTTAGTAATCATTTTCGATGGTAACCTCATCTGCGATCCTTTATCATGGCTTTGAGTCATTGATCTAGCTCCCATTTTCTGGTAGTATATAATGATGTGTTTAGATTTGTTTGTATATCATTCAATTCGTAACATTTAAAAATTGCATTTTAGGTACAACATATTATTCACTTTCAAAAATCAATATAAACAGTATGGCATTTGAAACACGCCGTGAGTTCTTTATCGCAGGCAGCGTTTTCTGATTTTTTTTGTAAAGAAAATTTTATCCGAAATAAAATTTCTCATTGAAATCTGCTGGGTTTTTTTTTGTTCCAGTCTGAAAAATTCAGCTTCCTGGGAGCGGAATATACATATGTAATTAACTGTTTCATGTACTAAGTAGTACAGAACATCTTCCTTCATATAATTTTCCTCAAAGAAATTTTCTCAAACATTGAATATACATTCACGGACAATGAAATTTGCGCACCAAGAAAGAAGCATCAGATTGAACTGAAATGTTATAGACATAATGATAGGATGTATGATACATATAATGGCAAAAACAGAGCTGCAGGATAATTACAGAGGGATCAGTGGCACGCAGTACGGTCTTCTTCATTAGCGCGTCGCACCGCATCGTGCGGCGATATATACTGCAATACGGTCCGGCATGTAGGCAAACAGACACCTGATGTTGTCTTGCGGCAGACTGGCCCACACGTGTTGGATAGTGTTCTCAGAATTCCGGGTAGTGGGGCACGGCGGCAGCCGACGTTGCGACTGGTCCCAAACATGCTGAATAGGAGATATGTCCAGGGAACGGGAAGGCCATGGAAGTATCTGGAGATGACGTAGGCAGTTCTGAGCAACCCGAGTCGTGTGCGGGTGGACATTATTCTGCTGGTATAGAGCACCTGGAATCCCGGCCAGGAATAGGAGCACATGGGACTGTAGAATCTCATCCACATACCGTTGGCCAGCCAATGATCTACGTCCCATTACTAGAGCTAATCGGCTATTGTAGGCAATGGCTCCCCAGAACATAATGCCTACAATGGGAGAGGTGTGGCTCTCGACAGCGAGGTAGGGATTGTGCCGTGGACCCAAGGACCTCCACACCCGGACACGATGATCATCTGTCTCCAAAACGAAGCGGTTTGCATTACTAAACGCAACACGTCGCCAGTGTGTGGCGTTTTTCGTTAATCTGCCGTGGCACCCCTGCACACGGAGCTGACATTTTCGCCTCGAATACCGGAAATCTGCACCGAAAAGATATACGTTTGCAGCATGGTACAAACGATTTACCGAGACCGGATGTGTGACTCATAGTAACAGCAGCTAAGGCACACCTGGAATTCACGAAGAGACGGTAGATGCCATACTAGCAGCATTCCTGCGAAGCCCCCGCAAATCGCCGGCACGAGCAAGTCTTTAGCTCGGAGTTCCAAAATCAACAGTGACAAAAATCTTACGCAAACGTCTGAAAATTAGGCCTTACAAATTTTATCTTGTTCAAGCTCTGAAGGACGATGACAAGAAGCAGAGAGCAGATTTTTGCAGTAACATGTTAAATCGCATGGAAGTTGATGATGACTTCTTGTGTAAGTTCGTGTTCAGTGACCAGACGATCTTTTACTTAAATTGAAAAGTGAATATGCACAATGTGAGGGTTTGAGAATCAGAAAACCCCCACGCCAACTTCTTATTTTTATTCTGAAGTTCCAGTTTAGACTGATCGTGGCGACCCAATTGCATAATCCACCCCCATCACCGGACTTAACTCCCTTATATTTCGGTCTATGGGGTTTTGTTAAGGATCAGGTTTACCTTCCGCCGCTTCCCAAGTCCCTTCTTGAGCTGAACACAAGAATCACAGCTGCACTCCCATTGGTCGATGCCGACAGCAATGTGGAAAGAACGAATTTATAGATGGGACATTTTAATAGTAACAAAAGGAAGTCACATGGAGCATTTGTGATAATGGTAAACTTGGTGAGTTTAAACTATATAGTATCCGTACTTATTACCACGTAAATTCTTACAACGTTGCACAATAAAGTTATGTTTTTCCCAAGTAATTTATAAACAACCTCCTTCCTGAAGGGGAATGGCTACAGAAAATATTGCATTAAATCATTTATGTTTGTAACAAAAATTTTATATATACATATTTTATAGATATCTTACTGAAAACTTTGTAAGTAATTATAATTCATAATTTTAAATCAACGAGTTTTAATAATTATAATTACAAATATAGCATTTCACTGAAATGAAATTTCGAAATGCAATCAAGAATACATACATTCAGAACCATCACGTGCTAAAATTATTTTTAGAAACCCAGTATCGCTTCTTAGAGTTTTATACAAATAAATGTGTTTAATTTTGTTCTGTAGAATAGTTGAACTAGCCAGGAAAGTCTGAAGCGTGAATAAATACAAAATACCGTACATATTTTAAGTCACTTTAAACGTGAGTACTAATAAAGCAATTACAATTTGAAATGTACTACAACGCGGTTTTCTTTATTGTCAGGAAAAGCGGTTTGAATTTTTCTGAAGATCTCCACTTCTTGTTCTAGTTATACAGGAACTGTCCTTAGGCATTCGTGACAATTTACATACTTACAAACACTTCCCTACAATAGAGTTTAATCTTTACTGCAAGAAATTCAACTTTCTGGATGGATGGCTAACTATTAGCAGATAAAATGTATTGTGGTATTTTGATACTGCTAATTTTCAGGGCAAACCATGCCATTGTTGTGGATTTCTCTGATGGAACAATCGTCCCAGAGAATTTGAAAAACATTATATTACGTTTGATCTGAGTATTAGGGAAAAAGTAGTTAACCAAGCAGGCCAAATGTTTTAACAGAGGAGTTGTACATACACATAATTTGGTAGAATATTCGACAATCGTAAATCCCATAAAGCTAAGTAGGGAATCAGAAAATGCTCAGGTATAGTTCCCGCCAAAACGGTGAGAACTGTTTAGAACATAAACTCACATATTTGGGGAACTAAAGTCTCAAAAGCGAATATGTTGGGAATGACATTTCTTGGGCATAAACATATCTTAAAGAACAGAAATTGCACAAAACTTCAGCATTTTAAATACGGGAGTAATACAAAAATTGATTCCTAAGGAAAGCACTTGTTCGAATAATGAGTTTCTGGTTCATGAACACACGATAACTTTTGTTTCCTACATTCCCGCTTTATTCATTCACTCTTATATTGATATTAAATCTCATGATTATGCTACACATATCGCTTTTGGTACTATAAAAAAAATTGGTTCTTTCGTACTCGTATGTAGAAATATGTAAAATATTTACCTTCTTTAGTGTAGGTCACACTTTATGGAGAAAAAGAAATATGCATATCCACATTTATTTTAGATTTGAAGTAGGAGGTTACCTCGTATAGATATCATCATCATATTGAACTTTTTTCGACTTTCTATTTCTTAGTGCTCTGTGTTTTTTTGCATATTTAGTCAGCAAATCTTTCTTTTTGTCGACTCACTAAGACAAATAATCCGTGACGCGGATGAGATTGGTAGGTCTTAACATCTATTAGACCTTTAGGAACAAAAACACACTGATAAGATACACGAAGATTCATTCACTTCAACATAAACCTTAGTAAAATAAATAACATAATACTCATTATTCTACTCTCACTTTACAACTACTCATCTTTTCTTTATCAAAATTCGTCTTTTCTTGGCGTCGAGGCAAACCAAAAACAAAACCATCTCGCAGTAGTTTTGTTTTTGGTTTTAAACTCCGCGGTGGCGGTTCTTACGTCACTCACTACCAATAAACAATTGCTAGCGTGATGGGCAGCTTATAAGTCCAAGTTCCATACAAAACATTTTTAGCTAAGTTTCTCATCAATGATACTAGACACCATCACGCGTGCGCATCCCCATCATGCAACAGCGTAGCTTTAAACTCGCGCTCTTAATTTCTCTTAAGAATAGATTTTCTGAAGTGGAAAGGCAAACAATGTCTTTCATCTACAAGAAAAATATTTCAATACGCATTTTACTTTAAAAATTATTTTGTCAAATACATTTACTTCATTACATCGCATAAGAGACCATCCGCGCCATCCGACAGTGTAGCTTAGTTTTTGGAGACAGCAATGATTCGTTTCCATGCCACAACAAAATATCCAATTGCATTAGTATTCAACACACTACTGTTGCCTGTGTGCTGCAAGTGGTTGACAAGGATGTCTACAAACTACTACTGTTGAAATAAATGACAACTGAAGTGAATAAACTCATCCAACATCTCTTTGATGCTTTTACATGGTAGTTAATTTTTAAATAAGGTGATTTCAGCAGTTCGCATACCCCGGGTGCAGCATTGCCAGAGACTTACTTGAAATCAGTAGGCCAGATCTCAAAAAATCAGTAGAAATCAGTAGATCAGACTTTGTTGTTCCTGAAATATGCACCACCTCACAAATGTAATGTATTATTGGATGTAATTTCAATATAAACGAATGCTTAAATCTGTTGGTATGAAACATATTGCCAGTACTCCACAAATTACAGCGGAATGAGAATACAAACCAGCACAATTCTGAGTCGCTTTTTTATAAGAAACTACTGATGATCAGCTCTTAAAATTAAAGTTCAACATTAAAACTAACGGTGGTGCAAATAATCTTGGCATTTGCTTTTTAATGTAGACAGAGCTGGATTTGTCACACTTGTCATCCTAAAAGCAAGGATTTATATTCTTACACTTCTTACTCAACGATATCCAGATGTTTCCAAAGTAAGTCAAATAAGTGATATATTCAAATAAGTCTCATTAATTCAAATATCGTGCATTCGGCATTCTACTGATATCTTGCGTTTTAACAAATCTAGAGAAAATATTTGTATAACAGATTAATTAATTATCTAAAATAAAAATATTTCATAACAACCAGTGAGAATTTGGAAACAAAAGACAGCAAATGTTGAATAATATTAGCCTTGGTCAGTTTTTTCTTCTGAGACGAATTCTAAGGTAAGTGTTCTCCATTGAATCAGTAGATGGTAAGTACTAAAAGAATGCAGACATTCTTAGACAGCATTTCCCAGAGTCTGTAGGTGATCTTCAAATAGAAAAAATCAGTAGATTACAAAAATCTTTCAGTAAATAGGAGTCAAAGCAGTAGATTTATTTATAAATCAGTAGATGGAAACACCGCCCGGATAGTTGCTACATACTCTAGTTCAGCTGAATTTTTGAGCGACTAACTGGAAACCGTATTCTTCTAAAACTTTAGTACTTCTATAACTTCGCATATTTCTTACCACAGGGCACTTTGTTCCTGTTCCTATTATTTCGTTTTTATCTGTCCCTCCAGCAGGCGCAGCGCGAAATTCTATCTTCTCTCTACAACTTCTATCTTTTCTCTACAAATTATTAATGAATTTTATTAAACTGATTGTAATTTCATAAATAAAATGATACGAAACTCAAAAATAAATAAAAGCTGAAGAAATTAACTAAAAATTCAAATCGGATTTTCAAAGCTGATATAGTTTTAGGAGCCCAAAAGTTTAAAGATAATATCACATTTTGCAAGTGTTTCCTTAATGATTTTTGTTTGTATACTTGACAACACGAAAGCGCATTTGCAACATACTGACAACATTATTGTTTTGGAAAAAAAACATTTTTAAAAGAATATACGGCATCAGAAACTTAACCGTGCGATATTTTTTAACATATTGGATCAGTATTAGAGGATTGTAGGTTACATTAGGCTTTTCCACATATCTTCGTTAATATATTTCTCTTTTAGAAATTCCTAAAAATATTTAAAACATTGACAGTTTTATTATACGAAGTATAGAAGTTCAAATCGTATAGTTCACGATTTTTCTATACAAGGCAGGAACACTTATTTCATTTATTGTAGAACACTTAAAAAGTGATTGATTAATCAAAACAAATACTAGAACGTGCGCATTCACTTCACTGATTGTATTTATACAGAGGATGAGTCGAAAGTTCACAATAATGGCATAAATGCATGTACTGCGAAGAACATGTCACGTGTTTAAACTAGTTTGAGTCGCACACTGCTGTCAATTAAGAGGCATATAAAGTGGTAGTCGTTGCTTTGAGAAATATTCCATGTCGTCGTTCTGTTTGTGGTTGGTATTCCTAAAAGATGAACAGCAAAAAAAGCTAAAAAAGGGAACTTTTGCTTTAGATCTCTGAACTCGGCCATAACGCTGCTCAAGCAACACGAAACATTAATCGTGCGAAAGGGGAAGGTTCCGTGTACTACAGCACCGCAACCAGATGGTTCAAGAAATTTCTCTCAGGTGACAAAAACATCGACGATCAAGATCATGCAGTCCGCGAACAGTGGCTTCGGAGGCCGTACGCTAAGCTGTAGAGGCAAATAAGACAACCAGTATTCAGTAATTATCAGGCTAGCTGGGCATATCACAGACCACTGTGGCTCGTCACATTCATGATATCGGCAAGGTCTACAGGACTTGCTGCATTGTCAATCACGAAATAACGTCAGATGAAGCTAACGGCCGAGTAGAACTGTGCACAAAACTCCTAGAAAACTCACACGATGTACGATTTATCAAAAGAATTGGTACGTGCTAATAAAAATGGGTCTATTTCCGTATTTCTAACACACAGCAGTGGTTAAGCATGGACCAGCTTCCTGAACCTGTTGCCAAACGTGGGCTTTTCGAACACAAGGCGAAGCTCTGCGTCTGATGGAATTTCGAGGGCATAATCTACACTGGCGTGCAAAAATTAAGGACGAGACGGTTTTTCGAATGTAAAGTCATGCAGAAGTGCTCCACATAGAATCAAATCATATCATAATATCCCCAAGATCTAAGAATATGGGACAAGGGAGCAAAAGCGTCCAAACAAAGAATCCAAAGGATACAAAGGAACTTTATTAATTCCCCGCACGGGGATAACTGGTTTTCCAGTTATTTGGGGAGCGGCGCCCCCACGGCCCGAGCTGACCTTGTGACTGGTCAACATCTGATGTCATGCCACCGCTTGATTTTTATTTTGGTGCTATTGGCGTTTGCAGGGACGGCTGTTCATACAGCTGTTGGGGAGTCGCGGCCCCACGATCCCGAGCTGGTCTTGTGTCTCGCTTTTTGTTTTTATTTATTTTCTCCACTGGCTAGTTGCCCGTGTTGTATTCTACCTAATCGCTACCACGTTATGTACTAACACCCCGGTCTTGTGGTTATGTTACCCTCCACCACTAACTGATTTATATTAACCGCTCAGTTCGTAGGTTGCTGAGATTCCGTTTAGGTTCCCTGCCAGGATTTGTCTTCTTTGGATTTCTTTTTTTCCTTTTAGCTGGTTTGGGTGCTAGGCCTACCTGCATGTTTGCCGCGTGCGGAGACCCGTGAGGCGGAAATGGGATGTCTGGCGGCTGAGGTCGCAGGAGACCGGATAAGTGCCTCCTGTGTACCAACACTCCTCTTCGACCCCGGCTTCGCTGTAAACGGGAGGCTAGAGACTAACCCACCTCTAGTCAGAAGTGTTGTACCAAGTTGTGTACAGGGCTTTAGCGGCTTTTTTGTCGTATAGCACGGCAGGGTAAGCCCGGGGGCTGTGGGATCATGCCAAAGGCGTTGGCATGACGGTACCCGGAGGCCGAAGTGTCCGCCGAGTGCGTGTGATCACAGCCAACGGACTATATCTGCAACGTATAAGCTCCAGAACTGTGTCCAGCGTCATTTTCTTGACTTGCAGACCTCCAGTACTCCCTTGTAGGGCTCGGTGGTGGGTGGAGTAGTTTGCAGACGAATCCTCTTCCTTTTTTCCATGGGTAAAAACAAAAAGAAAAACTCCAAATTTAAGTCGCCTGAGAAAATGATTATTGACAATGACTCTCCTTCGTCTTCTCAACCTACCAAGTCTTATAACCTTAAACGATCTTTAGACCTTGACCTGGACCAAGAATCTGGAACCTCTTCTTCGGCAGCTGTTCCAGTCGCTCCGAAGCGTCGTCTCCCCTCGTTTGCTGTGACTACGCATGCTACACACTTAGTTGTGGAATCCATCGATCCGAATGAGAGACTGTCTACCAGATCTCCCTTTTTCATTTGTAAAGCTTTGGACGCTGCGGTTGGCCCCTTGAGGTCTGTGAAGAAGCTTCGCTCTGGGGACCTGCTTGTCCAAACTTGCAGTGTTTCTCAGAGTAACACTTTTCTGCACCTCACTAGTCTTCAAGGCATTAATGTCAAAGTGACACCTCACCCGTTTCTTAACACCTCTCGGGGTGTTATTTCGGAGTTTGATCTCTTGCCATGCAGTGAAGAAGAATTGGTTACTGAACTTGCAGATCAAGGTGTTATTGCTGCACGCCGTATGATGTTTCGGCGCGATGGTTCTTTGATTAAGTCTAAAAATGTGATCTTGACTTTTAACTCCCCGAAAGTTCCAACCGAAATCAAGGCTGGCTACTTGGTCTGTGGAGTTCGCCCGTACATTCCCAGTCCTCTGCGCTGTTTCAGATGCCAGAGGTACGGGCATTCACAACGTTTCTGTAAGAGTTCCGCTCGTTGCGCTAATTGTGGCTCCAGTGAACATGACGGGGAAGGTTGCACTTCTGCGGCCTGCTGTGTTAACTGTGGTGAGGCCCATGCAGCTTACTCCCGCAACTGTATGAAATGGAAGGACGAGATGGCGATCCAGCGCCTCAAGACCCTGGAAGGCCTCTCGTACCCTGCTGCCAAGGCCAAGTGGGTATACCCACCACCCGACAGCGTACTTTTGCCGCAGTAGTTCAGTCTCTGCCACAACCCGTGCAGCTCTTTGTTCCGCGCCCTGTAGCTCTCGCCGCCCTTGTCAAGCGATCTACAGCTGACCAAGCGACACAGGTGTTTTTCCCGGAGCTCGAAATTTTTCGAATACCTGATTCTGGGCCTTCTCTTTTGCTGCCGACCGTCTCTTCCAGTTTCCATCCGAAAGCCTGCACGTGCGGAAGACCCGGCCCTCAATCCGCAAAGGTGTGCAGTGTCCATCCAACTGTCTCGGCCTCAGCGAGGTCCCCACCCTCAACCAACATTATAGAGGAACATAGGGGGAGGAGAGTGACAGTTCGTCCCCAGCCTCAAACAACATTGCAGAGGAACATGGGGAGGAGAGTGACAGTTCGTCCCCGCCCTCTGCCAGCATTGCAGAGGAGTGTGGGGGGGAGGAGAGTGACTCATCCTTTGTGTAGTTGTGTTTAAAAAAAAAATATATATATATATATAATTCTAATAGTAAATTAATAAATTTTTATATAAACCTAATTAACTACCTTGTCTTCACAGCTTTCATCATACTCTTTTTCAACTTTTACCAAGCCTGTCTGCTCTTAATTATTTTCCACGTTTTTAAAAATCTGTGGCTGATAGTTCTTTGTCTGGCGCTCTTTGGCCAAACCTGGCCTTTGCGCCAATAAAATCCACCAACCAACCAACCAACCAACCAACCAACCAACTTTATTAAAAAGGTAGCTTCGAGCACAACTGGACAGAAGACAGAAACGTCCATGCGACAGGCGGCTGCAGAGAGGAATCCAGTCTTTAGTAGGGCATATGATCACCCCTGACTGCGCTGCAGGATTTACAACATCTATCCATCTGAGGACGAGGTATCAAGGAACTGTTGAGGCATCGCGGCCCATTTCTCTTGTAGCACCAATTGCAGCTGCAGATTCGTTGCTGGCGGCTGGTGACATGACATGCTGTCAAGCGTCTCCCGAGAAGGTCCCACACGTGTTCGATTTGATTTACGTCCGGGGACCTTGCGGGCCAATCATTGCGCTAAATATCTTCACTCTCCAACAGCTCTGTACGATGAGGTGTACCGTTGTCGGTCATGAAGAGGAACTCGGGACCCACAGCACCTCTAAAGAGACGCACATGAGACAGGAAAACCTCGGTACAATAGAGGACCCTAGTGACTGAACCTCCTTGGAAGATGTGGAGTTCAGTACGGCTACCAAGCACGATACCGCCCCAAACGAGAACTCCGCCACCTCCAAATCCGTCCCTTTCCATGATGTTGGAGGTGGGATTGCGTTTTCCTTGCTCTCTCCAGATGTGTATATGTCCAGAATCGCTCTTCAGAATAAATCGGCTCTCATGGGTAAAGAGAACTCGACCCCATTGCTGATGTGTCCAGTTCTTGTGTTCCTGGCGTCACAGAAACCGCCGTCTCCGATGAACAGGCATTAATAGTACACACCGTACTGGTCATCGTGCAAATAGAGCACTTTTGTGCAGCCTCCTGGCTACGGTAAACGCGATAACGGACGTCCATACCTCTGTTGCATGTGCTTTGCGATTTCTCCCGCTGTCTGCCGTCTGTCTCTTCTCGCCTGGAGGGCAATATACCGGTCGTCCGCCGCCTTGGTTGCTCGTGGACAACCACTGCTAAACTCTCGGACAGCAATTCCTGTCGTTTGAAATGTTCTCCAGCTCGTGAAACGATGCTGTGAGCGATCCCGAAATCCTCGGCCACTCTAGTCACAATTCGACCTTCTTCCAACTTCCCAATGATGCGACCTCGGGTAAAGTCATCCAGATGTCGTCTACTGGATGACCGGTTGGCCATACACACGGTCGCAGTAACTCGACGTTGTTTAAACCGATGTACACCGTGCAATAGCTTTCACCGAATTGCTGAGCGTACATCGCCCGTGCGCTTTATACCCTTCCGACACTCCCCCATCCCTACGTCATGCTGCATATATGCGCATGCCCTACCGTACTGGACCCTAGTCTTTCTCCTGAGTGGTCTTTCGGTCTGTTCTGGCTACTCGTTCCGCTGTTATGCTAATTTCTCCTCTTCGTCCTTAATTTTTGCACACCAGTGTATTACGAATTTGTTCCAGACGGTCGGACCATCAACACCAACCTCTACTCTCACCAGCTGGAGCGGATATATGCCGTTTTGGAGAAGTACCCACACTGGTGAACAGAAAGCGCGCTCTCCTACAGAAGGACAACGCTCGGTCTCACACTGCGCGAACGACCAGGGAACAACTCCAGGAACTAGAGTGCATCGAACTGATGCCACGCCTAGCATATAATCCGGACCTTACACTGTCTAATTGTTCCAGTCCATGGCCCACTTCATTCGCGAGCAGCACTTCAACAACCAGAAAAGAGGTAGCATCTGGGGTGAAGGAGATCTTAGCCTCGAAGGACAAGAACTAGTACCAACGCGTAATCGGAGAACTGACCGACAGATGTCTACATATGGTGCAACACGATGGCTTATACTTTGAATGCTTCTCAGCTTTCGTCGTAAAGGTACGTATCAAGACATAAAGTGATCCAAATATTGCCAACTTTTCGATTCACCCTTTGTATTAAGCAACACAATCTAGAGTTCCAGGAAAAAGGCAAGTAAGATTGAAACTAAAGTATTTTTAAATAACCGGTTTAGCTGTCTTCGAAACACTGGCCCTGTGAAAGGCGCATAGGAATTCGGCATTCAACATAAACAGAAAATAAAAGTGGGGAAAAAGTATTTATATAAGTGTATTTTAGGAAATTAAACCGCATGTAATATTAAACTTCTCTGCTTGCGAGCAATGAAATTATTTGTATCGTATATTTCAATCGAATATTTATGAGTAAAGCACATATTTCGAAGACTTATACATGCCAAACGAAAAACAAATGAGACCAATCGAGCAGTGTACAGGAAGGGGAATATCTCGCAACCTTTTTCCCGAAATTTCTAATGGAAAAAAACACTCATAGGTCTTTCTAACAGAGATGAATAGTGGGCAAACTTTTACAAAGCTTTTAGAACAAATTTCCTAAATTTCAAAGCAGTTACTAAATAATAATTTGCAGCTCAGAAAAGGATGTCAGGCTAGGGAGATCAATGCTCTGAATCATTAATTGATTGCACACTGAATCCTACACAGCAAAGTTTTACTTTTCAAATCGGATACAATATAGCATGACCGACAAATGAAGAACAAATTTTGTTCACTACGTCCTTCAAAGTTCTACCGATGCACAGCGGATTCTTGTAATGTAATATGGACTGTCCCTCGACTACGTACGCTGCGTGCCCAGAAATAATTGACACTGGTTCTTTTCTGTTGCACATCAAGCGATACACTTCTAAAAATATTTTCACAGCATCAACCAGTTCCATATTTCTAAATAAATATTGACGCCTAATTTGAGGGTGATAATACCCGCTCTTACGTTCCGCGGCAGAGAATTTCGCCGACATTTAGGGTGCTGGTAAGAATGGATTGACGTGTAACTAGTTCAGTTACTGCCAATCATTCCATTTTAATGTTTACGAACATGAGTTGTTTTTGTTTTCTCAAGACAAAAGCATTCTTTGATCATGAATTTTACTCTGTAAAACCTAGAATATACAGTGTGAAAGCTATAAAGAAGTTTATCATTCTATGACACATTCATTTAATAAGCTTTACGGAAAAAATGCTTTTAGTTAAATAATACATTATAATGATGTATATATTCTGTGATAAAGTTCCAAAATTATCAATAATTTGTGTGTAATGGCGGATATGATGTTCAGAATAAGGTATGTGAAGCTCCTTTAAAATTGGTTGTACTTGAAATCTTGACGTTCGTTATTCGTGGAGGACATTGTCGTCTCCGACGCCAATTCTCACCGCTCTCCAGGATTTCTTTGACAAAAACCGTACAGAGGAAGGCAGATTTTATTATTAATACTATCAAAACCAAATCAGCAGGCCTAACTCTTTTACAGGAACGCCACTCCTGCTTCGAAATGTTCATTTGTTGAAATTCTTATATTTTCGGTGGAAGAAAAAAATTCCCTTTCCAATTCCATGCTGATCTGCCTATCAGATTTGTGAAATTAAATTTCAGATTTTATCGGCCAACCAAAGGAATTATTAACCGTGATTGATACAGAAGACTCGTATTTTCATTGTTCTGCCATTCATCGTCCTCTCTGTCCGTCAGTAGAAACTAAACCTGTTCTTCGAAAAGCCGGATCTGCCTCTGTCGTCAAGTGTTCTGAGAGTTGGCTTTTCACAGTTCTTCCGAGATGTGTCTGGGTTCAAATACCTGGGAGGCGTGCATATTGTTTTTGTCTTGTGGCACTGGTTCACTCCTATGCAGGGAACCTGTGGCCATAAATTAGAAACAATGACTGCGAGTTGCTGACGGCTGTCATAAAACACCTTACACCAGCCCAAAGTAAAAATACAAAATAAAATGTCGAATTGTTAAAATATTAACTCTGTGCATTAGGAGAAACAACATGATCTTAAGATTTCCGATATCACTCCATCCATCTTTCAGGTCATAAGTTTCTTTCTCATACCGGGACAAAAATATATTCATTTTTACATATCAGAATATAGAAATTATTCCTGTGCGTGATACATAAGACACGCAAAGTTTCCTAAGGCTTATTCTTCCCTACGATAATTTGTCTGTCTTGATGCAGATATAAGACTCTGTTGATGTAGATATAAGACATCTGCTTTTTAAAGCAGATATACAACTTTTGTGAAAGACAGACGAAAACGTGATTAGGGGGACGGATGACCGTTGATAGCTCAGCGAATTAGAGGCCTGGAATAAAGTGCGTCCCCTATGATTCGCCCAGGCGTTCTCAAATGTTCTCAGTTTGGAGTGTTTTTTTCAAGCGCCTGGATGCTTGTTTCCTGGCTTGTTAGGGTCTCTTGGGGAGAAAAGGACAGAAAAAAACATGGATTTTTAAAGCAGAATGCCCCAGAATCTGAATCTTGGCGGATATCCTCCGCGATAGATTATATAGCCGTTAGTATTGTGATTCTCCGTTAATTAAGTGACAGGTCTTGCCCCAACATCCCGTCATTTGCAACCTTGAAGCTTCACTAAAGGCGCGAGCATTTCCCTCAAAAGACTGGATCAGATAAAAAAGGAGAGAACCTGAGCGAGGTGAAGAATGAACCTCTACTATTTCTGGCAGTCGCCTGCAATCCCAGATTGCCTGTTCTGTCAGAATAGTATCTCCGCAACAGAATGCTGAGACAAAAAAACACAAACCCTCTAAGGAAGAGCGGTGAAAGAAACGAAAATGGGTGCCGCTCCAAGATGCCCTAAACCTACCTTTTCCTCCACATAGTGAACCGTGGTTCTTAGGATCATCATCTGAGGGATGTGAAACGAAACATCAGTGAGCATCCGTGGTAACAGTAGCGTGATAAGCGCATATAAATTGTCAGAATTCTTCAAAATCCGGGGGCAACTTGTGGGTAAACTCCTCATGGCTATTTTATTTTGGGGGCTTGTTCGTGCCACTGCCACAAATTGTTCCGTCCGAGAAAGAGGTACTGGCGACTGCTCAGGTACTCATACCGCTCGGTCCAGCATACACCTGATTTAACACGAACCAGCGAGCTTAACTGAAACTTTCTGACTTCTGAATAGAGGGAAGGAACACTAAGTTTCTGTCTGTCCGCCTAAAATATTATTTCGTTTGCTGAACGGAATGGTGCTGTCAACGGAATCTACTGGGATATTCTGTATCCCGATGTAATTATTCATGGGCCCTTCAAACTCATTTACATTTTCGAATTTTTCAAAAAGCTCATGTAGTTCAGTGGAGGATTAGAAAATTTTTCACCAAACGCTTGAAACTGTTTTATCTAAAAATTGTTTGGAAATAAAAGTTTACAAGAAAAGCTGTTCATTGTTCTAAACAGAATTTTTCACGGCATGACATTTTCCATTAACTTTCATTCACCGCCGTAAAACTCAGAATTCCCTGAAATTTTAGCGACTTTCTAAGTAAATTTCAAGACTAATTTCTATTCGAATATCTGGTATAATGCAATGCAACACTATGAGTTGTATGAATGAACATTTGTTAATTTTCGGAGTAAGTCAATACAAAACCTTTCTTATTTTGTTTTTCAGGTATCTGCAAAGAAGGTAGTCACATTATTGTTCTGCACCATAACTTTCTGCTGTTTGATTCCACTGATCGAAAGTTTAGCTACACAAGAGGACGACTATAATTGGTAGGATTTACATTCCCACGTGACGAGCTACCATCAATAAGCACATCAGTTACACATTACACAGTTTTCCTCTAAGGACTAACCGCTGAGGCCCGTCAGCTTACGGAATTTCATTACATATACGGCTCACAATGCAGTTAGCTACAAGTGCGACCTTTTCACATAAGAACAAACCAGAGAACTTATATACTTGGTTATGGTTTCCAAATATCTAATACATTTGTCTAAGAATAAGGTATAACTAAATAGTTACAGAAAATGTTTTCAATTATCTACAAATGTCAGTTGTTGCTTCCAATAATATTTAACAATATAGATGACACTGTATTTTGGTTGTAATGAGTACGTCTTTTGAATGCATTCTGACGCGAATTATAGTATTTATCAAAGCTATTCATAGTCAAAGGAACCAGTTAAGAAAAAATCAACGAGTTTCAACAATAGATAAACCACTCAGAAAGAGAAACATCTGCTTAGTTCCACAGCACCTGAAAATCTTGTTACGAAAATTTATCATTTACGCACAAAAAGTATCTCATAACACAAGGAAAGTATCAGAGACAAAAATATTTTCAAATCGAACAGTTAAAAAAGGGAATATACGAGAAAAGGAAACATTATATAACAATATGCCTTCTAGCAGAGAAATTTTGCATAGCGGAAAAGTCGGAAATAGGCGAAAAATATCCTGCATGGAAAAGCTATGCTAAGTAGAAATAACTTCCAATCCTGAAGCAGAGATAGCAACAGAAAGGTTTTGACCTTTACGCTTCCTAGCGGGAAATCTGCGCATTATTTAAATAGGATAATGCTCCACATCTCTAGTATAGAGAATGGCATACAACAAAATAGAAATTTCTCAATTGTGCTTTCAGAGCGGCGATACAGCTGTAAACTGAAGTACACAAACACCACTTATATACTAGCCTTTGTGTAAACTGAAGTACACAAACACCACTTATATACTAGCCCTACACCACTTATATATTAGCCTTAAAAAACAGATTAAGCTTTTCCGCTCCAGATCGGCGAAACTAATGTACCCATTATTTTAAGAAGAAAATGTGCACCCAGATTTTTCATTGTTAGTAGTATTTGAACGAAGGCAGGTATTTCTTTATTAAGGTATTTAGTCCGGGAGATATTGCTGCAAATGGAAATGTGATCTTACGTCCTTTGGTGGCAGAATTGTGCAATAAGAAAAATTTGAAATTATATGACAAACATTTCGCAGCGGAAACGCTCTCCAACAAAGAAAGTAATTTTCAAATCTGACTATTAGAACCAGATATATTACCAAACATCAAATATGCCTCTACGCTCCTGGCGGAAAAGCTATGTATTGTTTTAAGAAGAAATTATCATCATAAGTTTTTTTCGATTTGAGTAGCATTGGTCCACCGAATATTTTTTTAATCAAGTTTACAGGAGCTCAGATTTTGCTGCAAATACATCAGAAGCAGAAATAAAATCTGATATGATTAACCAATAACGATTGGAGTTAATTATTACATGATTGGTAATATCTCTCTCTCTTCGTGTCTCTTGATGATGGGGTGTGAATGATGCAAAGTCATATATTAATTGACATATGAATATAATTATAGTAAAAAAAGCTCTACAACTGACCACGAGGACATGAAAAAAGTAACAGTATTTAACCTCCTGATGTGTGCACTGAACAAAAGACATCACTTCAAACTGAAATAGTTGATTTTCTACATATTTGCTTTTGACCAAGCATATCTGATAGTAAACTCGGTAAACCTTCCGCGTTCGGCCCAAAAATAGTTAGATGAAACGACGATAGATGGCGACACGTTATCGCTACATCGTGAAGCGTAATGTTGTGAAAGTGGCAAACGAAGTGAATAATATTGATTAAAGGTGGCCCTGAAAAGGACCTTTTTGAATGTACAGTTTGGCATACGTGCGAAATATTTATTAAGACGGAAGAATAGTTTTTCCTCATTAATAGGAAACTGTCTACCTAGCAGAAAAAAAGCAAGTAAATATTTATCTACCAACGAAGAACTGTCTGATCGCACGAATCAGGACTTCAAAACAATGTTCAGAAGAAAGACGGCAATTCCGTGGGAAGAAACATTCTAGAATATGGTCTGCCAAGTACAATTTGTGGTTGCTCTGTGTTAATTTATGTTTCAGGGGACGCCAATTGCTCTCTATTCCTTGTGTATGAGCGCCTGTGATAGGATCAATGAAGCTGAGGGAGTGGTTGACAGTCAAATGCGTGTACCCAGAGCTTGGCAGATTCCGGTATGCAGCCCACTGGTCTGTCATGATCGTTGTTCCTGGATCTACGTGTTTGATTGTGAGGGGCAGCAATGTATCTGCCGAACTGTTGTTATCAGGGCAGATTTCGACCCTGAAACTCTTGGTATGTCGTTCAAAGATACCAAGAATCCAGATGCCCTCGACAAGACAACCGCAAATGTACTTCCGTTTGCCCACTGTGGCTTCGTTCACTTCGACGATGATTCCACCACCACCAAGCCTTCCTTCCTCACATTGCGGGGCTACCATAAAATCTGAGACTAGTTATCTGCAATACGAATACCAGTCGCAAACTGTCTCAGTGGATGTGGTAACATCACCATGTGAGGTTTCTTCAATCGCCTCATCGTAAGCAATCCTTTGGCGAAACAATACGTCAGAATCATCACTCTATCAATCGGAATCTCAGCTTAAAAAACCACGTACCAAATGTACGGGAAGAGCACTCAGCATTCCCTGAAGCGTGCTTCTTCCGACACCTGAATTGTTCTAAACGATCGACACGTAGAGTTATGAGATGTAACCCCAGCCATATTTACATGACCTCGGGGATGACACTAGTTTGTCACTTATAAAATCTGGGGCTGAACTTTACTGGATTATAGAAAGATTTTGGTATTACACACAAGCTGTAGAGCGATGTGTGAAACTAGTTACAAAAACTAAAAGAAAGGTTAGTGATTCCCAGGTCAGAGATGTCTACATCAATGCAACGTTGCTATCAAGATCTATCATGCCTGAATTCTAACATAAATTTGCCTTCAAAAAGAGAATCCCAAGGCCTGACAAGTTTTGGCAAAGCAATGTGTCCGGTGCGTTCAGGTTAGAGTTTGGGCAAACCCTTGCCATGTATTAGCAGATAAGTTTGCTGGCAAATTCAGATAAGCGTTTTCTTGAAAATGCCATGCATATCAAAGACAAAACTTTTTGCTGCCATGTACAGGGTTTCCCTCCGAATCCTATTTTCTGAATTCGTAAAGAGCTATTGATGACAATTTACTCATATCTTTGTGTTCACATATCAAACAGAAGAGCGCTTTTTACAAAATAACAAACCTAATAAAAGGCGGAACTAAGTGCTGGATTCAAATCTCAATATAAAAATTAACATACTTTTTGTAACTAAATATAATAAATTTCATTAATAAAAGACATAAAACTTTGATTTCAATGATTCTAGATAAAGAATATTTCGATGTGAATGTACAACTCAACAGCTACGTGCAAAATTCAACATGCCGAAAATAATAAACATCAAGCATCTCTGAAAATATGAATTTTAGTATGAAATAAAATGACTGAACATGTGGCTTATAATAACAGAGTTGTAAATGTGAGGAAATATCTGTCACCAAAATCTGAGTATTAGAGAAACTAAAAGAATGAACGATGCACCAACATCACTGCCAAATTATTTGCAAGCATAGTGTTGAGAATCCAGCTAATCAATTTTCATAATAACGTCTTACATTATAATTATTGGAATGCCATAAACAGGTCGATTAAGGAACCACAAATAAAGCAATATAGTCGAAACTACATTTTCCATTAATATCTCAAAATTACCAGTTTACGTCTAAAGTGATTAGGATTTCACTGATATTCAGTAATGGTATAGTATCAGTAAGTAGGCAAATTACTCAATACTTTTTCCAATAAATGATTAAAAAACGTGCAGCGAAACTGAAAGTGTACCAGAAAAGACACCAAATATCTAATGCAATAGATTAAGTCTTTTAAAAGACTGATACGAACTGTAGCTGTATGACATGAGTTCAAAAGAAAATTACAAAAAATCGCTATTGGTAAAGAGAAAATGTGCTACCGTATGCCAATGTACGTTTTTATAAACACCGACGTGTATGATCTATTATTTATGGAGTATCTGCAGGACTTCCATTTCTTTTCCTTATTTGGGAATCGGCCCAGGCACCGCTACAGTAACTTCTTTTACTGGCTTTAATGTTTCTATAAAATTAAATATTGCAACAACTGAAACACAATTTAGTAACTTTTAGATTACGTCTCAAACTTGTTCGCTTCGTTAGAGAAATTGAAATCGCTTTCTGGAAACAATTCTATAGAAACACAAATCTGTCCAAAAAATGCATGGTCTTTTTTAATTTCCATCATTTTTCAGAAAATGAAGGGAAATCAATTTTTGCTTGCGTTCTTTGGACTTACATTATAATACATTAAAAATAAATGGAGATAAATAGATTCCAGTATTTAACTCCAGCACCAGTCTTATCGTGGTTCCGTGAGAAGAAAGGAAGTTGTCGAAAAATTATTTTGGCTCACAATGTGTCGATTTCGTGTTCCATATCATTACATATACGTTATTTACCATGATTTGCGACGCTTTCGAAGGACAGAATCCTGTCGTCTGAAGCACTTGAAGGATGCATTGATTTAACACTTTTCTTTTAAGACATAATAGCATGTTTCTCTGAAAAAGTGTACGGTTTCTTCCAAAAGTTATCCAACTAAGTTTTATACGCAGATTAATTTCTCCATCACTCTGACACTCGCTTGATATTTTCTGCCCAAGATAAATGTAGGTACCGGTTATCTCCAGCTTTTCCTCATCCATCAATAAATATTCATTTCTTGTAAAAGCATTGTACATCAGTTTTGTGTCCTGATGGCCTATTTTTAAGCGCATTTTTTGTTCCAGTTGCCGGATCACGCTCTGAAGTCGTAGAGGACTTGTTACGAAAATGACTACATCATCAGAGGAACGAAACTGAGTTTAATATTCTCTATTTATCTTTGTTTTCCCAATTCAATTATTGAAAGCAACTTGCAATATGGCATTAAGGCGTTGGAGAGATGCGGCGTTGCCTTCTGTCACTTTCTTTTTAATTTTCTGATGCTATATCCTCAAATAAACTAACCTTTGTGCTTGTATTTTCAAAGATGTTACTGATAATACTAATACCTGCATCTTCAATACCGCAGATTTTCAAATACATTGTAACTTCAGACGGTTTCACGGAATCAAAGACCCTTCCGCAATAAACGAGAGCCATACATAATGAGAGATCATGTTCCCTTGTTCTTTCAATAAGTTCTTTCAGTACATGGATACAATATAGTGATGTAATCAATACTGAATCCAGCTTGTTCTCTCTGTTGAGTCAACTTCCAGGAATGTTAAATAACCTCATTTAAGTTTTTATGCCTCTCTGGTGGCGCAGTGACCTAAGTGATGGCTTCTGATTATTTGTCCGAAAAGGATCCGGTTTCGAATCCCGGTGGGGCATGGATGTTGTGTTTATCATACGGCACTGGCTCTCTCCCTTCCGTGGAAGCAGTCGCCCTAAATTAAGGGCCGGCGACTATTTCTAGCCCATTGAGTTGCTCACGGTGGTCGTTAAACCTTCAACCAAAAAAAAATGAGGTTTTTATAAACAACTGAAAAGAGGCTAATGGGCCTGTAGTTAATGATATCCTCAATGTCACTTTCTTTGTTTTTTACATATGTATGTGTAAAAAAACTGGGTTACTTCTTTCATTCGGCGTTGGTCTTCCTCGAGATAGCATAACGGTATCAACGCGATGGGCATGGGACACCAGCAGCTCTCTGTGGTTCTGCGGAGACAGTGCACCAATGCATCCTTATTAGCATGCCGCAATTCCGTAATATTGAACGGTGAAAGATTCCTGGCATTGAAGAAGGGTTTTCAACAGCATTTCAAATGCATTCGATGGCGTTTAAATCTGTAAAACAAGGGGGACAATTCAGAATCAAAAAATAAGGGGAATGTTCGCATATTTGTTCTGACATAGTGTCATTTTGAAAGAGGTCTCACCCATTGGACCGGTTGCATGACATGAAAGGGTGCAAATGGTCTCCAAGAATGGTTACGTAGCCGCCACAGGTAAGAGCGGTCTGCTGACGTATGAGGGATCGTAATACGCGCCTGCAGAGAACACCTGACACCAGAACAGAGCCATCCCCGTCATTCACTGCTTCTTGTAGTCATGCGGCATCCATCGCCTCGTGGAGTTGTCGTCAAGCCTGGAGTCTGCCGTTAGGCTGAAGCAATTGGTACCACACTTCAACGGAATATGCTATATTTTTTCAGTCATGTTTCGTCCAACGGACGGCAGTGTTCTGGAGGCCAAGCGAGGCGCACTACCTTGTGTCTTCGGATCGTCGATGGCATCAGAGGGAGCCATCCGCTTCGGAACCGGTAGAACACAGGGAAAGTGTTAATCGTCAAACACTGATCCGATTGCTGGTCTCAGGATTTCATTGCGCTGTGATTTGAGGTAGTGTTGTTCGCCATGTGGATAATACGTTGTGTGCCCGACGCCGCTGTCCACAATCGTCCAGGGCTTTTCTAGAGCCACACCGGTCTCGCACTCTGGATTCTTCCCTAAGTCTATGTAATTTGGGTACATCTTTGAAATTGTTGACAGTGCGAAGTCAAATTTCCTGATATTTCCGAGTTGGAGGGACTCATCTCCAAGGTGCTGACTATCATACCACGTTCGAACCTCTCTCGCTTAAGTACTGATAAGCTGACTTTAGAGCTGGAAATTCAACTACTTGAGTTTGCGGAAATATCTCACTCTGTACATACGTCATTTGCGGTCGATGCCATTTACCTTACGTGTGTGGTGGCATGTAAATGAAATGATAGCGCTATTCCTAGCTTTTTGTTCCTTTTTTGGCATGTTTATTGAAAATGCAACGCCAGTTATAACGCGTATAATCGGACTAAAAATCTTATGTTCCATACATCACGTAAAAAAATGAAAAAGATTACATCAGCGCACATGCATATGATTGGTGCCAACAGAGCCCTTGTAGCTGCTACGCATGATATATAAAAGCAAGACGCCAAATCAAGTGGCCAAAGTAGATTCGCGGAAATTGTGGAAGTAAGGAAATGGTAGCAACTATACATGCTTCGTTGCAGCAGAAACGATTTGTTTTTAAAACTGACAGACTTAGAGCGATGCCGATGTGTTTGACAACGGGAAGACGGACTTTTCTTATGCGACATCGTCACACGTGTTCAACAAAACGCCAGCACAGTGATGGGAATATCGCGTCATTTCTAAGAGGAAAGTATGTCTCACCGACGTGAGGGGTTTAGAGCCCAGCAACGGACGAATGAAAAGAAATCCCTTCATCTCCATCGTATGATATTTACCAACCGGACAGTCGCGAGGCAATGGTTACACAACAGCGGAAGTCTGTATTAAACAGATCCGTGCGTCCTGTTATCAGGAAACAGAGAATCCCACAGGCTCTAAGTTATCTTCCGTACCATTAGGCTTGAGAATGTAAATCAGAACCATTTCATTATACTTGAATACAGCTTCAGTCGCGAAGGATACATCGCCAAAGTATACATTCCTAGTAATGTATCTGTAATTCGCTTCCAATTTCTTAAGAAAAATATCTCGCAGTTTTATGATCAAATCTTCTCTGTCGCGACGCACTCCTTCAAAGGAATATAAAAAAAAATCGAATAAACGAGTTTTTAGGTAAACAGATATTTTCACCTTAATCATGGGATTCTGGAAACTAACAATGTTTCAAAATGTTGATGATTATGTTAGGTGGTATTCATGTGCACCTCACTATTATCATAACAGTATCGGAATGATTCCTTCACTTGGTCATTTTCGGTATGGTAAATGTTGACTCATACCGGTAAGAGTGGGAAACGGAATAAAATCTTGGTTTATGTTTATAGTTTACAATTATCGGTATAACAAAACAGAAATTTACCGATGGCGCAGAACCGACATATTTCTGCGCCGGAGCCGATTCTTACCCAATTAAGCTGCACGGATGGAATTTTTCAATGTAATTTTGCAGTTTTGACATGTTCGTTAGCTTTGTAGTGCGTCACGTCGATTTTTAATTTTTAACAGCGTTCAGCAAAAATTGGACAGGCATGTTTTCAAATGTTGACAAATGGTTGATTTTCGAAGAAATTTCAAGAACTTCGTTCTTTTGTGGAAAACCTGTCCTAACCCGATGTTATGCTTACATCGCGTCAGTAATTATGATCCAAGTACTACGCCATAATTGCTGACCATTTTCTTATATTTTAATCTCGACTATTCAATCTTTTGAAAGGAGGGATTTTTCATGTTTTTTTTTTTTTGTTTTTTTTGTAAATCCTTTTTCTTATTTAAAGGCAATCCTATTTAAGTAGAATAGAACCGCTTGGAAATGTAGACGTGTATGTTACTCAAATCATTAATACATCAATATGAATTTAAATGTATTTATGAGTAAACACGAAATTCTAGATCTTTGCTTTGGTTCAACTACAGAATATTAATTTTAAAGTGTTAAGAAAAATGTCTTAGCAGTGATTTCAACCTCCACCTGAAAATTAAGCTATGTTAGAATATGTACAAAACTGACTTCATAATCAAGCACTGTTGACAATGTCATACTACTGTTTGGGTAGTCGCCAACCAAAGGAATCAGTTTTGATCTTCGACGATTCGTATCTTCAAAAAACATTATATATATAAATCTTGATTCGGAGCTCCAAACAGTTACTTTGAATTAATTGTTCGGTTATGACATCCAAGGACTGCGATTAAAGCACAGACAAAGTGATCTCGCTTTACGTTTTACTGGTAATACAGGATTTTAATGTCATTTTTCATTCAAACGTATCATTAAAGTGTAGAATCTCATGTTTTGATAGTCTGATTTCAGTTGAACTGCAAACATTTAGGTATCACATTAAAATTTGGAAAAATTTTCGTATATTTTTCTAACTTCACCTTCTTAATGAAATTTTAACCGAACGCTATCAGAACCGGTCGTGCGTGTATCTGTTCCATGGATTTTGAACTACAAATGAGAAGTGATTCCAAGGCGGTTAGCCTAAGATTCGTATCGGGAAAACACTCACAAAGCTTCCCCGTTTTTCTTTTCCGCAGCTTAAAAAATGATTTGGTGCAAATTTGTTCTTAAACATCCGGGTCGAGTCTAGTTTTTCGGACTGCCTTTTTAAGGGCAACCGGACACATCCAGACGGATACTCACCTGCGATAGTTAACGGTTACGTTGCTGTCGTTGTGGTCTCCCTGGTCTTTGGACTAAGCCAAAGCCCATGCATGACCACCGACATTTTTGGATAACCGGTTAGTCCCAGGGTGCCTGTTTCCACTTGTTTTTGCGAATGTTTGCCCGCGTTCGGCAGAATTATGAGCGGGGAAGCAGAGTCCACGACCTCGAGTTCCACAGGTGCAGTATCTGGACATGGATAATTTTTGCACTCCTCCGAAGGGGTGTTTGCCCTCTTTCAGGAACTGCAGGAGATCCTCATTTGATTACGTGACTATAAGATTATTAGATCACGTGCCTATGAGATCAATGGGTTATGTGCCAAAGAATAACTGTCTCATGAATCTTTCGTTTGGAGTAACCATAGAAAGTATTGATTCCGCCATTATTTTTTTAAAAATAAAAAAAAATTCGCACTGGTGTCCGCGACGTCATGATCTTGAAAGAATGATTCTGGGTTGATATATACCTCCAGTGGGTTGCGAACGCTCTCATACCTGTTGATATCTGACCGATTCCTGTGTTGAACGGAAACTCCGTGTCTGTAGCCTTTTCAAATATAAAGCATGTTTTCATGTATTTCCTTGAATATTGGTGAAATGCTGCTTTGCAAAACGAATTTGATTGGATAAAAATAAACCTTGCCCTCAAGCATTTTCCTGAGGTATAATTATACAACGTGTCAGCCGACCTGAATGGGATTTTTTTTTAAACTTCGAGGATGAAATTCATCTGTAGTTATAATCGAAGGTTAAATGATTATTAACGCACTTCCTTGATAATTTATTCAAAGAAATGTAAACACCTGAGAAACAACTCAATACCTAAAATTAGAGGTTGTGTAAAATCAGAAACCTTTTGTTTTGCTACATTTCTTAGTGCTGCGTTTATACACTTTGAGATAATTGTTGCGCCAAAATGTGTAAACACCCTGAAATAGCTGATAAATGTTATAAATTGCGATGCATGATTTTTGAAATGCTTTCGGAAACTGAACGAACATTTGAAAAAATCTGACGGTACCACAGCTGAGAAAATATTTAAAAATTCTTCAGAAATTCAATCACTTCCGTATATTGTGAGAAAACTTCAGAACTTTTCGAAAAACTTATGGCAGATGTTATGCAATATACAGGCTTCCATGCAATGTTCTTTATTTAAACGATTTGTAATATATGAAGCATGATTTTTTTTATAAATTAACAGGGTGAAGGCTCGTTTGTTCGAATATGTATTGTGTTTCACTTTTTGCAAAACGTGTAAGAAGAACCTCACACCAAAAGAAAATTGCATAAGAACTTCGACCTTTTGCAAAATGCGGTAAGAAGAACTTCAGAATTTCTAATCTTATCATGTGCGAATGGATGTCGCTTTCTTCACAAAATGAAGCATCAAACGTATCTCTCCTTTCGAAGCGAATAACGTTATTATTCATATTACAGGGATGCGTTATTCGATTGCTTGATGTTGATGGAGTTATAAGCTGTAACATTCCTATGTGTAGTCCATTGGCATCATGCATTTATCCAAGCCAGTTTGTGAAATTTAAAAGCAAATTTCTCACTAACACTAGTACTGGTAAATTATCCAAGGATATTGTAATAACAACGGACAAATGTAACCCACCAGACAGTACGCGCAGTGCACAATACTGTAAATTCAGAAAAGCATTATGAACAGCACTACATGATACACAATATCCGAATTTCAGAAATTTTATGGATATTAATGTATCAATTAATCCGTTATTGGTAAAAAAACTCAAGAAATGCATATAAATTCGTTAAGCCACTATGATCATTTACGAAGAAATTTTGGAAGTACGGTAGAAATATATCTGTTGTACCAAAATTTACGGTAAACATTAGTGAACAGAATATTGAACGAAAGTAGTAAGGTCCTTCGATATTCCATTGTGCGAAACAATTTTGTAAAAAAATGTTATGAGGGTTTCGCAAGACACCTGCTGGTCAAACATGTGCATACCGTGGAATGTCCGCAGGGAACATAAGCAGTAACTTCCGTCTGTTTTTCTGCTTTTCCGGAAGACTTCTGAAATGTATAAAACAATATGGTGGTTAAAAAAAGCGTTATTGGAAATTATGGGACTATTTAAAGGCCTTAAAATACTAGAACAACCATTTTAAAATATATGGAATATAAAAGTGAAATTTCTTTATATATAAAATTTTATGAAAATAAAACTGCAACCATATTATTTTAAGAATCCTTCATATCTATATATCTAAGAATTATCATACTGTTTTTTAAAAGAAATTGAGTCTGTCATTAAATAAGAGTAACGGGAAATTGCTAATGGGGAATCGTAATGTGAAAAATAAAGATCACTCTAAAGATTTTGGAAAAAATCATGGAATGTTAGTTAAATTTTACGACTCTAAAACACATTTACAACGTTTGACAATTGTTCCTGTGGAAAAATTTGCAACTCAGAAAATAGCGTAAAGAACAAACTCCAGACAAAAATGGTGAGCATATCTCTTTTACAAGAACTTTTCCCCTTTTACTAATGCTCATGCGTTCAAATTTTAGACTTTCATATGAATGAAAAGAATTCTCTGAAATTTCAGTTACCACCTCTATCGTCATACATATATATTTGTACGACCTCAGAAATAACATTTCCACTTTTACGGGCCACACCAATGTTTTCAACATGACGGATAGATAAGGCACGTCCATATCATTACCTTTTTTTCTGGGGGTCATAGTCAACAGAACCGCTAACAAGTTAATGATGGTGAACAACTGTTTTTGAAGAATTGCTTGGCGAGTCTTGTGGTAAACTCAGGTACCTTCTGAAATATTGGTCTGTTCCTTAGGTTCCGAAGCGGAGACCACAGCGTCCCTGCGGTCTTTTGAAATGTTTGGTTCTCCATCCTCACGAATTTCCCTTGCTTTTCCTAACTAATACTTACACAGATTGGGTCTGCGTAGGTAAATACTCGTCCGAAGATCGTGTTATACAGCAGCATTTTGTGATGTGTTGTCACGAAACTTCCACTGTGGAGTAAACATTCCGTATAACTGCTCCAGAGACCTTAGATTTAAGTCTCTTGTCTTTATGCAGTGAAGCAAACTGCTGTTACATAGAGACGTACGAGACCCGACTAATACGTTGAGTGTAACACCAGGGATTGTACTACAAATTTCAAAGACGTCACTGACAGTCCTACAAATTTAAAATGCTTTTAAAAAGCTCCGATAAATCATCATATTATTTTGTGTTTTCTCGTATACAGGAGAGTCGCGATAAATTTTGAGAAATGTTACTTTTGAATTAAGGAATTGAAATTTCTTTTTAGATATTGGTTTGTCGCGGAAATGAATGAAATGGCACTATCAAAACGGCCAGGCGAAGTTCAGTCATGTGCTTGATGCAGAAAGCTTGTTTATGCTAGAGAAAATTGTAATTTGCATTATCCTGCAGTTAGAGCATACTTACATTTATCATGGTTTGTTTCTTTTCCGTTTGGCAGGAGGCTCAACTGATAGTTTTAAAGCGAATGCAAACATTCTACTTTTCTTATCTAACCTTCCTTGGCGAACAACTTCGCCTCCCAATACTACTTTTCCCTTTCCAAAAGGGGATATGGTGATATTATCTAGGTGCGGGAAAACCGTTAGGAACCGGGTATCCTCTGATTAATGTCAGTGTAAATGTAATGCACAAAGCTGTTCGTTGGAATTATAACCTCATTTATCTCAAAATAATAATCATTTCCACTGATAATATTTTGTTTTCTTGAATCAGTCCTTTGGTGAAAATAAAGAACAATGCTGAACACAACTGCTCAAAGACTACGATTCGTTGATTGATAAAATGCACCAGTATTTAATTTAAACTAAAGAATAGTCGTTGATAAATTCTATACAATTGCATATGCAGAGAATAATATGAACATTTGCATTCAAAATCGGTGTAAGCAATTCTAAATTATATTAAATGTAAAATTTTCAGCTGACTTTTATATCTCCGAATTTGCAAACATCACACACATTATCGCTGTTTTTATAAGATTCGAGGATTTTTACTTAGGATCTCGCCTTTTATATTTAACTGCTATAATTAATGCCCACCATATAGAGAAGTCTCAGTAGCTGATACCATCTTACTCATTTATAATGTCAGATGCTGACAGAAAAACGCACATAGTGCCGTGGATTGTTGGCCACCATGGTGTAAGGTTAGCGCGCTCGGTTAGATATCGCGAGATCCGAGATTCAATTCCCCGCAGGCGGAAGAATAACAATTTATTGGTTGCTGTGCGTTGCTTAACGTGGAAAGAGCGATATCTGTGTTTATTCACTGACGCTACGTATTTGGAGGATTTTCTTTCTTGAAAGACAAAGTGTTTGCGCTAGAAGCACTTCACAATCGCTTTCGTATGGGCAACGCAATTACCGTATATTTTAAATATCGTTATCGACGCATGGAAAAAGAAGCGAAAACCGAAGCCCGAAGTTTCAAATATTTGTAAACTTTATGGTTCCAAAAAGTAAGAGGGATTGAATTGAGATAGGAGTTTACGTTAATCATAACATCTTTCAAAACATGGCCCTAGAAAAGTTTACAGAAATTGCATTCATCATGTCTCAGACTGAAGGCCTCTAATGCTTGATAGCCAGCAAATGTGAATCACTGACACAGTTTCTCTTCAACAGTAGTAACAAAATTTATTTGTGTAAAAAAGTGGTGCAAAGATTTCGGCACTTAGAAATAATGCGTTGTATTTCAGAAATAGGTGATACTCTTGATAACATCTAAGCTACCTAATAAGTTTTGCAATTGATAACGAATTGTCGTTACAAGTAGAGGTGGAGGCACTATCGATAGTATCGATTGTTTTCTCCAACTCAGCACAGCGATAGTGTATCGATAGTTTATGTAACTATGGATAGTTTTACATTTTTCAATGCTTTAAGTGTAAATTTTGATGCTGTAAACTATTCAGCCTCCATCGATGGCTTTGATGACTGAAGCGCTCATTTTCACCTCATTTGTAATGGTGTCGAAAACATTGAGCCAAGCCATATGGATACATGATGACAATGCGAAACTAAAGTTAACTGTAATCAAAAGAGTAAACGGTGAGGGTATGTGGTTTTTGCACTCTGTTGCATGTTTCATCGGATAAAGACGAAGTCAAAGGCATTGTTCTTGTTATTTGTACTAGAAGTTTAAAGGTACATCAAAAGCTAAAACAGTTATTTGTTGAGAGAAAGTAATTAGTAATAATGGTAAAAGTAAAATATCTTTCGTGTAACTTTATTTTTCTTTTGGTAAGGATGAGGTCTACAGAAAATGTAGCCTTTGCGAAAAGAATTACAAAACGTCGGGCAATACATCAAATCTCAGGAAAAAACAATTGATCAACAGCCCCACTCAAAACTTTATTTTTTGTATTTCTCACGTATTATTATCAGAATTTTGCTAAAAAACTATTGAGAAAGT
Source organism: Macrothele yani (assembly GCA_039090855.1). Lineage (NCBI taxonomy): Eukaryota > Metazoa > Arthropoda > Arachnida > Araneae > Macrothelidae > Macrothele > Macrothele yani. The sequence continues at coordinate 77,092,477 of CM077017.1, read as the reverse complement.
TATTTTTGCATACAAAACTGCGGAACTTTCTTCTTTAGCTTTTGTGAACAGAAACATAAAAAAATCATACAGTACAAACAGAAAATGAGAATTAAAAAGCCACGAATTAGCTCTCTTTAGGCAAAACATGTTTTCGTGACTTTTGCTCACTCACTTTGGGAGCATAGCGTCAAAACGTAGACTCCCCGCACAAGTAGCGCAGTTGTCTCAGCGCTGGCTTCTGATTAATTAATTATTCGTCCGAGATGGGTACGGATTCAAATTCTGTGAGAAATCGATGTTGTGGTTGCGTTTGTCTTACTGCACTGGCTTCTCCCTTCCCTGAAACCAGTCTCCCTAAATCAAGGATGGGTGAATGCTTACATCCCATCGAATTGCTTATTGTTGTCGTTAAACCCCAAACAAAGAAAAACAAAAAAGGTTAGTTTCAAAGTTTATCGGTCAATGTAGAAACTTAAGAAAAATTCTTGTTAGAAATAATTTTTCATCCCGGAAAACAAATTTTCACCCCAGCAACTTTGCCAACACACTATCGATTGTTATTTTTTGACTATCGCTAGTCATAACTATTGATAGTTTACCTCTAGTTACAAGGGTGAGATTCTGAAAATACATTAGGATCATTAGTGGTCATGCGACAACTCGTTAAGTAAAACCCTGATTTGGAAATTTCTAAACTTTTAGGTTATTTAGTTATATATATTCAAATATTTACCTCAAAGGTACACATTTGATTTTCCGAATAATTGTATCAAATGTGACATAAAATTCAACGACTGTGTATGCTAAATTTTTGTTTTCCTTCTCACTGTAACATCGTGTGCTCATTTGACGCAATGAAATTGTTTTTTGGTTTGTTTCCTCGTACCATCCTATTAGAAAACCGTTGCACTCGACTGCCGACCAGACGTTTCTTCCCAAGGGAGGACCACTGACTGCGTGGTTCGTTACTTGTGCACCACCCATTGTTCGCCCTCCACCTAAGCATTCTAGCATAGTCGAGTAGGTTTCCTGTTTCTAAGATGGTTGCATCTTCCTTCCTAGCATCGACTAAGGCTTATCCTTGAAAGTCGCTTAAATCACGCGTGTTTACCATTTTGGTGCTTACCACGATTCACTTGTCTGAATCCTTGCACTGAGTGTCTCGAAAAGCCATTGTCTTTTTCCAATTGATTGTTCCCAATATTTTTCTATTTTAGTGAAGTTTACATCAGTGAGTCAAGTTTCAAAATTTTTGATTTGTCATACCAAATTATAAACTAAATTACAATACACACTGAGTGGTTTTCAGTGACTCTCTTAGATCATGACCATGTGTTCAACGTCTAAGTTTACAAATTATTTTCACAGAAACGTAAGAACGCTATAAATAAAATCATTTTAGAAACATAAATTCAAAGGTATTTCAAATCGAAGAAAAGAAACATAAGAGCTGACTGTAGACCTATGGCCAATCCGATTCCCTCTATTTCATATATTCCAAGTAATCAGATTTTAAATTATATATCCAAGTGGGAAAAAACCGACTGTAGATAAAAAATGAATATCTAGCGTAAGTTTTTGTTTCTCATATATTCCTTGCCATCCAATTAACGCAGTAATATGAAAATCTGATTTTGAGTAGTTGTGCAGGTGATGTAATTGTTGTACGACGCTGACTTTCCCATTTCCCACGAATCAGTGGCTTTGTATTACAAATTAGAAAGTGCCATTGTGGAAAATTTAAATAGAATATGAAACGTCATCATGGACTAACGCATTTGCTTACTTCGAGAAAGAAGCATATATTTATTAAGTGCTGTTGAATTTCTTCTTGAGGAATAAAGGAACGGGATCTACTTATCGCACGGTCAGCGGAGTCCCTTCGAGAATACCTAATTTCGGATTACATTTCGCCACAGCTTTTGAAAATCTCCTCATCGCAAAAGGAGCCCGGAGTAAATCAGAGATTTATGGGGTATGAGTGTTCGTAGGCGTAACGATGTTGCTAACAAAATTTGTGTTGTTGAATAAAATTGAAATTCTTTAGAGGTGGAATTTGTATAAATGAGGAAAGATGGTGAGTAGTAATCATGACAAAAAATAAATGAAAGCTGGGCGTTTAACAAAAAACTTTGTTTCCAAAACCCAGAGTTATAGGCACAAAAATAACTTTTTGTTTTGTAGTAGCGGAGATCAAAATTAATTCTCTAGCGAGTCAAAACTCGTTGAACCTAAAGATAACATAACTTAACAAAGAAATTCTACTTAAGGATTTTATTTCACATTAATGAATTTTATTTCTCTTATAAGTTTTTGAAAGCTTATTTACCTGTGTATTAAAAAAACTTCAAAGGAAGCGAATTTCACAATAGAAATTAATGATTTACAATTACTTGAAAGGCATATACATATATGTTATTCATGTCGATGTAAAGCATTTTCCTCTTTCCCATGAAGGTACTCCTCAAAAAACTCGAAAATTGCATCGCCATGGTATGGGTATCCATGCTGCATAGAAATAAGGATTTCTGCACTCCGGGCCCCAACTTTCTGGCCGTGTTGAAATTGATTCAATTCGCCAATTTTACCCAATACTTGAAAACGTTTAATGATTACGTACAGATGATAGGTGTGCACAATTTAAAGTAACCGAATGTGACTTTGCTATCACGTGAAACTTTGTGATCGCTCCAAATATGTACAAAACGCAAGGTGTTCCCAATGCAAAGATTACTTACTGTATATTATTCAGATTTAGACAAAATTAACAAACGAGCCTGACAGCGATAAAATGTGGTGCAGCTACAAAGCAAAAATCTGATCTCGATGTATAAAAAAAGCTATATCCCAAGTGTATTAACGAAGAGGTTGGCAGCTTTGGAGATAAATTACCTACAGGTTGCACTCCGTCGTGTAATACATAATTTTAAAGCTCTCGTCAATAGTATGTAATTCCCCACTTCCCTTGAGTAAGTTGAGAGGAAGGTACACTTTGTGAAATCGCACCGATTTCGAGATATTTTAGAAAACCAACCTAATTGTGTCACGGACTACTCCTTTTAACCGTTTTCGTTACGTCGAAATATTTTACTTGGGATCTGTGTTACTCTTGTTGGTAAAAATACATAAAATGAAAAATTCAGTTCTTGTGATGATTTTTATCACATTTAGCAGGAGGATATCGTTTTCTACTCAGATTGCAAAGAGATATTGTGACGTTTATGTAAAACGTAATGAAATAATGTTAGGCGATTGATTTTGTAAAATATATTGTTCAGAAAAATTGAAATTAACAATTAGTGCGTCACTTCCGTTACCTGTTTTCGTTACATCGGAATTTCTTAACTCGCGATCAACGTTTCGGCTACCGGGAAAGATACATAACGTCAAATAGAAAGGCATCGAGTTTAGATGATTTCTGATTAAAGAGATTATTGCGCAAATAACATTTTCCAGAAAGATTTCGCTTTTTACTATCCTTACCTTCATACCGTTCTTTCTGGGCTGTTCATGTAGTTCGAAACGTTATGTGAGTACACAAATTAAGACGGATAATTCTTATATCTCCCTTCTCATATGAGAGAGGAAATTTAGCGCCGCCATTGACCCTATTGAAAGACAGGTAATATTTTGCAGACAAAGATATGAGCGTTAAAGTTTATTAGCTGCACATTACGTATATTGAATTATGCAGCATTTTTTAATTTACAGATACGACCTGGTAATAAGTGAGACACGAAGCATTTCCACGTAGTGTTTGCAGAAAAAGAAAAATTAGAAGAACCCAGATTTTTCGGATATCATGACTAACAGATTCATCAATCAAATCGCAACTGGGATGAGGATTGGTGTTTTACAGGAATTCAAACGACAACGGCTATTTAATATCATGAAAATAAGGAACATCTTGAAAAGCTTCTGATGTGAATGTATTGAGTATCTGAAAGCTTTTCTTATTTGACTTCAAAATTTGAGTAAAATGTTTTACAGGTTGCAAACTTTTCGCCTGTTTGGTTACGGGCATCTTAATTCTCTCTTTCGTTGTTAACCTCATTTACATTGGTTTACCTATTGGGGCTCGTAGTATAAGCACGGATGTTATTTTCCTTATTTCGGAATTGATCCTCTTGAACGGATTGCTCCTGCGGCCTTTATTCGTTATTATAGTTACGTGCTTCCAAAATTTATTTATTTTCCATACACAAGTGATTTCTCATTCGCAAACTATTTTGGTACATCACTTGGTGTTTCAAATCCCACACTGGAAATGAAATAAAAGCATTTGTTTCCATTTGACGAAAGCATTATGTGTCTTTTCAACAGGTCAAAATTTTGAGGTCCACAGCAAAATAAATAATTTTTTTCTTTCGTTATGCAGCTCGATCTAACACGAATGAACGCATTCTTCTAAATCAGGGTTGTCCAACGTTTTTGCGTAAATGGCCACCTAAACGTTTTTCACGGAACTCGCGGGCCAACGGTTGCTGCAAATTCCGTAAACAGTAAGATGTTCGTCTGTCAGATGGGACCTTGAATTAGTTTTTATGGGTTTCATCCATGAAACTAGCTGTTCGCAGCAACATATGCTACCAAAACAGTGAAGTGCATCGAAGAGCGTGTTTTGAGACATTTGGATAAGAATCTGAGGGAACATAATTTTTATAAAATGTTAACAAATCATGTCTACGATGCTCTCATCATGGCAATGTCCTTTTTGATCTGAACCAGTTGCATCTGCAAAATATCAGGAGCATCATTGGTATCAGTTCCAAATGGATCTGAAAGCAACTTCATTTCACCACCGTGTGTTCTGAAATCCAAAAATCCTTCTATGAATTCATCACAAGTTTTTCAGTCAGTTCAGAGAACTTTTTATAGTTCACTGTCTCAGACAGCCTTGTTGATAGCGTCATGAAATGGACACCTTTTTCACACTCAAGTGTTGGTGAAACAGTTGTAACTTCTGCATGAGCGCTTGGATATGCTCGAATAGTTTATGGGCAAGTTTATCCCTTCCATGTTATTTCAAATTTAATTTTGCAAGTTATATAGTGATATCTTCCAGGAATTCCAAGTCATTCAACCACTCATCGTCCTTCATAAAAATTGCATCTTTCCCTTTGTTTCCAATAAAGATCTTTAGTTTTTCAAGCAGTGTCCAGAATCTGGCCAGCGTCGCCGCCCTGCTGAGCCAGCGAATATAGTTGTAGTAAATTACATCACTATTGGATGATTCTAATTCTGTAATAAAAGTTTTGAACTGTCTGGGATGGAGCCCCTTGGATCTTACAAAATTGATTGTTGTAACAACCTTTTCCATTACGTGTTCCATATCCATGGTGTTTTCCACAGCTGCTCTTGGAGAAAGATGTAGTGGTATGTGATGACCTCATTGAGCACTGATTTCAGCACTAGATTTGCAAATCTATTATGCTTTCCTATAATTGGCAGGGCTCCACCTGTTTTAATTCCACAGAATTTATCCTCCGGAAGTCTGAATATCACCAAGACACGTTTTATCTCATCAAAAATATCTTTTCCAGTTGTTGTGCCTCTCAGTGGACATAAGTCCAATAGTTCCTCAACGATTTCAAAAGTTGCGGTGACTCCTCGTACATAGATTGCCAGTTGTGCTGTATCGCTTATGTCCGTACTTTCATTGAGCGCCAAACTGCAAATTGGCAAGATTTGAGCTTTCTGATGAGAGCATTTTCAATGTTAGTTGCTTAATCGTCTACTGTTTTAGTAACTGCCTGGTGTGAAAGAATCGTTTTTACTACCATTGACTTTTTATCAGGACATGCTCCAGATGTAAAAATGTACAACCAATCTTTCACAAATTTCCCATCCGATAACGGTTTTCCTCTCTTGGCTATTTCTTCGTCCATCAAATGCCTGATCTTCGTAGCCGACTCAGAAGTTTGGTTTGCAACTTTAAAGAAAGATTGTTGCTGATAATGTTGTTTTTAAAGACTTCACTCGATCGATTCTTTCTTGGCCTGTTAGATTGTCATATTTGCGTGCATGCTTCGTAGAATAATGTCTCTTGATGTTATGTTCTTTTGCAACATCGGTTATCTCTTGGCATATCAGACACAATATATCCCATTATGCTCAGTAATAAAAAAATCATCGGTTCAAGCACCCTTAAAAACTCTACATTCAGAATCGATTTTCCTTCTCTTGCGTGTGAGCCGTCATGTCTGGTGCGATGTATTTCAACAAGATCTTCGCTGGATATTTAACTAATAAACACACTGACGTTTAGCCAGCACAGTTACTTCTGTGAGAAAAACTTGCAATTGAAAAGACAATTTCGTAATGAAAAGCTGAGGAGGTAATCGTCACGTGGAGCTCAGCTCTGCGTGGAACAGGGAACACAACCTATTCACCCCCCCCCTCAACTTCTCTTGGGGCTATTTGCTCACATGTGATAGGAAAAAAGGTTTCCCGCGCAGGGTTGCCACGCCTACTAATTTAGCAGTAGATCTACTGGTGTTTTCACGCAATTAGGGATTTAGTGACTTTTTTTGAAAAACGCCTTATTTCTACAAATATATTTGTGTTTCATTACATTCTGTTTTTTTTGGAAGCTTTTAGTTTTACTGTTAAAGAATTTGTATAAAATATAACAGCAATTTTACATTATGTTTTTAATTTTTTCGAAAAATTTGTAACTGGACCTAATCCGTTTGAAATGATTGATCAGCTTGGGTATTATGTTAGTGTACAAACGGATAATTACCATAATTGATAGGCCACAATGCCGAATTCCTTGAGTAGCCGTAGCTGCTCCGGTCCTCGATGTAGACATATAGGAACCTTTTATGTTTAAAAACAACCTTGAGCAACTCGATGGATTATTAGCAGTCGGCCGTTCCTAAATTACGGCCACATGTCCGAGGAAAGTGATAACGCCAGTATCGAAAAATTGATCTTCATTTTTTTATTGAGGGTTTAACGACCACCGTAAGCTACTCGATGAGCTGCAAGCAGTCGCCCGTCCCTAATGTAGGGTAACGGTCTTCAGGAAAGGGAGAGATCCAATGTGATAACATAAGCACAACATCCGTGCCTCATCGGGATTCGAAACCAAGCCAATCTCGGACGAATGGACATAAGCTATCGCTTGGACCACTGGACTGCTGAGACGGCTAATCTTGAAATCTATTCTGATGTACCTGTGTATTAATTTTGGCTATGTGCGAGACCTAACATAATGGTGATGGAAGTAGATCGTTGACACTATTGCTGAAATTTGTAGTATGTTTGTAATTCTACGCTCACTCAAGCGCTGCAGTAGGAAAACATTTTTCTTTGATAAAAATTGTGTAGACAAGCAGAGAAACAGACTTTCTTCAAAAATCGTATGTCGGTTGCTGCAAGGAGTTCGTTGCTGCATATAAAGCGTATGCTTTCAGATTCTTCATGACACAGCTTTAATGTGTGAAATGGTCTTATCGAAAGAATGAACAACAGCGTCTGTGTAGCGATAGTGAGGATGATAAAATTAGAACAACACTTACGTCCAAAGTGTGACATGCAGCTCCAAGAGTTCTGTTGATCTATCTATCGCGTTAGATTTTGCATTACAGATTACAACAGAAAAGCTGAAAATTACATATTTTAAGAGCGAAAATTATGTCGAGCAAATTGTGCGATTAACGTTTTTAGGCCGTTACGATAACGATAGGTTGCATATCTTAGTGAAGATAACCAACTCTACTGATTTTTAAACTAACTACTGATTTTTTGGAATGAAATCTACTGTTTCTTGAAAATTTTACCTGGCAACACTGTTCCCGTGGTTTTTCCTTATTTCTGAAGTATTTAGTTTTCCAAAATTTTTTCTTTATTTTTTAAATAATGGATTTTTTTAAATTTCGAACAGTAGAAGGCGAGCCGGATGAAAACCTTTGGCGGTCCGGACTATGGCCCGCGGGCCGTTTGATGGACAACTGTGCTTTAAATGAAAATTTCATGATGTACTAAGCCTCTCCGCGTGTACATGTCAGGTGACTTTCAACTGCAATTTTCTGGAAACATTTGAATCTATACACACAGGGTGAATCAAAAGTCGCAGGACACCCTTGTATTTCACAGTTGGGAGGAAGAATTAAATATCTGAATACCCAGCAAAGTATAGGTGAGATTGGCCTATTTTGTAGTCTCTTTCCAGAACATAGCCGCCATTTTGATATCCGCCATATTAGATCAAGTTAGAATTTCTCAAAAGGTAAGAGTGCGATGTTGCATATCATACAAACCCAGAATTTTCTCAGATAACGATTGCCGTATTCAGACTTGACATATATGTTGCGGTTCACAAGTTATCAACACAGAAAGTTGAAATAACAACCTCTAATTACCCTGTGTTGCGCAACTCTTTGATGTGTACATTGTGTTATCCCTATTGCTGAACCTAAGGCTGAAGGCAGTTGACCCAGTCGTTATGTATCCGTACATGAATATGTTGAGAAACGCGATTACAGAACTCCGGAATGCGTTGCTGAAGGTGGTTTTGTCGCGGATTTTCTCAGCATGCACCAGGTGTTTCAGATGACCCCACAGATAAAGGTACAGTGGTGTGATATCGGTGGATATGGGTGGTCATTCCACATGACCACGCCTGCCAATCCAATTGTCGGGGATTTGAACATCTAGCCATTGACGAACAGTTGCTCCGTAGTGTGGTGGAGCACCATCGTGTCAAAAATAACTGGCAAAACTGCTCTCTTCATTCAGAAGGGAAGGGTCTACTGTTTCCTGTAGCATTTCCAGGTAGAACGGAACATTTAGGTTATTATCGATGAAAAACAGTCCGATTACACGGAATCCCCATATTACATACCCCACTAAAACCTTATAATTACCAACATGTTCGATGGTTTTACCCAGCGAGGGCTCCTGTAAATCCAATACCTGTGGTTCTGAAGGTTAATCTCACCACTGACATAAACATTGGCCTCATCACTGAACAAAATTCCCTGTGATAATGTGGGTTCCCGTTGATGTTGGTCTAAATCTGAGGTGCGGAACTCGACACTTCTATCAGGATCATCCTCAGATAGGTGATGCTGCACTTGGATCTTGAACAGATGCCAGTGAGTGGGTTGAAGAATCCGTACGATGGCTGACTGGCTAATACTACATTCTGCTGCGAGACGTCTTATGCATCGTTATGCACTGTTTGCAAAGGATGCCAAAGCCATTGTTGAGCTTTCCTCGTCGGTAGAATGTTTCGGCCGACCAATACGTGACTTGTCGTCCAGAGTCCCAGTTCCTTGGAATTTGGGTATCAGGTATGCGACAATGCGGTGTAAAATTTGTGATCGTTCTGGGAGTCCTTTGTTGAAGTTTGCGGCTATGATACGGCAGCTGTATTTCGCAGACATTAGGATCACCTTAATCCTCTCCTCTTTTGTTAATGCCATCTTCACTTACCTGGAAAAAACAATGATTATTTCATATTTCTGTGTTGATAACTAATGAACACAAGCACATATGTCAATTGTGATTACGGCAATCAATTTTTGAGAAAACTCTGGTCATGTTTGATATCAATAATGATCCCCTTACCATTTGAAAAAAATGACCTGGATCTAATACGGAGAATTTCAAAATGGCGCCCATTTTCCGGAAAAAAATAAATGATAGGCCCCACTCACCGATTCTTTGCTACGATATTCAGATATTTTATTTCTTTCCCGTTTTTGAAATACCAGGGTGTCCTCCGACATTTGATTCACCCTTTATATTGAATACACAAAGGTTCAATGACGTTCTACGGGAAGAAAAATACAAGAAACGCTCGTATAAAAAAGTATTGCCTTTTCAGCTAAGCGCAGAGCATTTTCCTCCAAAGAAAACATTATTTTTATTGATTTCTGAATTTTCTCTTAATTTACAGCTACCGTTTAATCTGATTTCTCAGAAAATTATGCAAGTGCTTTTTAATCGCATGTAAGTGTCGCCTAAATGAAACTTACACTATCGGGTTTTTGCTGTAATGGTTTATCGGTTGGAACATGTGAACCTATAAGAAGTGGGAATGATACATGGGCTACATACCCGCTACACGTATTCGCCTTGTCGGTTCAAGCAAGTGTCTCAGTGAGTCTCGAGGTTGTGGATATCCTGAGCAAGGAAAGTCTGTGATTGGTTGTGGAACCAGTCTTTAACAGCGTCCCAGACCTCGTCGTCTATAGCGAAACGCTTTTTTTTTCAGTAGACCGAAGATATGGTAATCGCATGGTGACGGATCGGAGCTGTAAGGGTGATGGTCGAGTATTTTCCTGCTCAGACTTCGCAGCAAATTGAAACATCCTGTCGCCACATGCGATCGTGCGTTTTCGTGCAGCAGAATAACCCTGTTTGACAACATACCGGGTCGCTTACGCTTGATGGGACTTTTGAGGTTGCGTAACGTATTGCAGGATGCGCTTGCCTTGGTCGTGTTGCCTGCAACCAGCCAATGCAAAAAGCAATGGGCCATTCTCATTCATGGAAACCGTGAGCATCACTTTTCCAGCTCTTAAAGAGGACTGAGGTTTTGTTGGGCGTGGAGAGTTGGTATGCCTCTATTCCATGCCCATCTCTTTTTTGGCTGGATGGAAGTGGTTGAACCAAGTTTCACACGCGTCCATTATTTTGATGGTGGTACTTGGTCACCCATTATGCGCAAACGTAGTTTTATCCCAATCGGCAATGGACAATGGTGTTAACAGTAACCTTGCTCACTGACAATGTTGCCACAAGCTTGTGGGTGGTGATACGGCGATTCTCCATCACAAGATTGTCTACGGCAGCGATCGATTCCATGGTGATGTCCACGTGTGCTTGTCCAGGTCACTGCATGTTTTCCGTGTTCACACGTCTTTTACAAATTTCACAACACCAGCGGTACACGGTACACTGTGACTCACCCTCATTCCCATACATAGCTTTCATACGACGGTACATTTCTGCTCCACTAACACCCTCTGCCGTCAGAAATCGCATAACTGCCCATTGGGTCTGTTTGGACGAATCCATGTCACTATCCTACGTAGCCAACTTGCATTTGCACGTGCAACCAGACCACTGACACGTGCCGCCGATAGCAGCGTGCTTGCTGACATGACACGTCATCTACAAGCGCAAATGCACGGATCTGTGAAATTATACAACGACGCTATTATAAGACAGTCACTTTCATTAGGGGACCCTTAAGGATCGGCACAGACTAAGCAAAGAAGAAGTGTGAGACTGATGGTAAAACATTCTGCGATATCTCCCAAGATGAAAATCCTCCAAATACGTGGCTTCAGTGAATAAACAAAGATATCACTGTTTTCACGTTTAGCAATGCACAGCAACTGAAAAATTGTTATTCGGCCGCCGCCTTGGAATTGACCACGGATCTCTCGATATCTAGCCGAGCGCGTTAGCCTTACACTACGGTGGCCAACACTTTACGGCGCTATGTGCGTTTTTCTGTCAGCATCTGGCATTATAAATTCGTACGATGGGCTCAGCTACTGAGACCTCTCCATCTGGTGGGCATTAACGGCACTGCCTATATATTAATTATAGCAGTTAAATCCAAAGGGCGAGATCCAAAGGGCGAGATCCAAAGGGCGAGATCCAAAGTGAAAATCCTCCAAACACGTGGCGTCAGTGAATAGACAAAGCCATCGTTCTTTCCACGTTTAGCAACGCACAGCAACCGAAAAATTGTTATTCGGCAGCCGCCGTTTAATTGGCGGCGGCCGAATAACAATTTTTCGGTTGCTGTGCGTTGCTAAACGTGGAAAGAGCGATGTCTTTGTTTATTCTCATAAGATGGTTTAAAACAAATCGTTTATGCAAATTTGTAACGTGAATAACAAAGGAAATTTTGATTAAACGGTTTGCGACAACTAATTCAAATACGCTCCCAAAATATTTATTATGTACTAAAATTATTCTGTTTAAATCAAATTGATTTCATGTGTGGCGTTTTTCCTTTTACTCTCATTTATTCCTACGTGTTAGAAAAATTCCTGTTACTGTAATCATCTATTTTTTTCTACTTTGCCTTGTCGTTTTCCATTCGTTTCTTTGTGGAAAATGTCTAACATTTTGACCTGTTTTTCTCTGAGTATCACTAGACTTATTCGAAAAACATAAATCACGTTTTGTTTAGGATTTAAATCTGAATCTGTCTCTGTTTGGCGTTAGCTACAGTTATAAATATGCATCATTGCCTTTTGGCAAAATGTGTCACTGAACCAACTAAATGGTGTTGTATTTTACTTGAAAAGACGATGAGAATGTGAATCAATATTCATTACAAGGAATAAATTCATTAGGAAATCTATTTGAACATGACCTCCACAAATCAAAACCTATATACTGAATAATGTGTTAAAAAAACCCTTAGATTTGGAGAGCTGAAATGTTTCAACTGCACATCGATTTGCTGCTGCGCATGAAGTGAGTTGATTGAGGGCTCAAGGGTTTAAAATATTTTTTTCAACACTCAGACAAACGTCGATGGCGAATACGTTTAAATTAGCGCTTTGCATGATGTTGTACTGCTGATCAAATACTTGGCGAAACTCAATTCGCTTTCAACGTCACAGATTTGTTGTATTCTACGTCTAAATGTTAACAAAACATTGATATTATATAGATATTTAATGTTTTGTAAAATAAACTGAAAATTTTCACTGAATGGTTGTACATGAGAGTGTAAATTTCTCAATGTGATGTACGGCAGTGAAACCTGGTACTACAAAAGAGACATAATGTTGTTTGTGTGCTGGAGAGATCCGTTACTTACGGGAGGTTTGTGGCAAGACACGCTCTGATAATGTGAGGAATGAAAATGTGTTGCAAATGTGTAATGTGAGAGAAAACGTTAGTAAGGCGGAGACGAATATTCTTAGGCGTTTATATTAAGCTCACAAATTGAATATTACTTTTAAATTTAATCTATCTCTTTTTCTACAAAAATATGTTCTGAGTGATACAAGTACTGCGTTTTTTGAAAAGAAGGTAATCTGGCTATTTTCGTTCATGTCGCTACAGCTTTTACTTTTCTAATACACAATTTCGCAGCATATGAAATTTCATTTTCTATATGAGCAGCGAAATTCCATCTCCTGTAGTACTGTTTTTTTCTCTTGAAATAAAACAGTACTACAGGAGAATACCGTTGCCATGAGTGGATGTAATACTTTATCAGCATTGATGTTCAGGTAACGTAGACATCATAGTTTTTTCCCGCATTAATATTTCCCAGTACAACACTGCCCAAACCATTATCACACTTTCACCATCTTCTTATTTTCCTCCCACATTGCGTCCAATTGCAAACCCTCCCCCTGGTAAATTACGCACAGATACCTTGCTTTTCGCATAGTGAAAAAAATTACCGAACAAGATTTCTTTTCCAATCATTCTAGTCCAGTTTTGATGCTTGTGCAAGCATTGCACCCTCTTTCGACGTCAGCCAAGGTTATGATGGACACTTGGAGCGGTTTGCTGCCTCATAGCTCAATTTTCAGAAGCATTTGATGTATTTGAGCTTTCTTACGAGTACCAAACTATTGTTCACCATGTTTGTTATAAATGATTTTCCTGCTCCTGAGTCTAAAAAAAATCCACGACTGGCAAATGGGTATATTCATAATCCGTTTAATCGCGAAGAATTCGTTTCTAAACAAATTTTATTTACATATTTTTTTAATCTTTATTTTGTTCGTCATCTTATTAGTTTTAATGTAAATGTGAAGCTTTTGGTTCATATTGTAATGAAAAGAATGGATAGTTTCACACCTTCGCAAGAGCTACGAATTTCAAACATATTTCATTTTGTATAGAACTGTTATGGTGAGTAAAGATTTCAACTCTAACACTGCTAACTAATTTATGAGATTTATGCAATTTTGCGTATCACACTAATATTTGGAGAAATTATCAAAATTCCCTACACATGTATATCTGCTCAGTGGCGTGCCGTGAACTTTCTAGGCAGGCATGCAAAATAAATAAATAAATAAATAAATAAATAAAAAAAATACCTACCTCATTTGTAGCGAAATTCCATCCTGCGATCCTTTTTTCTGAATTCTTCCGTTACTATTTCATAAAACGTAGGCTTTGACATCAAAGTCTTTAGGAGAACCTTTTCAATTGTCATTAAAGACAGTCCAGATAATTGTCCCTGTGTACTGCGGGAATATGTTTTTATTCTTTTAAGAGCGGAAAACGATCTCTCTGCGGAAGCCGTGGAATAAGGGATTGTCACAAATAAATGACACAACTTATTTAGTTCCGTTAAGAATTTATCCAAACTAATCTCGTGCAAAGATTTGAAAAATTTGCAGACCATTTTACTGCTTAATTCTGGGGAAGAGTAAAGAACACTTAATTCACGTTTCAACCTTGTGAAATCAAAACGTGTGGGATACGTTTCTTTCAGTGAATTCATGCTCTCTTCGGGAAACTTAAGCAGGAAGATCTTAGACTTTTCTGGATTAATGAGCTCCACGAAATTTATTTTATCGAATGATGAAAATCTGCTTTTCATCTGTTCGTTAATAGTGTCACTTATTTCTGCGAGTACACGCTTCCAGGGATCAGCAGATGTCTTTTTGAAAGAAGTTAATCTAATCTTTTTAAACGGAGGAAGAGAGAAAGTGGGTCACAGGGATTCACATTCTTCTAGATATTTTTTTATAGGAAGCCCGCTTTTTTGAGATATATTCCACTGTGCTCTTGATATGCTCCACACAGAATCCATTATCAAGATTTCTTGACTGCAATATTTCAAACAAAATTGCCGTTAAGCTGAAAACATCATGAAATACACAAAGGATGAAAATGAACTCTGGATCTTTTAGCTTTTGCAAGTACCCTTCAGCAGATAAATGCGTTTCCCCATCAAATTTTTCAGGGCTTTAAAGAATTGTTTGAAAATATTTCACGAGAGAATGATATTGCTGCCCTCCTGTGAACACGATTCTTGACTTGAAGTTCCACCTTACTGTAGATCCTGTGGGTAATCTGCGATTAACAATATTTCGCAAAAGTTCGCTTCGAGATGAAGATCTGGAAAAAACGGATGATAGGCCATCAAGTGTCAGGAAAAAATTGCGACATTCTTTTATATTTTGAGTGGAGAATTATAACAAGAGGTTCATATTATGCGTATAGCAGTGAACGAACATTGCATCTGGAAACAGCTGCCGTACTCTGATTCGCAATCCTGTTAATTCCCCTGCCATAACAGCTGCCCCGTCGTAAGTTTGAGCTATTAATTTAGCACCACATTTGTGAGTCTCGACAAAGGATTTCACGTGAAAGAACAGTTCTTCCGCAGTTTTTCCACTGCTTACATCGGAAAAGCCGAGAAATCGTTCGACCATTTCGGCATCTTCGGTTATTTATCTCAGTACTGTAGATAACTGAGATTTCTTAGAAATGTCAAAAGTTTCATCCATCATGATAGCTGTAAAGTAAGAATTAGCAATTTCTTTGTAGACGTGGGTTAAGCATTATTTGCTGAACAGCATTGATTAAGTCGTTTTGAATTATGTTGGATTGGCCTGAAAATACCGTAGAGGAACCCAGGTGCTGCTTCAGTAGGGGATCAAATTCACTAATCTGATTCAAAGTTTCTGCATAATTGCCTCGATTTAATGATGTTTTCGATTCGTCATGTCCACAAAAAGACAGTTCTTGAATAGCTAAACGACACACGACATGAATATGCCTTTGCAAAACATTGCGATTTTGTTGCACCTTTTCATTATGTTTTGTGACAGACATATTCTTCTGTTTATCCAATAAGCAATCGATTCTCACGGAGACAAATGTCTTCAATTTTATGCAAGCCCACAAGTGCTGCTCAGAACTTTCGTTGCGTTTCATGGCATTATGCAAATTATTTAAGTCCGCATAACCTGTTTTGTTCCAAACGATTTTCTCATGACAAAATAACAAACAAGGCCAACAGTACAGCTTTTGGTGTTTTAAACTACCACAAATCCATTCTCTTTCGTAAATGGAAGCGTTGAAATGTCGTTCGTATGTTTTATCTCCTTTCTTAAACGACGAAGTTAAGCGACCCAATTTTGGTGTTGGCCTTCCGTTGCTAACACACTCCGATTTTTCCCCAAAACTCAGGGAATCGAAAGACTTATTCATTAATTTTGCAACATTATCCTCCACTTCATTTGCCATTGCTCTCCCTTTGTTTACTTAAACCAACGAATATGGAAAAAACAGCCTGAGAATGTTACAAACGTTACTACACGAAACACCTTACGAAGCGATACACACATTGAACAGCGAGTTACAGGCAAAAGAAATAATGCTTCTCATTGGTGGATGCAACAGCGGTATTCGCATTTTGACCAGTCGTATGACCGGTTTTCCACAGCAGTTGACGAGGTCTCTAATGAAGGTCTCTACGCCGAGGTCTCTAATGAAGTGGGAATTCGCAAGGTGAACAACGCGAAATCACCTTGAAAGCCGGTTTCCTTAACGAAAGAGCTGGTTGTCATTCGCTGTGTGAGGTCACAGGCAGATGCAACTCCGATTTTGCATTCAATGGTACTGTTCCAAACGATAAAAAAAATTACATTTTGTTTTTGAATTAAACTCTTTCAAAACCATTGGCATATAGTTTACATTTTCGCAAACAATTTTTTTTCGTATAAATATTAGGGCATGCAATGCATGCCTTTAATACAGAGACCGCACGACACTGTATCTGCTATACGTAGAGGCGACGATATGACTTAGGCTTTTACCATTTCGCATACTCTTAGACTGAGAATACATTTCTAATATCAAAATTGATTTGATGTATGCGTCTGACAAAATGTCATAATAGTAGCCTGATTATTTAATTGTTTGCAGGTCTGGAATGACAATGATACAAAACAGAACAGAACTGCATTGTGTTGAATTTACAATCCGGTTTTAAATGTATTTCCAGGAGTACTGGTAATGCTTGTCACACCAGTGGATTCAGGTGCTATTTGTATTGAGCTTACATTTAATAGCTTAGCCTTGTCAGCTGGTGCATGTCTCAAGAAAAACTCCTTTCTACAAATTTCTACTGATTTTTTGGAACTTATGGTCTACTGACCTCATTTAGATGCTTGTGGAAACACTGCTCCTACGTTCCAACCGGAGGAATATATTTGTAAACCCTGATAACTAATTTTCGTGTTGTTACATTAAAGTTTACGTTTCAAACCTTTTATGAGGGGCTGGTGCGCATTTTAAACCTGGGGTGGGTGGGGGGGTGTCACAGTGAAAAGAAATGCAATTCTCTTTCAAGGCGAATTAATTGAACAGCTAGCTTCACCACTATTTGCTGACGAAGCTGCAGAATTTTGTAAAATACCGTATCTGTCCAAAGAATGAGAGAATAATTTTTCTAATCCTGAATATCGTACCATTTAAGAAACCTCGAATACCATTACCCAAATAAGGCTCCGTGTTTCAAAGCAACATTGGACAAATCTACAAGGAGTCCGTAAAATTCTTCACTATATTTACAAAGGCTATAGACCCCTAGTTTCGGTATAACACAGGACTCGGTCACCTCATTTTCAGGCACATGTTCTTTTGGAATACACTGTACAGATAGGTCTCAATAATCCCCCAGGATATTATTGTTTCAGGAACATGTGGCGGACAAAAACTACCTTACTTTAAATCCTTGCCTAATTAAAGGGTAAACGAAAAGTGCCTAAACCTCATTTGTCTAACACACGTCTAATATTTTACACATAGCTTTTTTTCTGGAAATAAAGCTGAAAGGTTTTATAATTATTGTTTCTACAAACAGAGTGTCTAAGAATACCTCCGAATTATTTTGTACTACAAAATCGAGATAAATATTTGTAACACAAAGACTCTTTTCGTGGTAGCTCAGTGAATAACTTCTGTGGGAATCTGATAAATACGAGAAAGAAAAATGTTTAATAATTTTAATATGTTCCATTTCGATGCATTGTGGTTGTTATAATAGGTATATCCTTAAATGAACCTTACTCCTATTTACATAAAACACATGATACCTAACGGAGGTCCGCTTCTGTTTTTTCCTAATTTCAGTTTTAAAAAAACGTCATGGTCCATAAATTTTTGCATTTGCTACATTAATCTGGATTTCTACGTCATTATCAAAATCGACTTTAGTTTGGCTTTCCTGAAACAAACTCATTCTTATCATTATTAGATTTCCTGTTCAGTTTGGAAGAAAGAAATAAACATAATAACGGCACAGACCCCAGGATATTAGTGGTTAAGCGATGGCCTCTGATCATTCGGAAAAAATTTTTGGAGAAAGGTAATGAGAAAAGAACTGCACTTGTGGTATCAAATTCGAAAAGCGGACGAATATTTCTGATTCAGCTGAATTCTGTTAAAATCTTTACTTGAAATACACACGAAGATCCTGTAGAGAGACTGTGAATGGTGATGTTTGAATATGAAGAGAGCTACAGATGAGGCAAATACCGAAATGCCCGTTGCAGGAAACCATATATTTTGGAATCTTCAGCATTATACTATAATAAGAACTTCAAAAACTTAAATCAAAAAGGAAAGTAGAGCACACGGAGCACCCTTGGAGATTTTTATTTTTGTTTCTATTTTATTTTTTTGTATTTTTTTTTTCAATTAACATTGCAATGGAAACATTTCAGCAGTTAACGATTATGGGAAATATTTGTATATTAAAACTTAGTGGTATTAAAAAACGATATGCGCCAAGTAGCTTAATTTTCTATTGTAAAAATAAAACTTAACATTGACTGAATTAATGTGACTGTGTTCCAAGGTTTGGCAGCAACAAGTGAGTTAAAAGTGGTCGATCCTATGCATATACCCATGCTTGTAAGCTGCATGGTTCGCACTTAACAGTTATGAAAATCGGAAGACTATCAACAGTACAGAAAAATATCTATGTAATATCGATTTTCAGATCTATATCGATATCATATTATCATTTGTATATACAGCTATGCTTAGACTTATTTCGAATAAAATTTTTAGAGTTAATGTTCCAAACTATAGCACTTTGCTACAAGCGCAATCCAATGGATGAATATCAATCTGAAAACTTACGCGTTATTGATATCTCTTACCATGTATAGGAAGAATGGACCGCACCAAATTCTTGTACAATGCTTGCTTTCTTCATATATTTGGAAAAAAGGCCATTATGCTTATATCCCGTCTAAATTGTTCCAAAATACCCTTACCAATCATGGATATTAATTGTTGTTCCAGAATATATTTTCTGGTCAGCAGTTCCTTACACTTCTCTAACGCATGCCAAGGAAATTCATTACAGACCTGTATATTATATTTTTACGACTTTTCATTTAAACTGTAAATAAAGTATTTGTATTCATACGTTTTGAAAAGCGAAATTCGGATTACATGCATAACTTTTGATACTTAGTTTAAATCGTTGGTTTGTGTTCAGTTTACTGTAACAAAAAAGCTATATAAGTTATAAGAATAACCTATTCTTGTATTTGAAAATTTCGTTTTCTTTCAAAGGTTTACACTTGTAATTTAATTTTTTTAACAAACCATCAATTCAGAAACCAAGCAATAAGTCCTACTTTTGGTTCATAACAAATAAAATGCGTAGTATCATAGTGACTGCCAGTGCTTATCAAAAGCAAATCAAGTTATATTCGTACGTCGGTATGTCAACAGAGAAAATTTGCAAGTTGCTACTTATCTTTGAAATTGTTACGGAAAATAAAGTTTCGCTTGGAAGTGGAAAGCTCTGTTAGTTTATTCTATGCCTGAAGTTGTTTCCTCTCTTTCATGAGGATTTCATTTCACTTTTAGGAACAAAGCTTATTAAAAAATACTTTCGCTTTTGATATGGGAAAATACTTTAAACTGAAAATGTTTATACACTCTAAGAAATATGTAAAACTCAACGGCAAGGACGGATGTATAATCTATTTTGATCTTTCCTAAGATCACTAAACATATTTCATAGAAGTTTTAAACAAACCGTTTAATCGTCACATTTCACAGCGCTCTTCAACTAATGAACGCCCGTTGTTGTTGATACTGCATCACCTAATTTACTCTCAGAATCATCTCCACCGTAATTTGCCATCAATAAGATACATTTCATTTGCGATATTCGTAAGATTTGTTGTTTCTGATTTTAGGTTTAACGACCACCGTGAGCAACTCAATTGGCTATAAGCAGTCGACAGTCCCTAATTTAGGGTCACTGGTTCCAAGGCAGGGAGAGAGCCAGCGCCCTAAAAAACACAATATCCATGCCTTACCGGGATTCGAACCCGGACCACTTTCGGACGAATGATCAGAGGCCATCGCTTAGACCACTGCTATTCTTAAGATGCCTGAAATTATCAATATTTTGGTAAGAATTTATATAATGTTTGACTTTTCGATACAATTTGTCATATTTTTAAATATAATTTTCAGCCAGTACATTATCTTTTCATTTCCGTGACACGAATAACAACAGGCAAATTACTTTCTGTTTTTCTTGTGCTATTCCTATCTCATTCGTTATTTACGAAATAGTAAACTATAGTGTTTACCCTATTATTACCGTAAGAACATACATTACGAATTATTATCAATGTATTCATTATTAGTGTTGTCATATTCTGTGTGTCACAGACATAAGTCATCACACGAGGCATATATAGGTCAAATGCTGCTTTCAGGGAGAGTCTGTAAGATTACGTTTCCCTTTACAGCGATAGTTGCGGGTCAAACCCCCTCTGAAAAAGTACTTTCTAAGGTCATATACTACTAGCTATGCAAACTCTGTGTGCGTATTGTCTCTCCAAAACAATGCATACTTTCGCCGCTAAAAGCGCAAATGCTTTTCGGGTTTTCACAATATTTCTGCATTTACATGTGTTATTTATAGAATTATTTCAACACCGGACGCCATTTACCTCCTTGAACTCTTTACGCTGTTGTATGAGGAATTTTGTAGCTCACAGTTATGTTGGTCGGTGGTGTTTGCGTACATCTATTTTCAGCTTTGTTGCCACTTCTAAAAGCATTATTGGTTAATTTCTTCTTTACTGTATGCCATTCGCTACAATATAGATATGCAGCATTATCCTCTTTTAATATCCCGCCAGGTGTGTAGAGGAAGAAACATTTTTTCTATCTCTCTGCTTCCGGCAGACGTATTTGAAAAGCTCTTTTTAACTTTTCATAGCTTTTTTGGTGAAAAAATTTCCCAAATATTTCCAACTCTTTCATTACGAAAAGTTTTTCCGCTAGGAGACGTAGACTGATGTCATGTTTACTTTTTTCTGTATATTTTATCTTTTAACTGTTCGATTTGAAAATACCTTTCTCTCTGGTACCTTCCTTGTGCTATGAGTCTTTCTGTTCGCCATTGATTAGTTTTTGTAACATGTTTGTTTTTCTGTTTTGTGAGCTAAGTACATGTCTCTGTTTGCCTTATGGATTGTGAAAACCGCTTGAATGCTTTCCTAACCGGTTCCATTTAGTTTGAATAGCTTTAATAAATTTAATTCGCGTCAGAACGGATTTAAAGGACGTGCTCATTACAATCGAAAACGCGGTGTAATATTTCTTTTTATCGTCGTCTTTTTAGATTCAAGTACATCAACAGTCACAACAAATTACCATTTGTCTCCGAGTAAGAGATTTTCATGCATCGATATTCACGATAGAATCGGCGACAACTATTTCAAAAGTAATTCCCAAGAATCAGCCGAGAAGGAAACACAAGAAACCACACCAAACGATTTGAATTTGGACCTATTAAAAAGGTGTTCAGTCACAATTCATCAATGTATGCTGCCTAACAGAAACAAACGCAATAGAGAAATTTAAATGTAAATTATTTTACAAATAATAAACTTAAAGTTAGTAGTGCTGGGATTCTGAACTTCGATATTTAACATTAAATTTATGTAATATTTTCAAGGATCAAAAATGGAATTTGCGATTATATATACACTACACTGACTTCGGAATCATCCATCCTTATAAAATCAAAGGAGAAAAAAAGTTGTTTTATTCCGAACAATTTGCACGTGAAAAACGTGAATTTACCAAGAATCTTTGATCCTTTGCGCTACATTATGCATCTACTTTTGGTGCAAAAAACAGTTCAAAATAATATATTTTCTAATCCATTTCTCAGGAACATTTGTTTATTAAAGAAAAGTTAAGTCCCTAAAAATCGTACCATTTAATTTTTTCTTACGTGTTATGGAAAACGATAAATATACACACGTATGATAATAAAATAAAATTTAGAAACATGTCGATCTTTCTTCAAACTCAATGTCAAATGCTCCTTTTTCCGTAATCTTCAATAAGATAAAAAACATTTATCTGACAGCATCATTATTTCAATTTAATATTCTGAAAAATGCATCTATTGCACTTTCTGATTGCACTTAAATGTGAAACGTTTCTTAGAAAAAAAATCGAAATTTCTGTAGCGTGTCTAAGCAATTCAGTTATCGTTCTGCATGTATCCATCAAAGAGCACACTTGCAACTTCGGATATCTCATTAACCGGTGGAATGGACTATGATGCTAACTTAAACGCAGATTCTCATTCTTTTGTGAAAAAATTCGATATTCTTTTTTTACGTTATTTAATTATTTCAGGTCTTAAGAATATGTGTACCAAATTTCAAATCGAAATTCGCATTATTGTCCAGTGAGGTCACAAAGTTGGTGAAACTGGCGCAAAGCCGAAGCTGAGAAAATCCTGGACGAATTCAGTAACGAACCGCCACTTCATAAAGATGCCGAAAATGCTATAAAGCCGATTTACAAAGATTTGTCTTCAAGAGAGTTGCAAGAAAGGTGTTTGCGTGGTGAGATACAAAACACCAACGAAAGGTTCAATTCCACTGTTTGGCGGTTCGCGCCCAAATATCTTCACAGTGGCTCAAAAACCATCGAAACCACAGCTTATGTAGCAGCAGACATTTTTAATGAAACATTTTTTTCCGTCCTAAATATGATGACAACGATAGGAATCGTTATTGGCGAACAAACGAAAACATTTTATAACACGCGGAACCAACAGCGTCTGCAGAGATCGTCGTGCCGCAGCCTCGAGGCTATAAAAGAGTCTCGTACAAGGCGTAGAAGCTAGCAAATGTCTGTAAACGAGTTGTACGAAGCAGAGGGAGAAACACTGTATGACTCTAGTACAGCAGAGTAGCAGAAAAATAATATAAGTACTCGTTATGTCTCCGTAAACTGTACTTGAAACTTTAAAGGCGTTTTTCTCGAAACAGATTTTTCGCGAATGGTTGGCATGATACTTCAAAAGCTATTGAACCGATCGGCTTCAAATGTGCAACCGCATTTTCAGCAAACATCCTTTTATCGTTTGGAGAACCAGAAAGGCAATACGCTATGTATATTTTTTTTAATAGCAAAAAAAGGTTGTCAATTTTTTGAGCTAAATTGAAATTTGATTTTGACAAGTCACCACTTCCGCAAATATATATATATATTTTCTGGTTCATCAAACGATAATTTCTTGTGTATAGAATAAAACGCCGTTCGAGAGTTTTGTTTCAGATCACCTGGAGTGGAGAAATCATCCCAACCAGCGACCGCGGATCTTCGTGCAGTGTCATAGTTAAGGGGTATTTGTGAGCGTGATTTTTCATGAAATTTATTAAAGGTTGTTTTGTAAATACCTGAAACGATAATAAATAGATATACCTACTTTGGAATCAATTGATTGCATAGTTTCGTCAATAGACACTCAAAAAAAAAGAAACGGTAATTTTAGCGTAAAAAATGAGAATCCCCCTTAAAATCCTGGGGTGACTGAATAACTGGTGTCATGCAGCCCGCAATGTGGTACCAATGATTTGGGATGAATTGTCTAAATAAAAAAAATATTAAGTAATATTTGATAACATTAAATTAGGAAAGAATCCTAAATGTTAATCCTGCTGGATTCTATGGACACAGCGTTATTTTTCTAAACATATTCAGTAATGTATTGATAACTGTCTGTATATGAGTTTCCTCTTTTTTTAAATTCATTGTGTTTATATAACGCAGCAAAAATAATAGGTATTGTGATCAATTAGAAGCATTCTCTCGTTCAGCTGAAACGAAAATTTGTGCACTACAATTAGAAATATACAAAAATTAAATTATTGCGCATTAGAATCAGTAATATACAAATAACCTTAAAGGGCAATAATAAAATAAACTGTTGGAATTGGCTTCTCTCTGCATGTAGTATATTTCGTTCGTTTTGATTGAAAGTAGATAAATAATAAACTGCTTCTCGAGAATCAAATGCGCTTGACAGAGAACGTTATAGGAAGTCTCCGTCCGTTTGGACCCCCTCCCTTAATAATTGTCGGTAGCAGTGCCTTAATCGGACCTTACAAAGTCAATAATATTATCACTACTTGAAAGTAATGACAGTATTATTGAAGGTGTAAGATCGCAGAGACAGAATGAAGGCAAGGATCCGGATATCCGTAATAACCCGCATAAAGATATCGGAACATCAGTTTTGGCGGTTGGGAAGGTATTATAATTAATACTGGTCAATGGAGGGCTGGCGAACCATTACTCCATCATCACTTAGTTCGAATTGCCGAACCACGATGGAAGGTTGTGTCATCGTTGGCACCCCGAATGCGCAGTCCACGCAAGTCAGGCCATTGAACGGGAAGATGATTCAAGAAAAGCTGAAATTATTTGGAACTTCATTGAAGCATTTGAAGATTTTCCAGAAATATGGAATTTTTCACATCCATCGTACATGAACAAAACATAAAGATATGTATTTCTAGCTAAGCTGCTAAGCGTTTATAGAAAAATGAAAGCATGACCAATCGTTCTGAGGTGAGGAGGAAATTAAATACACTCAGATCAAACTCACATAAGAGTTCCTTTCCTTCTTAAATATGGTTCAATCATTTGCAGTAATTTATTAAAATAATCTTCATTCATCAGAAAATATCAAATATAAGTCATTGCTCTTTCCAAGTTTATAAGTGAGTCACGGAAAAATTCTCATCGGCCGCCATCGGGAATCGAACCCAGGGTCTGCCAGTTACGCGCAGGATATGCTTCCACTGCATCACAGCGGCCACGAATAACCAGGTTCGAAAAACCTTGGTTCAATTCCTGGTGGCGGCCGATGAGAATTTTTCCGTGACTCACTTATAAACGTGGTAAGAGTGATGACTTCTATTTGATGTTCGTTGTCTACGTCAACTGTGTATTTATCATGGGAAAATAGTTTTTGTATCATCCACTTCCGTACCACCTATTTCCTTCAATAAAACGACTTTTGAATACTTATCACATAGTTTTAGCCACTGCCTCATCCAATATTCTGACTTAACATGAGGTTCGCTCCTCAAGCTAAAATAATAGCTAATCACGCTCTTCTTCGCACATCAATTCTCGAATGCAGATGAAATCGGTGTTCTTTACGTGACGACTGGACTGGTGTTGAATCAAAATAATGACGTTTAATAATGGCCGTCTAAGTTGTGAAAGAAAGGAAGAGTTAATTATTGGGTAATGACGGCGCCGAAATGAAACACAGGAATGGCAGTATTACTGAACGTGTAAGGTCTGCTTTTTTTTTTTTCAAAACTGGATTTAGACGTGTACTACTTTGTATGAAGGGACCACTTTTTCATGGCATCCTGATACGATCGGCATAACGATGGGTGGGTGAGGAGAAAATTAAGAGAGTGATGCGTTTATGCTTAGCATGGTATGTCTTTAGTCTTAGAGTACTGTCAGAAGTTGCGAAAGCTGTAGGCCTAAGTGTTAGAAACAGTTGATTTCAAACACTGAACGAATATCTGTAGCTCTTGTTCAAAAGTCTGGATTTCTAGTTCATCGCTAACCAGGGTTCGTTCATTGATATTTTTCTGTACATTCATTTATACTATGAGACATCTGAGACACATATTCTGTTCAGAAGGACTATATCTACGTGTTGTGTGAGTGCGTGAAGTTTGCGGCAATTATACTGTTGAAAAGCATTCCAAGAGATTGAAATATGAGCAGTGCTGAATTCTGCCCAGGTGGTATAAAAGGGTATGTACACGAATCGCTGTGAGGCATGAAAGTCGTGTTGTGTTTTCTTATGGCAATGGACGTCTTCCTTCCTTTGAACCGTTGACCCTTAATTAGAAACAGGAGAGTATTTGTACCCCCTCCAGTTGCTCATTGTATTCGGTAAAAAAAATACGTACGTTTAATGTGTTCGTAAATAGCTAGTATCAGTGATTTTTGTAATCTAAACTTTTCTAATTGCTAGCAGAGTTAAGGACTGATGTGTTGATACTTGTGGTGGTGTAAGATGGAACCTCATCTTATTATACGCGGTTTGTGGTACATATTATATTTCAAAACCTGTATTACATTCTTAACAGTTTTCCTTTACTGCGATTTATTAATAGTTTTTCCTTAATCACGCTAATTGAAGTAACATAATATTCATTTCATTAAGATAGAAGCAAAGGGAAATGTTTCATGTGTGTTCAAAGACAGCACTGAATTGCAGGATGGTCGTTTGAACACAAAAATACCCGAAAAGGGCAAGTAATATTTTTAACATTTTAAAGAAGGTTTTGACTTTCCAGGTTGCCGATTTATCTCATTTGTGCGATTCTGGCCGTTGTCCGAGTTCGGTTGGTGTAAACGTCCCCCATAAATCATGGCATGGTTGTTATCCGACCGTACTGACTTTCCCTCTTCTCTAGAACGGGTGATTGCGTGAACTATCGGAGGTGTTTTTAGTGTCCGTGTGTTTAAACACACGGACAGAAATGCAAACAAAAAAAACGATCATTTTTCATGTTTTGCAATGTATCTATTGAGGTCTATAAGATATAACTGTTTCTTACACGTAGCTACTTGGAGAAAACGGGAAATCACTTCCGAGCAATAATTCTTTTTTTTAAGTAGACCAGTGGTTTTCAAAATGCATATAAATAAGAAGACGAATGAAGAAAATGATATATTAATATGTAATATCTGTTTATACACCTGTAACAACAGTAACAAATTGGTCAATATCTCGTTTCCAAGTATTACTTGCACACTGCACTTCAAACAAAGAAATATTTATGGGACAACAAGAAACGATTCACACACCTCATAACGAATTCCATTTTTTTTGGTAATTGATGACATTTCATTCTCCGTCTTCTAGCTCTAGACCCACTCAACGCAACTCGACAGGAATTGAATTCCAGAGCGTCAAATCACAGAATTCATATTTCTAAGATTCATGATATCTCATCTAATGCCTATTTCCTTGACACC
The DNA here is from genome assembly GCA_039090855.1 of Macrothele yani. Lineage (NCBI taxonomy): Eukaryota > Metazoa > Arthropoda > Arachnida > Araneae > Macrothelidae > Macrothele > Macrothele yani. Next base: position 77,065,153 of record CM077017.1, on the reverse strand, counting down.
AATTTATTTAAAGAAATGCGGATTTAGGTTCCAGACACAGAAATATTTGGCTCAAGGCATTTGTCTGAAAACTACTGTTTATTGAAGATCCTGCATTATTTCATCTTAATAATTTAAAATTATGCAAATCAGGCTAGGTGAAGTCTTCAGAAGTTGCAATTCGCTCTTCTACTATTTTCGATTCAAATAAAACACGAATAACTAATCTGGAAAGTCACAAAACTCATAAGATTAGTACAGTTGAATACCTAGATTTTCTTACCTTTGTTTAACGAAGGATAAATCTTACGTCATCATTAAGCATTCCTACTGGGATGCATTTCCTTTCAATTTTCCAGAAGGTCTGAAAGCTTTATTATAGATCTTAGCTACAATAATACCTTAGCGTAAAATATATACATATATAACATTTTCAATTCTCACTTATTAAGCCAATACAATGGTAAATATGGAAAGCTCAATTTTCTGAAAATACAAATCTTCCTTCCCTCTCATTCTATTCCAGTCCACTTGGAGCGTTAATTTTCAAAAAAAGAAAAATAATAATCAGGAGTTTCCTGTGACCAAATTATTAATTTAAAAAAAGTTAATTAATAGTTTGCTCACGCGAAACGCCAATTTCTTGTGAGCAAACTATTAATTGATTTAATTTATATCCTAATCTCATCGATATTTAATTTATGTCCTAATCTGATCAATATTTAAATGATGTCCTAATCTGATCAATATTTAATTGATATCTCATCAATATTTAATATATGTCCTAATCTGATCAATATTTAATTGATGTCCTAATCTCATCCGGAATTAGTAAATATATGTCGTTGCTCATACATAGAGAGGCAAATTCTTATGCATATCTCACATTAATTTCAGAATTGCTCCATGTAGGACATTTTGAATTATTGATTAAATGTTACCAGCAGATGTTTCAGTGAGAGCTGTGGAGTACTTTATTTATTTTCCAGTAACACAAATTTTTGAAAGATGATTTCCTTTTTCTCCGTAAGACGTGAAACTTTCAGTTTACATTTATAGAATTTTCTTCGTTAGTCCGTAAGATCATTTTCTGTGAGATGTAAATTTTATGTGGGAAAAATATATAAGACATTTTAATAGAATACATCGTACGAAAATAATTGCACAAATAATGTTCAAATAATAGTGAAAAATTTGTTCTAATCAATTTTGCTTCTTAGTTTTAAACAATTTATTTTCGGTCATAGTAAACATGAAAATTGCATGCTACCTGTAACCGAAAATGTTACGAAGAAAGTAAAAAAAATATGAATCATCACTATTTGGGTTTTTAAATTTCTGTCAAACTACAAAATTTTGATTTCAGCTGATGCCATTTTCTTACATAAAAAGAAAAGCGTAGGATTTCGTTAAACATTAGAGCTGTGTTGGATTTAGAAATTTGGGAGTAATAATTTAGGAACGTCTTTCCAAGTTAAGTCCATTCTCAAGTGATGTGAAGTCTATTTTTTTCATGTCAGTACTCACAGTGTGAGAAATTGAATTGAAATGTTTAAATATTTCATCCAACAACAAAGGTCCTACTACCACTACGAATATTTCTATAACACACATTTCCAGCTATTGAGGAATCAGCAACGTGCACCAATGTTTAGTACGTTTCCGAAATTGTTTTCACCAAACGAAATTACAACTCTAAAGTTGCACGCTTTTCCACTGCGATATCTGTGACTTGACTCAGAGACGAGAACAAACAAATGTTTTTTTCAAAGCGTTCTAGTAAAGGTCACGTGCAGTGCACCTGTTCAGAATGGTTAATTCACAATGGAGGGATATCATGGATATGATGTAATGACGTTTGTTTCAAAATGCAGCTGTAGCATTTCAAACAAGTTAGTAAAATCATGCAATGCATTGATTATGATACGCTTTCCAACATACCAGAAATTATTACTCAAGTTATGCGGATAATGGCTGTGGAATAAATCTCGCTCCTGTGTCCTGACCTTTGACCCCATTTCGATGATATTCAACAGAACCGGTTCACTATACTTCCGGAACAACATGATACAGTTTTGTTGCAATCCAACAATTTTAGTTAAGCTATGATGCACAAGGGCAATGGAATGGATCCCACTCCAGTGTCCTGACCTTTGACCCCATTTCGCCCATTTTCAACAAGGTTCATACCCAGTGGCTCCCTGCCACATACTAAAATTTCATCGAAATCGAACCATTTTTACGTAAGTTTTGACGCCTAAGGGCAATGGAGTGTATTCCGCTCTTATGCCCTGCCTAACCTTTGACCCCATTTCGCCCATTTTCAGTAGAGTTCGTGCCTAGGTAGTTCCTTACCACATACTAAAAGTTAATCGAAATCGAACCATTTTTACGCATGTTATGACGCATAAGCGCAATGGAATGGATCCCGCTTTTATGTCCTGACCTTTGACCCCATTCTTCCCATTTTCAATAGGTTTCGTCCTCAGGTGGTTCCTTATCACATACTAAAATTTCCTTGAAATCGAACGATTTTTACGCAAGTTATAACGCATAAAGGCAATGGAATTGATCAAGCTCCTATGTCCTGACCTTTGACCCTATTTCACCCATTTTCCATAGGGGTTGTCCCCAGGTGGTTTTCGATCACTTACTAGGATTTCATCGAAATCTAACCATTTTTACGCAAGTTATGACGCATAAGGGCAATGCAACATATCCCGCTCTTTTTCCATGCCTGACCTTTGACCCCATTTCGCCCATTTTCAACAGGGTTCATGCCAAGGGTGTTCCCTACCACGTACTAAAATTTCATCGAAATCGAACCGTATTTACGCATGTTATGACGCATAAAGGCAGTGGAATGGATCCAGCTTCTATGTCCTGACCTTTGACCCCATTCCGCCCATTTTCAATAGGGCTCGTGCCCAGGTGGCTCCCTACCACATACTAATATTTCATCGACATCGAACCATTTTTACACAAGGTATGATGCATAAGGCAATGGAATGGATCCAGCTCCTATGTCCTGACACTTGACCCTATTTCACCCATTTTCAATAGAGTTTGTCCCCAGGTGGTTCTCTATCACTTACTATAATTTCATGGAAATCCAACCATTTTTACGCAAGTTATGACGCATAAAGGCAATGGAATGGATCCAGCTCCTATATTCTGACCTTTGACCCAATTTCACCCATTTTCGATAGGGACCGTTCCCAGGTGGGTCCCTACCACATACTAAAATTTCATCGATATCGAACAATTTTTACGCACGTTATGATGTATAAGAGCAATGGAATGTATCCCGCTCCTATGTCCTGACCTTTGACTCTGCTTCACCCATTTTCAATAGAGTTCGTCCCCAGGTGGTCCCCTACCACATACTAAAATTTCTTCGAAATCGAACCATTTTCACGTGAGTTATCGTGCGGACGGACGGACGGACGGACAAAGCTAGAGCATAAACGCTTCTTCAACCTACGGTTGGAAAGCGTAAAAAATACAGCGCAAATATTTCTTGAATATTTAAAACGGGAGACTCCTGAAATATTTTTCCTTAGAGAAAGCAATTTTGCTATGACGAAGTATATGCTGTTGTTTTATTTACCTTTATGGATACTAAACCGTATAATATATCTAATTTTTAATCTTTATATTTGGTTAAGTTGTTGAGTACTTAGAATAAGGGAACCACTGACTTAAAACCTTTAGAATGTGATAATAGCTTATTGTAACATTTTACAAAGCAAAGTATACAATGAGAGGCGACAAAAGAATGGATGGAATTGGAAAACCTTGAGGTACAAGACGACACGGAGAAGGTTTCATTGGATTATAACATAGTCTATATCATCTGCATTTTTGTGAAAACATGGAAATAATACGGATTAGTTTCTATGAGTATACATATCATTTATCTAGTATATGTTCAACATGATATGCAATATCATACAAAGATGAATAGGAAGGTATTGCCGCATCAATATGTACAGATGTTTAAGCACCACTGGTTTTATAGGTATAGTGTATTGGCGGGATAAGTTACGCAAAATAATGCAAAGAACATCCCAATGAACAAGTAAATCTAATATCTTGTTTATGCTTGTTACATACACTGACGGAAAAAAAAAATCCCAACACCAAGAAGGGGTTGTGTTAGATAAACGACAGTTGGTAGGCGGTGAGAATACATCTGTAAGATGACGTCTATGCAAATTTCGCGCTCGGCGCATACGTGTGGCGCTAGTAGCGCCCCTCGGAACATGCAAAGCAGGTTTGCTGTAAATACGCGCTGTAACGTTCGTTAGCGTTAGTTATCGTTGAGATTCGACGTAGTGCGTTGATGTTAGTCACGAATGCCTTTAACAAGACGAAGAAGCCATTATCAACAGCTCACGGAGTTTGAACGAGGTCGTGTAATAGGGCTACGAGAAGGTGGATTTTCGTTCCGCAATATTGCAGAACGACTTGGCAGGAATGTAGCCACTGTGCATGATTGTTGGCAGCGGTGGTCAAGGGAAGGTTCTGCCTCAAGAAGACCGGGTTCCGGTCGGCCACGAGGCAATTCTGAGAGGGAAGACCGCCGTGTACGGCGTATGGCCATGGTGCATCGTACCGCGTCTGCGGCAGCAATTCGAGCTGCAGTTGCCACCACAGTGACACAACGAACTGTTACAAATCGGTTGCTTAAAGGACAGCTACAAGCCAGACGCCCTGTAGCGTGCATTCCACTTACTCCAAACCACCGCAGTTTGCGACGTCAGTGGTGTCAAGCTAGAGCTCATTGGATGACGGAGTAGAGATCTGTTGTGCTTTACCGCTGTTGTAACCCAACATGCTCTACAGAGGGTCGACATGTTACCGTGGCCTTCTAGATCACCAGATCTGTCAACAATCGAGCACGTATCAGACATCATTGAATGACAACTCCAGCGTCACCCCCAACCAGCATTAACCGTCCCGGTATTGACCGATCAAGTGCAACAAGCATGGAACTCCATCCCACAAACTGACATCCAGCACCTGTACGACACAATGCATGAACGTTTGCGTGCTTGCATTCCACATTCAGGCGGTTACACCGGTTTTTAATGTACCAGCATTTCACATTTAAAATGGCTCTTCTCGCGCTTACATTAAGCTGGGATCTTGAAACCTTAATCGATTAAATATGTTACCTATACAAATGTATTGCCTCCATTTCATTCCTCTACAACTATTTTTTCGTGGTGTTGGGATTTTTTTCCGTCAGTGTAGAATACAATATTTTTTATTTCAAGGTAAAAAATGGATTTTTGACGTTTTGCATCTTGTTTAAATTAGTATACCTTAACGAGGGGTCAGAACCTTTAATATGGGAAAAACTCCAGTAACGTAAAAGTTCATCTCGCGTTGAATACAATTGGATTACATGGCCGAACTGTAGCACACAAACCTAGCATTAGCAATATCAACGTCAAGTGTCGAATGGAGTGTTGTAACAATGTGTTCTGTTGGGCACTGTAGCACTGTCCAAGCATTTTCTGTAATGATAGATCACACTTCAATATTTGGCAGTGCGACGGACTGATATGGATGTCAAGGATGCAAAACCGCTTCCTACTGAATTGTGGTGTGCCAACTCTAATGCTTGGTTCCGGGGTCATCGTGCTCTTGAGTTGGTTTTCAAGGTATTGGGTTCCTCTGCCCAAGCCGTGAAAACCAGGTTAAACGCACATCCTAAAACAGCGGTCTAAAATGAAATGTTTGACTTCCGTCTGCCTCGCATACTATTACATCAGTTAAGTGAATGACATGTGACATTTCCTTTATCAAGAAACCAATGCTGCCGTCTACAATGCAGGTGCGGGCAGAAAATGTTTTATGAGATTGCTGTGGAACAACTTGCCTGGCCGGAATGTAGCTCGAATTCGACCCCGTGGACCACCTTGGGATATTATGTATTGCCGACCACGACCCACACCAGTCCTCCATATATCACTCACCGATTTGAGCAATGTTCTATAGGCAGAATTATACTAAATTTTCTAACAATATCATCATTTATTGGGAAGCTTTCCATGCGCAGTAAAGTCTGTGGTAGCAGTAAAAAAAATGTACCAACCCGATATTCATTCCTATCGCATTACAGGGAGTTTGTGGTTCGGCAGATGTTTCGATTCTACTGATCAAATATACTTATTATTTAGATAGGTATGGCACGATAATGCACATAATATTAAAATGGAAAGTTGGTTCAATTTAAGTGGATGGGAAGATGAAATGTTTCAAAACAACTATACAGAGCTTTGAACTGGGGCACGATAATAGAGAAAACCAAAACACGGTTATGGTGTCAGGTGATTTTACAATAGGGACAGAATGGGTGACAAATGGTTTAGGATGAGCAAACAGGAATAAAAGAACAAACAGAACATGTCAAGCAAAAATAATTCAAACCTAAAGAGAAGGAATTATGTTTTTTCTTGGTTTTTAAAATACGAGGATTTCTACCATGTCAAGTTCAATTTACCACCATAATGAGCAAATAAATGGGATGTAAGCAGTCGTCCATCTCTACTTTAGGGCCAGTTACTCCTGAAAAAACAGACAGTCAGTGTTATAAGACAAACACATTCTTCATGATTTATAGGAGATTGAAATTTAGACACATCTCGGACTGATGATCAGAGTCTTTCGCTTAGACAACTGTTCCAATAGGGCGACATTTCGAGTTTTGCGCCTTTGTGTAACAACACTAAATTCTCGTCCCTTGTACTTACCCACTTACCTACCAAATTTCAGCTTTTGTCACTCAGTGTTCTTTGTGTTCTATCTTTTCTGTTTGAACGCAATGCTTACAAATGGCGTAATAGTTTTGTTTTGGATTCTACTTAAACAATGGGAGCCGTATAACAGGAGAAAGCGCAAATATTAATGAGACAAGGAAACCATATGGCGTTCAGAAATTTAACAAAATTTTAATAAGCCCATGCTTATCTCAAATTCAAATTCACTTCGAGCTCGTGTACTCCTGTGAATTTATTGAACATAGATTTAATTACAGGCTTGTGCTGAAAGACACTTTGTAACAGAATAGCCCAGTTAAAGGCGAAATTTTATGGAAAAGATTGCAAGTTGCGAGAACTTAAATGTGCCTTAACTGTAACTGTACTAATTTTTTTGAATAATATATTAAATATTTTTTATTTTTTTTACCCCATTGAAAAACCTATGAGATAATTTGACTATGTTTTACTTTCTGGTTAAGAAGTTGCTCACAAATTAGTTATTGAATTGAATTCAAATTACAGGTCAAAAAAATAAAGAAGAAAACAGGGATTACTCGCCTGTCTCATACCCTTCCACTTGAACGGTCTTTTGCTTTTTCTCATGTAATGCATTGCCTTCAATGCAACATATAAGCATTTAATTAGAACTCGGTAGTTCGTTATTCTCTTCTATTAGCTAACATATATCTGTTTAAGAATTATTTCTTGCACTGGTCCTAAATTATAAATCAACGGTAAAAATCACATGACATTTTCATCCAACTCTTGCTCTCGTCCGCCAAGTGTAATTTTTGTCGACGAGCGACGATGCCGCAATGACATGCTAAAATTACTTTGTAATTTTTATTGTTGCAGGATGATTCCCATTTCCCTGCTTTTTCAGCTGTTCACATTTTAACGGGTGTAAAATCTATGTTGAATTACTTTCAATAAATGCAACTTGTAAATTGCTAAAACACAGTTTTGTATATTTTATCCCAGTTCTAATAGGTTGTACATGAAAATGTGGAATACCTACTCACCGCAAGACTTGCGACAGTTGTTCCAGCCCTGACGCCAGTGCCGAGCGCTGGCCGCATAGAGAGTGGGAGGACCCAAGAGGAATCATCTGCTGACCCGCTCGTTATAAATTACGGAAGGTTTTCTTCCCTCTTGATATACTCCACTCCCAAGGTCGCATGACAATAGCACCGGGAAACACAATTTTAAGCGCCGCAGCTTTGGAAAGTCAAACTTTAAAATAAAATTGCACCTTTAGCAGCAGAAATATCCGTGAAAGAGTAATTTGTATTTATTTCTTAGCGACAAAATTGTACCCAAATTAGTCTTCGACATATATGGCATCGAAGGAAAGAAATATTTTTCAAAGGGCAATTCAAAAGCAGTGATTTAGAAGAAAATGTAATTGAATTCGATAGCACTTGAGTTTACGATATCTAGCGGTTAAATTATGTATCGGAAGAAATGTAGAACATTAACTTTAGCTATTTCAAACTACTTACAGGCAAGGTATTAAGTCATAGGTGCATTAAAAGATATACATAATTGACGCTCTATTGAAGACCTATTACTTTCATTTTCCGATGTGAGTCAATTCGAATTAAGTGCCTTTTTGTTTTGGACTGATTCATTTGGGTATCAAAGAATGTGAAAGACATATTTATGTTCAGTGATGTCTTGCATGGGTTACCAAATTAAATAAGTTTTAAACCTAAATATTGAATATATGTCACGTAGTTTTTAGAAAATTGATCGATAAATCAGTAATATTTCCACAAAGCTTAATTTTGTGAAAGTATTAATTTACTATGAGATTAGAGGATATAACGAAGTAAATTTCTCCGTCATTTTGTCCACGCCGGGACTCGAACCCGGGTCCCCTCATTCCGGAATAAGTCGCTCTACCAATTGAGCTACGCGGACGTTCCTTATCGCTGCTATCTGCCTTTATGTCGTGTGCGTCCTGCGGGGAAGGCACACAAGCCCCCCCCCCTGAAAGAAGGCCGGGGTCATGGCCCATGGTTCAGCCGTGACAATGAATCGTCGTAGGCAGTCATCCGCTGTAGAACGTGCACTTGAGAACCCCCAATCAATCTGGTGTGTGGAATGCAACGTCACACACATTTTATTTTTCTAAGCGCTGAAGAAGGGATTCTCTTATTTTTCCTTTCTGGCGGTGTGGAAAGAACATCACACCATTGCGAGATCTTGAACGGCCGGGTCATCCGGGAAGTTCGGGCGCCATTATAACGAAGTAAATTTCTCCGTCATTTTTGTCCACGCCGGGGCTCGAACCCGGGTTCCCTCATTCCGGAATAAGTCGTTCTACCTATTGAGCTACGCGGACGTTCGTTGTCACTACAATCTGCCTTTACGTCGTGTGCGTCCTGCTCGGCAGGCACGTCACAAGGGCTAATATGCCATCTGCAATTTAGCTGTAGAACATAAAAAGAAAGGCATTGATTTAGAATTTTTTGTTCATTGAAATGATTTTTAATTTATATTCTCAGTTCAAGATAAACTTGTGAAGTAAAGAAACGCAGATATATAAACACTTTCAGAATATATGTAAATAATGAAATTTTAAATGACACATCTGAGAAAGCTGTTTGCTATCACGCTAAATTTCTAGACAAATTTGTTGTTGGTCTTAATCTACTTGAGACCCACGCGCTGTTATTCATTAATTAATTAAAATTTATACTTTAACAATATATAAAATCATCATAAGGTGGATATAGATTACTGATCTTATAACATGTGGTGTTTTTATGATGTTATCAGTAACTTTATAAAAGGATTTCACCCATATTACATAGAAAATGAAATTTCACTAATTTACGCTGGTGTAAGGAAACGCGGGTAAGTTTACACGATGAATTTCATGTGTAGCCAGTAATTGTTGTCATGCATTTATTTTCCCTCAAAACTTTGGGGTCTCTTAATTAGCCGTACATTTATTGTACCTCAAAACTTTGGTGCCTCTTAATTGGCCGAACATTTATTGTCCCTCAAAACTTCGGTGCCACTTAATTGGCCGTACATTTATTGTCCCTCAAGACTTCGGTGCCTCTTGCAGAAAAATATTCTGTAGGGATCTTGTGAACAAAAATGTTATTTGTACACTTTCGATTATTCTAAAAAGATCTTGAATACTTTTGACCTGAGAGTGCCAACGATTGTTAATATTAAGTCATTGCTTACAGGAATATATCAACCTCACTTGGAGATCGATGTAATTACTGCAGATATCTCACACAGGGGATGAAAATAAAGGTACAACATATAGTCAAACAAATTTCAAAAACAAGGATGCTTCTGCACATTATTTTGCTGAGGATATTGATGTTCAACATTGCAGTGCAAATCACCTTTCTAGTAATATCTTTGGTTTTAATGGGTCGCAAGGTTAAATTTCGAGGAACTGCAACTGAATAGCACAATACAGAAGTATTATTTATGATTGCAAGCCTCACCAAAGGCATATTCAATGCACATTACGAACAGATAATAATTCAAAAATCTTTTTGAAGTATTTCATATAAAGGATTTTACAGATAAAATACTGAAAAAAGCTGTTAACAACTTGCTGAGGAAGAATAAAGTTGATAATTCACACTCGAAAAAAAAATTGTACATTCTTTTGTATAATCAACTAGAATTTTCCCTGTCATTGACCATATAATGTGTAGTTCTCAATATTCATTGAGGCATGAGAGAGCAATTTAATAAACTGGTAAAATTAGTTATAGAAGATGCATTGAAATATGTGAGACACATTGGGGAATCAAGTACCGTTTTCCTCTTAAAGTAAAATAAAGATATATTTGCAATAAGATATTATTATCTGATAACTTTTCTATGTACCTCCCATTATTATTGATGCGTTTAATTTAATGGGGCTCCAGCTTTCATATCTTCTCGTTGTAGAACGATGTCTCCGGGAAGGCAACCATATCTGCATTGTTCCTTTGACTTCATCATAGTCGAAGTAACGTCAACCAGCAAGTTATGAGCAGGTGAAAGAAACGCCGACCAGCAGATGTAAGAACAGGTGATAGACACTTTACGCTTCGTCAGGGCTGTAGGGAGGAATGATCCATTTGTTTCCAGCCAGACGACTTGACGAGTACTGGAGAGTGTGCTAGAGGACGCTCATATTTAGAGATAGTTTCAGTCTGTTCTGAGTTCCTCTTTATTTGAGAGGGTTCTTTTGTATAATTAACGTGCTCGTCATGGTGCAGAATGAATTTTGGTTTTTAACATGTGATTAACAAAATACCATAGTTGGATGTTTCCGTGAATCAGTAAGTGTTCTGATAAATGTACACTGAATTGCCAGAAAAACTGGTACACCAGTCTAACACTTGGTAGGTCCCCGACGGGAGCTCAGGACTGAAGAAATACGACGAGGCATGGACACCACTAGCTTCTGGAAATATGCTGTAGGCAACGCACACCAAAATTCCTGTAGAGCGTTCCACAATTCGGGTGTATTTCGAGGTCTAGGATTCCTGTGTTCGATAACGCGTTGTATGGCATGCCAAATGTGTTCCATCACGTTCAGATCTAGTGACTTGGGTGGGAATGGCAACACCGCAAACTCAGATGCATGCTTCTCTAACCATAATGTGGCGTTCCCACACTTGCGTGGATTTGTATTGCCCTGTTGGAACATGCCCAACCCTTCAGCATGAATGCAGGAAATGAACGGGTGTATGCTGAACGCAACTAACATCACCACTTATAATGCTTTGGAGAAACACATTTTTAGACTTTTCGCAGCAAGCATGCAACCTCTGACGTGTTTCAAGTCTTCATTTCTTTATTTCACTCGTCTGGAGTGCCGTACCCAACTAAACATCCATTGTTGTATCCTGAAGCGTCAACAACATCATTGACACTTCACGAGCTAATGTTCAGTTTGTCTGCTAGGGTTTCCTGAGATTGTCTTTGATTTTCCGTGATGAGTTCATCGATATTTTGCCTGTTGAAATCAAAGTTGCGATTTCGGGCGTCCTATAAGGCTGCTGATTGTTTCTAGCCGATATTCCTACACAGTCTTTTGGTTAATTTAACCAACGACGAACAGTGCGTATGTCCAAAGTTCGAGAACCATAGTACTAATGTTTAAAATGTTATCAAATGTGCAAGATATTTTGTATTTATTCACGCTTTAAACTACCCTGGTTAGTCAAACTATTCTACAGCACAAAATACACTGGCGTGCAAGAATTAAGGATAGACGGTTTTTCGAATGTAACGTCGTGCAGAAGTGCTCCACATCGACACAAATCGTACCATAACATCCCAAAGATGTAAGAATATAGAACAAGTGCGCAAAACCGTTCAAAGAAGGAATCCAAAGGATACAAAGGCACTTTATTGAAAAGGTAGCTTCGAGCACAACTGTACAGAAGACAGAAACGTCCATGTGATTGGCGGCTACCAAGAAAAATCCAGTCTTTAGTAGGTAATATGATCACCACTGACTGCGTTGCAGGATTTACAACGTCTGTCCATGCTGAGGACCTGGATGTCAAGGAGCTGTTGGGGAAACGCGGCCCATTCCTCTTGTAGCGCTAATTGCAGCTGCGGAATCGTTGCTGGTGGCAGGGGACGTGCTGCCAAGCGTCTCCCGAGAAGGTCTCACACGTGTTCGATTGGATGTAGGTCCGAGGACTTTGCGGGCCGATCCATGCGTTGAATATCTTCACTCTCCAACAGCTCTGCGACAGCCACTGTACGATGAGGTGTAGCGTTGTCATTCATGGAGAGCAACTCAGGACCCACAGCACCTTTAAACAGACGCACGTGAGGCATCAGGACCTCGGTACAATAGCGGACAGTGACTGAACCTCCTTGGAAGATGTGGCGGTCAGTACGGCTACCAAGCATGATACCGCCCCAAACGAGAACTCCGCCACCTCCAAACCGGTCGCTTTCGATGATGTTGGAGGTGTGATTGTGTGTTCCCTGCTCTCTTCAGATGTGTATACGACCAGAATCGCTCGTCAGATTAAATCGGCTCTCATCCGTTAAGAGAACTCGACCCCATTTCTGATGTGTACAGTTCTTGTGTTCTAGGCACCACAGAAACCGCTGTCTCCGATGAGCAGGCGTTAATGGCACGCACCGTACAGGTCGTCGTGCAAACACACTACCTTTGTGCATCCTCCTGGCCACGGTAAAACGCGATAACGGACGTCCAGTTGTATGTTGCATGTGCCTTGCGATTTTTCCCACTGTCTGCCGTCTGTTTCTTCTCGGCTGAAGTACAATATACCGGTCGTCCGCCGTTGTGGTTCCTCGTTGACGACCACTGCTAAACTCTCGAACAGCTGTTCCTGTCGATTGAAATGCTCTCCAAGCTCGTGAAACAATGCTGTGAGCGATCCCGAACTCCTCGGCCACACTAGTCACACTTCGATCTTCTTCCAACTTCCCAATAACGCGACCTCGGGTAAAGTCATCCAGATGTCGTCTACTGGATTGCCTGTTGGCCATATCACACGGTGGCAGCAACTCGACGTTGTTCAAACCAATGTATACCGTGAAATAGATTTCATCTAATTGCTGAGCGCACACCACCCGTATGCTTTATACCGTTCCAACACTACCCCTAGCCCCCAGGTCATGCTGCATATATTTGCATGCCCTACCGTTCCGGACCCTAGTCTATCTCCGGAGTGGTCTTTCGGTACGGTCTACCGGCTCGTTCCGCTGTTATGCTAATTTCTCCTCTTCGTCCTTAATTTTTGCACACCAGTGTATAACACATATATTTATATAAAACTCTACAAAGCATTTATTCAGAACCATCACATGCTAAAATTATTTTTGGTGGTCTAAAATAATTTTAGCATGTATTGGCTTTGAATGAATGCATTTTGTTATTGCATTTCGAAATTTCATTTTAGCCTTATGCTATATTTATAATTGTTAAAAATCGTTGTTTTAAAATAATGAATTGTAATTATTTTACAAAGTTTGCAGTAGGATATCTGGAAAATGAGTAAATATGATATTTTTGTATATAACCAGAAAACCTTTTTGCGCAACAGTAACTGTTAGGTAGTAAACTTTAGCTGGGTTGATATAACACCGTTTGTATAAAAATTACTTGTGCAAAAAGAAATCTTTATTGTGCATGGTTATATGGAGGCATATGCTAATAAGTGCGAATAGCATACACAACAATATATAGTTACACTCACCAAGTTTACCTTTTTTCACAAGTGCTCGATGTGGGTTTCCTTGGTTACTCTGAAAATGTCCCATCTCTAGATCAGTTCTTCCCACATTGGTGTCAGCAGGTCGGCATCGACCAATACGAGAGCAGCGGTGATTCTTGGTTTCAGCTAAGGAAGGGACTTGGGAAGCGGCGGATGGTTAACCTAATCTTTAGCAAATCCACATAGACCAAAATGTACGAGCGTTTATCCAAGATGGCATTGGAATTTTCTGATCCCCAAAACCCCAAACTGAGTCTATTCACTTTACTATTTAAGTCAAAAGTCGTCTCGTCACTGAACACGAACTTCGATAAAAAGTCATCTTCAGCTTTCCATGCGTTATAACATGTTACTGCTAAAGTCTGCTCTCTGCTTTTTTGTCGCCAACCTTCATAATTTGAAAAAGCTACAATTTGTAAGGCCTAAATTTAAGACTTTTCCTTAGAATTTTTGTCATTGTTGATTTTGGAACTCCAAGCTCCAGAATTGCTCGTGCCGTCAATTTACTGCATCCGCCGTCCTGTCGGGAATTCAAGGTTTGCCTAGACTGCTTTTACTATGAGCCACATATCCAGTCACGGTAAATGGTTTGTATCATGCTGCAATCGTGTCGCTTTCCGGTGCAGTTCTCCGTATTCTCAGCGAAAATGTCGTTGCACATGCGTGGCTGAAAGCATCTCGAGAAACCACCGGCAGCATTTTGCGTTTTCTGAGCTGCTGAACGGCGCCATTGTAGCGGGAGCTATGAAGCAATGGCGATGGTAGCAATTTCGCGTTCTATGCTGGCGATACCTGAACTTGCACGAATCAGCGCCATCTCTCCACAATATAAGATCCACAAAATGAGAACTTGGTGTGTTTAATTATATATTAAACGTACGTGTTATCATATGCATCCCGATATCTATGCACAATAACGTTTTCCTTTTGCCCAGCAAATTTATAACCACCCTGTATTGGTTTTAGTATAAGTCTTTCCACTTACAGTCGTCTAAACAATTCAACAGAAAATAACGATTAAAATATGTTGTGCTACTAAATATATAACCTGAAGAACTAAAGGTCATGGGATAGGTACCTAGCTAGTATCGTGTAGGACCTCCTTTAGCCGGGCGAAATGCAACAAATCGACGATTCCACGAGTGTCCGGAACACATCTAGAGAGATGATAAGCCATGATTTCTAAACATCCGCCCACAGTTCCATGATATTTGTAGGTGCTGGATCTGGGGTGAATATTGACCTTTCCACCACGTCCAATATGTGCTCTATTGGGTTCATGTCGGGCAAAGGTGGTGGCCACGCCATCTGTCGGAACTGCAGAGATTGCTCCTCGAACTAATTTTGGACAACTTGGGCGTAATAACATGGTGCATTTCCCGCCTGGGAAATCACATCTTTGTTGGGGTACATGAAGTCCATGAAGGATTACAAATGGTTGCTCAGAAGATCAACAAAACAATTGTCGGTTAATGACGTGTTTGCGAGGACCAGAGGACTCAAACCCTACTACGTAAAGACACACCACACATGTATGGAATCACCACCAGCTTGCACAATGCCTTATTGACAGCTTGTCTCCATGGTCTAATGTGGTCTACGCCACAACGGAACCCTACCATCAGCTCGTAACAGTCTTCCAGGGACCAATTATCGTGCTTACAAGCCCAAGTGAGACGCTGTGGCCTAGGTCGTTGTGGGACCTCTGCTCTGTGGACCCTAACTTACGCTAAACTTAAGGGATGGGTGTGTCTCTGGTACTTCCTGCATTGCGTGGGGATGTTATTTGAGCCAGTGGAGCTTGTCTGTCGGTCAAGCTCAGCTGGTCACATTTACTGAGCACTCGTGGTCGGCCAGTACTCTGTCCACGGTGGGTGGTAATTCCGTTCATAAAATATTGTCGGTACACACGTGGCACAGTTGATCCAGGAATTTTGAATGGTCGCACAACTTCAGAAATTGGATGCCCCTTCCATGTAGCACCGTCTACCATGCCTCTTTCAAACTCCGATAATACACGTCGGCTTATCGTAATCCTATTGGCGCTAGTTTCGCCTGACTCACGAGATTACACCTAGTAACTGATAAAAATCGTGGCGTACGTCGAAGCCTTTATACGACGACATCGACAGTTAAATATATAAGTAATGTTATTCCATGAATTTCGGCACTTCAATGTATTTGGCAGTCGGCGTTTAACTATACTCAGGTTTGGTACATTTGTCTTTATGAATGTCTGCTACACCACTTTGTTCAATAAACATGTTACTTAATTGAATGACGTTCAGATTTTTGTCAACCTCTCGAACTAAGTGTGATAGTTCAAAACCTTCGTGAGCAAAATTATCCGATACCTTCTTCAGGCAACAATTATTTTCTTGAGCTGTATCCCAAAATTATGCTGAAATATAGACAGGACTATTAATATAATTGATTGCTCTCATTTAGTATTAGGCAGATGTTGTTGATTCACTTTCCATTTAGGGGAAAATGAATTCGACACTTTATTTTTATGTTATCTAGCGATGAATCCAATAATCCTGTCAAAAAAGCATTTGTTTCCTTGTGAAGTATTCTGCGGTAAATAAACAACAACGGTATTTTGAAATTTATGTAAAGCAGGTATGTATCATGGAAAAGTAGCACAACCGTGTAAAAACGCCGCAAGTTTATTCAAACAAAAATAACTTTCTCTAATTTTCTTTCTTTTTCTTGGTCAATGATTTTATCAGAAAAAAAAATACAAAAATTAAGGGTCTACTCGCGTAGGCTAGTCCGGACATCAAACTTACCGTTTCATGTATCCGGACATCAATATCCGGAATCAACCTTACACCAAAGGTTTCCGGAAGAGACAGAATACCATTCATAAAAGCTCGATAATTACAGAATGACGTAACGCTCTAGGTGATTACCAGCCTGGAGGTTTCTGGGGAACATCTGTTGATCGTAAATCCCAATGCCGCACATAAGTAATACTCTTGCCGCCATATGAGTGTTATACCGCTCTCATCATGATCACTCTGCTTTCACTGTCTGTCCATCAATCGAATTTTACCCAGAATCTCCTGCTCCAGATTTATCCAATATAATGATTTTTTTTTCGAAAGTAGGTAGTCGTTTAAGAAAACCGAAACGTGAGTCGTAATCCCAAAGAATGAAATACAAAACGTCAGAACTCCCGAAAAATTCAGATGCAGATAATCATGAAAGATATTTATATTTTAAAAAGGACATATTTGGAACATATACCTATGACTCTTAAATAAGATTATTTTGTAAAATATTTCTTTTATTACACGAATTTGGAAAAGTATGCTGCATTTTAAGGCACCTCCCATAGTTAACGAGAAATTAAAACAAGAAAGATGATATCGAATTTTCGGGTGTAATAAGCACGTCTTTTAAATCCATTCTGAAGCAAATTAAATTTATCAAAACTATTCAAAGTCAATGCAACCGGTATGAAAAACAATAGATCTGATGAAAAAAGAATATTTTCAATCGGGTTTTTAATCCCTCAGATATTGCTGTAAACGGAATCGTGAGCTTACGAAATCTTAGAAACAGAGATATCGACAAAAATAAGATGTGACTTTAGGTCCCCTGGTGGGAAAACCATGCATTATTTTAGGAAGAAAGTATTCTCAAAAGGTGTACCCATATAAGCGGTATCGGTCCAAGAAAAAAGTTAGTCGAGCTTTCAGGAGCCCGGATTTTGCAACAAATACTTCTGAAGCAGAAATTAACACTTATGACTCCTGGTGGCTAAACCATTCTTTACCAAACATTAGAAATTATGTGAAAAACACTTTCCATCAGGTCGTGTATACGATACAGGAATAATTTTTCAAATCAGAACTTTAGGAGCAGAAATAACGCAGAAAACGCAATTTACCTTTGTGCCTCCTAGCGGAAAGTCTATGATTTACTTGAAAATTTTGAATTTATAGGAATAAAATTTCGCATCGGAAACACTGTCCAACAAAGAAGGAATTTTTCAAATCGTATTCTTAGAAGTAAAGATATTGACAAAAATTAGATATACATCTCCGCCCCCTGGCGTAGAAACCATGCATTTTTTCAAGAAGAAAATTTTCCTAAAATGTTTGTCGACATGAGTGGTATCGGTCAACAAACCACTTTTTTTCAATCCAGATTTTAGAAGCTTATATTTTGATGCAAATACAACAGAGGCGGAAATTAAGACTTACGCCACCTGGTGGTCAAACCATTTCTTACAAAAATTAGAAATTATGTGCAAACGATTTCCCATCAGGAGCTGTATGCGGTGCAGAAAGAATTTTTCAAACGGAGATTTAGAAGAAGAGATATAGGGGGAAACGCAATTTACATTTACGCCCCCTAGCGGAAAGTCTATGAATTACTTGAAAATTTTGAAATTATATGAACCACATGTCACACTAGAAACACTATCCAACAAAGCAAGAATTTTTCAAATCAGACTCTTAGAAGTAGAGATTATAACGAAGTGAATTTCTCCGTCATTTTTATCCGCGCCAGGATTCGAACCCGGGTCCACTCATTCCGGAACAAGTTGCTCTACCAATTGAGCTACGCGGACATTTTATTCTGATTCCTATCTGCCTTTATGTCGTGTGCGTCCTTCGGGCAAGTACGTCACATCTCCTGGTACGTTACAAGATAATGACAAAAACAAGATATACATCTACGCCCCTGGCCTAGAAACCATGCACTATTTTAAGGAGAAAATGTTTCTGAAAGGTTTGTCGACATGACTAGTATCGGTCAGCAAACGACGTTTTTTTCAATCGAGAATTTAGAAGCTCATATTTTGCTGCAAATACAACAGAAGCGGAAATTAAGGTTTACGCCACCTGGTGGCCACACCATTTTTTTCAAAAATTAGAAATTATGGGCAAACGATTTATCATCAGGAGCTGTATCCGGTGCAGAAAGAATTTTTCAAATCGGAGATTTAGAAGCAGAGATATAGGGGGGAACTCAATTTACCGCTACGCTGCTAGCGGAAAGTCTATGAATTACTTGAAAATTTTGAAATTATATGAAAAACATATCACACGGAAAACCGAACCCCAAGAAAGAAGGATTTTTTTCAATTCGGACTCCTAGAAGTAGAGATATTGACCAAAATAAGATGTATTTGTACACCCTGGCGGTGAAACTGTACAATATTTTAGGAGAAAATATTCCGAAAAGGTTTATCGATCTGAGTGCATTAGTCCACGAAAGAATTTTTTTTAATCGATATTTTAGGAGCTCCGATTTAATGGCAAATACATCAGAAGCAAAAATTAACACTTACGCCCCCTGGTGGACAAAGTATGCCTTACCAAAAATTTGGAATTATATGCAAAGGATTTTCCATGAGGAGATGTATCCGCTGAAGAAAACAAAATTCAAATCGGTGTTTTAGAAGAAGAGTTATCGGGAAAAATGTAGTTTACAATTATGCCCCCTAGCGGAAAATCTGTGTGTAATTTGAAAAAGTAACTATATCTAAATTACTCTTCGACATCAATGGAATCGAAAGATAAAAAAAAATTGAATCGGATGTTTAGAAGCAAATATGTGGAATAAAACGTATTTTTTGAATTTGGCATCATCTGCTTTTTCGACTTCTACCGGCGAAATTGTAGATCGTAAAAAAAAAACGAAATAAAGGATCATCATTTGTATATTTCGAGCTTCGGAATGCAAAAAGAATATTTCAAATCGGACTAATAGTTGCAGAGATATCGTGGATACAGACGGACGGACGGACGGACAAACCGATAACAGAATCGTGATCTTTTTCTAGAAAAGACGTGCTAAAAAACTCGATGTGCAGTTTAGTTTCGTTTATCCAAAATAATGCAAGCACAACGCTAATGGCGTCAGAAGTTTTAGGATTGACACCCCACGAAGTATATGCTTGAATTTCTTACCAGCTTTTATAATTTTATATGAAAAACGTATTATTAGTAGAACATAAAGTGAATTTTTGTTATTGTATAATACAGATTCAATGCATTATGTTAGGAACGAAAATTCTGCTTCAAGTACAAATATCTTACAAAACCCTGAAACAGAAGGTCCTCTGCTTTGTCAAAATTAACCATGTATTTTAGTTGGAAGAATATAAATATACCATAATCAATGTCATCATCATCATCATTGTCAACCATTATCAATCCACTGCTGGACGAAGGTCTCCCCAAGTTTCCTCCACAACGGTCTGTCTTGTGCCAGTCTCCTCCATGTCACCCCTGCATACTTTCGAATTTCATCCACCCATCTCCCATGTGGTCTTCTTCTGGGTCTTTTCCTGTCCCTTGGAATCCAATCTAAAATTTCGGCTGTCCATCGATGATCTGTCCTTCTGGCAGTATGTCCAGCCCATTGCCATTTCAGGGATTTAACTCTGATCATGATGTCTTCCACTCTTGTCATTTTTCGGATCCACGAGTTCCTCTTCTTATCTCTCCTGGTTACACCAAGTATGCACCTCTCCATGCATCTTTGAGTTGTCTGCAGCCTTTGTATGTCTCTTTTAGTTAAGGTCCACGTCTCTGCACCATACGTAAGCACTGGAAGGATGCATTGATCAAACACTTTTCTTTTAAGACATAATGGCATATTGCTCTTGAAAATTATGCTGTTTCTTCCAAAAGCTCTCCAGGCAAGTTTTATACGCCGATTAATTTCTTCATCAATGTGACCCTCACTTGATATCTGTAATCCAAGATAAACGTACGTGTCTGTTATCTCCAGCTTTTCTCCATCAATCGATAAATCTTCATTTCTTGTAAAAGCATTGAACATCACTTTTGTCTTCTGAAAGTTCATTTTTAATCCCACTTCTTTACTCTTGTCAGCAAGTTCCTGGATCATACTCTGCAGCTCTGATGGGGTAGTTGCAAAAATGACTACGTCATCAGCAAAACGAAGGTGGGTTAGATAATCTCCATTAATCTTTATCCCTTTGTTTTCCCAGTTCAGTGATTGAAAGACATTTTCCAATGTGGCATTAAAGAGCTTCGGAGATATGGTGTCACCTTGTCTAACTCCTTTTTCCAATTTTTATGTGTGTTGTATTTTCAAACAGCCGAATCTTTGCACTTGCATTTTCATAGATGTTATTAATAATATTAATGTATGCATCTTCAATACCGCGGGATTTCAGAGCCATTGCAACTGCTGATGGTTTCACCGAATCAAAGGCTTTTTCATAATCGATAAAAGCCATGCACAATGGAAGTTCATATTCCCTCGCTCTTTCAATTAGTTCTCTCAGCACGTGGATATGATCTATTGTGCTGTAGCCACTCCTGAATCCAGCTTGTTCTCTCGGTTGAGCCATGTCCAGTGTTACCTTCAAGCGGTGTGAAAGAACTTTAGTGAAGATTTTATAAACTACTGATAGGAGGCTGATAGGTCTGTAGTTTCCAAGATCCTCAATGTCACCTTTCTTATGTAGCAGGATCATTGTAGCGGTGTTCCAATCCTCAGGAATCTTTCCTTCATTAAGGCATCGAGTGAAAATTTGGGCGAGTACTGTTTCGATTTCTCCACTTGCTTCTTGTATGATGTCTACAGTAATTCCATCTTCTCCTGGAGCTTTTCCTCGCTTCATGTTCTTGATTGCATGAGCAACTTCTGCTGGAAGGACTGGAGGAACTCTGGTACTGGTATCTTTCATGATGTCTGGAGTGCATGTATCATCCCTTTCATATAATTTGGAGTAGAAATCTTTCACTCTTGTCAAAATTTCGCCTCTATTTCTTGTTACAGAACCATCTTCTTTTCTCAGTGCCATAATCTGTTTTCTTCCCTTACTGAGATGTCCCTTTGCTATTTTTAGGCTTTGGTTGTTTTCAATTGCTTTCCTCACTAGTTCACAGTTGAATTTTCTTACGTCTTCAGTGATACTTTTTCTTACTGTCTTGCATGCTCTATATATTCCACTTTGGAAGTCACATCTTCTTTAGTTGTCCTCATCTCTCTTCTTTTTGCATCAACATTTTCGTTTTTCCTGATAATTTGTTTACATGCAACTTGTTCTTAGACCCAGCTAATTTTGTTGCTGTTTCCATAAGAGCTTTGGTTACTTTTCTGTTAACTTCAGAGATGTCCACTTCTTCCGATGTTAGGCCTTTTAAAGCAGAGAACCTATTCTTCAGTTCCAACTTGAAGGTATTATGGTGTTTTAAGGTTGGTTATGTCAATAGATTTTGTTTGTCTTATGAGGCTTGCCACGTTCAAGTTTAGTGTTGAGGTGCATCTTACATCTCACCAATCTATGGTCACTACCTGTGTTGAACTTGTTTAGCACACTGCAGTCTTCTATGACGAATTTTTTGTTACACATAATAAAATCAATTTCACTTGTCATCCCATTTGGATGTCTCCATGTCCATTTCCTGTGTGGCTTTTTTCTTGAAGAAGGAGTTCAAGATGAAAAACCCTTCTGCCTCTGCAAACTCAACGAGAGTATTTCCACGCTGGTTTCTGTTGCCGTGACCGAATTTACCTACTGAAGTTTCATTCTGTTGCCGTTGCCCTATTTTTGCATTGAAATCTCCCATAATTATTTTCAAGTGCTGCTTACCTTTATTATTTAGATGACAAATTTCCTCATAAAATTCTTCAATTTCTTCTTCAGGATGACTTGTGGTGGGTGCATAAGTTTGAATAATCTGAGCCTGGTATCTTTTTGAGAGTTGGATAACAAGTCGTGCAGTTCTGTCAGAGGAACTTTCAACTTCTACAACTTTATCCTTCAGTTTCTTGTTTATTATAAATCCAACACCACTAGTTCTGCCAGTATCTGTCCCACGATAGTAGAAGAGATGTCCACTTTTCAGTTCGATGAGATCTTCTCCTTTTCTCCTTACCTCACTTAGCCCCACGATGTCCCACTTGATCCTTTGTAGTTCCTCTTCCAATTCAAGAAGCCTTGAATCAGAAGATAGGGAGCGTCCATTGTACGTAGCCAAGGTCAGCATCAGATGGCAGCCTAGTCCGGTCCTCCGGGGATTCTTAGCACCCTCTGCCTTCATGTCGCACTGGCCGCTGCCTTGGCCAGGTACATTCCAGCTGCCGGAGACTGAGGGCCAAGATTTAAGTTGTGGAATCATTTTGGAGGGGTTTGGCCATAACTCACCACGCTGGCCAAGCGGGTTGGTGAGTGTGGGATAGAATTTCCTCTAATCCCGATGGTATAGTTATACCGCTATTGGCGGTCGTCAGAAGCCCCTTTAGTGGGAACAGGATGCACCACGAGAAGGCGGGGTTGACATTTGTCAAGGAGAGGCTGTGATGTTACGCATCACCTGACCTTACATCCCTGTAAACCATTATAAATGTAAACCATTATAAATGTAAACCAATCAATGTAAACCATTATAAATCTACTGCTGAATGAAGATCTCTCGAAGTTTCTTCCAAAACAGTCTGTCTTGAGCTAGTAGCTTCTCTGTCACTGCCACACCATTACGATGTAGATGTGCGAACTATTGATGATATTTCTGGTATCTCAAAGGTGCTACAGAGTTTTTTAGGTTTTTTATACGTGCATTTGGCCAAATACACTCACGGACAATGAAATTTGCAGACCACGAAGGAAACATCGGATTGAACTGAAATTTTATGGACGTTATGATACAGATGAATGACAGACATGATGGAAAAAACAGAGCTGCATGACATTTACAGAGGCATCTGTGGCATGCAGTCTGGTCATCTTCAATAGCGCGTCGCACCGCCTCGTGCGGCGATACATGCTGCAATACCGCTCGGCATTAAGGCTAACAGACGCCTGATGTCGTCCTGTGGCCCAGTGGCCCACACGTGTTGGACGGTGTGCTCCACATTCCGGATAGTGCGGCACGGCGGCAGCTGGGGTTTCAACTGGTCCCGCAAATGCTCGATAAGGGACATGTCCGGGGAGCGGGCATGCATGGAAGTAACTGGACATGACATAGGGAAGTCCTGGGCAACCCTAGTCGTTTCCGGGAGGTCATTATACTGTTAGTACAGCGCACCTGAAATGTCGGCCAGGAGTGGGAGTACATGGGGCCGCAGGAACTCATCCACATACCGCTAGCCCGTCAATGATCCACGTGCCACTACTAGAACTGATCGGCTATTGTAGTTTATAGCTCCCCAGACCAGAATACCACCAGTCGAGGAGGTGGGGCGCTAGATTGCAATATTGGGATTGTGCCTTTGACCCGAGGATATTCACACCCGGACACGATGATCATTTCTGAGCAAAACGAAACGGCGCTGATCGCTAAACACCACACGTCATCAGTCTGGGGCGTTCCACGTAGTTCTTAACTGGCGCCATTTCGAATGGAGCCGGCGATTTTCCAGTGTTAATGGCGGCACACGAAAGGGCGCTGCGATCGCAGATTCGCTTTAGCGAGGCGTCGGAAAATGGTTAGTGGAGGCACAGGAGCTACTAGATCTACCTGTGTAGTGTACTGTGTCCTAGTGAGATCTGTTAGGGCCTGGCGCACGATCCGTCGATCTAATCTACCGGTGGTCCTCCTGGTCCGTACCGAGACGGTCCGCCTTGTGGCAATGAGGTCTCCTGTCCACTGCTCCGAACACAATCGATCGGTATGGTCATAATGATTCACTTAGCTGGCAATACGGCTCGCCGACCACCCTACGATTTTTATCCCGTTGATAGCTTCTCGTCGGCCGGTGCTTTTCCCTTTAATGGGGCATCGACTTCACACCGGTTTATGAGGTTTCCGGTTCGTGCTTGCAGTGCCACCACAGGATGTGTGGTTATGCGCAATCGCACCAAACGTGGATCATTTGCACACCAGCACGCACCTTAGCGATTTGTAAAATTTCGCGGTTGTAGCATGTTCTCTTCTAGGTGCCTAAATTTTCTTGTCCGTGAGTGTATTCAGAAATATTCAGTGCACAGAATGGCAGTCTCAGCTGAACTTAATAGTGCGGTGAATGCAGTTGTAAAATCAATTACTTCCGTTAAATATTTCGAACGAAACAACTTCTATTTAAGTGGTTCGTAAGCTTAACATATACACAGAGTTGCAAAGAATTATATGACTAAAACATCAAAAAGTATGAAAATAAAGAACAAATGAAACAAAGTAATATGAAAACTAACTTATAAAGATCATTTTTTCCAATCAGGTACCAATACTTTGAGGGAGGGCCAGCATGTTCCCTGCAAATAATGTCGTTATTCGCCTGTAAGCTAAATACTTCTAAATCCAATTCACGGGAGCAGCAAAAAGGGTTATTGAAAAGAATACATATACTAGCGGGAATGTATGTTTTACTTTCACATTTTATCTTATTCTTTCGTAAAACTCATTTTCAATGGAAATGAGTAATCATTTTCATAAGACATTCCCAATACATTGATATTTATGGCAATTTTCTCTTTCTTCTATATAGATCTGTACAGCCCGTATACCTTTGATATCATACCGGCATGCTTTCGAGTTCCATCAACGCATCTCCCATACAATCTTTGCCTATGCTTCCAACGCTGGCCAGCACTGCGCGATATCGTGATTAAAGATCGGCCAATAGAATGCAGCACGACAATGCTTGTTATTTCGTTATATCTCCGGCATGTTATGCAATGAATGTGTTCCCTAGCAGGGAAACAGTAAATTCTTTTTAAGCCTCCTTTTTACTTAGAGTGCAGGTGTTCTTTTAATGTAATACGTGGAATTAGAAGACCTTTTTTGGATGAAATTGCTACGGATGAGGACAGAGGCATTTCCTGTTGTGAACAGCAGGGATTGCTTCCGACTTTAAGCCAAAGTTCAGAGGATGACTCTGCGTAGTTCTGTCTCATTGTTTCGACAGTTCAGGTATCGTAACAATCACGAGACACAGATTATCTGCGCACCCGTTCACTTGGTACGTGGTTCCATAAGCGTCATATTCCTCTTGCTGGTTATAATGTGTATAGCAGTTATCTTCAACTGAAACATACGCAAACGCGGAAAAATCAAGAAATGTATTTGACAGACCAAATCCTAAAATAGTGTGACGGGAATAAAGAACTTCATTTGGCAGACAACATCTGGCATATTTAGCGCGACGACACTGTTGTCTTTCCTCAGAACATTTCTTTATAGCTGTTGATTTGCATGGCCATACAGTTCATTTCTATTAGGTAATTAATGTTCTTGCAGTATTCTGGTTGAAGGATAAGTGAAGTATTTTTTTTGAGACGAAAAGTTTAGTTTGTTTCATGAAGAAACTAAACGCTTCGTTCAAAAAAACATATTTTAATTTGTGATAACACTAGCATTCCTAAAAGTCCTTTTAAATGTGAGCTAAAATAGTTACAAAGAGCGATAGATACAACATTCATCTTCTGCCATCAATCGGCTGATCTGGGGCAGCTTAAAGAGTTAAAAAAAGTAGTTACGTATTCAAATAGAAGGGTTCTCTTAAACACTGAAGTAACAATCAGAATGGCACAGTGCACAATGGATCGACGATGGCGCATGGCACACTGAAATGGTAAGTGCTTAAAGGATTTGCTTCTAAGCACTTGGATATTTAGTGAAAACAAGAAAAATACCGATAGGAAGTCATTTAAGAAAGTTACATATAACTCATTGTCTCCGAGAGTACTGGAAGTATTTTATTTTAATTTAATAAAAAAAATCTTCGTGTCTGTACCTGAACAAAAGGAGCAGAAAACGGAATTAAGAATAAGATGTTTTCTGAGAATCCCAAAGCAATGTTGATGGGACATTCAATCCTCTTCTAACTTGTAAACTAAATCATCAAAAGTGATCGTGTTAGAAAATACTGAAGTCACAAACAATACACAATTTTGTTGTTACGTCACAAATCTGATGTTTTTTTCAGAATTATCTCACCATGTCAAAATTTCATCAATACTTTGACGTTTTTGATATAGGTATCTCTCTATTTTTATTCGTAACACGTGGACGGTCGTGTGCCATTCTTTTGATTGCATGTACGGGTTTACGCATCTGATATTTGTAAACGGCATTGCAAAGTTTCACTTTCCGGTAATTACCAAAATGGAATTTTTGAAAGAATCAGTAATCTGTAATATGAAGTTCATCGTTTCTAACCGAAAATTTTAAGTTTCGACCATATTAATGCAGTACATGGCCTAGAGAAATGTAGCAGCGCTTGACAGAGTAAAACAGATTCCAAGACATTGCCTGAAATACTGAAATATACATTTATGGAATCCTTTGATTGGATGGTACGGAGATTACCATCAATCAATAAATTTCAAAGATGTAAAACTAAATGCTTAAGTGCTTAACTGAAAGGCTCTTGCATTTGTCCAAAATATTGTTGACCACTGAAAAGATAAATTGTGCAGGTCGATTAATGAAAACAGTTAAATACACTAGTCCAAAGACGTTTAAATAAATATTTTTTAAAATATAAAACTAAAATTAGTTACGAATTTTTATTGTGATTAACCCACACAATTTGATACCGTACTACCTGCTAAATTTCTATTTATAAAAGATAATATTGCTAGACAATTAACGAAATAAGATTTATTTTTAGGTCAGTGACATATCCAACAATGATTTAAAAAGCATTAACGAACATTTAAATTAATTATACGAAATTTAGAACATTGAGGCAAGCAAAAACATGTCGACGCTTCACAGATTGAGCTGAAAGTTTTACACATCATCAGAAAAGTATTTGTCAGCATCATAGTGGATCTTGTATAAACTCCCAACATTTTTTATATTCATTTAGCATCCTGTCTAGGAACTCCTTTCAGAAAAGGGAGAACATATTTGTTGTAAATATGAAATTTTTCAGCAAATAATGAAGCTTCAGAAATTGCTAGCCGTGAAATTGTATTTAGGGAAGTAAAAGCGCAAGACACACACTATACCTTCCACTGTATCTTTCTACACATTATCAATACCACATACCACCGGACGTTTCTACAGATTCCCAATATTTTCTTTTATGGAAACCTATTCTTACTATACTTACATTAAGAAACTTCATTATATCTGTATAGATATAACATATGTTTTGGAAATACGTTTAGATATTATCGGTTGCCTAGTGAAGCATGAAATGGAGATATTGCGAAGAAACTTTGTTGTTAGCTTTTTCAACGCACGCGGAAGCAACTTATGTGGAAGAAATAGTAGCAAAAAATTGCTCCACAATACGCGCATGGCACTGAAGGCACAAGAAGAAAAACACGTTCATACCAATTTTGCATGTTACCGTTTTCATAAGAACGGAATTATCCATGTGAACGACTTACTTTTCTTTTATAGCAGTTCAGGTGTCGCAGTGGTCTAAGCGATGATTTCTGACCGTCCGGAAGGGGTCCGGGTTCGAATCCCGTGAGGCATGGATGCTATGATTGTCTTACGGAATCGGCTCTCTTCCTTCCCTGGAACCAATGGCCCTAAATTAGGCGACTGCTTATATCCCACTGAGTTGCTCACGGTGGTCTTTGAACCTTCAATAAAACAAATTTGCATTTGAGCAGTGATACTTCTGTTGTAAACGCATCGATAGTGTAAGGGGTTCCCTCCGAAAAACTTTGATTCATCGAAATCAGGGTAATGCCCACTCAAGGTTAATAGACAGTAAGGTTTGCTCATCCTGCCTCCCTCGCAGCGGAAGTGCCGGTCCCTTACGTAGTGACATCAGTGTACCACACGACGCAGCCAGCAGGACGAATAGACTGTTAATACAACTGAAGCACTCGCGGGAGAAATTTCAACAACTTTTTACTCAAATACGCTCTGAATCTGAAAGCTTGCAACCAAGATGTAATGCAAAAGCACATCTGTAATATAATCAGGAAAAACGGACATCCATGTGAATATTTTATTTAGAGTAAACCGAGAATGTGAAGAAACTTATTATGCATTTCTTTCATTTTTTTTTCAAATCTGTTTAATCTAAATATCTAAATAGGATATTGACATGACACTAAGGAAAAGTGCAGGGACAGTGATTATACCTTCTAATTTATTTATATGCAACTGTAATACTGTCTTTAAATAAATTCAAAAGAAGGAAAAAAAAACTTATAAGATTATGCTGTCAGAGCCTCATGAAGAAATCCTTTTATGCGGAACAAATAAAAACTTGAGTAGCATTCCACTAACTTGCTTAATTAAAAAGTTGGAAATTAATTTCACTAAATGCTCTGTTATTATTTGTAACTAATCGCTGAACAGAAAAGTTAACATCATGGATCTTTGCAATTTGTGTTTGTTTGTTTCTTTAGTCGTATTTTATTCGCTAAATTTTGAGAACTTTAAGAATCGGGACATCATTTAACGTAAAAAAAATTATTTCTTCACTTACCTTTGTCATGTTCCTTAGGTAACTGTTTTAACCAGTTTTCTCTTCTTGGGTTGGCAATATATTTTTTGCTGAGCGTTAATATGGCGCATACGGATCATAATTCGGGTTTTCATGAATAGTTTGATGGCAGGGTGCACATTTGGAGGGAACTGATGGGCAGAAGCTTCCACTGCGGTGTGAACAATTCTTTTAACTTTCCTTAAATTATTTTTCCCATGTAGTTTTTAAAATATTTATTCTAGTTGGATAACCATGCTCATCCACTCATTTGTTGGATGTTGCAAGCAGCCTCTGCTTATGACGCTAATCCAGTCGCAAAGAATTCCTTTTTCTTGCACTAGGTCCAGAGGTACATTTTTGTCCCCCAGCCCAGGACACGTTGTTTGGCATTTAAATGCAACATATCCAGCAAGGTATCGTAAAGCTTGCTACGATATGCTGTCACTAGAAGACGTAATTGAAGTTGTGGGTTCTTCGCGAAGTGCAGCCGTAATTTCATTTTCACTTGTGTGGGCTGTTTCATCATTGCAGGATGCATTATTGTGTAAGACACAGGAAGACGAGAGCATGGAGACAGTTAAATAATGTTGTTCTGACTCAGGCAAAACGTTAGATTTCTGACAGTTCCAGACCACTTTCCCAAGTACCAGCAGTCTGAGAGGATTTTGAAATTCCAGTGGTGAAGGGTGATCATAGGTATTCCCTGCTGCACGTATCTGTGATAAAAAAAATTCTAGGACATCTTGATTAACTCTGTGAGTTAAAAAATATTTTAGCTCATATTTTTCGCTTAGAATCTTGTGGACAGCCATTACGGATGTAATACTGACCAGAAAACCTTGCTGAAATGGTAGGGCGTTTTTCTTCCAACAACGCGCATCTGCGAAAAAGTGTTGTAAGCCTCATTCAGAAGTTGAAATTGCTGTTGATTGTTACCTAAAGCACATCGGAATGGTTTGTCTGATAATGGTTGCCTTGAAATCATTGTATCAAAAAATCTGTGAACAAGAAGAATAAAATTTGCTGCTTCATCCTTCGGGAAATAAATTTTTGATGGCATTTCCGACACGCTCCTAAAGCAACTGTACAGCATAACGTACAATCTGCCTATTTGCTCCTTTTAACACGTATGTGTGTTTCACTCATATTATACGCTATTTTTAATTCCTTACTGTCCTTTCTCTAATAGCTTTTCAAATAGGGAGCAATTTATCACTATATTTCTTATTTGTATGCCACTGTCCAAAATATGGTTTCTCAATAACTTTACCATATGCGGAATGTCAGCAAATACATTTTTATGTCTGTTTTTGTCGAAAGGATTTTTAAAGAACGGACTCTCAGGCGATATAGCCAATTCTTTCTATAATTTCTGGTTTAAAGCTCCCAGATCTGAAGTAAGAGCAAATACAGGAAACATGATATTTTCTACGGCACAAATTACTTTCATTAATATTTCTCTGAGACTGGAACCACTAACGTCAAAATCGTAAAATACTGGTTGTTTCCAGGGATTAACAAGTCCTCTTGCCATGAATACCAGTACGTACCTACACGGTCACTATAACTTCATCTGTTTCAATATTATAGCACATTTTGCTGGAAACTTTCATTTCATCTATAGAAATTACACATGTTCTTTCGGCTTCAGTCATTTGCATTCCTTGGCTCTGCATCAGTTTTAAAGTTGTGGCTTGAATTCCAGGTGAACATTTAATTGTAGCTACCCATCGGCGCAACCTTGACAAAGAAGGAAGCGGAATATTAACTTTATTTCTCAAGTAGTGATATGCTCTCCTGGAAACAGTTCTTAATGTTATTGCAGCTGCAATATCAGTAGAATTCCAAACAATCCGTTTTTGGCCTAACAAAACCCTTATCTGTCCTGGAGTAAACACTGTACAAAGCAAATTTTTTATGCACATTTCTCTGTCTTTTTTCTCATCTTTCCGTAACCTTCGCAATTCTAATAATTCTTTCTGCATTTGATTCTGTTTTACTTTGAGTACTTTTACACGTAAAGTTAGACTATGGTTTGAAGAGCTCAAATATATTATTTGTTTTTTCAGCTTTTTATTTTCCTTCATCAAAATATAATTTTCCTTCAATAGAATTTCATTTTCTGTTTTCAGGTCTTTCATACATTCAATTTCAGTATTTTCATCATTGGCACTCCACATGTCTTCCAAAATTTCCTCTGCATTATCAGAGTTTATCAAATCGCCAACAAGATCAGTTCGTTTCCTTTTCTCCTGTCTGTTCTTTCTCTCTGAATTAGAATTTACATTAAAGTTTCCCGGGAGGTTTAAACTTCATACAGCTGTGTCCTTTAGCATTTTGCGGATAGGCAAACTTAGAAGTTCATTCCTTAAATCGCGTTCGTAGTCTTCCTCAGGAAAATTTTCCGAACAAATAGCTGAATTCATTTCGTTGAAACTGTCAGCTCGTTTGCATCTCAATTTCCATGTTTTACGCAAAACTTCATTTTTCGGAAACCTATGGTAATGAATGCCATTCCTTCTGGTTTTCGAATAATAATTTTGACACGTTGCTATTGCTCACGAACCAGGCACGTTCAGTGTTTAACGTATAACCAAGGAAAAGAAAATTTGTTTG
Source organism: Macrothele yani (assembly GCA_039090855.1). NCBI lineage: Eukaryota > Metazoa > Arthropoda > Arachnida > Araneae > Macrothelidae > Macrothele > Macrothele yani. Next base: position 77,033,205 of record CM077017.1, on the reverse strand, counting down.
CTACAAATACCTAGCTTCAAATGAGACAATGTAGCTTTCAGACCCTGAACCAGAAAAACGGGAGCAAGCAGCTTTAGGCGGATGGGGTGTGGAGATCTCTGGGACTGTGACGTCACGAAGGTGACCCCTGAGACAGTGCTCAGCGAAAGCGTCGGATAAGCATAACCTTGGAGTCTACTAACCTTGATGCCCACTTACCATTACTCCGGTGTTAGTGATAAAATTTTATAAAGAGCACGCTTCTACTTCTTTTCAACAGCCGTGATGATTATCGGCAGCCTAAACATTATCGCTTTTACCCTGCCAGACGTAGCATACGGTGACTTCTTTTGGCATATTAGCTCTTCTCGATATATATGATGAATTATCCCTATGCATAGGTATATCACAAACAGTTTTTTTGTATTAAATACCCACAAGTGATGCACTCTGAAAGATATGATGATTTTATGAAGTCAGACACTCGGTGAGGTACATTTTGCACCGGTTTATATTTATAGAATAAAGTTCATACCGTCTAGGCACGTTAGAAATATTTCATTTTTTGCTAAAACACACCAGCGCTTTCGAAACTATACCGTTTTATTATCAGATGTACAACATTTCTTTTAGCGGTGAAACATTTTTCAGACTAATTGATCATGTTAGCTGTCCAATAAAAGGAAAACATGTAGAGTGGAAGTTTTCTGGACTCTATACTTTAAGTCCGGGTGTTCAAATTGTCTGCAAATATCGTCTGACATATTTCCTTTCCAGACAGTCCTGGAGATCGTACTAGCCGGGAAGTTCCTGGACAACTTATAGGCAATATCGGCTGGTTCTCGTAGTGTGAGGAAGGGCGTTACTTTATAGGAACTGGACGTCAGGGAAACCCAACCAAAGTGGGCTGCATCATTTCATCGACGTATCCTTTTTCTTTCATACCCATCTTGCGTTGCAGCGGTGAACTCTTGTTCAAACTGTATCGCCCGAAACTATAACAGGAATTTGAGGGAAAATATGAAGCCCAGGGAAGAAATCAAAATAAACGCGGTCATCACGCCATCTTCACACCCTCAATGTTAATCTCCTATAATGAGATCAAAGCTAGACGCATACCTAAGTCTAATATTGTTCCACTCGTCCCGCCAGATATGTCTGGTTTAGCACAACTACAACCTTGAGCGACGAGGTTCTGCTCTGAATAGAAGTTCGAATGAATGATGGCAGCGAAAACTTGATTCTGCGAATCTAATGTGCACGGTGTTTGTCGATACAGAGATGATCACAGCTATCTGTACTCGTCGTGGAAAGAAGGACGCTGTGAGTCGTGTGGCTGTTACGTTGGCCGTCAAATGCAGCGATAGAGGGGATCTCACGTTCGACTAAATGCATCAATCTACTACGGCGACGTCGGTTACTCTCTTCCAATAACACTCGACACATGCGACGTACAGTGGTTGCATCCCAATGCGCTTTCGCCTTGATGCAACGGGATGACCAACCAGAGAAACGTAGCCCTGTGATGAATTCTGTGATAAGTGTGTTTTTGTGATGATATGAATCTGGATAAAGGCGCCCAGTCAGCATTACACCTAAAGTGTATTCGTCACAGATGTCATTTCGATGTAAGTTCTCCACACACGCAATGCGAAAAACAAGACATAGCTGGGCCGAGCCCTTTTACTTTGTATCTCCCTCACCGATCATGTTTTGGTTCGCAACTTTAATCATTTACATAACCCACCTATAGGCACGTACAATCAATTTGCATGGCTGTTCATCCAATTGGTAATGGAGTTTTATTTCTATGTCACGCGGTGTAGAAAATCAGATTTTAGTGAGAGGCAAAGTGTCATCCAATTGAATCTTTTACAAAAAGTAAATTTTGAAAAACGCACAAAAAGATTCACTTGAGAAAAATGTGGCACCTTTTACTGAAAAGCATTGTGCTTTTCACACGTACAAAAACAAGAATTAATATTGATGGTACAGGTTAAAATTAAGACGAAAACACGCGCTGAATTCATATATAAAATAAAAACAGTATAGCTATGCGTGTTTAGAATTGAGGACTACGTATGTCAGCCTCGCGCTGAAAAATTGCAAAACCTTGGTTATACAGTTTTGTGAATTTTAAACAAGAGAAAAGGTGCAGCATTACATTACGTCATTTGTTGAAGAAAAGACCAATATTTCCAGAATTTTTATTATTAGAAGGAATAGTTTAAACTATAAAATACATTATAGAATGTTGTCTGAAATCTAAGGATCATGATCATGATCATATGTAAAGGATTTTAGGAAAGGAGTGTCTGACCCAGATCTTAAACAACCCTTAGAAATAGGAAGCTAGGAGATTTGGGCAAGAGCGCCCGATAGGAAAGTGACACGGAAGCGAACTAGAAAGGGGGAGGAAGACGCACTTAGTTATTAGCGGGGGGCAGTACACGGTGTCCTACGGCTAAACATGCCCATCCGACGCACGCCGGATATTTAGTGGATCGAGCGTTCGTACCTGTCTGTGATCGAACCTGAGGCCCTTTCCGTAACAGTCACGAACGTTGCCCACTAGGCCACCCGCGGCCCTCATTTAACAAAGGGAACGGGAACGGCCTCAAAGGTTTTAACTGAAGAACACACACTACCGTGCAGACACTTACATTTCATTTAAATAATAGTATAAGGAACATCTGATATAGTACGCAAATGAAATATGAAGGGGGTAGGGGATGAGGGCACAATTTTTTTTAATTTTGATATGTTATTTCTAAGTCTTGTAATGCTAAGTCTAAACCATCAAGATTAATAGTGTTAGACGAATTAGAGACAAATTAATTTAGAATAAACATCAAAACAAAGATGAATGATATTGTTTTGATAAGAATTTTTAAAAAATTCTTATCAAAACAAAGATGAATGATAGAAATTTTTTTAATTGTTTCTGTTACTTCCGAACATGAAACACCAAACCATGAATATTAACATGGAGTTGACTATTCAAGAATGTAACAAAAAATGCTGTATTAACAGTTTATCTTTTGAAGGGAAAAACACACGAAATCAGCGTTCCGCTGATTACACTATACTACGCATCAACTCCAAACAGCTGGAATAACTCATTTTTTTTCCAGAAGAAAATAGAAGAAACGCGTGAAAAACACACAACGCGTGTCGCAATGAGGCAGGTGGTCGCGATCATAGAGGAGGCCTTGAAACAAAATATTGTCATGTGACCAAAAGCGTGTGACAGCCGTTTCTGAAATTAAAAAAAAAGTTGTGAAATTTCTCCAAGTTTTTACCGGAAGTGAATACAGTTATTATTCTTGTGATTAAAGTCTCTTAAAAACCTTTATTGCATTTTGTTCTCTAGTCAAAACTGCTTCATTCTTTGTGCCAGTTTGTGAAAATAATCTAAGTGGGTGTAGTATTAAATTTGTGTAGGGTTTAGATTACTATATCTGTGGAACTTATAAACAAAATTTGCTTGCAGTAGTAAAAAATATTAAATAATTACAAATAATAAGCCATCACTAAAATAGTAATTGCCATTCTGATGCCTTGGAAAAGCCTCCCGTTCGAAGTGTGAAAGCTCGGCACTTAGTCGTTGTATGTTTTATAAATTGTTACACCATTCAATACGGAATAAATATTTCAAGTTGTATAAGCTAAATATTGTTTCAGGTTTGTTACATGACCTTAGTAAAAGACGTTAGTTTCAGGCCCTATTCTTCTCCTCGCCAGAGTGCAACGTCATTAAATTCTAATAGGATCCACACAGAACGCGTGATATAATGAGGTAGATGGCGTGACAACGCACCAACATATCAATCGCCAGAGTGTAGCGTCATAAGATTTCTAAGCATGGGAAACATTAATAGGACAACGTCATGACACTGAAAACGTGGCAACTCGGGTGGTTATGTATTTAACCCACTAAACGAACTTTTCAAACTCGAAACTTAGATAAACCGTTTTCTAGCACCGGAAAACGGCAGTTTAACCACTTTCATCAAAATCCTTAGAGCCGTTTTTAAAATAAAATTTACATAGATGCATATATAAAAGATTTGCTCCATAGCATGAGATTCTTACCACACAGAATCTGGAGTATAAGCCGAATAAAAGGCGAAATTCAAAAAACTTCATTAAAAATTTAAAAAAAATGAAATTCATGTTGTATTATATTCATAATTAGTTTTATAAATACAAAACTGATAGGTATTTTAACTTTTGCTTTCGTATGTTACAGTAGGAAAGATATTTAGCTTTGCTGCGTAAAACTCTCTGAAAGGTAATTAATTATTGCGAAAAAAAACTGCTTCTAATAGACACCTAAACCAATATTTAAAATTGCTGCATGTACGTGAGGAAAACACGTGAACCTAGATTGAGCAGGAAGAATACACATCAACTTTGAAGTTACCTTAAGGTGTCACGTAAATCAAAGAACCCTTCTCGGGAAAATTATAAAGAAAATATATATAGATAGTATACCATAGATTTATAAACATTTCAATAATTCATTAAAAACTGAAAAATTGGTATATTGGAGTGAAGTTTGCACGAAAATGCAAACACAAGGAAGTGAAGTTTTGAGGGTAAGGTAATTCTTTTAACTAAATTTTCACCGATCGAGGGCGCTGTACAGCATTCCTCATGTGTGAGACATATGCGAATGAGAATCCTATAAAACGGAGCGTATACCGCGGAAGCTCATAATGAACGCTTGCATCCCCAGCCGTTGTTGCGAACAGAGTTGTAAGGCCTGTTGCTATGCTGCTGGCTTTGGTGGATAAGGCACTGCAATTGAAGTTGTTTTACGTAAGCGAGAAGCGGACAGTGCAAACCTTCAAAACGGTTTGAACGCAGGAAAGTGTGTCGGAAGTCGAAGTGCTGTTTCTCCTGCGAAACTGCAATCTACAGCACGACGTTTCGAACAAATTGGAAGTTTGCCAGATCACACCATGAGAACAGTGTTATCAGAGACCCATAACAGCGGTGTAATATCGTAAATGAAAATAATAGTGGTGTAATCGACCAGCAGTGTAAGCAAGATATTGTTTTTTTCATTTTAAAATTTTTTTCTACACCTCAAATATCTCTTCCATATCCTACAAGTTATTTGGTAAATCGATGAGGGAATTTTTGAAAACACTCTTTTAAGTCAGAAACACGTCATTCGTCACACCTGATGGCTCAGTTAAAGGCGCAATTTGGAGATCAGTTTTGGAAATTGAAGAAAAAATGAAGTAAAAATTATAACTATAATTTATATCTTTAATACTAAACTAAAAGTTAAGGAACAGCTTTGTTCACTTTGTAATGTTGCCCAGTGTATTTACAAACCATATTTATTATATTTCACGGAAAAAGTTAAATAAATCCCTTGTGTATGGAAAATTTAATTTAAGATAAAAATCAGTTTCCGCTGCAGTTAAGGATCACTTACCTAACATGGAGAAAAGAGTATTTTTTTCACGTAGTAAATCCAGTTTCCCTTATTTTTGACGATCAGTAATGCCTTGTATTCTTTACTTTATGATCTGTATGGCCAAAACGGAAAAAGAAAAAAATAGAGCATGTAGCTCTATCACTAGTTTAAATTTCTCTACATAGGTGAATTTCAATAAACCAGGGCCTATATTAGGTACGTTGTGATAACGTGCCTGATTTCTACGAAAATGGGTATCTATATCTGCACATTGCGAACTCACTTTTTAGAAAGGAAACAATATACGAGTATATAATTTAATGGTGCGAATTTAAAATCAAAGTAATTGTTGCATAAGGCAATACGATTGGTATTTGGGAAGCGTAAGAATGCGAGTTATTTTGGGTAATAGAGAATGATATACGATTTTTATCGTGGGTACAACCAGTGAAATTGAAACTCGGAATAACTGCTGTATTTCTAATATTATTTAATTTAAAATTCGAATTAAAAAAAAAAGTAACATTTTCTTTTCCTTTCCTTTTTAAAGAAAGGGATGCAGTCCTTTAAAAAAGAATTTACTTGGCTTTAAAGCTAACAATTTCAGTTCCAAGAAAGTGCTTTAGTTCAGTTAAAGATTCTAAGATAATTAGCTTCGGATAGTTTTTTACAAGAATTTCAGGAATCATTTTCCACATTTCCAAAACCGATCTACTTAACTACGATAGGGGCGGACATGGGCCATCTACACTGCTGACATCCTAAAATGCAAAACACCAAGAGGAACACGAGATGGAAATACCAGATTTACTGGACACATAACAACAGATACGAAGATGAAACGATTGAGCTTATAGGCCCGTGTGACTTGCGGAACACGCAGACATCAATAGTTCGTGCGGCCCCCATCGCTGGTAATAGCGGCCGCTACACGCCGCGGCATCGAACGAAAGAGGCTTTGGATGTGGGCTTGGGGTATGTCTGTCCAGACTGCTTCCACACGTTGCCACAGTTCATCGGGCGTAGCTGCGGGCGGTGCTTGCCGGGCCATTCGGTTGCGGATCATCGACCAGACGTGTTCGATTTGCCACATATCGGGAGAACAGGCGGTCCACGGCAGCGTGAAACCTCGTGGGCTGTGAAGAATTGTTGCAGGATGCGTGCCACGTGCGGGAGCGCATTGTCCTGTTGAAACGTGGCCGCTGGCATGTCCTGCAGGTAAGGGAGGACTACAGGCTCCAAAACGTCGGAGATTTAGCGGTGGCTGTTGAGCGTACCGGTGATGCGTACCAGACTGGTGCGGGTGTCCTATTCAATTGCGCCCAAACTCTAACGCCAGGTGACGGACCGGTATGGCAATCAATAATGCAGGCATCATACAGTCTCTCGCCGTGGTGCCGCCACGCGCGGATCCGACCATTGTGGTGTTGCAGGCAGAAACGGGATTCGTCGGAGAAGAGAACGTCGTGGCGTTCCGTAGACCAGGTGCGGCGTTCAACGGCTCACTGCCGCCGCACTCTCCGGTGGTGTAACGTCAATGGTAATCGGAGCAATGGGTGCCGTGCGACAAGTCCCCGTTTCTGCAGACGACGTCGAACCGTAAGTGCTGACACAGGTTGTTGCGCAACACACCCTGATTCCTGCCCTAACTTTCGTGATGTGGCGGAGCGAGCCGTCAATGCCCGCCGCACAACATGCCGGTCCTTTCGTTCGGTGGTGTGCCGTGGCTGCAACAATCGCTAACGTCTGTCCGTCCATCCCTCCTGCACCCACTGAATCCATATTCACCTTACTGTGGATGGATGTCGTCCCACACAGGCGCCGATGTCTTGGTACGATAAACCACTGTCGCGTCCTCTGCCTAACTCCGAAACGTGCTGGAATGACTGTCGGGTTCTGCGACGAGGCAACAGGATACTTTCCACGCACAGGTCCCGCAGCAAATCATACGTCCACTACTTACACCCCACCTTCTGTGCACCCTTCGTATAGTGCTTCTCTGTGGCGTGGCGTACGCACATGATTTGCATATGTCCTGCAATGCTAATCGTTTTTATGTTCTTTCGCGGGCAATGCATTAGGCGAATTTCAGGCCAATCGGATGCTTCCTTTTTGGTGTTACATTTTGGGTGGCCAGCTGTGTACTTTCATATTTCATATAAATTATTTGAATTATTTTGTTCTAAAAGTAGTTGTTCCATATAAATTACTGAATATTTGTTAAAGCATTTCCGCTTGAAAAAAAATTCTAGTATAAATGCACAGATGTGCTGATTACAAGATGAACCGAATGGCCTGAGTATAAACACTAAAATTTGTGGGTCGACATTTGACACATTATTATTACACTGGTGTGCAAAACTTAAGAACTAAGTGGAAAATGTGCAAGAACGCCGCAAATTGCTGCTACACACAAAAACATTTACTCACGTCAGTGGCTAGGAAATAGGAGAGATAGCACATTTCTAATAATGGAGCATGACATGTGGTTTGACTGACGTAATAAAAAAATACGTTCACTCAGACCAATAGCTTTAGTTGAATGGAAGTCATATGAAAGTGTACATAACTGTTTCCGACGTTGTATTGTGTTGGTTCTGTGCTAAACACGACGAAATGGCCCGTACCATTTAATTAAGAAGAAATGGGGAATATCATGATAGTTTGAATCTCGAAATGTCTCTTTGGGCCATCAGCAGTTTCATATAAAGTCAGATTTATGACAACAAATACCAGATATTAGTTATCATGTGTCCTGAGATGATCAAAACTAAGTTTTCTTAGTTTCGATCCTCTAAGCATTTGGAAAAATAAGAATTCTGGTATTCGTATTCTTTATTTCATTTCATTACTGCGTGAGCGACATTTACAACTTTAAAATCATCACGTGCAAAACAGTTTGGAGCATATTAATGTTTATAGTCAGAGTTGTCTAATTTTCGTCTAACATTTGTCCTCATATTGTAAAAATATGTGTAGTATATTAATTCAATGCCGCACTGACTAAATTTCACGTTTGCAGTTTACTAATATTAGACTTAATTTGATCTGCCATCTGGATCTTCTGCAATTTTAAATAAGATATGGCCATTTTACATTATTATTACTTTTTTTATTTGATCTTTTCAAATTATTGTTCCGTAACGAAGATGAATCGCCATGTAGACGTCATTCCTCAAGCCTTCTGCTGCAGAAAAAGGAATGGGAAAAACATGTCAGAAACATGTTGATAATTTCCTAAAGAAATGGAAGCAACCAATTCATAAATGAAGGGTTTTTTTAATTTATCTATAAAACTAATTGTCTTGAACTCTAAATACGTTGTCAAATACATTTATAAGTGTTATTTGTAGAACTTGCTCTAGTTCTAGAATCGGTTCTACATTTCTATTCTGCAAATATGGAGCTCCAAATGCATTTGTCTTGTATATGTAATTAAATATATTAAACCAGATAATTACTCTGTTTAAGAATTTGTAAGGTTTACATTTTTTTATTTCATTAACGTCCATCACTGGCACACACATATTCAGTTCAGGGTCCGTAATGATAATCAGCCGCAGGATTCACATTCGGTGAGATTCTTTGAAAAGGCTTTTGACAAATAAATTCGAAAAATTTAAGAGAGCTAGATAACATATACTACTTCAATACCAATTCAACAAGCCGTTTCAGGATTTTTTCAAAAGGTATACACAATGAAAGAGAAGTTTCATTTAAAAGTATTTTTCAATATCTTACCCAAAGAAAATAATACAACCACACCTGAAAAACAGTTTTAGGTCCCAGATTACCAGTAAGTCTGTTTCTCTTAACAGATCGCCAGTAAATCTGTTTCTGATAACAGATCAGCACTGCGTCTCTCCTATCCACAGAACCAATGTCCCAACATTAGGGACAGGAGTATGCTTACAGCCTGTCGAGCTACTTTAGATAGTCGCTAATCCCCCAAAAATAAAAACGTAACGTAATATTCATCTGAGAAAGCAAATAAGAACATTCATATAATCTTTCTTTCCATTAGGAAGACATGTGTGTGTGTAACATGAGGAAAAATATAGAAATCGCTTTGCGGGAAAAAGTGCGTTGTAATCAAATGACAACGGCTTTGAAAAGAAATTTCGTCAACAACCTGATTCCTATTCGTCTTCATTCGTGGGCAGCGGAGGTCTTCTTTATTTTCTCCGTGATGGATATTTAATGAGACCCGTGAACAAATCGAAAGTCTGGGGGCCGCGGGTGGCCTAGTGGTCACAGTTTATGACTGTCAAGGAAATAACCCCTTGTTCGATCCTGGGCAGGTACGAACGTTCGTACCACTAAATACCCGCTGTGCGTCGGATGGGCACGTTAAGCTATCGGACCCCGAGTACTGCCCCCGGTAATAAAAAAGGGTGAATTCCTCCCAATTTACCCTTAGAAATAGGAAGCTAGGAGATTTGGGCTACTGCTTCCTATCGGGAACTCTAGCCCAAATCTCCTAGCTTCCTATTTCTAAGGGTTGTTAAAGACCTTGTGTCAGACACTCTCTTCCTAAATTCCTCTACATATCATCTGATTATCTGAATCGAAGGCCTGAAAGCAGGCACTCATCTCAAATTTACAGCCACTGGTTTTTCGGTAGGGAATAAGTCAGCAACCCAATTCTCCGAAGCCTAGATATTATTCCTAAATAGTATTTACACCAAGATATTTATACAACTAGATATAGATATTTACACCTAGATATTTATTCTGAGAAAAATGTTTGTTTCCTCATAAATCTGATCATTACACCACCATGCTGCAATAGGGGTTCTACAATCTTTCAGTACAACGGAATGCAGTCTTTCATGTGGCGAAATCTGAAAAATAATTCTTATTTTCTAGTGTTTAATAGATTATTTGCTTAAAAAGGGGAAAACGTGGAAGAAATATTACCTGTGTCTTTCATTGAAGACTCAAAACCTCTATTTAAAGGCACTGTCTTACTTCGCCTTATGTCTAGCCTCGACTGGCTGGGTGGATAGCATTTTAGACTCTCAATGGAAGGTCCTCAGGTTCGATCCTGGGCTGATCTTGCGGAGGTGGTTTGAATTGCTAACAATCACTGAATATACGCCGTGCATCGGACGAGCACGTTAAGTAACGGACCCCAGGCTGTACCCATTGGTTAAATGGGTATCCTTTCCTATGCCCCCCCTACCCTGAAATTCTCTCACCTCTATATGTGCAACATCGTACTTGTACGGTGGCGCCATCTACTGTACTCTAATCGCACTACAAGCTGTTCTGTCACAGTCGCTAGACTTGCTGTCATTCCTTCAGTTTCTGTGCCCTGCCAATAAGGCGAATATGACTTCAGATGAAATCAAATTCGTAAACAATCTACATCGTTTTTTACGCTTTCCAACCGTGGGTGTAAAAAGCGTATATGCTCCAGCTTTTTCCGTCCGTCTGTTCATCCGTCCGTCCGTTTGTCTGTCTGTCGGCACGATAACTCACGTAAAAAAGTTCCATTTCGATGAAAATTTAGTATGTGGTAGGGCACCACCTGGAGACGAACCCTATTGAAAATGGGTGAAGTGGGATCAAAGGTCACGACATAAGAGCGGGATCCATTCAATTGCCCTTATGCGTCATATCTTGCGTAAATATGGTTCGATTTCAATGAAATTTTAGTATTTGGTAGGAGACGACATGGGAAGTACCCAATTGAAAATGGGGGAGCAGGAGTGAAAGGTCAGGACATAGGAGCGGGATGCATTCCATAGCCCTTATGCGTCATAAGGTGCGTAAAAATGGCACGATTTTGATGAAATTTTAGTATGTGGTAGAGGACCACCTGCAGAGGAACCCTATTGAAAATGGGACAAATGGAACCAAAAGTCAGTACATAGGATCTGGATCCATTCCATCTCCCTTATCCCACACTGTTAAGGTGGACGTCAAGTAATTTTGCTTCCTATAATTCTAATGGAAAACCTTTTGTACACATTTCCTTCACAATAAGTGTGTTCCCAAGGATGGAAATTTCAACATCGATTAAAATAACTTCATACTATAACTTGGAATAATTAACATTTTCTAAAACATAAGAATTATTTTAATAAAAAACAATAACGTTTCCTTTGGTGGTGTTGAAACCAGAAAAAAGATGGCGCGACCTGTACTTTGATGACGTCAGTGGACAAATAAATGTTTGATTGCATAATTACGGTTATGGTTTAGCAAATATTAAGGATTCCAAGTTATGAAATGAAGCTATTTTAATCGATGTTCAAATTTTCATCCTTGGGAACGCATTAATTGTGAAGAAAATGTGTACAGAAGTTTTTCCATTGTAAGTATAGGAAGCAAAATTACTTGACGCCCACCTTAAAGTAGCAATTCTTGTATGTATGTGTGTACATTTAATTTTGAAAACGGCTCTAAGAATTTTGATGCAAGTCTTTAACCTACCGTTTTCTGGTACTAGAAATCGATTTAGCTTGATCTCGACTTTAGGAGAATTCGTTTAATGGATTAAATAACCACCCCGAATTATAACGGTTTTAGTGTCACCGCGTCGTTCCATTAATGTTACCAGTGCTTAGAAATCTTATGACGTCACAATCACGCGTTTTAAAATGTTGACGCGTAGTCACGCCATCTGTCTCATTACGTCACGCATTGTGTGTGGATCCTATTAAAGTTTTATGACGTCACATTCTTTTGAGCAAAAATCACGATTCCCATCTGCCTCATTACGTCCCGCGTTCTGTGCGTATGACCGTCCGCACGATAACTCGCGTAACAATCGTTTGATTTCCATGAAATTGTAGTATCTGGTAGGGGATCACCTGGGAAGGAACCCTATTTAAAGTGAACGAAATGGGGTCAAAGGTTAGCACATAGGAGCGGGATCCATTCCAGGCTGTTATGCGTCATAACTAACGTAAAAAAGGTTCAATTTCGATGAAATTTTAGTATATGGTAGGGGAGCATCTGGCTACACACCCTATTGAAAATGTGCGAAATGTGGTCAAAGGTCAGGACATAGGATCGGAATTACTTCCATCGCGATTATGCGACATAACTAACGTAAAAAATGCTTCGATTTGGATGAAATATTTGTATGTTGTAGGGAATTGCCTACGGACGAATTGTATTGAAAATGGGCGAAATGGAGTCAAAGTTTAGGACACAGGAGCGGGATCTATTCCATAGACCTTATGCATCATAACTTACGTAAAAATGCTTCGATTGCGACAAAACTTTATCATGTTATTTCGGAGGTATACCGAACCGGTTCTGTTGAATATCATCGAAATAGGATCAAAGGTCAAGGCACAAGACCGAGATTTATTTCAGAGCCATTATTCTCATAACTTGAGTAAAGATTTCTGGTATGTTGGAAAGCGTATTATAATCAATGCATTGCATGATTTTACAAACTTGTTTTGATATAGTTCATTAAATTAAGGAATTCGTTTTCTCTCTTTTTTTCTTTAAAAATTCTGATTGAATTCTTTTTTTGCATCGGGAGATACTTGTATCTATCATACTAAATGTCTCGCTTACACTGTTTACTTTAAAGTTGTGAACAGCCATGATAAGAAAATGGTGGAACTATGCATCCGGTGCTAAAGCATAGCTTCCCTTTTCAAACATACCCTTACAAATAGGCTAACATAAAAAACTGAAGTTTCTAGTCCTAATAGTCTGGCACACATTAGTCTAGCATTCGACAAGAAGAATAACTGCAGCCAAGATATTTGTACAATTTCTGATTCTGTAGTTGCATGCAAAGTTTATTCTTGTTGAGACCACATTTATTTTCTTCAAGTTTGATTTAATTATTTCCTTTTATTCTAAGGTTTTTCTATATGAATGGCATTTAGCATAAAATCCTACTCTCATAAAAGGGTTTTGTAATAGGATTGGGGACAAACACTTCCGTTTGTAAGTGTTTCATCATTGCTGAATGAACTATTTGAAAACCATATAGTGAAACGTTATCTATATGTTCTTCATTTACACCTTTTTACTTTTGAACCTAATTCTACGCTAGTCCCGATATTTTGCTGTAGTTTCCATCACTTTTGCAATTGTGTTATACCTAATCATTAATATATTTTTGTAGTTATACGTTGAACTTTGAGTTCATATTTATCAAAATGAGCAGTTATTTGATTCTTTTATACGTACCCCGGTGTGTTACCATTTTGAGTGAATCGCCATTGCGTTTCTTGTAGCCATAAAATAACTGACGCAATTCAAAATTAAAAAATCTTATTCACCGATCTCTTTTTTCTCGTAATTCAAAAAATTGAAACAAAAACATTTAGTGAATATTTTACTCGGCTCTGTGATAAAGCAATTACTTACTTGGTGAACTCTTTTGAAAAGAGACATGCTTGTAATTAAAGATTCTGCAATAAGAGTATAGAATGTGAAGCAGCAATCGTATTCTGATTTTGTACCAAGTATTTCAAAGGTGAGTTTCTTCATTTTCATTTCTTTATGCGTTTTCGTTTTCATTTATACCTTTTAAGCCCATTCCGTAGAAAAATGTATAACTGACCTTAGATTGTAAATTTATTTCACAGACGACAGACTTACTCATTTCGACAATCCAGGTTATATATGTTTATGAGGGAAGTGGTTGCACAGTTAAAAGAAAAGAAATACAGTATGAAATCGTTGTTATACGAGAATATAGCTTTTAGCTGAGTAAGTTTGTATGAGAGGGAGGAAATCTTCTAATGCATGAAACTGTTTTCTACTATTTTTCAGTTTCTTTTTCAAATTTTTCGCTATTTCCCAAATTACGTTTCGTAAAAAGTGATATCACTTGTAGCACTGGAACTACACTTAACAAACAGATTTTTTGCTTTACAACTGGAAGACATATTTTCCCTTATCTGTTGGATATACATTTGCGTATCTGGCTGATCATATTGTAATTTTTAATGAAGCGGGGCCAATGATTATCGACTACCTCTATGTACAATGTTTTGCCCTATATATACATTTGATAAATAACATTGTTATCCAGTTAAGGGGTAATCGAATCTTTGTTAATAATTAACTTAGAGTCACAATTAGGAAAGATGATGACTCATTCGCCATGATCTCTGCAGTAATCGATCATGCAATCCTCAGTCCACAGATTATTCAAATACGGCCGTTATTTACTTTTTCAGTCCACAAGAGTTCTTTTATGCTACAAGACAATACAAGTCTGGGGTGAAGCTCTGTATCCATAAATGCAGACGTGAGCTCTGGGTAAGGGCCTTCCTTTTTCTCTTCATGTATCTTTTCTTGGTCTCAAATTATACGTTGTTTTGCCATAGTGCTTGGTATATTATTATGAAGCTCATGATTTACTTCTCGGATTTACGACAACAAGATTCTGCGATTTAGATTTTGTATTTCCTCACTTACCCATTTACCACTGGATAAATCAGACAATTCTTCCCCAATTGCAATTACGCAATAATTTGCCTACGTCTTTGATTTATGATGCAAGGAACGTGCTACGCGAAAGGTGTTTTTAATCGTGGTTTAATGACAACCGTGAGAAACTCAGTGGGATATAAGCATTTATCCGTTTCTAATTTAGCGCAAGTGGTTCCAGAGATGGGTGAAAGCCAGTTCCCTAAAACAAACAAAACATTCATGCTTCACTGGGATTCGAACCCATAGCAATCTCGCAGAACGATCAGAAGGCATCGCTTAGAGTACTGAGCCACCGGGGTCGTAAATGGGTTTTACTCAAATATTTGAACGATAGGTACATTCTTTTAGATGCGTTTTACGATCTCGTGTTTAAAACAATTGCGCTGGTCACATTTCTAGATTTTAATTTTACATTTTCTGCCTTGCAAACGTTATTCATTAAGTTTGAAATCTTTTACAACAGAATTTTTCATCCGTTATGTTTAAATCACTTCCAGAAGTCTGATGTTAATAACACTGACATCTTGTATAGGAGCATAGCTTTTTCTACAAATGTATAATCCAAAATGTGGGGAAAAAATTTCAGTAGCTTCAAATAACTAAATTTTTCAATTTTTGACTGTAAGCAAAACGATAAATAATAGAGCTTTATATGTTGGTGACCTATTGAAATATATTCATATAAAAATGTAAAGTATATGCGATCAAAAACATGGATTGAAACATAATTTTTTATCAATTCTGGTGCACTTAATTAGATTTTTAGCACACTCATGACCATATACAGAAGATTTGACTGCGGAGTTAATTTCTTTCTCTGGATACGTAAGTACGCGAAACCTTCCTTATCACCTACGGGCTTTTAGTGTAATGAAGAAACATAACAGGTCTGATATCGTGTCCTGCAACTTAATCTCCGTCAGCGTCATTTGTTAGTGGACTATGATTTTGCTCTGGGTCTAAGTACTGTACTTTCGGTAAAGTTCTAATCTCTTGCTCCTCTGAAACATTTTAAACAAAAAAGAATCTGTGATTATGATATTGAGCCTGGAAATTCATGTTTTCTAAAATCACTTTATTTCTCATCAGTGTTCTTTTCAGTTTTTGAAATATGGCTGTAGCTCCCATTCCTGGAAACTGGCTGATGCTCATGAATAGAACATACCTAGAAATTTATTCGTTGCTTAGCTTTTTCAGTACACCATACCATCAATGCTGTGATCAGCTATGGACTGAATTCCGCAGTCATGCAAGATCTCAGGCAAATGCTAAGTGTAAAAAAGATGCTAGGCACACGCTGAGTGTAAATTGATGCTAGAAATGACTCAGCGCTGAGATGCTAAGCACACATTTTACACTCAGCGCTGAGATTCTTGGCACACATTTTACACTCAGCGCTCAGATGCTAGGCACACGCTGAATGTAAAATGATGCTAGAAATCCCCTAGTGATTCCACACGCCTCCCTGTAAAATGTATGGCTGCAATTTCTGGATGACAATAAATCAAGGAAATGCATTTATCCGTTGTCCACTATCTTCACGGTAACGGTATTCCTTTTATATCAATTGTTGATAATGTGGATGGAATTATTTAGCTCATACATTCTATCCTGCCCTGTTAAGAAAAGATCAGCCATTTATCAAACTCAAATTTTAGACTTATGATAGATATCATTACATATGCTTCTTCAAATGGAGATAATACATTTTTGCAAAAGCGTAGGTAAAGTTGATTCTTAAGGGGAGTGTTTGTGTATGTAGAAACTTTAGTCTAGAACATGATATAATTTACTTTGATAATAAAAGAAAGCCGGACGAGTCAGGACACACAGAAAGAAATCAGCGTATATACCACTGCGTCACAGGAACTGCTGGTGAATATCCTGAGGCGCTATTAATCGTGTTGGATTATTTACCCACTACTACTTTACGGACTTTCATTTTGGACTAGGGTGTACTTAAAGTTCAGGGCAAATAGTATATTTGAAGTTCAGGGCAATATTCCTAGTGCGACAAAAAATACTGGTAAAACATTGCATGGAAACGTCCATAGCAGTGACATCGCTATGGAGAAATTTTTAGTATAGAATCTGCCGTCACACTTTTGTAACATCAAATATTGTATGATTATATTATTTGACACTAGCTTTCTTAAAGTCACTTAGAGTAAAGACTTTCATTCACATATGGCACCAACAATCAGTTATCTTTCCATTACTATTATTTCACTCCAACGGCAATTATTCCTAACAATTAAGCAAACTATAATTGCTGAGAATGGAGCCAAAGTGCTTTAAAAGTTATTCTTCTATTACCTGGAGAGTGTATTTCCTGGGAATAATGAAAATGCTGCGTTATATTTCAAAATATTAAACAGTAAATTCATGTTCCAATTAGATATTATGCGTCAAAATGGTATCACTCTGGTTAATGTAAATTTCAAGTGCCTTTTTATTTTAATTTCAAATCTCTCGTTGTTTTATAATGAATTGAGAAATCCGGTGATCAATCTTTCATAAGTTATTTTAAAAAAAATCAGGAACCTTTAGGAATTTAGGCATTGATTTGCGCGTTTGAGAAATATAAGTTCACGCTTTGTAAGAAGGACAGGTAAGCATTAATTTGGAAATAGGATTACCCTTTAAAACTGATTTATTAAAAAAACTGAAAGCAACTTTAGCTTTTGTACACTATCGGACTATGAAATTTCAGCACCTAGAAGGAAACATGCTATAACAGCAAAACTTTACAAATAGCTAGAGTGCGTGCTGGTATGCAAATGAACCACGTTTGATGCGGTTGCTTACGAACGCACATCCTGTGATGGCGCTGAAAGTACGAACCGGCAGCCTTATCAACCGGAGTGCGGTCGATGCCCCAATAAAGAAAAATGGACCGGCCTACTCGCACTGTTGTTGAGAAATGTCAGGCAATTCCCTTAGAAACGAACTAAATTAAGTGGAAGAATTTTCCACTAGAATGTAAGATGTGAGAGTACCAAAAATCGGATGGTAATTGTTTTTCTGTTAAAAGAGATTGAGGACAGGAAGTATCCAAACACTTTTTATCACATTGTGTATGTTTAAAGGGTTCTTTTTTAGTTGCCATTTGCGAAAGAGGGAATTTCATGAAATTTTTTTCAGAGAGGATTTGGTAAATATAGAAATCGTAATTATACACTTGCGTCGCTTACAGGCAAATCTGTCCTGCATGGAAAAGCAGATCTCGTTTCATATTTCTCACAACGAAACTTCTCCACGGAAACATAATTCATAAAATCCGAATTTCAGAACACCCGTCGAAGAAAATTTAATCTAGCACACTTTAGAGGAAAGCTGTCTATCATCTGTAAAAGAAATCATGCCTTAATGGTATTCTATAAATCCTATCAAAGAAAAGAAATACACTGAAGTGCCAGAAAAATTGGTACACCCGTCTAATATTTGGTAGGTCCCCCACGCGAGCGCAGGACCGCAGAAATACGACGGGGCATGGACTCCACCAGCTTCTGAAAATATGCTGCAGGCAATACACACCATTCTTCCTGCAGAACGTTCCACAATTTGGGTGTATCCCGAGGTCTCCGGTTATTGTGTTCGATAGCGCGTTACATGACATCCCAAATGTGTTCTATCACGTTCAGATCTGGGCCTTGGGTGGGAATGGCAACACCCCAAACTCAGACGAATGCTTCTCTAACCATAAAATATCGTCTCAACACTTGTGTGGAGGCGCATTGTCCTATTGGAACAGGCGCAACCCATCAGAATGAATGCAGGAAGTGAACTGGTGTACATCGTCAAAAACGATGCGCATGTAACGTTGGCCGGTCACAAATGTTTGTAGACGTACAAGGGCTCCCAGTAAAACCCAACTAAACACACCCCATACCATTACGAACATCCCACCCGCCGGTACATTTCCCTGGTGACAGGCAGGATCCATAGCTTTATGGGGTTTGCGCCACACACGAATCCTTCCTAATGCCCAACACAGTTGGAAACGCGACTCGTCAGACCAGGCTACTTGTTTCCAATCATCAAGTGTCCAGTAGCGGTGTTGCGGTTCTGAAGGGAGGCTCATATTTTATTGTCGTGCACCCATCCAGGGGACTCGAGTTGAGCGTCGGCTCCCAAAGCCAATATCATGCAGCCATCAATGGGACACGAGTTAGGCATTTGGCTCTCAAAGCCCATATCGTGCAGGGTACGTTGCACAGTCCGGACGCTGATGCTTGTTGAGGCTCCAGCATTGAATTTCAATTATTCCTGCAAGAGTATTGCACGCCTATCGCGTGAAACGATTCTTAACATCCGACGATGGTCCCGTTTACCCAATGTCGTTTTATGGCCACACTGGTATCGCTGGTTGGACGTTTTGCCGGAATTCTTGTATTCACGCTATATGCTTGCAATGGTCGTCCATGAAAATCTGAATTTCGTTTCTACCTCCGAAGTACTATGGCCCATCTCACGAGCGCCAACTATGACATCTCGTTGAAAATCGCTGAGATCGTTATTACTTGTCTTTTGCATGCCGAAAACAGCTCTGACAGATGGCAAGGATGTCTATCGCTTTATATACGCACTGGAGGACGCAACTGAGTACGCATATAGGTGACGTTGCTATGTATTTTGCATAGGCTCGCCTATACCAGTTTTTCTGGCACTTCAGTGTACTTTTTCAAATCCGGCAGTTAGTATTTTAATGTACAATAAACAGTATTTTAGTTTGAACAGTATTTAAATTTATGCCCACACGAGGGAAGCAATGTCTTGGAAAAGACCAAAATGCAATAATATATTTCAGGCATGCTGATAAGAATTTTCTGAATCGGTTGCAGGTGCATAGATACGGGGTCACAAGATTACAGACGGATTACAGTTGCACCTAGCGACTGTTTGAACATCTACTTTTCTTTCGGAAGACAGGCAAATCATAATTGTAATACAATTGTCCTTCCATGTCAACAAAAGGGTAGGAGCCAAAGAAACACTTGAGCTCGATTCTTAATTTATTATAAGGACAATATATATGTTTAAGGACATAATGGATAACGACAATCTTTTGGAATATTCCGACTAATAAAATTTACGATATGCATCATTGTTGCACGACGTCAGAATAAAAAACGCTTCAGTAAAATTAGAATATTTCGGCGTAAACAGGTTAAACACCCTGTGACGTACCTGCCAGCAGGACGCACACGACATAAAGGCACATAGCAATCAGAACAAACGTCGGCGTGTCTCAGTTGGTAGAGCGACTTGTTCCGGAATAAGCGGACTCGGGTTCGAATCCCGTCGTAGACCAAAAATGACGGAGAAATATACTTCGTTATAATGGCGCCCGAATTATCCGGATGACCTGACCGTTCAAAATCTCGCAATGGTGTGATATTATTTCCACACCGCGAGATAGGAAAAATCAAAGAATCCCTTCTCCAGCGCTTCGAAAACTAAATGTGTGTGACGTTGCATTCCACACACCAGATTGACTGGGAGTTCTCAACTGCACGTTCTACAGTGGATGGCTGACAGCAACGATTCATGGTCAAGGCTGAACCGTGAGCCATGCCCCCGGCCCTCTTGCTGGGGGGGGGGAGATGTGACGTACCTGCCAGCAGGACGCACACGACATAAAGGCACATAGCAATCAGAACAAACGCCTGCGTAGCTCAGTTGGTAGAGCGACTTGTTCCGGAATAAGCGGACTCGGGTTTGAATCCCGGCGTAGACCAAAAATGACGGAGAAATTCACTTCGTTATAACCTGTTCGTAACTTGGCGCTCGACGCCTTGTTTCAAACCACGTGAGTTTGCTCACACGACGGTGTTGCCTAATTGAAAGCAAGTGTCACGTTTTGTTTGTAACATAAACCGACAATTCCAGATTGCTTTGTTTCTTTATGAAGTATTTATTACCCGCGTATATACTTGTCGATTTATAAATTTGGTTCAAAATTCCTTCCTCAAACGTGGACCTATACACGAGTATATACGGAATATAATGATGAAGGCATGTATTATTGAAATGTAATGATGTCTTATCGAAGTGTTTGTAAGCTTTTCTAGCAACAACTAGAAATTTTAAAACTATCAGTTTTATCTGTAAAAAATTCTAAATAAATAAATGTTTGAATGAATGCTTCCTGAATAAAATTTGAGGATTTAAAAATTTACTACTAGCCCTTCATTAGGCCTCTAACTTAAAGAAAGATGTATTACATAATTTACAATGCACATCTTGTGTACTAGTTAACTGATTTGTAACCTCAAAAGTGATCTATAAATTCTGAGATCACTGGCTAACAACGGGCATATCTGACCTATAAAACAACGTAACAACCATCCGTTCATGTATCAATTTCTGATGTTATAGCCTTTTCGTTTTAATGTGAAGCATATTATTTTTCTCCGGTTACGTGTAGCATTCTTTTGAATGCTACACGTAACCGGAGAAAAATAATGCTCTCCCGTGAGCCATGCCCCCGACCCTCTTGCGGGGGGGGGATGTGACGTACCTGCCAGCAGGACGCACACGACATAAAGGCACATAGCAATCAGAACAAACGCCTGCGTAGCTCAGTTGGTAGAGCGACTTGTTCCGGAATAAGCGGACTCGGGTTTGAATCCCGGCGTAGACCAAAAATGACGGAGAAATTCACTTCGTTATAACCTGTTCGTAACTTGGCGCTCGACGCCTTGTTTCAAACCACGTGAGTTTGCTCACACGACGGTGTTGCCTAATTGAAAGCAAGTGTCACGTTTTGTTTGTAACATAAACCGACAATTCCAGATTGCTTTGTTTCTTTATGAAGTATTTATTACCCGCGTATATACTTGTCGATTTATAAATTTGGTTCAAAATTCCTTCCTCAAACGTGGACCTATACACGAGTATATACGGAATATAATGATGAAGGCATGTATTATTGAAATGTAATGATGTCTTATCGAAGTGTTTGTAAGCTTTTCTAGCAACAACTAGAAATTTTAAAACTATCAGTTTTATCTGTAAAAAATTCTAAATAAATAAATGTTTGAATGAATGCTTCCTGAATAAAATTTGAGGATTTAAAAATTTACTACTAGCCCTTCATTAGGCCTCTAACTTAAAGAAAGATGTATTACATAATTTACAATGCACATCTTGTGTACTAGTTAACTGATTTGTAACCTCAAAAGTGATCTATAAATTCTGAGATCACTGGCTAACAACGGGCATATCTGACCTATAAAACAACGTAACAACCATCCGTTCATGTATCAATTTCTGATGTTATAGCCTTTTCGTTTTAATGTGAAGCATATTATTTTTCTCCGGTTACGTGTAGCATTCTTTTGAATGCTACACGTAACCGGAGAAAAATAATGCTCTCCCGTGAGCCATGCCCCCGACCCTCTTGCGGGGGGATGTGACGTACCTGCCAGCAGGACGCACACGACATAAAGGCACATAGCAATCAGAACAAACGCCTGCGTAGCTCAGTTGGTAGAGCGACTTGTTCCGGAATAAGCGGACTCGGGTTTGAATCCCGGCGTAGACCAAAAATGACGGAGAAATTCACTTCGTTATAACCTGTTCGTAACTTGGCGCTCGACGCCTTGTTTCAAACCACGTGAGTTTGCTCACACGACGGTGTTGCCTAATTGAAAGCAAGTGTCACGTTTTGTTTGTAACATAAACCGACAATTCCAGATTGCTTTGTTTCTTTATGAAGTATTTATTACCCGCGTATATACTTGTCGATTTATAAATTTGGTTCAAAATTCCTTCCTCAAACGTGGACCTATACACGAGTATATACGGAATATAATGATGAAGGCATGTATTATTGAAATGTAATGATGTCTTATCGAAGTGTTTGTAAGCTTTTCTAGCAACAACTAGAAATTTTAAAACTATCAGTTTTATCTGTAAAAAATTCTAAATAAATAAATGTTTGAATGAATGCTTCCTGAATAAAATTTGAGGATTTAAAAATTTACTACTAGCCCTTCATTAGGCCTCTAACTTAAAGAAAGATGTATTACATAATTTACAATGCACATCTTGTGTACTAGTTAACTGATTTGTAACCTCAAAAGTGATCTATAAATTCTGAGATCACTGTCTAACAACGGGCATATCTGACCTATAAAACAACGTAACAACCATCCGTTCATGTATCAATTTCTGATGTTATAGCCTTTTCGTTTTAATGTGAAGCATATTATTTTTCTCCGGTTACGTGTAGCATTCTTTTGAATGCTACACGTAACCGGAGAAAAATAATGCTCTCCCGTGAGCCATGCCCCCCACCCTCTTGCGGGGGGGTGTGACGTACCTGCCAGCAGGACGCACACGACATAAAGGCACATAGCAATCAGAACAAACGCCTGCGTAGCTCAGTTGGTAGAGCGACTTGTTCCGGAATAAGCGGACTCGGGTTTGAATCCCGGCGTAGACCAAAAATGACGGAGAAATTCACTTCGTTATAACCTGTTCGTAACTTGGCGCTCGACGCCTTGTTTCAAACCACGTGAGTTTGCTCACACGACGGTGTTGCCTAATTGAAAGCAAGTGTCACGTTTTGTTTGTAACATAAACCGACAATTCCAGATTGCTTTGTTTCTTTATGAAGTATTTATTACCCGCGTATATACTTGTCGATTTATAAATTTGGTTCAAAATTCCTTCCTCAAACGTGGACCTATACACGAGTATATACGGAATATAATGATGAAGGCATGTATTATTGAAATGTAATGATGTCTTATCGAAGTGTTTGTAAGCTTTTCTAGCAACAACTAGAAATTTTAAAACTATCAGTTTTATCTGTAAAAAATTCTAAATAAATAAATGTTTGAATGAATGCTTCCTGAATAAAATTTGAGGATTTAAAAATTTACTACTAGCCCTTCATTAGGCCTCTAACTTAAAGAAAGATGTATTACATAATTTACAATGCACATCTTGTGTACTAGTTAACTGATTTGTAACCTCAAAAGTGATCTATAAATTCTGAGATCACTGTCTAACAACGGGCATATCTGACCTATAAAACAACGTAACAACCATCCGTTCATGTATCAATTTCTGATGTTATAGCCTTTTCGTTTTAATGTGAAGCATATTATTTTTCTCCGGTTACGTGTAGCATTCTTTTGAATGCTACACGTAACCGGAGAAAAATAATGCTCTCCCGTGAGCCATGCCCCCGACCCTCTTGCGGGGGGGGGGATGTGACGTACCTGCCAGCAGGACGCACACGACATAAAGGCACATAGCAATCAGAACAAACGCCTGCGTAGCTCAGTTGGTAGAGCGACTTGTTCCGGAATAAGCGGACTCGGGTTTGAATCCCGGCGTAGACCAAAAATGACGGAGAAATTCACTTCGTTATAACCTGTTCGTAACTTAGCGCTCGACGCCTTGTTTCAAAACACGTGAGTTTGCTCACACGACGGTGTTGCCTAATTGAAAGCAAGTGTCACGTTTTGTTTGTAACATAAACCGACAATTCCAGATTGCTTTGTTTCTTTATGAAGTATTTATTACCCGCGTATATACTTGTCGATTTATAAATTTGGTTCAAAATTCCTTCCTCAAACGTGGACCTATACACGAGTATATACGGAATATAATGATGAAGGCATGTATTATTGAAATGTAATGATGTCTTATCGAAGTGTTTGTAAGCTTTTCTAGCAACAACTAGAAATTTTAAAACTATCAGTTTTATCTGTAAAAAATTCTAAATAAATAAATGTTTGAATGAATGCTTCCTGAATAAAATTTGAGGATTTAAAAATTTACTACTAGCCCTTCATTAGGCCTCTAACTTAAAGAAAGATGTATTACATAATTTACAATGCACATCTTGTGTACTAGTTAACTGATTTGTAACCTCAAAAGTGATCTATAAATTCTGAGATCACTGGCTAACAACGGGCATATCTGACCTATAAAACAACGTAACAACCATCCGTTCATGTATCAATTTCTGATGTTATAGCCTTTTCGTTTTAATGTGAAGCATATTATTTTTCTCCGGTTACGTGTAGCATTCTTTTGAATGCTACACGTAACCGGAGAAAAATAATGCTCTCCCGTGAGCCATGCCCCCGACCCTCTTGCGGGGGGGGATGTGACGTACCTGCCAGCAGGACGCACACGACATAAAGGCACATAGCAATCAGAACAAACGCCTGCGTAGCTCAGTTGGTAGAGCGACTTGTTCCGGAATAAGCGGACTCGGGTTTGAATCCCGGCGTAGACCAAAAATGACGGAGAAATTCACTTCGTTATAACCTGTTCGTAACTTGGCGCTCGACGCCTTGTTTCAAACCACGTGAGTTTGCTCACACGACGGTGTTGCCTAATTGAAAGCAAGTGTCACGTTTTGTTTGTAACATAAACCGACAATTCCAGATTGCTTTGTTTCTTTATGAAGTATTTATTACCCGCGTATATACTTGTCGATTTATAAATTTGGTTCAAAATTCCTTCCTCAAACGTGGACCTATACACGAGTATATACGGAATATAATGATGAAGGCATGTATTATTGAAATGTAATGATGTCTTATCGAAGTGTTTGTAAGCTTTTCTAGCAACAACTAGAAATTTTAAAACTATCAGTTTTATCTGTAAAAAATTCTAAATAAATAAATGTTTGAATGAATGCTTCCTGAATAAAATTTGAGGATTTAAAAATTTACTACTAGCCCTTCATTAGGCCTCTAACTTAAAGAAAGATGTATTACATAATTTACAATGCACATCTTGTGTACTAGTTAACTGATTTGTAACCTCAAAAGTGATCTATAAATTCTGAGATCACTGGCTAACAACAGGGCATATCTGACCTATAAAACAACGTAACAACCATCCGTTCATGTATCAATTTCTGATGTTATAGCCTTTTCGTTTTAATGTGAAGCATATTATTTTTCTCCGGTTACGTGTAGCATTCTTTTGAATGCTACACGTAACCGGAGAAAAATAATGCTCTCCCGTGAGCCATGCCCCCGACCCTCTTGCGGGGGGGGATGTGACGTACCTGCCAGCAGGACGCACACGACATAAAGGCACATAGCAATCAGAACAAACGCCTGCGTAGCTCAGTTGGTAGAGCGACTTGTTCCGGAATAAGCGGACTCGGGTTTGAATCCCGGCGTAGACCAAAAATGACGGAGAAATTCACTTCGTTATAACCTGTTCGTAACTTGGCGCTCGACGCCTTGTTTCAAACCACGTGAGTTTGCTCACACGACGGTGTTGCCTAATTGAAAGCAAGTGTCACGTTTTGTTTGTAACATAAACCGACAATTCCAGATTGCTTTGTTTCTTTATGAAGTATTTATTACCCGCGTATATACTTGTCGATTTATAAATTTGGTTCAAAATTCCTTCCTCAAACGTGGACCTATACACGAGTATATACGGAATATAATGATGAAGGCATGTATTATTGAAATGTAATGATGTCTTATCGAAGTGTTTGTAAGCTTTTCTAGCAACAACTAGAAATTTTAAAACTATCAGTTTTATCTGTAAAAAATTCTAAATAAATAAATGTTTGAATGAATGCTTCCTGAATAAAATTTGAGGATTTAAAAATTTACTACTAGCCCTTCATTAGGCCTCTAACTTAAAGAAAGATGTATTACATAATTTACAATGCACATCTTGTGTACTAGTTAACTGATTTGTAACCTCAAAAGTGATCTATAAATTCTGAGATCACTGGCTAACAACAGGGCATATCTGACCTATAAAACAACGTAACAACCATCCGTTCATGTATCAATTTCTGATGTTATAGCCTTTTCGTTTTAATGTGAAGCATATTATTTTTCTCTGGTTACGTGTAGCATTCTTTTGAATGCTACACGTAACCGGAGAAAAATAATGCTCTCCCGTGAGCCATGCCCCCGACCCTCTTGCGGGGGGGGATGTGACGTACCTGCCAGCAGGACGCACACGACATAAAGGCACATAGCAATCAGAACAAACGCCTGCGTAGCTCAGTTGGTAGAGCGACTTGTTCCGGAATAAGCGGACTCGGGTTTGAATCCCGGCGTAGACCAAAAATGACGGAGAAATTCACTTCGTTATAACCTGTTCGTAACTTGGCGCTCGACGCCTTGTTTCAAACCACGTGAGTTTGCTCACACGACGGTGTTGCCTAATTGAAAGCAAGTGTCACGTTTTGTTTGTAACATAAACCGACAATTCCAGATTGCTTTGTTTCTTTATGAAGTATTTATTACCCGCGTATATACTTGTCGATTTATAAATTTGGTTCAAAATTCCTTCCTCAAACGTGGACCTATACACGAGTATATACGGAATATAATGATGAAGGCATGTATTATTGAAATGTAATGATGTCTTATCGAAGTGTTTGTAAGCTTTTCTAGCAACAACTAGAAATTTTAAAACTATCAGTTTTATCTGTAAAAAATTCTAAATAAATAAATGTTTGAATGAATGCTTCCTGAATAAAATTTGAGGATTTAAAAATTTACTACTAGCCCTTCATTAGGCCTCTAACTTAAAGAAAGATGTATTACATAATTTACAATGCACATCTTGTGTACTAGTTAACTGATTTGTAACCTCAAAAGTGATCTATAAATTCTGAGATCACTGGCTAACAACGGGCATATCTGACCTATAAAACAACGTAACAACCATCCGTTCATGTATCAATTTCTGATGTTATAGCCTTTTCGTTTTAATGTGAAGCATATTATTTTTCTCCGGTTACGTGTAGCATTCTTTTGAATGCTACACGTAACCGGAGAAAAATAATGCTCTCCCGTGAGCCATGCCCCCGACCCTCTTGCGGGGGGGGATGTGACGTACCTGCCAGCAGGACGCACACGACATAAAGGCACATAGCAATCAGAACAAACGCCTGCGTAGCTCAGTTGGTAGAGCGACTTGTTCCGGAATAAGCGGACTCGGGTTTGAATCCCGGCGTAGACCAAAAATGACGGAGAAATTCACTTCGTTATAACCTGTTCGTAACTTGGCGCTCGACGCCTTGTTTCAAACCACGTGAGTTTGCTCACACGACGGTGTTGCCTAATTGAAAGCAAGTGTCACGTTTTGTTTGTAACATAAACCGACAATTCCAGATTGCTTTGTTTCTTTATGAAGTATTTATTACCCGCGTATATACTTGTCGATTTATAAATTTGGTTCAAAATTCCTTCCTCAAACGTGGACCTATACACGAGTATATACGGAATATAATGATGAAGGCATGTATTATTGAAATGTAATGATGTCTTATCGAAGTGTTTGTAAGCTTTTCTAGCAACAACTAGAAATTTTAAAACTATCAGTTTTATCTGTAAAAAATTCTAAATAAATAAATGTTTGAATGAATGCTTCCTGAATAAAATTTGAGGATTTAAAAATTTACTACTAGCCCTTCATTAGGCCTCTAACTTAAAGAAAGATGTATTACATAATTTACAATGCACATCTTGTGTACTAGTTAACTGATTTGTAACCTCAAAAGTGATCTATAAATTCTGAGATCACTGGCTAACAACGGGCATATCTGACCTATAAAACAACGTAACAACCATCCGTTCATGTATCAATTTCTGATGTTATAGCCTTTTCGTTTTAATGTGAAGCATATTATTTTTCTCCGGTTACGTGTAGCATTCTTTTGAATGCTACACGTAACCGGAGAAAAATAATGCTCTCCCGTGAGCCATGCCCCCGACCCTCTTGCGGGGGGGGGATGTGACGTACCTGCCAGCAGGACGCACACGACATAAAGGCACATAGCAATCAGAACAAACGCCTGCGTAGCTCAGTTGGTAGAGCGACTTGTTCCGGAATAAGCGGACTCGGGTTTGAATCCCGGCGTAGACCAAAAATGACGGAGAAATTCACTTCGTTATAACCTGTTCGTAACTTGGCGCTCGACGCCTTGTTTCAAACCACGTGAGTTTGCTCACACGACGGTGTTGCCTAATTGAAAGCAAGTGTCACGTTTTGTTTGTAACATAAACCGACAATTCCAGATTGCTTTGTTTCTTTATGAAGTATTTATTACCCGCGTATATACTTGTCGATTTATAAATTTGGTTCAAAATTCCTTCCTCAAACGTGGACCTATACACGAGTATATACGGAATATAATGATGAAGGCATGTATTATTGAAATGTAATGATGTCTTATCGAAGTGTTTGTAAGCTTTTCTAGCAACAACTAGAAATTTTAAAACTATCAGTTTTATCTGTAAAAAATTCTAAATAAATAAATGTTTGAATGAATGCTTCCTGAATAAAATTTGAGGATTTAAAAATTTACTACTAGCCCTTCATTAGGCCTCTAACTTAAAGAAAGATGTATTACATAATTTACAATGCACATCTTGTGTACTAGTTAACTGATTTGTAACCTCAAAAGTGATCTATAAATTCTGAGATCACTGGCTAACAACGGGCATATCTGACCTATAAAACAACGTAACAACCATCCGTTCATGTATCAATTTCTGATGTTATAGCCTTTTCGTTTTAATGTGAAGCATATTATTTTTCTCCGGTTACGTGTAGCATTCTTTTGAATGCTACACGTAACCGGAGAAAAATAATGCTCTCCCGTGAGCCATGCCCCCGACCCTCTTGCGGGGGGGGGGGGGGGATGTGACGTACCTGCCAGCAGGACGCACACGACATAAAGGCACATAGCAATCAGAACAAACGCCTGCGTAGCTCAGTTGGTAGAGCGACTTGTTCCGGAATAAGCGGACTCGGGTTTGAATCCCGGCGTAGACCAAAAATGACGGAGAAATTCACTTCGTTATAACCTGTTCGTAACTTGGCGCTCGACGCCTTGTTTCAAACCACGTGAGTTTGCTCACACGACGGTGTTGCCTAATTGAAAGCAAGTGTCACGTTTTGTTTGTAACATAAACCGACAATTCCAGATTGCTTTGTTTCTTTATGAAGTATTTATTACCCGCGTATATACTTGTCGATTTATAAATTTGGTTCAAAATTCCTTCCTCAAACGTGGACCTATACACGAGTATATACGGAATATAATGATGAAGGCATGTATTATTGAAATGTAATGATGTCTTATCGAAGTGTTTGTAAGCTTTTCTAGCAACAACTAGAAATTTTAAAACTATCAGTTTTATCTGTAAAAAATTCTAAATAAATAAATGTTTGAATGAATGCTTCCTGAATAAAATTTGAGGATTTAAAAATTTACTACTAGCCCTTCATTAGGCCTCTAACTTAAAGAAAGATGTATTACATAATTTACAATGCACATCTTGTGTACTAGTTAACTGATTTGTAACCTCAAAAGTGATCTATAAATTCTGAGATCACTGGCTAACAACGGGCATATCTGACCTATAAAACAACGTAACAACCATCCGTTCATGTATCAATTTCTGATGTTATAGCCTTTTCGTTTTAATGTGAAGCATATTATTTTTCTCCGGTTACGTGTAGCATTCTTTTGAATGCTACACGTAACCGGAGAAAAATAATGCTCTCCCGTGAGCCATGCCCCCGACCCTCTTGCGGGGGGGGGGATGTGACGTACCTGCCAGCAGGACGCACACGACATAAAGGCACATAGCAATCAGAACAAACGCCTGCGTAGCTCAGTTGGTAGAGCGACTTGTTCCGGAATAAGCGGACTCGGGTTTGAATCCCGGCGTAGACCAAAAATGACGGAGAAATTCACTTCGTTATAACCTGTTCGTAACTTGGCGCTCGACGCCTTGTTTCAAACCACGTGAGTTTGCTCACACGACGGTGTTGCCTAATTGAAAGCAAGTGTCACGTTTTGTTTGTAACATAAACCGACAATTCCAGATTGCTTTGTTTCTTTATGAAGTATTTATTACCCGCGTATATACTTGTCGATTTATAAATTTGGTTCAAAATTCCTTCCTCAAACGTGGACCTATACACGAGTATATACGGAATATAATGATGAAGGCATGTATTATTGAAATGTAATGATGTCTTATCGAAGTGTTTGTAAGCTTTTCTAGCAACAACTAGAAATTTTAAAACTATCAGTTTTATCTGTAAAAAATTCTAAATAAATAAATGTTTGAATGAATGCTTCCTGAATAAAATTTGAGGATTTAAAAATTTACTACTAGCCCTTCATTAGGCCTCTAACTTAAAGAAAGATGTATTACATAATTTACAATGCACATCTTGTGTACTAGTTAACTGATTTGTAACCTCAAAAGTGATCTATAAATTCTGAGATCACTGGCTAACAACGGGCATATCTGACCTATAAAACAACGTAACAACCATCCGTTCATGTATCAATTTCTGATGTTATAGCCTTTTCGTTTTAATGTGAAGCATATTATTTTTCTCCGGTTACGTGTAGCATTCTTTTGAATGCTACACGTAACCGGAGAAAAATAATGCTCTCCCGTGAGCCATGCCCCCGACCCTCTTGCGGGGGGGGATGTGACGTACCTGCCAGCAGGACGCACACGACATAAAGGCACATAGCAATCAGAACAAACGCCTGCGTAGCTCAGTTGGTAGAGCGACTTGTTCCGGAATAAGCGGACTCGGGTTTGAATCCCGGCGTAGACCAAAAATGACGGAGAAATTCACTTCGTTATAACCTGTTCGTAACTTGGCGCTCGACGCCTTGTTTCAAACCACGTGAGTTTGCTCACACGACGGTGTTGCCTAATTGAAAGCAAGTGTCACGTTTTGTTTGTAACATAAACCGACAATTCCAGATTGCTTTGTTTCTTTATGAAGTATTTATTACCCGCGTATATACTTGTCGATTTATAAATTTGGTTCAAAATTCCTTCCTCAAACGTGGACCTATACACGAGTATATACGGAATATAATGATGAAGGCATGTATTATTGAAATGTAATGATGTCTTATCGAAGTGTTTGTAAGCTTTTCTAGCAACAACTAGAAATTTTAAAACTATCAGTTTTATCTGTAAAAAATTCTAAATAAATAAATGTTTGAATGAATGCTTCCTGAATAAAATTTGAGGATTTAAAAATTTACTACTAGCCCTTCATTAGGCCTCTAACTTAAAGAAAGATGTATTACATAATTTACAATGCACATCTTGTGTACTAGTTAACTGATTTGTAACCTCAAAAGTGATCTATAAATTCTGAGATCACTGGCTAACAACGGGCATATCTGACCTATAAAACAACGTAACAACCATCCGTTCATGTATCAATTTCTGATGTTATAGCCTTTTCGTTTTAATGTGAAGCATATTATTTTTCTCCGGTTACGTGTAGCATTCTTTTGAATGCTACACGTAACCGGAGAAAAATAATGCTCTCCCGTGAGCCATGCCCCCGACCCTCTTGCGGGGGGGGGATGTGACGTACCTGCCAGCAGGACGCACACGACATAAAGGCACATAGCAATCAGAACAAACGCCTGCGTAGCTCAGTTGGTAGAGCGACTTGTTCCGGAATAAGCGGACTCGGGTTTGAATCCCGGCGTAGACCAAAAATGACGGAGAAATTCACTTCGTTATAACCTGTTCGTAACTTGGCGCTCGACGCCTTGTTTCAAACCACGTGAGTTTGCTCACACGACGGTGTTGCCTAATTGAAAGCAAGTGTCACGTTTTGTTTGTAACATAAACCGACAATTCCAGATTGCTTTGTTTCTTTATGAAGTATTTATTACCCGCGTATATACTTGTCGATTTATAAATTTGGTTCAAAATTCCTTCCTCAAACGTGGACCTATACACGAGTATATACGGAATATAATGATGAAGGCATGTATTATTGAAATGTAATGATGTCTTATCGAAGTGTTTGTAAGCTTTTCTAGCAACAACTAGAAATTTTAAAACTATCAGTTTTATCTGTAAAAAATTCTAAATAAATAAATGTTTGAATGAATGCTTCCTGAATAAAATTTGAGGATTTAAAAATTTACTACTAGCCCTTCATTAGGCCTCTAACTTAAAGAAAGATGTATTACATAATTTACAATGCACATCTTGTGTACTAGTTAACTGATTTGTAACCTCAAAAGTGATCTATAAATTCTGAGATCACTGGCTAACAACGGGCATATCTGACCTATAAAACAACGTAACAACCATCCGTTCATGTATCAATTTCTGATGTTATAGCCTTTTCGTTTTAATGTGAAGCATATTATTTTTCTCCGGTTACGTGTAGCATTCTTTTGAATGCTACACGTAACCGGAGAAAAATAATGCTCTCCCGTGAGCCATGCCCCCGACCCTCTTGCGGGGGGATGTGACGTACCTGCCAGCAGGACGCACACGACATAAAGGCACATAGCAATCAGAACAAACGCCTGCGTAGCTCAGTTGGTAGAGCGACTTGTTCCGGAATAAGCGGACTCGGGTTTGAATCCCGGCGTAGACCAAAAATGACGGAGAAATTCACTTCGTTATAACCTGTTCGTAACTTGGCGCTCGACGCCTTGTTTCAAACCACGTGAGTTTGCTCACACGACGGTGTTGCCTAATTGAAAGCAAGTGTCACGTTTTGTTTGTAACATAAACCGACAATTCCAGATTGCTTTGTTTCTTTATGAAGTATTTATTACCCGCGTATATACTTGTCGATTTATAAATTTGGTTCAAAATTCCTTCCTCAAACGTGGACCTATACACGAGTATATACGGAATATAATGATGAAGGCATGTATTATTGAAATGTAATGATGTCTTATCGAAGTGTTTGTAAGCTTTTCTAGCAACAACTAGAAATTTTAAAACTATCAGTTTTATCTGTAAAAAATTCTAAATAAATAAATGTTTGAATGAATGCTTCCTGAATAAAATTTGAGGATTTAAAAATTTACTACTAGCCCTTCATTAGGCCTCTAACTTAAAGAAAGATGTATTACATAATTTACAATGCACATCTTGTGTACTAGTTAACTGATTTGTAACCTCAAAAGTGATCTATAAATTCTGAGATCACTGGCTAACAACGGGCATATCTGACCTATAAAACAACGTAACAACCATCCGTTCATGTATCAATTTCTGATGTTATAGCCTTTTCGTTTTAATGTGAAGCATATTATTTTTCTCCGGTTACGTGTAGCATTCTTTTGAATGCTACACGTAACCGGAGAAAAATAATGCTCTCCCGTGAGCCATGCCCCCGACCCTCTTGCGGGGGGGGATGTGACGTACCTGCCAGCAGGACGCACACGACATAAAGGCACATAGCAATCAGAACAAACGCCTGCGTAGCTCAGTTGGTAGAGCGACTTGTTCCGGAATAAGCGGACTCGGGTTTGAATCCCGGCGTAGACCAAAAATGACGGAGAAATTCACTTCGTTATAACCTGTTCGTAACTTGGCGCTCGACGCCTTGTTTCAAACCACGTGAGTTTGCTCACACGACGGTGTTGCCTAATTGAAAGCAAGTGTCACGTTTTGTTTGTAACATAAACCGACAATTCCAGATTGCTTTGTTTCTTTATGAAGTATTTATTACCCGCGTATATACTTGTCGATTTATAAATTTGGTTCAAAATTCCTTCCTCAAACGTGGACCTATACACGAGTATATACGGAATATAATGATGAAGGCATGTATTATTGAAATGTAATGATGTCTTATCGAAGTGTTTGTAAGCTTTTCTAGCAACAACTAGAAATTTTAAAACTATCAGTTTTATCTGTAAAAAATTCTAAATAAATAAATGTTTGAATGAATGCTTCCTGAATAAAATTTGAGGATTTAAAAATTTACTACTAGCCCTTCATTAGGCCTCTAACTTAAAGAAAGATGTATTACATAATTTACAATGCACATCTTGTGTACTAGTTAACTGATTTGTAACCTCAAAAGTGATCTATAAATTCTGAGATCACTGGCTAACAACGGGCATATCTGACCTATAAAACAACGTAACAACCATCCGTTCATGTATCAATTTCTGATGTTATAGCCTTTTCGTTTTAATGTGAAGCATATTATTTTTCTCCGGTTACGTGTAGCATTCTTTTGAATGCTACACGTAACCGGAGAAAAATAATGCTCTCCCGTGAGCCATGCCCCCGACCCTCTTGCGGGGGGGGATGTGACGTACCTGCCAGCAGGACGCACACGACATAAAGGCACATAGCAATCAGAACAAACGCCTGCGTAGCTCAGTTGGTAGAGCGACTTGTTCCGGAATAAGCGGACTCGGGTTTGAATCCCGGCGTAGACCAAAAATGACGGAGAAATTCACTTCGTTATAACCTGTTCGTAACTTGGCGCTCGACGCCTTGTTTCAAACCACGTGAGTTTGCTCACACGACGGTGTTGCCTAATT
Source organism: Macrothele yani (assembly GCA_039090855.1). NCBI lineage: Eukaryota > Metazoa > Arthropoda > Arachnida > Araneae > Macrothelidae > Macrothele > Macrothele yani. Next base: position 76,998,034 of record CM077017.1, on the reverse strand, counting down.
GAAAGCAAGTGTCACGTTTTGTTTGTAACATAAACCGACAATTCCAGATTGCTTTGTTTCTTTATGAAGTATTTATTACCCGCGTATATACTTGTCGATTTATAAATTTGGTTCAAAATTCCTTCCTCAAACGTGGACCTATACACGAGTATATACGGAATATAATGATGAAGGCATGTATTATTGAAATGTAATGATGTCTTATCGAAGTGTTTGTAAGCTTTTCTAGCAACAACTAGAAATTTTAAAACTATCAGTTTTATCTGTAAAAAATTCTAAATAAATAAATGTTTGAATGAATGCTTCCTGAATAAAATTTGAGGATTTAAAAATTTACTACTAGCCCTTCATTAGGCCTCTAACTTAAAGAAAGATGTATTACATAATTTACAATGCACATCTTGTGTACTAGTTAACTGATTTGTAACCTCAAAAGTGATCTATAAATTCTGAGATCACTGGCTAACAACGGGCATATCTGACCTATAAAACAACGTAACAACCATCCGTTCATGTATCAATTTCTGATGTTATAGCCTTTTCGTTTTAATGTGAAGCATATTATTTTTCTCCGGTTACGTGTAGCATTCTTTTGAATGCTACACGTAACCGGAGAAAAATAATGCTCTCCCGTGAGCCATGCCCCCGACCCTCTTGCGGGGGGGGGGATGTGACGTACCTGCCAGCAGGACGCACACGACATAAAGGCACATAGCAATCAGAACAAACGCCTGCGTAGCTCAGTTGGTAGAGCGACTTGTTCCGGAATAAGCGGACTCGGGTTTGAATCCCGGCGTAGACCAAAAATGACGGAGAAATTCACTTCGTTATAACCTGTTCGTAACTTGGCGCTCGACGCCTTGTTTCAAACCACGTGAGTTTGCTCACACGACGGTGTTGCCTAATTGAAAGCAAGTGTCACGTTTTGTTTGTAACATAAACCGACAATTCCAGATTGCTTTGTTTCTTTATGAAGTATTTATTACCCGCGTATATACTTGTCGATTTATAAATTTGGTTCAAAATTCCTTCCTCAAACGTGGACCTATACACGAGTATATACGGAATATAATGATGAAGGCATGTATTATTGAAATGTAATGATGTCTTATCGAAGTGTTTGTAAGCTTTTCTAGCAACAACTAGAAATTTTAAAACTATCAGTTTTATCTGTAAAAAATTCTAAATAAATAAATGTTTGAATGAATGCTTCCTGAATAAAATTTGAGGATTTAAAAATTTACTACTAGCCCTTCATTAGGCCTCTAACTTAAAGAAAGATGTATTACATAATTTACAATGCACATCTTGTGTACTAGTTAACTGATTTGTAACCTCAAAAGTGATCTATAAATTCTGAGATCACTGTCTAACAACGGGTATATCTGACCTATAAAACAACGTAACAACCATCCGTTCATGTATCAATTTCTGATGTTATAGCCTTTTCGTTTTAATGTGAAGCATATTATTTTTCTCCGGTTACGTGTAGCATTCTTTTGAATGCTACACGTAACCGGAGAAAAATAATGCTCTCCCGTGAGCCATGCCCCCGACCCTCTTGCGGGGGGGATGTGACGTACCTGCCAGCAGGACGCACACGACATAAAGGCACATAGCAATCAGAACAAACGCCTGCGTAGCTCAGTTGGTAGAGCGACTTGTTCCGGAATAAGCGGACTCGGGTTTGAATCCCGGCGTAGACCAAAAATGACGGAGAAATTCACTTCGTTATAACCTGTTCGTAACTTGGCGCTCGACGCCTTGTTTCAAACCACGTGAGTTTGCTCACACGACGGTGTTGCCTAATTGAAAGCAAGTGTCACGTTTTGTTTGTAACATAAACCGACAATTCCAGATTGCTTTGTTTCTTTATGAAGTATTTATTACCCGCGTATATACTTGTCGATTTATAAATTTGGTTCAAAATTCCTTCCTCAAACGTGGACCTATACACGAGTATATACGGAATATAATGATGAAGGCATGTATTATTGAAATGTAATGATGTCTTATCGAAGTGTTTGTAAGCTTTTCTAGCAACAACTAGAAATTTTAAAACTATCAGTTTTATCTGTAAAAAATTCTAAATAAATAAATGTTTGAATGAATGCTTCCTGAATAAAATTTGAGGATTTAAAAATTTACTACTAGCCCTTCATTAGGCCTCTAACTTAAAGAAAGATGTATTACATAATTTACAATGCACATCTTGTGTACTAGTTAACTGATTTGTAACCTCAAAAGTGATCTATAAATTCTGAGATCACTGGCTAACAACGGGCATATCTGACCTATAAAACAACGTAACAACCATCCGTTCATGTATCAATTTCTGATGTTATAGCCTTTTCGTTTTAATGTGAAGCATATTATTTTCTTCCGGTTACGTGTAGCATTCTTTTGAATGCTACACGTAACCGGAGAAAAATAATGCTCTCCCGTGAGCCATGCCCCCGACCCTCTTGCGGGGGGGGATGTGACGTACCTGCCAGCAGGACGCACACGACATAAAGGCACATAGCAATCAGAACAAACGCCTGCGTAGCTCAGTTGGTAGAGCGACTTGTTCCGGAATAAGCGGACTCGGGTTTGAATCCCGGCGTAGACCAAAAATGACGGAGAAATTCACTTCGTTATAACCTGTTCGTAACTTGGCGCTCGACGCCTTGTTTCAAACCACGTGAGTTTGCTCACACGACGGTGTTGCCTAATTGAAAGCAAGTGTCACGTTTTGTTTGTAACATAAACCGACAATTCCAGATTGCTTTGTTTCTTTATGAAGTATTTATTACCCGCGTATATACTTGTCGATTTATAAATTTGGTTCAAAATTCCTTCCTCAAACGTGGACCTATACACGAGTATATACGGAATATAATGATGAAGGCGTGTATTATTGAAATGTAATGATGTCTTATCGAAGTGTTTGTAAGCTTTTCTAGCAACAACTAGAAATTTTAAAACTATCAGTTTTATCTGTAAAAAATTCTAAATAAATAAATGTTTGAATGAATGCTTCCTGAATAAAATTTGAGGATTTAAAAATTTACTACTAGCCCTTCATTAGGCCTCTAACTTAAAGAAAGATGTATTACATAATTTACAATGCACATCTTGTGTACTAGTTAACTGATTTGTAACCTCAAAAGTGATCTATAAATTCTGAGATCACTGTCTAACAACGGGTATATCTGACCTATAAAACAACGTAACAACCATCCGTTCATGTATCAATTTCTGATGTTATAGCCTTTTCGTTTTAATGTGAAGCATATTATTTTTCTCGGTTACGTGTAGCATTCTTTTGAATGCTACACGTAACCGGAGAAAAATAATGCTCTCCCGTGAGCCATGCCCCCGACCCTCTTGCGGGGGGGGATGTGACGTACCTGCCAGCAGGACGCACACGACATAAAGGCACATAGCAATCAGAACAAACGCCTGCGTAGCTCAGTTGGTAGAGCGACTTGTTCCGGAATAAGCGGACTCGGGTTTGAATCCCGGCGTAGACCAAAAATGACGGAGAAATTCACTTCGTTATAACCTGTTCGTAACTTGGCGCTCGACGCCTTGTTTCAAACCACGTGAGTTTGCTCACACGACGGTGTTGCCTAATTGAAAGCAAGTGTCACGTTTTGTTTGTAACATAAACCGACAATTCCAGATTGCTTTGTTTCTTTATGAAGTATTTATTACCCGCGTATATACTTGTCGATTTATAAATTTGGTTCAAAATTCCTTCCTCAAACGTGGACCTATACACGAGTATATACGGAATATAATGATGAAGGCATGTATTATTGAAATGTAATGATGTCTTATCGAAGTGTTTGTAAGCTTTTCTAGCAACAACTAGAAATTTTAAAACTATCAGTTTTATCTGTAAAAAATTCTAAATAAATAAATGTTTGAATGAATGCTTCCTGAATAAAATTTGAGGATTTAAAAATTTACTACTAGCCCTTCATTAGGCCTCTAACTTAAAGAAAGATGTATTACATAATTTACAATGCACATCTTGTGTACTAGTTAACTGATTTGTAACCTCAAAAGTGATCTATAAATTCTGAGATCACTGGCTAACAACGGGCATATCTGACCTATAAAACAACGTAACAACCATCCGTTCATGTATCAATTTCTGATGTTATAGCCTTTTCGTTTTAATGTGAAGCATATTATTTTTCTCCGGTTACGTGTAGCATTCTTTTGAATGCTACACGTAACCGGAGAAAAATAATGCTCTCCCGTGAGCCATGCCCCCGACCCTCTTGCGGGGGGGGATGTGACGTACCTGCCAGCAGGACGCACACGACATAAAGGCACATAGCAATCAGAACAAACGCCTGCGTAGCTCAGTTGGTAGAGCGACTTGTTCCGGAATAAGCGGACTCGGGTTTGAATCCCGGCGTAGACCAAAAATGACGGAGAAATTCACTTCGTTATAACCTGTTCGTAACTTGGCGCTCGACGCCTTGTTTCAAACCACGTGAGTTTGCTCACACGACGGTGTTGCCTAATTGAAAGCAAGTGTCACGTTTTGTTTGTAACATAAACCGACAATTCCAGATTGCTTTGTTTCTTTATGAAGTATTTATTACCCGCGTATATACTTGTCGATTTATAAATTTGGTTCAAAATTCCTTCCTCAAACGTGGACCTATACACGAGTATATACGGAATATAATGATGAAGGCATGTATTATTGAAATGTAATGATGTCTTATCGAAGTGTTTGTAAGCTTTTCTAGCAACAACTAGAAATTTTAAAACTATCAGTTTTATCTGTAAAAAATTCTAAATAAATAAATGTTTGAATGAATGCTTCCTGAATAAAATTTGAGGATTTAAAAATTTACTACTAGCCCTTCATTAGGCCTCTAACTTAAAGAAAGATGTATTACATAATTTACAATGCACATCTTGTGTACTAGTTAACTGATTTGTAACCTCAAAAGTGATCTATAAATTCTGAGATCACTGGCTAACAACGGGCATATCTGACCTATAAAACAACGTAACAACCATCCGTTCATGTATCAATTTCTGATGTTATAGCCTTTTCGTTTTAATGTGAAGCATATTATTTTTCTCCGGTTACGTGTAGCATTCTTTTGAATGCTACACGTAACCGGAGAAAAATAATGCTCTCCCGTGAGCCATGCCCCCGACCCTCTTGCGGGGGGGGATGTGACGTACCTGCCAGCAGGACGCACACGACATAAAGGCACATAGCAATCAGAACAAACGCCTGCGTAGCTCAGTTGGTAGAGCGACTTGTTCCGGAATAAGCGGACTCGGGTTTGAATCCCGGCGTAGACCAAAAATGACGGAGAAATTCACTTCGTTATAACCTGTTCGTAACTTGGCGCTCGACGCCTTGTTTCAAACCACGTGAGTTTGCTCACACGACGGTGTTGCCTAATTGAAAGCAAGTGTCACGTTTTGTTTGTAACATAAACCGACAATTCCAGATTGCTTTGTTTCTTTATGAAGTATTTATTACCCGCGTATATACTTGTCGATTTATAAATTTGGTTCAAAATTCCTTCCTCAAACGTGGACCTATACACGAGTATATACGGAATATAATGATGAAGGCATGTATTATTGAAATGTAATGATGTCTTATCGAAGTGTTTGTAAGCTTTTCTAGCAACAACTAGAAATTTTAAAACTATCAGTTTTATCTGTAAAAAATTCTAAATAAATAAATGTTTGAATGAATGCTTCCTGAATAAAATTTGAGGATTTAAAAATTTACTACTAGCCCTTCATTAGGCCTCTAACTTAAAGAAAGATGTATTACATAATTTACAATGCACATCTTGTGTACTAGTTAACTGATTTGTAACCTCAAAAGTGATCTATAAATTCTGAGATCACTGGCTAACAACGGGCATATCTGACCTATAAAACAACGTAACAACCATCCGTTCATGTATCAATTTCTGATGTTATAGCCTTTTCGTTTTAATGTGAAGCATATTATTTTTCTCCGGTTACGTGTAGCATTCTTTTGAATGCTACACGTAACCGGAGAAAAATAATGCTCTCCCGTGAGCCATGCCCCCGACCCTCTTGCGGGGGGGGATGTGACGTACCTGCCAGCAGGACGCACACGACATAAAGGCACATAGCAATCAGAACAAACGCCTGCGTAGCTCAGTTGGTAGAGCGACTTGTTCCGGAATAAGCGGACTCGGGTTTGAATCCCGGCGTAGACCAAAAATGACGGAGAAATTCACTTCGTTATAACCTGTTCGTAACTTGGCGCTCGACGCCTTGTTTCAAACCACGTGAGTTTGCTCACACGACGGTGTTGCCTAATTGAAAGCAAGTGTCACGTTTTGTTTGTAACATAAACCGACAATTCCAGATTGCTTTGTTTCTTTATGAAGTATTTATTACCCGCGTATATACTTGTCGATTTATAAATTTGGTTCAAAATTCCTTCCTCAAACGTGGACCTATACACGAGTATATACGGAATATAATGATGAAGGCATGTATTATTGAAATGTAATGATGTCTTATCGAAGTGTTTGTAAGCTTTTCTAGCAACAACTAGAAATTTTAAAACTATCAGTTTTATCTGTAAAAAATTCTAAATAAATAAATGTTTGAATGAATGCTTCCTGAATAAAATTTGAGGATTTAAAAATTTACTACTAGCCCTTCATTAGGCCTCTAACTTAAAGAAAGATGTATTACATAATTTACAATGCACATCTTGTGTACTAGTTAACTGATTTGTAACCTCAAAAGTGATCTATAAATTCTGAGATCACTGGCTAACAACGGGCATATCTGACCTATAAAACAACGTAACAACCATCCGTTCATGTATCAATTTCTGATGTTATAGCCTTTTCGTTTTAATGTGAAGCATATTATTTTTCTCTGGTTACGTGTAGCATTCTTTTGAATGCTACACGTAACCGGAGAAAAATAATGCTCTCCCGTGAGCCATGCCCCCGACCCTCTTGCGGGGGGGGGGATGTGACGTACCTGCCAGCAGGACGCACACGACATAAAGGCACATAGCAATCAGAACAAACGCCTGCGTAGCTCAGTTGGTAGAGCGACTTGTTCCGGAATAAGCGGACTCGGGTTTGAATCCCGGCGTAGACCAAAAATGACGGAGAAATTCACTTCGTTATAACCTGTTCGTAACTTGGCGCTCGACGCCTTGTTTCAAACCACGTGAGTTTGCTCACACGACGGTGTTGCCTAATTGAAAGCAAGTGTCACGTTTTGTTTGTAACATAAACCGACAATTCCAGATTGCTTTGTTTCTTTATGAAGTATTTATTACCCGCGTATATACTTGTCGATTTATAAATTTGGTTCAAAATTCCTTCCTCAAACGTGGACCTATACACGAGTATATACGGAATATAATGATGAAGGCATGTATTATTGAAATGTAATGATGTCTTATCGAAGTGTTTGTAAGCTTTTCTAGCAACAACTAGAAATTTTAAAACTATCAGTTTTATCTGTAAAAAATTCTAAATAAATAAATGTTTGAATGAATGCTTCCTGAATAAAATTTGAGGATTTAAAAATTTACTACTAGCCCTTCATTAGGCCTCTAACTTAAAGAAAGATGTATTACATAATTTACAATGCACATCTTGTGTACTAGTTAACTGATTTGTAACCTCAAAAGTGATCTATAAATTCTGAGATCACTGGCTAACAACGGGCATATCTGACCTATAAAACAACGTAACAACCATCCGTTCATGTATCAATTTCTGATGTTATAGCCTTTTCGTTTTAATGTGAAGCATATTATTTTTCTCCGGTTACGTGTAGCATTCTTTTGAATGCTACACGTAACCGGAGAAAAATAATGCTCTCCCGTGAGCCATGCCCCCGACCCTCTTGCGGGGGGATGTGACGTACCTGCCAGCAGGACGCACACGACATAAAGGCACATAGCAATCAGAACAAACGCCTGCGTAGCTCAGTTGGTAGAGCGACTTGTTCCGGAATAAGCGGACTCGGGTTTGAATCCCGGCGTAGACCAAAAATGACGGAGAAATTCACTTCGTTATAACCTGTTCGTAACTTGGCGCTCGACGCCTTGTTTCAAACCACGTGAGTTTGCTCACACGACGGTGTTGCCTAATTGAAAGCAAGTGTCACGTTTTGTTTGTAACATAAACCGACAATTCCAGATTGCTTTGTTTCTTTATGAAGTATTTATTACCCGCGTATATACTTGTCGATTTATAAATTTGGTTCAAAATTCCTTCCTCAAACGTGGACCTATACACGAGTATATACGGAATATAATGATGAAGGCATGTATTATTGAAATGTAATGATGTCTTATCGAAGTGTTTGTAAGCTTTTCTAGCAACAACTAGAAATTTTAAAACTATCAGTTTTATCTGTAAAAAATTCTAAATAAATAAATGTTTGAATGAATGCTTCCTGAATAAAATTTGAGGATTTAAAAATTTACTACTAGCCCTTCATTAGGCCTCTAACTTAAAGAAAGATGTATTACATAATTTACAATGCACATCTTGTGTACTAGTTAACTGATTTGTAACCTCAAAAGTGATCTATAAATTCTGAGATCACTGTCTAACAACGGGCATATCTGACCTATAAAACAACGTAACAACCATCCGTTCATGTATCAATTTCTGATGTTATAGCCTTTTCGTTTTAATGTGAAGCATATTATTTTTCTCCGGTTACGTGTAGCATTCTTTTGAATGCTACACGTAACCGGAGAAAAATAATGCTCTCCCGTGAGCCATGCCCCCGACCCTCTTGCGGGGGGGGGATGTGACGTACCTGCCAGCAGGACGCACACGACATAAAGGCACATAGCAATCAGAACAAACGCCTGCGTAGCTCAGTTGGTAGAGCGACTTGTTCCGGAATAAGCGGACTCGGGTTTGAATCCCGGCGTAGACCAAAAATGACGGAGAAATTCACTTCGTTATAACCTGTTCGTAACTTGGCGCTCGACGCCTTGTTTCAAACCACGTGAGTTTGCTCACACGACGGTGTTGCCTAATTGAAAGCAAGTGTCACGTTTTGTTTGTAACATAAACCGACAATTCCAGATTGCTTTGTTTCTTTATGAAGTATTTATTACCCGCGTATATACTTGTCGATTTATAAATTTGGTTCAAAATTCCTTCCTCAAACGTGGACCTATACACGAGTATATACGGAATATAATGATGAAGGCATGTATTATTGAAATGTAATGATGTCTTATCGAAGTGTTTGTAAGCTTTTCTAGCAACAACTAGAAATTTTAAAACTATCAGTTTTATCTGTAAAAAATTCTAAATAAATAAATGTTTGAATGAATGCTTCCTGAATAAAATTTGAGGATTTAAAAATTTACTACTAGCCCTTCATTAGGCCTCTAACTTAAAGAAAGATGTATTACATAATTTACAATGCACATCTTGTGTACTAGTTAACTGATTTGTAACCTCAAAAGTGATCTATAAATTCTGAGATCACTGGCTAACAACGGGCATATCTGACCTATAAAACAACGTAACAACCATCCGTTCATGTATCAATTTCTGATGTTATAGCCTTTTCGTTTTAATGTGAAGCATATTATTTTTCTCCGGTTACGTGTAGCATTCTTTTGAATGCTACACGTAACCGGAGAAAAATAATGCTCTCCCGTGAGCCATGCCCCCGACCCTCTTGCGGGGGGGGGGATGTGACGTACCTGCCAGCAGGACGCACACGACATAAAGGCACATAGCAATCAGAACAAACGCCTGCGTAGCTCAGTTGGTAGAGCGACTTGTTCCGGAATAAGCGGACTCGGGTTTGAATCCCGGCGTAGACCAAAAATGACGGAGAAATTCACTTCGTTATAACCTGTTCGTAACTTGGCGCTCGACGCCTTGTTTCAAACCACGTGAGTTTGCTCACACGACGGTGTTGCCTAATTGAAAGCAAGTGTCACGTTTTGTTTGTAACATAAACCGACAATTCCAGATTGCTTTGTTTCTTTATGAAGTATTTATTACCCGCGTATATACTTGTCGATTTATAAATTTGGTTCAAAATTCCTTCCTCAAACGTGGACCTATACACGAGTATATACGGAATATAATGATGAAGGCATGTATTATTGAAATGTAATGATGTCTTATCGAAGTGTTTGTAAGCTTTTCTAGCAACAACTAGAAATTTTAAAACTATCAGTTTTATCTGTAAAAAATTCTAAATAAATAAATGTTTGAATGAATGCTTCCTGAATAAAATTTGAGGATTTAAAAATTTACTACTAGCCCTTCATTAGGCCTCTAACTTAAAGAAAGATGTATTACATAATTTACAATGCACATCTTGTGTACTAGTTAACTGATTTGTAACCTCAAAAGTGATCTATAAATTCTGAGATCACTGTCTAACAACGGGTATATCTGACCTATAAAACAACGTAACAACCATCCGTTCATGTATCAATTTCTGATGTTATAGCCTTTTCGTTTTAATGTGAAGCATATTATTTTTCTCCGGTTACGTGTAGCATTCTTTTGAATGCTACACGTAACCGGAGAAAAATAATGCTCTCCCGTGAGCCATGCCCCCGACCCTCTTGCGGGGGGGGATGTGACGTACCTGCCAGCAGGACGCACACGACATAAAGGCACATAGCAATCAGAACAAACGCCTGCGTAGCTCAGTTGGTAGAGCGACTTGTTCCGGAATAAGCGGACTCGGGTTTGAATCCCGGCGTAGACCAAAAATGACGGAGAAATTCACTTCGTTATAACCTGTTCGTAACTTGGCGCTCGACGCCTTGTTTCAAACCACGTGAGTTTGCTCACACGACGGTGTTGCCTAATTGAAAGCAAGTGTCACGTTTTGTTTGTAACATAAACCGACAATTCCAGATTGCTTTGTTTCTTTATGAAGTATTTATTACCCGCGTATATACTTGTCGATTTATAAATTTGGTTCAAAATTCCTTCCTCAAACGTGGACCTATACACGAGTATATACGGAATATAATGATGAAGGCATGTATTATTGAAATGTAATGATGTCTTATCGAAGTGTTTGTAAGCTTTTCTAGCAACAACTAGAAATTTTAAAACTATCAGTTTTATCTGTAAAAAATTCTAAATAAATAAATGTTTGAATGAATGCTTCCTGAATAAAATTTGAGGATTTAAAAATTTACTACTAGCCCTTCATTAGGCCTCTAACTTAAAGAAAGATGTATTACATAATTTACAATGCACATCTTGTGTACTAGTTAACTGATTTGTAACCTCAAAAGTGATCTATAAATTCTGAGATCACTGTCTAACAACGGGCATATCTGACCTATAAAACAACGTAACAACCATCCGTTCATGTATCAATTTCTGATGTTATAGCCTTTTCGTTTTAATGTGAAGCATATTATTTTTCTCCGGTTACGTGTAGCATTCTTTTGAATGCTACACGTAACCGGAGAAAAATAATGCTCTCCCGTGAGCCATGCCCCCGACCCTCTTGCGGGGGGGATGTGACGTACCTGCCAGCAGGACGCACACGACATAAAGGCACATAGCAATCAGAACAAACGCCTGCGTAGCTCAGTTGGTAGAGCGACTTGTTCCGGAATAAGCGGACTCGGGTTTGAATCCCGGCGTAGACCAAAAATGACGGAGAAATTCACTTCGTTATAACCTGTTCGTAACTTGGCGCTCGACGCCTTGTTTCAAACCACGTGAGTTTGCTCACACGACGGTGTTGCCTAATTGAAAGCAAGTGTCACGTTTTGTTTGTAACATAAACCGACAATTCCAGATTGCTTTGTTTCTTTATGAAGTATTTATTACCCGCGTATATACTTGTCGATTTATAAATTTGGTTCAAAATTCCTTCCTCAAACGTGGACCTATACACGAGTATATACGGAATATAATGATGAAGGCATGTATTATTGAAATGTAATGATGTCTTATCGAAGTGTTTGTAAGCTTTTCTAGCAACAACTAGAAATTTTAAAACTATCAGTTTTATCTGTAAAAAATTCTAAATAAATAAATGTTTGAATGAATGCTTCCTGAATAAAATTTGAGGATTTAAAAATTTACTACTAGCCCTTCATTAGGCCTCTAACTTAAAGAAAGATGTATTACATAATTTACAATGCACATCTTGTGTACTAGTTAACTGATTTGTAACCTCAAAAGTGATCTATAAATTCTGAGATCACTGGCTAACAACGGGCATATCTGACCTATAAAACAACGTAACAACCATCCGTTCATGTATCAATTTCTGATGTTATAGCCTTTTCGTTTTAATGTGAAGCATATTATTTTTCTCCGGTTACGTGTAGCATTCTTTTGAATGCTACACGTAACCGGAGAAAAATAATGCTCTCCCGTGAGCCATGCCCCCGACCCTCTTGCGGGGGGGGATGTGACGTACCTGCCAGCAGGACGCACACGACATAAAGGCACATAGCAATCAGAACAAACGCCTGCGTAGCTCAGTTGGTAGAGCGACTTGTTCCGGAATAAGCGGACTCGGGTTTGAATCCCGGCGTAGACCAAAAATGACGGAGAAATTCACTTCGTTATAACCTGTTCGTAACTTGGCGCTCGACGCCTTGTTTCAAACCACGTGAGTTTGCTCACACGACGGTGTTGCCTAATTGAAAGCAAGTGTCACGTTTTGTTTGTAACATAAACCGACAATTCCAGATTGCTTTGTTTCTTTATGAAGTATTTATTACCCGCGTATATACTTGTCGATTTATAAATTTGGTTCAAAATTCCTTCCTCAAACGTGGACCTATACACGAGTATATACGGAATATAATGATGAAGGCATGTATTATTGAAATGTAATGATGTCTTATCGAAGTGTTTGTAAGCTTTTCTAGCAACAACTAGAAATTTTAAAACTATCAGTTTTATCTGTAAAAAATTCTAAATAAATAAATGTTTGAATGAATGCTTCCTGAATAAAATTTGAGGATTTAAAAATTTACTACTAGCCCTTCATTAGGCCTCTAACTTAAAGAAAGATGTATTACATAATTTACAATGCACATCTTGTGTACTAGTTAACTGATTTGTAACCTCAAAAGTGATCTATAAATTCTGAGATCACTGTCTAACAACGGGCATATCTGACCTATAAAACAACGTAACAACCATCCGTTCATGTATCAATTTCTGATGTTATAGCCTTTTCGTTTTAATGTGAAGCATATTATTTTTCTCCGGTTACGTGTAGCATTCTTTTGAATGCTACACGTAACCGGAGAAAAATAATGCTCTCCCGTGAGCCATGCCCCCGACCCTCTTGCGGGGGGGGGATGTGACGTACCTGCCAGCAGGACGCACACGACATAAAGGCACATAGCAATCAGAACAAACGCCTGCGTAGCTCAGTTGGTAGAGCGACTTGTTCCGGAATAAGCGGACTCGGGTTTGAATCCCGGCGTAGACCAAAAATGACGGAGAAATTCACTTCGTTATAACCTGTTCGTAACTTAGCGCTCGACGCCTTGTTTCAAAACACGTGAGTTTGCTCACACGACGGTGTTGCCTAATTGAAAGCAAGTGTCACGTTTTGTTTGTAACATAAACCGACAATTCCAGATTGCTTTGTTTCTTTATGAAGTATTTATTACCCGCGTATATACTTGTCGATTTATAAATTTGGTTCAAAATTCCTTCCTCAAACGTGGACCTATACACGAGTATATACGGAATATAATGATGAAGGCATGTATTATTGAAATGTAATGATGTCTTATCGAAGTGTTTGTAAGCTTTTCTAGCAACAACTAGAAATTTTAAAACTATCAGTTTTATCTGTAAAAAATTCTAAATAAATAAATGTTTGAATGAATGCTTCCTGAATAAAATTTGAGGATTTAAAAATTTACTACTAGCCCTTCATTAGGCCTCTAACTTAAAGAAAGATGTATTACATAATTTACAATGCACATCTTGTGTACTAGTTAACTGATTTGTAACCTCAAAAGTGATCTATAAATTCTGAGATCACTGGCTAACAACGGGCATATCTGACCTATAAAACAACGTAACAACCATCCGTTCATGTATCAATTTCTGATGTTATAGCCTTTTCGTTTTAATGTGAAGCATATTATTTTTCTCTGGTTACGTGTAGCATTCTTTTGAATGCTACACGTAACCGGAGAAAAATAATGCTCTCCCGTGAGCCATGCCCCCGGCCCTCTTGCGGGGGGGTGTGACGTACCTGCCAGCAGGACGCACACGACATAAAGGCACATAGCAATCAGAACAAACGCCTGCGTAGCTCAGTTGGTAGAGCGACTTGTTCCGGAATAAGCGGACTCGGGTTTGAATCCCGGCGTAGACCAAAAATGACGGAGAAATTCACTTCGTTATAACCTGTTCGTAACTTGGCGCTCGACGCCTTGTTTCAAACCACGTGAGTTTGCTCACACGACGGTGTTGCCTAATTGAAAGCAAGTGTCACGTTTTGTTTGTAACATAAACCGACAATTCCAGATTGCTTTGTTTCTTTATGAAGTATTTATTACCCGCGTATATACTTGTCGATTTATAAATTTGGTTCAAAATTCCTTCCTCAAACGTGGACCTATACACGAGTATATACGGAATATAATGATGAAGGCGTGTATTATTGAAATGTAATGATGTCTTATCGAAGTGTTTGTAAGCTTTTCTAGCAACAACTAGAAATTTTAAAACTATCAGTTTTATCTGTAAAAAATTCTAAATAAATAAATGTTTGAATGAATGCTTCCTGAATAAAATTTGAGGATTTAAAAATTTACTACTAGCCCTTCATTAGGCCTCTAACTTAAAGAAAGATGTATTACATAATTTACAATGCACATCTTGTGTACTAGTTAACTGATTTGTAACCTCAAAAGTGATCTATAAATTCTGAGATCACTGTCTAACAACGGGCATATCTGACCTATAAAACAACGTAACAACCATCCGTTCATGTATCAATTTCTGATGTTATAGCCTTTTCGTTTTAATGTGAAGCATATTATTTTTCTCCGGTTACGTGTAGCATTCTTTTGAATGCTACACGTAACCGGAGAAAAATAATGCTCTCCCGTGAGCCATGCCCCCGACCCTCTTGCGGGGGGGATGTGACGTACCTGCCAGCAGGACGCACACGACATAAAGGCACATAGCAATCAGAACAAACGCCTGCGTAGCTCAGTTGGTAGAGCGACTTGTTCCGGAATAAGCGGACTCGGGTTTGAATCCCGGCGTAGACCAAAAATGACGGAGAAATTCACTTCGTTATAACCTGTTCGTAACTTGGCGCTCGACGCCTTGTTTCAAACCACGTGAGTTTGCTCACACGACGGTGTTGCCTAATTGAAAGCAAGTGTCACGTTTTGTTTGTAACATAAACCGACAATTCCAGATTGCTTTGTTTCTTTATGAAGTATTTATTACCCGCGTATATACTTGTCGATTTATAAATTTGGTTCAAAATTCCTTCCTCAAACGTGGACCTATACACGAGTATATACGGAATATAATGATGAAGGCATGTATTATTGAAATGTAATGATGTCTTATCGAAGTGTTTGTAAGCTTTTCTAGCAACAACTAGAAATTTTAAAACTATCAGTTTTATCTGTAAAAAATTCTAAATAAATAAATGTTTGAATGAATGCTTCCTGAATAAAATTTGAGGATTTAAAAATTTACTACTAGCCCTTCATTAGGCCTCTAACTTAAAGAAAGATGTATTACATAATTTACAATGCACATCTTGTGTACTAGTTAACTGATTTGTAACCTCAAAAGTGATCTATAAATTCTGAGATCACTGGCTAACAACGGGCATATCTGACCTATAAAACAACGTAACAACCATCCGTTCATGTATCAATTTCTGATGTTATAGCCTTTTCGTTTTAATGTGAAGCATATTATTTTTCTCCGGTTACGTGTAGCATTCTTTTGAATGCTACACGTAACCGGAGAAAAATAATGCTCTCCCGTGAGCCATGCCCCCGACCCTCTTGCGGGGGGGATGTGACGTACCTGCCAGCAGGACGCACACGACATAAAGGCACATAGCAATCAGAACAAACGCCTGCGTAGCTCAGTTGGTAGAGCGACTTGTTCCGGAATAAGCGGACTCGGGTTTGAATCCCGGCGTAGACCAAAAATGACGGAGAAATTCACTTCGTTATAACCTGTTCGTAACTTGGCGCTCGACGCCTTGTTTCAAACCACGTGAGTTTGCTCACACGACGGTGTTGCCTAATTGAAAGCAAGTGTCACGTTTTGTTTGTAACATAAACCGACAATTCCAGATTGCTTTGTTTCTTTATGAAGTATTTATTACCCGCGTATATACTTGTCGATTTATAAATTTGGTTCAAAATTCCTTCCTCAAACGTGGACCTATACACGAGTATATACGGAATATAATGATGAAGGCATGTATTATTGAAATGTAATGATGTCTTATCGAAGTGTTTGTAAGCTTTTCTAGCAACAACTAGAAATTTTAAAACTATCAGTTTTATCTGTAAAAAATTCTAAATAAATAAATGTTTGAATGAATGCTTCCTGAATAAAATTTGAGGATTTAAAAATTTACTACTAGCCCTTCATTAGGCCTCTAACTTAAAGAAAGATGTATTACATAATTTACAATGCACATCTTGTGTACTAGTTAACTGATTTGTAACCTCAAAAGTGATCTATAAATTCTGAGATCACTGGCTAACAACGGGCATATCTGACCTATAAAACAACGTAACAACCATCCGTTCATGTATCAATTTCTGATGTTATAGCCTTTTCGTTTTAATGTGAAGCATATTATTTTTCTCCGGTTACGTGTAGCATTCTTTTGAATGCTACACGTAACCGGAGAAAAATAATGCTCTCCCGTGAGCCATGCCCCCGACCCTCTTGCGGGGGGGGATGTGACGTACCTGCCAGCAGGACGCACACGACATAAAGGCACATAGCAATCAGAACAAACGCCTGCGTAGCTCAGTTGGTAGAGCGACTTGTTCCGGAATAAGCGGACTCGGGTTTGAATCCCGGCGTAGACCAAAAATGACGGAGAAATTCACTTCGTTATAACCTGTTCGTAACTTGGCGCTCGACGCCTTGTTTCAAACCACGTGAGTTTGCTCACACGACGGTGTTGCCTAATTGAAAGCAAGTGTCACGTTTTGTTTGTAACATAAACCGACAATTCCAGATTGCTTTGTTTCTTTATGAAGTATTTATTACCCGCGTATATACTTGTCGATTTATAAATTTGGTTCAAAATTCCTTCCTCAAACGTGGACCTATACACGAGTATATACGGAATATAATGATGAAGGCATGTATTATTGAAATGTAATGATGTCTTATCGAAGTGTTTGTAAGCTTTTCTAGCAACAACTAGAAATTTTAAAACTATCAGTTTTATCTGTAAAAAATTCTAAATAAATAAATGTTTGAATGAATGCTTCCTGAATAAAATTTGAGGATTTAAAAATTTACTACTAGCCCTTCATTAGGCCTCTAACTTAAAGAAAGATGTATTACATAATTTACAATGCACATCTTGTGTACTAGTTAACTGATTTGTAACCTCAAAAGTGATCTATAAATTCTGAGATCACTGGCTAACAACGGGCATATCTGACCTATAAAACAACGTAACAACCATCCGTTCATGTATCAATTTCTGATGTTATAGCCTTTTCGTTTTAATGTGAAGCATATTATTTTTCTCCGGTTACGTGTAGCATTCTTTTGAATGCTACACGTAACCGGAGAAAAATAATGCTCTCCCGTGAGCCATGCCCCCGACCCTCTTGCGGGGGGGGGGGGATGTGACGTACCTGCCAGCAGGACGCACACGACATAAAGGCACATAGCAATCAGAACAAACGCCTGCGTAGCTCAGTTGGTAGAGCGACTTGTTCCGGAATAAGCGGACTCGGGTTTGAATCCCGGCGTAGACCAAAAATGACGGAGAAATTCACTTCGTTATAACCTGTTCGTAACTTGGCGCTCGACGCCTTGTTTCAAAACACGTGAGTTTGCTCACACGACGGTGTTGCCTAATTGAAAGCAAGTGTCACGTTTTGTTTGTAACATAAACCGACAATTCCAGATTGCTTTGTTTCTTTATGAAGTATTTATTACCCGCGTATATACTTGTCGATTTATAAATTTGGTTCAAAATTCCTTCCTCAAACGTGGACCTATACACGAGTATATACGGAATATAATGATGAAGGCATGTATTATTGAAATGTAATGATGTCTTATCGAAGTGTTTGTAAGCTTTTCTAGCAACAACTAGAAATTTTAAAACTATCAGTTTTATCTGTAAAAAATTCTAAATAAATAAATGTTTGAATGAATGCTTCCTGAATAAAATTTGAGGATTTAAAAATTTACTACTAGCCCTTCATTAGGCCTCTAACTTAAAGAAAGATGTATTACATAATTTACAATGCACATCTTGTGTACTAGTTAACTGATTTGTAACCTCAAAAGTGATCTATAAATTCTGAGATCACTGGCTAACAACGGGCATATCTGACCTATAAAACAACGTAACAACCATCCGTTCATGTATCAATTTCTGATGTTATAGCCTTTTCGTTTTAATGTGAAGCATATTATTTTTCTCCGGTTACGTGTAGCATTCTTTTGAATGCTACACGTAACCGGAGAAAAATAATGCTCTCCCGTGAGCCATGCCCCCGACCCTCTTGCGGGGGGATGTGACGTACCTGCCAGCAGGACGCACACGACATAAAGGCACATAGCAATCAGAACAAACGCCTGCGTAGCTCAGTTGGTAGAGCGACTTGTTCCGGAATAAGCGGACTCGGGTTTGAATCCCGGCGTAGACCAAAAATGACGGAGAAATTCACTTCGTTATAACCTGTTCGTAACTTGGCGCTCGACGCCTTGTTTCAAACCACGTGAGTTTGCTCACACGACGGTGTTGCCTAATTGAAAGCAAGTGTCACGTTTTGTTTGTAACATAAACCGACAATTCCAGATTGCTTTGTTTCTTTATGAAGTATTTATTACCCGCGTATATACTTGTCGATTTATAAATTTGGTTCAAAATTCCTTCCTCAAACGTGGACCTATACACGAGTATATACGGAATATAATGATGAAGGCATGTATTATTGAAATGTAATGATGTCTTATCGAAGTGTTTGTAAGCTTTTCTAGCAACAACTAGAAATTTTAAAACTATCAGTTTTATCTGTAAAAAATTCTAAATAAATAAATGTTTGAATGAATGCTTCCTGAATAAAATTTGAGGATTTAAAAATTTACTACTAGCCCTTCATTAGGCCTCTAACTTAAAGAAAGATGTATTACATAATTTACAATGCACATCTTGTGTACTAGTTAACTGATTTGTAACCTCAAAAGTGATCTATAAATTCTGAGATCACTGGCTAACAACGGGCATATCTGACCTATAAAACAACGTAACAACCATCCGTTCATGTATCAATTTCTGATGTTATAGCCTTTTCGTTTTAATGTGAAGCATATTATTTTTCTCCGGTTACGTGTAGCATTCTTTTGAATGCTACACGTAACCGGAGAAAAATAATGCTCTCCCGTGAGCCATGCCCCCGACCCTCTTGCGGGGGGGGGGATGTGACGTACCTGCCAGCAGGACGCACACGACATAAAGGCACATAGCAATCAGAACAAACGCCTGCGTAGCTCAGTTGGTAGAGCGACTTGTTCCGGAATAAGCGGACTCGGGTTTGAATCCCGGCGTAGACCAAAAATGACGGAGAAATTCACTTCGTTATAACCTGTTCGTAACTTGGCGCTCGACGCCTTGTTTCAAACCACGTGAGTTTGCTCACACGACGGTGTTGCCTAATTGAAAGCAAGTGTCACGTTTTGTTTGTAACATAAACCGACAATTCCAGATTGCTTTGTTTCTTTATGAAGTATTTATTACCCGCGTATATACTTGTCGATTTATAAATTTGGTTCAAAATTCCTTCCTCAAACGTGGACCTATACACGAGTATATACGGAATATAATGATGAAGGCATGTATTATTGAAATGTAATGATGTCTTATCGAAGTGTTTGTAAGCTTTTCTAGCAACAACTAGAAATTTTAAAACTATCAGTTTTATCTGTAAAAAATTCTAAATAAATAAATGTTTGAATGAATGCTTCCTGAATAAAATTTGAGGATTTAAAAATTTACTACTAGCCCTTCATTAGGCCTCTAACTTAAAGAAAGATGTATTACATAATTTACAATGCACATCTTGTGTACTAGTTAACTGATTTGTAACCTCAAAAGTGATCTATAAATTCTGAGATCACTGGCTAACAACGGGCATATCTGACCTATAAAACAACGTAACAACCATCCGTTCATGTATCAATTTCTGATGTTATAGCCTTTTCGTTTTAATGTGAAGCATATTATTTTTCTCCGGTTACGTGTAGCATTCTTTTGAATGCTACACGTAACCGGAGAAAAATAATGCTCTCCCGTGAGCCATGCCCCCGACCCTCTTGCGGGGGGGATGTGACGTACCTGCCAGCAGGACGCACACGACATAAAGGCACATAGCAATCAGAACAAACGCCTGCGTAGCTCAGTTGGTAGAGCGACTTGTTCCGGAATAAGCGGACTCGGGTTTGAATCCCGGCGTAGACCAAAAATGACGGAGAAATTCACTTCGTTATAACCTGTTCGTAACTTGGCGCTCGACGCCTTGTTTCAAACCACGTGAGTTTGCTCACACGACGGTGTTGCCTAATTGAAAGCAAGTGTCACGTTTTGTTTGTAACATAAACCGACAATTCCAGATTGCTTTGTTTCTTTATGAAGTATTTATTACCCGCGTATATACTTGTCGATTTATAAATTTGGTTCAAAATTCCTTCCTCAAACGTGGACCTATACACGAGTATATACGGAATATAATGATGAAGGCATGTATTATTGAAATGTAATGATGTCTTATCGAAGTGTTTGTAAGCTTTTCTAGCAACAACTAGAAATTTTAAAACTATCAGTTTTATCTGTAAAAAATTCTAAATAAATAAATGTTTGAATGAATGCTTCCTGAATAAAATTTGAGGATTTAAAAATTTACTACTAGCCCTTCATTAGGCCTCTAAATTAAAGAAAGATGTATTACATAATTTACAATGCACATCTTGTGTACTAGTTAACTGATTTGTAACCTCAAAAGTGATCTATAAATTCTGAGATCACTGTCTAACAACGGGTATATCTGACCTATAAAACAACGTAACAACCATCCGTTCATGTATCAATTTCTGATGTTATAGCCTTTTCGTTTTAATGTGAAGCATATTATTTTTCTCCGGTTACGTGTAGCATTCTTTTGAATGCTACACGTAACCGGAGAAAAATAATGCTCTCCCGTGAGCCATGCCCCCGACCCTCTTGCGGGGGGGATGTGACGTACCTGCCAGCAGGACGCACACGACATAAAGGCACATAGCAATCAGAACAAACGCCTGCGTAGCTCAGTTGGTAGAGCGACTTGTTCCGGAATAAGCGGACTCGGGTTTGAATCCCGGCGTAGACCAAAAATGACGGAGAAATTCACTTCGTTATAACCTGTTCGTAACTTGGCGCTCGACGCCTTGTTTCAAACCACGTGAGTTTGCTCACACGACGGTGTTGCCTAATTGAAAGCAAGTGTCACGTTTTGTTTGTAACATAAACCGACAATTCCAGATTGCTTTGTTTCTTTATGAAGTATTTATTACCCGCGTATATACTTGTCGATTTATAAATTTGGTTCAAAATTCCTTCCTCAAACGTGGACCTATACACGAGTATATACGGAATATAATGATGAAGGCATGTATTATTGAAATGTAATGATGTCTTATCGAAGTGTTTGTAAGCTTTTCTAGCAACAACTAGAAATTTTAAAACTATCAGTTTTATCTGTAAAAAATTCTAAATAAATAAATGTTTGAATGAATGCTTCCTGAATAAAATTTGAGGATTTAAAAATTTACTACTAGCCCTTCATTAGGCCTCTAACTTAAAGAAAGATGTATTACATAATTTACAATGCACATCTTGTGTACTAGTTAACTGATTTGTAACCTCAAAAGTGATCTATAAATTCTGAGATCACTGGCTAACAACGGGCATATCTGACCTATAAAACAACGTAACAACCATCCGTTCATGTATCAATTTCTGATGTTATAGCCTTTTCGTTTTAATGTGAAGCATATTATTTTTCTCCGGTTACGTGTAGCATTCTTTTGAATGCTACACGTAACCGGAGAAAAATAATGCTCTCCCGTGAGCCATGCCCCCGACCCTCTTGCGGGGGGGGATGTGACGTACCTGCCAGCAGGACGCACACGACATAAAGGCACATAGCAATCAGAACAAACGCCTGCGTAGCTCAGTTGGTAGAGCGACTTGTTCCGGAATAAGCGGACTCGGGTTTGAATCCCGGCGTAGACCAAAAATGACGGAGAAATTCACTTCGTTATAACCTGTTCGTAACTTAGCGCTCGACGCCTTGTTTCAAACCACGTGAGTTTGCTCACACGACGGTGTTGCCTAATTGAAAGCAAGTGTCACGTTTTGTTTGTAACATAAACCGACAATTCCAGATTGCTTTGTTTCTTTATGAAGTATTTATTACCCGCGTATATACTTGTCGATTTATAAATTTGGTTCAAAATTCCTTCCTCAAACGTGGACCTATACACGAGTATATACGGAATATAATGATGAAGGCATGTATTATTGAAATGTAATGATGTCTTATCGAAGTGTTTGTAAGCTTTTCTAGCAACAACTAGAAATTTTAAAACTATCAGTTTTATCTGTAAAAAATTCTAAATAAATAAATGTTTGAATGAATGCTTCCTGAATAAAATTTGAGGATTTAAAAATTTACTACTAGCCCTTCATTAGGCCTCTAACTTAAAGAAAGATGTATTACATAATTTACAATGCACATCTTGTGTACTAGTTAACTGATTTGTAACCTCAAAAGTGATCTATAAATTCTGAGATCACTGGCTAACAACGGGCATATCTGACCTATAAAACAACGTAACAACCATCCGTTCATGTATCAATTTCTGATGTTATAGCCTTTTCGTTTTAATGTGAAGCATATTATTTTTCTCCGGTTACGTGTAGCATTCTTTTGAATGCTACACGTAACCGGAGAAAAATAATGCTCTCCCGTGAGCCATGCCCCCGACCCTCTTGCGGGGGGGGGGGGATGTGACGTACCTGCCAGCAGGACGCACACGACATAAAGGCACATAGCAATCAGAACAAACGCCTGCGTAGCTCAGTTGGTAGAGCGACTTGTTCCGGAATAAGCGGACTCGGGTTTGAATCCCGGCGTAGACCAAAAATGACGGAGAAATTCACTTCGTTATAACCTGTTCGTAACTTAGCGCTCGACGCCTTGTTTCAAAACACGTGAGTTTGGTCACACGACGGTGTTGCCTAATTGAAAGCAAGTGTCACGTTTTGTTTGTAACATAAACCGACAATTCCAGATTGCTTTGTTTCTTTATGAAGTATTTATTACCCGCGTATATACTTGTCGATTTATAAATTTGGTTCAAAATTCCTTCCTCAAACGTGGACCTATACACGAGTATATACGGAATATAATGATGAAGGCATGTATTATTGAAATGTAATGATGTCTTATCGAAGTGTTTGTAAGCTTTTCTAGCAACAACTAGAAATTTTAAAACTATCAGTTTTATCTGTAAAAAATTCTAAATAAATAAATGTTTGAATGAATGCTTCCTGAATAAAATTTGAGGATTTAAAAATTTACTACTAGCCCTTCATTAGGCCTCTAACTTAAAGAAAGATGTATTACATAATTTACAATGCACATCTTGTGTACTAGTTAACTGATTTGTAACCTCAAAAGTGATCTATAAATTCTGAGATCACTGGCTAACAACGGGCATATCTGACCTATAAAACAACGTAACAACCATCCGTTCATGTATCAATTTCTGATGTTATAGCCTTTTCGTTTTAATGTGAAGCATATTATTTTTCTCTGGTTACGTGTAGCATTCTTTTCAACGCCGCCCCGGTGGCGCAGTGGTCTAAGGCGCTGGCCTCTGATCATTCGTCCGTAAGGGGTCCGGGTTCGAATCCCGGTCAGGCATGGATGTTGTGTTTGTCTTACGGCACTGGCTCTCTCCCTTCCCTGGAACCAGTGACTCTAAATTAGGGACGGGCGACTGCTTATAGCCCATTGAGTTGCTCACGGTGGTCGTTAAACCTCAAATCAAAAAAAAAAAAAAAAAAAAAAAAAATTCTTTTCAACGCTACACGTAACCGGAGAAAAATAATGCTCTCCCGTGAGCCATGCCCCCGACCCTCTTGCGGGGGGGATGTGACGTACCTGCCAGCAGGACGCACACGACATAAAGGCACATAGCAATCAGAACAAACGCCTGCGTAGCTCAGTTGGTAGAGCGACTTGTTCCGGAATAAGCGGACTCGGGTTTGAATCCCGGCGTAGACCAAAAATGACGGAGAAATTCACTTCGTTATAACCTGTTCGTAACTTGGCGCTCGACGCCTTGTTTCAAACCACGTGAGTTTGCTCACACGACGGTGTTGCCTAATTGAAAGCAAGTGTCACGTTTTGTTTGTAACATAAACCGACAATTCCAGATTGCTTTGTTTCTTTATGAAGTATTTATTACCCGCGTATATACTTGTCGATTTATAAATTTGGTTCAAAATTCCTTCCTCAAACGTGGACCTATACACGAGTATATACGGAATATAATGATGAAGGCATGTATTATTGAAATGTAATGATGTCTTATCGAAGTGTTTGTAAGCTTTTCTAGCAACAACTAGAAATTTTAAAACTATCAGTTTTATCTGTAAAAAATTCTAAATAAATAAATGTTTGAATGAATGCTTCCTGAATAAAATTTGAGGATTTAAAAATTTACTACTAGCCCTTCATTAGGCCTCTAACTTAAAGAAAGATGTATTACATAATTTACAATGCACATCTTGTGTACTAGTTAACTGATTTGTAACCTCAAAAGTGATCTATAAATTCTGAGATCACTGGCTAACAACGGGCATATCTGACCTATAAAACAACGTAACAACCATCCGTTCATGTATCAATTTCTGATGTTATAGCCTTTTCGTTTTAATGTGAAGCATATTATTTTTCTCCGGTTACGTGTAGCATTCTTTTCAACGCCGCCCCGGTGGCGCAGTGGTCTAAGGCGCTGGCCTCTGATCATTCGTCCGTAAGGGGTCCGGGTTCGAATCCCGGTCAGGCATGGATGTTGTGTTTGTCTTACGGCACTGGCTCTCTCCCTTCCCTGGAACCAGTGACTCTAAATTAGGGACGGGCGACTGCTTATAGCCCATTGAGTTGCTCACGGTGGTCGTTAAACCTCAAATCAAAAAAAAAAAAAAAAAAAAAAAAAAAAATTCTTTTCAACGCTACACGTAACCGGAGAAAAATAATGCTCTCCCGTGAGCCATGCCCCCGACCCTCTTGCGGGGGGGATGTGACGTACCTGCCAGCAGGACGCACACGACATAAAGGCACATAGCAATCAGAACAAACGCCTGCGTAGCTCAGTTGGTAGAGCGACTTGTTCCGGAATAAGCGGACTCGGGTTTGAATCCCGGCGTAGACCAAAAATGACGGAGAAATTCACTTCGTTATAACCTGTTCGTAACTTAGCGCTCGACGCCTTGTTTCAAAACACGTGAGTTTGCTCACACGACGGTGTTGCCTAATTGAAAGCAAGTGTCACGTTTTGTTTGTAACATAAACCGACAATTCCAGATTGCTTTGTTTCTTTATGAAGTATTTATTACCCGCGTATATACTTGTCGATTTATAAATTTGGTTCAAAATTCCTTCCTCAAACGTGGACCTATACACGAGTATATACGGAATATAATGATGAAGGCATGTATTATTGAAATGTAATGATGTCTTATCGAAGTGTTTGTAAGCTTTTCTAGCAACAACTAGAAATTTTAAAACTATCAGTTTTATCTGTAAAAAATTCTAAATAAATAAATGTTTGAATGAATGCTTCCTGAATAAAATTTGAGGATTTAAAAATTTACTACTAGCCCTTCATTAGGCCTCTAACTTAAAGAAAGATGTATTACATAATTTACAATGCACATCTTGTGTACTAGTTAACTGATTTGTAACCTCAAAAGTGATCTATAAATTCTGAGATCACTGGCTAACAACGGGCATATCTGACCTATAAAACAACGTAACAACCATCCGTTCATGTATCAATTTCTGATGTTATAGCCTTTTCGTTTTAATGTGAAGCATATTATTTTTCTCCGGTTACGTGTAGCATTCTTTTGAATGCTACACGTAACCGGAGAAAAATAATGCTCTCCCGTGAGCCATGCCCCCGACCCTCTTGCGGGAGGGGGATGTGACGTACCTGCCAGCAGGACGCACACGACATAAAGGCACATAGCAATCAGAACAAACGCCTGCGTAGCTCAGTTGGTAGAGCGACTTGTTCCGGAATAAGCGGACTCGGGTTTGAATCCCGGCGTAGACCAAAAATGACGGAGAAATTCACTTCGTTATAACCTGTTCGTAACTTGGCGCTCGACGCCTTGTTTCAAACCACGTGAGTTTGCTCACACGACGGTGTTGCCTAATTGAAAGCAAGTGTCACGTTTTGTTTGTAACATAAACCGACAATTCCAGATTGCTTTGTTTCTTTATGAAGTATTTATTACCCGCGTATATACTTGTCGATTTATAAATTTGGTTCAAAATTCCTTCCTCAAACGTGGACCTATACACGAGTATATACGGAATATAATGATGAAGGCATGTATTATTGAAATGTAATGATGTCTTATCGAAGTGTTTGTAAGCTTTTCTAGCAACAACTAGAAATTTTAAAACTATCAGTTTTATCTGTAAAAAATTCTAAATAAATAAATGTTTGAATGAATGCTTCCTGAATAAAATTTGAGGATTTAAAAATTTACTACTAGCCCTTCATTAGGCCTCTAACTTAAAGAAAGATGTATTACATAATTTACAATGCACATCTTGTGTACTAGTTAACTGATTTGTAACCTCAAAAGTGATCTATAAATTCTGAGATCACTGGCTAACAACGGGCATATCTGACCTATAAAACAACGTAACAACCATCCGTTCATGTATCAATTTCTGATGTTATAGCCTTTTCGTTTTAATGTGAAGCATATTATTTTTCTCTGGTTACGTGTAGCATTCTTTTCAACGCCGCCCCGGTGGCGCAGTGGTCTAAGGCGCTGGCCTCTGATCATTCGTCCGTAAGGGGTCCGGGTTCGAATCCCGGTCAGGCATGGATGTTGTGTTTGTCTTACGGCACTGGCTCTCTCCCTTCCCTGGAACCAGTGACTCTAAATTAGGGACGGGCGACTGCTTATAGCCCATTGAGTTGCTCACGGTGGTCGTTAAACCTCAAATCAAAAAAAAAAAAAAAAAAAAAAAAATTCTTTTCAACGCTACACGTAACCGGAGAAAAATAATGCTCTCCCGTGAGCCATGCCCCCGACCCTCTTGCGGGGGGATGTGACGTACCTGCCAGCAGGACGCACACGACATAAAGGCACATAGCAATCAGAACAAACGCCTGCGTAGCTCAGTTGGTAGAGCGACTTGTTCCGGAATAAGCGGACTCGGGTTTGAATCCCGGCGTAGACCAAAAATGACGGAGAAATTCACTTCGTTATAACCTGTTCGTAACTTGGCGCTCGACGCCTTGTTTCAAAACACGTGAGTTTGCTCACACGACGGTGTTGCCTAATTGAAAGCAAGTGTCACGTTTTGTTTGTAACATAAACCGACAATTCCAGATTGCTTTGTTTCTTTATGAAGTATTTATTACCCGCGTATATACTTGTCGATTTATAAATTTGGTTCAAAATTCCTTCCTCAAACGTGGACCTATACACGAGTATATACGGAATATAATGATGAAGGCATGTATTATTGAAATGTAATGATGTCTTATCGAAGTGTTTGTAAGCTTTTCTAGCAACAACTAGAAATTTTAAAACTATCAGTTTTATCTGTAAAAAATTCTAAATAAATAAATGTTTGAATGAATGCTTCCTGAATAAAATTTGAGGATTTAAAAATTTACTACTAGCCCTTCATTAGGCCTCTAACTTAAAGAAAGATGTATTACATAATTTACAATGCACATCTTGTGTACTAGTTAACTGATTTGTAACCTCAAAAGTGATCTATAAATTCTGAGATCACTGGCTAACAACGGGCATATCTGACCTATAAAACAACGTAACAACCATCCGTTCATGTATCAATTTCTGATGTTATAGCCTTTTCGTTTTAATGTGAAGCATATTATTTTTCTCTGGTTACGTGTAGCATTCTTTTCAACGCCGCCCCGGTGGCGCAGTGGTCTAAGGCGCTGGCCTCTGATCATTCGTCCGTAAGGGGTCCGGGTTCGAATCCCGGTCAGGCATGGATGTTGTGTTTGTCTTACGGCACTGGCTCTCTCCCTTCCCTGGAACCAGTGACTCTAAATTAGGGACGGGCGACTGCTTATAGCCCATTGAGTTGCTCACGGTGGTCGTTAAACCTCAAATCAAAAAAAAAAAAAAAAAAAAAAAATTCTTTTCAACGCTACACGTAACCGGAGAAAAATAATGCTCTCCCGTGAGCCATGCCCCGACCCTCTTGCGGGGGGATGTGACGTACCTGCCAGCAGGACGCACACGACATAAAGGCACATAGCAATCAGAACAAACGCCTGCGTAGCTCAGTTGGTAGAGCGACTTGTTCCGGAATAAGCGGACTCGGGTTTGAATCCCGGCGTAGACCAAAAATGACGGAGAAATTCACTTCGTTATAACCTGTTCGTAACTTAGCGCTCGACGCCTTGTTTCAAACCACGTGAGTTTGCTCACACGACGGTGTTGCCTAATTGAAAGCAAGTGTCACGTTTTGTTTGTAACATAAACCGACAATTCCAGATTGCTTTGTTTCTTTATGAAGTATTTATTACCCGCGTATATACTTGTCGATTTATAAATTTGGTTCAAAATTCCTTCCTCAAACGTGGACCTATACACGAGTATATACGGAATATAATGATGAAGGCATGTATTATTGAAATGTAATGATGTCTTATCGAAGTGTTTGTAAGCTTTTCTAGCAACAACTAGAAATTTTAAAACTATCAGTTTTATCTGTAAAAAATTCTAAATAAATAAATGTTTGAATGAATGCTTCCTGAATAAAATTTGAGGATTTAAAAATTTACTACTAGCCCTTCATTAGGCCTCTAACTTAAAGAAAGATGTATTACATAATTTACAATGCACATCTTGTGTACTAGTTAACTGATTTGTAACCTCAAAAGTGATCTATAAATTCTGAGATCACTGGCTAACAACGGGCATATCTGACCTATAAAACAACGTAACAACCATCCGTTCATGTATCAATTTCTGATGTTATAGCCTTTTCGTTTTAATGTGAAGCATATTATTTTTCTCCGGTTACGTGTAGCATTCTTTTGAATGCTACACGTAACCGGAGAAAAATAATGCTCTCCCGTGAGCCATGCCCCCGACCCTCTTGCGGGGGGGGATGTGACGTACCTGCCAGCAGGACGCACACGACATAAAGGCACATAGCAATCAGAACAAACGCCTGCGTAGCTCAGTTGGTAGAGCGACTTGTTCCGGAATAAGCGGACTCGGGTTTGAATCCCGGCGTAGACCAAAAATGACGGAGAAATTCACTTCGTTATAACCTGTTCGTAACTTGGCGCTCGACGCCTTGTTTCAAACCACGTGAGTTTGCTCACACGACGGTGTTGCCTAATTGAAAGCAAGTGTCACGTTTTGTTTGTAACATAAACCGACAATTCCAGATTGCTTTGTTTCTTTATGAAGTATTTATTACCCGCGTATATACTTGTCGATTTATAAATTTGGTTCAAAATTCCTTCCTCAAACGTGGACCTATACACGAGTATATACGGAATATAATGATGAAGGCATGTATTATTGAAATGTAATGATGTCTTATCGAAGTGTTTGTAAGCTTTTCTAGCAACAACTAGAAATTTTAAAACTATCAGTTTTATCTGTAAAAAATTCTAAATAAATAAATGTTTGAATGAATGCTTCCTGAATAAAATTTGAGGATTTAAAAATTTACTACTAGCCCTTCATTAGGCCTCTAACTTAAAGAAAGATGTATTACATAATTTACAATGCACATCTTGTGTACTAGTTAACTGATTTGTAACCTCAAAAGTGATCTATAAATTCTGAGATCACTGGCTAACAACGGGCATATCTGACCTATAAAACAACGTAACAACCATCCGTTCATGTATCAATTTCTGATGTTATAGCCTTTTCGTTTTAATGTGAAGCATATTATTTTTCTCCGGTTACGTGTAGCATTCTTTTGGTTAAATATAGTTTTTATTTTATTTTCTGCATAATGGTAATCATTTGGGTCACACTTTTACGTTCGGAAGAATGGGGCATCCTGTCAGGAAAATTATGCCGCTCAGGTTTTCAAGTGTTCTATTTGAGGGTGTGAGTCATTTTTTCCAGATGGACCCTGTTTTGAGTCCCAGATGAGACTCAAAACAGCTTGCACCATCCGCTTGCACTAGTGCGCTGTACCTGCATTACTTAGGATCCACTTGTTACTAAAAATACCTAACTCTAAGGAAAGTGTTTTACGTGAATAAAAAACCTCCGTCCTAAAATCTTCTATATTATTTACTTCAGAATTTTGTACTTGAATTTTAGAAACCGGAGAACGTTGAATGGCCAAATGCAAAATTTCCTTAAAATGGAAGTAGTATTGAATATTTTTTTTCCTTCAGGAAAATACAAACAGACAACAGGAAGTTCCTATGATGCACCGTTCCCAATCTAAGTGGGAATTAACAATACCAATTGGTACAACTTGACATGAATTTTTTCAAATTTACAGATTGTTCATGGTAAACAAATGTTAACGCAGATCAGTCTACAGCAACTTCAAATTTGGGAAATGATCACTTGTGCGTCCGTCTTAAAATATAAATTTCAGTATTATTCAATACCAAGAGCCTGGATGTTGTGCTCTCGGAAGTGCAAATGCTGTAAACACAGATGTAGCAAAAAGTATTGATGGAGTGTGTGATAGAGAAGGGCACACATTCAGATTGAGTAAGTGGGTGAATTTACTAAATCTGTTTAATTTCTTTTCGATGAAGAATACTGTCTTTTGTTCGGAAATATTTTGTCACAGGATTGATTTTAGAGAAATATAGAGATTCAGAACTTATCTGAGTGTAAAAATAAATAAATAGATTTCAAAAACCGCTGTTTTCTTTTCAAGATTTAAACAGTGGTACCGGAAGAATTGTAGTTTTTATACATAGTAAAAAAAGCACTTAATTTAGAAATCAATTTGGAATTTCTTTATCATAAGAAGTAGTTTTCTAACTATTTTATTT
The DNA here is from genome assembly GCA_039090855.1 of Macrothele yani. NCBI lineage: Eukaryota > Metazoa > Arthropoda > Arachnida > Araneae > Macrothelidae > Macrothele > Macrothele yani. The sequence goes on along the minus strand of CM077017.1, from coordinate 76,966,451 downwards.
GTATGCAAAGTATTAGTTTAATGATTTTTCATTTGTTTTGAAGTATTTCAATAACGATAAAGAATGAAATAAAACAGTTTTATGCTTAATGAAAGAAAATATTTGGCTTCCAGAAGCACCTTCAAAAATTTTGCAGTCATTGTTAAGATCAGGGTTCTCAATGGAAATTTGCTTTATTACACAAAAAGGTGTGATACTCTTTATTTCTTTTAGAAATGGATTTGAAAAAACTAATCTTGCAAAATTAAATGGCTCTGAATTGCATACGGCTGTTCTTTATCTGACGTATTTTTCTTCCCTTCTAAATTTAAACTTCGCACTTAATAACGTAGCATGCTTTACCGCGTTTAATACACCCATCTTTAGAACAACAGCTCGAAGCTCATCATCACTTATTTCCCCCTCAGTTCTTTTCTTTACATTGATTATGGTCAATATTGCGCAACAGCAGAAACATGTTTTGCTATTCACTATAGGTAGGTATTCAAAGATACGTTTTAAGTCAGCAGTACCTTCTGCCTTGGTTGTTTTTATTTCCATTGTTATTCCAAATTGCTTACAATTTCATCATTTCTAGTTTAGATTCTTCATTGCATTAACTAAGCCATAATATGTAGAAATAACTATAGAACACGATACCCTATCAGCACAAAAGAGAGACTCAGCGGGGATAATTATAATTTACGGATAGACATGACTTTTGCGTCAGGTAGGAAGGAGTGATGGGAATTCTGCTGAATGTTGCCGTCTTTCTATTAATAGCATGTCACACCCATTTCTTCAGGAATTATTATTTGCACCTACTTAACTAAAATTAACGTTCAATCAAAATGAATTTCTAAAATTTAAGAAATCTAAGAATGCTTCTTTCTTCTGTATTCGCATTTAATTTTACACTTTTTTAGGGAAATTAAGTCCACTGGTGATCCAGTGAACAATTAAGGCTCGTTCAAACCATAACTTCTAATCTGATAAACATGAAAATTTGAATTGACCTAAAACGGCAGTTGTTATAATATCATAAACGAATCTGGTGTTCCCTTATAAGCCCAAAGGTTGGGATTCCATCGCCTGTCTCGAACGTGTGGGCACGAATCTTTAATCATTGGCATGTCTGCCTTACCCGTAGCTGTTCCGCGAGTTTCGCGTTAATTGCACGGTATTTTCTTGATGCGCGGATTTTTATGACAATGAGTGTGGGAGAGGAATAAACTTTATCTCTTATCTGTTGTGAATTTACAATTCAATAACCATTCTTCATAAATACACTACTGCTAGCGAAATTTGCAATTCCAAGAAGGAACCATTCGATTGAAATGGAATTCGTACCACACTTTATTACACTGGTGTGCAAAAATTAAGGACGAAAAGTAGAAATTAGGATAACAGCGGAACGAGCAGGCAGAAGTGACCGAAAGACCACTCAGGAGTTAGACTAGGGTCCGATATGGTAGGGCATGCGTATATATGCAGCACGACGTAGGGAGGAGGGAGTGTTGGAAAGGTATAAAGCACACGGGCGGTGTACGCTCAGCAATTCGGTGAAAGCTATTGCACAATGTACGCTCAGCTGTTCGGTGAAAGATATTACACGGTGTACATCGGTTTGAAGGACGTTGAGTTGCTGCCACCGTGTGATATGGCAAACAGGCAATCCAGTAGACGACATCTGGATGACTTTACCCGAGGTCACGTCATTGGGAAGTTGGAAAAAAGTCGAAGTGTGATTTGTGTGGCCGATGAGTTCTGGATCGCTCACAGCATCGTTTCATGAGCTTGGAGAGCATTTCTGTCTGAGAGTTTATCAGTGGTCGTCTACGAGCAACCACGGCGGCGGACGACCGGTATATTGTCCTACAGGCGAGAAGAGACAGACTGCAGACAGCGGAAAAAATCGCAAGGCACGTGCAACAGACAAGTGGACGTCCGTTATCGCGTTTTGCCGTGACCAGGAGGCTGCACAAAGGTCGTCTATTTGCACGACGACCATTACGGTGTGTGCCATTAACGCCTACTCATCGGAGACGGCGGTGTCTGTGGTTCCAGGAACAAAAGAACCGGACGCATCGGCAATGGGGTCGAGTTCTCTTTACGGATGAGAGCCGATTTAGTCTGACGAGCGATTCTGGACGTATAGACATCTGGAGAGAGTAGGAAACACGCAATCACAAATCCAACATAATCGAAAGGGACCGGTTTGGAGGTTGCGGAGTTCTCGTTTGGGACGGTATCATGCTTGGTAGCCGTACTGATCGCCACATCTTCCAAGGTGGTTCAGTCACTGGCGTCCGCCATTTTACCGAAGTTATCCTGCCTCACGTGCGTCTGTTTAGAGGTGTTGTGGGTCCTGAGTTTCCCTTCATGGACGACAAAGCTACACCTCATCGTTCAGTGGCTGTCGCAGAGTGAAGATATTCAACGCATGGATTGGCCCGCAAGGTTACCGGACCTAAATCCAATCAAAAATGTGCGGGACCTTCTCGTGAGATGCTTGGCAGCACGTCACCAGCCGCCATTAACGATTCCGCAGCTGCGATTGGCGCTACAAGAGGAATGGGCCGCGATGCCTCAACAGCTCCTTGACAACCTCGTCCTCAGCCTGGACAGACGTTGTAAATCCTACAACAAATCAGGGGTGATCATATCCCATTCTAAAGACTGGATTTGTCTTGGCAGTCGCCTGTCACATGGACGTTTCTGTCTCCTGTCCAGTTGTTCTCGAATCTACCTTTTCAATAAAGGGACTTTGTATCCTTTGGATTCCTTGTTTGAACGATTTTGCTCACTTGTCCCATATTCTCACATTTTGGGGATCTTATGGTATGATTTGAGTCGTTGTGGAGCACTTCTGCACGACGTTATATTTGAAAAACCGTCTCGTCCTTAATTTTTGCAGCCTAGTGTATATTGAAAAAAGTCACCGGACACCACTTCAAAAGCAAAGGAACTGATCCTCTGCGTTGTTAATATGCGCGGTACAGCGACCGCTATTATATCGCAATGTGAGGTTGAGTGAGAATATCGCGGCGGGAGAGAATTGACTTTGAGAAAGGAAATATTGTTGGGTTTTACATTAGTGGGTTGTCCATAAGAGAAACCGAAAGGTGTTTAACATACCCAAGCCAACTGTTTTGGATGTACGTAATAAGTGGAAGACACATTGCATGCCTGAAGCAGCAAAACGTACCGGCAGACCAAAGAAAATCAGTGATAGAAGACATCAAAGGATCAGGGAAGTCGTTACAGCTAATCGACGGAGTTCTACACAAGACCTCAGTGTACATGTGAATACAAATGCTAAAACCTCGGTATGTACCATTCGCGGAGAACTTCATTCCACGGGTTACCGTAGTCGTGCGACTGCTAATAAGGCTTTCATCTCCACTCAGAATGCTACTCCTCGTTTAGCATGGTGTAAAGCACATTTATCGCGGACCGTAGGTCAGTGGAAACGGGTCCTATGGACTGATGAATCCAGAAACACGATCCATCAGTTTGATGGCCACGTGTGGGTATGCCGGCAGCCGGGGGAACGCTGTTTACCACAGTTTACTGTTCTTACGGTCAAGTTTTGAGCTGACAGTGTACTCGTGAGGGGTTGTTTTTCCAGGTATGATCCCGGCCCATTGGTTATCGTAGACAAATATGTTAACCAACACTTCTACCTCGATGTTCTGGACAATTATGCCCTACCGACTCTTCTGTGGCATAACTATGGAACCGGGCCTTGTTGGTACCATCAGGATAATGCTCCGAGCCATAAAGCAAGGACTCTTGCGGCGTGGTTTGACAATTCCGCATCGTGTGTGGATTGGCCAGTACAGAGCTTTGATATTAATCCCATAAAGCACCTATGTGATGAATTAGAGTGCCATATAAGATGTTTGGAACTAAGGCCTACTACTAATAAACATTTAGCGGCAGCATTATGTACTGAATGGAAGCACAAGCAAAAGTGATATCATGTAGCTGAATAATAATATACGCATCTTTTCTTTTGTATGAGAAATCTGCACCATCCGATAAAAAGTGAAAACATTTCGTGTGTGACACAGTGAACAATTGCGATTTCCAATGCCTCGATTTTTTTTTAAATTGGGGATTTAACGACCACTGTGGCCACCCAGATTGCGCAGTGGTCTAAGCGTTGAGTAATTCAGTGGGCTATAAACAGTCGCCCGTCCCAAATTTGTAACCACTGGTTCCAGAGAAGGGATAAAGCCAGCGCCGTAAGGCAAACACATCAATGTCTCACCGGGATTCGAACCAGACCCAACTCGAATGATTGACCAGTAGCCGTCGCTTAGACTAATGCGCCACTAGGGAGTCCTTGTTTTGTCTGTGGTTTGCATTCGGTATTTGTGTGATCTGTGAAGACTTTTAAATTCAAGATCACTTGTACAACGATGAGAACCAAGCACTAAGATATACATCCAAACTAAAGGCGTTAAAGTAAGAACTAACTAAAAAAAATGAATATCTTGAATAAATACCTGTTTTCACATAATTTACTAAAAGTTACGCTTTCCTTATTTTTAATGAGTCTCTCAGCATCATAAATTTAATTAAATTAATTTTATTTTTGTACGAAGCAGCAAAAGCAATAATAAATAAATTTATAAGATGCAGAATTTAAAACGAAGATTTTAGAACAAGAGTAATTCATATTTCAGCAGCAAATCGTTGTAAGTTACAAAACATAATACTGAATTAGGTTGAATGCTTCGGATATTGTTAAAAATGCATCCGTAGATTATATTTCACACATTTGAACTGCTCCTCAAGTGTCCCATAAAATGTATTACACTTTACAGTTATTTTACTCATGGTAATTGTATAAGAAAAATATCAAAAAAACCTGCTGAAATCTGAAGCAGGGACAGCGAAACATTGTCGAATCCATATATTATTTTTTCTCAGAAAATCATTTCTTTTCTCCTTTGAGCAAAATTTAATGACGATCGTTACCATACAAATATCTTTTTAATCTGGAAAGTGAAGCATCCACAACTCTATGATCCCAATTTCTTTTTGTGTTTATACATTATGCTTGTGCAAGAAATGTTTTTTGTATCTTAAAATGTAATGAAACCAAACATGATTTCATACAAATTTCGCTTTCACTTTTGGAAAGTTCTTTTCACGCAAAATTTGAAGTGAACTCCGGAAGAAAAGAACAGTTCATGACTTTGTTTTTAAAATGTGCGCATGAAAACACTTCACATAGCGAATTTGATTTTGATTACATGCAATGTGTTTATAATCTAAAATGTCAGGGTGACATTTTTAACAACAGATCAAAAGCTTATTGGTCACAATAGTTAACAAAACCTTTGTGACCAACATACTTCCAACAAACAATGGCAGGTTATTTTCATTTTTCTTTGATACTGATGTATTTGTGTGTATTCTAAAAAAGCTCTTGGCTGGAAAATAGTATAGAATGCCTGTGATTGTTACATCTCTTATTTCGAATTAAAAAAAAAAGATTGCAAAGGTTTTGTCTATGGACGTCGCTCTCGATCTCCAGTTTTCGACCTTTTTCTTTGACACCAAGTATTTCCTTACATTTTTTTTTACTTAAAGTTTTTTTTTTATTGGAAGTTTAACGACCACCGTGAGCAACTCAATGGGCTATAAGCAGTCGCCCGTCCCTAATTTAGGGTCACTGGTTCCAGGGAAGAGAGAGAGAGCCAGTACCGTAAGACAAACACAACATCCATGCCTCACCGGGATTCGAATCCGGACCCCTTTCGGACGAATGATCAGAGGCCATCGCTTAGACCACTGCGCCACCGGGGGCGGCTTACTTAAAGTTACCTTAAAGAGTTATTGCGCGAAGTCAGGTGCTTTAACAGCTTCTGTCATTTCCGGAGAAACTGCAATGAGTGTGAAGATAGGTGTTGAAGAAGTGGTGAAGTTGGGCACCACTAGGGAGTCCTTGTTTTGTCTGTGGTTTGCATTCGGTATTTGTGTGATCTGTGAAGACTTTTAAATTCAAGATCACTTGTACAACGATGAGAACCAAGCACTAAGATATACATCCTTATTATTTTTTACTGAATTAGGTTGAATGCTTCGGATATTGTTAAAAATGCGTCCGTAGATTATATTTCACACATTTGAACTGCTCCTCAAGTGTCCCATAAAATGTATTACACTTTACAGTTATTTTACTCAAGGTAATTTTATAAGAAAAATATCAAAAAAACCTGCTGAAATCTGAAGCAGGGACAGCGAAACATTGTCGAATCCATATATTATTTTTTCTCAGAAAATAATTTCTTTTCTCCTTTGAGCAAAATTTAATGACGATCGTTACCATACAAATGTCTTTTTAATCTGGAAAGTGAAGCATCCACAACTCTATGATCCCAATTTCTTTTTTGTGTTTATACATTATGCTTGTGCAAGAAATGTTTTTTGTATCTTAAAATGTAATGAAACCAAACATGATTTCATACAAATTTCGCTTTCACTTTTGGAAAGTTCTTTTCACGCAAAATTTGAAGTGAACTCCGGGAGAAAAGAACAGTTCATGACTTTGTTTTTAAAATGTGCGCATGAAAACACTTCACATAGTGAATTTGATTTTGATTACATGCAATGTGTTTATAATCTAAAATGTCAGGGTGACATTTTTAACAACAGATCAAAAGCTTATTGGTCACAATAGTTAACAAAACCTTTGTGACCAACATACTTCCAACAAACAATGGCAGGTTATTTTCATTTTTCTTTGATACTGATGTATTTGTGTGTATTCTAAAAAAGCTCTTGGCTGGAAAATAGTATAGAATGCCTGTGATTGTTACATCTCTTATTTCGAATTAAAAAAAAAAAGATTGCAAAGGTTTTGTCTATGGACGTCGCTCTCGATCTCCAGTTTTCGACCTTTTTCTTTGACACCAAGTATTTCCTTACATTTTTTTTTACTTAAAGTTTTTTTTTTTATTGGAAGTTTAACGACCACCGTGAGCAACTCAATGGGCTATAAGTAGTCGCCCGTCCCTAATTTAGGGTCACTGGTTCCAGGGAAAGGAGAGAGAGCCAGTGCCGTAAGACAAACACAACATCCATGCCTGACCGGGATTCGAATCCGGACCCCTTTCGGACGAATGATCAGAGGCCATCGCTTAGACCACTGCGCCACCGGGGGCGGCTTACTTAAAGTTACCTTAAAGAGTTATTGCGCGAAGTCAGGTGCTTTAACAGCTTCTGTCATTTCCGGAGAAACAGCAATGGGTGTGAAGATAGGTGTTGAAGAAGCGGTGAAGTTGAACACAGCATCACGAATGTGCTGCCACACATAAGTGCAGCAACTGCTCGGCTGCGAATGTCAAGTTCCGGCTGAAGTTGGACAACACACACTCCTGCTTCAGAAAGACCTGTCCCAGTCTGCAACGTGAAACTGAGCAGTTTAAAATCCGGGTCAACTATGGTTGACTGCTTGTGAAATAATTCAGAGACATGTCGCTCTTGAGTGCAGTGTTTGTTGTCAGTAGTAGGAAAGGACGGATCCGGCGCCAAGGAGTAGCTCCTTCTAGAGAAGGAGCAGGGGGCGTGGCCTAGCACCGAAGAGTGGGGGCGTGGTACAGTCAGAAGGAGCAGGGGGCTGTGGCTTGTGACGCACAAGGATGTGGGGCTTGGCATCAGGCGCTAGTGAGTATGGTTGGTGCTGCCCTCTAGTGGTGCTTCTTGGAACTTTCGATGGACCTTTGAGAGATGGCAACGACCCAGTGGGGGAAAGGGTGTGGCAGACGACGCTAGTGTGTTGGGTCGATGTGCTGCCCCTAGCGGTGCTTTTCGGAACTTTCGATGGATCTTTGAGAGATGGCAACGACCGAGTGGGGGAAAGGGGATGTGTACGTTGCCCCCTAGCAGTGCTTTTTGGAACTTTTCTCGGGAGATTTATTGGACGTTAAAAAATTTTTGGGGTCTTTCCAATATTTATTTTTTTATTTTATTTTCTCGAGAGATTTATTAGACTTTGTCAAATTTTCAAAGGAAGTTTTTTGTCGTTTCCAATATTCTTTACTCGTATTTTTTTTGTCCTATTTATTCTCTCTTATTTATTTTATTAAACTTATATTTTTAGAACCCGTGAGGTGTTATAATTTTTATAGACGTTGCATTATTTTTTTAATTCTTATATTTTTCTTCCCTACAATTTTAATTTAGATGAGGAAATGCTTTGTTTGAAAAGATTTCGTTCTCGTTGATTCATGTTTCACCACGTTGTCATTTTGAGAGCCATGTGTTTTGGGATGAGTCACCATTTTCTCTTTGTCTCAGAAAATTTTGTATGACACGTGTTTTGATATGAGTCACTATGATGGGTGACGCTACCGTGATAGCAGACATGACATCAGCCAACGTCGTTTTCTCTTAGCTGGGTCGGCGGTTGACGTCATTAGAGATTCTGTTAGACGCCTTAAGCTCCAAGACTGATTTTTTTTCAATAACTTGATCGTTTTAGCAACGAATTTATACCTTATTTTTTCCTCATAATTTCCCATTTTATGTCCATAATTTTTCAACGTAACGATTTTTTTATTTTCTTTGAGGAGACTTCACGCATTTTCAACGGACGTTCCACCATAAAGACGTTTTCCGAAGTTTCGTGCTGCAGACATAATCTTAAAGCACGATTGTTTATTAATGTATTTACGTGTTCATGGCGTTTTCTGTTACATTTTTTTAACGTTGTACCTTTTTCCCTCGTACAAAGCCACAATTTTTTATGCATAGTTAAAATGTATATTTTTTCGTATTTTTTTTTATTTCTTCATGATTAATCAGTGAAATGTACTTTTTAATACATTATCTTAATCTTTTTTTCCTAAATGCTTGCATACTCGTTAAACTTCTCGATGTACCAACATTATTTTATTTTTTAACTTTTCAAACTAACAACTCCTTTTATCTAAGCTTTATTTTTTCTGTCTATGAAGAATTTTCTGGTTTATTCTCTCAAGATATGAAAATTAATTATAAGGAAATCCTTTCATTTTTCTATCGCTAAGAATTTACCTTAAAATAAGTCCAGAGCTATATTTCGCATTGTCTGATTAGAGGTGATTCATCAATAGCATGTTTGTGACCAGATAAGGTCTCCGTGCAGTTAGTGTTCTGACGCATGATGACACAGCAACACGTGGCGTCGTTTCCTTGTGAGCTGACGTCATCAGAAGTTCGAAAACTGGTTAAACGTTGAAGGCACGAGACGGTCAGATAAGAAAAGTCTCCGTGCAGTTACTGCCTGAAGCGATGACGCATAATGACACATCAACATGTGGCGTCGTTTCCTTGTGAGCTGACGTCATCAGAATTTCGAAAACTGATTAAACGTTGAAGGCTCGAGAGGGTCAGATAAGGAAAGTCTCCGTGCAGCTACTGCCTGAAGCGATGACGCATGATGACACAGCAACACGTGGAGTCGTTTCCTTGTGAGCTGACGTCATCAGAATTTCAGAAACTTTTTCAACTTCGAATTGTGTTTTTGAATATCATTCTATGTTCACGTATTCGTCCATTGTCTTTTTTTCTAACTTTACACTTCATTCTTACTGTATTTTTCCATTTCATTTCAACCAACGTTTCTTAACGACTTGATATCTGTTCTACAAGATGTGACAAAACTTCAGATTCTTAATTTTTTCCCTCTGAAACTGATTTTTTTCTTAGTTGTTTTTAATGTATGGTTTAATCTATTTTTCTATCTCGCTTTTCTATGTGTGTGCAAGAAATACAGGGATCTATAGTAGTTAAAATTCAATTGTTTTCTTCATTCTTACTGTATTTTTCCATTTCTTTTATTTACATTGTTTAAAATTCGATTGAAACAATATTTTCTCCAGTTTTACTGTATTTTTACATTTCTTTCTAACATACGTTTTTTCTTCTCAATTCCCGCTATCTAACTTATTCTATGTTTTGAATATCATTCTATGTTCGTGCATTCGTCCATTATTTTATTTCCAACTCTGCAAACTGCCTCATATTTATATTCTGACTTTATTTTTTTCATTTCAACCAACGTTTCTTAACGACTTGAATTTCCGGAGATGACAAAACTTCAGATTTATTTTTTCTCCTCTTAAACTATTTTTTTTCTTACCTGCTTTAAATGTGACTTAATTTATTTTTTACATCGCTGTTTCGTGTATGTACAAGAAATATATAGATCTATAGCAGTTAAAAATTCGATTAAATCAGTATTTTCTTTATTTTTACATTTCTTTCAGACAAACATTTTTTTCGCATTTTCCCCTATTTAACTTAATTTTGTGTTTTTGAATATCATTCTATGTTCACGATTCAGACTTAATTTTTCATTTCATTTCAACCAACGTTTCTTAATGACTTCATATCACAAGATATAGCAAAACTTCAGATATTTTTTTTGTTTCTTCATGTAACGTAATATTTTTTCAAAACTCACTTTTAAGTATTCCTAAAAGCTTACACTGATGAGAAATATATAGATCTGTAGTGGTATAAATTGGACTGCAACAGTATTTTCTTTATTCCAACTTTACTTTTCTATTTCTTTTCAACAGGCGTTTCTTCATTATTATTTCTTGTGCATATGTAAGCAACTTTTCTTTCTTTCTTTTAATGTATAACTTAATAAATTTTTCTATCTTACCTTTTCGTGGGAATACGAGAAATATACAGATCTATGACAGCTAAAATTCGATTGTATTAGTATTTTCTTTACTATGACTTTATTTTTTCATTTCATTTGAGTAAACGTTTCTTAACAACTTGATATTACAAGATGTACCAAACACTTCAGAATTTTGTTTCCCTTACTTGCCAACTCACTTTTAAGTATTCCTAAAACCAGCATGTATGTGAAATATTCATATCTTTTCATTCTATCCTAATTTGCTATACTTTTCTTTAACTGACTTAACAGGAAAAGCATTCATTGTCCAGACATTAATTCTTACGATAAATTTTTTTAAATCAACAGAAAAAACATTCATTCTGGAGACATAGCGACCAAGTCTGTACTTCCACAAAACATCATATTCTTAGCAAACATTTTTTCCCCTACATAGCAATTTCTTAACTCACCAGAAAAGCAGCTATTCTCAACATGTAGCTAAAATATCGAATTTCTCCAAACAAATATAATATCAGGTTTTCAAGTGTTCTATTTAAGGGTGTGAGTCATTTTTTCCAGATGGACCCTGAGAAAAGAACAAATATATATTAGTTCTTTTCTCTGTATAACGACTTAATGTATTTTTCGAAAAACTGTTCTACGTGTACGTATTTTGTTTAACTTTGCTTTACACTGTACTTCGATTTTTTTTCTTCATAGTACTTTTTTCCTGTTTCTTTCCAACAAACTTGTTTCTTTTCGACTCGATCACTCTCACATTTCCATACAAACGTTCCTAATATCAGAAAAGTAACAAAAACTAAAGATATATTTTTAAACTTTAGAATAAGTCTCACCGACATTTATTATCATGACATAAACGAAAGTTTCATACTTTCCCCAAAAATAATTTTCTTAATGAGCTGTGTTTACACTTTTTTCATGTATATCCAAATATTTATTGCTAATTCACCTCGTCAAATCAGTATGAACACACCTAACCACATTCTTTTTTTCCCAATTTATTTCGCTTTACATCGAAATGCGTCAAAACTTGCGTTTACTTTATTCACGCAATGATCACTTTTAACTTACCAGGCATTACATGTGAAACATCTGTGTTTGAGGTATTCCTCTTCATACGTTAACTTTCGTTTCCCCTTACATTCATTTCTAAATAGGTTATCTCCATCGCATCTGCTTTTATGATACAAGATCACACACCATTTATTTAATTACTTCAAGAACATATTAATCTTGAACATAAAGAACAGCCAATCGTATTCTAAATATGTTTTCTCTTGATTCTTATAAAGGAACAGACAGCAAACAGTCTCACACACTAAAACTGAAACAAACATCTCCAATTTGTTGCTTTCATTGGCAGGGCGATTTTTTTTAATTTTAGTTTTTTATATAGTCGCAAAAATCCCATAAAATAACATGAGAAACTCATTTATCTTAAAGGAGCAATTTCAGGCATTTCGTCTAGTGTTAATCGAACAGAAGAAATATACATCAAGGAAAGAAATTTGAAATTATACATGTGCGAAGAATTTGCTACGGCTGAAGGTCCCCCGTGTGAGTTATTCAACCAATGCTCGTATTACCCATTTAGAGATGGAGGTATCAGGATGACCAAATCCCTCGTTGTTGCCTTCTTGTAGCAAAAGTGGTGGTGAACTTCACCAAACATGGTTCCATAATATTGGAGAAACACATTAAGGTTTACGGAGCAATTAAGCCCACGCCAGTGACCTTCTTCGTTCACATACACTCACATTCAAACAGAAAAAAATATAAATGAATGACAAAAAATAATGAAATAAAAGTAGTCTTGAAAAGGACTGATGTTTAGTCCTAAAAAGGACTTTTTTTTTATTCCTCAAAATAACTTTTTTCTCTCATCTGGACTCTAAATTTCTCCAACGTATTCCACATTCTTGAGCTTCTACAAGAATTTTTTTCACATTAATGTTCTCGAAGAAAAAGTGAGTAACGGTTAGACGTATCAGCGATTGAAGGCGCTCACCAAAGTATTTCCCCAAAGTTTTGGGTTCAACAAGAGCAAATGCTTCGTCAAAGCATAGAGTCCATTTGTCTTCTTCTGTTTCGTTAAAGCACCTATGCCCCAGCTGATTGTTTGACATGAGATTAGGATGCAAATGACATTCTCTGCAGTAATACACTTTTGCAATGTTTTTTCCAACCGCATCGACCAGAGCAAGTTTAAGAGCATTGGTGTCTTGATCAGATATCGTATGTTTGAGTCCGAATTCACTACATACCAATCTCGCTGCATCACGAAAAATTGTTCCAAACTGTAATAGTAGAATACCGTCCCACAGCTTTTCAGAAGCATCACGAAGCGTGTTGAATTGTTCCCAGGTTAGGGACACCGAAGCACAATTCAATTGCAAGGCATCATTGGAGCACGTGAACAGTTGTAGAAAGGTGTACACAGGCCCATCAGATGAAGGTGAACAGTTCATCAACAGTTCTTTATTGATCACTTTGATTTTGTTGAGAGCGTCACAACAAAGCGAGCGGTCCATGAACTTCTTTAATGTTCTAGCAGACATTGTCACGCCACATTTGGTAGGAAACAGTTTTTCTCCTTTGGTAGTGTAACTGCGAATGTGCACTCTCACAGTTTCAGAAAAATCAGTCACTTTAGCAACTTTGTTTCCCCCGAGGGACACATGATGAAGAGGCATGCTTTCTAGTGAATAACCGTGAGGAGGAGGTTTGGCAAACATATCAGGACATCCATAGTTTAAAAGCTTCCATCGTGCTTCCTTTAAGCGCGGATCATCACTCACTTTTTCTTGGCATCAGAAACATCTGAAGACGAAGAAGTTCGCTTCATGTTTAATGCAGATCAACGAGAAGGTAGGTAACACAACGTGCACAGAATTCGAAGGCAGAGAACAGAATGAGGGAGCTGGTCTGTCCTCGGCCAAAACTGATAACAAATTGTTGTTGACGCATGCGCGTTGTTCACTGTGTGATGACGCGATTGTATAGCCACGTGATAAAGGAACCTCTGTTTTCATCTTTCTAAAGGTCAGATTTAATCGAACATCAGGTGCATTTTTGCAACGTGGAAGGTCGTGAAACCATGTCTTATTTGTCTTGTTCACGCATGTGTGTTGTTTGCTTCTTGATGACGTGATTGCATAGTCGCGTGATAAGGGTGACCCTGTTATCATCTTTCTAAATGTCAGATTTAGACGAATATTGGGAGCATTCTTGAAACGTGGCAGTCCATGATACCATGACTCATTCCTGGGGGGTAGCATTTGTAAAAGGGATCCACATTCCAAAACTATGACGACAGGCTGAAAACCATCACTTTTAAGAACAAAGTCCCTTGTTTGGCCTAGAGAAACTGAGGCAATGCATGATTTTTTTACAATTTCACATTCGTCATCTCTGTGAAAACCAATAGAGGGATTTCCATTTTTATACCTAATAATCAAAACAAAATTGAATATTTCTCCACATACATTCTCAACAGCATCCTTGATTTCACGAAGTACTGGTATCCAAGGTTTAGCCAGCACACTCAATCCACTGAATGAGTAATGGAGATGATTATCACCGTAGGCCACATGTTGTCTAGGAATTTTATATGCTTTTCCATAAATTTTAATTTTGCTGAGATCATCACCGATATATTCTACCTCATTTTCGAGGTGGTTAAGGTAATCTGTAGCTTTAGAATCAGAAAATAATTTCTCATAGGAAAAATCGTGGCCATCATTATGATACATCTTAGAAGAAAGCATTTCTTCAGACGAAAAAAAATGTAGCAGTAATTAAAAAAAGCAGTATTTTCACACCGAGCAACGAACCGAGAATGAAACAGACAGACTTGAGATAAGACGTACGATTAACGAGTGCGTGAGTCATCGGTGATGCAAGCACGAGCACGTTACGGACAGGTGTAAATGATCAAGAATTTAGCACGTTCGTTTAAAACCAGTGTCAAATAATCAGGCAAAAAGTACAATTTCCGAAGGGGAGAAAATGAAATTGACTACATGTGAGAAAACAAAATGGTGGTGATCGTGAAACGTCGACCCCCCCCCAAAAAATGGCGGCGACAGCTAGTAGGATGGCAACATGCTACATGGCGACATACTCACACACGTGGCGTACAAACACATCTCAAAGAAGTAGATATTAAACTTCCTTCTTCTTACATTGCCACCATTCACAAAAATTTGTAAAATGAATGTTACTATCTCCATTGTTCCACCCTCAGATTTTATTTTTGCTATGCGAACAGAAACGAACGTGAACCATTGTCATAGAAGATGACTCGCCCGCATTTTCCCCTCTCGACTCACACAAGACCAATGTCGTTGCCTAAACCCAGCAGTATGTTCTTTATTAAGAAGTCATGTACATTAAATTTGGTGAACTAATCATCATGCATTGCTTCAGTTTCTCTAGGACAAACAAGGGACTTTGTTTTTAAAAGAGATGGTTTTCAGCCTGTCGTCATAGCTTTGGAATGTGGATCCCTTTTACAAATGCTACCCCCCACGAATGAGTCATGGTATCATGGACTGCCACGTTGCAAGAATGCTCCCAATATTCGTCTAAATCTGACATTTAGAAAGATGATAACAGGGTCACCCTTATCACGTGACTATGCAATCACGTCATCAAGAAGCAAACAACACACATGCGTGAACAAGACAAATGAGACATGGTTTCACGACCTTCCACGTTGCAAAAATGCACCTGATGCTCGATTAAATCTGACCTTTAGAAAGATGAAAACAGAGGCTCCTTTATCACGTGGCTATACAATCGCGTCATCACACAGTGAACAACGCGCATGCGTCAACAACAATTTGTTATCAGTTTTGGCCGAGGACAGACCAGTTCCCTCGTTCTGTTCTCTGCCTTCGAATTCTGTTCATGTTGTGTTACCTACCTCCTCGTCGATCTGCGTTAAACATGAAGCGAACTTCTTCGTCTTCAGATGTTTCTGATGCCAAGAAAAAAGTAAGTGATGGTCCGCGCTTAAAGGAAGCACGATGGAAGCTTTTAAACTATGGATGCCCTGATCCGTTTGCCGAACCTCCTCTTCACGGTATTTCACTAGAAAGCATGCCTCTTCATCATGTGTCTCTCGGGGGAAACAAAGTTGCTAAAGTGACTGATTTTTCTGGAACTGTGAGAGTGCACATTCGCAGCTACACTACCAAAGGAGAAAAACTGCTTCCTACCAAATATGGCATGACAATGTCTGCTAGAAAATTCAAGAAGTTCATGGACCGCTCGCATTGTTATGACGCTCTCAACAAAATCAAAGTGATCAATAAAGAACTGTTGATGAAGTGTTCACCTTCATCTGATGGGCCTGTGTACACCCTTCTACAACTGTTCACGTGCTCCAATGATGCCTTGCAATTGAATTGTGCTTCGGTGTCCCTCTCCTGGGAACAATTCAACACGCTTCGTGATGCTTCTGAAAAGCTGTGGGACGATATTCTACAGTTACAGTTTGGAGCAGTTTTTCGTGACGCAGCGAGATTGGTGTGTAGTAAATTCGGACTCGAACATATGATATCTGATCAAGACACCAATGCTCTTAAACTTGCTCTGGTCGATGCGGTTGGAAAAAACATTGCAAAAGTGTATTACTGCAGAGAATGTCATTTGCATCCTAATCTCATGGCAAACAATCAGCAGGGGCATAGGTGCTTTAACGAAACAGAAGAAGACAAATGGACTCTATGCTTTGACGAAGCATTTGCTCTTGTTGAACCCAAAACTTTGGGGAAATACTTTGGTGAGCGCCTTCAATCGCTGATACGTCTAACCCTTACTCACTTTTTCTTCGAGCACATTAATGTGAAGAAAATTCTTGTAGAAGCTCAAGAATGTGGAATACGTTGGAGCAATTTAGAGTCCAGATGAGAGAAAAAAGTTCTTTTGAGGAATAAAAAAAGTCCTTTTAGGACTAAACATCAGTCCTTTTCAGGACTACTTTTATTTCATTATTTTTTGTCATTCATTCACATTTTTTTCTGTTTGAATGTGAGTGTATGTGAACGAAGAAGGTCACTGGCGTGGACTTAATTGCTCCGTAAACCTTAATGTGTTTCTCCAATATTATGGAACCATGTTTGGTGAAGTTCACCACAACTTTTGCTACAAGAAGGCAACAACGAGGGATTTGGTCATCCTGATACCTCCATCTTTGAATAGGTAATACGAGCATTGGTTGAATAACTCACTCAGGGGACCTTCAGCCGTAGCAAATTCTTTGCATATGTATAATTTCAGTTTTCTTTTCCTTGATGTATATTTCTTCTGTTCGATTAACACTAGACGAAATGTCTGAAAACGCTCCTTTAACGTAAATTATTTTCTCATGTTATTCTAGGGGATTTTTGCGACTATATAAAAAACTAAAATTAAAAAAAATCGCCCTCTCAATTAAAGCAACAAATTGGCGATGTTTGTTTCAGTGTGTGAGACTTCTTGCTGTCTGTTCCTTTATAAGAATCAAGAGAAAACACACTTAGAATACGATTGGCTGTTATTTATATTCAAGATTAATATGTTCTTGAAGTAATTAAATAAATGGTGTGTGATCTTGTATCAGAAAAACAGATGCGTTGGAGATAACCTATTTAGAAATGAATGTAAGGGGAAACGAAAGTTAACGTATGAAGGGAATACCTCAAACACAGATGTTTCACATGTAATGCCTGGTAAGTTAAAAGTGATCATTGCGTGAATGAAGTAAACGCAAAATTTTGACGCATTTCGATGTAAAGCGAAATAAATTGGGAAAAAAAGAATGTGGTTAGGTGTGTTAATACTGACTTTGACGAGGTGAATTAGCAATAAATATTTGGATATACATGAAAAAAGTGTAAAGACAGCTCATTAAGAAAATTATTTTTGGGGAATGTATGAAATTTTAGTTTATGTCATGATAATAAATGTCGGTGAGACTTATTCAAAAGTTAAAAAATATATCTTAAGTTTTTGTTACGTTTCTGATATTAGGAAAGTTTGTATGGAAATGTGAGAGTGATCGAGTCGAAAAGAAACAAATTTGTTGGAATGAAACAGGAAAAATGTACTACGAAGAAAAAAAAAATCGACGTACAGTGAAATGCAAAGTTAAACAAAATACGTAAACGTAGAACAGATTTTCGAAATCTGTTTTCGAAAAATAGATTAAGTCGTTATACAGAGAAAAGAACTAAGTGTTTCTTAAACAAAATTTTACATTTGTTTGGAGCAATTCGATATTTTAGCTACATGTTGAGAATAGCTGCTTTTCTGGTGAGTTAAGAAATTGCTATGTAGGGGAAAAAATGTTTGCTAAGAATATGATGTTTAGTGGAAGTACGGACTTGGTCGCTATGTCTCCAGAATGAATGTTTTTTCTGTTGATTTAAAAAAAAAATTATCGTAAGAAAGAATGCTTTAGAATGAATGTCTTGACAATGAATGCTTTTCCTGTTAAGTCAGTTAAAGAAAAGTACAAATTAGGATAGAATGAAAAGATATGAATATTTCACATACATGCTGGTTTTAGGAATACTTAAAAGTGAGTTGGCAAGTAAGGGAAACAAAATTGTGGAGTGTTTGGTACATCTTGTAATATCAAGTTGTTAAGAAACGTTTACTCAAATGAAATGAAAAAATAAAGTCATAGTAAAGAAAATACTAATAGAATCGAATTTCAGCTGTCATAGATCTGTATATTTCTCGTATTCCCACGAAAAGGTAAGATAGAAAAATTTATTAAGTTATACATTAAAAGAAAGAAAGAAAAGTTGCTTAAATATGCAAAAGAAATAATAATGAAGAAACGCCTGTTGAAAAGAAATAGAAAAGTAAAGTTGGAATAAAGAAAATACTGTTGCAGTCCAATTTCTACCACTACAGATCTGTATATTTCTCATAAATGTAAGCTTTTAGGAATACTTAAAAGTGAGTTTTGAAAAAATATTACGTTACATGAAGAAAAAAAAATAACTGAAATTTTGCTACATCTTGTGATATCAAGTCGTTAAGAAACGTTGGTTAAAATGAAATGAAAAAATAAAGTCTGAATCGTGAACATAGAATGATATTCAAAAACACAAAAATTAAGTTAAATAGGGGGAAATGCGAAAAAAAATGTTTGTCAGAAAGAAATGTAAATATAAAAAAAATACTGTTTCAATCGAATTTTTAACTGCTATAGATCTGTATATTTCTTGTACATACACGAAACAGCGATGTAAAAAATAAATTAAGTCACATTTAAAGCAAGTAAGAAAAAAATAGTTTAAGCGGAGAAAAAATAAATCTGAAGTTTTGTCTCCTCCGGAAATTCAAGTCGTTAAGAAACGTTAGTTGAAATGAAAAAAATAAAGTCAGAATATAAAAATGAGGCAGTTTGCAAAGTTTGAAATAAAATAATGGACGAATGCGCGAACATAGAATGATATTTAAAACATAGAATAAGTTAGATAGCGGGAATTGAGAAGAAAAAACGTATGTTAGAAAGAAATGTAAAAATACAGTAAAACTGGAGAAAATATTGTTTCAATCGAATTTTAAACAATGTAAATAAAAGAAATGGAAAAATACAGTAAGAATGAAGAAAACAATTGAATTTTAACTACTATAGATCCCTGTATTTCTTGCACACACATAGAAAAGCGAGATAGAAAAATAGATTAAACCATACATTAAAAACAACTAAGAAAAAAATCAGTTTCAGAGGGAAAAAATTAAGAATCTGAGGTTTTGTCACATCTTGTAGAACAGATATAAAGTCGCTAAGAAACGTTGGTAGAAATGAAATGGAAAAATGCAGTAAGAACGAAGTGCAAAGTTAGAAAAAAAGACAATGGACGAATACGTGAACTTAGAATGATATTCAAAAACACAATTCGAAGTTGAAACAGTTTCTGAAATTCTGATGACGTCAGCTCACAAGGAAACGACTCCACGTGTTGCTGTGTCATCATGCGTCATCGCTTCAGGCAGTAGCTGCACGGAGACTTTACTGATCCGACCGTCTCGTGCCTTCAACGTTTAATCAGTTTTCGAAATTTTGATGACGTCAGCTCACAAGGAAACGACGCCACGTGTTGCTGTGTCATCATGCGTCAGCACACTAACTGCACGGAGACCTTATCTGGTCACAAACATGCTATTGATGAATCACGTCTAATCAGACAAAGCGAAATATAGCTCAGGACTTATTTTAAGGTAAATTCTTAGCGATAGAAAAATGAAAGGATTTCCTTATAATTAATTTTCATATCTTGAGAGAATAAACTAAAAAATTCTTCATAGACAGAAAAAATAAAGCCTCGATAAAAGTAGTTGTTAGTTTGAAAAGTTAGAAAATAAAATAATGTTGGTACATCGAGAAGTTTAACGAGTATGCAAGCATTTAGAAAAAAAAATTAAGATAATGCATTAAAAGGTTCATTTCACTGATTAATCATGAAGAAATAAAAAAATACGAAAAAATAAACATTTTAACTATGCATAAAAAATTGTGGCTTCGTACGGTGGAAAAAGGTACAACGTTAAAAAAATGTAACAGAAAATGCCATGAACACGTAAATGCATTAATAAACAATCGTGCTATAAGATTATGTCTGCAGCACAAAACTTTGAAAACGTCTTTATGTTTGAACGTCCGTTGAAAATGCGTGAAGTCTCCTCAAAGAAAATAAAAAAAATCGTTACGTTGAAAAGTTATGGACATAAAATGGGAAATTATGAGGAAAAAATAAGGAATAAATTTGTTGCAAAAACGATCAAGTTATTGAAAAAAATCAGTGTTGGAGCTTAAGGCGCCTAACAGAATCTCAAATGACGTCAACCGCCGACCCCGAGGAGGAAAAAACGACGTTGGCTGATGTCATGTCTGCTATCACGGTAGCGTCACCCATCATAGTGACTCATATCAAAACACGTGTCATACAAAATTTTCTGAGACAAAGAGAAAATGGTGACTCATCCCAAAACACATGGCTCTCAAAATGACAACGTGGTGAAACATGAATCAACGGGAACGAAATCTTTTCAAACAAAGCATTTCCTCATCTAAATTAAAATTGTAGGGAAGAAACATATAAGAATTAAAAAATAATGCAACGTCTATAAAAATTATAACACCTCACGAAAGTTCTAAAAATATAAGTTTAATAAAATAAATTAGAGAGAATAAATAGGACAAAAAAATACGAGTAAAAAATATTGGAAACGACAAAAAAATCTTCCTTCAAAAATTTGACAAAGTCTAATAAATCTCTCGAGCAAAAAAAAAATAAATATTGGAAAGACCCCAAAAATTTGTCAACGTCCAATAAATCTCCCAAGAAAAGTTCCAAAAAGCACCGCTAGGGGGCAACGTACACATCCTTTTTCCCCCACTCGGTCGTTGCCATCTCTCAAAGATCCATCGAAAGTTCCAAAAAGCACCGCTAGGGGCAGCACATCGACCCAACACACTAGAGTCGTCTGCCACACCCTTTCCCCCACTGGGTCGTTGCCATCTCTCAAAGTCCATCGAAAGTTCCAAAAAGCAACGCTAGGGGCAGCACATCGACCCAACACACTAGCGTCGTCTGCCACACCCTTTCCTCTACTGGGTCGTTGCCATCTCTCAAAGGTCCATCGAAAGTTCCAAGAAGCACCGCTAGGGAGCAGTACCGACCCTACACACTAGCGCCAGCTGCCACGTCCCACATCCTTCTGCGTCCAAAGCCACGCCCCTGCTCCTTCTGACCGTGCCACGCCACATCCTATGGTGCCAGACCACGCCCCCTGCTCCTTCTCTAGAAGAAGCTGCTCCTTGGCGCCGGATCCGTCCTTTCCTACTACTGTTGTCCTACGACCGAGGTGTTTCTTGTGACTATGGCCTTGAGTCATCGAGGCAGTACAAGCTTTAGTCCTGCGGACCAGGTAAGTACACAGTGCGTCAAAGAATTTTTAAGACTGTCGCTAGATTTCAGCCTGTGGTTGCGCCACCAGTGTAATCTCGAATGCGTTATAAACCGTGACCATCTACTTGCTTTCTGCCAAAAATACTGCGCAGTTGTTAAAGTAACTCAAACGAAACGCCGTACATTAGAGAAATAAAATTTCTTTCATGTTGAATTATTAAGATGGAACAAAAGGCTGTTATTAAATTTAACGCAAAACTTGGTAAAGTGCTTTGGAAACGTACCAAATGATGAAACAAGTTTACGGTGAATTTGGTTTAAGTAGATCAAATGTTTTCCTGTGGCACAAACGTTTTTTGGACGGAAGAGAGACGCTAAAAGATGATAAGCATACCGGAAGATCAAGTTCATTTAGGACACCTGAGATTATTGAAAAAGTGCGTGATTTCGTGGCAAAAAATCGATGTGCGGCACTAAGAATGATGGAAGAGTCTTTAAACATCAACAGAGAAACGCCTCGAACCATCCTGCATGAAGATTTGGGCAAAACAAAAGCCTGTGCTAAATTTGTTCCACACACGTTAACCAATGAACAAAAATCAAGGAGAAGTGCACATTGCAGAGACATCATTTCAGCCGCTGAAAATGATCCAAACTACTTAAAATCGATTGTTACTGGTGATAAACATGGTGTTTTCAATATGATCCCAAAACAAAGCGACAAAGTGCGGAATGGAAGTCATAAAACTCGCCACAAGCCAGAAAAATAAGAAAAGTTCCATCGAAAATCAAAACAATGCTCATTACATTCTTCAAAAGTAAGGGTATTATCCACAAAGAATTTGTTCCAAGTTGACAAACAGTTACTGGTGAGTTTTATTTAAATGTTTTGAGGCGTTTGATGGGCAGAATTTGTTGCATTCGTCCAGAATATCGGGATGAAAACAGTTGGTTTTTGTTGCACGATAATGCACCCAGTCACGCCTCATTTCTTGTTCGTGGATTTTTGTCGAAAAATAACGTCTGTGTGTTGAATCATCCTCCGTATTCGCCTAATTTACCTGCGACTTTTCTTTATTCCCAAAGCTTAAAATGACAATAAAAGGGTGTTATTGGGATGATATTTCGAATACACAAACAGCTGCGACGCGTGTTTTGGAGGCAATTCCGCAAAGTGAACTGGAACAGGCATTCGAATCGTTATTAAATCGCTGTAACAAGTGTATTGAAGCCGAAGGGACTTATTTTGAATAACAAACCAAAACAAATTATAATTCCTTGTTTCGACTTCATTTTACAGACCCAGTCTTAAAAGTTCTTTGCCACACTGTGTATATCTGTGTATTGTGTTTTTATTACTGAATCTTTTGTGAGAGGGATTGCATGAGACCCTCATTTTCTGAATGTTCCTGTATTTCTTACTTTCTCTTAGATGCTATTAAAGGACTTTTGTCCCAAAAACTCCCTTTGGCGAACTAATCTTTCAGTCACCGATGTTAAAGATTAATTTTTATTGCCCCCACCCATTAGCACGTCGCACACACGGGCTATTGCCAAAGGGTGTAAAGTACCGATCCCGTGGTGGGCGGCAGACCCCCACAGGTCCCAAGACCGCTCCTATCAGGGGAACGACAGTGGTTTCCGGATCCTGACGGGATGGCTCGCGGAGCGCTGTCAGTTTTCTAACATGGAAAGAGTTTCGCATATCCCTGCGAAGTCTGCATTTAGACGGTGCAGGTACAGTCATCAGCCTAGCTTTACTTAATCTTAAAAATAACTTGTTAGTTTTGATTCTGGCCTCAAGTGTTTTCCTATTTTTTGTGTCAGACTTTTCACATTTTTCAAATAAAGTGATTATTAGTTTACAGTGCCCATTGCCTGTGAAATCCCTTTTTTGCAGGATTAAAAAGGAAACGAAATGTCATGCTTTTAAGAAATCTCTGTGAATTCTTTCTCTTTTTCATTTAACAATCCTCAAAGCGAATTTTTCAGTCTTTCACGATACGTGAATCTTATGTCATCTGTTTTTAATTGAATACAGTTTGATTCTTTTGTGAAGACATTTTTACTTAAATGGCAAGCTTAGGTATAAATTTCAAATGTTATGTATGCAATGAAAACTATTTACTTGGCACAGATACAAAACGTTAAAAATTTCCAGTTTATATTAAACAAAAAATTATATATATATATATATATATAGGCGGAAAGTAAAAAAGAACACCAAGAAGGAATAAGCAGACGATCGTGAAATTTACATATGTTCATGGCGTCGAGTTTACGTAGGTGTGATGTCAATTTCAAAACCAACCGGTGAGCGCTTACGCCACAGCACGGCATAATATGCAAATTATCGTCGGTGGTATTTAAGGAGTACGGCGAAGTGAATGTAATCAGTCGTCGGCGTACGGACACGTGCGAAGACCCTGAAGAAGCGGCAATGCCTGGACATGGAAGACGTGTACAGTTTCAGCAGTTATCAGACTTTCAGCGAGGTCGTCTAGTCGGACTCCGCGAGGCCGGGTGGTCGTATCGTCGTATTGCTGAGCGAATTGGACGGGAATATCGGTGGTGGTACGATGGTGGCGTAGATGGTCCAAAGAACATTCCCACACGAAAAGACGTGGAACCGGGAGTCACAGACGGACTGATAAGCGGACCGATCGACGCATACGAAGAGCGGCGTTGTCAAGCAGAACATTCACTGCGACGCAAATCCGAGCTGCTGTTGCACCTGAGGTGACTGGGCGAACAATCCGCAACCGTCTACTGGATGCAGGACTACGTGCACGTGTGCATTTGGCGTGTGTACCTCTGACTCCAGCCCACCGTCCGGAACGGCTGCAGTGGTGTCACCAACGTCTGCACTGGATAACGTAATGGCGATCTGTCGTGTTCAGCGATGAAAGAAAATTCTGCTTGGGAGCCTCCGATGGCCGTATGCGTGTTCGCAGACGCCCAGAAGTGCGTCTCCACCCTTCTTGCATCCGCCAGCGACACACAGGGCCTACACCTGGTCTCCTGGTGTTGGGAGCAATCAGCTATCACTTCCGTACACAACTAGTGTTTGTACTGGGTACGTTAAACAGCAGCTCCTACATCAACAACATCATTCAGCCCGTTGTTGTGCCATTTGTAAGGTCGGTTCATCGTGGTGTTTTCCAGCAAGATAACGCACGCCCACACACGGCAAGTGCAAAGCAACATGCAATTCAGGGTGTGAGACAACTTCCTTGGCCTGCACGTTCACCGGAGTTGTCCCCTATTAAGCACGTGTGGGATTTTATGGGACAAAGACTTATCGGTCTCCACAGAGAGCCACGACCATCTCCGATTAACGCATCCAGTTTGAGGATTTTTTTTTATTGGAGGTTTAAAAACCACCGTGAGCAACTCAATGGGCTATAAGCAGTCGCCCGTCTCTAATTTAAGGTCACTGGTTCCAGGGAAGGGAGAGAGCCAGTGCCGTGAGACAAGCACAACATCCATGCCTCACCGGGATTCGAACCCGGGCCCCTTACGTACGAATGATCAGAGGCCAGCGCCTTAGACCACTGCGGCACCGGGGCGGCTGAGGATGCTTGGAACTCCATACCCCAAACTTACATCCAACATCTGTACGACAGACTCCATGCCAGAATTGCACAGTGTGACGCAGTTCATGGCGGTTCAACCTCGTACTAACCATGTTACATGGAAATGTTATTTTTCAGTTTACCAGCAGCTACAGCTGTATTTTGCCATAATGTTTTGATCACGTTATCCTCTGTATTCCGTTATTATGCTGTATAAATTTCGTTGGTATCAGACGTCTGCTTCTTGGTGTTCTTTTTCCACTTTCCGCTAGTGTATATCATGTTTCTTAAATGTTTTAAGCTGGATTCTGATGTATACATTTCAACATATGCTTTTGGTTAGGCCGAATTCTTGAGTACTGCAGATATGGCCCAAGGTCGTAGGTCCTGGGTACACATTTGCAGTTGACTAATCCATTAACTGACGAAATACGTCTGTGCGGGAGGACCTGAAAAGGACATAATGATAAACACCACAAAAGGAAATAATAACATATTTTAAGCAAAGAAAATGCATTAGAAACAATACCAAAAGGAATAATGAAACTCCTCTTCGATCAACATGAAAGGGGAAATGTATTCAAAATAAAAGCCGAGAAATTGCTGCAACTCTATACGGAGTAAAAACGTTAAACATTTTTTTGTTTTAAATTCCATTACATTACAACTTTACTGGTATATTTCTTAAAAAAATAATTACTCCCTTAACACATAAGCTTCCTTTAATAAAACTTGAAACCAAACAAAGCAATTAAAATAACATCATATAATAATGGTTTTTGTGGTTTTGAATTAACATTAAAAATATTACATTTGTCTTTCAGATGCAGGTGACCTTACCTTATTTTTTTGCGGACACATTACAGTGAAGTCCATCAAGAAGTTGATCATGATGCAAGTCATACGATACTGTAATCATAAAACAGCAAAGCATATGGTCGTCAGTTATGAAATTCCTGCCTTTCGTTTTTATCTCTATGGACCCAAAAAGAGCTGTCATATAAAACATTTTCGAATATTTGAACATGTTTCTTCATATAACAGCTGCCCGAATTTTGTGCCTCCACTACCATTAGCTTTTGCTTCCAAGAATAGGGCGCAGCGCAGCTTCACTGTTTCGTCTTCAATTTCGAATCGATCTCCTTCGACTAGCTCGGCCATCTTCGAAGTCAGCTTTATTCCTTGAATGGAAATGCCATAAATGCCTCAACGTCATCTAGGTGTGTAAGCTCACAAAAACTTCTTTCGAATTATCCGTGCAAATCGTCCAATTGCTCTGCAAAGCACTTGAAGTCGGGGGATGTACCACACTCGGACTCTTGTTCCAAACACTTCAAGTTTTTTTAAGTCGCCGCTTTTCTTCTGAGTTCGGAATGGTTTGATTCGTTCCTTGAAACGTTTTTTCCAGTTCACAATTTCTACCAGGGATTTATTTTTTCTTGTAACATGAAATTTAATTCATTTAATTATTCGGTTATATCACAAATCAACGATAGCTTCATTAACCACTGTTTATCTTCCAACTGATCGTAATTTTGCATACTTGATTTGAGAAACACTTTGAATTTCGGAAGGAGGCTTCTAAATCTCTTTAACAATGAAGCGACTGAGCCTCAGAACATCGGTGCGTAGCAAGAGATCAGTATTTTCGGCTCCACATTTTTCAAGTGAAGCTCGAAACTTACGTCTTTGAAGGCTTCTGGATCGAATTGAGTTCACAAATTTAAAGTAAGGAGTCATAACATCATTTGAACTTAAAATTTTAAAGCACAACATTATATAATGGATAATACAGTGATACACCGTGAAGGAGGCTATATCTTCGTCATCTCTACACACTCTAATGAAGCCTACTTTATATCCTACCATAGCTTCTGCGTTATGAGTTGTCACCCATAATAACTTATGGGTCGGAAACTCCGTGTCGGTAATGAACAATTTAAAACCGTTGCAGATATCTTCACATCTCGTCCGTTCCTTCAGCGGGATCATTGTTAATAGCTCCACCCTGTACGTCAAGTCGGGAAAAACCATTCTAATGAAAATACATAGCTGGGCTGTGTCAGTAAAATCTGTAGACTAATTGAACTGCAGGTACAGAAAAGTACACTTACGTAAATCTTTCGTTAACTGGTCTTCTAAGATCTTACTCATGAATTCCGTACCACTCATCACAGTGTTTCGTGATGGAAATACATCTTTAACTGTTGAAAGTGTTTCTGATTTAGTTTTACAATCACAGAAAAGAACTTCCTCCGCTTTACGGAAAGCCTCTTTGATGAGTTTTCCATCTTCAAATGGTTTGTTTCGTTTTGGTAAGTACTTTAGTAATCGTGAATGACGATAATGTCACAGCTCTTTATTGACTGTTTTTGTTCATAAATGCAGATTGCTGAGTGCTCAAATTCTACTTAAATTAACGAACTCAAGTCGTTCGAAGACCACTACCACTTGGGAGACTCGCAGCGGATATTTTGTGAACGGTTTTAAAAAGTGTTTTCGCATACGCAACACTGGAGTTACAAATAAGACAAACGCTTAAACCATGATAAATAAAAACTCTTCCTCCCATTCACTGTGATAGTGGTAAGTTTTTGCTTTCTTATTACTACTGCCTGTTGCACACATATTGGTCAGTGTGTATCGAATAACGTGGAACTCGGAATAACAAGCAGCAACAATACACTGCACTGAACAGTACGTCCACTGCAATTCTATCTCTCCGTGCCAAATCTCCGATGCGCATGCGCAGTGCAAAAGCCCATCAGTGAGGGACGTGACAAAGGATTGGCACGATCGTCGCCGAGTCGTAAAGTATTTTTAGGGCACTGGAATCCAAGTAAATCCGTTGCGTCAAAGGCCTGGGTCCCAAATTTCAGTTCTCTTCAGAAACGTGACCATATTAAAATTCCGCACAAATAATATGATTTTATCCTGCTGTTGACTACCATTTTTTGCCGTTGTCGACGCTTTCTTCATTCCTACTATATGCCATATCTTTGTGACTGATGTTTTGAGATACTTATTTACAAATTCATATGTAACGAATGAAATGCTTCATTTTTACCGCGATTGGTGTCCCCTGAAATTATATCCTGCGGCAAAACTGAATTTCAATAGGTTCTAGTATTTTTTTGTAGAACTGGATTTTATATGACTTCGTTAATCTTAGAATTTCGTGTAGTCTTTCTTTAAATACCTATTGTTACTTGGTTAGCAGGCCTTTAGTTGGGCCAACTTTTTTAATATCAATTATTCGTACTGTTCAGTCTTGTAGTTCAACGCGATCAAAATTTCGGGATTACCAGTTTACTGGTACTACAGCTTTTGATTTTAAATTACTTATCAACGAAATTCCTTTGCAAGGCTATTTAAATAGACAAGATCTTGCAGGACAAGGGGCCCGTATTGGTTTCTTCCGTAACCATTTTTAAACATTTTTCTAGCAATCCTGGAAGAAATCAGTATTTAATCCTTGCTTACCTCTATTGATTCCTACCATCTTCTTCTGTAGTAAGAATTTCAGAGATCCCTTTACATTTTCTTCGGTTTTGAAACTGGCATATACGAAACAGAAGCGCATACAAGAGTATGGCATGTTAAGACGCTGCATTATTTGTCTTTCCAATATTTAAAATATATACAAAATAAAAAAGCAGAATGTTTTTAAAGGCTCAAATCTTGCTTTTAACGTATCATTTTACATTGTTGTTTAAACAAAATGAATAATTATATACGTATGTACCGTTGCAGCTAATAATGTTGTCCATTGTTGTTTATCAACTGCAAAATATGTATGACAAGTGCTTGAAAATTTAGATGCAGAACATGATTTCTGCTCTTCAACAGCTCTCTCTGCACTACTAGTTGTGCTTCCTTGTTTGACTTTAGCAACTAATAATTTCTAGTGGTAGGATAACGTAGGGATATAGACTTTTTATTACCTGTGACGATACTACGCCAAACATCTTTTGTACTGTGCATTTCATTGGAATCTGCGCCACATAGCGACACGTTGTTTTTTCTCCTGAAGGGTGAATCAATGAGGAGCATTTCAGTGGCGCTTGGAGGATAAATCAATTTAGAGCAGGAGGCGAGATATGGCAGATTGAAATGACTTCAACTCAACTGTCAAATCTGTGTGCTGGGTAGGATTAGATCAGATCAGATCATATGTAGGGGATTTCAGCATTGGAGTGCCTGACCCCAGGTCTTAAAAAGTCCTTATAAAAAGGAAGCTAGGTGATTTGGGCTAGAGTGCCCGATAGGAAAGTGACACGCAAGTGAGGCAGATAGGGGGAGGAAGAAGCTCTGATTTATTACCGGAGGACCAATACCCAGCTCCCACGGCTTCACGTGCCCGTCCGAAGCACTGCGGATATTTAGTGGCTCGAGCGTTCGTTTTTTTTTTTTTTTGATTGGAGGTTTAACGACCACCGTGAGCAACTTAATGGGCTATAAGCAGTCGCCCGTCGCTAATTTAGGGACACTGGTTCCAGGGAAGGGAGAGAGCCAGTGCCGTAAGACAAACACAACATCTATGCCTCACCGGGATTCGAACCCGGACCCCTTACAGACGAATGATCAGAGGCCATCGCTTAGACCACTGCGCCACCGGGGCGGCCGAGCGTTCGTACATGCCAGTGATTGAACCTGAGGTTCCCCAGTGGCAGTCATGAATGTTGACCACTGGGCCATCCATAGCCTGGCGATGGTTAGTACTCCCATAACATTTTTTTTATATATGTTATACCTTCATGCCATTTATAAAAAAATATTTTGTTTATGAAAAATTAGGTGAACAAACGAGTGCCAGAGTAAAATAGAGCAGTATATTAGTAACAAAATGACCCATAGTTGTTTAACCTTCGCATGAGAACAGAATAAATTGACCGTGTGTGTCACATTATTGATGACAAAACAAATATTTTAGTGAATACACACTGTGTTAAACCTACGCTATATTTCCCATTAGGCAAATTTAAGGTTGCAGAGTTTGAATTGCCTCACATTTGATACTTCATATTATTTTAAATTTTAAAGAGCTTTAATTAAATGTTAGTTATATTTAGGTTTAAACCTGGAATTGAAGGATTAATTGAAACGGTTTACACTTTATAATATGAAAGAAAGCTTACTTAAATTATTTTGACTGAATCTAACTGTTTTATCTTCATTTTCGTTTAAACAGCATTTCGCCTTTAGTTGGGTATCTGGTTTTAAGAAAGGTATTTATAATGAATAAAACTCTCCGGATGGACATGTAGTGCAGGAAAGCTTACGTTAAGTCACGTTAGGGTTATTGAAAGGTTACTTGACGTAGCTAAAGTGTGCTTAATCTTCAAAGTGCTAGAGTTTGTTTAGGTAAGACACGCACGTGCAATAAATTCCAAGAATATGGAATTTATTTTTACTCAGCGTTCCTCATTATCTTGAATATCAGTAATATAACTTCGGTTTTAGTACATTAGTACCTTGAAGGCTCCTTATTAGAGCGGTAAACACAATATACCCTGAACTTAACGTAAACACTCAATGAAATAGACTTAACGGCCAGACAGAGGTCTGTCAATAAAATGAACTAAAAAAACGTACTCACTTTTAACCTTTTATTGGGGAGCTCCTGGTGTTACTCAAATACACACTCCAAAATAACACAACTACTGATAGCCCGAACTTTCGTACTATCGTAATATTGTAGAAAAGTAGGTAAATCGCATATCAATAATCAGGAAGAACATATCACATATAAATCGAAGCTCTTTGGTATACTTGAGCGCGCCTATATATACTGCATACCACCACGTCATGACTTACACTCGTTGCCACATATAATTCAGCGGGAGAAACAACATCTCGTTAAGTGAGAAGATAATTTGCATAGGAAAATAAAATAACAAGAGATAGTAAAATCAAAAAGAAACTGAATCTAGAGTATACGTTACATATTTTTGGTGGTAATATTAGTTTCTGTTTGTATACATGTGTTGTACGCACTTAAAAACCAGGTTACTTTTCATTCATAGGTTCACAGTCCACTTTATTTAAAAAGGTTCAAACCGTGTCACAGACAACTGCTCAGCTAATGGAATTTCATAACGCATGGCCTTCATGATGAAAAGCAGAACGTTTGTTTTGCTTTTTAATACTGTACTGCCTGACAAGGATGTGTAAAACCTAGTTTTCATTTGACGATGTGTAAAATTTGGTTTAACTTGAGAGACACGTTTTCCTTCGCTGCAGTGATTTGTGCCAGTACAGGCGGACATATTGTGTAGATGATAATTCCTCCTACCTCACTTCAAAGATGAAATGTAGTATTTTAATACTTGAATAAAAATATTTATTATTATATCTCGACATTCTAAATGTTGAAAAACGGCAATACAACGTGTCTTTATTAGGAAACATAGAATCTTTTGTTAAAAAAAAACACCTTTCTGTTTTTTCAGGACTTAAAAATTTTTCTTATTTTTCAATATCCAGCAAAAGCTAAATGTCATGAAAAAAATTTAAATTCCTAAAAAGCGTGTATCGAAATTCTGTAAATATATCGAACAATGTAATGAAGAAATCTGTTACTAACAAAAACACAGAAATAATAAAAAGATTCGAAACATGCATTTTTTTGATTAATTGTTTTTTGGTAGGATAAAGCACTTGATAACTTTCTTGATAAGTTATCAGCGAGAGCATTTAGAGCGAACCTGATTTTTTAAGGTATCACAAAGGACGAAAACATTGATTACAAATGGAGAGTTTAATTATCTTTGAATACCCAAATCGTATTCTGAGTACAGGCAATCCCGGGTTACGGACGGCAAACTTACGTACAGCCATACTTACGAAGCTGTCACGGTAAAGCCTATAATATCAAAAACTCGTTATGAATAGAGTGGTTCGTAATATCCAACGAGAGCTACTTTGTGGCACACATCGAAACATTGCGATTCTACAGCGGTCCGTTGGCACTAGGTAGGATATAGGCTTCGTTCTTTACACTCTGACCATGTTGCAGTTGACGGTGTTTCGTGCGTGTTATTGTATTTATAATATTTTTTTTATCTTACTCTCGTCGTCATGACACTAGAGCGTAAATGTGATGCGAGGAATGGTTATGCATAAAACAAAAAGAAGGAAAATGATCGCGATTGAAACCAAAGTGAGAATAATAAAGTTATCCGAAGAAAATGAAACTCCAATGCACATTGGAAAGTCATTTCTCTACAATCCGTCAACGACAGGAACAAATCAAAACGACTAAGGGAAAATAATTGAGCATGTAAAAGGCTCCGAGTGGATGAAATTATCATATACAACGAAGGTTTCTGTTATATATTCTATAGTACAAGAAATCCCCCTTTTTAGTTCAGATAACGACGAAACAAATATCCAGGAAGAACATGGGAAATTAAGGGCGTCACATGTTTCAAAATATAAAAGCGCATTATCACTGTGTTTATCACTTGATATTGGAATGGATATTTAAGTTTATATTTTCCAGAACGTAGGCCAGTATACTAAGAGTAGAAACCGTATCAAAATTGACTCATAAGGATCATTCTCAAAGTTTTGAAACTTTTTCCACAGTGCACATATCGACGTTTGTCCGTGTTGGTAATTCATAAAAAAGTAGAAAAAATACATGTGATATATTAATTTCAAAGTTTGTGTTCTGTTCACTAGCACCTAGTAGTCTCGAAGTAGCACAGAGTTTTCTTACGAAATCACAATGTAAATCCAGTTTAACAATTTAATTTGTGTTGTAGATTATTTTTGTTCAAATCAGCAGAAGGGATGGTTGTCACAATTAACAAATAGTTTTAACGGCACGTGAGACAAAGGAATCACAAAATAGCTAAACGGTGGCCTTTTTTAAACAACTATTCAAAACTTTCAGTATCTAGAAAAGTGATGAAGTATGATCAACGAAACGGCTCCGTGGTGAATGTTTTAACATTCTGACTGCGCTCCATAAATTTTCTAAGCAAGTCCAACCGCCATCACTTTGTATATTCTGGGCCTCTGATTTTTTGACAACTTGGAGATTAAAGAACGGGCATAATCAGCTTACACCTTATTTCTGTCCCAATGTTTTACACATTATCTTTTTTAAGGGCGCACTCCAAAAAGCAACTATTTTTGGTTTGAAAACTAACTGAATATAAAATAATGTATAAGATTTTATAAATATTTTACTGACACTCTATGTTTGCGCACTGCCTTCCATGAAAAAGAGATGAACTGTTTATAAATTAATAGGTGATGGCGACGGAACAGCTCCCCATGTTTATATATATTGGTGTGAGTCAAAGTCGACTGAAAAACAAATGCAAAAACTTTAGACAAAACACCTTTTTGACAAATACTGACAGGCGCAGAATTTCACGCTTGGTCAAGGACAACAGATTTTAAACTAAGCAGAAAATCTTCTAATCAATTAATCTGACCCTGTCTCAAGAAGAACTTTAATTGAAAAGCGAAAGTTTTTTGATTTCCACATGTGACATTAAAGCAATAGATAAACGGATTCACAGTACGCAATGAAAACCATTTCCCTTGCCCCTTCGGTGTGCACCTGAGCAAAATTCTGCTGGACAAAGGACATTTTACTAAAGATTCTATTTGCAAATGTTTATTTAGAGTTATATATTTTAATATTTCACATTTCCAACAAAAATAAGAAAAACTACATTAAGATGTGAAAACGCAATTTTTCCACGACGAATATCGAATCTCTGTCTCCTCACTCCGGAGTATGTTGGTCTCCTAACTAACATACGCGGACATAATGTCTGCTTACAGATTTTACGTCTTCATACATATTTTCACTTCAGCAGTATGTCACATCATTGCCCTCTTAACTGTGTTTTTGTTGTTTTTTTTCTTTGAAGCGAAGTAAGAATTTTTGATTAATTCCGAACAATGAGTGGAAAAAACATCAAACATTTTTTGAAGAATACAACGGCCAGTGGATCCATTTTCCACAATCGGACGCCAATATAAAAACACACGTTTGTGCGCGAATAGCATCGAAGCCGTATCCTCCTACTCCTGAGTAGGTCGCTCTCACAACTAAGCTACGCAGACAGAATGTCTCGTTGCAGATATTTTGTCTTGACACATGTTTTCACCTCTGCATCGCGTTACAAACATTTATTTCTGGTTCCGAAACATGAAATATTAATTTCACTTTGAAACGGTGTCTTGACTTGGTGTTCTCGTTTCTCTGGTTCTGGGCAAAATGCAAAAACGTACCACAATATGGGCTTCATCTACCATTAACACCGGACCATTGTCAGCGTCAATTGCAGTGAGGTCAGCAGCAAGCAACGTAGAATGCTACGGACTTGCGACGTATAGTGTTCAGCACGACGAATCCCGCTTGTGTATTGGAACGTACGACCACATTTCAGAGTGTGGAGGACCGCAGGTGAGCGCTACAATCCCATCTTCCCTGTAGAGCCACACTTGTACCGAACTGCAAGCGTGATGATCTGGTGAGCCATCTCGTACGACAGACGTATTTTCCTCGAAGTAATCTGAGGGACGTTGACAGCCAAGTGCTAAGTACAGGCAATATTTCGACCCTATGAGTTGCCTTTCCTGGCAGGGCGGTCAGGAGCCATTTTCCCACAAGATGACTCCCAACCGAAAGCGGCTCAGGATTCTCAGGACTGTGAATGTTATTTTTCGACGTTTCCGTTGCCTGCCAGTATGCCTGATCTTTCCCTCAGCAAACACATGCGGGACCAGATGGGACGCCAGCTTTCTTCATGTCCCAGTGTTCGTGATTTAGAGCGTCAGTTGCAAGAATTGTGTGCCAATTTGTCCCAAGATAACATACGGCGTCTCTTTGACTGCATGCCAGACCGTATCACCGCATGTATCCGAGCACAATGCGGTCCCATGCGGTAGTGATGCTGATCGGAATGTGCACTGTATGTCCGCGGGAAATCGTACAGCTGCTGTGATATTGTAATAACTTCTGTCCTTAATATATACTAACTCACTACTAAAATCTCATTTCAATTGAAAGCTTCCTTCATGGTGCGCGGATTTTCATGGCAATGATTGAATATAAGTACCTCACGGTGATTTAGTATTTTTTTAATTAATTTATTTATCTTATTTGAATAAATTTTACCATAAATCATTTCCTTAGTGATATTAGGTCCCAGGGGATGTAAGGTCAGGTGAAGTGTAACATCACAGCCTCTCCTTGACAAATGTCAAACCCGCCTTCTCGTGGTGCATCCTGTTCCCACTAAAAAGGCTCTGACGACTGCCAATAGCGTTATAACTATACCGTCGGGATTAGAGGAAATGCTATCCCACACTTACCAACCCGCTTGGCCAGCGTGGTGAGTTATGCACAAACCCCTCCAAAAGGACTCCACAACTTAAATCTTGGCCCTCAGTCTCCGGCAGCTGGAATGTACCTGGCCAAGGCAGCGGCTAGTGCGACATGAAGGCAGAGGGTGCTAAGAATCCCCGGAGGACCGGACTAGGCTGCCATCTGATGCTGAACTTGGCTACGTATAATGGACGCTCCCTATCTTCTGATTCAATGCTTCTTGAATTGGAAGAGGAACTACAAATGATCAAGTGGGACATCGTCGGGCTACGTGAGGTAAGAAGAAAAGGAGAAGATCTCATTAAACTGAAAAGCGGACATCTCTTCTACTATCGTGGCACAGATACTGGCAGAACTAGTGGTGTTGGATTTATAATAAACAAGAAACTGAAGTATAAAGTTGTAGAAGTTGAAAGTTCCCCTGACAGAGCCGCACGAAGCGTTGTCCAACTCTCGAGAAGATACAAGGCTCAGATTATTCAAACTTATGCACCCACCACAAGTCATCCTGAAGAAGAAATTGAAGAAGTTTTTGAGGAAATTCGTCATCTAAATAATAAAGATAAGCAACACTTGAAGGTAATTATGGGAGATTTCAATGCAAAAAAAGGCCAACATCAACAGAATGGAACTTCAGTAGGTAAATTCGATCACGGCAACAGAAACCAGCGTGGAAATACTCTCGTTGAGTTTGCAGAGGCAGAAGGGTTTTTCATCTTGAACTCCTTTTTCAAGAAAAAGCCACACAGGAAATTGATATGCAGACATCCAAATGGGACGACAAGTGAAATTGATTTTATTATGTGTAACCAAAAATTCGTCATAGAAGACTGCAGTGTGCTAAACAAGTTCAACACAGGTAGTGACCATAGATTGGTGAGATGTAAGATGCACATCAACACTAAACTTGAACGTGGCAAGCTCATAAGACAAACACAATGTATTGACATAACCAACCTTAAAAAACAGCACAATACCTTCAAGTTCGAACCGAAGAACAGATTCTCGGCTTTAGAAGGCCTAACATCAGAAGAAGTGGATATTTCTGAAGTTAACAGAAAAGTAACCAAAGTTCTTTTGGAAACAGCAACAAAATTAGCGGGTCTATGAACAAGTTGCGTGTGAACAAATTATCAGGAAAAACCAAAATGTTGATGCAAAAAAGAAGAGAGATGAGTACAAATAAAGAAGATGTGACTTCCAAAATGGAATATACAGAGCTATGCAAGATAGTATAAAAAGTATCACTGAAGACGTAAGGAAATTCAGCTGTAAACTAGTAAGGAAAGCAATTGAAAACAACCAAAGCCTAAAGATAGCAAAGGGACATCTCAGTAAGGGAAGAAAACAGATTATGGCACTGAGAAAAGAACATGGTTCTGTAACAAGAAATAGAGGCGAACTTTGGACAAGAGTGAAATACTTCTACTCCAAATTATATGAACATGTCTCCAGACATCATAAAATGTACTAGTACCACAGTTCTTCCAGTACTCCCAGCAGAAGTTGCACATGCAATCAATAACATGAAGCGGGTAAAAACTCCAGGAGAAGATGGAATTACTGTAGACATCATACAAGAAGCAAGTGGAGAAATCGAAACAGTACTCGCCCAAATTTTCACTGGATGCCTTCATGAAGGGAAAATTCCAGAGAATTGGAACAACGCTATAATGATTCTGCTACATAAAAAAGGTGACATTGAGGATCTCAGGAACTACAGACCTACCAGCCTCCTATCAGTAGTTTATAAAATCTTCACTAAAGTTCTTTCACACCGCTTGAACGTAACACTGGACATGGCTCAACCGAGATTACAATCTGGATTCAGGAGTGGCTACAGCACAATAGATCATATACACGTACTGAGAGAAATATTTGAAAGAGCGAGGGAATATGAACTTCCATTGTGCATGGCTTTTATCGATTATGAAAAAGCCTTTGATTCGGTGAAACCATCAGCAATTACAATGGCTCTGAAATACTGCGGTATTGAAGATGCATACATTAATATTATTAATAACATCTATAAAAATGCAAGTGCAAAGATTCGGCTGTTTGAAAATACAACACACATAAAAATTGGAAAGTGAGTGAGACAAGGTGACACCATATCACAGAAGCTCTTTAATGCCCCATTGGAAAATGTCTTTCAATTACTGAACTGGGAAAACAAAGTGATGAATATTGATGGAGCTTATATAACGCACCTTCGTTTTGCTGACGACGTAGTCATTTTTGCAATTACCTCATCAGAGCTGGAGAGTATGATCCATGAACTTGCTGAAAAGAGCAAAGAAGTGGGAATATAAATGAACTTTCAGAAGACAAAAGTGATATTCAATGCTTTTAAAAGAAATGAAGATTTATCGATTGATGGAGAAAAG
Source organism: Macrothele yani (assembly GCA_039090855.1). NCBI lineage: Eukaryota > Metazoa > Arthropoda > Arachnida > Araneae > Macrothelidae > Macrothele > Macrothele yani. The sequence continues at coordinate 76,928,577 of CM077017.1, read as the reverse complement.
CTGGAGATAACAGACACTTACGTTTATCTTGGACCGCAGATATCAAGTGAGGGTCACATTGATGAAGACATTAATTGGCGTACAAAACTTGCGTGGAGAGCTTTTGAAAGAAACAGCATGATTTTCGTGAGCAATATCCCATTATGTCTTAAAAGAAAAGTGTTTGATCAATGCATCTTTCCAGTGCTTACGTATGGTGCAGAGACGTGGACTTTAACTAAAAGACACATACAAAGGCTGCAGACAACTCAAAGTGGCATGGAGAGGTACATGCTTGGTGTAACCAGGAGAGATAAGAAGAGGAACTCGTGGATCCGAAAAATGACATGAGTGGAAGACATCATGATCAGAGTTAAATCCCTGAAATGGCAATGGGCTGGACATACTGCCAGAAGGACAGACCATCGATGGACAGACGAAATTTTAGATTGGATTCCAAGGGACAGGAAAAGACCCAGAAGAAGACCACATGGGAGATGGGTGGATGAAATTCGAAAGTGAGTGACATGGAGGAGACTGGCACAAAACAGACGGTAGTGGAGGAAACTTGGGGAGACCTTCGTCCAGGAGTGGAATGATAATGGTTGACAATGATGATGATGATGATGATGACCATGATGATGATTAAGTACCAGATGAGAAACGCTTTACGAAGGAGAAAAGGAACTTTTGTGATTGTGTGAATAGTATTTTATACTATTGTGAAACAAACCCATATTTTTAATAAAAAAATTCCGCTTCTCTTTGGTCAAGTCGTAGCTTCTGTTTACCCTTAATCTGGACAGATAGCGCCGCATTCGTTAATCTGAAGAATGAACCATAATTCTGTGTTTCATATAATCTCAATCGCTTTCAATTTGATTCTCCTAATACACTTCATAAACAGCAGAAATATCTATCATTAAAGATATTTACATTAACGGTTCTTCATTTGTATTCAACTCCCCAACACGCACTCTGGTAAGAATGGTATCTTATGAGATATTTAAGGGAAGGAATTCGTTTGGAGTAATTTTAAAATCATAATAATGTCTACTTCCACAATGTGCAAACTTCCTTGAAGGCTTTCTTTCAGAATAACATAATAAAAGATTCATGATTCCTTTTTTATGCATTTCCTGAAAAGTTTCCTATTTTCTTTAACACGAAGGAAATCATCATTATTCCTCAATGCTATTATCACAAGGCCTGACTTACTTTTTGGGTAAACTTTCGGCGTCTGAGGGAGGACATTGGCCCCAAATGACCTAAAATGTAACGCAGGGGCGTTTTCCTGTTCCATTACAACAATGCAGCAGCTCACAAATCGGTAACAACACGCCAGTTTTGCAGCCGCAACAGCATGGCTACCCTTCCTCACCTGTCTTACTCGCCGGATTTGGGGCCCTGAGACTTCTCTTTGTTCTTGAAGATTAAGCTGAAGCTCAAGGGTTGCCGTTTCTTAACCGTGGACGAGATCCAGCGCGAATCGCAGATGGTGCTTGACATGATTCGCGAACAGGACTTACAGGAAGCGTTCCAATAGTGGCAAACACGCTGACAGCGGGGTTTCTCTGCCCAAGGAGACTACTTTGAGGAAAATCATAGCCATACTTAAGTAATATAAGTACTTTGTTGTATATCGGCCTAGTCTTGGAACTTTCCGATCTGACATTGTATAAACATCACCTTTTTAACAAAAGTCGTGTTAAAAGTACACTGACGGAAAAAAAAATTCCCAACACCATGAAAAAATAGTTGTAGAGAAATGAAATGGCGGCAATACATTTGCATAGGTAACATATTTAATCGATTAAGGTTTCAAGATCACAGCTTAATGTAAGCGCGAGAAGAGCCATTTTAAATGTGAAATGTTGGTACATTAATAACCGGTGTAACCGCAAGAATGTTGAAAGCAAGCACGCAAACGTTCTTGCATTGTGTCGTACAGGGGCTGGATGTCAGTTTGTGGGATGGAGTTCCATGCCGGTTGCACTTGGTCAGTCAATACAGAGACGGTTAATGCTAGTTGGGGGTGACGCTGGAGTTGTCGTCCAATGATGTCCCATACGTGCTTGATTGGTGACAGATCTGGTGATCTAGCAGGCCACGTAAACATGTCGACACTCTGTAGAGCATGTTGGGTTACAACAGCGGTATGCGGGCGAGCGTTATCTTGTTGGAAAGCCACCCTGGAATGCTGTTCATAAATGGCAGCACAACAGGTTGAATCACCAGACCGATGTACAACTGTGCCGTCAGGGTGCGTGGGATAACCACGAGAGTCCTCCTGCTGTCACAGGAAATTGCTCCCCAGACCATAACTCCAGGTGTAGGTCCAGTGTGTCTCGGCCGCAGATAGGTTAATTGCAGGCGCTCACCTGGCCTCCTTCTACCCAACACATGGCCATCACTGGCACCCAGGCAGAACCGGCTTTCATCAGAAAACACAACAGATCTCCACTCCGTCCTCCAATGAGCTCTAGCTTGACACCACTGACGTCGCAAACGGCAGTGGTTTAGAGTAAGTGGAATGCACGCTACGGGGCTTCTGGCTCGGAGCTGTCCTTCAACTAACCGATATGTAACAGTTCGTTGTGTCACTGTGGTGGCAACTGCAGCTCGAATTGCTGTAGCAGACGTGGTACGATGCGCCACGGCCATACGACGTACATGGCGGTCTTGCCTCTCAGTAGTGCCACGTGGCCGGCCGGAACCCGGTCTTTTTGAGGCAGTACTATCCCTTGACCACCGCTGCCAACAATTATGCACAGTGGCTACATTCCTGCCAAGTCGTTCTGCAATATTGCGGAATGAAAATCCACCTTCTCGTAGCCCTATTACACGACCTCGTTCAAACTCCGTGAGCTGTTGATAATGGCTTCTTCGTCTTCTTAAAGGCATTCTTGACTAACATCAACACACTACGTCGAATCTCAACAATAACTAACGCTCACGAACGTTACAGCGCGTATTTACAGCGAACCTGCTTTGCATGTTCCGTGGGGCGCTACTAGCGCCACACGTATACGCCGAGAGCGAAATTAGCATAGACGTCATCTTACAGATGTACTCTCACCGCCTACCAACTGTCGTTTATCTAACACAACCCCTTCTTGGTGTTGGGATTTTTTTCCGTCAGTATATATAAATGTATAAATGGTCTTATTAGCATACACTGTAAAAAACTGCCGTGAATTCTCGGTGTTTCAACTGTATTAAAACGGTTTACGGACCGTAAGCACGCCAACGGGCGATGAACCGTAAATGTTCGGTAGATAAACTACATGTTCACGGTGTTTAAACTGTTTTAACCATTACGGTATAATACCTGTTTTTTTTACGTGCTGTCGAATGGCAACGGGCTGGTCGCGGACGCCATGTTGATACGAAGCGATAGAGGTCTCTCTACACAAAGTAAGGATTCTATGTTACCGATTTATAGAAGCACCGCAGCATTTATTTTCGGTAAGTATTTTTTTGTTTTGTGTAAGTCTCTGTGCATTATGATGAGAATGTTAGTATTAAGTGGTTTTGGTAACAATTGAAACAAGTTTGATTTTTTATTTCATGTATTTCGTTCAAATTATTTGTTAGGCTGAACAAGTTAAGTAAACGAATGCAGTTGCTAACTAATTTTCCTCGCTTGTCCTGTGACTAGGGTGACAACTAGTTTTGGAGAACGAGGTACAAATTGTAAAATGGTCAATTTCACCCAGACCACGTTGGTGCCAGGAAATTTTTATTTAGCATTCGCAATCGCAAGTGCTAAAAATTCTAACACCATACTCCTGCTTCCTACATTTCTTTTTTCAGTGCCAGACAGCTTTTTTTGGAATCTGGGCTACTGAAGATTTTGTGGCCCCTATTTCTGGTCACAAGTGCTTGTAAAATACGAATGTCCTATAGACTATACGATAGATATGTATGTCTTGTACATATGTTGGACACCTATTTCCTTTATATATGTATGTTAAGGCTTTGTAAAATACATCTTATTTGTTTGCAGACATAAGGAAATGTATTATTTTTAATATTTATTCCTAGAGAAATGTAAACATTGAATCAAGTATAGATAACAAAAATTTGAAATGAATGCACAAAAACAGAAGTTCACACATAGTTCAGGAGTTTGTCTTTAAAATGTCTGTTTAAAGATGTTGAAACATTTTTCTGCAAACTAACACATTGAAGAAATCTCATGTGAGCAGTGTGTATACCTCATCTGTGGTAAGATGGAAATTTATCAGAACCATTCAATTTCTTAAAAATTAGTTGAAATATATCAATACACAGGTATTTGTGTAGTAATAACTGCCAGTTTTTTCTGTAAAATTATAACAAAATGACAGAAATATCACTCAACTCATGCTAAACGCACAACTCGAGGCGCGTCGCGTAAACTTAATAGCAGTACCAATATCTGCTTGTTTTATTTATAAAATGAGTACCCCAAAAGGTGTATTTCAATGCAAACACAATTGCACGTAGAAAGTTTTACGAACAGGTCACTGATGCTAGGCAGTAATTACATTAGAACTGATTCGTGAGCTAAGAAAAAACCCTCAAAATAATCTCTTCAGGTGTACTGTGTAAGAAATAAACATTGCTAGTATACCCCAAAATCTCACGTGTCCACAAATCTTACAAAAAATTTTATATTAAAGAAAATTCAAACATTGAATCAAGTGTAGACAACATAAATGAAAAATGAATGCACAAAAACAAAAGTTTGCCGCCCCGGTTGTGCAGTGGTCTAAGCGATGACCTCTGATCATTCGTCCGAAAGGGGTCTATCGAATCCCGGTGAGGCATGGATGTTGTGTTTGTCTTACGGCACTGGCTCTCTCCCTTCCCTGGAACCAGTGACCCTAAATTAGGGACGGGCGACCGCTTATAGCCCATTGAGTGGCTCACAGTGGTCGTTAAACCTCCAATAAGGCCGCCCCGGTGGCGCAGTGGTCTAAGCGATGGCCTCTGATCATTCGTCCGGAAGGGGTCCGGGTTCGAATGACGGCGAGGCATGGATGTTGTGTTTGTCTTACGGCACTGGCTCTTTCCCTTCCCTGGAACCAGTGACAATAAATTAGCGACGGGCGACTGCTTATAGCCCATTGAGTTGCTCACGGTGGTCGTTAAACCTCCAATAAAAAAAAAAAAAGTTCAGGCGTTCGTCTTTAAAATGTCTTTTCTTGCTTTGAGGTTTGTGAAGAAGTGCACAACATCGTCAAACTAACTGCTGAGCAATATCATGCTCTAATGACATGATAGCAAGACTGTTAAGCCTTTGTTGAAGCATTGTCAATCACAAGTTATTTTTTACCAAGTGTAGTTTTAATACGGTGAATATACATTTGGGAAAATATCATATATATATATGTGTGTGTGTGTGTGTGTGTTTTGCAATGTCTTGACAAGAACATTTTTTTTGTGCAGTAGCTACATTCACACTAGATAAAGTCACAGAACTGTGAAATTTTACTATGTAAAGATTCATCCAAATCCTCACTGTAAAAATCTAAACAGTTATTTAGAGAAATTTAGTTGGCAGTTAATTAAGAACTGAAATTGAAATTGAATTTTTTTTATAAGCTAACAGACATTTGTTATCCAACTGATCAATAATCACATTAAATGTTTCTACTTCACATTTTTTCTGTCCTTGAAGAATAGTTTCATTACGGTTATTGCCATGTGCATATTTTTTTATTGTGATTAGACAAAACTTCCAGGAGATTTTTCACTTAATGTTTTATCTATTTCTTCATATTTTTCAAAATTATTTCTTTCATTGGCAATGAAATGGGATAATGACAGAAGGTTACGTCCAGTTAACAAATCTAGTGATGGCTTTTGTAATTTAGTACCAACTTTATCACATCTTTCTAAAATATGCCAAAGAGCACACATGAAAATAGATTCAAATTTATGAGAGAAACTTGAAGAAAAAACATCCAATCTCTGTAGGTAGAAGAAAAGATTTAGGATTTCTAGACAATGGAAGTCCTAAATTTAATATGAATAATGCAAATTATTTCTTCAATTTGCGCTTTTCGGAACTTTTTTACCCACACGAAGTTTTCAGTCCTCAGTAAAACAGGTGTGGGCTATACTAGTTTTGCTGGGGACCAAAAAGTTCCAAATACTCCAACCTCCTTTAGCCCACCAAACACCCCTGCTCTGACAACTGGTTTTGGAGAACGAGGCACAAGTCGTGGAATGATCAATTTCACCTGCAGACCACATGGGCGCCAGAAAATTATTTAGCTAGCACTGTTACAATCGTAGGTGATTTAACAAGAATTCTGACACCATACTCCTGCCTCCTGTATCTTTCCTGTCCCAGCTGCTAATCATTCATCAACTTAATCCATTAAGAATTTCATTTGCTGATTCTTATGTTAAAATTTGTGCTTTCATCCTAATTTCTTTACATAGTCTGTGACGGGTTTAAAATTTATTACATGCCAGGATGGTAGATAATATTTTTTAATCGCCGGGATGCGGCCCAACTTCGAACACTTTATTTCTATGGGTGGTCAAATTTTATTTCTGTAAAAACACATAAGTTGTTACTCAGAGTTAAAGTTGATGCCATTGTTTTCCAGCCAATAGCTATCTCAAATAGCCTGGCAAATCCCTCTTTTTTTCCAGGCAGAGTTGCCATTATGTTCCAAGCTTAAATCTAAGAAATTCCTTAGTCAAACTCTGCATTAGCACCAATGCTAAACATCATTGTTACCCCCCCCTCCCGTTAGCTTAAAATACACTGCTCAAAACTATTAGGAGATATCGTGGTTTAGATATGTACTACTGACATCCACTGTTTGTATGCTAAGAGAAATTGAAGGAAAGTTATTACAATGAAACTTTTGCATACTTCCAAACACCTCAGTATGAAAAATTGATTGTGGGACGTTAAAAAGGGTATGTTTCTGTCAACGAATGAAAAGTGAATTGTATCTTATGATCGTTTAGTCCAGGATAAAAATGACTCGTGCTTTGAATGTGATGTCCGAACGGGATTTACCCGAATCTGTAGCCTGAGGGCTATCGGTCACTTAGAAGCTGGTCAAACCCAATCGCAAGTAGCGGACGCCATTGGAGTGTCTCGAAGCATGATTTCCAGATTTTGGAATTGGTTTTCAGGAACCGAAAATTTAAGGCAAAGACCAGGGCAAGGTCACAGGAAAGCAACGTCAAGAAATGAGGATCGTTTTTTTTTATCACTGACTACCAGGAGAAACCAGAGTATGAGCACCCCTCTTCTGCAATGCAAACTCCATACGGCTACTGACACAAATGTTTCGACTCAAACTGTTCGCACCCGACTACACGGTGTTGGTCTGTATGCTCGACAACCTATGGTATGTGTTTCTTTAACCGCATGCCACCGTGCTGCCTGCAGATTTTGAGCACATGACCCTGCTGATTAGAAAAGAAATTAATGGAGCAACGTTCTCTTCTCAGACGTGTCTTGCTTTACTGTACATCCTGATTATTTTGAGGGAACAAGGTATTTGTAACAACCAGAGGTAGAAAAATATTCTGAAATCTGGTGGCCAGCTAAATTTTTTAGTGGCCAGACATTGAACCTGCGGGGAGGAGGGGGCTATATATAATGTCAAAGTCGTACACTTCTGTCCAAAAATGTTCTGCCCTCAGCCCTGGCAAAAAAAAGGTACTCGTTTTTTTGTTTTGTTTTTCATCTGGGGCTCGCAAATTCCTGAATTATCATAATTTTCGTCGTTTATCCCCAGACCCTGGAAATCGCACTTTTTATTTTTTATTTTCGTATAAACTGTGCAGGCGTATAATTCACAGATTGTGACATTCAGAAGAAAAAGAAAAAAATAGCCATATGATCTTGTATATCACAAATGTTGATCCAGAAGCGGAATTTTCGACAGAAAAGTTAGGCACATAAAGACCCCGGAGTCCGAAGAAATGAAACAAAGACTTTGGTCAAACTGGCACAGGACAAACTAAAATACAAGGCACAGTGTACACGAGATTCAGAACATAGAACTTTGAAATGAGGCGTGCATGTTTAGGTTCCTGCAGCAAGCACTGTGCATACATTTTTATTGGCCAATTGATGAGGAGAGGGCACAAGCACAGTCAGCGTTTTGTCTTTCCCAACAATACAAAGACAAAATAACTCCCGCCGCCCCTTCCTACAGCTTTCCCGGTCTTTCATTATGACATCCCTTTTTCCGTCCTCTTCACTTCGTGCAAATCCTAGACTGAAATTTTTTCCCGAGAGAGTTCCTTTTCCAATTATATAGCCGCTCTCCAGCACAATTACCCTGCAGATTATTTTTCAAATTGAACGGCAGCAAAAACTTTTTTTTATTTTATTTTTTTTAAATCGTTTATTCGTGGCTTATACAATGCAAATTGCCGTACATGTTTTTCAGTGAGAAATTTACCTTTATTTTCATTTTTACGATATGATCATAAATATGCCTTTGTACATTTGTCTCCCCAAAAATTATTAAATTTAAATTTACTAATTGTTTTGGCCATATTTTTCTTTTTGCATAGCGTACTAAGTGTCTGTAGTTCCTATTCCAACCTGTAAAGTTTTCTGTCCCTCAGTTTTAATACAAAACTACGATATTCCCTATTCCCTAATTGTTTTTAGCTGTATATATATAGTAATAAAGTCAACCACAGATAAATTGTAATCCTAATACAGAACCCAAAATAACATCCTGAATTCCTGATAAGATAATTTTTTTCCAAAGACCAAACCTGCCCCCCCCCCCCCCGCATTAAAAGGCTAAATCCAATAAAAAATTGCAGCGTGTTAGTGAAAACACCAAATATAAATATAATCATCTGGTAATTTCGAAACCTTACTTTACCATGGACTTCAATCAAGATGGCTGATGCCATATTTGATATATCTCAAGGGGCCTCTGTCCCTCATTGTCAGTTTGTCACTATAAATGAATTGAAACAAATCTCCGAGAATGTACATCATGAAAGGGTGAATCGGTGAAAATTTTAATCACAATGTAACATTCAGGCCTCTTGTGTCGCCATTCTGATTGAATATCAGCAATGAAGTCATATCACCTGTGAAGCATTATCTCCATCAGTGCTAAATAAATGAGGCTGGAGACAAGTTTCTAGAAATGAAAGTCTTATTTTTTTGAAAAACTGGAAAAATAAGAGGTACATACAGGTACTGGATTTATTTAAAAATAGAAAGTAGTCATGACTACTCTTTTTTGTGCAAAGTACATCACAACTTGCATTTCCTTTGACATCTTGGAGTCGAATTTTTCACGATTACAATACTTTCTCATGCTAATGTATGAAAAAGGAAAACGTCTTTTTCACATAAAAAAAAAAAAGAACTAGGAACTCTCATAAAATTGCAGGTCCTGTTAATGTGGTGCTCCATAGAGCTGCACACATAAAATCTTTACTGTTTCTACCGGTTTTCAAAATCTTTTGGATTCAAAAGTCTTAGTTTCTTATTTCCTTCTCAACAAATAAAATTCTTGTTTTTATTCTGTTGCATTTATTTGCTACAAAAATGTATATATACAGGGTGTCCGAGAATTATTGGACACATAACAAAATTATATAAAACAAAACATTAAACAGAAAGAAATAAACTGACTGTATTAACTTACAATGTAACTGCACAAGGTAATAAATTTCGATGTGAGATCCCTTGGTTGCTCGTAGTACGTCTAAGCGATACTCAATTTCATGCCATATATTGGCAAGCATCTGAGGAGTTATGGAATTAAATAGCAGCTGTGATACGCTACTTTAGTTCCTGCAAATCAGTACAAGGCGTCTGATAGACACGATCCTAATCCCACATGAAATAATCCAATGGAGTTAGATCTGGAGAGCGAGGATGCCACAGAATGGGACCACCACGGCCAATCTATCTGTTGGGGAAAAGGCTCATTTAGGCACTTATGTATACATGTTGACCAATGCGGAGTCGTACCGTCTTGTTGGAAAATGACATCATATCTTTTGATCTGGGTATAGCGAAAGTTTCTATCATATCCAAGTAAATGTCATCATTTGTTTTTTTCGCAGAAGGAAGGGCCAATCACTTCTCTTTTTGATAGGGCGCACCACACGTTAACTTTTGGAGAATCACGTTCCAGTTCATTAGCAGCATGAGGCAGTTCACTACCCCATATCCTACAGTTGTGACAATTCACAATACATGAAATGTGGATTCATCACTGAAAATGACAGTACTGAGAAAGTTTTCGTTGTTTTTCACTCAATTTAGCATAACCACAGCGAAATCGTTTCGCAGAGTGTGATCATTTACATGCATCTTTTTCACTATTTGGATTTTATAAGAATAAAACTTTAATTTCTTGTGCGAGATATCATGAACTGTCGATTTCGGAATGCACAGTTCTCTGCTTGCTTTACGAACGGATTTCCTGGAGCTTCGTCGGAAACTTCCATTAACTTCGTCAACCGTCTCACCGCTGATGCTAGGCCAACCGGCTCCTAGACGAGGTTCCACATTGCCAGAACTGTTTTATCCGTTGCTTAATTGAATTCATTGATGGAGGATTACAACCATACTCTAAACGGTACCGTCTTTTAACTTTAATGACAGACTTTAATTTCGCAAGCCATAACACACACATCGCCTTGTGCTGTACGGATGACATTACTACCGATTGCGCATTTCTCATACATTCCTCATCAGGCCACACCTAGTGCCATCTATCGGATTCTGGGAATAACAATTCTGCAAAACAAAAATATAGAAACCGTGTTTGTAATACGTAACATAGAAAAACCGACAATGCTCAGTTTTTTTTACATAATTTTGTAATGTATCCAATATTTCTGGGACACCCTGTATATTGCTTAAGACAACAGTGCTGACAATTACGGAGGATCTTTTTGCTGACATATTTTTTGTATTGTAAATAATTTTGGTAATGAATCTGTTCTGCATGCTAAATTGGTTGAATTTTTAAAAAATATGTAAAAGAATTTGGTTTCAGATGAATCAAAGCCTTTGGCAATTAGTGTCAGTTATTGTTTATTTTTGATACTTGAAATTTTACATTCAATACATAAAACAGTAATTCCTTCTGTTTTTCTTAGGAATATCACATATTATAAAACATTTTGCATAAAAGTGCATACTTAATACTTGACATCATGTATGAGTGTGCCAATTGCAACTATGTTTCTTTATCTTTAAAGAAATATGTTCACCACATGAGCATTCATAGAAATGTAAATAATTTTAGATTTCAGTGTGGGGTGCGTGGTTGCTCCAAGACATTTGGCTCTTACTATGGCTTTAATACTCATGTCTCGCGATACCACCGTGGTTTGCGTGGTTTACAACTTTGAAATTCAGAAGTGGATTTAAAGTGCAACCAAAGATTGTGTCATAAGGCATTTAATAGAGTTTTTGATTTAATATCGCACATTAAGTTACCTCTAACCTCCGGGGGCTTTATTAGATGCTGTTTTAAGGGGTGTGCCAAAACATTTAAAGTCAAATCTTCATTTTCATCCCATTTATCTAGATATCATCTGAATCACAGTACAAAATTCCTATCTCCACAGTTTCTTAATTCTGAGTCAGTTGCCCTGACCTTGAGAGTTGACAGTACTGTGGAACTAGTCACTTCTGACGTAAGTGAACAACTTAATCAGTCAGACAGCCATATCTCTGAAGAACTCACGCTGAAAAATATTGCTCTTTTTTGCTTGCTTTTGGAATCAAAATGCCTAATCCCATGTAAAACAATACAGTTGATAACAGAAGAGATTAATTATTTACTGATTCAGGAGGATTCCTTTTTCACACAGAGTTTCACTGATAAATTGAGTGAATTAGTAAATATATCTGAAGATGAAAAAAAAATTGTAAAATATGTCCATGACTCAAAGTTTTTAAAATCTGCATTCGATACTGAACCGGGACTTCTTAAATCTATCTATTTAAGACAACAATATTTTGAAAAGAGCATGAAATTTGTCAAACCCATTGAAATTTGCATGGGTCGCGATGAGGTAAATCGCTTGCGTTACTGCCACTACATTCCAATTAAAAAAACTCTTGTTAATCTGCTCCACGAAAAGTCTGTAAAGGATCAAGTAGATCATCCAGTGAAAAATGAAGTAGCAGATCGAATGAGTGATTTTACTGACGGTAGCGTGTTTCAGCAATGCCAAGCAGATGGATCAATAAAAATCCTTCAGCTTATCCTTTTTCAGGATGCGTTTGAGGTTGTTAACCCGTTAGGTTCTTCACGAAATAAACATAAAATTCTCGGATTTTATTTCACATTAGGAAACATATACCCTCAGTATAGGTCATCAGTTCACCAAATGCAGCTTCTTTTACTGTGCTGTGAAAAAGATTTAAAATTGTTTGGCCAAAAAGTAGTATTTAGGCAATTGATTGGTGACCTTAAAGAAATTGAGAATGGATTTAATGTGGATGGTGTATGTTATGTAGGGAGGGTTTTTTGTATTACTGCTGACAATTTAGGAGCACATTTTATTGGTGGATTTAACCAGAATTTCTCAACTTCAGAATATATGTGCCGTTATTGTCTAATGCAAAGAGATACTTGGAAGAGTTCAGAGTATCCATATTTGAGTGCTTCATCACGAACTGTTGAAAATTATGATGCATCTGCTTAGCAATTAGCCATGGGTAGCCAAGGAATCATTTTCCCGTCTCTGTTCAATGAGTTGCAGTACTTTCATGTTTGTCTTCCTGGGCTCCCTCCTTGTGTTGGTCATGACTTGTTTGAAGGGGTTTGTGACTATGATTTGTCCCTTTACCTAAATTATTTTGTTCAGAAAGGCTGGCTTACGTATACTTTATTAAATGATCTAATACGTGGCTTTTCATTTTCTTAGCATGATGCTTCTTGCAGGCCTGCTGTGTTTCACCCAAAAAGCAAAAGGTTAAATGGCAGCGCTTGTCAGAACTGGGCCTTACTTCACTTTTTGCAAATCCTTCTGTACTCTAAGATAGATACTGATGATTCTGTATGGAAACTAGTTGTTACACTCAGAGAAATTGTGGAATTTGCCTGTGCACCTAGCATACGTCATTCACAAATTGCATATTTCAAAATCATAATTGAAGAGTACTTGGAGGGAAGGAAGGTTGCTTTTGCAGATGTGCCTCTTCGACCAAAGCACCACTTCCTTCTGCACTATCCTGAGTTAACGATGAAATTTGGACCACTTATTCGTTTTTGGACATTGCGCTTTGAGAGTAAACATTCATATTTCAAAAGAGTTGCCCGAAGATGTCAGAACTTCAAAAACCTCACTGATACACTGTCAAACAAACATAAGTTATTGCAAGCTTATCTTCTAAATGGCTCACTTTTTGCTGAAAGGGTTCGGTTTGAAGACAGTCAAACTTTCATTATCGAGTTTTACTCCACTCAAATACAAAGGGCAATAAGAGAATCAGAATGTTAACCTCTGCACATTTCAAACAAGTGAAAATTTTTGGTTCTCTCGATACTGAAGGCCAGTTTTTGAACGTAAAGAACAAAGATAATGATTGTGTCTTTTGAGAAATACTGTTCATATTAGAAGATAAAAACAAGGAAATATTTTTTATTGTTAATGTATGGAAGGGTCGTTGGTGCTCAGATAGTGGTTTGCACATTTGTAAAAGTACAGACAGAGTTTTGTGTGTGAATGACAAAAAATTAGGTGATTTCTACCCTTTATCATGCTACAGTTGTGGTAATAAAAAAGTTATTGCTTTGAAACATAAGTTTTTAATGGTTTAGCAACAGCAATAGAGCACTAGATAATGCATATTTTGTGAGCTATTTGTACACTGCCATTATTGCTACTGACGCAGCTGAATATTGGTTCCAGGAGTGCAAAATGGTCAGTAGAAGTAAATTATTTTCATCTTGTTCAGTAATTTTGTTTTTAATTAGTCAGTAAAGTTCTCCCATGGGGCATTTAAATTCCTAAAAGACAGTGAGAAATGCTGCTGTGGATATGTGTGGAAGAATCTTTATCTAAAAATTATGATTCAATTCACAAGTGAAAAATTGTGGTTATAACTGGAAGAATCCACGACAGAAACTGAACTGATATTTTTTTATATGTTAACTTAGATTAATTATATTCTTTAAGTAAAACATGCTTATACATGATGTTGATTATTGTGTTGCTTTTTAAGAAATGGAGCAAGTTCGTGAATTTGTCACAAAAACACTACAACTGGATGAAAGCAAGGCTGAAGAAGTTATTCTGGCACTAACTGATGCTGGAGTTTCGAAGTATAAGGACATTGAATATGTTGAAGAATCAGATTTAAAAGAATGTTTGAAGCCAGTACAGTCAAGAAAACTGCTGAGAGCATTTAAAAAAACTGGTAAGAATTTATTTTTGCCCTATTTCACTTTTCATGAGGTTTATATATACACTATGGTGCAAAGGTTAAGTTACAAATAAAAAAAATGTGATATCTCAAAAACAGTTGGATGTATTGTAATGTAAAAGTTTGTACAAATGTAACCTGTAAAACAACACATAATACAGGGCTGGAAAAATAAGCTCCAGATTTAGGAACCAGCTCCAAAATTTAGGAGTCAGGTGAAACAAAAGCAAATTTCAGGGTATTCATGCACAAGCATAATTCATGGTGATGATGTGGGAACAAAGACTAATAATAATAATACAGTATAAGTGTATTGAGCACTGCCTATTACCCAAACTACTTATTGCTAAATGAAATTCGAATTTAGTCTGTAAATCTCAGGGTTCTATAGTTTTGATAAAAATCTAAACATAAACCAGTAGTCCACTGAAGCTGATAAATAAAATTTATCCAGTGGTGGTCCATTCATGCGGATCATCATTAGGTTATACAAACTGTTAATTTCCATATTTAATCTGAATTTGTTTTTGTTTTATTAAATTCGTCAAACTGAACCCTTGTTTGCAGCACAATGTCTATGGCCATCAGCTTTGGAAAAAAAAACCAGAAATCCCTCTTTGTGGGTCAGAACTTTTTCTAGCAGCTTGTGAAATTTCATTCCTTGCCTGATAACCTTAATTGAATTCTTACCACTCACCTAGCAGACTGAGTCACTACTCAGTCTTCCAAGAGATTCATGAGATCCAAGCTGTTTATGGAAGTGTTTACCCAGTGTTGCAATGTTCTCCTTCCTAAAGTTTTTTAAGTTATTTCCTGTTGGACACTAAAATGTGTCAAAGACCTTTGTACACCTGTGAATGCTTCTAGACAGTCCTAGGAACCATTCCTCTAGCAGCTGCACTTCTTGATGTATTCCTGTAAATGTGTTATTATTAACAAAATTATTTTCATGAGTGCCAGATGCATCCTTCATTATCTGAGATGTTGAAATTGCATTATTAACTTGAAGTTCCACTGCACTAATGATGAGTTCTTCCTTTTGAAATATGAGGGACAAATTCTTAAATACAGGCAGAACCCCCAAACCAAGTCTCAGAGGAGAATTGGTGAGGGTCGTTGCAGATGACGTATTTCAGTACACTACAAACCCCTCCAAAAAATAGTCCAGGAGTTTGCAAAATCATGTGTACAGACGTACAATGCCTCTTTAGCCGACAATATCAATGGGAACATTCTCGGATCTGGCTGATTCCCTAGCTCAGCAACTTCTGAACAGGGTTGAGAAAATGTGCAGGCTACATAAAAAATGCCAGTTAGGAAAAGGAAGGTCTCTTGTAATGAAGAGGAGGGAAACACACCTGGTTCCCTTCCTAGCCCAAAGATAGATAGTTATGGATGCATCAACTGGGCACCTAACTGGCCTCACAATGAGACTACAGAGTCCCTTGAGTTTAAAAAAACCCAGCTCAGCCAGCTCACTGAGGGAGATGAAAAACTAGTTGAGCTAATCAGTGACACCTTTTACTTACAGCGCCTTGACATAAATAGTGGAACAAGCCTGGTGAAATTAGTTGAAGACTGGCCACAGTTGTTTTCGGGTGTTGGCCTTTTGCAACACTTTCGATTACTAACAGGCATTGATATATACAGCCAATTCTGCAAGTCGGTTGAAGATCGAAAGGCCGGACTTTTGACTTATTTTTGTGCTCAGAAAAAGACAAATTTACTGCAGCTATTTGCAGAAGCCGATGTGTGAAATGGCAATCAAAACATTTTGCTAATTGCAGCAGTTGCTGCATATTTTGATGAAGATGTAAAATTTTTTCTGGCAGTTTCTGAGGTAATTTTGAATTTATTCTATTGATTTCTTTAAACTTAATAAAATACAATGATAATTGCAATTACAACCAACATAATTGTATGAAATTTTAGCTTTTTTACAGAGAAACCAAATATTTGGAATATTTTCTTTAGTAGAGAAATGTAGTGTAAATTTTATAATTGATGATCAGTATATCTCTGAATATTGGCATTACCCTCATATCTACTTGAATATTGTGATTTCAATAATTTGGATATTGTCAGCTGGTATACTATCACTATGTTTTAACAACCATTTCATTGATAATCGGCTACACATCAAATGATACTGTTGTATAAGTATGAAGATCTACTAGCAGATTTTCAATAGTTTAATGTGCTATATCAGTAAGATGGGTCATTTGAGGGGGTGGGGGAGTGCGTCTCAAAAAAGTTTTGAAAGGGTGAAACAGTCTGTAGTACACTTATCTATTATTTTTCAAACATTGACCTACTTACACCAAATATATGAATTTCTGCTAACATCTATTTTTTTGAAGAGTGCCCCACATCTATTTGGATATTACTTTTACAGATGTCTGGTGTGGATTTTTTTATGGACCTACAGATAAAATATGTTGGTCCACAGTTGTTGTTTTTTAACTCTCTTGTAGACTTAAGTGGTTTTCCATTTACATGTGTGCACGTTGTGGAGATTTCAAACAAATTTGTTGCCCACCCGTTCATCTACAGATATCTCCCACCTTTATTTTGGGAAATACTGACCCTTGGATGCAGGAGTAACAGAAGGTGCCTTTGCGGGTAAGAAGTGGATCTAAAATTAAAATCTGACCTTTTGTTATCTGTGATCACAGTTCATAATTTTTGCCTACAACCGTGTTCTCTTCATAAGAGTTACTGGAGGTGTTTTTGGCATAAATTAGCTTATTCAATGCAAATGGCCTTGAGCGTGGGTGGTGTAATTCAGGGAGCAGGATCATGGAAAACCTTACCTGATTCGCTTGCAAATTCAGCCAACATAGAAGGCAACACGCAGCATTTTTTAATGTTAAATTATGCGTTTTCTTGGCCGCTACAGTTTTATCACTAGTAAAAGGAATTTAAAAAAAATATCAGCTAGCTTAACTTTCTGATTGCTGGTATTCTGATCTAATGTTGGCAAAGGGATAAAGATATGGGAAGCTGTAGAGTGAAGGGCTGGGTACAACACAATATTCTTTGGCTGATAAGTCACATTAATGTTTTTAATTTACAAATAATTGGCAAAAATATTAATTTCTCCCAAGTTTTTCAGGTTTATCATGGCAAACGCAAGGGTGAGGGTGCAGCCACCTATACTATATATATAAACAGTCTAGATGGAATAATATGCGCAAAATGAGCATGCTTCACCCCCCCCCCCAATAAGCTACATCAGTCCTCAACATGCTGTATGTTTTAATGTTAGTTTCTTTTCTTATTTGTAGAGTTTTAGAGCATCCCTAAAATGAAGTGCAACAATATTTTATCAGTATCTTGATTTTGTGATGCAAAAGTAATTGATTTTTTTTCAGGTGCTCAATCCTCACTGTCCTCCTAATGAAGCAGTAACATCTCCATTTCTAGCTGTAAAAGGTAACACTATGATTTCCCTCTTGAATATTTTGAATTTTATTCAAACTGCTTATGGTTTTATCATACCATAAAATTTTGTTTTCTTAGAATATGATGACACCACACGTCATATTCAGGGTATTGGCAAACATGCACTTCTAGTTTGTATGTTAAGGGAAATGCACAGTGGCCTAAAAAAAGCCTCATCTGCAATAACCCACGTTTTCTATATCATAGTTTAGCAATTATTGTACATTTTCATACTGTTGTGTATTAGAAGAATAAACTGTCTTTTAATGGCGTTAACTCATAAATTTTGAAGTAAATTACCTGCACTATTTTTAAATGTTTTGATTGCTGTGGTGAATAGCTATGTACTTCCCCTTTGTATAGAGGTGAAAACAATTATGTAGACATAAAGCTTGTTAAATGAGTTGTCTTTTCCCTGTGCATCAACCTTTAAGTCGTTGCTTTCGCAAGGGAAACCAGCTATGAAAGCTGGGTTTGACTTTACCACTGTGGTACATCCGAGTTTCAACTTCCAATCTTTGTTCCTCTTTTGGGCGGAGGATTAACTTGGAACTGACTATTGACTAAGATTAACTAGTCCAGTAGTTTGCTGCTAAGGAAAAGGGATTGCAAATAAAAGGTATTCATGATGAAAAAGTAAAGGAACTATAAAGTTGTTAAATGCATGAATTTCCATCAATATAGGCTAATACATTGTTATTCTCTAAAATTTTCTGGAAGAACTAGCAAATGTTCCTAATTTTCCATTGGAACTCCTTACATATGTAAAGAAATTAAGAAAATGTTTTGTGTAAGATCGTGATTTTTATTTCTAAGATTTTTTTTTTTTTCATTTTCCGCCAACAATAAATTATTGATATGAAGATCTCCTTTGTGCTGATTCATAAAAGTGGAGTGTTTGGCAATCAGTGACATATTGAAAATGTTCTGCACGATTTTAACCTTTATATCTTATTGTGGGTCTATATTTCAGTGTATTCTGTCCATTTGTTGGATGTGTGGAAAATCGGAAGGGCAACTCTCGATATTTGCTTCGGAGTGTGCTTCTGCATAGAGAAAACATGTGGAAGCACACTTCCAAACTATCTAATGTTTTGTCCTTTGAGTGTATGTACACACTGTGTGTGTGAGAGAGATGTACTGTTAAAATAGATACCTTTCTAGTAACCATGCTGAGCCACCTGTCTTAATAATGCATACATTTTTTTCACCTTTTGGCTGAATTCAGCCTTTTTTAAATTGTTTTGGTTATTTTTATATTGTTACAAAACTGAAGTTTTTTTTTGGTTTTTTTTTTTTTGGGGGGGGGGGGGTTACCCTGTTGTAAAAGCAATTGAACTGTGTACGTACAACTTGAAACCAAAGAGAACTAATTTTTGTTTTCTTTAAAGAAAAAGTTTTTCTGAATCATCCTCTTTCCTACTATTGTATTATAGTATTAATTTATTGCACTTTTCTGAAAATCAGGCTCTTATAAGAATCACTTCAAAATGTTTAGTAATTTGGACTTCCTGATGCTGCCATAGATAGCTCTCTGAAAACATCAATAAACTTTTTTTATTCTGACAATGTGTGACTGCTCAACCTACTGAAAATGTGATTTTGATTTTTCTGCTACAGTCCTGTGGCAGTGTCATTGTTGGACTTATTATTATAAGGTTGACATATAATAGTTCCCCAAGAAGCATTTTCAGTGCGTCTTGCCAAATCTGATGTTGCACTGGTTATTAATTGCTCTAACAAAGTTCCAACAGCCTGTGAGACACCACAGTGTGACTTGGTCAGGAAAAAGTTAATTGTTTTGTAGTTGTAATTAATAAAATTATTTTATATTGGCTTATACAGGATGATTGCATATTCTGATGTGCTTAGTAATTATAATGTTCAATGCTTTTTTCCCTCGCGTAATTATAATGTTCAATGCTTTTTTTTCCCTCGCGTAATTATAATGTTCAATGCTTTTTTTCCCTCGCGTAATTATAATGTTCAATGCTTTTTTTTCCCTCGCATCGCTAAAATATTCAGCCTTTATTTTTTCATTGGTGAGTCTCGTGTCTGTTTCATGCGGCAAAATGCCGAACATTTTCAAAGCTTGTGAAAATATTTTTCAAGTATTTCCAGCCATACCACCTCCAAAATTGTCCAAATTTTGCTCAGGTTCATGGCCAAATGGACATGTGCATTTTCAAAGCTTGAAAATGCACGGATCTTTTAGAGAAATAAAAAGCAGCAGTTCTAAGAATGACATACTTCTTCACTTATCATTGTTTGCTGAATGTTTCTGCTCTGAAAGTTTGTGCCATGCTTTTGTTAAAATTCTGCCTAAGCAATTGTTAGTATCATATTTGGTTTTCACACTCTTAACAGCACAATGTTTTGATTTTTTAAGTATTTGCTTTATTTCACTTGTATGTATATTGTCCTCTGCTTTTTTTTATAATACTGTATTTTTTTAATTATTGTATTCTTACATTTATGCAAGTAAAAATGTCATACCCAGACATGCCAACCTTCAAAATCTGAAAATCGGGAGATTATTACAGCTCGTAAAATCACATGAGCTCTATTTTTATCGATATTTTCCAGAAGTATTATTGGTCCACTAAAAGTTCTGGAGAACAAAACAAAAATAAAACTAAAAGCAATACCCATTTTATTGCATTGTTAGTTTTTGTATTGTAAATGTATACACCCCAGATATTTTTTTCCTAACTTAGATAAAGATCATGTAATCTCGGTGTCCATTACGTATAGTTATTGGGGGGGGGGGGGGGGTGCAGTTTAAAAACATTCAAGCTCTTCGTATTCCTAAGGGTTGTGGTCTGTTTTTGGTTTTGGAAATTACACTCTTCATTACGCTCCTCCCTTCCACGGATCATCCAACTCCCTACTGAGATAGGTTTTTTGGGTACGTAGATTCTGCAAGATAATAAAAACGTAGAATGGCCCGCATGCTATAGTCTTCTTTAGGTTGTGCGCGACGGCAAAAACAACAAAAAGCATCGTACTAACATCGCCTTTCGTTACAAGGCAAGGCCAAATTTTGTCGTTAAGTGAATTCGCCGGATTTCTTGAGGCGAAGGGTTGAAAGACTGAACTGCAAGAAGGCAGGGCAGCTCCCATCTGTCAATTAATTATGGACCCTCCCCAGCATTCCTAGTGCCAGAGCAGGTCAGCTCTTTGCTGAAGGTGTCATATGACAATCGGGCTAGGGGAAATTTTTTTAAAGCAACTTTTTTTGGTCGGAAGCTAGCGCTTAGACCACTGCGCTGCGCCACCTGGGAAACTTTCTTTTTTGCAGATAAGAGGAGAGGACAAATACAAAACTGATGACTGCAGTTGTCGCCTTGCTTTGACGCAGAAAGAAAATTATTTCACAGGCGACTCAAAATCATGGTGGTGGTTGATGGAATGCTGACCATCCTAATGGCTAATTCTCGGTGAAAATCAGGAGAATTTGACATTCATCCGGAGAGTTGACACATCTGCATACCCCATATGAACTGAATTCAACTTGACATGATTTTAAATTTCCATACCTGAGCACTCTCAGGCAGTAATTTTTGCAAAGTTATTGCTATTATCAGGGGTGAAAGAGTTCCGCCTTTTTGGAAGTCATTTGGGAGTTCCCAAGATCGGCAGTTAATAAATGGGTAGTGAATTAATTATTTTGCAGATGGTTGGTTGGGTTTGACTTAACCAGCCACTTCGGAGATTTATAAAAATGAAAAGTTTTTTTTTTTTTTACATGTCCATGATTTGACCCTTTTTTCCCCCACTACTTAAGTCCATCTCATTTTGTTCTGAAGTTATTGGAAGTGAGCCCTGCTTCTGCAGTGAGTGTTAGCATTATTAAAGTTACTAGCAAAAATCTTAACTAAATTTCATGACAGTAATACAAAGATCCTGATGTCTAACAGGATAGGGGTATCTTGGTTACACCATTTTATAACTGCTGTTTGATGCAGTACAAAAGTTAAAACTGCACAATTACCATTGTTAAATTTGTTAATTTTACATAAAGTTTTAGGAATTTAATTTATATATATATATATTATTTTTTTAGGTTCCTCTGTTCTAAACCCAGAGAACTTCATGTTAATAATTGACAGAATGTGTGTCAATAGTGTGCAAAATCCAATAAAAGCAGTGTGCATGCTGTTTTCTGCCTATTTTGTGGTTAATATTCACTACCCCTTTGAGGCAAAAGTGACATTGGAATTTTTGCAAAGGTTAGTATAGGAACTTTTGGATAAAACTTTGATTTTATTGAAGTTTTTTTCTCTCTCCAATGTTAACAAAGTGTATAAAATATATTTTTTACATCTATAATTGTGTATGTATTGCATGATATACAAAAAATAGTGACATGTCCTTTATTGAGAATATAAACCTATTTTTTTAAACAAAGTATAATACTAAAATAATTTTGGTCTTTTCATCTGTTCTAACCCTAAGAATCCACTTCACCGAGGAAAATAAGTAGTCTCTCTCTTTCTTGAGGACTGGGTGTAAAAATAAATTGTGTCCACCTATTAACCAGAAGTGGTCAGCTGCTTTTCCTGGATTTTTGCAGTTGGTATCAGTCTCAGAATATAGACGTGCATGCGTATGCCATGCACGGATAGTTTCCAAATTATTAGCAGCTTTTGCAGATAGTTTTTGCTTGTAGATTTAAAAATGTTATTTACAGCAATTAAAACACTTAAGGCTTTACTCAGATTAATATATTTACTTCTATCTCAACGAGAAATTTTCACATCTTCCGATAGTGACTTCTTTCGGTTTTACAGACTTTTCAGGCCTCTTGATTTTATCAAGGCCTGTTCTCAATATATAGGAACTGTAACAAAAGTTTCATATACACAGAAAGACTATAAATTATATTGCCAGGTTCCTCTTGCAGTTGCTAGTTATGAAATTAAAGTCTTTTCCTTATGTATTTTATAAGTCTACTATTTTTGAATTAAGTTGAAAATGCTATTTATAATTTTTGAAAGTTCATTAACGGAACTGCTTTTCTAGATATAAAAACTTTAATTAGTCTTGTTTTTATGAGGTTCATAGTGTTTTGGCCTTAAGGTCCATTTTACACACATTTCTGCCCATTCAGTCTTGATATACTTTTGTCCTCTCTAGAATCTGTAATGTTCTAATAATTATTTATTGTCATATTAATTTTTCTTTAAATTATCTTATTCTATTGTTATGATTCATGGGTTTTCAGCAAGTTTTCTGTTTCAATGGTTGTGTATGCAGATACATTTAATTTTTATACAACTCTGCTAGATATTAGGAATCTGATCACTCCATGAAGGCATCAGTCTTTTATTTTCAGTTGCCCTCTAGTAATTCCACCTGCCTTGCTAATTTTCAGACCTGGCCATTGTGACAACAATTTTTTTTGGTGGTCTTCATTTTCTTGAGTTGACTGCAAATTTTTACCACTACACTTGCCAAATATTATGAACACTGTATTGTATAACCAGTATTCTTATTTTGGGATAAAAATAGCATTCAAATTGATCAAACCTTTTCCATTATTGATGGTCTTCAGGATTTCTCACTACACAAATAATTTAGTTCTTGTAATAATTTAAAATCAAACTAGTAGTGTGCTGTAAAGATACATATTATTTTTGTATATATATTGTTACTTTTTTAGAAGCCAGAATTTTTATGATGTATTTCATTGTGTTAATTTCTCACTTTAATCACAGGTGCTTTGTGGGTATAAATCCTGTATTTGGATCAAAGGAAGAAAGGGAAGAAGCTTTATTCTGAAGTCAATCCAAAAAGTGCAAAGTTATGGCACAAAGTAAAAGACCACAACAGTTGGCTAAAAGATATCAGACAATAAGTGGCACATAAAAAAAAACATTGTCTATGATATTAGTTGTTCTGTATATATATTGTTACACCAATCAAGTTTGTTTTTTTTTAAATAAAAAAATGCAATCCAGTTGATTTAGTACTTTTTTCTGTGTATCTAAGTTTCAATTATATATCAGTATTTTAGTAATGGTAGTCCTAAATCTAAGAAAAAAATTACTTTTTGCCTGAGCACATTGGAAAATATCTGTTGGTAATTTGTTTCTAGTTCTCTGCATATGCAACATTTATTTTTTTTAAATACTACTGATTCGCCGGTGTCTTCAAGCCAACTGCTATACACCATTATCTCTGTAGTTTTGACATCTGTTTGTTATACTTGCAAACAACGTGCACTTTGGCTTTCTGACTCCTTCCAATTTAAACACCTTCCAAGCGATGGCTTCTGATCATTCGTCCGAGGTGGGTACGGGTTCAAATCCCTCTGAGGCATGGATGTTGTGTTTGTCTTATGGCGCTGTCTCTCTCTCTCTTCCCTGGAGCCTGTGGCCCTAAATTAGGGACGGGCGACTGCTTACAGCCCACTGAATTCCTTATGGTGGTCGTTAAACCTCCAATCCAAAAAAAATATTTCTATTGGCACAGTGTTTGACGATACGGTAAGAACTAGACAAAACACTTTACACACTTCTTGGGATACATCCTTATGAGCATTATATGTATATCTGCAAAAATATAGATCCGTAAACAACGGACAATAATAATTATTATGCAACAATATTAAAACTGAGTTCTCACTCGCCGTTATTATTTAAACCTAAAGGCTGAAACCAGCAGGACCACCTAAACGCAAAATCTCCCAACGGGAAGTGTCGGCTAACATAATTTAAACTCAATCTTATTATGTCATTAGTTGCCATAGCAACTTCATTCAGTGAAGTCCATTGTTCTCCATTAGTTTCGACTTGGGAACTCCAATCCTTGTTGCCCCGCTGCTCGTTTAGTGAGAGTTTTTTATTATACTTAAATCGTGCATTGCAACATTGAGCGAGGTGATTGTCCTCCAAGCTTCCTTTCGCAAAGAAATTCTGGTTTTTCGTTTTTGGGTCTCCCGTTGCCGGAGTGAGTGAGAACGATCGACTAGATCCGGGACACCGGAGCTGGCTAGCTCTCTGAAATAGATTTCTCTCTCAGCGACCTGGGAGCGTGTTTCGTGGGTGATGCTTGCTTTGGTGCATAGTTTTATTTATTTTGCATGGTGTGGATGTTCGGAGGAGTTCTTAATGTATTGTGGTGTACCGGTTCTGTGTATTTAGAGCAGTGTGGTGGTATCTAGAAGGGGTACCATTTGTTATGTCCTACGTTTTTTGGATATCCCCGCTGCAGTGTCGCTTCCTTGTGCGCACTTCCTTCCGAGCGCGTCTCACGGTAAGCTCGCCGACATTGTGACACAGCCATCGACTCATCTCTACAGGAGTGTTTTCTTCCTACTTGTCCGTTTCGAGCACGTTTTTGGGACCGTCAGCCAAGGTTACTCCACCTTTGGAATGGAAGCGATTCTTTAAAAGTTCTTCTGAGAGAACTGGAAGTTGCGGTTTTGTGTGTGTGTGTTAGAGGAAATGCAGTGTGTGCTTCTGGGGATGAGTGAAACACCAGTTGAACAGAGCTCGTGTTTTTACACGTGGGCGGGGGGTGGGCGGTAGACGAAGTGCGTTGGAAAAAGTGAACGAAAAATGCCACGCTGGTTATTAGCAGAAAAGGTGTGACAAAGGGGAAAATGGAAAGAAAACGAACCGTATCTTTCCCAAAGTCTTTTACCGGAGAATAAAATCAGATGGGTTTCCGAATACGATACTCACCGGGAATGGCGTAACATTGGAGTACTTCCACCATTTTGCGGTGAAGTAACGGCCGTGCGGATAGTAGGCCTAGTCCGCAGACGCACGCCGGAAAGTGTTTCACTTTCAGGGAGATAAACAGTTCTCGGTCCTGACATGGAAAAAACAGGAGACCACTTTATTTTGTTCGGTCATCACAGAGCGAGGCAAGGACTCATCGAATTGGTCAAAGACTTCGTCGCGGGGCACGAAGAACTACTAAAGACGGATCTAAGAAGACACGAAGTGGAGAATGATGAATCCGGCCCAGAGTCATCACCGTGAACATCCGCACATGACCCTCGGTGTGAATAATGTGAATATAACTATTTAGCCTAGACAGCAATAAATGAACTTAGACCGAATTTCCATCGCGCTGGCGAAACAATTTTCCTGCCAGACGCATAATTAAGAACCTTGGCCCATCAGCACGTTGCACACAAGGTTTATTACTAACTTTAAGTGACAGAATTTTCAGGATTGGCATGAATCTCAGCTTTTACACCCTAATATTTTGTCTCTAGCCTCTATTATTCCTCTGTTGAGAGGAAGTATTAGCGTTTTATGCAAAATATATTACGTTTTCCTTACTTTTCATTTTGCATGGAACGGACAGAAAAAGGAATATATTTCACAAAGCTGTTGTTTTGGACGATATTACATATGCATGACGCTTCATGCGGTGGTTTACAGAGCATAAAAATGAGGTGTACCTCATCCCCATTCCAGCCTTTCCGTCGTGATCTCCACCTGAAGTTACCCTGCCGAACTCAATTTTCAAATCTCAGTACTGCTAAGTTTTTGTGAACATATCTATAAAGAAATCACACTTCCAAAATCGCCGGAATCGTTTACACATGTTCTACGGGAAGAATGGTCACAAATTCCATTATCACATGAGCAGGACTTGCATAAGTCTATTCCACGTCAAATTGTTTATTTTCTAAATGTTCCACATAGGCCGACAGATTATTGAAAGGTTCTCTACAGAAACTGATTACATTATTTTTATAAACTCCTGTATATCATGTAATTTGGATTTATGCCTAAACAATGACCAAATACGGGTAGTAGAACAGCATTTCTTCAACTATTTTAGTAAGTCCGTTTTGATGATCTGGTTAATGTAAAATAATTAAAACAATTCTTACCATTACACTTACCTTCTAAACACAATTTTGTGAATAAATATATGTAAAGATCTGTAAAACTTGCAAACATAAAAGTAAGAGTCTTAAAGAATCACATGCTGCTCCAATGTGCCGTACATTAGAGGGTACTGAATAAAGTAAATTAAGAGTTGACCAACATTTTGGCTCAAGTATGGGTGTTTAATTGTTTGCTCTGTCAATTTGTTTTTAAAATTTAATTTATCGTGTGAAAAGGAAATTTCCCATAAGAACATAAATTGTAATCAAAAGAAAAGTCAAAACGTATGAAAACATCAACTATGAAAACATGAATTTTGCAGAATTTCAATATTATTATTAATAGCATCACTTCTAAGAACAATTTTCTCTGGCCTAAATGTTGCCATCTATATCGATGACGGGAAAATAAAGTTCACATATTTCTGAAGCCATGGCTTTTCAACGACTGACAAACATTCATTACTTCGTATCTCCTGACTTTAACAGTCTACATGTCTACACATTACTCTATTTTGTTATTAATGGCAATCAAGAACAACTTCTTATTTCTTGGCTGTCAGTTAAAGTTCTGACCAGCTTTATGTTCACGTCCATTCGGTTTTCTCTAATTGTTGGTAGGTCACCAAATAAAATATTTCTTGGAAACCACAGATTTCAACCCCATTTCTGAGTGAAATTTATCTGGCATTTGTGTGTGTAATTTCCATATTATTTGGAGCCCTACGATCTCCATAGAGCCCCAAAATCGAGAAATAGCACTTAAGCCATTATATTAACTACAAGAGGAAAGATATAAAAACACTAGCTTTTAATTTTTTTCAAAAGTTAAATGGGTTGCAAGTCATATGCAGGGTCTGCAAGAGTTTCAGATTTACTATGTGAGTATGGAAACAAAATGTAGCCAGACTCCGATTTCGGAAACAAACTTCTGAGTGTAGGTTACTCGAGCTATCCGTTTAACATCAGAATGGGTTTCGCGCAGAATTATTTTACTGTGACCGATAAACACCAGGTTTCAGAATCATATTTCGATGTTCAGCTTAAATTCATTAGCCGCTATTTTGACGACGAGCCATTTTTCAGCTGCTTCTTAATTAACAAGTATCCCCTTTCCAGTTCTTTATTCAAAGAAGGTAGGCGCCATTTCCTTGATGTACCCAAATCGTGATATTTTCATGACTTTGCGTATCGCAAAGTGTTAATATTTATACTATGCTCTGAGTGCAAAGTAGAGAAAACATTGTTTAAGGACGGCATTTCGAATCGGTTTCCACTTTTGAAGTTATGGAGGATGAAAAATTCAGCCCTGAAAAAACAACTTCAATACAACAGAATAAAGCTCTGGATCTGTGTATAGAAGCGGGCATTTCTTCTGAAAAACGCAATAGCTCATTTAATTTCATAAGCCATTTTGTTTTCAGATGAAGTTGGTTCTCAGTTTTCATTTGAAAAAGTACTGTTTTTAAATTTCTTTTTTTTTTGTTAGTTTCGAATGGAGTTTTGGTAAATTTATCCGTTGTCAAAAGGGGTTGAATCCCTACCGTGGAGATAATGGAGTTTATTATTGGAAGCTTATGCATCTGATTCTCCTGGGAGTATATACTTCGCATTTCTGTTTTTCACTTGGGAACACTTTAGCCCTCGCACATTTCTCTTTTTATACAGCGTAAAGGAATAAGAGGAGCGACAGGTATTTTAAAGAAAATGCTGTGCGACTGATGAACGTTAAATATTACTTTTATGCAAGGTACCATAAAATGTTCAGTAATGTGGGCAAAAATAAGCACGTTAGTTAATATGTATCTAAAATTATCATTTAATGTGCATGATGCAATATCGGGTAAAACAATATCCATATCAGTACAACCTGAAAAAGCACCTTTTGAAGGTGGTAACTGACCACTATTAGGATGTGTGGTCCAATCGAATGGTTAAGACAGCTGCACGCCTGCACTGCATGGTATTGAAGAGGCTATCAAAGAATGTTTGCGCGTATCTTCCCACATTTCAATGAGGAAAATCTCTACTTCACGAAGAGCCAATAGTGCTCTCAGGGCTCAATGCGTTTGCCAAGAGCGCTCCAAGCATGCTCACTTGAATTCAAGGCAGTTGAGCATGCTGGCCACTAAATACCCTCGATTCCGTCCACTTGAAGCATGATATCCACGAGCAGAGATCTATGAGGCAGAACGTTTTCTTCCATAAAAAGGAAAGAATCACCAACGGCTACACATACGGCTGGACAATAGGGAGGAGAATGATTCCTCCATAGCTCTGGGCTGTAAGACTACCTACCGTTTCGAGTGCCGTATAGTTTCGTACATCCACTAATTCTTATGCCTGCCCTGACTATTAATGACTGCATTAATGTGATATTTCCTGCACAAAGGCTGAATTTTTTCATGCGCTGCGTTACCTTCAGATACAAACTCAGTTGTTGGACTCTAGATATAATATTGACTTGACAAAGAAGAGTACGTGCCTCCACCTCAACTGATTACCGACGGTTCGTACGGTGTCGTGCTGTTAAAGGAGCACACACTATAGATCTACGTACATAAAGCTCACCTCTGTGTAGGCGACTGCGAATGGTTTGATTTTTTCTTTTGATTGGAGGTTTAACTACCACCGTGAGCAACTCAATGGGGTATAAGCAGCCGTCCGTCCCTAATTTAGTGTCACTGGTTCCAGGGAAAGGAGAGCCAGTGCCGTAAGACAAACACAACATCCATGCCTCACCGGGATTCGAATCCGGACCCTTTTCGGACGAATGATCAGAGGTCATCGCTTAGACCACTGAGCCAGAGGGACGGCTAGTTTGATTTGACAACCTGTGTTATGTTGAAAAGGGAAGCTCTCGCTGAATTTGAGTAGCAGTTTCCTTGTTTTCCGACGAGCTGTTTACTACAGATAACGGTAATCCTTTACGCGCGGATGGCATTTACCTTACTGTCCTTGAAAATTTTCCTGCATCCTTGAATTGCGTCCACCGTCGGGAAAAGACATCTCGTGGCACTCAATGGTTTTTGCTGTAAACTGCTTTGTCTGACCGACTCAGAACCTGTCGATAGCTCTCCTACCCCGTTTCTCTGGCACATCGTCTTGTTGACACATCTTCGTGCCGAAAATTTCAAGGAGAGAAATGCCATGATAATATCGGTAGAATAAAAGAGCTCCAGGATATTCTTCGTTTTTATCCCAATCTTAGTTTATGTATTCTGTCGTTAATAACGCTAATGTGCATAAGGATATATATGGTTTGACTATTTAGGACGCACTCGACCTGGGTTTTCCACGTTTCGGTAAGATATGCGATTGATATTCATAATGTCGCAACGTTACATGTTTTCCAAAACATTTTGAGCAGTGTGTTTTATATCGTTCTTTGAAAGTCAATTCTTGTTACAAATACTCTGTAGTCAGGATCGCATTCAGAAATGATCACAACTTCAATTCCATTTCTAAGTAGTGTTGTGATGTTCCTTTACAAAATTCTTTCATCGTATAAAATTTTATTTGCAGCATTATGATGACTACGAATTTGTGCCTCAATGACAATTAAATGAAATTCTCACGCTATTCTTTCTCGCAGGTAAATGCCGAACACAGGACGAACGGAGAGGTTAAAATGAGTAGCACCAGGGTACCATGCACAAAAGGGAGGCTACGTCACGTTTATTTCTTTAAAATATTGCAACTGTCGCATCTTGGCTTACCTGTCAACCGTTAGGTGTTACGAATGGACAGTTTCCGTATTCGTTGAGATTTGGTTGTTCCAATGAAAACAAAAACTCCAAATACGTGGCAAACTTGAAGTAAAAACAAGGCGTCAAATGTTCATAACGCAATTTTATGACGCCGTTATTCAAACGCTGAGCAGATCATCCCTGGTCAGCGGCTGGACATAGCAATCAACATTTTCGTACCACCTTCTTCCACGGTTGAACCGCTTTGTCAGATTGTTCCCAGAATAACCTGCTTGAAATCAAACACTGGAAACAACTAAAGGTATCCTATTTATCGTAATATATTACTGAAAATTATTCGGTATGCAAGGTTGAATTTTGAAATTGAATAACAAAGATTACACTTCGATTGACCACATATTCATTCGTATAATTTGTTTAATAAATGCACCACGTGCACAAAAGAAATTAACATTTCCTGTATTTTTAAACTTCAACACCGATTTGTAATATTATGTCACATAAGTTTACCTTTAGTTTTGTAGTATTTAGTTCAGATGAAAAATCCTGAGACAAGTTTGCACAACATATATTTGTATGCAACACTTTCAGGCCTACGCGAGTGTTCCTGTATATAAGCAAGATTGAGAACCAGTTTCCCACAGGCGTAGGTGGCTTAGCTATACCACTTACCCCTGTGGGAAAACCCAGCGCCCAACGCACCAGTACATTCAGACAAACATAAGTACCAGAGTCGCCCGAATAGCATGACTAGGATTTCCTAAACCCCTCCAAGTTCTTTGAATTTGCATGGAGTCCGAAGGATTAGCAGAAGCCTCACTGATTCTTGAATAATGTCGCTAAACGAAGGAATGAACCAGGAATTTGTTGTCGCTGGGCTGCTGTATCATTCAGCCTACGACATTGGTTTGTAGTGTGCGCCGATATAGGGCCTGCGCACACTTCTCAAATTCATTATTGTAACACTCGCTGGCTCTTCACGTGGAAGTGTCTTGCAAAAGGTGTGTGAACTCAAGATGGATTTTAATTTTATCTTGTTGAAGAAAAACATTCCATTTCTGAGAAGCTCATGGACGGTGACTGTTTTGAAGCTTGTATGTCTTTCTTATTTCTTTGAAATACTCATTTCTTTAAATTTGTCCCAGCAAGGTACGGAAACTCACATTGTACAACTGTCAGAGGAAATTTTAATCTTCAGAAAGAAATTACTATTGTGGAAGAAAAAGTTGGAAAATATAAACAAAAACGTAAATTACTGCTTTCCTGCTCTGCGCATGTGTTTAGAAAACAAGGATTTGGAGTTGAGTACGTACAAATACGGTATACTTAATCGTATGATCTGCAATTTTGAATAACAATATTTTGATAAATATTAATGCATTAATATTACATTCTTTTAAAATAACCACATATTACTAAATCAGCATATTTCAACCAAATAGCATGCACAACGATCAGTCATTCAACATAAACGTATAATGTTCAAAATATGATGGAATCCAATGAATAACATAAGTTTTCAAATGATATTTTAGTAAGCAGATTTATCGTTAGAAGCAAAGAATACATTACTCTTCCTTGCAAGAAAACTACACGTTATTTTCAGCATGAAATAACAAAAAGGTTTCGCTACTTAAGAATATTTGACATTGTACTTTTATTTTCATTCGGGTTTATCTACGCATAGAAGTGTCCGCAAATACCTTATTTGCTAAAATAAATGCAGGAATTTACCTCCTCCAGCTAGAAATTTGTGTGTTCCCAAAATTTGGAAATAATATGCTAAATATTCTAAATGATGAAAGTCAACCAATACACAAATTCTAAAGCTGGCCTTTCGAAAACGATGTAGTGGGCTAAAAATTATTGCTTAGTTCATCTGTATGGGGAGGAGAAACTGTCTTGAATTCTGAACCAGAAACTTCAGCAAAATATATTTCTTTCAAAATCTAATTTTCATGGTAAACCTTATTTTCTATTGTTTTTAAGTAATTTTCCTAATGGGTTAAAATATCAAAGATACACTTACTTGCCTAAGTTGCAGTATTGCTATTTATAAAATGTCGACGCCATAGACCAAATATAGCTGGCAATTATAATAGTGCGGCAAAAGAAATTGTTCCACTGTGATCTGTAAGAACCAGAGCTACTTGCAAATATTTGATGTTAGTTTACTGCGACTAACAGCAAAAATATGAGTTTTTTAAGGAGCAATTGTGGATGAAATTTTCTTGTCGGCGTCACCTTTCTTAGTAAGGAACCCCTTTTTAATGAACTACATTTGAATTTGATAGCAGCTGCGTCTAGTCCATTAGCGGCAAACTAGTGAATCGGAGAAAATTGGACTGGTCATCATTTTCACAGTTAAAGCTTTCTGTTCCATAACGATTTTTTCCAAATCAAAATATGATTGGGTACATGTGGTGTCCATTCCCTTATGGAAGGAAGGATTTTGTAAGAATATGTTTTCCAAAATCCATGTTAAAACATGCAGTAAATCGTTTTCAAGTTGCAAGAGTGATAATTATGCTACAATTTATGTTGTTCTTTACTAACGAATATTTTAGTATATTATAACGCTGGTAGAAATGCTATGTTAAAATTCACTATCTAACTCAGAAAAATAAATTTTAATATTTTCCGTTACTATGGTATTTTACTCATAACTTCCGGAAAAATTGTTGTTTGACTGTGAGCTCCAGCTCACGTAGTCTATAAACGCGAAAGATTGCAGGTGCTGAGTCGCTAGAATACGACTAAAATGCGCTTTTAGTTGTCTCGCTTACCGTGAAGTCTGATTAGACGTAATCTTTTGAAGGGCATATACAGTACATTTCAATATGGAAGTGGGAGGATTCGTAAAACAACAGAAGTAATTTCTGAGTGAAATAGGAACTATTTTCTAATGGAATGGTATATGTACAAAATATGCTTCTAATTTGTAAATAAATTGATTTTAATTTGTTTATTGAAGACGTGGTTTGCTTTTATCGCATGTATAGACAGCATATTTTGTACATACATATTTTCTGAGTGTTTTAAATAACTATTTATAATTAAATAATATTTCACAGTCCTTCCAGCAGATATTATTCATCATCAGTCCTGTAGTTTCCCGGTCTGCAGTCACAGTGTACAGCCAAGCGCTTACGAATTTAATCTGGTGTATGTTAAACGTTGCGAATACTTGCTAGTGTGCTCTGCTTTTGTCACCTAAGTTATCTGACGTTTCAATCGATAAAATGTTGAGTAAAAGGAGTTAAAGGGTTGAACATTAATTGAAGATAATAAAACAACGTACAAAAATGTGCAAGTCACGTGCAGCCTAATTAGGTATAAGCATGCCAAATCTACGTGGCATAATTAAAAACAAATCCAAGTTATCTATTCTGTGCTTCTCAAATACTTCACGAGAATACAAATTATAGTAGTCATAGTTGGGAAAAACCAAATGTCCTAGAAGTTTAAAGGATAACAGGTATTCCAGTATATTATCATAACATAAATCTGCATGGCTGACCTGTGATATTTTCGGAAAATGGTCGGAAGACAAATATTTTCTTTTCGTTAAAACTTCAGTTTCTTAGTATACTCTTCCCTAAAACGAAATTCTGTTATTTTATAACGCTCCATCCTACTCTCCAGAAGAAAACGTATTTGCACAAAATGGCGACATTTTCGCATTTAACTTTCGCCAAGCGTAATATCACTGCTTCAGCGAAGTGTGTTTAAGATCATTAAAAAATTGTTAAGAAAAAAATTCTGATGTACTTTTTTATTACGGAACAAAAATCCCTATTAATGTAAAAGTCCCTAACAATTAAAGACGATATCTGCACTAATGTCCATACAAGTAACACATGAAAGGATTCGAGCAACGCCTAAGATTTTACAGGAAATTCTGATGTTCATTTGGCAATACAGAACAACTGATTAGCATACCGGTATGTACCTATCAAGTAAGTCCCTGTGCCTAAAAATCCTCCGTCTTATATGAACTGATGTACTCGCTGAGTCATCAAATAAATTAATGTGTGAATGGTACCTCGTGGAATAGCCATCCAGACTGTTATTCCCGGCGTCCAAAGTTCATCAGGATTTGCTGTCAGACGGTCGTACCGCTGCTGTTTTCGTTTGAGTATATCCCAGAGATTTTCTGTGGGTGATATATCCCGCAATGTAACCGGCCAAGGTTGAAATGGAACATTGTTTTCCGAAATAGTCAGATGTTGCTGCTGCATAAATGTGGCATTGTGCTGCTGAAATATCGCACCGGGTACGACTGCAGATACGAAAAGACGACCTGCCGTTGAATGCCATTGAAGAAACGGACACTCGTTAAATTGATACAGACTCGCATCGCAGGTGATTTTCTTTCGTGCCGATATCACCCCGAGCCAAAATGCCCCTCGCGTAGGGTAGAGTGCATCCACGGGGACTCGTGGGGTACAGTTCTCTTGCCGTCAACGGAAACAGATGCAGCCACCATTTTGGCCTAAACGCAAGCGTGCCTTTTCCAAAAACACAAATTATGCCATTATGTCACGCTACTTCCTTCGTTCGACGCACCATTGCAGCATGGGAGTCTGTTGCCGCGGGATCAAAGGTAACCTCAGGCGGCGCAGACAAGCCTGTAGTCCCAGCTGTATTACCAACCGATGTATTTTTACTGCTAACATGGGTGAATACTATGAAGCCATACTATCATGAGGATAGTATTGTGAGTTCGCTATGCAAATGCATTTCATGCAAAACGCTTAAAATTCTGTTGCATGGTTAATTAATAAAATCTATGTTTGATGAGGTAAAACTTATTTCGGTGTTTATAAATTATGTATTAAATAATTCCGTGTATTTCCTGAACCCTATTTATACCGTTTAAAAATAAATATTATTTTAAACCACATACATATATCTCAGGAGAAATGAATTCTCAGAACTGTTAGAAGAAAAATTAAGAACTGATAGTTCCGGGTGACACAAAAATAAAATTCAAGACAGTGATGTTTCACTACAATACATAGCCAGCTTTACTGCAATAGTGCGAAACAAGAATGCGTCGCTCGAAAACGTTTGTGAAATAAAAATACCATCATCATGAATTTTTCCTTGCTTTCCTTTTTGTTGTATTACCTTCACGGATGTAATTATTTTCAATACGAACAAAACATCGAACTTAGCATAAATTTGTTTCATTCACTTTGCATCCCACCCGTCAATAATTAATATTTCATTGGGGTCCAGCACTTGGGTCTCTTTTTCACAGATTGCACATAAAATGTACTCTTAAGCGATGTAAAGTTGAATAAAACAGGTCCACTAACGCTTCAGAAGACCATATTCATTGTAGCGATCAGCTGTTGAATTAACCTAGAATGCAACTCTTATGATCAAGTTACAAAAAACTAGCAAAAACAGTGCAAAATATAATTTTCTCCGCTTTTGTGAAAGCTGTACAACTAAAAATCTATAAACAAATTTCCCACCCATGACTCGGATGGGAAATCCCAACGCAACTTCCGATTATAGTGCACTCTACCATTTCATGATAATTATTCCCAAAACCGTCAGGGGTAACTTATTCTGAACGACACAATATCTCTTCTGTTCACAATAGTAAGGGAACCGATACATCAAAAACACATGAAGCTTTTTTAACACATACAGTATTATTAGTTGAATTCGTGAGCAATCACCATTATATTGAACAGAGATGTTCCTCACGGATTCGCCCATTCACTGCTGCAGATGAAAAAGTGTGAAATATTCGACTTATTAGGTTCCACCGATACATCGATCTTTTAACAAATATTATTTTACTGGATGTTCAATTGGTTGGTAGCACTTACATTGAACGGATATTTTACGGATTAATTGCTCATTTAGTATTGCAGTTGGAAAAGTGCGAGTTCTTCAGTTTATTAGGAAAACATCGAGGTTCGTACGATGCATAGAAGCAACATCGGGTTTCCACCAACACATCGAACATTCTATCAAATGTTATTAGTTACTGTACGTATAGGAATTAAGTAACTACTATGTCCAACATCGGAGTAGCCATGATGTCCAGCATCTATGTTTCCCATCACTGTGCCCATCCCTAAAGTATGTTGTTTGATCTCCATTAGGTATTTTCACAAGACTTCACGGAGTCAAATCTTCCCAAACCCTACAAGAAGCGAACCTGATTTTGTTCTCTTCGTATAAAACCCACAATTAAACTCGGAGGAGAGTGACGTCATAATGTACTTTAGCACGACGATTCCATAACAGCATACCAAATTTTGTTGTCGGGAAACACCTACGAACTTGTTTCTCCCCACAACATGTAAGATCATGCAAACGTTTCAAATGCTGTTTCACTCATAAAAAAAGCGCGCACCGCGATTCCAGTAACACCAACATTCAGAACCCCCAAGTACCATGTATCTCAAAAGAACTCTGCAAAAACTATTTCCATTGCGTTGGCGGAGTCATCTTGGCCGGCGAGATCGTCCTAGAAACGTTCTCGGAACGGAGAAGTTGGAAAATAAACCTTCCTTTAGAGATGAGTCAGTAGCCGTATCACCATTTCGGCGAGCTTGTCGTGAACACGCGCTCCGAAGGAAGTACGCACAAGGCAGTTCCTTCTCAAGCGACACTGGGAGCTGGGGCGTCCAAAATTTAGGAAATAAAAAATGATACTCAGTTTAGACGCCAAGACCCAGCTTCAAATACATAGAACTGGCACACTAAAATCAATCAACAACCGACTCAAACGTTCACACCATATAAAATAAATAGGATCATGCCCCAAAACCAGAAACACCGACCGAGCTCTATCGCTGAACCAGAATGATCCAGTTTTCCGAGTCTCGTGGCTCACCCTGACTCCTCCGGCAACCGGTGACCCTAAAACGAAAAACCAGAAATGTTTTGCGAGTGGGAGCTCGGAGATTATCTCCTCACTCCAATTCATAATACACGATTAAACCGTAATCAAAAACTCACACCAAACGTTTGGGAGGGTTTCCAGGATATGGGTTCGAACATACAAGTTTGGGTTCCAAAGTTCAAACTAAGGGGGACAGTGGACTTCACTGAATAAGGAGGTTGCTATGTCAACCAATGACGTTAGTGGTTGAGGTAAAGTGACAGTAGCCCACACTTTCCCTCAGTGAGATTCTGTGTTCAGAGAGTTCTTCTGGTTTTGGCCCCTGGGTTTATATCAGCGATGGTAAACCTTTTCCGAATAGGGTGCCACTTATAGTTTGCTTTACTGCTTTCAAGTGTCGAGTGTGCCACTTATAGTTTGTTTTACTGCTTTCAAGTGTCGAGCGTGCTACTTATAATTTGCTTTACTGCTTTCAAGTGTCGAGTGTGTCTCTTTTAGTTTGCTTTACTGCTTTCAAGTGTCGAGTGTACCACGTCTTGTTTGTGTTTTTTTTAATTAACATTAGTGTAAAACTTGTTGCTGAATGCTACTAGCCAAGACATTTATGTTTAGTTCATAACCTATTGGCTTCAAGGTTATGGGCACCATCAGTAGTCATAAATACTATTTTATTTAAGTCAATCCCAAATTTTACTACAAATTCCTGCTTCATTTCACACATTATATCTTCCCTGTAATTGTAGTTGGCAAACTCAGCAATCAATACCCCACCCTCCTATCACATTTCCACAAGGAAATCTAACAAAAATATCTAACCTTATTTGTGACGGCACATCAGTGCTTTAATCAAGACATATTGAAAATTTATTGGCATTGTTCAAATAAGATTTAATATGATTTGTAACATCTTCACTTATTCTTGTTATTCTATCTTTAAGAAAGTTCCTTCTGGCTGGCATTTCCTCAATTATATTCACAATTTGTTACTTGTTGGGAAAATCTTTCAATAATGTGTCAGATTTGGTTAAGAAAGCCGCCTTCAGAACATCACCATCATAAAGTGGATAAAATAAATAGATGAAAACTAGCCGCAATAATATTATTCCTTGGCCTGGAAAAAAATACGGAACAATTTGATTGTTTTTCATATTGTTTTACTTTTTGTAAAATGTACTCCCTCCTTTCTTCATTTTACATGGAGCAAACATTTTTATGATTCCTCTCAAAATGACGCTATACATTGAATTTGCGGAACACTACTGTTTCTGTACACAGGCAACAGAAAGCTTAATTGTTTTTCCCAATGATTCCAAACTCCGATGCCTACTGGCCTTGAAATACTCGGCCACTACCTTTGTTACGATTCTATTTTTTTTGGCACCGAAAACATGCTTGCATGTTCCGGATATTGAATCACCAGCAAAGTAACAATTACGGTACACAAAAGAAATAAGTTGCAGATATAAAACAAATCCCCTTCTTTGGCAAACTGAAAACCTATACTGGCGTCGCAGTGTTGCCAAGTTAAAAATTTGAAATCTCTCCATGCGATGTTCAAGGTTACTTTCAGTTCTCATAGGAACTCGCTGTCTCATGCTCGTTTTCCTATCAGATTGGTTTTCTTTCCCTCCTGCGAAGTTAAGGGAGAAACGGTAGAGATGGTGGCTTGACCTGTAGCAGGTGTGGCACATCTCGTGGGAGAAGTCTATAGGAGCTGAATGATAAAATAATTGTGTGCATGTGATGCTTAACTTTTGCAAATTAATGCATAAAGCGACTAAAGGAGGGTAGATTAAATTTTTTACTACCCGTTTAGAGCACACTTCTTGGCTAGATTAATTTCCTTGTCAAAGCTCAGTTATTTGCAAGAAACACTACAAACATACTGTTGAAATATTATCTCTAAAAAAAACTAAATTTGTATTTAATGTTATTCTTTTCTTATTGGTGTGCCACCCAAATAGTGTTCGTGGGCAACCCATTGGCACGCGTGCCATAGGTTCGCTATCCCTGGTTTATATAGTAACTACGAGTGTGAGCTTCAGTTTTAATGCTGTTTCTTCATTGCTGTCCGTTGTTACCGAATCCATACTTTTGTTATAAGAAGTGAATCCGAAAAAAATTCAGTATGTATCTCTTTGAAGACATATAATGTGCATAAGAATGCATTCCAAGAAGTGTGTACATTGTTTGCAACACTCCTAGCCAATACTTCCCCACTAGAATTTACTTTGCCCAGCTACTATCTCGGTAATCTGTCTATCTCTCTCTCTCTGGGTTGGAACACACGACTAGGACGTAACGTGCAGTTGACATATATTCAAATAAATTTACAATGACAAATAAACAAATCTTACACAAATTACTCTTCTAAAACTTTTTATATAATTAAACAGTTTTAGTGTAACCACAAGTCAATTACTTCAGAACGCATGTTACTAAATTGAATTCAAATCCTAACATACTGCAGATTTTCACCCCTTTTTTTTCTTCAATTTTTTCACGCTAGACAGGCAATACAATAATATAACCATTAGGTATTTAAACCCCATTAATCATTAGCCTGTAATTTCTTCAGAGAACGTTCCAAATTAGTTAAAGCGTATGAGCACACTAAAACACAAGAGTGACAATCAACTCTGGGTATGTAAACACTATTAATTTTAAACTCTTAATAGTACAACATGCATCAATGAACACCATATGAAAATAAACCAATTTCAAATAATTTTCAATTATCCTACAACCATACTTTCAACTCTGCCAGCAACTATTAAATATACCAAGAAAAAATTGCACTCACGTACTGGGATTTAATGGTATTTCTCTGACGACCCCCGGCGCACACACAACAGGCTCAATGAGAAGAAAAGTTCGCACACAAAAAAAACTTCAAGTGAATCTGGATGATGAGTATTCCATGTAAAAAAAGCTCCGGGACTCGAAATAAATTTTTTACAACAACGCATTCGTCTACGCGTGAAGAAACACCACCTCCACTCATAACTCTCAAACATATTAGGACGGAAACTCCATGCCGCCCCGGTGGCGCAGTGGTCTAAGCGACGGCCTCTGATCATTCGTCCGTAAGAGGTCCGGGTTCGAATCCCGGTGAGGCATGGATGTTGTGTTTGTCTTACGGCACTGGCCCTCTCCCTTCCCTGGAACCAGTGACCCTAAATTAGGGACGGGCTACTGCTTATAGCCCATTGAGTTGCTCACGGTGGTCGTTAAACCTCCAATCAAAAAAAAAAACAAAAAAACTCCATAATCTCTCCGCATAAAAAAGACGTGACGAAAACTTTCACTGCTTCCGACACCCAGGAACACTTAAGCAGAAACTCCGATCTCTTACGGCATGGAAGGGCATAAAGCTTCCGCTAGTTCAAGAAAACGCACTCTTTCATTCTCAAGAGAAAACTTGAAAGAGATAGCAATTCATCTCCATAGAAGTTCAGCCATGAAGATTCCCTTCCGGTAGATATTCGACCGTCCCGTTTCACCACTTGAAGCCAACGAGCCTTCCC
Source organism: Macrothele yani (assembly GCA_039090855.1). Taxonomy (NCBI): domain Eukaryota; kingdom Metazoa; phylum Arthropoda; class Arachnida; order Araneae; family Macrothelidae; genus Macrothele; species Macrothele yani. The sequence goes on along the minus strand of CM077017.1, from coordinate 76,887,785 downwards.
GCAAGGTTTTCCAAGGAGAAATCAAACTGCACCTGCGTGCCACATGCAGAGCAAATGTGCAGATAATACCACAAAAAAAAAACGAGAAAGTGAGAGATAAGGATCACGAATTTAAGGCGCCAAGAGACCCCGAGCTCCAATCAAGCCACTTCACTACGAGTCGCGTCAGCTCCGGTACATTTTTGCATATAAGTATTTTCCACACATCAAATCCATCCTTAATCATAACCCACAACTTAATAAATTCCAACATTATATAAATAAAATATACAACTATTTCTTTTACAAAAAACACATTATGAACAATTTATACAATCATTAGTTGTGGCCTCAGCATGTGAGCGACTACAAATATTCTAAATAAAGTATTTAGAATTTCCACTTGTATATAAAAAACTTTCTCAAATTACACTATCTACCAACAAGTAATTGGACACCTGTCATAGCAAAGGAAAACGAAGTTTATCCACCTTCAATATTTGGAAGAGCGTCCACGAGCGGCGATTTCAGCTGCGACCCTCCGGGGTATACTCTCAACCAGGCGTTGTACGACGGCTAGCGGTATTTTCTTCCACTCGGCTTGGACCAAGGGTCCCGTGCCATACCAGGAGAAACACCCCGATAGCATAATTCCACCGCCGCCGAACTTCACAGTTGCCACAATACATTCCCGCAGGAGGTGCTCTCCACGCAGACGGCAAACCCACACCCTGCCAACCGAACGGTATAGGGTGAACCTTGAATCGTCGCTCCAGAGATCCTGTTTCCACTGTTCAACGGTCCACTGTCGACGTTCTTTGCTCCACGTTAGCCGAGCAGCGCTCTGGACTTGGTGATCAAAGGCTTGTGGGCGGCAGCACGTCCCTGATAACCGAGCAGATGGGCTTCCTTACGGATTGTATTCATCGAAAGAACACTCCCGGATGCCTGTTGAAACTCCTCGCGGATGTGGCCCATCGCTTTGGTGCGGTTCTTCCGAATTTCTCTGTCCAGCACCCGTCGGTCTCTAACTCCCAGTTTTGTAGATCTGCCGGGTCGGGGCACATTCCGACAGTCACCTCTCATTTTCCATTTGCCAATCACGTAGGCCACTGACGATTTTGGTTACTTCAACTCGCTGGATATGTCATGTATGGATCGGCCATTTCTGTGATACCCGACGATTACACCTTTCTCGAAATCAGAGAGCTCCGAAATGCGTGTTATCTTGCATGCGACTGGTTGCGTTGTTGTTCCCCACACGATATTTAACGGCGGTGGTCGTGACGTGTATCAGGACTGCAGATATCGTTGATTGCAGGGTTGTCCAATTACTTGTTGTTAGATAGTGTATAAACAGTATTAACTTAACTATACATTTACATCATTTCTATCCTAGCGACTCCGGGACTAATCCTACCAAAACGTCACACCACTTTCCTTACTGCGCGATTTTACTTAACCCTTTAACCGGCCGGTCTACGGGAACAAAATGTCGCCAAAAATCCCCCGAAGCTTGAACGCGTATTGTCTCCAAATTCACCTTCCTCTTCTGAAAAAACTGGTCCTATTCCGGCGGGATTTCGGCTTTTCCAACATAGCGATTGCTGTCCCCCTTCTCACCTCAGCGGGTGGAACGCAACCCTGTGACAGGGATTAACGATGCCATCAAGTGTCCTTTATGCTCCGTTCTATGACCCAAGGTGAGAACAGGAAGGCCAGTCTCCTCCAAAACAATTCTTGCTGTGTTGGTCAGAAGAAGAAAAATTAAAGGAAAGAATTAACATGTAAAGACAGTGATGCACACTACATTGGGAAAAAAAAGAAAACAGTTTTGCATCCGCATATATTGGATTCAACCATAGGGGTTGAATCGTATGTAGACGGGAACACGCGTTGCTCTCAACTTCCGTTATCGAGAACACCCCCTGAATTTTTGAATAAAGTTTTTCACATAACATATTACTCTTTCAAATTTTTTTTAATTTCAAAACTTTGTATTTATAAACTTTAAATTTAATTCAAAATAATTGTGTTCTATATTTTTCTAAAACCAAATATATCGATATGAAGTTACTTTTGTTTTCATACC